>CM057456.1:1347362500-1349762500 GCA_016271365.2 Neoceratodus forsteri | reverse complement strand
TTCACTTAATACTAAAAAAAAAACAGTTTCCATGATCAGTGGCAGAAAACAGTTGAGTAGTAGTCAGTCTGTATGATTAGTCACCCTTCCCCCGAGGCTCAGGGGGCCATTCCTTAAAATTCAGTACAACCAGAAGTTTGTTATAAAACACAAAACACTAACTGCAACCATTGTAAAAAAATATGACAGCAGATCGCAATATTATAATAAATAAATAATCTGGGACAAAAATCAGGTATTTGCAAATGCCTTCTAAAATAGGTAATATATGAGACCCCTCTTAAAGGCCTCCACTGATGGCCACTCATAGATCCCTTGGGAACAGGTTCCATAAAACTAGGGCTGCCAACATGAACACCCAGTCACCTCAAGGTCTTTTGTCTTGTTTCAGTATCAAAGGAAGACCCTCATTGGTAGAGCAGAAAGGGCAGAAGGAGATTGAGGACACAGATGTTCAGACAGATATCCAGTGCTCATACATAGTCATAAGAACCTCCCTTGCCAGACTGGACACCCTCTTCCACTATTTCTGCCACTTTGCTCTTGACTTCCACTCCCCCACTGTTGTCTAAACACTCTTGGTGTATAGGGTAAACAATAAAATTAATAATAACAATACAGATTCTTGTGTCTTGGAGTCTGCCAAGAAAAATTCGTAAACAAGCAAGGAGTACTAATAAAGTTTATTATACTGCTTACGCCAAGCATGTGACAGAGAAAATCACAAGGGAGATGGGTTTCTCACCATTCCTGAAGAATGTACATAATCTCCAGAATTGTAGATCTTAGGTTGTCTAAGATCTTGTTCTATCTCTCCCCGCGCCCCTGCTCTCTGCCGTTCTAGAGAAGCTATAGTGGGTTGCGGACAGCTAAATACTACAGATAACAGCATAGCAACAGATGCCCCCATTCCCCAAATTCCTTGCTTCACGCCAGTAATTCTCTCTCTGAACTACCCATCACCGTTCCTTGACCCTCTCCTACAGTGGCCCCCTTCTCCCCACATCCTTTTCCTCTCTCCCCCAATCCTTTCAGCATTTCCTCATTGCACTGCACTTCTAACATGGGTTCCTATCAACATTATTTGGACTGCCTCAATTGTATATAGGTCATGTATTTTGTCTTTTATGCATCTTATATTTTGAATTGGCTACTTTATTTGTTCCTCTTGTATTGTACCTGGGGTGTTGTACCTTGCCAATTGTATCATGTAACCGGTGCCCTGTATTAAGTACCATGTATTTTGAACCCGTCAAATTGTTGTTTGTTACCATGTACTCTGCACCTCCCACTCCACTACCCCCCCACCCCAGAACGCATCTGAAAGTGAGCAGTACTGCTCAGTATGCTTTTCCTGGTGAAACTTTTAAATACATAAAAATAAAAAAAATATCTTGTAAGGCTTCATATGTTAGACCAACCTTGAATGTTCTGCACCACCTCACTGGCGTCAGTGCAGCTTGTGCAGCACTGGATTCACATGACACGACGTAGGTAGGCCCATCAGTAACTGAGCCATCGCATTCTGCTCCGGCTGCAGGTGATGTAGCAAATTCACGTTCACCCAGGGTACACAGCATTGCAATAATCTAGCTTGGATATCACAGAGGCATGTACTACTGTCTTTGGGTTTTCAGAGGCTTCTATCAGCTTGATGTTCCTAAGATGGAACAGGCCAGTCCTGACAACAACCAACACCAGAGATTCAAATGTTAACTTACTGTCCAGAATAATTACTGGATTTTTCACCTTGCAGACAGCCTTAAGACCTGTAATCTCTTCGGCCACCTTGATTCCCTTCTGTGCCCCTCCTCAGACCCAGATCAATAAGTAGTACCCCCCCGTCTTATCCAGGTTGAGCTTCAGCTAGCTGCATGTCATCCAGTTCTGGATCTTGGACAGGCAGTTGTTAAGCACTACCATGGCATCTCGTGTCCTGGGCACAAACAACTTATACAAGTGGGTGTCATCTGCATAACAGTGAAAACTCAGATTGTAATATAGATACATAAACATTGATGGAAGAAAAAGGCTCATTGGCCCATCCAGTCTGCCTACCCTATCTTAACTGCTCGGCACTGGTCCTAATGACTGTTCTGTTCCTTTTTTTCTCCCTCCCCCCAAATCTAACTATTCCTATAAGCCTGTTGCATTCCTGCTTGAAACTGGTTACCAATTTGGCCTGTTCCCCTTCTTCCAGCAAGTTGTTCCATTTGTACAGAAAAGTTACTTGTGTGCATATTTCTTGAGTCTCACCCTGCAATTTTAAGCAAGTTCTCCCTCCCTGTATTTGAGCTCATAGAGAAAGTTACATTGTGTCCTCCCTTTTTACGTCATTTGGGTATTTGTACATTTGTATCATGTCACCCCTTTCCCTTCTGTTCTTGAGGGTGTACATATCCAAGTTTGCAACCTCTCCTCTTATGACTTGCTCTCTAGTTCCTGGACCTTCTTGGTTGCTCTGTGCTGTACTTCCTACGGTGTGGACTCCAGTACTGTCACAGCGTGTCGTAATAAACTTCAGACAAGGCAAATATACAGGTTTAAAACACACCTTGGTGTGATATTTATTTTTCAAAAGTTTGAAAAAAAATTAAAACAAAAAAATTGCAAAGAAAATCACTACTTAACATCAGTAGTTTCTCATACAGTACAGTCCTGGATTCTAGAGCTAATAAGACCCTTCTCGTCTGCATTCAACAGCTTGTCTGCAGTAGCACCTCTCTCCTTCACTCTACTTGACTGAATTGAAGTAAACTCTGTGCAAAGGTTTTTATATCTTTTTGGTAGGGTCACCTGACTGAGCCCTTACATGTCTGGACATGTTTCAAAACCAAGGGGGGAGGGAATTGAGTCAGGGGATTTCCTGGTTCAGTTAAAGGTACAGTGTATATATCCACAGATATTGACTTTCTATATCTCTGATCCACAGTGACTAAGCTCTTTTATACATAAAACCTTATACAGTAACAGGTTTATAGTGTGAATTTATGAAAGTACCTTAAGGATTTCTTATAACAGTACTAATCGTGAAATTAGTATTGTTTTATATGGCTTCTGAGTCCTTATTTCTTTAAAACAGGTTTTATTAATTGTCTTCATTCCTGCTATCTCAAATAGCCTTAATGCTTTTTGTACACACAAAATGCACTTATGCACTTTACACAACACCTGTCTGGGTGTTTGGCATCATTTTAGGGACTGAATGGATGGAAATGGAAAAAGAATGAAAAGATGGAACTAGTAGGAAGTTTAGTAGGGATAGTAAAGAGCTTTGTTAGGTGGCCAACCTAGGGTAGGAGGGAAAAGAAGAAAAGCAAAGAGAAAAGCGTTAACTGTTGCGCAACAGAAGTTTTGGTAGCTAGGAAGTAAGGAGATAGAAAAGTGGTCCATCAGTCACCTCCCTCCTTAAGAAAAAAAACAGTTCTCAAAACCATACTGTTTTTTGAAGAACCCTCTCTGTCATAAATATTCTACCAAAATAGTACAGTAGAATGGGGATTGGTTGAAACTTTCACCCACTATGAGAGCTTCACACCAGGGTCCCTTAATCATAAAGAAACAAAGAGTGACAAAATGTCACTGTACAGACATCCTTCTTAAATACATACCCTGGGGCTTAATTCACACAGATACTGCCTAGTGTCCTGAGACTAAACATAACAGTTTTCACATTCTGTTTCATAACTCCTCGTTCATTGCTCCATGATGGGACAGGAGATCAGCATTCTTGTGTAAGGTTCCAGATCTGTGTCACGCCACAAAACTATATGGCTGAAGGGCCAAATACCACTTCATTATTCTACCATTCTTATCCTTCATTTGATAGATCCAATATAAAGGATTATGATCAGTAACTACGGTGAATTTGGCTCCCCACAAATAAAATCTTAAGGCTTCTATTGCCCATTTAGCTGTCAAAGCCTCCTCCTCTACAGTGGAGTACTTTTGCTCCCTTTCGTATAGTTTTCTTGATATGTACAAAACTGGGTGTTCTTCCCCATCAATTGTTTTGGCTCAACATTGCCCCTATTCCTGTCTCTGAGGCATCCATATGTACCTCTAAGTCCATCTCAAAATTAGGACTGTTTAATACAGGGGATGAACAGAGGGCGGCTTTGATGGTTCGAAAGGCCTCGTCACACTTGGGGTCCCACTGTACCGTGTTTGTCAGATCTGCCAGTGGTATAGCAATCGACACAAAGTTTGGGATGGAGCGTCGGTAATACCCTGCATGCCCTAAAAATGACCTCAAATGTTTCTTTGTAGTGGGGATAGGGCACTTCGCCACTGCTTGCAGTTTATCTGTTTCGGGCTTGACTTACCCATTACCTAATAGAAAGCCTAGATAGCGGGTCTCGGTCATGGCAACTACACATTTTTAGGGATTAATGGTAAGCCCTGCTGTTTTTATTGATTTAACCACCTCAGCCAAGTGTGCCATATGTATACTCCAGGTAGGACTGTATACCACCACATCATTCAAGTAGGCCAAACAATATCCAGTATGTGGTGCCAGTATACAGTCTATGTACCGCTGAAATGCAGCTGGAGCTCCATGCAACCCAAATGGCATTGTAACAAAATCATACAACCCCACAGGGGTGCTAAAGGTGTTTTTTTTTTTTTCCATTGCTTGTGGGTCTAATGGAATCTGCCAGTACCCTTTGGTCAGACCCAATGTTGTGATGTATCCCGCATTCCCTATGCGGTCTATGATGACATCAATGCAGAGCATGGGATATGCATCGAACTGGGACACTTGATTCAACTTTCGAAAATCTAAACAAAGGTGGATTCCACCCTCTTTCTTTGGGACAGCCACTATCGGTGACCCCCAAGCACTAGTGCACGGTGTTATGATCCCCAACTGTCTCATCTTGTCAGTTTCTTTCTTGACTTCTACCCTGACTCTTTCAGGAAGCTGGTAAGGCTTCTGCCTGTGGGAGGGGACTCCGTCCTAATACAGTGTTTAACCCCTATCGCCCTTCCAGGCACACTTGTGAAGGTCATCGGAAAAGAATTGATCAGACTCTCTACTTCCTTTCTTTGGGCATCTGACAGTGCAGGGTTTATTTTTATATCATTATGTCCCTCATGACTCTCCAATCTCTTATAGGCAGTATCCAGTTCAGATTCCCTTTCTGGCATCCCCATGTGTACTGCTGACTTCTCTTCCAGTTTCTCATGCCACTTTTTCAGCAAGTTGGCATGGTAAATCTTTCTACCCATACGCTTCTCTGGGGTCTCAATGTTGTATGTGACGGGGCCTGCCTGACATACTACAGTATATGGCCCTTGCCACTTCATTAACAATTTCTGCTCTGAGGAAGGCAACAATAATAACACCTTCTCCCCTGGGTTAAATGTCTTGTCTCCCACCTTCAGGTCATATTGTTCCTTCTGGATCTTTTGTGCCTCCGCACAGCTTTGATGGGCCTTGGTGGTAAAAGTGATCAACCTCTTTCACAACTGTCCCATATATTCAACAATGTTTAAATGTCGCACATCAGTTCCTTCTTCCCAAAATTCTTTAACTACATCTAATGGGCCTCGGGGATTGTGCCCATATAACATCGAGAATGGGGAATAACCTGTCAAGGCCTGGGGCACTTCCTTATAGGCAAACAAAAGAAATGGCAAAAAGGTATCCTAGTTTCTCCCTTCCTCATGCACAAACTTACGGAGCATTCGCTTCAGTGTTTGATTGAACTGCTCTGTTAGTCCATCTGACGGGGGATGAAAAGGGGAGGTTCGAACAGCCACTATCCCCAGTAGCTTGTAGAGCTCTTATAACAAGGCTGCATTGAAGTTTGTGCCCCTGTCTGTAAGTATCTCTTTTGGGATGCCCAGGCGACTAAACACCTTAACCAACTCCTTGGCTATCCTTGGTGTAGTGACTGTACGCATTGGTATGGCCTTTGGGTATTTCGTGGCATAGGCACATATCACCAAGGTAAATTGGTTCCCTTTAGAACTTTTTAACAGGGGTCCCACAATGTCTGTACCTATTCTTTCGAAAGGGTTGGTAACAAGTGGCAGGGGCATAAAGGGCACCGTGTCCTTTTTGCCTATTTGGGCCACTTGTTGGCACTCTTTACATGTTTGGCAATACCTGGCTATTTGATCATATAGCCCTGGCCAATAAAATCTCTGTAGAATGCGCTTCAAGGTGCTATCCTGCCCTGCATGGCCTGCCCATGAGCGATCATGCCCTAAAAACATCATTGGCTCTCTATACTTCTCAGGCACCAATAACTGTTCAACACTTTCTCCAGTGTCTGAAGTGGTATATAACCTGTACAGTATATCATTTTTCAATATAATCACAGGGGCCCCTTTTCACAGTTCCTGTCCAACCCCGAAAAAAAGGTTTTAAAGAAACATCACATTTCTGTTCAGTAGATATATCAATGCTATTAAACATAGCCTGGATTTTTGTTTCAGGAAGTCCATTTACAGTCTGGTTCCATTGTTTTTGCTGTTTTTCCTTCTGGTTCAGGGGTTTCCTATCCTTACCAGGGTCTTCAACAACATCCCCTTCAAAAGGGAAGGTTTCTCCCAAAGTCCGCTCATTTTGGTATTGGGCCCTGGTAATCACGTTTGTGACTATCCCTTGCTCAGTTATCAATGTTGGAAGGTTTGGGAAATTATGACCTATAACCATAGGCACCAGTAGGCTGGGCACCAGTTCTGCTGTGACCACCTGGTTCTGTCCTTCAACATCCATCACTATTGCAGCAGTTGGGTAGTGGTGCGTGTCCCAGTAGACACATACAGTTCTTATGTCTGGCCCTCCTGGTTGTATATAAGTCACCAATTCTGGACGAATCAAAGTATTCTTACTGCCAGAATCAATCAGGCCCAGCACAGTTCGATTGTTAGTACAAATGTCTCTCACAAAGTAACCATCATTCAACAAGGACAAATTGGAGGCACCAGCTCTAGGTTGGGTACAAAACCTAGCAAGGTGTCCTTTACCCTGACAATTCCAGCAGAGGGGGTCTGGACTATAAGGTCTGGCTCCTCGATTCGGTCTTCCCTCTGTTCTACAAGTATATTCATTGGGGGCTCGATTAACAACAGGGGCTTTCGCAGTTTGGGGGGGTAGGTGAAATGGAGTCAGTTCTATAACCTTTTCTCAGTGGCTGCCATGCAGATAAAAATTCTTCCGCCAAAGTGATGGCTAACTTGGCTGTCTCTGGGTGATGTTCCCTCACCCATATTTGTACTTCAGTGGGCAATATTTGGAGATATTGTTCACCTGCTAAAGTCTCAGTAATGTCTATAACAGATTTCCCCTCAGGCTGTAGCCATTTTAAACATAGCTCCCTTAGCCTGGTAAAGGTTTCCCTAGGGGAATCGTTCTGATAGTGTTTTAAGGGAACAAAACCTCTGCCTGTAAGTCTCTGCATTTATATCATATCTTTTCAGAATCTCCATTTTTTACCAGGTCATAATTTTCAGCATGTCTGATGTCCATATTGCTGTATGCTAACTGTTTCTGCCCAGTAAGGTACAGAGCAAGGCGTACTACCCAATGTCTCTTATCCCACCCACAGGCTCGGGCAACCCTCTCAAACGTAGTTAAATACACTTCTGCATCATCTGTTGCTGCCATTTTAGTCAATTTAATGTCTTTGGATTATTACCTGGTGGTTCTGCCCCCTGTGGTCCTTGTCCAGTCAGTTGGAGAGCTCGCAAGGTGTCTGCCCACCTCTGGTCCTGGCGTCTCCATTCCTGCTCTCTTTGTCTCTCCATATCCAGTTGCTTAACCGCCAACCATTTCAACAAGTTACTGATGTCTTCAGGTGGTGGGTCCTCATACGGTGGTTTCTCGTCCTCGTCCTCTCCAGTTCCTGCACCCATCGTCATCTTCTTCGTCCCTTTGAACTCCAGGCCAGGTAGAAGGTCCTTTCCAGTCCTCAACACCTGCACTCTGGTATGCACCCCTGGCAGGCCTTCCTCCTCCTTCAGACCTTTGGCATCCAGTGATTTCTGGAGATCTGCCATCCTGCTCTTTGCCCCCTGTGTCTGGATACCGGGGCTGGTATCTGGGTTCTGGTCTCCCCCCTTGTTTCTCTGGACAACCAGTACTATCCCACTGCTAACACCAAGTTTGTCACAGTGTGTGCTTATAAACTTCAGACGAGGCAAATTTACAGATTTAAAATACACTTTGGTATGATATTTATTTTTCACAAGTTCGAAAAATAATAAATGAAAAAAAATGCAAAGAAAATCACTACTTAACAGCGTAGTTTCTCGCACCGCACAGTCCTGGATTCTAGAGCTCCTAAGACCCTTCTCATCTGCATTCAACGGCTTGTCTGCAGTAGCATCTCTGTTTCACTCTCAAGACTGAACTCTACTAGACTGAGCTGAAGTAAACTCTGTGCAAAGGTTTTTATACCTTTTTGGTAGAGTCACCTGACTGAGCCCTTGCATGTCTGGACAATCTTCAGAACCAAGGGGAAGGGGATTGTGTCGGGGGATTTCCTGGTTCAGTTAAAGGTATAATGTATATATCCACAGATATTGACTTTCTATATCTCTGATCCACAGTGACTAAGCTCATTTATACATAGAACCTTATACAGTAACAGGTTTATAGTGTGAATTTATGAAAATACCTTAAGGATTTCTTATAACTGTATTAATCATGAAATTATTATTGTTTTATATGGCTTTTGAGTCCTTTTTTCTTTAAAAAGGTTTTATTAATTGTATTCATTCCTGCTGTCTCAAATAGCCTTCATGCGTTTTGTACACACAAAATGCACTTATGTACTTTATACAACACCTGTCCGGGTGTTTGTCATCATTTTAGGGACAGGATGGATGGAAATGGAAAAAGAATGAAAAGAGAGAACTAGTAGGAAGTTTAGTAGGGATAGTAAAGAGCTACAATAGGTGGCCAATCTAGGGTAGGAGGGAAAAGAAGAAAAGCAAAGAGAAAAGCATTTACTGTTGCGCAACAGAAGTTTTGGTAGCTAGGAAGTAAGGAGATAGAAAAGTGGTCCATCAGTCACAGCCGAGGGTGTAGCCCAACTCCGTCACAAGTACCTTGCACAGCAGATGTGGCCTTCCCAGGATTGCCTCCCAACTTCTGCTGCTTATCTCCTTCCCTATAGAGCCCAACATCCTGTTTGCCTTTCCCACTACTCTGTTACAATGTGCTTTGGATTATATAGACTCTGATATGATGAACCCCTAGGCCCTTTTCCACCATTGTGCTTCACTGCACCATGACCATTTTGTACTGCACTCTTCAATTCTCTTTCCCAGTGTGCATCACCTAACAGGTTTGTGCATTGCAGCACAATTGCCAGACCTTGGACCAGTTCTCGAGCCTGCTCAGATCGTCGTTGATCTCCCTTACCCCTTCCTCAGTGTCAACCCTTGCACAGAGCTCTATGTCATCTTTGAGGAGGCAGACTTTGCCCCTTGTGCCTTCCCCTGTGTTGCAGATGAACACATTGAAAAGGACAGGGTAATCTGTTCATAAACTCCCTTACTTCTGAAAACTCCCCATTTACTGCAGCCCTTTGTTTTTCTTCCCCCTCAGCCAGGTTTCCACCCAGTGTGCAGATTTACCCACACCCCAGAGTCCCTTAGTTCTTGACAAGTCACCTGTGGGGAACTGAGTCAAAAGGCTTGCTGAAGTCTGAGTAGACTATATTAACTGCCTGTCCCATCCTTAATTGGCTGCCATGGTCAGCTGTTCAAAAGTAGTTTAGTTAGTCTGGCAAGACCTCCCCCTTGTGAACCCGTGCTGTCTGGGATCTTGTAGCCCATTTCCCTCCAAGAAATCCACTAGTTCCACCATCAGTATGCACTTAATTACTGTCCCCACTATAAATGTCAGGCTGACTGGTCTGTAGTTCTCTGGCTCATCTTTCCTTCCACTTTTGTGCAAAGGGACTGTACCTGCTGTCCTCTAACCGCTAGGAACCACTCATGTGGCCAAAAAGCCATTGAATATGTCTGCAAGCAGTGTTGTCACCCCATCTGCATCCTCCTTGAGCATCCTGTGGTGCAAGCTGTCATGTTTCATAGATTTATCTACTTTCAACCCTTTTAATTTTTTAACAACCTTGGCCCTGTTACTGTACCCATGCAGCTTATGCACCTTCCCCTCCTTACCTCACATTCCTGTAGTGGATGATCTTTCTTCCTAGTTTTGTTCAGTATCTCTCTTTTCGTTCATCTTCCCTTCTCCCATCCTTCCTCCTTCTTAATCTTCACTGTGCTCCCTTTGACTTTCTGCTTTTCATGAATGTATCTGAAGAATGCCCCTTTCCCTTTCTTCATCCCTGTTGTCAGCGTGAGTTCTGTCTCTACCTTAGCCTCCTGACCTTGCTAATTGGTACCTTTGCTGCCACTAGGTACTCTTCCCTATCCTTCCCCTTTGGCTTCTTTTATACTTCATGAATTATCTCTTCTTGGCTGTTCTCGCATTCTTTACATCTGCCATGAACCATATTGGGCCTCTTGCCCTTTTTCCCTTTTGTAACCCCCAACTGAGCCTTCTGCTGTCACTAACATTTCTTTTTCAAATGTATCCTATTTTTCCCTGTACCCCTTTTAACTGCCTTATTCTCTCAGTACTATTTCTCAACATCCCCCTCATCCTGTCAAAATCCACCTTTCTTAAATCCACTACTTTTATTGTAGTGGCTCCTTTGTTTGTCCCCATTTGGACTTGGAAATGCACTGTCTTTTAGTTGCTGGATCCTAGTGATTCTTGGACAGTGTGATGATCCCACCCAGGGGCAGCATGTATACTGAGAACAACATGGGCAACAAGACTGACCACTGGGGTACCCCACAGGACAGGGGCATGGGGCGCAAAGTGCAATAACCCAATATGACCCTCTGCGTCCTGTCCCTGAGAAAGGACTCAAATCAGCAAATGACTGTACTGTTGAGTTCTCCATGCTTCTTCAGTCAGTCCAGTAACAGCTCATGGTCCACAGTATTAAAGGATAAGGAGAGATCAAGGAGAATGGGAATGGACTGTTTTCTCAATCTCTAGCCCTGAGTAGGTCATTATGCACCCTGACTATACATGATTGGGGGGCTCAAACATGTCAAAGCCCATGAGTTACACCTCAAGTATCTTGTCACACTCCACAGCACCTCTGTCTTCAGGTCTCTGGATGCCCCCTCATGATGAAGTACCCCATTTCAAATACCTTGGGGTGTGCTTATATCAAAGTCTTGACCTCTCCCACCATGTTGATGCCATCTTTAAGAAGCTCTTCTACTAACTTGGCAGGCAGTTTGCACTACAGCAGATCCCACCTCCCACTTCCGGTCTGCCCGGACATTATCTTCAAGATGCTCGATACTCTTATGGGTGTTTGACTATGCAGCTGTGGTATACACTGAGACTTCAGTATCTATCCTGGTCAGATTGGACCCCTTTTCCACACCTTCAGCTACTTTGCCCTCAGCCGCAACCAGTTTTAGTGATAAAATTATGAATTCATATTTTTGAGTAAAGTGTGAGAGCAGGAAAACACCTAATAATTTAATTTTGCTTTTAATTGCAGGTGATCCAGTTTGCACTGAGGGATTATATCCAGTACTGGTATTATACACTAAGCGATGATGAATCTTTTCTTCTTGAAATCAGGCAAACAGTCCAGAATGCACTGGTCCATTTTTCCACCAGGTAAGACCAACTACATTAACACGGTATATATTTGGCTAATAATGTTTGTGAAGGTTATGAACCATTTTGACGTATTTGTTAAATGGAGGAACTCTGGTTATGAAGCAGCACTTTTTGATCTTACCTGTGTCAGTCTTCACCATTCTTCACTATTGGGTGTCTGCCGGAGACAGGCACCCCACGGGAGATTTGTGGGCTTTTTTTGGAAGGAGAAGCTGGCGCTGCCCATGAGGTCAGAGCAATACGTGGTGCTCGCGGGTTGTCCAGGAACGGCCGTTGGGTCCTCCTCCACCTCAGTTCTGCTTCTCTCACCTTCGAGACAGCACCCCTGCTCGAGAGTACTCTGTGTGGCCTAGTAGTTGTCGTCTCCTTGAAGCCTTCAACGCCGTTCTATTTCTCCACCATGACTCTGCCTCGGTTCTGCTGCCTACTCGATGCCGTTCCAGATCCCGGTAAGATCTTTCTTTTTATTTACGGTGTCAAGTCCTTTGTCTGGATTGTTTTCAGTTACCATACACATCATGTCTGGTCATCAGGACAAGAAACGTTTGAAGAAAACTAGGTCAGCCTCCTAAGCGTCGGTGTCCCTGCGGCCAACAGATATCCGTTACCGACTGGCGTGACATTTGCCTTTTGTGTCTTGAACTGCATCACGACATGGATTCCTGTGATGCCTGCTTCTTGATGGGCCACTGAGTTCTGGAGCATCATGCGTTAAAAGTCAGCAGGGCTCCGCCGACTTTTGGGGGGGCGTCGTCGCTCGTGTTGGTCCAAATGCAGGACACTCTGCCCTCTTTCCGGGTCCCTTCCTGGGCCTACATGGTCCGGTGAAGAGGGGGCCTCCTCTTCTTCATGCCTTGCCATAGATGAGGATCCTACCGCAGTGCCGGGAGGGCCAGTCCAGCCCTGTTCGGGGCCGGGCCGGGAGCACTGGTCTGGCAGTCACCTCTTCGGAAGTGCAGGCTCCCCTGTTGTTGGGGCCCATGGCTGCGGGTCTCTGCACAGGGTGTTCCTTGGCGATGCCCGTCGGTGCCACTTCGGATCCTGGGGCCACTAACGACTCCGGTGATTGGTGTGGTGCTGTGACTGGGGGGACCCATGGGGCTGCCAGCCCAGAGCTCTTCTTGATCGTCTCTTCTTCGGAGGTGGACGATTCTGAGGTGATCCGGACTGGAGGCCTGATTCTTTGGAATCTGAGGGTTCCCCATGGCCTAGCACCTTTGCGCCTCCCCACATGCCCCACTCCTGCAGTTCAGATGACTGTGGCTGTGCCAACTCCCGAGCCGATGGCGGCTTGGGGGGGTCAGCTGCGGGTCGGCAACCACTGCTACGAGTGTTGCAATTGGGTTTCTGAGTGAGGGGGTGGCTGCCGTCCCCAGTGCCATCCCTCCTCTTAGAATCAAGATTGAGCTCCTCTTTCTGTGCCCCCCCCTTGGGGGGGTCATCTTAGTTGGGGGGCTCTTTGGCACCGGGTGCAAGGAAGAGAGCTTCCTCGGAGTCCACAGCGTTGAGGGAACGGGATGATGGACATCGGCACACTCCCATGGCTCTCCAGTGTCGGAGGAGGAGCCATAGTGCTGAGCCCGGTCTCCTCCCTTCGTCCTCTCCTCAGGAGATCTCTTTGGGTGGGTCTGGGGTCCGCCCTTTTGGATCCATGCGGCTCCAGTCCCCTCATAAGGGAGCTCACCCTACAGGGTTAAGTCCCGACTGTTTTATTTTCAGGACAGGTTGGTGAATTTACAGGCCTGCGGTTTTCTGCTTATGCCAGGTTCTCCTGTAGATTCCTCTAGCCGTCGTAGAGACACGTCACGTCAGGTGGCAGTTTCGCCCATTCCTCTGCGACCAGTTCCCCTTCTCCCAGGCCATGCGGGTCCTCTGGGACCTTTGACCTGGGACCAGTTCAGATCTCAGGCTCCAGATTTCCCATAGTGTGTTAGGGCTATGGACGAGCAGGACGTTTCCCTGCCGCAGCCAGAATCTGACTCTTCAAGTTCCTTGACCTCCTCGTCTTCCTCCTTAGAGGAAGAGGAGCCTTCTGTCCATCTGTCCTCAGACACTGATCATGTTCAGTATCAGTGCTTCCTTTCGAGGCTGGTCAGGGACTTGCACATCTCTCGTTATGCTTGAGACAATACCGAGCATGCAGTGTAAGCCTTTTTAGGCGAATACGGGGTGGTTCCATCTAGGCTGGTTCCCTTCTGGCAGGCATTGTACAGCACCTGGCAGCATCCATACTGCCTAGAACCAGCCCCATGGACTGACGGAGACTGTATTGTGTGACCCACGGGTCTCCAGGCCTCATCCACCTTTTGGACTGATGCTTTTGGACATCCAGTCCGGGCTTAGATGCCCAGTCTGCGACCAGCCCCCTGATACTGACTCCTGGGAGTTCGATCAGCTGGGGCGGAGAGTTTTCTCCTGTGGGCGGATGATGCTGGCAGTCATCTCACATCTGGCGCACTACACTGCCTGTAATGGGCATCTGTGAGTGATGATGGGCCAGGCTGCAGCATTGCTGCCCGATCCGGGGGGCCACCCGGCAGGCCATAGCCTTCTCCACTATAGGCCTGGAGTTGGCGAGGCACCAGTCAAGGGCATCTTATGAAGCCAGTGAGGTCACTTCACGGCTTGCGAGGACAGCGATCTGCATTAGGCAGGCAACATGGCTTTGCCTTTCAAGGTTGTCACCTTTGGGCTGGCGCAGGTTACTGGCCTCCTCCTTCCAGGGGACCCATCTCTTCTCCCGCAGGGCGAGATGGGAACTTCAGGGCATATTCCTTCCCCTAGGGTTCAGGGGACCCTGCCTCATTCTGGCCAGTCCTGGCCCTAATCGGCTAGTGGAGGGTCCCCCTCTCCCCCCGTTCTTCCCCTCGGGGAGGACTGAGGGATATTTTTCCTTCAGGGTTTCTTAGGCCCCCTTTGGGGGTGCTCAGTACTCATCCAACAGTGATGAATGGTGAAGATTGACACAGGTAAGATATGAAAATTACTTACCTACCGTAATTCTTGATCTTCCTGTGTATCTTCACCATTCATCACTGAATCCTTCCCACCTTTCCCTCACAAGGCCTCAGTCCCTGAGCTGCACTCTCCACTTTCCCATGAGTTATTCTTCCAACAGGCCTCGGGAGGTCTTCTGGAATGGTGAGTGAGGCCCCTTGGGGGCTTTCTTCTGTAGGGTCTTCTGCTGGCCCTCCTCTGTCCTGGATTTTTTGAGATGCTTCCATTCCATTACTCCATCTACCAGTTCCAGGATGGAATGGTATTGGGGCTGTTCATAATTCCCTTGCAATTGCTGCTTTTCTCTTGCCTTCCCGTTGGGATGGTCTGTTTTAAAGGTCTTCCCCAAACCTGTTTTCTCCTTGTGGTAACTGCAAGGGAGGGGGAGGAGGAGTGTGTTTTTCTCCCGAGAGTTGGGATCAGAGCTGGGGCTAGCCTTACCATCCAGAATCGAATTAGGGTCTTTTGAATCATCCTATGGCGATCTTCTGATCGACTTTGCTCTGATGGGTCCTGGGTCTCCCCCAATCCCAGACTTCCTAAAGCTTCTTTCTTTCCTTCTTCTCTTTTTTCCTTCCTTCTTGGTCATTCAGAGACTGGTGCCTCCTGGCCCTTAACCATCAGGTCCATTTTCATCTTTGTCCTCTCATCGGCTTATTCTTTTTCAGTTGTTCCTTTGCCTTTTACTGTCTCTTGGGCTCCCTTGCTTCACCCTTCTTTTCTCTATCCCCTTTTTTTTTCCGTTCTGTCTCTCTGGCATGCAGAACTGAGGTGGAGGACCCAACAGCTGTTCCTGGCCAAACACGAGTGCCACGTAGTGTGCTGGCCTTGTGAATGGCGCCGGCTCCTCCTTCAAAAAAAAAAAAAAAAAACTCTCCAACTGGGGGTGCCTGTCTCCAGAAGACACTCAACAGTGATGAATGGTGAAGATACACAGGAAGATCAAGAATTACGGTAGGTACGTAATTTTCATTTTTATTCACTTTTCCCCTGATTGTTCTCTTCTAACTCTTTCTCAGGTTAAGCCTGCAAAAGCTAGGGAGAGTAGGGATTGCTAGAGGGGAAAATGAAATATTCCTGATGCAAATAAGGGCATTTGATGAATGAAAATTAAGTTGTTAAACAATATAGTTTCTAATTAATGTGTGGTGTTACTAACATGAAAAAAAATGTTTTTTGATTTACATTTTTTATTAAAACCATCAAGTAATTTACAATACTGACACAAACATGTCATCAACGGATTTGCCGTATATCAATATATTAAAAAAAAGGGTTCACTAATTTTTACAGTCCTGTTATTTTTGCCAACATGTACAGTCATGCAGCGACACATGAGAATGGTATCATTAGTATCTATTAATATTTATTGAACCCCATGCTCTCATTTAAAAAAAAAAACAAAAAAAACCATAAGAAGTTCTTTGAGGATATCTCTTTCATCAGGCCACACCTGTGGCACTATAGCCATTAGGTACTAGGACCACATGGAAACATGTTTGCTAGCAGTCTACTGGGACAAAAATGTCGGTGGCCTGTGCCCTCCTCAGTTCTTTTCCCACTGTTGACCATACTCGCCAGACTCCATGGAGCATCGCCGCTACAGTTGACAGCTAAGCTCTTATTTCTTTTAAGTTTTTTAATTTTTATCACCCTAGTACATTATCACTTTACTTTTAAAGTGATTGCCATCATTTACGTCAACCAAAGATCCTAAACATTTTCGTTATTATGAGTGTGTTGGAAAAAACTACTTCCACGGTGACCACAACACCTGTGTCCGTAGTCTCGCGACAGCTCACAGTGTCAAGGCCTTTGAAATCTGCCTGAAATTAAATCAACCCACCTGGCAATGCTGTCAGAAAGACCTGCAGTCTTTCTTCCTTGAGCAGAAGGCAGCAAGAATGGAACGAGAGCTCCAGACAGGAAGCTCCTCCTCGTTGCTGGCACAGTCCTTGGGTTCCCATTCCTCCAAGGCCCAGGACAAGTCTTCAGGCAAACACTGGGAGAGGGAGCGGAGTAAAGGTAAGTCCCCCCAGTTAGTTCCCGGTCACCGCTTAACCCAACACCGACCTTGGTAGTGTCATTGTCCACCATGTCAATGGCTCAACTTGCCACCCAAACCCTCGCTCCCATAGGGTCAGACTTGGCAGTGAGCTCCGCTGGATCTCCGACAGCCAGCGAAGGCATAGCGGTGCCCGGGCTTTCAGTGCCCCTCCGACGCTGCATACCCTGCAGCCCAGACCTCCTCTTCCTTCAGGTTGGCTGGCAGTGGGTTCCGCTGGTTCTTCTACAGCCGGTGATCGTCCATTGATGTCAGGGCTCCTGCCTTTCCAGTTGACGCCACAAGGCATTTCATCAGCGTCTGGGACTGAACTTTCCCTGTTGATATCCCACGGCACTTCTGCATGGCAGGCCACTGTCGACTTAGATGGTACTGTCCTCATTCATGGAGATCTTACAGCGCCTTGTGCCTCCTCCAGGCCCAACAACAGCAAGACCCGCCAGGCCAGACCCCCCACCGATGCCTGCTTCATCGATGTGCCCTGCTTTCACCCCATGGCGATGACATTCTCACTCCCCTACTTACTGCCTTTAGAGCACATTGATGAGGATCAGGAATACATACCTGACTTCTCACCACGAGAGGAAGATGATGATGATGAGGAGGATATGGAGGACAGCACAGAGAGATCTGGCTCCACCATTTACACCAGGAGTGAGGACTCTGTACTACATACCGCTAGGTCTCCTCCAGCAGATTCATCCTTTACTGGAGTGATGAGACAGCTCCAAACTGCCATGGGGTTTGATGCCCAGGAGGAGGACATCACCCGTTGGAACCTGATGGAGTTTCTGGAACTGCCAGATGCTCTACCTTTGGTTATTCCTCCATTATTGGCTGCATTAGACGATGCCACGATGGCTGCCTGGTACAGGCCAAACTTGATTACTGCCATGCCCAGGAAGGCAGACAAGCTATACCAGGCCCCTGCAGAAAAACCCTTCTTCACAGGGCAACCTGAAGCAGATTTGATGGTCATTAACACAGCCCATGACAGGTCCAAGGTGCCTAAACACCTCCGCTGTCTCCCCCCAAATAAGGAGTCAAGAAAGCTGAACCTCATGGGAAAGAGAACTTTTGCTTCTGCCATGCTGGGCCTCAGACTAGCCATCAGGCCCATATGGTAAAATTCCAGAATACCCTTTGGAAAAAGGCCAAAGCTATAGCCCAGGCCCTTCTCCTCTGAAACAGGAAATGATCAAGACCCTCCAAACTGGGGCTGATGTAGGTAAGCACCCTTGAGGTCTACCTATGATATCTCTGATGCCTCAGCCAGGGCAGCTGCAGCTGGCATCTGTCTTAGGAGACATTCTTGGCTCAGGATGTCGGGATTTTCTAGTGATGTCCAGCAATTCATTTTGAATGCCCCTTTCAGAGGTTACATGCTCTTTAGGGCAGATGTGCAGGATATTCTTAACAACCTGCAAGTCTCAGGGAGAATCCCTTGGTCAGTTCACTACCTTTACCACACCCAACCAAGAAGTGGGCAGAGAGTACCCTTTTGTCATGCCATCCACAGACCCAAGTCAGGGACCAGACAGCAGGGCAAGTGCAGAGCAGCAGCATTCTTGCCTACCCTGGCTCCCACCGCAGCTAAAGCTTCCAGAGGTGGAGGTGCAGCCCCTGCTGCAGGCTCTGCTTGAGCATTCATAGATCATAGAAGAGTTACAAGGTAGGAGGTCATGGACCTATAATAACTCGCCACTATTTCTAGTGGAGGTATCAGTATTTGAATGTGTCCATGTGTTTATCTACAGCCAGTTTAAAGGCGTCCATGGTTTGACATGATACAACCCATGCTGGTAAGGGGTTCCATCTTGATTCTATTCTTTGCGTGAACCACTTTGTTCTTTTTGTGGTGTTTGACACCTCCCCTTGTAACTGAAAGTTCTAGGGACATGGATATGTTGTTCATCCACACTGTCTGGCAGGTATCCTTGCCGCTTTAAATCTTGCCAGAAGGTCTTCAAGCTGGCTCCTCCCACCCACCCAGGTGGTAAAACTCTCGGCTCCGCCCCATGACGCCAGATCTTCCTTACCGCTTGGAAGCTCAGGTTCCCTCCTTAACGCTCTGCATATAAGACTGGTTCCTAATTCTTGGTTTCCAATTTAAAAATTTTGCATTATAGACTTGATTCTAACCTCCCTCATGACTCTGATGGACAAATCGACTCGGTTTTCAGAGGTGCCCTTAGACAGAAAATGTCTTGACGGATCCGCACTCAACGTGTGTCTACTGTTTAGCGCCTTGAGCACAACCCGCAGGCTTGCGACCTGTGCTCTTCCTTCTCAGCCCACGCTCCTCAAGACCGTTGCTCTTTACAACTGGGCGCCCCTGAAAGCGTTTTCCTCTGGTGAAGTCAAAGAGGCCGGTGGCGGTTTCACGGCCGGCGTGCTCGGCAGATCAGCTAGAGCAGATGATCGCCTTCGAAGAGGAGGCGTACCGGCCATATCTTCCTCGACTACAGCATTTATTCCGCCTCCTCGGGTTCCTCTTACACAGCTTCCTTTAAGAGCTTTGTCTGTCCCTCTCACTAGAGGAGAGGACCAACATCTGCTGGACCTTCTTCTCGGTCCAAGAAGAAAGACAAGGTAAGTCCCTCCGTCGGCGCTCTTGGGAGCGGGAAAGGTCCCTCTCCCCGAGTTGTCGGCCATCGACTTCGGTCGATCGTTCGGCTTCGGCCACTGGTCTCACGGTGTCCCCGTCAGGTCAGTTGACCGAGACTCCCGTCGATGCAGTCAAGATCTTTCTCGACCCGTTGGACGGGTTGTCGACCGGCGAAGCCGAAAATCATCTCTCACTGGTTCCCCCGGTGGGAGTTGAGGAT
Organism: Neoceratodus forsteri; assembly: GCA_016271365.2. Classification (NCBI taxonomy): domain Eukaryota; kingdom Metazoa; phylum Chordata; order Ceratodontiformes; family Ceratodontidae; genus Neoceratodus; species Neoceratodus forsteri. Next base: position 1,349,742,927 of record CM057456.1, on the reverse strand, counting down.
CCCGCGGGCTTGCCAGTGCCTCCGGTTCCAGAGCCCTCGGGTGAACCCTCCGAGCTGAGGGAGGAGCCGGTTCCACCCGTCCCCTCCCTGCACCGTCCTCGGAAAGGCCGAGGTTCTCGGTCTCGGACTTCTTTGGCGGTAAGTGCCACCGCCGCTCGTCCTCCTCCTCGGATGAGGGGAGGCTTCGACGTAAGTTACGTCGGCGATCGAAAGGACCTCATGTGGCAGCAACTCCTTCCTGACCGGGAACAAGCCGGCACCGTCGCCTTCGCCATTAAGTGGCCGTCACGGAGCGGCCGAAACAACCTCGTCTTACCCGAGGAGCCTGTTCCCAGGCCAGTTGTTCGGCCAAAACCAGCTGCTCCACCGATTCCGGTGGAACCTCCGCCTCCACAGCCGCTGTTTGGGGCTCCGAACCAAGAACTCTCGGTCGGCTCAGGGTCTGCCCCATAGGCTGTCTGTCACCCTCACTCCTGATCGCCCTCGGCAGGTGGAGGGTGGCTCAGGCCCGAGGCAGCTCTTTGTGGACTCTTCTGAGTCCGACGACGATTCCTCCCATTTCTCCAGGCGAGTGGACTTGGAGTCCTCTGGAGGTCAGTCGCTGGACGACAGCCCTTTGTCCTTCCTGGGTTTGCTCAGGCTCATCTCGGAGTCCACCGGGATGCAGCTCGAGCCCGTATCCAAGTGGGCCAAGTATCCCCTCACGGAGATGTTGGACCGAGGGGGATTCCCCTACGGAGGCCTTTCCTGTGGCTGAAGCCATTGTGGGCTCGACCTTGGAGCTCTGGCAGCGCCTTCTCCGTGCCCTGCGCCTTCGGCCAGGATGGCCAGGAAGTATCTTGGTCCCTACAGGTTCCCTGTCGGTTTTGCCGGAATATCCCTCAGCCCGAGGGTTAGTTACCGACAGCGTTTTCCGCGTGCGAAAGCGCTAGGAGCGTGGACAAACCTCCCGACAAGGAGTCCAAGAAAATGGACTATGCGGGCGAAAAAGTCTCGCTACGTCTTCCCTTGGCCTTAGTCAGGCCAGCTCGGCGTCTTATGGCATTTCTCCATGCCTATTGGGCTTCCTGGACGAGGTGATCCCTCATCTCGGCTGACCTGCAGACCACGGTTAGGCAGGTGTGGGACCAGGGCAGGGCGGTGGCCAAGCAGCAACTTCAGACTGCTCTGGACATTGGAGACTCATCGCCAGGTCAGTCGGTGCCGAGTGGCTGTCTTGCCGTCGGGCATGGCTGAGGATATCCACCTTCCTAGCGGATACCCAGCACAAATTGGCGGATGTCCCTTCCTGGGGACCGACCTTTCGGCCCTGGAGTGGAAGGCCACTTCCAGAGGATCGAAAAGTCCAATGCCACTTTGGACTCGGTCTCATCCGCTCAGAGGGACAAGGGCTGTAGACAGCAACCCAAGCCCTTTTGTCCGTCCGCGCCTGCGGCACGTCTGGCCCAGCAGCATCAGGGCCAGCAGGCTTGCGCTTGGTCATCTCAAACCCAAGCCCGCGGCTTCCTTCTCCAGGAAGCAGGGAGGTAAAGGCCCTGGAGGTCTCTCGGCCGGTCCTTCCTCCAAGCCTGCCCAGTGATGGGTTGAGGGGTGTCGCCCCCAACCCTGTCGCCTCACCCCAGGTGCCGTTATCACCACAGACCGGTGGGTGTTGGAGGTGGTGGGAAAGGGCCTGCCTCTGGAGTTCAAGCAGGCCCCACCCTTCAGAGCTGTCGCACCTCGGGGGGCCTCGGGGTCCGAAGCCTCGCTGTCAGCTCGCCGAGCCGACATCGCTCTCCTCCTCGAGAAGAAGGTGATAAGAGAGGTGGCGGACCCCCCAAACCAGGGTTCGTGTCCAGGTACTTCCTGGTTCCGAAGCGGACGGGGGCTAAGCGCCCATTCTCGACCTACCACGACCTAAACAAGTTCCTAAGGTCTCGAACCTTCAGGATGGTCACTCTGGCTCAGATAATACCATCCTTGGAACACGGCATGTGGTTCTGCTCTCTGGACCTGCAGGACGGCGTTCTTTCCGTCCTATCCGTCCGTCACATCAGAGGTTCCTTCGCTTTCGGCGGAGGGATCCCTTCCGAGTTCAAGCCATGCCCTTGACTTATCTCCAGCTCCCAGGGTCTTCACCAAATGCATGGCAGTGGTGACAGCATTCCTCTTGGCCGGGGTCAGGTTTACCCACCTGGACGATTGGCTGATAGCAGCCCCCTCAGACAGGAGGTGGGCGGTCCAGAATCTGGCCCTCAGTTTTGCTCTCAGGTCGGCCTCCTCATCAACGAGGCCAAGTCGGAACTCGAGCCGAAGCAGGTGATTCTTTTCATCGGGGCAGAGCTCGACTCTCTTGAGCCAGGGCATGGCTCCCGGCGGACAGGGTCGAGGTTCTTTCCTCCTTTTCCCAATCATTTCTGGTTGGGCAATTGCACCCTGCCCGGGACTTCCTGCGCCTCCTGGGTCTCATGGCGGCCTGTACCAGCGTGGTCCGTTGGGCCCGCTGGAACATGCACCCCCTTCAGTGGGGGCTGGCCAGCCAGTGGTCCCAACGCTGCGATCCATTGGACCAGCTAGTGACGGTGACCCAGGGGATGTGGAATGCTCTCCAGTGGTGGACCGTTCCAGTTCATCTGCAGGAGGGCATCCCGTTTGTCCGCCCCGAGCCGACGGTCTGTCTATCGACCTATGCCTCTCTGATGGGTTGGGGTGCCCATCTGGGGGAACACTGAACGCGCGGCCTCTGGTCCCCAAGGGAGTCCTGATGCCACATCAACCTGCTGGAGCTCCGAGCGGTCCGCCTCGCTCTCACCGCCTTTGCTCCGTTTCTTCGGGGTCAAGTGGTCCAGGTCCAGACGGACAACACCACGACCATGTACTATCTAAACCGCCAGGGCGGGACGCGCTCCATGCTTCTATGCAAGGAAGCTCTCTGCATCTGGTCACTCCTGCGCAGCCTGGAGGCGGATCTCCTAGCCATTCATGTGGCAGGAGCCTCCAACACCCTGGCCGATGCCCTAAGCCAGATAGGGGCTGCGTCCCACGAGTGGTCTCTCCTGCCGGAGGTAGTACAAGATCTGTTCTCCCATTGGGCACACCTCAGGTGGACCTGTTTGCCTCCAGGGAGAATGAGAAGCTGAGGCTGTTCCATGCCCGCCCACCTCAGCAGGGATCGCTGCAGGGGGATGCCTTCTCGAGGCCGTGGACCCCGGGCCTCTTCTACGCCTTTCCTCCGTTCCCCTTGATGCACAAGGTGCTTCTCAAAGCAAGGAGGGACAAGGCGCAGGTGATTCTGATAGCCCCAGACTGGCCCCGCCAGTACTGGTACCCAGATCTCCTCAGCCTCAGCTCCAGGCTCCCGAGGCAGCTTCCAGCTCGCCCGGACCTGCTCTCAGTCAATCAGGGAAGGTATTCCATCCGGACCTTCAATCCCTGCACCTGACGGCCTGGTTCCTGAGCGGCTAGAGTTCCAGGGCTTTGGTCTTTCCAACGAGGTCCTCAACATAATTGAGGCGTCCCGTAAGGAGTCGACCAGAAAATGCTACACCTTCAAATGGAAGAGATTTTCCATTTGGTGCCAGGGCAAGGGCCTGGACCCTTACTCCTGTTCCTTGGTGAGCATATTGGACTACCTTTGGTCCCTTTCTCAGCAAGGGCTTAGGTCGACGACCCTTAAGGTGCACCTGGCAACCATCTCTGCTTACCGGGCGCGGGCCGGGAAGCAGTCGGTGGCGCAGGAGAAGGTGGTCTGGCACTTTTTCAAAGGCCTTGATCACATTTCCCCTCCGGTGCGAGAATCTCCACCTCCGTGGGATCTACTGCTGGTACTGGCAAAGCTCATGGGCAAGCCATTCGAACCAATGCACAGGTGTGAACTCTCACCTGTCGTGGAAGACCGCCTTCTTGGTGGCTATCATGTCAGCCAGAAGGATGGGAGAGCTCCAGGCGCTTTGCATCGAGTCTCCTTACCTGGTCTTCCACAGGGACAAGGTTGTCCTGCGCCCCAACCCGAAATTCCTTCCGAAGGTGGTGTCGGAGTTTCACCTTAACCAGGTGTTGACTCTGCCGGTGTTCTACCCCAATCACACCTCGGAGGCGAATATGGGCTCCATACTCTGGACCCTGGAGGCGCTCGCTTACTATGAGGGCCACGGCTGAAATTCGGGGAGAGTTCGCCAGCTGTTTGTCACCCTACGCTGAAGCCGCACCTGGCAGACCTGCAGCCAAGCGGACGATAGGCAGGTGGGTCACCTCCTGCATAGATCTCTGCTATAAGTTGGTGGGCATGGAGCCTCCCAGAGGATAAGGCTCATTCTACCCCCATACTGCTGCATCGGTGGCTGCTTCCAGGGACGTCCCTATCCAGGAAATCTGCAGGCTGCTACCTGGAAGTCAGCACACACCTTCATCACCCATTACCACATCGACCTTGAGTCACGCCGGGATGCTGGTTTTGGGGCCTCGGTTCTCCAGTCTCTATTCCCTAAGTAGGGGGTGCGCGCTTTGCCTCCCTCCTCCCAGAGAACTGCTAGGAGTCTGCCAGACAGTGTGGATGAACAACATATCCATGTCCCTAGAAATACAGGTTACTCACCTGTAACAGGAGTTCTAGGAATGGTATATGTTGTTCATCCACACGACCCACCTGACCTCCCCGGCTTTGACGCACAACCTGCGCTTCCAGTGGGCCAGATCTGGTGTCATGGGGCAGAGCCGAGAGTTTTACCACCTGGGTCGGTGGGAGGAGCCAGCTTGAAGACCTTCGGGCAAGATTTAAAGCGGCAAGGATACCTGCCAGACAGTGTGGATGAACAACATATACCATTCCTAGAACTCCTGTTACAGGTGAGTAACCTGTATTTATGGGACCTCAGTTGTATTTACTGTTCTCTTTGTTGATCCAATACTTTCCATTAGTGAATCATTATTCATCGGCCCTGTACACTAAACACAGGTCCCCTCTTTACCTTCTATATTGCATCAAGTACAGTCCTAGGCTATTCAGTCTCTCTTCATATATCTTCTCTATAAGGGTTTTTATATTTTTTGTCATTCTTTTCTGAACTCCTTCTATGAGCCTTTGTCCCTTTATGCTCTTTGAGGTGCAGAAAGCAGAGCAGTATTCAAGATGTGGTCTCACCGGTGATGAGTATAAATGGATTATTTTGTCCGAATTTCTACTTTTTATGTTTCTTAATATACACCCCTGTCTTTTGTTGCATTTTTTGACCATATTTCTAATATGAGTGTCGAATGACAGGTCTTTTGTTATGTTAATACCCAGGTCCCTTTCATTTTCAGTTTCTTGTAAAGTGATCTTATTTAATTTATACTGTGCCATGGGATTGTTTTTACCAAGGTGCATAACTTTGCACTTGTCTACATTGAAACTAGGTTTCTGTAGTTTGGCCCATTTTTCTGATTGTTCCAGATCATGTTGGAGTTGATTAATGCATTCTTTGTTTTGCACGATGGACCCTAATTTGCTGTCATCAGCATTATTACCTAACCAAGAGTGTTTTGGGGTCTGCATTGATGAAATAAAAATATTACAGTGTGGGCCCCAACACTGATTCCTGTGGGACTCCACTAGTTACAATCCTCCAATCCGAATAATGTCCTGCGATTCCTTCTCTCTGCGTTCTATTACCTAACCAAGTTGCTATCCAATATACCACTTTTGGGTGCAGCTGTATATCCCTGAGATTTTTAATCAAGATTTGGTGGCATACTTGGTCAAAGGCTTTAGAATAGTCAAGAAAGATGATATCGGCAAGTAGACCACTGTCTAATGCTTCACTCACATTTTCATACAAGTTCAATTGAGCTGTCAGGCAAGAGCACCCTGTGTAAAGCCATGTTGTGAGATGTTTGCACAACACTGTTCTCTAATGTAATCACTCCTTACTGGACCCCCTTCCTCCAGCACTCCAGGTGACAGTGGTAGGGGGTCATTTCTTCCTCTACTGGACCGGTGGAGAGAGATTACAACAGATGCCTGGGTCCTGCAACTTACGGAGCAAGGTCATGCTCTAGAGCTTCTGGAGTTAACTCCAAACCTCCCTCCAAACTTGTCAAACAATCCTCAAGACCACATTCCAGTTCTACTGGAGGAAGTTCACACACTGCTGCAGAAAAGGGCTATAGAACCAGTCCCTCGAGAACAGAGAAACAGGGTTCTAGGGACATGGATATGTTGTTCATCCACACTTATTGGCAGGTTCCTTGCCGCTTTAAATCTTGCCGGAAGGTCTTCAAGCTGGCTCCTCCCACCCACCTGGGTGGTAAAACTCTCGGCTCCGCCCCATGACGTCAGATCTTCCTTACCGCTTGGAAGCTCAGGTTCCCTCCTTAACGCTTTCGTATAAGACTAGTTCCTAATTCTTGATTCGAAATCAAAAAGTTTTTTGCTAAAAGACTTGGTCTTCTTTTCCTCATGACTCACGATGGACAGAAATCGACTCGGTTTCGGAGGTGCCCTTGCGGAACGAAGATGTCTAGGGCGGATCCGCACTCCACGTCGTCTACTGCTTTGGGCCTTGAGCACGACCGCAGAGCCTGCGACTTGTGCTCGTCCTTTTCGACCTCGTCCCTGAAGACCGTGCCTGCCCGATTACAACTGGGGCGCCCGAGAAAAGAATTCCACGATTAAATCTAAAGTGGCCGGTTGGCGATGTCCTTGTTCGGCGGGCTCGGCGAGATCAGCTCGAGCAGATGATGCGCCCTCGAAGAAGGGCGGCGCAGGCGCTTCTACCTCCGACTGCGACATTTGTCGCTCTCTCGCCTTTTCGTGACTCAGCTTCTTCAAGGAGCTTTGTCTGACCCTCTCGACAAGGTGAGGGTCCAACTTCTTCTGGACCCTTTTCCAGGTCCAAAAGAGCAAAAGTAAGTCTCACCGTCGATGCTCTTGGGAGCGGAAAGATCCCTCCTTCTTGTTGACAGTCGACTTGGTCGACCCTCAGCTCGACCACTGGCTTCACGGTGTCCCGTCAGGTCAGTTGACCGAGACTCCATCGAGCGGTCGAGATTTTTCTCGATCCGTTAGGCAGGTTATTGGCTGAAAGCTGAGAATCCCCTCTCCCGGTTCCCGGTGGGGAGTTAAGGATCCCGTCCGGCTCGACTGTGCCTCCGGTTCCGGAGCCTTGGTCAGGATCGTCCGAGCCGAGGGGAGTGCCGATTTCCGGCACTTCTCCTCACCTTCCTCGGCCTAGTCGAGACTCTCGGTCTTGGTCTTGGACTTGGACATCCTCGCGGTCCAACCGATCCCGCCATCATAGGCGGTCTCGGTCTCGGCACCACGGCAAGCGGCACCGCCGCTCTTCCTCTTCCTCCTCCTTGATGAGGGGAGGCTGCGCACAAGCGCCGGAGGTATGAGGAACTCGTGTGGCAACAGCTCCTTTTGACCGGGAATAAGCCGACCCAGTCGTCTTCCCCGGCCATTAAGTGGCTGTCACCGGAGCAGCCGAAACAACCCCTCGTTGTAGCTGAGGAGCCTGTTCCCAGGCCGGTTGGTCGGCCAATTCCAGCTGCCCCACCGATTCTGGTGGAACCTCCGCCTCCACAGCCATTAGTTGGGGCTCCGACCAAGAATTCTCGATCGGCTTTGGGTTTGCCCCATAGGCTGTCTGTCACCCTCACTCCCGATAAACCTCGGCAGGTGGAGGGTGGCTCAGGCCCGAGGCAGCTCTTTGAGGACTCTTCCGAGTCCGAGGATGATCCTCCTTTTTCTCCAAGCGATTCGACTTGAGTCCTCGGAGGACAGTCAGTGGACGATAGCCCTTTGTCCTTCTTAGGGTTGCTTGGCTCATCTCGGAGTCCACGGGATGAGCTCGAACCCGTTCTAAGCGGACCAGGTATCCCCTCACGGAGATTCTGGACCGAGGGGATTCTCCTATGGAGGCCTTTCCGGTGGCCGAGGCCATAGTGGGTCCGGCATTGGAGCTTTGGCAGCGCCCTGCTTCCTGCCCTGCGCCTTTGGCCAGGATGGCCAGGAAGTATGCGGTCCCTACCGGTTCCCTGTCCGGTTTTTCGGAACACCCCTCTGCGGAGGGGTTGGTTACCGACAGCGTTTTCCGGCGTGCCGGGAATGCCAGGGATGTCGACAAACCTTCCGACAAGGAATTCAAGAAATTGGATTATGCCGGGCGAAAAGTCTATGCTGCGTCCTCTCTCAGCCTTCGTCAGGCCAGTTCGGCCGTCCTCATGGCACATTTATCACATGCCCTGTTGGGCTCCCTAGATGAGGTCGTCCCTCATCTTCCCGCGGATCTGCAGACTATGGTCAGGCAGGTGCGGGACCAGGGCAGGGCAGTGGCCAAACAGCATCTCCAGACTGCTTTGGACTTTGGGGACTCATGTGCCAGGTCGGTGGCGGCCGCAGTGGCCATGCGTCGTCGGGCTTGGCTGAGGATATCCACTTTTACCTCGGATACCCAGCACAAGTTGGCGGATGTTCCCTTTTTGGGGACTGACCTCTTCGGCCCTGGGGTGGAAGGTCACCTGCAGAGGATCGAGAAGTCCAATGCTACCTTGGACTCGGTCTCTTCCGCTCAAAAGGACAAAGGCCTCAAGCCACAGCCTAAGCCCTTTCGTCCTTCTGCGCCCGCGCCAGGCCCAGCAACGTCAGGGCCAGCAGGCTCGAGCTTGGCATCCCAAGCGCGAAGCCGTGGCTTCCTCCAACAGGAAGCAGGGAGGAAAAGGCCCAGGAGGTCCCTCAGCCGGTCCCTCCTCCAGGCTTGCCCAGTGACGGGCTATGGGGTGTCGCCCCCATCCCCGTCACCTTGCCCCTGGTTCCCCCCGTGGGGGGACGGCTCCGACACTTCCTTTCCGCCTGGTCCACTATTACCATGGACAGGTGGGTTCTGGAGGTGGTGGGAAAAGGCCTGCCTCTAGAATTCGAGCAGGCCCCACCCTTCAGAGCCGTCGCACCTGGGGCCTGGGGTCCGAGCCTCACTAGTCGGCTCGCCGAGCCGACATCGCCTCCTCCTCCAAAGGAGGTGATCAGGAGGTAGGACCCCCTTCAGACCAGGGTTCATGTCTAGGTACTTCCTGGTTCCGAACGACGGGGCTGGTGCCCATTCTCGACCTACATGACCTGAACAAGTTCCTAAGGTCTCGGACCTTCAGGATGGTCACTCTGGCGCAGATAATACCATCTCTGGAACACGGCGTGTGGTTCTGCTCTCTGGACCTGCAGGATGCGTTCTTTCACGTCCCTATCCGTCCGTCACATCGGAGATTCCTTCACTTTCGAGCGGAGGGATCCTCTTTGAGTTCCGAGCCATGCCCTTCGGCCTGTCTCCAGCTCCCAGGGTCTTCACCAAATGCATTGCAGTGGTGACAGCCTTCCTGTGGCGCTGAGGGGTCCGGGTGTACCCTTACCTGGAGATTGGCTGATAGCAGCCCCCTCCAGACTGGAGCGGTCCAGAGATCTGGCCCTCCAGGTTTGCTCTCAGGTCGGCCTTCTCATCAACGAGGCCAAGTCACAACTCGAGCCGAAGCAGATGATTCTGTTTATCGGGGCAGAGCTCGACTCTCTTCGAGCCAGAGCATGGCTCCCGGCGGACAGGACCGAGGTTCTTACCTCCTTTGTCCGATCATTTCTGGTTGGGCAATCACGCCCTGCCCGGGACTTCCTGCGCCTCCTGGGTCTCATGGCGGCCTGTACCAGCGTAGTCCGTTGGGCACGCTGGCACATGCGCCCCCTTCAGTGGGGACTGGCCAGCCAGTGGTCAGAACGGTGCGATCCATTGGACCAGCTAGTGATGGTGACCCAGGAGATGTGGAACGCTCTCCGGTGGTGGACTGTTCCATCTCATCTGCAGGAGGGCATCCCGTTTGTCCGCCCCGAGCCGACGGTCTCTCTATCGACCTATGCCTCTCTGATGGGTTGGGGTGCCCATCTGGGGGAACACCGAGTGCACGGCCTCTGGTCCCCGCGGGAGTCCTGATGCCACATTAACCTGCTGGAGCTCCGAGGCGGTCCGCTAGCTCTCACGCCTTTGCTCCGTTCTCCGGGTCAAGTGGTCCGAGTCCAGACGGACAATACCACGACCATGTACTACCTGAACCGCCAGGGCGGACGCGCCCATGCTTCTATGCAAGGAAGCTCTCCGTGATCTGGTCACCGTGCGCAGCCTGGAGGCGGATCTCCTAGCCATCATGTGGCAGGAGCCTCCAACACCCTGGCCGATGCCCTGAGCCGGATAGGGGCTGCATCTCACGAGTGGTCTCTCACGGAGGTAGTACAAGATCTGTTCTCCCACTGGGCACACCTCAGGTGGACCTGTTTGCCTCCAGGAGAATGCGGTTGAGGCTGTTTCATGCCCGCCTCAGCAGGGCTCGCTGCAGGGGATGCCTTCGAGGCTCTGGACCCCGGGCCTCTTTACGCCTTTCCCCCATTTCCCTTGATTCACAAGGTGCTTCTCAAGGCAAGGAGGGACAACGCGCAGGTGATTCTGATAGCCCCAGACTGGCCCCGCCCAGTTCTGGTACCCAGATCTCCTCAGCCTCAGCTCCAGGCTCCCGAGGCAGCTTCCAGCTCGCCCGGACCTGCTCTCAGTCAATCAGGGGAAGGTGTTCCATCCAGACCTTCAATCCCTGCACCTGACGGCCTGGTTCCTGAGCGGCTAGAGTTCCAGGCCTTGGGTCTTTCCGATGAGGTCCTCAATGTTGTTGAGGCATCCCGTGAGATCGACCAGAAAATGCCTCGCCTTCAAATGGAAGAGATTCTCCATTTGGTGTCAGGAGCAAGGGCTTGGACCCTTCCTCCTGTTCTGTGGCAAGCATTTTGGACTATTTATGGTCCCTTTCTAGTCAGGGCTTAGGTCGGCGACCCTAAAGGGTGCACCTGGTAGCCATCTCTGCCTTACAGGCGCGGGCGAGGAGCAATCGTGGCGCAGGAAAAGGTGGTCGGGTGCTTTTTCAAGGCCTTGATCACATTCCCTCGGTGCGAGAACCTCCACCTCCGTGGGATTTACTGCTGGTACTGGCAAAGCTCATGGGCAAGCCATTGAACCAATGCAGGTGTGATCTCTCACCTGTCATGGAAGACCGCCTTCTTGGTGGCTATCACGTCCAGCCAGAAGGATGGGAGAGCTCCAGGTGCTTTGCATCGAGTCTCCTTACCTGGTCTTCCACAGGGACAAGGTTGTCCTGCGCCCCCACCTGAAATTCCTTCCAAAGGTGGTGTCGGAGTTTCACCTTAACCAGATGCTGACTCTGCCGGTGTTCTACCCCAATCACACCTCGGAGGCCGAATATAGGCTCCATACTCTGGACCCTAGAAGGGCTCTTGCTTATTATAAGGAGCGCACGGCTGAAATTGGGAGAGGTTCGCCAGCTGTTTGTCACCTACGCTGAAGCCCGCACTGGCAGACCTGCAGCCAAGCGGACTGATAGGCAGGTGGGTCACCTCCTGCAAGATCGCTGCTATAAGTTGGCAGGCATGGAGCCTCCCAGAGGATAAGGCTCGTTCTACCCGTCATACTGCTGCATCGGTGGCTGCTTCCAGGGGCGTCCCTATGCAGAAATCTGCAGGGCTGCTACCTGGAAGTCAGCCACACCTTTATTACCCATTACCACATCGACCTTGAGTCTCGCGTGATGCTGGTTTGGGGCCTCGGTTCTCAGTCCTTATTTCCCAAGTAAGTATTGGGGTGTGCGCTTGCCTCCCTCCTCCGGAGAACTGCTAGAGTCTGCCAATAAGTGTGGATGAACAACATATCCATGTCCTAGAAATACGGTTACTCACCTGTAACAGGAGTTCTAGGAATGGTATATTGTTCATCCACCGACCCACCACCTCCCCGGCTTCGACGCACAACCTGAGCTTCCAGCGGGCCAGATCTGGCGTCATGGGGCGGAGCCGAGAGTTTTACCACCCGGGTGGGTGGGAGGAGCCAGCTTGAAGACCTTCCGGCAAGATTAAAATGGCAAGGAACCTGCCAATAAGTGTGGATGAACAACATATACCATTCCTAGAACTCCTGTTACAGGTGAGTAACCTGTATTTCTATTCCTACTTCTTCTAAGTCCCCAAATCCACAGGGGACTTGAGACCCAGTCTGGATTTGCGAAACCTGAACTTCTGCATCCAGTACAAGAAGTTCAGGATGGTAACTCTGCAAGGTCTGCTGCCCCTACTGCAGCGAGGGGACTGGATATGCTCCCTAGACATGCAGGACACTTACCTGCACATCAAAGTTTGCCCTCCTTTCAGAAATGACCTCCAGTTCCTGTTTCTGGGGGAGCACTACCAGTTCAGCGTATTGCCCTTTGACTTGTCATTTGTGCCATGAGTTTTTACCAGATGCTTAGTGGTAGTGGCAACAGCCCTCAGAAGGGAGCGACAGTATGTCTTCCTTTACCTGGAGAACTGGTTGCTCAGAGCTCAACCCAGGGAGCAACTGTTTCACACCCTAACACATACCGGACAACTTTTCAATGCCTTTGGGATTACGGTCAATCTGTCTGTCAGTCTTGACCCCTTGTCAGCATCTCCAGTACATAGGAGCTATACAGGACACCACTCGGGGATCAGCCTTCCTGCCCCAGGAAAGGACAGCACGCCTGATAGCACAGGCCCAGGAGCTTTACAGCAACAGGTGTCACAGCCAGGACGTTCCTGAGAGTATTGGACCTAATGGTGGCAGCCATTGTTATGGTTCCCCTAGAACGGCTACACATGTAGATCCCCCAGTGGACTATAAGAAGAAGAAGAAGAAAAATCAGCATTTATATAGCGCTTTTTATACACAGTGTATCCCAAAGTGCTTTACAAACAATGCTAGACTGGTAGTGAAGTGACTAAATGTGTGGTGGCGGCCATATCGCACATCCTCACCCACACACAGCCTGGATAATTGCATGAACCGGTTTTTTGGGAAGGGGAATGTTGGCCAGGACACTGGGAATGTCCCCTACTCTTTGTGAAGAGTGCCCTGGATTCTTTTGCTTTCACCTGGACACCCACCAGGACAGCACCAGGATGGGTAGAAGGGACCTCGGTTTAATGTCTCATCCGAAGGACGGCACACCCCAGCAGTACAGCACCCTTCTAATACAGCACTCTGATGCCAGCGATTTTTAGGTGCAAATCCAATCCCTGAGAACCCTCGACCTTCTGGTCCAGAGGCGGATGTGTTACCAACTGAGCCACGCTGACACCTATAAGGGTCCAGTGGGATCAACGCACTGATGATCTGGAACAGAGGGTTCTAGTAACATTGCCTGTAAATAAGGTGCTTCTGTGGTAGATGGAACCCAGCAATTTGCTGAAAGGGATTCCTTTCCTAATCACTTCCCCTCATCAGATCCTCACCACGGACACTTAGGGAATGGGGCTGGGGGGGGCACATCTGGGCCCTCACCAGACTCAGGGCACTTGGATCGAAGTGGAGACTTCCCTCCACATAAACGTCTTAGAGATGAGAGCTGTTTTGTATGGCCTGCAAACTTTCCAGAATCCCCTATTCCCAGGGCATCTGCTGGTGAAGACTGACATCATCAGTGTGTAGTGCACTACATAAACAAGCAAGGGATGACACATTCATACCTTCTTTGCAGAGAAGTGATGAGGGTCTGGTATTGGGCTCTAGAACATGGTCTAGAACTGTCACAATCCATGTTCCTGGCAGATAGGCTAAGCAGGTCGCAGTCCAGAATGCACAAGTGAGAGGTGCTGACCTTGGTTGTGAAAGACCTATTCTACAAGTGGGATCATCCAGAGTTAGACCTTTTTTGGTCCAGAGTTGGACTTTTTTTATGTCCCCACTAAATGCGAAACTGTCACTTTTCTGCTTGCTTGCTCCAGGGCCTGGAGTTTTCTGGTGAGATGCGTTATCCCTCTTTTGGAAATGGAGGTTCCTTTATGCCTTTCCTGCCTTCTCTCTATTTCAGAGGGTGCTGATCAAGTTCCAGATGGAGGGAGCGACTCTGATACTCATAGCTCCCTTCTGGCCTCATCAGGTCTGGGTCCCCTTACTGCAGCAGTTGGCAGTGGAACCTCCAGTACATCTACCGCTGTGCAAAGTTTTGCTATCACAGGAGGGGGGCACCCTGGTCCATTAGGACCTCAAGTCCCTCCATCTTCATGCATGGCACCTGAAGACATAGCCATTGCTAGATTTGTGTGTCTCAAAAGGTGGCTGATGTCCTGGAGGCCGCTAGAAAACTGTCTACCAGGGCCACTTATTTCATGAAGTTGAAGCGCTTTGCGTGTGTGGGCTGATTCCCATTACTTGGCTCCCTTCACTTGTCCAGTGAATCAGATTCTGGAGTACTTGCTGTCTGTCTCAGACGCTGGACTGTAATGCTCTTCCATTTGGTTATTTAGTCCCTACCTGGTGGCTTTTCTAGCATATTCACTGCTATTAAACCTTGTCACTCCCATCATCACTTTTTTGTTTTCCAGATTTTGTCATTTTGCCATTTATCACTTCTCCCAGGGCCTCCCCATTTTTTTCTCTCCCCACATATATATTAATTTTACCTCTCCTCTACACTAACTTTGCTTTTTGTCTTTTAGATATTTCCTGAAGAAGACCTACGGTTGAATCGTCTATTTTTAGGAGGCAGTATAGCGCAGTGGTTTAAGGCTTTGAGCTGCAGACCTTGGTTGAATCTCACAGTCCTCACTTGCATACTGTGTGACCCTGAGCAAGTCACTTAACTTCCTTGTGCTCCCAGGTCGCACCTGGAAACAAGCTTTGGCTTAGTGTGCCTTTCCGGGTTAAACAGTTTCCCCTTTCAACTCTATTTTCAGCGTGCATTTAATATAGCCATTTTGTTTTGCTTTCAGACCACATGCTGATGTAGCACCTTGTTTTTACTCTTCCATTAAGGTGCATCTGGCTGCTATTTCATCTTTCCATTTGCCTATCAATGGCTGTACGGTAGCACAACTGGAAGTGTCCCGTATGTTGCTGAGAGGCATCTTACACTTAAAGCCTCCCATCCACAGTTCAGTCCCAGCTTGGGACTTGAATTTTGTGTTACAGAAATTGACTTTGGATCCTTTTGAGCCAGCTGTGACTTGCAAACTATTCTTTCTGTTGTGGAAAGCATTAATTTTAGTTGCTATTACTTCTACTAGAAGGATTTCTGAGCTTCAGACTCTTATGTGTGAGCCTCCTTGTTTGATTTTCCACAAAGACAGAGTGTCTTTGCATACAAACCCTAAGTTTTTACCAAAAATGGTGTCTGAGTTTACCCTAAATCAAACCTGCCAGTTATGTAGTGCATGTTGTCGACATCAGATGTCACCATGGGCAGCCTCTAGTAGACCGCTAGCAAAAATGTTTCTATGTGGCCCTAACATCTGGCAGCTATAGTTCCATAGGTGTGGCCTGATGAAAGAGATTCTCTGGAAGCTCTACAGTTATAGTAAGTTCTTACATAACTGTACTTTCTAGGGACGTAGACGTGATATTCTATCCACACTTTCTGGCAGTGTCCTTTCCCTTTAAGATGTGCCGGAAAGTCTTCAAGCTGGCTCCTCCCACCCACCCACCTGGGTGGTAACTCCCTTGTCTCCACCCCATGACGTCAGATCTTCCTTTCTGCTGGAAGAAGTAGGTTCCCTTCTTACCGCTCCCATGTTTAGTAGGCCCTAGCGCTTAAATTCTTGGGAATTACTTACAAACCAACTCTTACAAGTTTTGTCTTCAACTCGATCTTTGACCGCGATGGATGATGAGTCCGCTCTTGGATTCCACCGGTGCCCTTGGGGGCAGAAGATGTCCCAGACCAACCCGCATGCCACATGTGTCTACTGCCAGGGGCACGACCATGATCCCCAGGCCTGCGACTTTTGCAGCTCATTTCATCTGACCATCCTGGAGGACTGTCTCGCCCACCTGAAACTGGGCTGCCTGGTGCAACGGAACCCATCAGTCAAATCCAAAGATACCCGTTTGGTGGCCTCTGTGGCTGCGGGGTCCGCCGAGCAGATTGCGGCCTTCGAAGAAGAGGCAGCCCAGGCCGCAGTCCATTCCTCCCTGGCTTCTGCCTTTGTGCCGTTCATCTGGGCTTGACTTTTATACACTAACTTGCTTTTTTTTCTCTTTTAGATATTTCCTGAAGAAGACCTAAGGTCGAAACGTAGATTTTTAACTCTATTTTCTATTTACAGCGTGCATTTAATATAACCATTTTGTTTTGCTTTTAGACCACATGCTGACGCAGCGCCTTGTTTTTGACTTTTATAAGCTCCTTCAAGGAATTGTGACAGTCTCTGCCGACCTTCGGTCAGGGACCCACCAGCAAATCTAAAAAAGAGTCTAAGAAAGAAAAGACTTATCGTCGATTGTGGGATTGGGAGCGTTCTTGGTTGAGGGCTTCCGATTCTCTCGCTTCTTCGGATTTGACTTTGGTCGAATCCTCGGCCTTGGCCACTGACTGCACAGTAACCCTGTTTGGTCTGTCGGCTGAGACGCTTGTCGAAGTCCCAGCTGTGATTTTTCTCGAGGCGACTGACCAGTTGTCGACCAAAGAGGCCAGTACTTCCTTGTCTAGGACCCCAGTCCTGATGCAGACCATTGGAGGGACGGATCAGTTCGCTAACCCACCACCTCTGGTCCTTGACCCTGACCAGGAGGAGCCTCGGCAATCGCTGACTCCTTCTGAGCCCCACCACCGGTTCCCCAAGTGGCCGAGGTTGAGGTCTTGGTCTTCTTCCTGTGGGTCGAGCTGGTCCCTCCGTTATCGGCGCTCCCGCTGTTGGCACCACATGAAGCGGTGCCGCCGCTATTCTTTGTCTTGGTCCTCCGGTGAGTAGAGGCTTTGATGCAAGTTGCTTCGACACTACGAGGATGTGATTTGGCAACAGTTGCTGTTTACTGGCACCAAACTGACCCTGGTTCCTTTGCCGACCATCACGTGGCTGTCACCCGAAAGGCCGCTGCCGGAACCAATTGAGATGGTTCTGACTCTGCTGACTCCAGCTTCTCCGTTGATCCTGGTGGAACCACCACCTAAACAGCCGACAGTTGGCACTCCGACTGAGGAGTCTCGGCTGGCCAAGGGGCTTCCCCATTGGCTGTCGGTCACAGTCACCCCTGACCGTCTGTGGAGGGTCAGTGGGGACTCTGGCAGTCGACCGCTCTTTGATGACTCTTCGGAGTCTGAGGGTTACTCCCTGCATTCCCGTCTGGTTGATGTGGAGTCCGTGGGGGATCTCTCGACGGACGAAGGTCCATCCTCTTTCATGAGCCTCCTCAGCTTGATCTCTGAGTTGTCGGGTATGAAGATGGAGCCCGTCCAAAAATTGGTTCGTTACCCATTGACCGAGATCCTTGACCAGGGAGACTCTCTGATGGAGGCTTTCTTGGTGGCAGAAGCTATTCTTGGCCTTGCCCTGGAGCTCTGGCAGCACTCCACTTCCTGCCCTGCACCTTCTGCCCAGATGGCCTGCAAGTATGCAGTGCTCACCAGGTCTCTTTTGGGACTCACAGAGCACCCCCTCGATGAAGGGATTGGTTGCCGACTCTGTTCCGGTGCTCTGGTAACACTGGGGATGTTGACAAGCCTCCTGATTGGGAGTCCCAGAAGTTGGACCATGCGACTAAGAAGGTCTGTGCTGCCTCCTCGCTTGGTCTCCGCCAAGCACGCTCAGCCCACCTCATGGCCCACTTCTGCCATGTATTGCTGGGTACCTTAGATGGGGTGCTTCCTCATCTGTCTGTGGACCTTCAGACCATGGTCACACAGGTCCAAGACCAGGGCCGGGCTGTGGCCAAGCGACAGCTCCTGACTGCTATGGACATTGGGGGCTCCTGTGCCCGCTGTTTGGCGGCCTCAGTGGCCATGCGCCACAGGGCTTGGCTGAGGATCTCAACCTTCATGGCGGACATTCAGCACAAGCTGGCAGATGTCCCTTTCCTGGGTACCGACTTGTTCGGGCCTGTGGTCGAGGGTCTCCTCACACGCACAGAGAAGTCCAGTGCCACCTTGGACTCTGTGACATCTGCCCAGAAGGATTCCAAGGACTCCAAGCAGTATCAGAAATGGATGCCCCTTTGGTCCACCTCCATTCCTGTGGCCAAGTCAGCCCAGCAACTGACTGGTGGCCTCGGCTCAAGTTAGTAGCCTCGGTTATCCGCAAGCCAAGAGGGAGAGGCTCCGGTGGCCCCTCAGCTGGGCCCTCCTCAAAGCCTCCCAGTGAAGGGGTGCCTCTTTCATGCCTGTCACGCCTCCCTGAGTCCTCCCATGGGGGGCCGCCTTCACCACTTCCTTTCTGCCTGGTCCACTGTCACCATGGACAGGTGGGTTGTAGAAGTGGTGGGTCAGGGTCTGCCTCTAGAGTTCAAACAGTACCCTCCTTGCCGAGCCTATACCCCATGGGAGGACTTGGTTTCTGCAGACATGCTGTCAGCTCTCAGAGACAACATAGCCCAGTTCCTTCGCAAGGAGGTCTTGGTTCCTGTCGCAGATCCTCCGGAACACCCAGGTACTTTCTGGTGTCAAAGTGGATGTGGGGCTGGTGCCCCATTCTAGATCTGCACGACCTGAACAAGTTCCTCAGGTTGCGCACCTTCAGGATGGTAACTCTGTCTAAGATCATACCATCTCTAGAGCAGACACGTGGTTCAAACAACATGGGTCTTGCTGTACTCTGACATATGCAGTTAGCCTCAGCACTTGAACTGCTACAGAGAGGAAAGAGTTAACTCTATGCCAGAGCATAGAACGTTGGTCTCGAGCTCAGTTCAAACCTCTGTCTGCAGCACTTCAAAGTATAACCGTCAGATTCTTTGCTCCGCCTAACTGAACAGTCGCTCCAGAGATTACTCCTTCGCTTGTCGGTTCGGTCCTAGTAAAACGTCAGTTTTATACCGTGTTTTGTCTTTATTTTTTCGGTTCAGATCCCTGTCTGCGGTACAGTAAGTGTTGTAGGTAGTGGGCTTTAGTTTAATTACTGTTTATTTCTATGTGGAAATTGTAAAGTTTGTCAATCGGTCCGGTTAGGAACGGAGTGTGTTGATTTTAGTTTTATTCTTTAATTTCTTAGTGTGAGGTACCGATCCCTATCTGTTTCAAAAAAATGTGTAATATTTAGACTTTTTTTACACAGCCCATAACACGGTTGGTAGCCGATGGGGGGGGTCTTGCCTGGCTTTTAAGCTGCTAAAGGGTAAGTGGTTAGGATGGCTACATCTGAGAAACCCAAGAGAAAAACTGGGCCCACTGGGTTTCAACGCTGTAGTGAGTGTGGGGATACCTCTGCTAAGGCAGACCCTCACACCACCTGTGTTTATTGTCTTGGGTTTGACCACCTCGATTCAGACTGCCAAATCTGCAAACATTTTCTGAAGGCCACCCTGGACAAGAGATTGGGTAGGCTTAGGGGAAAGGAGGCTGAGAAGTCTGCTGATCTGGATGGCCAGCCCGGTTCGGTTCCAACCGAACCTGAGGGAGTGCCCACTGACCTGGGCGATACTTCCTCGGGCAAAAGGAGAGCCAATCCTGAGGGGTCGGTTCCATCAAAGAGAAAGAAAAAATCAGCCGGTTTGGATCCAGAACCGTTATGTCCAACTGCCGAAGAGATAGCCAGGGCTATTAGTATTGTGGAATCGCTCCGTTCGGTTCCGTCCAATCCGGCGCCTCCTGGTAGGCGCTCGGTTCAGTCAGTTCCTCCGGTTCCGGAATATTGTCCGGATGATTATTATGAACCAGATTTGGAGGGGGAAGAAGGATATGATTACGATGCGAATGATGATGATGGTGTGGAAGGTCTGGGTGAGCCCATTGAACCAGACATCAACCCAGACAGGTCTTCTAATATTTCCCCTTTCAGGCTTTCTGAGTCCCCATCCCACTATTTGTTTTACAAAAAAGTGGCAGAAACCCTCCAGCTCCCTCTGGTTGAAGCTGTTGAGGAACAAGAAGAGCCTGACTTTGTAGAAATGATGGACATCCCAGAGTCCAAGAGGCTGTCTATTCCCCTCCATAAATCTCTTAGGAAGCAGACACAAAAAATTCTCCAAACACCAAATTCTTTACCTCCTGTGGACAAGAGAATGACAGGAGGTATATGCTGTCAGGCTCAGGTGCGGAGTTCTTACTCCAACAATGTAGCCATGTTGGGGTTGTGCAAGCTGCAGCCTGTGACAAGGCTAACATACCCTTGGCTTCACACCCCCTAGATAAAGATTCTAGGAAGGTGAATGCTATGGCCAAAAAACAGTACTTGGCATCCTCCTTGGGACTCAGGCAGGCAAACTATATGGCCTACACAGCCAGATACCAGAAGTCCAGATGGAATACTGTTCTGGAACTGGCTAAACGGGCTTCCCCCCAGCTAGCCAAGGAGCTGGAGGATGTGGCTGCTGATGGGATTGAGGCATCTAAGATCCAATTTCATGCTACTGTGGACTCAAATGATATGTCATCACGAGTCATGGCTACATCTGTGTCTCTTCGGAGATTTGCTTGGCTCAGATGTACTGGCCTCTCACAGGACACTCAGGCTAAAGCTATGGATTTCCCTGTGGTGGGTAATTCTCTGTTTGGGGAGCAGACAGAGAATTACATGCAAAAGATGGATAAGTACAGGACCACCTACAGGAGTGCACAGGCCAAGGAAAGGCAGGCAGCTCCTCAGAAGCAGCAGTCTATGGGCAGGCCTTTTCACAGGCCTTTCTACCAGGCACAGGCCTCCTCTCCTTTTCCTCAGAGGGGGTTCTTCAGAGGGAGAGGCAGAAGGGGGATGAGTAGGGCTGAATCCTTCTCCCAGTCTAAGGCTTCTACCAAGCAGACACCCTGATGTGTCAGCCCAGGTAGACTCCCCTATTCCAGTAGGAGGCAGGCTGGCTTACTACTTCCAGGCCTGGAAGTCTGTTACCTCAGACAAGTGGGTCCTGGAGGTAGTAAGCAAGGGAATGGCCCTCAGCTTTAAAAAAGTTCCAAAACTGAGGGTCAGATCTTTTCCACCTGCAAACATCTCTGAAACCATTGCCCTAGAGGCAGAGGTTTCCTCTCTGCTGGCTCTTAGAGACATAGAGAGAGTTCCTACTCCACACAGGGGCAAGGGCCTGTACTCCAGATACTTCGTTACCCCCCAAAAAACAGGGGAGTGGCGGCCCATCCTAGACCTAAGATGCCTAAACAAGCACCTTGTCAAGCCAAGATTCAAAATGGTGACTCTTGGAGTAATTCTTTCCTCTCTGAGGCCAGGGGATTGGTTGGCCTCCCTGGACTTCATTTACGCATTCCGATCAGGTGCTCCCATAGAAAGTACCTCAGGTTCGAATTGCCTTCAGGCCATTATCAGTTAAGAGCAATGCCCTTCGGGCTAACATCAGCTCCAAGGGTGTTCACAAAATGCCTAGCAGCAGTAGTGGCCTTTCTCAGGAGACAAAAAAATCTCAATTTTTCCATACTTGGATGACTGGCTCATTGTGGGACAGTCTCCAGACCAAGTCAAGTCAGACCTACAAGTGACACAACAATTGCTCACTTCCCTGGGGTTTCTCCTCAATCTACCAAAATCAGTTCTCGAACCAGTACAGCTCCTGACGTTCATAGGGATAGTGTTGGATACTGTCAAATCAAAGGCTTTTCTTCCTCTGGCAAGGGTAAAGGTCCTTATAGACCTGGCTTTTTCCTTCTGCCTTCTGGTGTCTCGACCAGCAATACATTTACTTCAGCTCCTAGGCCACATGGCAGCTTCCACTGCAGTGGTACAGGGAGCAAGATTTTAGATGCGGGACATTCAGTTTCATCTGAGGTCCTTTTGGTCCCAGAAAAAAGATCCTCCAATCAAATTGATCCCAGTGACTCAGACACTGATCCAGGCTCTCCAATGGTGGTCGGATCAGGACAATCTCAGGCAAGGAGTCCCATTCATCAGTCAGACTCATTCAGTGGTACTAACCACAGATGCTTTTCTTCTAGGCTGGGGGGCTCACTTAGGTACCCTCACAGCACAGGGAGTGTGGTCCCCTCAGGAGTCTCTTCTTCATATCATTCTTCTGGAGCGCAATAATAGTATTCCAGACTCTAAAAGCTTTCTCTGAATCAGTAAGGAACAAGGTGGTTACATAGAAACATAGAATTTGACAGCAAATAAGGACCGCTTGGCCCACCTAGTCTGCCCATTTCCCTACCTTATGGATAAGCTGCAGATTCTAGTTAATCAGCAGCTTACTTCCTCCTACCCCCCCCACTAGAATTGCCTTATGCCTGTCCTATGCATTCTTGAATTCTCCCACTGTCCCTGACTCCACAACCACCTCAGGAAGGCTGTTCTATGCATCGACAACCCTCTCTGTGAAAAAATACTTTCTAACATTACCTCTGAGCTGTCCCCCCTCTATCTTCAAATTGTGCCCCTTGTTCTTGCACATCTCTTCTTCTGAAAAATACTACCCTCTTGTACTTTAATTCCCTTGAGATACTTGAAAGTTTCTATCATGTCCCCCCTCTCCCTCCTTTCCTCAAGGGTATACATATTAAGCTGCTGTAGTCTCTCCTCATATGTCTTCTGGTGCAGACCCTGCACCATTTTGGTTGCCCTCCTCTGAACAGCCTCCACTTTGTCTGTCTTTGCGGAGATGGGGTCTCCAGAATTGCACGCAGTACTCCAGATGGGATCTCACTAACTATCTGTACCGAGGGATAACAACTTCCTGTTTTCTACTGTTGATGCCTCTCCCTATGCATCCCAGTATCCCCCCAGCCCTCCTTACTGCCTTCTCACATTGCTTGCCCACCTTTAGGTAATCTGATATAATTACTCCTAGGTCTCTTTTGATTTTTGTTGTTATTAACTCACCCCTCATTGTGTACTCTTCCCCTGGGTTTTTGTTTCCCAGATGCATTACCTTGCACTTCTTTGCACTGAATCTGAGCTGCCACATATTTGACCATTCCTCCAACCTTGCCAAGTCCCTCTTCATTCTTTCCACCCCACCTTGTGTATCAACTCTGCAAAGAGACATACCTTTCCTTCCCAGGTGCTCTCCAATGTCACTTATAAAGACATTAAAGAGGACCGGTCTCGGTACCAAACCCTGTGGTACCCCTCTAGTTACCCTCCTTTCTTCACTGTGAACTTCGTTTACTACTACCCTTTGCGTCCTGTCGTCCAGCCATTTTTTTTATCCAGGCTACCACCTTAGGACCCACTCAAAGGCTGGCTAACTTGTGTATTAATCTTTTTGTGTGAGACTGTGTCAGATGCCTTTCTAAAATCTAGGTAGGCCATATCCACAGCCCCTCACTGGTCTACTACTTTGGTCACCCAGTCAAAGAAATCTATTAGGTTCGTCTGACATGACCTTCCTGCTGTGAAACCATGCTGCCTTGGGTCCTGTGCCCCACTGGCCTCTAGGTACTCAACAGTTCTTTCCTTCAGAAGTGATTCCATCATTTTCCCTACCACTGAAGTCAAACTAACTGGTCTGTAGTTTCCTGCCTCTGCCCTGCTCCCACTTTTGTGAAGTGGAATCACATTTGCCCTCCTCCAGTCCTCAGGTAACACCCCATCCTCCCATGATTTGTTAAAGAGGGTAGTCAGTGGTGTTACTAGTTCTACCCTCTTAGTTCTTTTAGAATTCTTGGGTGAATCCCATCAGGCCCCATTGCTTTGTCCACCCTCAGTTTCAAGAGTTCTTTCAAAACCCTTTCTTCTGTGAATGGACTGGTATCGACCCCCTTATTCAGAGTTTCTCCCTTGTTTGGTTTAGGTACCTCCCCTTCCTCTTCATTGTGAATACTGAGCAGAAATATTAATTCAGTATCCCTGCTTTTTCACTGTCACCCTCTGCCCACATTCCCTCCCCTTTATTAAGTCTCTGTATCCCCTCCCTTGGTCTTTCTTCGCTCCCTAATGTATCTATGAAAGGTTTTATCCCCCTTCTTAACAGAGTTGGCTATCTTTTCCAGTTCAGGTCAGGACAGACAATACCACCACCATGTTGTACATCAACAAGCAGGGAGGCACTTGGTCTACGGCCTTGTGCATGGAAGCCATGCAAATATGGTCTCTGATTTATGCCCTGCAGGCGTCTCTGGTAGCAGTCCATCTACCAGGGAAGGACAGTGTGCTTGCAGATGCTCTGAGCAGGATCTCTCAGGGCCATCACAAATGGACCCTGGACCCTTTCATTTTGAAAGTAGTCTTCTTAAGGTGGGGTACTCCAGAGATACATCTCTTTGCAGCCCCGGACAATCATCAACTTCCCCTCTTCTGTTGCAGACCTCCAGTCAGGGGCACAATTCCCCTGGATGCTCTGGTTCGGGATTGAGGGGGCACATTCCTTTATGCCTTTCCTCCCTTTCCCCTGTTATTCAAGATCCTGGTCAAGATCAGGTCACAACCATGCAAGGTGATCCTGATTGCACCAGACTGGGCCAAACAGCCTTGATATCCCCTGTTGATGTCCCTGGCAGTCCATCTTCCCCTATCTCTTCCCAAGAGACACTACCTGTTAACCTCCTCTCAAAGGAGAATCTGGTACCCCAATCTTCAGTCTCTCAACCTCAAGGCTTGGCTCTTGAAGAGTTAGAGTATGCAAGTCTGCACCTGTCTCAGGGGGTCTTGGATATTCTTAAAGCCTCTCGAAAACCTGTCACCAAAAAAACGTATAATTTTAAATGGAAGAGATTCAGCATCTGGTGCTCCAGTAAGGATGTTTTACCAGACACTGCTGATCTGGCTACTGTTCTGGATTATATGGTTCATCTCAGTGACCTAGGTCTCAGGCCAGCCACTCTGAAAGTGCACTTGGCAGCTGTCTCTGCTTTTCTGTCAGTGGGGAAGGCTTTCTCCCTGGCATCTCACCCTGTTTTCTTTAAGTTCTTTAAAGGGTTGCTTCACACCAACCCTCCATTTAAGGACCCTACCCCTGCTTGGGATCTTAATGTTTGCATTGCTCAGCTTATGCAACCCCCTTTTGAGCCATTATCTTCAGCAGAACTTAAGTACTTGACTTGGAAAACTGTGTTCCTGGTAGCTATCACATCTGCCAGGCATATTAGTGAGTTACAAGCTCTGTCAGTGGAGCTGGATTTTATCTCATTCCATAGAGATACGGTGGTCCTTAGAACCAATAGGAAATTCTTACCCAAGGTGGTTTCAGATTTTCATCTGAACCAGTCCCCGTCTCTTCCTGTGTTCTTCACTGATCACTCTTCTTTAGGAGAAAGAAGGTTACACAGTTTGGATGTTAAGAGGGTACTTAGTTACTGCATTGATCATATTAAGGCACTTGGGTTTGACTGTTCTTGGCTGTTTCTCACATATGGTGAATTGGGAAAAGCAAACCTGCTACTAAGAGAACTATTGCCAGGTGGATTGTCTCTTATATTCAATTCTGCTATGAAAAGCTAGGCAAAATACGCCCCCCCCAAGGCCTGAGGGCTCATTCGACTAGGGGTACAGCTGCTTCTCTAGCTGCGGCCAGAGATATACCTTTGTTAGAAATATGCAAAGCAGCCACCTGGAAAACAGTCCATACATTTACCAAACATTACTGTCTGGATATCCAGGCTAGGAGTGATGCTAGGTTTGGTACAGCAGTACTGCGGGGCCTATTCCCAAAATAGGTTTGGTACCATCCTCCTGGGAGGTACTGCTTGGTAGTCTGCATATGTCAGAATACAGCAAGACTTCATGTTATTCGAAGAAAAAAATACTCACCTTAGTAATTGTATTTCTCCTAATGGAGTCTTGCTGTATTCTGGCCTTCTTCCCTGCCTCCCTTCTCAGAACCTGTTTTTGGGAAGTGGGCTGGCAGGTACAGTGTTGCACCTCAGGAGTGTACTTGGCACTCCTCCCTTTTAGAAGGGGGAGTAGGTTTTCACTTAAGTTGTTTTTGTAGTTCTATTTTGGTCTACTACCTGGTTATTTTTTTGGATTCTTGACTTGAGTCTTTTGGGGACCAAAAAATCTGTTGCCTGTTGGCTATTGTATTTACAATTTCCACTTAGGAGGTGTAGTTAGTTAGTATTAGCTCATACGAATCTGACGGTTACACTTTGAAGTGCTGCAGACAGAGGTTTGAACCAAGCTCGAGCCCAACGTTCTATGCTCTGGCATAGAGGTAACTCTTTCGTCTCCGGAGCAGTTCAAGTGCTGGGGCTAACTGTATATGTCAGAATATAGCAAGACTCCATTAGAAGAAATACAGTTACTAAGGTGAGTAATTTTTTCGCTTTCTCCCTGGATCTTCAGGATGCGTTCTTTCACGTATCGATCCATCTGTCTCACTGTAGGTTCCTCCGCTTTCGAGGCAAGGGAACCTCTATGAGTTCCAGGCCATGTCGTTCAGCCTCTCCTTGGCCCCTATGGTCTTCACCTAGTGCATCGCAGTTGTGGCAGCTTATCTGAGGTGCCAAAGGGTCTGGGTTTATCCCTATCTGGATGACTGGCTGGTAGCAGATCCTTCAAGACAGGAGGTGGAGCGGTCCAGGGACCTGACCCTCCAGACTTGAGTCAGATGTGTCCTCCTGGTCAAAGAGGCTAAGCTGGAACTCGTGTCCTTGCAGATGATCACCTGAATTGGAGCGGAGCTTGATTCTTGCTGAGCTAGAGTTCAGCTGCGGGCAGACAAGACATAGGCTCTCCCCTCCTTTGCCCAATCATTTCGGGTTGGGCAATTGCGCTCTGCCTGGGACTTCTTGTGCTTGTTGGGCTACATGGTGACCTGTACCAGCGTGGTCCATTGGGCCCACTGGAGAATGCACTCCCTGCAGTGGGAGCTGGCCAGTCAGTGGTCTCTGTGCAAGGGGCACTTCGACCAGTCGGTCATGGTGACCCAGCGGATGTGGGATGCCATCCAGTGGTGGCTGGTCCCAGCACATCTGCAGGAAGGGTTCCCATTTGTCTGCCCATATCTTACTGTCATCCTGACGACCAATGCCTCTCTCACAAGCTGGAGTGCCCACCTGGGGAAACACAGAGTCCACGGGCTCTGGACCCCCGAGGCGTTCCGATGCCACATCAACCTGCTCCGAGCAGTTCAGCTGGCGCTGACTGCATTCGCTCCACACATTCGGGTCAGGTGGTCCAAGTCCAGATGGACAACACCACGACCATGTACTTCCTCAACAAACGTGGTGGGACACACTCCCTGTCTTTGTGCAAGGAATCTCTCCATGTCTGGACCCTCATGCGCAGCCTAGAGGTGGATCTCCTGGCCATCCATGTGGCAGGAGCCTTCAGTCAACTGCTGGATGCCCTCAGCTGGGTGGGCAAGGTGTCTCACAAGTGGTCTCTCCACCCTGAGGGTGATCACAGTCTGTTCTCCCAGTGGGGCACCCCTCAGGTGGACCTGTTCGCCTCCAGGGAGAAGACAAAGCTGTGGCTGTTTTTGTGCCACCCCCTTCAGCAGGGAATGCTGCAGGGGATGCCTTCTCAAGGCCCTGGACCCCGGGCCTCTTTTGTGCCTTCCTCCACGTCCCTTGATCCACAAGGTGCTTCTCAGGGCCAGAAGGGACAAGGCACAGGTGATCCTGGTGGCTTCAGACTGGCCATGCCAGTTCTGGTACCCAGATCTCCTCAGCCTCAGCAGCAGGCTCCTGAGGCATCTTCCCTTACACCCGGACCTGCTTGCCATCAGTCCGGGGAGGGTATTCCACCAGGACCTTCAGTCCCTGCACCTGACAACCTGGTTCCTGAGCAGCTAGAGTTGCAGGCCTTGGATCTCTTCGAAGATGTCTTCACCGTTGTGCAGGCATCTTGGAAGGAGTCAACCAGGAAGTGCTACACCTTCAAATGGAAGAGATTCTCCATTTGGTGTCAGGGTGAGGGGTTGGACCCTTTGTCCTGTCCAGTGGCTAGCATCCTTGGTCTCTCTCTGTCAGGCCTTCGGTTGACACCCTTTTTTAATTTTTTTTTATTTTTATTGTTTTAATAAAACAAACCTACAATTTGATCACAAGCATCGAATTACAGTAAAGGTACATATACACCATGAGGGCGCCACCCCTCTCAGTTCACTCTAGTTGAATCCGTCAAATGCTTTAAGATACATCTTTGGGAGGAACCAACAATATAGTACTAGGAACAATTTAAGGCATAGTTAGCTGTATAATGAGCCCAGGAGCTACGTGGCAATAATTTCTCATATTATATAAAGAAGTATTTCACCAAGCTCTCAGCCTCCACCAGGGAGTGAGATTTCTACCATGTATATTGCAACTATTAAGGCACTTATTGTGCCTTAATATAAAAAGAAAAATGCTTTCATCTGAGCTCCACGTTCCCAATACAAAAGTAAACAAACATTGCCGTCCTATGGTGTACAGTATAGGATTCAAAATCTAGCAACATTTAAGCTGGAAAACATATAACTTTAGTAAAGGGCAATTATGAACTTCAATAATAACTTCTATTGTCTAACAAGATCCCCTAGTAATGTTGTACAGGTCCATGTTCAGCTATCCCTTGCCTTCATATCATAGAACTTAAAATTATATTAAGGCCATAGTTTCCATCCCAGGGCAAAGAAGTATAAAATATAATTAAATTCAAAAGTCTCTAGTCCAGTTGTGCCCCACTATAACTATCACCCCAAACAAACCTCGGGAAGAGAAATAGTCCAACAATATTCAAACTGTTTCAGTAGTCATCTTCTTCCTCCGATTAGGAGCCCTGTCGATCTGCTGCTCTGCGTCTGGAAACCATGTTCTTCTGTACCCATTTCAGGGCCTCTGAGGGTTCGGTATAGAGGTAAACTTTACCCTGATGGCCAATGCAGAGTTGGGCGGGGAAGACAAGGCCATGAGAAATCCCTGCCTCTCGCAGAGCTGCCTGCACCCCATCAAACTTCTTTCTTTTCTGTCGGGTAGCATACCTGATATTGGGATACATCCAAATGTGTTCCCCATCTTGCAGTAGGACCTTCTTTTGTTTAGCTGGTGCCAAGAAAGAGTCTCTTGAGCCATTTCCGTCAGCGATGGCCATCACAGCTCTTGGCACCTCCGGGTTATCCTGTCTGCTACAAGGAGTTACCCTGTAAGCATTCTGGATGTGGTGCGCCCGATCAGAGGTCTCTTCCGCAAGCTGATGGATTAATCATTCCCATACAAAGAGGAGGAGGTGATCCCCTTCACACCCCTCCGGAAGGCCAAGGATTTGTATGTTTGCTGATCTCACCTGGTTCTCCAGAGTTCCCAGGTGAGATTTCAGGGGGTCTGTTTTCCTTAATAGCTGAGGCCACAGCCCCCATTGCCGTATCGGCCCGTTTAGAAGCTTCAACCAATGCACACTGTACCGATTCCATCGTTGCCTCAACTCCAGCCACTCTGTTGTTTAAGGCATCAAATTTAGCAGATAGCCCCGAGACCAAGGCCATGATTTTGTTTAATTTCAACCCTATCGTATGGAGAGTCTTTTCAAATGAGGCGTCTCCCTATTCCGTAGCAAGGCCTCGTTGAGATCGTGTAGTTGGAGGGCCAGCTGAAGTTTTCGATATAACTCCATCTCCGGGGGGTCTTGTCCTTGCGAGGACTGCCCATTATAACCACAAAGTCTTAACTCAAAGTTGGCAACTATTGTATGTCGGCTTCAATGCCCAAAAACAGCAATTTTGTTGAGATATTTGGTAGTTAATTTGTGGAGCTCCACAGGAAAGCAGCCATGTTGCTCGGGCTCCACAGCCCGCCCCCCCTCTCCGGTCAACACCCTTAAGGTGCACCTGGCAACCATCTCTGCTGACTGGGGGCGTGGGCCGGACAGCAGTTGGAGGTGCAGGAGAAAGTGGTCTGGTGCTTCTTCTAGGGCCTTGAGCACATTTCCCCTCCAGTGCGTGAACCACTACCACCACCGTGGGACTTGTTGCTGGTTTCGGCAAAGCTCATGGGCAAGCCATTCGAACCAATGCACAGTTGTGAGATGTCTCACCACCTTTTTGGTGGCTATCACTTCATCTGGAAGGACTGGGGAGAGCTGGCCTAGTGGTGCTGAGGGTTGAGGAGCTGGATGCCACACCTCTTGACATGCCAGCGACCCGTGTTCGGGAAAGGACTCTGGCCATTGAGGGTCGGCAGGGGGAGATGGAGGATTGAGTGTCTCATGACAGCTCTCCTCCCTGTTGGGTGGAGTAGGGGTTCACGTCGCTCTGCAGTGGAAGCCAGGGGCACTGCTAGTAGAGCACCTAGTGGAGGGCTGGAGCATGGCAGGCATCAGCACATTGTGCATGGACGCCATTGCAAGTCCGGCTCCGAGGGAAAAGAAATCTAGGCAGAAAATTGCGGGGTGGTCGTGGTGGCTGATGGCAGTGCGCTGCACCCCCGGACACGAGAGGTGCGCCCCTCAGGTATCAGGATCCGGGTCCCCCAGGGGGAGGGGGGACTCTGTGTGCCGGCCTGCGTGGAGGAGAGCATGTCACTGGCCATACCAGGTCCAGTGATGCAGGTGCTGGCAGCCAGACAACTCACTGCCCACTCCGGAGAAGGTAGGAGAGAAAATAATATCGTGACTCAAAAAAAAAAAAGGATTGGGGCGCTCCAGGCACTTTTGGTGGAGTCTCCATAACTGGTCTTCCACAAGGACGAGGCTGTCCTGTGACCCAACCCGAAGTTGCTCCCAAAGGTTATGCCAGAGTTTCACCTTAACCAGGTGATTAATCTCCCGTGTACTTTACCAGTCACACCTCGGAGGCTGAGCACAGGCTCCATACTCTGGACCTGAGGCGAGCGCTCGCTTATTACAGAGAGTACACGGCTGGAGTTCGTGGAGAGGTTTGCCAGCTGTTTGTCACCTACGCTGAAGCTGCACCGGGTATACCTGCAGCCAAGCAGATGATTGGCAGGTGGATCACATCCTGTATTGATCTCTGCTATAGGTTGCTGGGCAGGGAGCTTCCTGGAGGGCTAACGGCTCATTTCACCCCCATACCGCTGCGTCAGTGGCTGCTTCCAGTGGTGTCCCTGTCCAGGAAATCTGCAGGGCTGTGACCTGGAGGTCAGCACACACCTTCACTTCCCATTACACATTGACCTAGAGTCATGCTGGGATACTGGTTTGTGGGCTTTAGTTCTCCAATCTCTGTTCCCTAAATAGGGTGTGTGTGCCCTGCCTCCCTCCTCCCGGAGAACTGCTGGGAGTCTGCCAGAAAGTGTGGATAGAACATCATATCCACGTCCCTAGAAACATAGGCTACTCACCTGTAACAGTAGGAGCGGTATATGATGTTCATCCACACGGACCCACCCGACCTCCCCAGCTTCGGTGCACACACTCTTCTTCCAGCGTGCAAGATCTGGCACATCTTAAAGGGAAAGGAAACTGTCAGAAGGTGTGGATGAACATTATACACCACTCCTAGAATGACTATTACAGGTGAATAACCTGTGTTTTCTACTCCTAACAGTTTAAATGTTACAGCTTTTGAAATATAATTTCAAGCATTGTAAAATATCACAAAAGATTATTTTTGGAAATGTTTGAAAAATATAAGTGGTTGTTTTGTCTAAAGAGAAAACATATTCTTTTCTAGTTCCAGGCTGCTCCTATCCAGACCCTACCTTCCGACCCTAAACACAATGTCTCCAGCCCTGTGACTCTGCCTTGCGTCCCCCTTCCCCCACAGACTCAACATATTTGTCTAGGCTAGTGTAGGCCTGAGGTCGGAGAGTCCCTGTTTGCATCATCCTGCATGCCTGAGAGGTTTTCCACTGTTGTTTTAGTCCCTTCCTCTGCAGAGGCCAGGGCACATGTACAGAATAGTGTGTCAATGTAGAATAGGCTGGAAGTCTCCATCATACTCCTTGGAATCCTCCCACCCCAGAGAAGGAGATAATTCTCTAGTATGTTTAGTCTTACCTCTGCCACCCCCCCCTGAGGTTCCAGGCTTGGGGTGCGAACCCATATTGCTAGCATCGTAAGCAGCAACACTGCTGCTCTGCCGAGAGGCTAGAAATCGCACATTTTAAATGTATAAGTATGGGAACATTTTTGTATTCAACTTTAAAAGGGAAGGGAAACAAGGAAATATTTTCCATTCCATATGTGGTTGCCCCCTGTTCTCTTTCTGAATATGTCTCTCTGTTTTGTTTCCTGTCTACTCGGTCTTTAAAGCCAGCTCTGTATGTAGTCCCCTTCCCCCATAGTGTCATTTAAGGTGCTCCAGGCTGTGACATCATCGGTTGAAATCAGCCAGTGACTTCTGAAGCTGATAACCACCACTTGCATGGACTGCTACATTGATGAGATGGAGCAGCTCCACCGTTTGCTCAGTTTTCATCAGTATAGTGGCCTGTGCATGTAGTAGCATTTGCATTCAAAGTCAGTGACTGACTGCAGCTGATGAGGGTACTGGTTGGGCAACTGTAACCGCGCAATAGGAGTGTTACAAATGAAGCTGGTTCTGAAGGAGACAAAAAAGAAAACATATGCACAGAAAGAGAATTTGATAAGTAGATGTGGATTTTAATTCTGCAGTGCTCTCTTTCCACTTATGTTTCATTTAATACATCTCACTAGTTTGAGTCACATCATTGGGAAAGTGCCCTTCCTATTCTTACAAGGAGAGACAGGAAGATTCTGTCCGTTTTTTCTAGCGAAATGTGAATCACCCTCTGGCACCGTGGCAACCCCAGCTCTTTCTTTTTGCTTTGTAAGAGAGGCAGTGTCGCACAGTGAAGGTAAACCGTGCCCAGAACAACAGATCCTGGATCAGTTTCCCAGTCAAACTGGTGTCAAATCAGTTTCCCTGCTGACCTGATCCCAGATCAGTTTCCCTGCTGAACTGATCCCAGATCAGTTTACCTGCCGAACTGATCCTGGATCAGTTTACCAGCCGAACTGTTGCTGGATCAGTTTCTGAGCCAAACTGGTCCTGGATCAGTTTCGCAGCTGACCTGGTCCCGGATTGATTTCGCAACCCACCTGGTCCCGAATCAGTTTCACAGCCAACCTGGTCCCTGATCAGTTTCCTATCTGAACTGGACCCAGATCAGTTTTCCATCTGAACTGGTCCTGGGTCAGTTTGTTTCAGACATATGTTTAACCACAAGCCTGCAAAACAGCAGTCAGGATAGCATAGTGGTTAGAGCCACATGACTGTGAGTCAGGAGACTGGGGTTTAAATCCCAATAGTTATAATGTTTTTTTTTTTTTTTAGTTTCCATTTCCCTCAGAATTCACCAGAGTTGTGATCCACGGCAATGTGGGGTTTAAACAACAAATCTACAGTAAGGAAGTCAAGTGCAAGAAAGAATGGCTCTTGAATTAAAGTAGTCTCAAAGTAAACTAATTCCAGATCAGTTCTCAGATCAGTTCCACTGGTAAACTGATCCTATAGCAGTTCCTGTTGCATAAGCCCCAGTTCAACTTTCTGTTTCAAAGGTGAGTTGAGGCTGCAGCTGACAGATGTTGACAACTTTGGCAACATTTAAGTTCTGCAGCACAGTTTAGGTTTGGGTATGGATATTATAAAATTGACAGTATTAAGACATTTTGGGTTATTAGTGTGTGTGATAAAGTAACAAAAATGAGGATACTAGTAATGCTCCCATTTTTTCCTATGGTGCCCTTCTGACTCATTCAGAGTTTTGGCAATACATCTGAAGTACTGCATGCATTAGAATCCTGAGCTGATGAGCCGGGTTGTCTTAAAATACCCATCTAATGTTCTTGACCCTTACTGTCCTTTAAAAATGTACAGGTTGTAGAGTCTTTCCTATGTTTAAGTGTGCTGTTTTACTGTACCTTGATTCAGTTTAGGGTGGATATTGGAGCAAGAGGATGGGGGGCAGCCAGCCAACCAGGGATCAGCAGCTCAGGGCTCATTGTTTGGAGCACATTGTTTTTTGTTATTTCAGACTAATAGCTGGCAGGGGTCTCCTCTATGAGTCGAATACATTGGCAAAGCAGGCAGCTGAACAGGGAGTCAGGAACTCAAATTTGTGTTTGGAAACACATTGAAGTTCTGGTTCTTTCAAATCTCTGGTGGGCTACTGGTCTGTATCAGAATCCTGATGGTCAGGGGCATGGGGTTTCCACTTTCCGGGGCTGATGCGTTCCTGTCGACTGAGAAAAAGTCAACAGGCCAGCAGGTAGCTTGGAGCTCAGTGTTAATGAGCACAGTGGTGCAAGCTGAGGATTACAGGGAAATCCACAGAACTTGTTGACCGAGGTGTAGAAGTTCCATTTTTTTTCCCCAGATGTTGTAATACTTCAGGTAAAAATCATAGCTTACTCCAGTTATACAACATGCCATGTAATAAAATATGAAACAGTAGTCTTCTGTGTTTTATTTGAAACATTTTCAATAAAGAATTTCCAGTTACTTATCATATTTATTAGATGTAATACTGACATATCAAAAATTATATTGTGATAAAATAGAAGAGTTCACACGATCAAAGTGGATTCAAGTAATAAATGGCTGAACTCATGAATGAATGAAATTGCTCATTACACCCACCTGGGCATTGTGAGATGACCTTAGCTGTTACAAGCTATAGTTAAGTACAGTAATTTAACCAAAACAGAAATTGATTACAACTGTAATTACAGTATATAAAGAAAAAAAAAGGGAACTAAACTAAAGCAGGTAAGATAACAAACCGTCAAGCTTCCCCCTGGACTATAGAATATACAGTATATATCTGTCTTTTGCATCAGTCAGTGATATTAAATGTAAGCATACGAACAGACAAAAATGCCAGCAGATACAGGCCAGATGGTCCATCAAGTCTGCTCGAATATGTAGCTCACAGTCCATTATATTGCATCTGCCCCTCCCACTCCTACCCTTTTGTCTGAATTCATTCCTGTGATTGCTGGCAACCCCACCTTCCTGTGTCCCCTTTGTGACCCTCCCCCGATCTTATCCCATCCCTTATTAAAGCTGTCCGTCGACTCTACTGATACCACCTCTTCAGGCAGTGCATTCCACCTTGACAGCACCCTTTCCGTGAAATAATGCCTTCTCGGTTCCCTTCTGAATCTTCCACGCTCCAACCTCAGACTGTGCCCGCTCATGTCCCTCCCGCCTCTTAACTTTAGAACTCCCTCTGTACCAGTCTTGTTTAAGCCTTTCATATACTTAGATTTCTATCATGTCCTCTCTATCCCTTCTCTTCTCCAGGGAGTACATGTCGAGCTCCCTCAGCCTGTCCTCATAGGGTTTGTCTTCACAACTAAGATCATCCTGGTTGCCCTTTGCTGGATCCCTCCAGCAATTTAGCATAATTCTTTAAGTAAGGGCACCAGAACTGCATGCAGTGACCTGTGCAGTGGCAGGATTACCTCCCCACTCCTGGAGGTGATTACCAGGCTATACAATTATACCCCAGTATCTTATTAGCCTTAGCTGCCACTTTCCTGTACTGTGCTGAGTGGTTCATTTGCTCTGTTATTATCACCCCAAGATCTTTCTCCTCCTCTGTAATAGCTAACTGTACCCTCCCCCCCCAGCTGATAACAGTTCCTCAAGTTCCCTGCTCCCAAGTGCATGAACTTGTACTTCTTTGCATTGAACCCAGTTGCCATGTGTCTGACCAGTGTTCCAGCTAAGCCAGATCATCTTTTAGCCCCTGCCACCCTTCTGTGTCATCCACTAGTACACCGATTTTGGTGTCATCCGCAAAACGGCTAATCTTGTTCTTGATTCATGTGAGATGTCAGCAGTGAAAAGGCCAAACAACACTGGGCCAAAACCAGTCTTTTAAAGATGTCATCTGAGTATTCTCATTTGCAGTCTCCATATTTGATATTTCATATTTCGTCAGAACTCCAAGCCATCAGATTTTCTTTGTTGTTCTGGTTTGCAAGTGAGAGTGGATTCTCTAAACTGCTTGGGATCAGTGAATGAATTCCCATTTCCCTCAAAGCTTACAAGGCATTTGGCAGGGATAGGAGCTATAAAGGTTGCCCCAGGATCTTTAAGTTCATCTCTTGACGTCAGGAATGTCTTCCTGCTCTTCATAGTAATATTTTCAGAGAAGATGTGGAGTTCTTGGCATTTAAAATAAAGCACTCTTACACCCAGCCATCTGATTGACAGATTCTCTGTTTCAAATGCAAAACAGAATTTCAGTTTGGAAGCACAGTGGAAGGGCGAATCAGAATGCAGGGATAGCCATGCAAGTTGATGAGGACAGAGGAGGATGCAAAACATACCCACCATGCATGCACACAGCTGCAGCATGGGAGGCAAAGCCCAAAAAGTGCAGGAGGAAGTCCAGAACGTGCAGTTTTAGTTTACTGAGCTCCTGATCATTCAGACCAAACCGATGTAACCGAGGCAGTTTGAATAGTCAGAATTCTACTGTATTGGATCCATATTAAACAACAAACATACAAGCATTCAATTGGTTAGAGCCAAGTTACATACTGATCAAAGCATATTACTTATACCTTCACCCTTGGAAATGGCTGTGATTGATTCTCTCTCCCACTACCACAAAATGTACTGTAGGTCCTAATGTAGCTGAGAAATGGCACTCCTAATATACAAAACTGCAGTGATTACCACAAAGGATAGGATCCCAGATATTTACCCAAATTCTACAAAAGAAGTGGGTTGATCTTCTTCGAAGAGATGTCCTGCAGCAAGCCACACCTATGGAACTGTAGCTGTCAGGCACTAGGACCACATGGAAAACTTTCTAGCTAGCAGTCAACCAGGGGCCGTCCACAACGACAATGTCAGCCGTATCCATCCCATGTAAATGAGGGCAGCCCCTTGCAGCCCCGTCGACTACTGCACATCAGACTCCTCAGAGAACTGTGTTGCTTCAGTAGACTGCCAAATCTTTGATTTTACCTTTTATTTGCTTTTTCTCACTCTTGTTAGTGATCACTTTTACTTTTTAAAGTGAGTCTTCCCTTTGTTAATGTCAACCGCTTCCGAGAAACTCTTCAAAGTCTGTGGGTGTGGCAAGAAGATAACCGACAAGGATGGCCATGATGCCTGCGTCCACTGTCTTGGTGCTGACCACGTCATCCAGGCTTGCGAGATCAGCCACAAATTCAACCAGGCCACTCAGCGCCAACACCAAAAACCCCACAAAGCCTTCTTCCTGGAACAGAAGGTCATACTCATTGAGAAGGAGCTCTAGGGAAGACATTCCTCCACCTTGCCAGCGTCATCGATAAGCTCCCATTCTTCCAAGGCCCATGACAAATCTGCTGGCAAACACAAGCGCTGGGATAAAGACCAGCCTAAGGACAAGGCCTCCCTGACACATTCTTCTTTGCCGCTTTGAACACTGGCTGTTACTGGGTTGTCAGCCACTTCAGCAGAGACCCCCACTGCCACCCACACCCTCTCTTCCACAGGGTCGGCTTTGGCAGCACTGCCCGCCGGTCTCTCCTTGGCCAGCACCAGCTTATCGACGTCAGGCCTCCTGATGCCCCCATCGAAGCTTCAGCCCGTCGTTCAGGCCCATTCCGATCCAGGGACATACGTAAGGGTGTTCCGTCTGACTTCTCTTGGCTGGCGACGGCCTCGCGACACTAGGATTTTCGCATTCCCCGTCAACACCTATGACCATTTTATTGACATCGGGGATTCAGTGTCTTCCCTTCAATGCCTCTGGCCATCTTGTAGACACCAGGACTCTAGCCTCCCCTGTCAACGCTGCAGACTGCCATGTCAGTGCCAGGACTGCAACCTCATTTGACAACACTGCAAGCCATACCGTCAGGGCCTCAGCCCCTCTCATTGACACCGTAGGCCGCAGTGTCGATGCTGGGGACACAACCTCCCCCGTCGATGCCGCTAGTGGTTCCGATGTAGCCGATCACCACTAATGTCCAGACCATGCTCTCCTCCTTCTGGGAGTTCATGCACCGCATTGCTTCCCCTCAAGGCCTGTCAACACTGGGACCTACCTGGCTGGCTCCTGCACCGACACCTTCCATGATGATGTGCCCTTCACACCCTCAGTCGTTGCCGTCCTCTCTGCCCTATTTAGAGCTAGGGGATGAGGATGAGTATAATCCCGATCTCCTTCCTCCTGATGAGGAGGATGAGGACATGTGTCCTAGGAGCCCTTCATCTCCATCTGTGACTGTTTCTAGTGGTGAGGACTCCACTAAATATACTACAGGGCCCCCCCCACCACCACGATGACCCTTGTGATGAAGCAGCTACAGGGTTCGAGGTTGTAGAACAGGATGTTACCAGGAGAAATCTGACAGAATACCTAGAATTGCCAGATTCTCCCCCTCTGATTATTCCTCCTATGCTGGCTGCTTTTGAGGATGCCACTATGGCTGCCTGGTACAGGCCAAATATGACTCCTACAATGCCCAGAAAGGCAGACAAATTGCACCAGGCTCCCTCAGGGAAGCTTTTCTGCACAGAGCAACTGAGGGCAGATTCAGTAGTAATAAATGCTGCCCATGATGGGTCCAAGAGATCTCAGCACCCCTGCTCCCGTGGGCATCTGCCTCAGATGACATTCTTGGCTCCAGGTGTCTAGTTTTGCCATCAATGTACAACAGTCCATCTTGAATGCCCCCCTTCAGACTCTACAAGCTTTTTGGGGTGGATGTACAGGACATCCTTTCTGACCTTCAGGTTTTGAGGAGAGCCTTGTATTTGGTTCACTCCCTTTACCATACCCAGCCAAGAGGTGGCCAGAAGGTGCCTTTTTTGTCGAGCTTCACACAGACGCAAGCCGGGTACCTGACAGCCAGCCAAGCACTGAGCAGCCACAGCCCTGCCCAGCCCTTCTTCCTCCTTCACCAGCAAGATTGTACCCTGGGGATTACAGTCAACCTGCACAGGTCAGTCACGACCCCCTGTTGACGTCTCCAGTACGTAGGGGACATGCTGGGTATGGCCCAGGTTGCAGTCTTCCTGCCCCAGGACAGGGCAGAGCACCTGATAGAACAGGTCTGGTTCCTTTTTTGTTCTGACAGCCAGAACATTTCTCCAGCTGCTGGGCCTCTTGGCTGCAACCATTGTCACTGTTCCTTGGCAAGGCTGCATGTACAGATTTCCCAGTGGACTTTGAGTCCAATGAGATCAGCGCATGGACGATCTAGAACAGAAGGTTCTAGTCAGTTTGCCGGTAACTAAAGTGCTTCAGTGGTGGATGGAACAGCAGTCTTCTCAGGGGGTTCCTTTCCTGATTGCCTCCCCTCATCAGATCCTCACCATGGATGCTTCGGAGATGGGGTGGGGCACTCACCTGGACCCTCACCACACCCAGGGAACTTGGACAGCAGTGGAGAGTTCTCTCCACATAAACATCCTAGAGATGAGGGCTTGTACGGTCTGCAAGCCTTTCAGGACTACCTGTCCCCAGGCCCTTTGCTGGTGCAGATGGACAGCATCAGCGTAGTGCACTACATCAGCAAGCAAAAGGGGACTCATTCATACCCCCTGTGCAGAGAAGCAATGAGGATCTGGTACTGGGCTCTAGAATATAGATACATAGATACATAGACACTGTCGGCAGATAAGGGCCTATGGCCCACCCAGTCTGCCCATTTGAGCTTGTAAGTTCACTTTATGTTTTCCTAGAAGTCTGTTGCCCCTTAACCCTGACCTCCAGAATTCCCTTATGTCTATCCCATGCATTCTTAATTCCCGTGATTGTTTCAGCCCCTACCACTTCCTCTGGCAGGGTGTTCCACTTGTCCACCACCTGTTCTGTGAAGAAATTCTTCCTCACGTTTCCTCCGAATCCCCCTCTCTCCAGCTTCATCCCATGCCCTCTAGTCCTGGAACATCTTTTTCACTGGAAAATAGTGTATTCCTGCACCCTGTTCCTCCCTGTAAGGTACTTGTATGTCTCTATCATATCCCCTCTCTCCCACCTCTCCTCCAGGGAGTACATATTCAAGTCCTTCAGCCTGTCTTCATAGGACTTGTGATGCAATCCCTGTACCATCTTTGTTGTCCTCCTCTGAACCTTCTCTACCCTGTCTATGTCCTTACATAGATAAGGTCTCCAGAACTTGTACACTGTACTCCAGGTGGGGCCTCACTAGTGTCTTGTATAGTGGAATTATGACCTCCCTTTTCCTGCTGGTGTTGCCCCTACCTATGCTTCCCGGGCATCCTATTTGCTTTATCTGCTTTCTTGTCGCACTGTTTCCCTATCTTGAGGTCATCAAAGATGATAACCCCAAGGTCCCTTTCCTGCTTGGTGCATGCTATATCCTCACCCCCCACTGATATGTTGTTCCAGGGTTTTTGTGCCCCATATGCATTATCTTGCACTACTTTGCATTGAATTTCAACTGCCAAACCCTTGACCATTCTTTAAGCTTCTGCAGGTCCCTCCTCATTCTATCTACACCCTCTGGTGTGTCCAGTCTGTTACAGAGCTTCGTGTCATCAGCAAATAGGGAAATTCTGCTTTCCAGTTCCTGCGCAATGTCACTGATGAAGATGTTGAATAGGACCGGTCCCAGCACTGATCCCTATGGTACCCCACTGATCACTCTTCCCTTGGTGGAGTGACAGCCATTTACCACCACCCTCTGTGTCCTGCCACCCAGCAAGTTACCTACCCACCGCACTACTGCCCTGTCCACTCCCATATTCCCCAGTTTGTTTAATAGCCTTCAATGTGGCACAGTGTCAAAGGCCTTGCTGAAGTCCGGATAGGCCATGTCCACCGCCCTCCCCTGATCCACCTCCCTTGTCACCCAGTTGAAAAATTGAATGAGGTTGGTCTGACATGACCTCCCCCCTCCCTCCCCGGTGAAAACATACTGCCTTGGAGCCTGTAGTCTGTTGGCAACCAGATGTTCCACCAATCTCTCCTTCAGTAATGCTTCCATGGTCTTCCCCATTACCGAGGTCAGGCTGACTGGTCTATAGTTTCACGCTTCCTCTTTGTTCCTGCTTTTGTGTAAGGGGATTATAGCTGCTGTCCTCCAGTCTTTGGGTACCTCCCCTCTTTCCAGTGATCAGCTAAACAGGATTGCCAGAGGTTCAGCCACCACCTCTCTTAGTTGCTTCAGGACCCTGGGGTGCATCCCATCTGGCCCCATTGCTTTATCAACTCTTATTCCTTTCAGTTCCTTCAGGACCCTTTCCTATGTAAACGGACTTGTGTCCATTTCTGCGCCGTTCCCACCTCTTGTACTCCCTTCAGGCCCATTACCCTCCTTTTACTCAGTAAAGACTGAGCAGAAATACCTGTTCAGTATGTCAGCTTTACTGTTGTCATCCTCCACGCGGCCCCCATCCTTTCCCCTTCAGTCTCACTACCCCTCCCTTTGCCTTTCTTTTTTCACTTATGTACCAGTAAAAGGTTTTGTCTCCTCTACCCACTGATTTTGTAATGTGTTCTTCTGTCTGAGCTTTGACTTCCCTTACTGACCTCTCTGCCTCCCTTTGCTTCTCCTGGTACTTCTTCCTATCCCCTTCTGCCTCTGTCTTTTTGTATTGCCTAAATGCAATCTTTTTGGCTTTCACTTTCTCTGCTACCTCCTTGGAAAACCATAATGGCCTCCTCTTCCTTTTCCCCTTGCTAACCTGCTTAATGCATAATTCTGTTACTCTTGTAATCCCCATTATAAATAATGCCCACTGTTCCTCAATCCCTGATTTCCTCCCCCATTCCCATTAATGCCTCTTTCAAGCATCTCCCCATTTTCCCAACGTCTGACCCCCTAAAGTCCAGGATACGTGTTTTTGTGCGCTTTGGTTCTGCTCCTTCTGTGATTTCAAACCACAGTGACTGGTGATCACTGTTCCCCAGGTGCCCCCCCACTGTTACCTCATCACACTGTCCCCGCTTGTGAGCACGAGGTCCAGTATTGCCTTCTGCCAAGTTAGTTCCATGACCAGTTGCTTGAGGAAGGCACTTTGAAGGGAGTCCAGGATAAATCTGCTCCTGGTTGATGCTGCTGCTGGGAGGCTCCAGTCCACGTCTGGGCTATTGAAGTTTCCATCCAGCACGACCTCACCCTTGTCTGCCATCCTCTGGCTGGCTAGCATCAGCTCCCCATCTATTTCTTCCTCCTAGGCTGGTGGTCTGTAGATCACCCCTGTGCGGATGGCTGACCCCATTTTCCTTTTCAGCTTAACCCACAGTATCTCTCCCCAATTTTGTTCCTCCTGTATCTCTGTGGCCATTATGCCATCTTTCACATAAAGTCTCACTGCTCCTCCCTTCCTGCCCTGTCTCTTCTGAATATGTTGTAGCCGAGTATGGCCACATCCCAGTTGTGGTTATCATTACACCGGGTCTCTGTGATGGCCACAATGTCCAGGTCCGACTGCATCATGACAGCCTCCAGATCCTTCATCTTGTTGCTAAGGCTCCTGGCATTGGCATACATGGCTTTCCTTGATTTAAACTCCCTGGACTGTTTAACTGTTCTACTCCAACCCCTTCCCTGGTTGTCCTTTATCCCTGGTTCTCTCTGCCCTTCTGTTGAATTTTGTCCCTTTCTGCCTATCCACCTCTTGGGTGCTTATCTCCATCTTTTGCACATTGCTTTGTAGAGATGGCCACCTCTCCTGTTCACTGGTTCCACTGCTAGCCATGGGGGGTGGGCAATTAGGAACCCTCTTTGCTAGCCTGCCACCCTCCCTTGGTTAGTTTAAATGCTTGTTCATGTAGTATGTAAACTTATCATTGAGTGCTTGGATTCCCCTCCAGGATGGATGCAGGCCGTCCGGATTGAACAAGCCCCCGTCCCTCCAGGTGGGTCCCCAGTCACCAATGAATCCAAACCCTTCCTATCGCCACCAGTTCTTCAACCATGAGTTAAAGTTCCTGGTGCGTGTGCCCCTACGCTCTCCCATGCCTCTCACAAGTAGTACTTCCAAGACTGTGACAGAAGTAGCTACTTGCTTGAGACCCGTCCCCAATTTCCTAAACTCTTCCTGAACTTCCTTAGGCTCCCCATTTGCCAGGTCATTAGTACCTAGGTGGATAATGACATCAAGCTCACCCTTCTATCTTGTCTTCCCTGCGATCCCCTGGATCTTCCTCCCAGCCCTCCATGCTGTGGCACCTGGTAGGCACCTCAGCTACCTGTCCTCCCCCTTCTGTGTTCCTAGCTGGATCCCTCTTACGATAGAGTCCCCCACCAGGATTCGTTTCCTCCTTCTCTGGGGTCCAGTGCTTTCCCCACTGAGGTCACCTCCTATGTTGACCTCCACATCCTTCCCTTCCACTTCTCTGGGTACCTCTGTTTGGTTGTCCCCGTTTGCCAGTGTGGCATATGAGTACTGGAGTGGAATAGGATTTGGGATGTACCTGTGCCTGACTGCCCTAACCTTCCCCTAGCCCGCCGTCATCCAAGTGCTCTTCATTGTTGGCATTCTTTGAGGCAGCAGCGTTGGACTGGGTGGTCTCTTGATAGGGATGAAGGTACTCCTGAACCAGTTTACTTCCGCTCTGAGTCTGGCTACCTCATCCCGCAGTCCAGAGAGATGCCTGCAGATA
This sequence comes from Neoceratodus forsteri, assembly GCA_016271365.2. Taxonomy (NCBI): domain Eukaryota; kingdom Metazoa; phylum Chordata; order Ceratodontiformes; family Ceratodontidae; genus Neoceratodus; species Neoceratodus forsteri. The sequence continues at coordinate 1,349,699,622 of CM057456.1, read as the reverse complement.
GGGCAGCACCTCAGCATCCAGAAGGTCTGCCTGAATACGGCTGCCCCACATCCACTGCATTGCACCACTCCCCACATTATACTGCACTTATACTGGTATTCCAGTACTTGTTTGTTACTGAAGCTCTCCTAGTTCCCTCTTTATTAATTTACTGTCCTGAAAATCCTGCCACCAATCCTCAGATACTTTTTTTTTTTAAAGAAGGAAAACAAAAAAACAAACAAAAAAATTAGTCAAAACACTTGCGCTGAGGGCAGGCTTCCTTTTCCTTACGCCCCTTCTACTCCACAACCCCTGCTATTCCCCATGCTTAGCTTCTGTCAATCAGATTTAACAGGGCATATAATTAAGAGTTGGGGGCAAGGGAGGGACGGTGGGTGAAAATTTGCAGCAAGTAAAGACAGCACCACTACATGCACACCAACCTAGGTTTTAAATTTCCAACAGCAATTCTAAGTAAAGACAGCAAAGAAATAACAGTGTAACAGCCCACTCAGCAGGTCAGGTCCTTTGCTCCCACAGTGCTAACCTCCGAGCGCAGTATTGTGAACAATGTCTGTTTTGTGGGTTCGAATCAACCTTTGGTCTCAAGCTCTGGAGGGATTCAAGCTATGAACCTCTTGCTAGCATACCCACTGTACAGGCTCAGATAATTCTGCTCTTTGGGGGGCCAGATATCTTTCGCCTGCGGGCACCTAACCAGGTATACAAAATGAACCCTTAAGAACTCTATTAAAGACCTCAGAATAAACTCTTACCTTTTCCCAGTTTGGTATTACCATTAAACTATGCACAGTGTCACTGTAACCATATATGCTTCACTTGTCAAAGAAAGAATTTCAAAGGCACACCAAGTAGTCTCTAAAATGAGATGTTTACTTAAAAATAGATAAAAATGTACAACCTAAATACAGAACAATATATAACAAAACCATACAACATTTTAAAAGAATAAGGTTAAAAGTGCAAATCCCTACCAATAATACACTTAGGCCTGTCTACCTAACGTATTCTTATCTTCTTATAGTGCTGTAGATGTTTCTTCCTTAGAGTCCAAACATGGATATGTCTCTAAAGGTCAGTCACAGCATGATTAAAACACTGTCTTGAACCTGCCTTCTCCATGATGTCACCCTGCTCCTCCTCCTCTGTTTTTTAAAAATTTTACAATCAGGATGTCATATACTTCAGAAGGTAAAGTAAATAGGTGACATCAGCAAAACTCATTTCTCCACATGACTTCCCAGTCAAGTCTGTGATTTTCCAGTGTCTTCTTTCATCCAGGAGCAGTTTCCTACTTTCACAAAGACATCAATGAGCTTTTACAACTTGGCAGATTTCTCACCTAGCTGTAACCTAGTTTTCCCAGCTCCAGTTGAAATTAACTGCCCTTCCTGAGGACGTCATAAAATGGATATTTTAGTTCTTAGCTTCAGACAACCCAGATCCTAAATAAGGCTATAAAATGTGAGTTTTTGCAAGTTAATCACCTTACAGAGATCTGCTGCTAACATATCCTGCCCTTTGAAGTGAAACCTGGGGGGTCATCCAGGAGCACAGCCTTTCTCATGACAGACAATCACACTATATTTTTATTTTACAAAAAATTATAGAGTAATCAGAACCAGCTGTCCAAGCGTCACAAACAGTACCACTAAAAGCCCACAAATCTAAGTTTGAAACAAAAACAGCAATGAGCAGTTACTGCACTGCACTGAAATGAATCTGGATCCTTCCCCTTCTGGCTTCTAAGAAACCAAAGATCAACTTGCTACCTCAAATCTGACTTAGCCCCACCTCCAGTTATCACGTAGCTGAGGTCAGAGGTCTGATAATTAGTACCCCTTATCAGTAGTCCATGTTCCAGGCACCCAAAATGTCTTGGCAGTCAGACTAAGCAGGTGACAGTCTAGGATGCATGAGTGGGAGCTGCTGACCTCAGTCACAGAAGACCTGTTTGACTGGTGGGGTCATCCAGAGTTTGACCTTTATGCATCCCCACTCAACGCAAAACTGGCTCTTTCCTACTTACTTGCTCCAGGGCCTGGAGTTTTCTGGTGAGACGTGTTGACCCTCTCTTGGAAACGGAGATTCCTGTATACCTTCCCTCCTTTCCCCCTACTTCTGAGGGTGCAGATCAAGCTTCAGATGGAAGGAGCGAAGATGATCCTCATGGCTCCATTCTGGCCTCATCAGATCTGGTTCCATTTACCGCAGCAGTTGACGGTGTAACCTCCAATACCCCTGAACCTCTGCAAAGGCTTGCTCTCCCAGAAGCAGGGAACACTAGTCCATCCAAATCTCAAGTCCCTGCACCTCCATGCCTGGCTCCTGAAGATATAGCCATGGCTAACTTTGGGGTATCCCAAGAGGTGGCTGTTAGGAAGTCTTCCACGAGGGCCACTTATTCCATGAAGTGGAAGTGCTTTGCTCTATGGGCGACTGTCATCATCTAGATCTGTTCATTTGTTCAGTAAATCAGATTTTGGAGTACTTGTTGTCCCCTTCCAATTCTGGTCTGCCATACTCCTCCATTGAGGTACACCTGGCTGCTATCTTAACCTTCCATGTGCCTGTGGATGGCCGTACCGTGGCACAACTAGAGGTGTCCCTTACTTTTTTGAGAAGCATTCTGCACCTGAAGCCTCCCACCAACAATTCAGTCCCACCTTGAGACTGAAATTTTGTGTTAGTGAAACTTATTTTGGCTCTTTTTGAGCCCGTCAAGACATGCGCGTTACACTTGCTGTTGTGGAAAGCATTATTTTAGTTGCTATTGCTTCTGCTCGGAGGATCTCCAAGCTTCAGGCTCTGATGTGTGAGTCTCTTGATTTTCCACAAAGAAAGGGTGTCTTTACGTACCAATCCTAATTTTTTACCTAAGATGTTGTCTGAGTTTACCCTGAATTAAGCCATCCACTTGCCTGCGTATTACCTAGAGCATGCCAGTCCAGGGGAGGCATTGCTGCATACTTTAGATGTGCACAGAATACTCAGATATGTTCATCGCACGAGGTAATCAGGAAGTCCTCGCAGCTGTTTGTTTCTTTTACCCTTGGGAAAGAAGGTGTAACAGTTTCTAAATGGTGCTCGTCTAAATGGGTGGCCAACTGCATTATTTTCTGTTATAGGAAGTAGAGTAAGGAACTTTCTGGCATTGTTTGTGGCCGCTGTGCCACTTCTGTTGCCTGTTTCTGTCTGTGTCAGCCGCTGACATCTATGGTGCTGCCACTTGGAGTGCTGTCCACACTTTCACTAAACACTACAGTCTGGGCATTGCCTCTAGAAGATGGGCAGGTTTTGGCCTAGCTGTGTTTAAAAGACCTTCTTTCCTAAGCTTGTTGCCTCCAACCACCCAGACTGTCATGATGTTAGAACTGTTTGGGACTTGTTCCATGGGAGTGGTTTGCTGCAAGAGATATCCCCGAAGAACATAGTATAGTTACATAAGAACTTACCGTAAGAGTGGATCTTTGAGAGAATCTCTTGCAGAAAGCCATACCATCCCACTCCCCAATTCCCCTTTGATTCTCTGTCCCTCTCTCTCCAGTCTGGTATACCTTCTGTTTTACATTTCACAGTGGCAGGAACCTCTGGCCCTCCATCGTTTCCCCAGGACAAGGTCCTCTGTATATGGTCTCTGGCGGGGGAACTGAGGAGGGCACAGGGTTGCCCATGTTTATGTGTGACGGATGACGTCAGCTGATGCTGTCATCGTGGGTGGCCCCTAGTAGACTGCTGTCTAGAAAGTTTTCTGTGTGGTCCTAGAGCCTGCCGCCTATAGTTCCATAGGTGTGGCTTGTTGCAAGAGACTCTCTCGAAGATCTACTGTTAAACGTAGAAACATAAAAGTTATTGGCAGAGAAGGACCTCTTGGCCCACCCAGTCTGCTCTATTTTCCCTACCTACTGTGCCATTGCAGACCCTGTTTGATCTCCAGTCTCCTGCCCCCTTGCCTTATTTCTAAGGTCCCTTTGTGTCTATCCTATGCATGCATGAATCTTGTTACTGTTTTAGCATCGCTACCTCCTCTGGGAGGCTGTTCCAGGCGTCCACCCTTTCTGTGAAGAAGTATTTCCTCACATCTCTTCTGAGGCTCCCTATGACAGGGTTGAATAACATCCTGTATCAGTTGTTATGGAGAGAGTGAATGTGGGGATCTGTTTTGTTCTTTCCTTTCCTGTCTCTTGTCTGTCTGGTTACAAAACCAAATTTTCCTGTGAGATCTAGGATTTGATCATACCGACAGTCTCGCAAATCTCTGCCTCTCACTGTCTGTAACCTTCCCTTGCTGTTTCTGTCTTTTCCTCCCTTGCATATATGCTGGTATAAAAAATATATGCAAATCAGTATGTGGAAATGTCACGGATATTGGGATCCCTTTGTTTAGAAATTGTATAGTGTTACTGTTAAAATGTACATAATTATAGTCTGAGATGATTGCAAAAAGCTATAGGGAACTCTGTGGGTTAAACTGAGAGCAGTTTTTAAGCCCCATTTCAGAAGCTGTGGAGAAGGGGCCTTGGTTCTGGGACATTGTGTTCTGGCTGCACCTGCCTGAAATTTATAATAATAATAACTTTATTTATAAGGTGCCTTTCAATTGCCAAGGTGCTGTACATAAATAACAGAATAAAACAATAAAAATCATTAAAAAATACAGCTGGATCAAAACAGCCATTTCAGTCACTATTCTAAAAATGCAGTTTCCCACAAAAAAGTCTTCAAACCTCTCTTGAAGCCCTCCACAGAAGTGTGCTCCTGCAACCGACAGGGTAGAGAGTTCCAAAGGGTGGGGGCCACATACGCAAAAGCCTGAGCGCCTCCCTAACGGCTTGAGGAAGCAAATTCCACAGGACGGGGCCAGTGACACTAAAGGCTGTATCGCCGGTCATCTTAAGCTTCATCTTGGAAACTGCAGGGAGGCCCCTAGAGGAGGATTGGAGGGAGCGGATCAGGGCAGCAGGTATAAGAGGGTCCGCCAGGTAGCCAGTTTTGCCACGGTGCATCTCTGTGACTGCATGCTGTATCCTTAGGAGGTTTTTATCCTCTTCTCATGTTTTTTTTCTATCCCTGGTGCTGACCCGTGCCTTTCTTCAGCTCCCAATCAGTCAGTAGCCAATGTTTCTGCCTCCAGGGACACAGCTGTGCCTAAGCGCATCCACCCAGTCCCTTCCCTGGTGCCTTTTTGCGACTATAGCCTCTTCTTCAGTGTCCACACTACCACTACCCTTGAGTGTTTTGTCTGATGAGCAGTCCCACACTTTGTTAGGTGGTATCCAGGAGTGGTTTGTGCCTGTCTTTTCAGACCTGTTCCTAACTCAGCCACATCCTGCTGGATTTACCTGAGAGCACTGGTCCTATTATGTCCTAGGATAGGGAAACTGTGGTTCTCTGTCATCCACAGTGCCAACTCATCTCTTTGTCTTCAGCACCCCCCCACTCCAGCCCCAACTTTTGCAGAGGGCCTGGATTTTAAAAATTTTGATAGATGCAAGAGGCTTTCCATTTTTCACAGGTGCAAGTTTCCAACTCTAGGCTTCAAATTTAAGAGTACCCTGAGCTATGCTCTTTTTGTCAATTTCTAGTGTCGTTTCCCCCCCAATCCAGCTTGCTTTGGGGAAGGCAGTCTAGGTGGCCTAGAGAAGGACATTTAGTTTACTGTCAGCCCCTTGAGGAGATGCCTTTCGGTACCCTTCTTTCATGGAGGCTTCAGGATACATTTTACATCCATGAGTAGGCATTGCCAGAACTACAGCAGCGGTTGGTAGACCTCGTGAGATTGTCTGTTCCCCTCCTCCCTCCAGCATTAGAATAAATGTAGTTTGGAGTTGGAAAGTTTGTCACCATTAGTGTGTGGATAGTGAATTGGCAGTTTTACATGGTATGCTTTGACCAGCACCTTTAGGTGAAGGTGGGCTGCCTAGCAGAATTGCACTCATATGGATCAGGGAGACAGCCGCTTTTGGCAGTAACCATCCAGGGACTGTGCTGTGCCCAGCAGCAGTTAAAGGCAGAATATGACACAACTGAGATAGCAACACATGCTTTTGCTACAGCCATTTGTATCCACTGGCATTCCTGACTCCGGATATCTAACCTTGGTCTTTCTCTTGCCAGAAGATTATAAAGTCTTTTGACAGTAACTGACTTTTCAAAAGGCAATCAGGGGCACTTATTGTACCCTTGACTGTGATGTCAAGACTTCTAGAATTTCTTACTCAGTGTTTGTCGGTAGTAGCAGCTTTCCTGAGATGCAGGGGTTTAAAGAGCTAGTGTACTGCGTAAAATTGATATTAGTTTTTAAAAGCAGTCAACTATTACCTTTTATATAGGTGCTTTTCCTTTTCTCTTCGGGTAGTTAGAAGATGTTTTACCTGATTTTAGTAGGTGTGGTCTGTGGAATAGCACTCTGCCTGGTAGCTGACATATCTAGATTTATTCCCCCACTACATCATCAGCATTGTGACCTCATTGACTGTGATATGAGCTACTCTGGAAGAGACATTCAGTAGCTGCCAGTTCAGTCACCTTTGATGTCACAGTCCATGAGTTCACAGTGCTGACAATGTAGTGGAGGAAGCAGAACTAGATATGTCTGCTGCCAGGCAGAGTGCTGTTCAACACATCTAGCATAATACTCTCACATAGAAAACTTTCTAATGAGCAAACAAAAAATACTTCAGAAATAAAAATTTACAACTGATTACTTCTTAAAATTTGTAACATTTTCATGTCTGCTATTTTTGATTCTACTAGCTCTTTAAGGTTGTCCCCTACCTCAACAAATGGGGTCTTATGTTCAGTTTGGTAGAGGAAATGGAGCGGGATGGGAACTTTTCCATCCAGACATTCCAGTAGCTGGGTGTTTAAATCAACTTGGGTAAGGGTGAGCTAACTCTGAAGCAGGTAATTGTGTTCATCAAAGGTGGAACTAGATTGTATCTGTCGGCTCCGTCTAATATCCACCCCCCCAATAGTCCTAGATTTGTTGTCTTGGTATGGTTAGATCTCTGGGTTTAAAGTTAACAACTTGAAAACTGAGATTATATTTTGGACTGTTTGTCAGATTCCCCCCATTAGCTGTAGTTTTAAGCAGTTCACCACTGGCTTTGACTATTTGGATTCCCCAGGATATTGATAAATTCTTTTCGACTAACTATGCTAGGCTTCTTGCAGATGTTAAGAAGAATTGTCTTCGATGGCGGGAATTACCCTTATCAGTGGGAGGCAGAGTAGAAATGATTGGAATGAATATTCTTCCCCCCGTTTCCGGTGGGGGTGGGGGACCTCAGTTTAAGTGGACCATTCTCCTGGCCCCGAAGGCTAAGGGTGGGTTGGGTGTCCCAGGTTTTTGAGCCTATTATTTGGGCTGCCCAATTTCAATACTTTGCTTATTGGGTGACCTTGAGGTCTGCTGCTTTTATCTTCTATAATGATGACTGATATCCTTTTTATGAACAGAGCTAATTTGCATCTTCTTGAGATCACTAATCCTTGGGTGGCACTCATGATGAAGGTTTGGGAGGAGGTCTGCACTGTTTATCGGCTTCACGATGATATGAGTTGGCTGACAGCAGTACGTTCCTGTTTGGACCGTATCCCCCTTCACATGGACCCTAGTTTTCAGCAGTGGGAACACCAGGGTCTCTGTCAATTGGGTCAGTTTTTTGATGAGGAGATTTTTAAAACTTCTTCTCAATTTAAGGGAGAATTTGGTTTATCCTCCCATGATTTTTTTCGCTATTTGCGGTTGCGTCATTATTTAACTGAGACACCCTGACTGGAGGCCCTCAGGGTGGATGATAACCACCTTAGATTACTCTTTACCTGCTTCACTCTGCAATCCCACTGCACTGGGCTTATATCTACTATTTATAGACAGCTTCGGGCATTGGAGCTGGACCACCTAATTTAAGTCAAATGTAAATGGGAGTTTGAGACTGGGGTTTCTATAGCAGTTACAGATTGTGCTAGAGTCTGGTGGGGGATCCATTCCACCACTGCCTTTCCTTCTTGAAGGGAATTCCATTGGCAGACGGTTGTGCAGTATTTTCATACTCCAGCTGTAGTTAAACATTATTGGTGCCATCAGTTTGATCTATGTTGGAGGGGCTATGGGGGACTGGGGACTCAACGCATATATTTGGGGGGATTGCCCGCATCTTCAGCCTTATTGGATGGTGGTGGCAGCTGCGGTGGGTCAAATTTTAGGGACTGTTGTTCCCCTTCATTTTCAAGTTTGGATTTTGGGGTTACCCCCCCAGGTGTCCAGGGCAAAGGGACCAAGTACCTATTTTATATTTTGGTTGCAGCCACCCTTAAAGCAGTTGCACAGTTGTGGCTGACCCCGACTATTCCTTTGGAGGATTTATGGCTTAGAAATTGCCATAGAATTTTTGTTACAGAGTAGGTGACGGCCTTCTTATGGTTACGAGGTGAGCAGTTTCAAAGTCATTGGCTTCCTTTTTTTTCCATTTTCTAGGGTAGGAATATTCTTGAGATCCTGGCCCACTTCCACTTCTGTCAGACTTATCATTCCTCAGCCTATGGCATTTTGTCTTCTGAATATATTTGGAATTACTTTTGTGCTTGTATCTACCCCGTTGGGCCTTTGTTCTGCTGTTTTTTGCTCTTTTTTGGGTCACTTGGTAGCTTTGTTTTTAATTTTGGTTGATTTATTCGCTTTTCTCATTTATCATATATTTTGTCTTTAGTATGGACGGCCCTTTGCATAGTGTACATTTGGTTTTGGTGCACGGTTTAAGTTTTTTTTGCAGGGGCCCGTGTATAATTAACGTTTGTTTTTGATGTTGTTTAAAATGCAAATAAATTCTATTGGAAAAAAAAAGGTGGAATTATACTTGCTGCAGGCCACTGTTGGCCTACCCCAGACAGACGAGACTCATTAGTCCTATGTCCGATCAGTTCTGATTGGGCAGTCCTTTCCTGCCTGGATTTCCTCATGTTCTTTTTTTTTAAATCTTTATGTTTATTAGTTTATAATAGACATACAGTCATTCACTAATTTCAGATATAACATATTTAGTTATACACCAATGAGGGCGCCACTCCTCTTATTGCCTACAGTTTGTCCATCTAAAATTAAAAGATATATCGTAGAGAGTTACAGCTATTCAAAGTCCAGTATAAAAAAGTTCCACATTGCTGCTAATTGGGCCCCAGAGCTGCATGGTATAAAATAAAATGTCCAAAAGTCCATATTTTTGTTCCTTTGTACTCCATTCCCTTGGGAGCTGAATCTAAACACCATGCTTAAACTAAGAGTAAGGACACAATAAAGTGCCATAGCCAATCATTAGAATTCAGAATATCTCTCCAAATGACGATAACATACCTTTGCATAAAACCTTCAGTATCATTTTCCAAAACTGATTATTTGAATTTAACAGGTAACAAGGCTAACTGATGTAGGCGCCTGATGAGAACAGTTATGTTCAGCAAGAGCCTATTTTAAAACAAAACTGATTTAGGGTACTAATATATCCCTTTAGAACTTTTAGAGGCAATTTCTTTAGCTGTTAGAAAAATGAAAACCACCATGACCTAAGATCAGCTCGAACATGTTATTCCCCTTAAACATTACCATATAAAGGGAACCTGAACTTTAGTCTATACATGTCAGTCTCAAGTATCCTCATCTCTGGAGGAATAATCTTCCCTTTTACCTTCTGTCTGTCTGGTTGTATTTTTGTGACACTACTTTAGAGCATCACTGGTATCTGTGAAGAGAAAAACTTTACCTCTGTGTATAATTCTTAGCCTCGCCCGGAACACCATACCATCTGGTATCCCTGCTTCATGAAGCAGCACCCTTGCTCCATTGAATCTCCTCTGTTTCTGTCAGGTTGCATACCCAGTGTCCAGAAACAGCTGCGCTCCTTTGCCATCACACAATAGGACTTGTTGGCACCTTGCCATTGTGAGAAGCAAGTCTTGGGAGCTGACACCATCTGTCACCAATACTAGGGTGTGCGGGGCCTCCAGATTGTCTGGGCATCCCCATGGCATTACCCTATAGGCCTTCTGGAAGCATTGAACCGTAGAGGACACCTCCTCACCTAGCTGTTGGACCATCCATTCTTGGAGATAAAAAAGTAAGTGGTTTCCCTCTAGCCATGCTGGCATACCAAGAAGACAGATGTTGTTGGCTGTAGCCTGATTTTCAAGGCTCTCTAGTCTAGTTTTGAGGTGAGAATTTTCTTTTATTACAGCAGAAACTGCCCCAATTGCGGCGTCAGCTCTTTTAGTTGCTTCCGAGGTTACGAAAGTAATGGACTCTAGGTTGTTCTCGAATCCCACCACGGGGTTTATTAGGCTACCAAACTTGTCCACTAGTCCTGCAACTGAGGTGGTCTGTCTGTTAATTTTGTGCTCGAGCAATTGTAAAGTTTCTTCCTCCATTGCAGCTCCCTCATGGTTGCGGCCTTGCGCTGAGCGTGTAGTTGGAGCACCAGCGGTATTCTTGGTTTTAGATCCTTTTGCAGCAGGTCTTTTTCTTAATACTTTACCTTCTGTTTGTACTAGATCTCAAGTTTTTTTTTTATATGCTGATGTTGCAGTGGTCCTCACAAGTGGCACCCTTCTTGAAAATATTCAGAAAGATTTAGCTGATGATTTTTGGGAGGTACAGAATTGGTTCAGATCTCATGGATTGGTTTTAAATGTGAAAAAAAGCTAAATCTATGTTTTTTGCAAATACCAAAAAAATTGTTCAAATTGGATCCTATACTGTTTAAGTATACTGTTTCTGGTACTTTGATTGAACAAGTTAAACAATTTAAGTACCTGGGTTTATTGATGGATGAGAATCTTTCTTATGAACCTCATATTCTTCATATGGTGAAGGTGACTCACCAGCGACTAGGGGTGTTACTCACTGACACTACACATCTTCTATTGGCTCAACGTTTTTTACTGCTGTTAGCTGATTTAAGGGTTTTGTTTTATTATTCTGCAAGGGAGGGACTGTTATCTAAGGTAAAAATGTTACTTAATTCAGTTGCTAGATTTGTAGTGAAATCCCCACAAAGGGTCCATCATTGTAGTCTCTTAGAGCAACAGGGCTGGCTTCCTTTGGTCGGAATATATAAACTTTAATTGGGTATTTTGGCAAAAAAGGTGATACTTAAGAGTCTCCGATTGTTTTTCTTTAATCTTTAAAAAACAGAACTCTAGGGTAAAATCACGGTCAACAGAAAATTTTTCTGTTTGCATTCCAAGAATGTGTACTTCCCTCGGACAAAAGGCATTATCTTATATGTTGCCTACTTTTCTTAATACAATACAGTCTGTTTTTGACTGTATGCACCCTTCCCTTTGCTCTTTTAGGCATAAGTTGAAAGAGTATCATTTCACAGAGTGTAAGTGTAAATGTTATTGAATGATAATGTTAAGATATATTTATATTGTACGTAATTGTTATTTGTACACTGATCGCCCATGAAAATGGGTAATTTTTGGGCCCATGGTCCTATCGTATAAATAAATAAAACAAACAAGTTTGTCTCACTTTGGGTTGCCCATTGCAGGTAGGAAATGTTCATACAACCTCCAGAACAGTTTGGAGTAAAATTACTCCGAAAAGGTAGTTTTAATCATTGATTTATTGGAGAGTAAACGGAGCTCTGTTAAAATGCATCTGCCATGCTCGGGCACCACAGCACCCCCCATTTCCTCATGTTCATGAGCTTCATGACATCTACCACAGTCCTGTTTTTTTTTGGCCTGCTGGAAAATGAGGGCCATCTGATGGGAACTGGGCCTTCAGTGGTCCCAGAAGCACTCAGACCTGGATCAGACTATTCGAGTGATCCAGATGATAATGGATGTTGTCCATTGGTGGCTGTCACCTCTGAACCTTTCAGAGGGATTCCTGTTTGTCTGGCTGAAACCCTTGATCTTGTTGACTAAAGCTGCCTCCCTAGTGGGATGCGGGTGTGTGTATGTGTATATGACAGGGTTGAATAAGACCCTGTACCATTTGAAATAGAGAGTTAAAAACAAGGATCTGTTTAAATAGAAACATGGAATTTGATGGCAGATAAGGACCGCTTGACCCACCTAGTCTGCCCATTTCTCTACCTAACGGATAAGCTGCAGATCCTAGTTAACCAACAGCCTACTTCCTCCTACCCCCCGCTAGAATTGCCTTATGTCTGTCCAATGCATTCTTGAATTCCCCCACTGTTTTTGACTCTCTGACCTCCTCAGGAAGGCTGCTCCATGCATCTACAACCCTCTCTGTGAAGAAATACTTCCTCACATTACGTCTGAGCTGTCCCCCCTCTATCTTCAAAGTGTGCCCCCTTGTTCTTGCACATCTCTTTTTCTGAAAGATGCTAACCTCTTTGACTTTGTTGATTCTCTTGAGGTATTTGAAAGTTTCTATCATTTCTCCCCTCTCCCCGAGGCTATACATCTTAAGCTCCTTTAGTCTTCTTCATATGTCTTCTGGTGCAGACCCTGCACTATTTTGGTTGCCCTCCTCTGGACAGCCTCCACCCTGTCTATGTCTTTGCAAAGATGGGGTCTCCAGAACTGTACACAGTACTCCAGATGTGGTCTTACCAACTGTCTGTACAGAGGGCCACCAACTTCCTGTTTTCTACTGGTGATGCCTCTCCCTGTGTTTTGACCTCTCCTTTGCTACCTCTTGTCTGTCTTTGCCTGTCTGATTGCGCAATCACATCTTTTTCCTAGGCACCATGAGGATCTGTCCAATCCGTAAGGTCCTGCACTTCCCCTACTATCTCCTTTTCGTCACTTGCTGTTTCTGTCTTTTCTTTCCCCATTGCCTCTCTGTGGAGAAAGTGTATGTGGATATTTGTGTGAAGCTGGGATCCTTGATTTGTAAATGTACATAGTTATGTTGTGTGAAATCAACTGCAGAGCGCTATTTCAGTTTATTTGAAAAGATGCCAGCTGTAAATACAAGATATTTAACCTTGAGAAACCTTTTGACCTACTCAAGCTTGTTAACAGAATTGCCAGCAGACAGTTCCAGGCATCCTATTGTATTTTGTTATACCTGTGGAACCTGGATGTACTTGCTCTGGAAAGAAACTAACACATTTGTTACATTTTGTGAAAAAAAACAGGATGCAGTTAGAAACTTTAAAGACAATAATGTTTTTGGTTTTTCAGTTTTTAGATTTAGATTTAAATTGGAGAGTCAGAGGTTGAGATATATTCTCCTAGAAGGACTTATGTTTGGACTGTCTTTGTTAAAAGCCATCCTGTACAAATATTATTATTTTTATTTTATTGTTTTTTATAATAATAAAGTTTAACTTGAAAAATTGTATAACTTTCCTGGTTTGCCTATGCTTCCTGACCTTGCCTCTGGAACAAGGTGCAACTGCAGGACCAAAGTGCACATGGCATCCGGATGCTGTGCAAGTCTGGACTGCACATAAACCTGCTTGAAACTGTGTTCAGTGTGCCTGGAACTGTCTTGTGTTTGCTCTTCTGGTCAAAGTCCAGGTTGTCCATGCCATGGTTCTAGACAGCACAACCACCATGACCTTTCCGAACAGACACTGTGGCACCCACTCCTTCACATTGTGTCAGAAGATTTTGTGGATGTGGTCCCTGACTCACTTGCTGCAAGCGGACCTAGTAGCAGTCCATATGGCAGCTATTAAAAAAAAAAAATCTGGAACAGCCTTGGAGTAAAGACATTCAGATGGTGTCATGTGTAGCTGTAGGTGTAGTTGTTGGGCAGGGGTCCATATTTACAGATGTGATCCAGCTTTTCAAGCTAGTAAGAGTTTAGCTGAGTTGTATATCCAGAGAGGAGTAGGTAGGTCATGTCTGCAATCAGTGCAGCCTAGTTGCAGTGCTAACTGCAGGAGTCCTTTATCTTTATGTTAGTAGATGTAGGAATACTATTCACTTTTCCACTGTAATTGTACTTTAGGGCTTTTGTGATCTCTGCCCAGCCACGTACACGAAGCAAGAAGGCACTGAGAATTTGTTTTCTGAATATGCTGAAGTCATGTTTTCTCTGACCTGCTCAAACTTTTGTTCCTCACTATAGGGGTGGAGGGGGGGCGTAGCTTTGCCATCACTGTGGTGGGGACAATCAGCATTGCAGTCAGCTACTGCCCTTTGTTCTACTGAGGAAACCTATGTGTGTAAGGGAGCACACAGCACTAGTGTAGAGTTTATGCCAAAGACATTCTAATAATCTGCAAGGGGCGATGCTATCCTTAAAGGATCAGATGAGCTGATGAAGATTTCCTGTTTGGATTTGGAAGGAAAGAATGTAGTTTATTTGCTTGCACACCAGGCTCTCAATGGAGAGCTGAATTGAACCTGTGCATTTTTCCTGCAGAAGCTGCATTTGAAATACTGGACCCCATTCTGTTGTTATCCAGTGTGTTACTGCCCTTTTAGTAAAATCTTTAAGTGTTTCTAATTCACACACACTGGTGGGAAGTGCCATTTTAGAACTATATGATGTTGTTTATGTCTCTGTTTGCAGCAGGGTTCTGTATTGGAACACAAATCTATTGTGGAACAGTGGAAGAGCTGAACAAGGACATAAATGACATCATACAGTGGTCTTTAATGTCAGTGTGTGACTCAGAAACATTGAGTTTACTGAAGGTTTTTGTAAAGATGGAACACAAATGAAATATGAACCAGTATTTGAAAACAGCTTCTACAGAAAATACAGACTTGCAGGTTAAATGCCGTTTAATCCATGGTCCATGTTCCTATTAGTATGATATTTCTTAACTGTTGCAATGTTTAATTCATGATAGCCATTATACATACACGCATAAGACTATGGAATTCCCTACCAAAAGCTACCATGTATATGGATACTGTGGTATCATTTAGGGCCAGGCTGAATACATTGCTGATGGAACATGGTATCTTAGGCTACAACCACTCAGTTGATGACGGAGCAGATTAAATAGGCTCTGCCTCTTTCTATCCTGACTAATGTAATATAATATATAGGTAAGGATTTTCTCCGTATAGAGACTGCATGTTCACCACCCCGTTAATGAAACAAATTAATCAATTATGACATTATCCATTAATGTCACTCCAAGCATAGGTTTATCAAAAATCTAATTATACAGTTATCAAAATACCAGTAATGTATTATCAAATCCTACCATTTTGAACTTGCTCATGGATCCAGAGGTCTTTCTGCATCACCTGCATAATTGTCTCAGGAGAATTATGGAGGGATTAACCCACAACAGGGTATGGGTTTACTGAGCATTAATTCACACTGAGGGGGGATGGAGTCACAAGGCGAAGCCGAGTGACTTCAACCAGCAGGCGTGGATTAATGCTCAGTAAACCCATACCCTGGAGTGGGTTAATCCTC
Organism: Neoceratodus forsteri; assembly: GCA_016271365.2. Lineage (NCBI taxonomy): Eukaryota > Metazoa > Chordata > Ceratodontiformes > Ceratodontidae > Neoceratodus > Neoceratodus forsteri. The sequence continues at coordinate 1,349,684,249 of CM057456.1, read as the reverse complement.
TTATAACATGGGCTAGAGTTTTACCTAAAGAAATAATAAAATAAAGCCCTGTGAACATGCAACTGTGGGTACATCGGGGATTAATCAACGGTCAGGTGACCTGTTTGGACAAATCAGAAGACCGATTGCTTTGTCCACTCTCAGTTTTGTGAGTTCCTTTAGGACTGGTGTCCACCTCCCTTCCTATCCAGTTTCTTATCTGTGGTCCCTTCCCTTCTCCTTCTTCTGTGAAAACTGAACAGAACTATTTTTTCAGGATTGATTCTTTTTTTTTTGGTCTCCTTCCACACCCTCTCCTTCCTCCCCTTTTAGCTTCACAATCCCCCCCCACCCGCTGGTTTTCCTCCTTTCACTACTGTACCTTTAGAAGGTTTTGTCCTCCCCCTTCACTTCTTCTGCTGTTTTTTTCCTCTGTTTGGACTTTTGCTCTCCCAACCCCCTTTCCTGCCTCCCTTTGCTTCTCTATATACACTGCCCCATCCTCTTCTTTCTGTGTTTCTTTATATTTCCTAAAAGCCAACTTTCTTCCCCCTTACTTTCCCAGCCACTTCTTTTGAGAACCAAAGTGGTTTCCTTTTTCTCTTGCCCTTGTTTATTTGCCAGAGGCAAAGGTTTGTTGCTCCCTTTAGTTGGGCCCACTGTTCTCCAACTTCCCTGCCTTTTATCCCTTCCCCCAACTAGGGCTTCCCCTAGACCTTCCCCCATCCTAGTGAAGTCTGCTCTCCTGAAGTCCAGGACCCTCACCTTTGTGTGGCTTGACCCTGTCACAGTGCATGTATTAAACCTCACTGTGCAATGGCCACTGGACCCCAGGTGTTCACCTACTCTGACTTCTGTGATTCTGTCCCCATTGGTTAGTACCAGGTCCAAAATTGCTCCCTCCCGGGCTGGCTCAAACACTAGCTGCTTCAGGTCTGCTCCTTGCATGGAGTCCAGGATGTCCCTGCCCTCTGGCTGTGGAAGCCGCTGGGAAGCTCCAGTCAGTCTCAGGCAGATTGAAGTCCTCTACCAGCAGCACCTTCCCTTTAGCTGCCATCAAATAGATGGCGTCCAGTAGTTCCCTGTCCATTTCCTCCTCTTGAGCTGGGGGGCTGTAGATCATGCCTGTGCGAATGACTGCGCCATTGCCTGTTTCCAGGGTGACCCACACTGCCTCTGCCTCCCCTCGTATTCCCTGCACCTCCGTGGCCTTTTATACCCTCCTTGATGTAAAGAGACACCCTGTCTCCCTTTTTACCCACTCTGTCTCTCTTAAGTAAGGTATAACCTGGTATAGCTACGTCCCAGTCATAGTTCCCATTGTACCATGTCTCGGTAATAGCTACTATGTCCAGGTTATCCTCTGCCATCAAGGCCTCCAGGTCTGGAATTTTATATCCCAGGTTACGGGCATTTGTGCACATGGCCCTCCATATTTTGATGTCCCCTTTTCTATCCCTCCCTCTGTTCCCCTTGTGCTCCTTGTCCTCCCTTATTGTCGAGTCCAGTCTTCCCTTTCGACTTTGTAATGTCATGGTCCTCCATGTTGGCTGCTTTTTCCTGTGGGGGTTGGCAGTTAGATTTATCCTGCTTCCTTCCTCCACCTCCTGTGGCTAGTTTAAATGCTTGCCAATGAAACATATACACCGTTTACTGAGGACATTGGCCCCTTCCTGGAAGGATGCAGGCAGTCCCCTTGTACATGTCCGCCTCCTTCCAGGTGGGTCCCCAGTCACCAATGAAGCTGAATCCCTCCTGTCTGTATCACTCTTTCAAACATTCGTTGAATTCCCTGGTGTGGCTGTCCCTAGCAACCCCTTTGTCATAGACAGGCAGAACCTCCTGGAAAGCTACGGAGCATGCTAGTTGCCTAAGGCTCCTTCCCAAGTCCCTTAACCCCCTCTGAACTGCCGCTATGTCCACTACTTCCCCAGCCAGGTCATTTGTCCCCATGTGGACAATGACATCCAGCTCCTCCCTCCTTGTCACTGCCGTGGTGATCGCTAGAATCCACCTCCCCTCCTACCAAGCTATGCCTCTAGGTAGGCACTTCACCTCCCTTTCACCCCCACTGCCTAACCCCAACTCTGTTCCCCTCACAATGGAGTCTCCAAACAGGATTTGTTTCCTCCTCCTCTGGGGTCTCCCTCCTACAGGACCCGCTCATCCTCCCCGATGACTACATTGGGAGGCTCTTTGGGACCTTCCTGTTCCGCCACGATGGTGCATGAATTTTGTAGTTTCACCGGATGGATGTGCCTGTGACCCACCTCCCTCACTCTCCCTGAGCCCACTGTTGTCCAGCTAGCCTCCGGTTGTCTAAAACAATCAATTGACACCAGTGGCTAACTCCGCAACAAACGTCCCCTCAAGCTGGTACCCTGGAAAAAAAAATGTGTGCAAAAATAACAAGCAATAACCCAGCCCAAATTCACCAGCTGCTACAACAAAAATGTTCTGGAGCAAGTGAAAAAAAAGAAAAACACTTTCAGATTCAAATCAGCCTCCCAGAACACTTGCCCAGTATGCCCCTTTTACTTATGCCCCTTTTACTCATTCCTGTGTCACAGAAATAACACAAAAAGCCTCTGGAATACATCCTTTATTCCATAGTGTCCTTTCCCCGATAACTCTGACAGCCATAAGGAACTGTTCCTGTGCTCTCCTTTCAGCTGACTGGTAGGAAAACCATTTCCCTTTCTGAGCATAGCTTTCTTGGTGCATCAGTATCCCCTCTGAAGGCATCCAGCATCTGTCTTTTTTATGTATTACTTCTGTCAAGAATTTCAGACAGAGAACTGGGAGAGACCATCTTTAGTATTATTTATTTGACATTTGTTACCAGGTAACCATAGATGCAAAGAATAATCTTGTTTAGAGATGTGACGGGGGGCAGAAATAAGAATGAGCTCAGTATGTACATATTTGAATATATAATCTTGGAGGGTATGATAGCATAGGCTTGGAGCAGACCTGAATCTGGAAGAGCAGCCCAGGTGAATAAACCTGTGATTTTAATGCACTTTTCTGTTCCATGATCTGTTCATTTGGCTTTATGTGTACTTTTTGCTTCTTTTTATAAAAGATCAAAAGAAGTAGAATGGCAGTCTTATTTTACCACACGCTTAGTGGATGACTTTGCCACACATCTTCGTGTGTTCAGAAAAACTCAACAAAGAATACTGGAGAGGGAAGATCAGAAGCAGTTGAAAGGTATGACCTTTTGAAATTACAGTAGTACGTTTTTCTGCAAAACTGTCCAGAGAATGTCACTTTTGGTAGAACATCTGTTATTTATTCTCCTAAATTTTCCTCTGTTCTGCTTTAAAAAAGGTGTTATGCTTTGTTGCGCTTTGAGGTTTCAAAGCAGCAACATGTGTAACTCTAACGATGATTACTTAGGGGCTCAGTCCACAGGAGTTTTCTGCCCTCTACAGATGTGGCCGTTGAGTGTCCTCTCAGCACATGCAGAGCACTCCATGGCATCCACATTCGGGGTGGACTCTGACTCCGATCTTGCTGTGCCCACATATCTGTGCAGGCAGTCTAATCAGGGGTGGGCAACCATTCTTGTGAGAATTTGGAAAATAAATACACACCACAGAGGGATTGCAGAAGGCGGTAGTGTAACATCAGGGAGTGGGGACCAGCAGTAATGACTGTACTACATCCTTGCCAGGCCCACCCGGACCCCTCCACACCGAACCCTCCTGGGGCCCATTCTTCCTCAGAATCTGTTGCTCCCAACCCTCTGGCCTGACATAAAGGGCTGGGGGAGGCATAACTTTATTTTCAGTTTTGTTTTTTTAATTTGTGATTAGGTAAGGCAGTCCTTTTGACAACTCTCATATTCTGCACTCCAGTAACTGTAAAGAGACCACATTAGGCAAAGACACAAAATCAAAGCTACATACAATTTTTTTGAGAGAAAGACTGACTCCTGTCAGCTGCTCTTTCACAACACTTTCATTCCAGCAGTACACCTGACCAGTTTTCTTCGTGTGCTTTTTCCTTACTGATGTGCAAAACGAGGAAGCGTTTTAGTAGCCAGCAAACATGTGGCTCCCCCAGACACTCCTAACGCGTTTCACATACTAAGGTATGATTACTCAAAGAAGTGAAATTCATAAGGAGTCATAGAAAGAAAAAGTACTTGAAGAAAAGTGATTATGCGTAGTGCTAGATGGAGTGAAAGTGCAGTGAGAGCAACTGATGGGCACACATCTTTCTCTTCAAAACCATATCCCTCAAATCCTTGCTTTGTACGAGCAGAGGATCTATTCTCATGCAGAAATGAGTATCCAAAAAAAGCTTGCTGTCTGGCTCCATTTCGCCCTTGACATTCCCCTGGACGTTCCACCCTCCACTCTGCATGTTGTTTGTTGAGGGACAGGGGCTGTGGATGATGGCAAGTGTGCCAACATCCACGGCTCCAGGGCATATGCACCTGTAAACATGCCTTTGGTGCACACAGTATCTGGGCCACTGTTGTGGATGGAGCCACAACAGCAGACCTTGTGCATTACTTTATTATTTTCACCAGTTTTCTTTTATCCATGATTTTATGGTTCATTCCACAGTTTGAGATCATTTGGAGTGTCATGCCAAAGAATTGTAATTAAAAAAAAAAAAAAAACGTTTGTGAACACCATTTTCTAGTTTGAAATTCAAGTTATTCACAGTGTATTTCTTTTCAATTTCAGTGTTAATTTGCTGAAATAGTTTCTGAATTCCAAAGCACAGATATTCCTTTTATACTTGATGATCTGTCTGTCTGTTCCAGATTTAACAGAGGAGTTGGTAGATACTTTCTTTGAAGTTGAGGTAGAAATGGAGAGGGAAGTTTGTCGTGATGTAGTCTGCACATCTCCAAAGGAAGAAGAAGGTCAGTGTGTATGGTTAAATAATTTTGTTTGGTTTGGAAGTAAAGTAAAGATGTGGAAGCATTTCATTATAATCTCAAGTAAGTTTAAGCATATGAGATCTACACCGTACTATTCCTGTTCTCAGTTATAGAGGGGCCAGTTTACCACTCGTTATTAAATATCACATGGGATGTGACCTGTCCTCTCCTAGAGCATTTGTGATCAGGCAGCTAACCTGGTTCCTCACTTATCAAGTAAGATGTCTTATTACCCCCCCCCCCGTGATATTTTTATTAATTTGATTTCATTCTTTATGAAAAAGCTAGTTTATTGCCAAAAAAAACAAATTTAAATTTTTAAAAGCAGTCAACCATTACCTGTTATATATGGCATACTTTTTCATTTCCCTTAGTTTAGAAGATTGTTTACCTGATGTTAGTAGGTGTGATGTGTGGGATAGCACTCTGCCTGGCAGCCGACATATCTATCTCTACTCCCCCCCCCAACTATATCGTCAGCATTGTGAGCTCGCTGACTGTGACATCACTACTGCTTAGGCACAGCCACTCAGTGGCTGCCAGGTCAGTTGTCTTTGATGTCACAGACAGCGAGATCACAATGTTGATGATGTAGTGGGGGGGGGGGGTATAAAGATACATACACCAGCTGCCAGGCTGAAAGCTGTTCCACATATCCAACACAGTATTATCACACGGAAGACTTTCTGATGAGCAAAAGGAAAAAGAAAAGTGCTTCAGAATTAAAAAGTTACAGCTGACTTCTTACAATTTGTATTCAAACAACATGAAGTCTTGCTGTATTCTGACTATCTGCAGTTAAGCTCCAGCCTTTAAACTGCCCCGGAGAACAAAGGGTTAACTTTCTATGCAGTGCATAGAATGCTGAGCTCAAGCTCGGTTGAGGTCTCTGTCTACAGCCCTTTGAAACTCAACTGTCAGATTCTTTACTCCGCCTCACTGAACAGTCGCTCTGGAGATTTCTCCTTCAGCTCTGTTCAAAAGTCAGAGTGTCGGTTTTAAGTCGAAATTAGTTCGAATTGAATATGCACAGTCAGTTCAGGCTCTGTCTGTGGTACCGTGAGTACTAGATAGTAGTTTCTGATTACTCTGTGGAAATTGTAAGTTTGTTCGATTGGTTCGGCTGAACCGATCCCTTATTTTGATTTTCTGTACTTTACTTTAGTGTGTTGTTACTGGTCCTTATTGGTTAAAAAAAGAACAACTTATTTTAGACGTTTTTTTCCAACACCAGTGACTTGGTTAGGAACCGATAATGGAGTCTTGCCTGTCGGTTGCCAAAAAAGGGTAAGTTTGAGTAGGTTGGCCATGTCTGAGAAACACAAGAAAAAAAACGGGCCCACTGGGTTTCAACACTGCAGTGAGAGTGGGGAAGTATTTGCCAAGGCTGACCCCACACCACCTGTGTTTATTGTCTGGGGTTTGAACACCTCGATACAGACTGCCAAATTTGTAAAAAAAAAAAAAAATTTCTAAAACTACCCTAGAAAAGAGATTAGGCAGACTTAGGGAAAAGGAAGCCGAGAAGTCCCCTGACCCGGATGGCCAGCCCGGTTCGGTTCTGACCGAACCAGAAGGAGTTCCCTCTGACCAGGGCGATACTTCTTCGGGCAAGAGAAGAGGCAATCCTAAGGGATCGGTTCCTACAAAAAGAAAAGACAAGTCAGCCGATTCAGATCTAGAGGTTCATGTTCCGACCACTGATGAGATTGCCCGAGCGATTCAGATTGTTGGATCGCTTCGCCCGGTTCCATCCGATCCGGCTCCATTAGCTAGGTGCTCGGTTCGGTCGGTTCCACCAGTTCAGGAGCATGCCCCTGAAGATTTTTATGAACCGGAATTTGAGAAGGAGGAGGATTTTGAACAAGATGATTATGACGGAGCAGAAAGTCTGGATGTGCCCATTGAACCGGACATCTCCCCAGACAGACCTTCTGGTGTTTCCACTCCTAGGCTCTCTGAGTCCCCTCCCCACTATTTGTTTTACAGGAAAGTGGCTGAAACTCTTCAGCTTCCTATGGAGCAAGCCACAGAGGATCAAGAGGAGCCTGATTTTGTAGAGATGATGGACATCCCAGAGTCCAGGAGGCTGTCTATTCCCTTGCACAAATCTTTTGGGAAACAGACGCAAAAAATTATAGTCTCCTAATTCTGTACCTCCTGTTGATAGAAGGATGGATAAGAGGTACACCTTATCAGGCTCAGACATGGAGTTTTTCTACCAACAGTGCAGCCAGGAGGATGGATGCCTTGGCAAAGAAGCAGTACATGGCATCCTCCTTGGGACTCAGGCAGGCTAACTATATGGCCTATACAGCCAGGTACCAGAAGTCCAGGTGGGACACTGTACTGACACTGGCTAAGCAGGCCTCCCTCCAGCTGGTCAAGGAGCTGGAGGAGGTGGCTGCTGATGGGTTTGAGGCATCAAAGGTACAATTTCATGCTGCTGTAGACTCCAGTGATGTGTCATCAAGAGTCATGGCTACATCTGTGGCTCTTCGGAGGATGGCTTGGCTCAGATGTACTAGCCTATCACAGGACATCCAGGCTAAGGCCATGGATTTCCCTGTGGTGGGTAATTCTCTGTTTGGGGAGCAGACAGAGAATTACATGAAGAAAATGGATGAGTACAGGACCACTTATAGGAGTGCTCAGGCCAAGGAGAGGCAGGCAGCTCCTAAAAGGCAGCAATCCAGGGGCAGGGGCAGGCCTTTTCATAGGCCTTTTTACCAAGCACAGACCTCTTCTCCCTTTTTACAGAGGGGGTTCTTCAGAGGGAGAGGCAGAAGGGGGATGAGCAGGGCTACATCCACTCCTCAGCCTAAGGCCCCTGTCAAGCAGACACCCTGATGGGTCTGCCCGGGTCGAGACTACTATTTCTGTAGGGGGCAGGCTGGCTTACTTCGTCCAGAACTGGATGTCTGTTACTTCAGACAAGCGGGTCCTGGAAGTAGTAAGTCAGGGACTGGTTCTCAGCTTCAAAAAATTTCCGAAGATGAGAGCCAGATCTTTTCCACCTGCAAATCCTTCAGAGGCAGTTGCCCTAGAGGCAGAGGTCTCTTCCCTCTTGGCTCTCAGAGCCATAGAGAGGGTCCCACCCCTACACAAAGGGAAAGGATTGTACTCCAGGTATTTCCTAACCCCCAGAAAGACAGGAGAATGGCGGCCCATCCTGGATCTCAGATATTTAAACAAGCACCTTTTAAAGCCAAAGTTCAAAATGGTGACTCTGGGAATAATTCTACCCTCTCTAAGGCCAAGGGACTGGCTAGTCTCCTTGGACCTCAAGGTTGCCTATTTCCATATTCTCATCAGAAGCTCCCACCAAAAGTACCTCAGGTTCGAGCTGCCCTCAGGACATTACCAATTCAGAGCAATGCCCTTTGGCCTAACTTCTGCTCCAAGGGTGTTCACAAAATGCCTGGCAGTAGTAGTTGCCTTCCTAAGGAGAAAAAGGATCTCCATCTTTCCATACCTGGACGACTGGCTCATAGTAGGCCAGTCTCCAGACCAAGTCAAGTTACACCTACAGATAATTCAGCAACTGCTCACTTCTCTAGGTTTCCTTCTGAATCTTTCAAAGTCAGTTCTAGAGCCTGTGCAGCTCCTCACCTTCATAGGGGCAGAGCTTGATATAGTAAAAGCAAGAGCCTTCCTTCCCCTGGACAGGGCAAGGACCCTTATTTCACTGGCCTCTTCATTCACCCTCCAGGTGTCTCGACCAGCAAGGCATTTTCTGCAGCTCCTGGGACACATGGCTGCCTCTACAGCAGTGGTGCAGGGAGCAGGATTTTAAATGAGGGAAATTCAGTTCCACTTGAGAGCCTTCTGGTCTCAGAAAAGGGACCCTCTGACCAAACTAATTCCAGTGACTCGAACCCTGATCCAGGCGTTACAGTGGTGGCTGGATCAGGACAATCTAAGACAAGGAGTTCCTTTTGTCACTCAGTCTCATTCTCTAATCCTTACTACAGATGCCTCTCTCTCGGGTTGGGGAGCCTACTTGGGAGACCTGACCACCCAAGGGTTGTGGTCTCCTCAGGAATCTCTGCTTCATATCAATGTATTAGAACTCAGAGCAGTGTTTCTAGCACTTCAAGCTTTTTCCAGGTCTGTTCAGAACAAAGTAGTTCAGATCAGGACAGACAATACCACCACAATGTGGTATATCAACAAGCAAGGGGGCACTCGGTCTACGGCCTTGTGCACAGAGGCAATGAAGTTATGGTCTCTGGCCTATTCCCTGAACACCTTTCTTACAGCAGTACACCTCCCAGGCAAGGACAGTGTCCTGGCAGATGCTCTCAGCAGGATATCTCAGGGCCATCACGAATGGTCCCTGGATCCCCTGGTTTTGAAGGTGATCTTCTCCAGATGGGGCACCCCACAGATAGATCTTTTTGCAGCCCCAGACAATCACCAACTTCCTCTATTTTGCTGCAGGCCCCCAGTGTTGGGCTCAGTCCCCCTGGATGCCCTAGTTCTCAATTGGGAAGGGAAGTTGCTGTATGCTTTTCCCCCCTTCCCTCTCCTGTTCAAGGTGTTAGTCAAAATCAGGTCTCAACCCTGCAAGGTGATTTTGATTGCTCCAGACTGGGCCAGACATCCCTGGTACCCTCTCTTGTTGTCCTTAGCAGTCCACCTTCCCTTGTCTCTTACCAGGAATTACAGCCTGTTAACATGTGCTCAGGGGAGGGTTTGGTATCCGAATCTCAAATCTCTCAATCTCAAGGCCTGGCTCTTGAAGAGTTAGAGTTTGCTGATTTGCACCTCTCTCAAGGTGTTCTGGATATCCTAAAGGCTTCTCGGAAGCCTTCCACCAGAAACACCTACAACTCCAAGTGGAAAAGATTTTCTATATGGTGCTCTGGGAAGCATTTTTCTCCAGAGTCTGCTGGCCTGTCCACAGTCCTTGACTATATGGTTCATCTTAATAGCTTGGGACTCAGACCAGCTACACTAAGAGTGCATCTGACAGCTGTCTCTGCCTTCCTTTCGCAGGCAAGCACTCTTCACTTTCAGCTCATCCTGTATTTTCTAAAATTTTCAAGGGATTGCTTCATACCAATCCTCCATTCAGGGACCCTGCCTCTGCTTGGGACCTCAATGTTTGCATTGCTCAGCTCATGCAACCCCCTTTTTAGCCTTTGTCCTCAGCAGAGCTTAAGTACTTGACTTGGAAAACTGTTTTCTTGGTGGCCATCACTTCTGCCAGATGCATAAGTGAGTTACAGGCACTGTCAGTGGAGCCTGATTTTATCTCTTTCCATAGAGATAAGGTGGTCCTCAGGACTAATAGGAAGTTTTTGCCTAAGGTGGTTTCAGATTTCCACCTTAACCAGTCTATGTCTCTTCCTGTTTTCTTCACTGACCATTCCTCCTCTGGGGAGAGGAGGCTGCACAGTTTGGGTGTGAAAAGGGCCCTTAGCTACTACATAGGCGCACCAGGGGCACAGGTTTGACTCCCTCCAACTGTTCCTCACTTATGGTGAGGTTGGTAAGGGAAAACCTGCCACTAAGAGATCTATTGCCAGGTGGATTGTCTCGTGCATTCAGTTTTGCTATGAAAAACTAGGTAGGACTCCACCCTCAGGCCTGAGGGCTCACTCTACCAGAGGTACAGCTGCTTCCCTGGCTGCTGCCAGGGATATTCCTATCTTAGAGATTTATCAAGCAGCCACCTGGAAAACAGTTCACACTTTTACCAAGCATTACTCTCTGGATATTCAGGCTAGGAGTGATGCTCGGTTTGGAACAGCTGTGCTTCAGAGCCTATTTCCTAAGTAGGTTATGTCCCTCCTCCATGGAGGTACTGCTTGGTAGTCTGCAATATGTCAGAATACAGCAAGACTTCATGTTGTTTGAAGAAAAAATTACCTTAGTAATGTTGTTTCTTCTAATGGAGTCTTGCTGTATTCTGACCTCCCGCCTCCTCTCAGAACCTTGGTTTTGGGATGTGGGTGGGCAGTGCAGTGTTGGCACTCGGGAGGTGCCCCACCTTATTTTCTCACCCCTTTAGTTTGGGTATGTGGGTGTTGTGTTTTGTTTTATTTTTTGGGTTTCCTGACTTGAGTCTTTGTTTTGGGACCAAAAAATCTGTTTATTATATTTAGTAGCCAGTTGGCTAGTGTAAGTTTACAGCTTCCACACAGGACACCCAGTGAGTATAGCTCGTAAAGATCTGACGGTTTCACTTCAAACAGCAACAGACAGAGTCTCAACCGAGCTCGAGCTCAGTGTTCCATGCCTGGCATGGAAAGTTAACTCTTTCATCTCCGGGGCAGTTCAAAGGTTGGACATCACTGCAATATGTCAGAATACAGCAAGACTCCATTAGAAGAAACAACATTACTAAGGTGAGTAATTTTTTCTTCTGCCCCTTTTGGCTTGACCGGCCCACATCAGTTCTGCTGCTTCGCCCAGTCCTATCACCCTTCATATTCGGGACTTACCTCCACTCCACATTCTCTATGGATAAACCCCTCCCCCATGGGAAAGCCTGTTGCGTGTTGGGCCCTACTCCCCACAGCAGAGTTGCAGTGTTGGTCCTGGAGCGGAGAGCCAAATCGGTGGTGCAGGGCCTGTGGCGGGCGGCAGACGGCATTCTGCATGGTTGGGAGGTTATTCCATTTTTTTTCTTGTCCCTGCCCATGGACATCGGGAAGACCTTGGCCAACGTGGCTTCCATCATGTCACTGATCTCCCCCCTCCCTGGCTCCATCTTGCACCGCAGGTGGTAGGTAGTGCGTAGAGTCCAGACTCTCCCAGTCCCCAAGGAGGTGAGTGTCCATGGGACGCCCAGCCTTCCCCCCACAGCCAGCCCCCTGATGATCCAGGCTCATTCCTGAACCTGGGTGACTGGCATTGCAAGTGGTAAAGTGGTAGCAGTACCAGTGGGCCTGCAAATATTAATACAGTAACTTACGTACTGGAGCCATTGTAAGTAAAAAAAAAAAAAAATTTTCTGTTGCAGGCTATGCTAATAGCTGTTAATTAACATGACATTTAAGCAGACTTTGCAAATATAGCAGGATGTAGGGGAAACAGAGATTGCAAAATTGCTGTACACAAGGCACGGTATTACAAGCCATGCGTCGTCTTCACACATTATCGCTCTCGTGGCCCTCGATATCAGGGGGATGGGGACAGGCACAGGCATGGTATAAAATGCCTGCCTACTACGGATGGATCACTAGTTTTTACAAGGGCTCCAGTATGTAAACTGTTATACTAAGATTCTGCCTGTAGGGGTGAGCAGGATACTAAAGCCACAATCTGTGCAGTAGTCACTACTTTTTAAAAGCCAGTTGTTCACCTTTAAATTGCCAGGAGAGTGAAATACATCACCTTTATTTTGGAAGAGTTCAGCAAGAAGTCCATACTTAACTGATGTTGGTTGTAGTTTTTTATAACCAGACTGCAAACATCTTTAAACATCCTTGATGGAGTTATGAGTTGCATATAAAATGGTTCCATCAGTTTACTGATATCATCTTGCAGGCAGCGTGGTGGAACTAATATATCTGCTACTAATGTTTACTAAATGAATAAGTAACACATGACAGTGTGTGGCTCCTACGCATTGCCCTTCCTCCAAATTGCTTCTTTGGTATGCTACCACCGAAAGCGCTAAATGCCCTATTTCCTTAGGGCTGACCTGGTACTTGGCTAAGACAGCAGTGCACTATGCTGAAAAGTCCCAACAGGATGAAACATGTGTTTATAGTTTTTCATTCTTTGATTACACTGGATCAGATGTACAAGCCTGTTTAGAAGGCGATATCTGTTCTGGTGCAGTCTTGTTAGCAGGCCTTTCTTTCGCAAGGCTTTGTATAACCGTGATGCCTTGCATTGGGATTGATTCTTTAGCGTGTATGTCTGTGGTTTTGAGGGATGCTCAGAAACACAACAGTTTGGGTGTTTCTTCTGTCCTAGCATCCATTTATGCATCCTTTGCTCTGTTTTTCCTGTAACTTGCCTCTTTGGCATGCTTCCTCTGCATGTACTGAATGCCCCACGTGACTATTGTGGGTTAAGCTATGTGTCTCAGGCCTTCAGCCTCCCAGGGTATATTACATGGGCAATAACACATGGCAGGCTGTTCACTGATTAAAACATGTAGGCACGCCTTTGTGTACAAAGACACAAGGCCCCAGGCCAAGTGTTCCTCCGCACATGCACTGAAGAAGTGCCTGTATCATCCAACAAATGCAACATCCCGGAGTCTTGTATTGTGCTTTAAAAATGGCCTGGTTATACACATTTTATCTTGGAGAATGCATCACCTTGTGTACGTTAGTACACACAGGCATGGTATGTGACCTGATTTGTTCAATCAGACAGCAGTACATGGAGCGACCATCTTCTCCCATTTTATAAGGTATGTTATCTCACATTTATGGGACTGCAGGATTTGCCAGACTTATTGTATAAATCCTGCCATTGTTTTCTACTATTGGTATAAAAAATGTTTCCAGTTTGAACACAGTTTATACTACTCAGAACGATATGGCAGTTAGAGGAAGACTGGCTTTAAGCTGATTCAAGTTAAAATATGAACGAGACAAAAACAGTAGAAGCCACTTAACTGGGACACCCCAGTAGCTGTCTTTTCATCCTGATTGAATGTCTGTTGTGATTATCAGGAGGTGGAATGTTTTTACATGTTTTTATGACCTGTTTTCATACAGCAGTAGCAACATACAAAACAAGTGTATCCACGTGCTTGGGATCAGCCCTCTACTCATTATTTTCTGACTTGTACTACTGCACTATAGTACCTTCCCCCCAGTGCTGCAGTTGTCTGTCAGCTCCAGCTTTGGTTGACAAAAAAAAAAAAAAAAAAAAAACACTTTCCAGTCCTAGGACTAGCTGGGCGCAAGCGAGCACGCTCATACCTCAAGGAACGGAGGCTCAGATCAGGCAAAGCCCATTCCTAGTAGCAGTGCTTAGTCTAGTGGGTAGAAAGAACCGTGAATGGAGGATTGCAACCCCTGTTTCTGTCATCTTCACCCAGTCCATGCTAAGAACTTTTGATTGAACAACAGAAACAGTGAAGAGTTGCCCATTTGGAACCAGATTTTTTGAGGGGTGTCCGTGCCTTGCCTTGACATATGGTGTCATGCACCCACCTGCAGGGTATATAATGGTGCTGGCCCCAACTGCCTCAGTCTCCCCATAGAAGCATAGTGCATTCCTCATCAGGCATCAGAACATAAGTCTGTGTACAAATAGTGTTTTAGTCTAGTTATGTCTTGGAGCACTGCTGCTCTCTGGGCGAGTGTTTTGATATGGAACAGAATCACGACCAGGAAGGTAGGCAATCCTCCCAAAGTCTTCACAAGAAATAGTCCTGGTGCCATGCACGCTCAGAATTTGGTTCCAGATGTCATTCGGTGCTGACCATATCTTTACACATGACAAAGAAGTGAAGACACAGATCTTACTTCAAGGGGGCTCTTGCAGTAGGTAACACCATCAGGACTCGGGCGCCAGGACCACACAGAAAATTTCTAGCTAGCAGTATGACTGGGACCGCCCCGAACATTGTACGTCGACTTCGTCCTGGTGTAAAGGCGGTCCCACCCCTCGGTTCTTTCCTGCCTTGACCTGCGCTTGTCGGACTTCATGGAACAACGTTGCTACAGTTGACTATCATTTTTACCTTTGTTTTGCTTAACAGTTCTTGTTTATTCTGTACCTCATGTCCTCACTGAATTCTTCAACAGACTCCAGCAAGTCCAAATGTACCTGCGGGAAGCAGCTGCCCGAAAAGGATGGCCACTCTGCGTGTTTCATGTGCCTAGGCCCGGACCACAACATCAAAGCCTGCCAGGCCTGTTAAAAAGTTAACCAGGTCACACGGAAAAGATGGCAAAAAGTCTTGAGACCCACCTTCTGCAGCAGAAACTGGCCACCCTAGAAAGAGAGCTGCAGTCCTGGGCCATGACTGGATCTTCTGGGGATCCTTCATCTGCAGTATCACCCATGTCTGCAAAGAAGAAACACAAAAAGCATCAGGACCAGAATCGGTCCACTTCAGCATCACGGTCACCTCCTGGGGCTGCAACAGAGTCGTAGTCTTCCTCCCATGGGAGGTCGATCTTCTCTTCCACTCCAGACCTCCTTCCTTTGGGGCTGCCAGAGGACCCTCCACCTGCCGTTCTTATGGTAGCAAGTGGTGCTGATGTGGGCTCGGAGGATCCTTCCTCCACTCCGCCTCCCCTGTTGCTCAGGCCGGTCCTTCTGCAAGGTCCTGACATAGGTGGCCAGGTTAGTCCTCTGGGTGACGCTGCAGCTGATTCCACCCTTTCAGCCTCAGCGTCTTCGCTGGACCCAGTTCTGGGGTCTGACAACGGTCTGTTGGACCGATGCCCACTGTCGGCCTCTAGGCCACAGCCTTCCTCTGCGGAGCCGCCACCCTTGGGGCTCCAGGCTCCTTAGCCGCCAATGGGGTTCGCCTCTCAGGCTTCTCCCTGCTAGTCTTTGGTAGGGCCTTCCTCTCACAAACTCCCAGCCAGGGATCTGGCGCTTAGTGATTCACAGCTGGAATGTCATTTGTCTCCGGACCAGACAGGCTCAGCTCTGGTTTCTCTGGAGCCCTTCACCAGGAACCGGCCTCCAAATCGGAGCCATCGGGAGTCCTTCCTGACAGAACAGCAACCAGTTTTGTCCCCTGGTCCCTCTTCGGGCACGGTCGTTGACTTGACCCTTTGGACAGTACCCGTTGGGTGTGCAATGGATTCGTTTGGGGCGTCATCGGTCCAGTTTACGATAGCTTGGTGCACTACACAGTGATAGGCTGTGCTATTCAGCCAGTGCTCCTCTGCCGTACGTCCGTGGATTATGGAGCCCTTTTGAACACTTGGTGGGCATTGGCTCCTAAGCCCAATATAGCCTCTCAATCACTGATGCTGGCTTCTCCCCAAAGAAGGGCTGCTCAGCCTTTGGAAATGGAGGCCTCGCTCGGAGGCCAGCATGGATACAACCTTCGGTAAGTCTCCTCCACCTGGTTCAGCCTTCGGCTCGGAGAAGTCCCTCCATGTGGCCTCAGATTCAATGGAATCTCCTCCCTCTCCTTCTCCTCCTCATTCACCCCTGGGAATGTATGGGTTAGGGATAGGCCTAAATCCCCAAGAGGATCCATCATTTCTGGAAATTATAAAATCATCCAGGTGTCCCAGGGGTCGTGCGTGAGGACCAAGACCCCCCCAAAGACCGTGCCTAGTGCAACATTTGCGCTTTCCTGAGGTGGACTCGGTCGTGATCCCACCATTGGTGGTTCCACACTATGATGTCTCCTCCACAGTTTGGCAGCAGCCAGCACAGGTTCCTGCCACTCCAAGGAAGGCTGATCATCTAGTTCAGGCCCCGGACAGCAAAGCTCACTTTGCTTCCCATCCTGAGGCTGACCCCTCAGTACTCGAGGTTTCACCGGACGCTAGTGCAGGCCCTGACTGTTGGGGTTGTCCTTCAGTCTGAGAATCCAAACTCTTGGACTCTATGGGACGCAAGGCCTGTGCCTCCTCGACCTTAGCCTTGCGGGCTCAAAACTATTTAGCCCACATGCTCATGCATCAACAGTCCATTTTTGGACAAACTAGGGACTTGCTCCATTCTACTCCGGACTCCCCTACCCAGTCTCAGCTGGAACACCTTCTTGCCTCAGCTTCTAGCATCTGTTTCTATGCTTTACATGCCTTCTGTGATATGGTGGACATGACACTCCGTAGTGCGGCCTCCACTGTCTGCCTCAGACATCATGCATGGCTTCGTCTGATGGATTTTACCTCAAGGGACCAGGTCTCCTTTTCAAGGTCCTGTCTTGTTCAGGGAAGAAGTTCAAGCACTATCGTCCTTCCTTCAGGACTTGGGAGTTCTCCTTCAACCTGAATCTCAGGGACACCAGAGTGGTTCGCTCATGCAATCTGACACTCTTCAAGAGCATCGTCACTGACGTCTGTATATTAGTGGTAAATGCAGGGCCCCTCCAGCCGCTACCTCAGCTGCTTAAGCCAGTAAAGCGGAGGGCGCCATGTTGTTGGCACCACCCCATCTTCCTAAACTCAGATGTTACTCCCTTCCTCTCCATCTATAGAAGACTCAGGGATTCTAGGAGAGGAGGGCTACATATTTGCAGGGAAGGCTTTATCCCCTCCGGTTGTTTTTCTTGCAGTCTTCTTCTCTTACCTAGGGCTCCCCTTCCACATGGTATGCCCTGAGCATGTTGAAAGTCCAAGAAAAAAAGGATCTTATCTGTGTCAATCTTCACCATTCATCACTGCTGGAGTAATGAGCAGGAGGATCAGGACCCAACAGGAGCTTTTTTTTTTTTTTTTTTTTTTGTAGGAGGAGTCAGTGTCAGGATGGTGCCACCCTCGCAACTGATGTACTACGTGGCACTCGTGGGTTGGCCAGTAACCGACGCCAACTACTTCTCCGCCCCAGTTCTGCTTCTGCTGCCGTCGAGAGAACAAGACCTTGTGTGAGTGCCATCTTTTTCTTCGGCCTAGTCTGTCAGATAGAAAACACTCCCTAGTTCTTCGGCCTCATTATCTTGGCATCAAACCAGTAAGACCTTTCCTGTTTATTTTCCATCGACTCCGAGTGCTATTTGTTTATTTTACCATTAGGTCATGTCTGGTTCGGGGGACAAGAAGAATACATTTTCCAGGGTGGGTCAGCATCCCTGCGGCCAACAGTACTTCGTTTCAGACCAACATGACCGGTGCCTTACCTGCTTGGGACCAGACCACGATATGGACAGATGCAACGCCTGTTTCTCCATGGATCGCCAGGTTCTGGAGTTGCAAAGCTGGGCGTACACTGCCGACTTTTGAGGGACAGGCGCGTATGCGGGTTGCCAACAGCAGGTTTTTAGGCCCTTCCTCTGGATCCCCCCCTGTCCTATACAGCCCACGGTGGAGGGGGGGGTCCGCCTCTTCTAGCCTTGCCTCGGTTGGAACCCCTCCCACGGTGCTGAAGTTCCAGCTTGGTCCCCTTGGGGGCTGGGTGGGAGGCACCGTCCAGGCAGTCACCTCTTTGGAGACGAAGGTTTCCCCGGCGTCACGCTCTTGGGCATCTGGGCCTAGGGTAGTGCTGTTGGGGCTGCACCGTGGGTGGCACGGGACCAGTTCGTGGCGCCATTCATGGTGCCACGGCTGGGAGAGATCGGGGGAGTCATCTGGGTTCGAGCTTCCTCTGGGGATGATGACTCAGAGGCTGACTCGGACTGGTTTCTGGATTCCTCAGAATCCTCCCAATGCCTCCTCCTCGTCCAGTGCTTCATCCCCCTCCTGAGGAGCGGATGGCTTTCACTGGTACCAGGGTTGGTGGTACCAACCAGTCCTCGGGTGCCCAGTTGGGCACTACAGGGCAGCCTGGAATCGGTGACCCGTCTGCCGCCTCGGAAGGTGTACCGCCTCCTAGGGTAGTTCTTGCTAGCCCGACTTCTGGGTAGGCTGGGACATCCCAGGCAGGGGAGGGTGCTCCACCCCCAGCTGTCTCCCTGGAGTCAGTTACGGGGTGCCAGCCGCCTCGGCTAGTGGCAAGGAAGAGGACTCTCGGATTCGAGGGGTTGAGAGAACTTGATTCAGTGCAGCGACCTCTCCTTGGAACCTGCAGGGATTTGGGGAGGAGCTGTAGCGCTGGGCCAGTCTTCTCCCCGGAAGTCCCTCCGGGAGGGACATTTTCTCTTGAGGTCAAGGTCCGCCCTTTTGGGCTAATGCGGCCCCAGTTGCCTCTCGGGGGGAATTCTTCTGTTGGGCTCAGCTCTGGTCGTTCCAGCTCGGTTCAGCAGCCTTTGTCTGTAGGGACCTCTGTGTCTCCTCCTTTGAGGTCTCCCGTCCGGTCCCCCTGCCTGGGCAGAGGCTGTGCCCCTCCTCGGAGGTACCTAGCCTCTTGTCTTTGCCAACCCCTCCCTCCCTCTCTCCCAGGTCCTACGTGACCCCTTACCTGGGAGCAGTTTAGGGCCATGGCTGCACTGTACCCTGCCTATTACTGAGCCATGGACAAACAGGTGTTCCACCACTCCCCAGTGTAGCCTGACCCTAACTCTCCGAGCTTGTCGGCTCCCTCGTCTTCCTCCTCTGAGGGAGAGGAGTCCTCCGTCCATCTTTCCTCAGCAGCTGATCTCTCCAGTTATCAGCATTTCCTGTCTGGGTTGCTCAACGTGCTCCACATATCCACCCTAGGTGAACGCAATCCTGACTGGTCGGTGCGTGCCTTCTTAGATGAGTTAAGTGTGGTCAACCTGTTGGTTTCCGCCCCCAGCTCCAGTCCCGAGGGATCTTCATCATCGGTATTACGCTCCCATGGGGTCTCCAGGAACTCTGCCTCACCCTACTTCGGGCATGATGCCCCTGGACACCCCCGCTGGGCATAGAAGCCCGAGTTGTGACTGATCCCCAGAATCCGACTCAGCTGAGTTTAATTTTTGGGGCAGGAGAACTTTCTCTTCAGCACGTCTCTTGCTTTGTGTGTCAGCGTATCAGGCCCACCATGCTGCCTACAACAGGCACTTGTGGTCGCGGCTAGGCCAGATCCTAGCCTCTCTGCCTGATGCGGAGGCAACCAGACAAGCCATTGCCTTCTCCGTGTGATGCCTGGATCTTGCAAGGCACCAAGCAAGGGCATCATACGATGCCAGCGAGGTGGCTTCCAGGTTAGTGGGGACAGCAATCTGCATCAGGCGGTCGGCGTGGCTTCGTATTTCCCTGTTGTCACCCCTGGCCTTCGCATTCTGGAGAACCCATCTTTTCTCCTGTAGGGTGAGGCGAGAGCTTCAGGGGTGCCTTCCCTCTCGTGTGAGGAGATCCTCGCCTCACTCAGACCAGTCTCAGGCCTGCAAGGGTTCTCTCTTCCAGTATTTTCCCCCACTGGCGACTAAGGGACACCATTCCTTAGGGAGGTTCTGGGCCCCCTTCGGAGGGCTTGGTACTCACCCAATAGTGATGAATGGTGAAGATTGACACAGGTAAGATATGAAAATTAGGTACCTACCATAATTCTTGATCTTTCTGTGTATCTTCACCATTCATCACTGAATCCCACCCTCCTTCCCCTCTCAGGCCTCAGCCTCTGGGCGATTTCCTCCTTCCTGTTTGCCACGCAGTATGGACTTTTCCACCTCCAGCATCTCCTATCCCCTCCACCCTCCCTTTTTGTGTTAGGAGGGTATGGGAAATACCTTGGGTTGACAGACAGGGAGATCTCCCCCCAATGGGGGCCTCCGGAGCCCCCCCTCAGTCCTGGTGTCTCTTGGACCTCTCCTCTCTTGCTATTCTGGTAGAGGTGTATGGGGGTGCTCTAGTGGCTCCCTCAGCTTTCTCTTCCTCCTCTGGAGGTCTCCGCCTGACTAATTTCAGTACAATCCCTCTTAGTGAGTTTCCTTCCCTGGGATGTTCCAGAGCAACTCAAATTAAAGTTGCATTAAAATTTCCAGGCAGGAAGGGGAGACGCTGACCTGCCCTGGCCCTCTCAATACAGTCACTGCACTCTCTCGGACCTGGACAGCCATTCGCCAACCTTGGCTTGTCCTTCTTCAGATTAATTAAGTCTGAGCCTTTTCTCCTGGAGCAGTCGGGGCCATATCCTCGGGGGTGGCGTCTCCCCTATCCTCCCTCCTTCCTTCTCTTTTTCCCTTCTCCTTCACTTTTCTTTCCTCCCTTACTCGCCCAGAGGTTGGGGTCTGTTGGCCCAACCCCTTCGGCTCCTCCTTCTTCTGTCTTCTGTCCTCTCCATGGCCTTATTCCTCCTTTTAGTTTATATCCTTTCCTTTTTGCTATCCCTTGGGCTACCTTGCCCCCGCCCTCAGCTTTTCCTCTTTCTCTCTCTCCGGCTTGCAGAACTGGGACTGAGGAGGAGTTGGTGTCGGTTACTGGCGAACCCGCGAGCGCCATGTAGTACATCAGTCATAAGGGCGGTGCCGTCCCGATGTCGATGCCTTCTCCTACCAAAAAAAAAAAAAAAACTCCTGCAGGGTCCTGACCAACATTGATGAATGGTGAAGATACACAGAAAGATCAAAAATTACAGTAGATATGTAATTTTCATTTTTTGGGCCTGCTCAAGCAGAAGAACTGCTCCAACACAAGAATGTCGTAATAATTTCTTCTTTTATTTTTAAATAAGTCTTAACGTTTCACCCGTTTTTAAGCTTCGACTGGGGAACTGTAAATAAATTCAGAAAGAAATATATTCAAATAAATAGTCATACATTTCATCTCACAGAAACAACATCGTAACTCCAGTCTCATATATTACTAATATTTTCAATATGTGATAAACAATTAAGTAATACTTTAGAATATTTAAATAATAAGTGTAGCCACTGTGTCACCATTAATACTTGCCACCAATCTTAACATTGTGTTATAAAAACACTACCTTTCTATTTAACTCGTCCCAATTTGTTGTTCAGATACCCTGGGCATGACCAGTACGTCAGGTTTGGACCCTTCTGGTCTCCCTTTTAAATGGAGAACTAGGACTTATTCTAGGCCTTCTGAGACTCATGCTGTGTTCCGATGGCTGCTCACACTGGCCTAGATCTTCTCCTGCTGGCAGTGGGTAGATCCTTGGTGGATCCTGCTCTTGGTTGCAGGGCCCAACTCTGTTTACTCTGAGGCGGTGTCCTCAGTCCCTCTTGGTCCACATGCTGGTGGTATCATCCCTAGGGCAGAGGGTCAGATTCTCAGGTCAGTTATTCCTCGGGTAACGAGTTAGGTCCTAACGTCAGATCTTACTTCGAGTGGAAGCTCTTGCAGCAGGCTATTACAATAAAGACTATGCCGCAGGCACTTGGGCCCACTGGAAAACTTCTCAGCTAGCAGTACCCAGCAGGGACTGCCCCCGACGTCGCCTCCACCCTGACGTCAGCCCTGGTATAAAAGGGGGTGAACCCAGCTCCACCTCATTTGTTTTCCTGCTGCATCTCGCGCACATGAAGAGCTCTTGGCTTGCCAGCCCGGCTAAAACCTCGGTTTTCACTGTTTTTCCTATCGTTTTTGACAGTTTTTCACAGTACTGACATATGTCGTCCCCGTCCTCGGTCTCCTCATCGGGACCCCATAGAAATAAGTGCAGTTGCGGCCATCAGATTCCAGCTAAAGAAGGCCACACAAAGTGTGTCTTCTGCCTGGGGCCAAACCACGACACTGCAGCCTGTTCCTCCTGCCAAAGCTTCACTAGTAGGACCAGGATCCACCACCTCAAGGCTTTGTAGGCATACCTTTTGGAGAAGAAGATGGACCTCTACACCTCCGGGGAGAAGGCAAAACACAAAGATAAGTCCAAGCGGTCCCGCGACAAAGACCGTAGTCGGTCCCGGCACCGGTCCAGGTCCCAGTCTTGCTCCCGCTCACGGCCTTCTCCCAAGAAGGTCTGTGCTTCTCCAGGCTCAGGTGAGCATTCCAAGTCTAAAAAGCATGCTAAGGCTGGGTCTTCGGGGGAGAAGCTAGCAAAGCCTAAGGTGACTCCGCTAAGGGTCACCACCAAGTTCTCAGTGGCGCAAGCTTCGGCCCTGCCTTCCAAGGCCTCGGTGTTGCCTGGTAAGAGCACGCCCCTGGAGTCTAAGGACACTCCAGTACCCCCTGTGGCTAAACCATCGTCGGTTCCGGTACCGGCACAGGTAGAAGGGGCAGTGGATTTTGACGCGGCCGGTGCAGACGCAGTGTCTCCATCTCCTAAGTCCTGTGGTGCCTCCTTTGGTGGGTACCTTCCAGGATCTCACCCGGATCACCTTGAAGCGTCTAGCTTTGGTCCTGGTGGTTCCAAAAAAGTTGGATAGGCTGTACAGGGCCCCGATGGATGAACCTTTTCTGGCTGAGCACCCTCAGGCAGACTCCTCTGTGATTACAGCTGTTCATGATAAATCTTAGCAGCCTAAGCACCTTAGCTCACAGCCTCCTGTTCCTGAATCTCGCTATTTGGGCCAGGTGGGCAAGAAGGTATATTCTGCCTCCACCTGTTCCATTAGGTCCCTAAATTTCCTGACGCATATGGTCCAGTACCAGAATGCGCTCTGGGAGCGGGGACAGGAGCTAGTGAATGCCTTGCCAGATTCTGAGAAGATGGAGGTTCTGGATCTTCTGAAATCGGGCTCGGACGTAGGTACACATGTTTTGCATGCCTCGTATGACGCTGCAGATACGGTGGCAAGAGCGGCAGTGTCAGGGGTCTGTTTCCGGCGCCATGCTTGGTTGAGGGTCTCTGGCTTTCACCAAGATCTGCAGTCCGGGATATGGGACCTACCGTTCCAGGGTACCATTTTGTTTGGGAAGGAGACAGCGGTGCTCACCTCTCATCTCCAAGAGTCAGGGAAATCCATCTGGTCTGTCTGTCAGATGTACAGAGGCGACCAGAGGAGACCTAGGAAACAGCCTTTTCGTAAGCCCTCAGGTGCCCAAGCCCGTGGCAGCCAACTGGGCCAGAGAGGTGGCTTTCGAAGGACAGCCGGCAACCAGCAGCCTGGAGGCGCTCATTCTCGTGGCCCCAAGTCCTCCCAGGCCTCTCTGCCCACTCCCAGCTCCACCCAGTGACTCCCTCCAGAACCCCTTTCCTCCGGCGGAGGTTCCAGGGGAGGCGGTAGGGGGTTGCTTCTCCCTGCGGATCAGTGGGTCCTCGATATCATAAGGAGAGGACATACTCTAGAGTTCACAGAGATTCCTCCAGACACCCCACCAAGGTCCTCCAGATATCCTCCCTCTCACATTCCACTCATACAAGGAGAGATGCAGGCCCTCTTACAAAAAAGGGAAATAGAAGCAGTCCCCCTGCAGCAACAGGGGAAAGGGTATTATTTCCACTTCTTCCTGGTCCCAAATAAGACACAAGACCTTCGTCTCATTCTGGACCTCAGCTGTTTAAACTGTTATATAGAGTACAAAAGGTTCTGGATGGTGACTCTTCCAGGACTGCATCCTCTGCTGCACCAGGGGGACTGGCTTTGTTCCCTCGACATGCAAGATGCGTACATGCACATCGGAGTCTTTCCCCCTCACAGGAAGTTCCTGAGGTTCCACTTCCAGGGGGAGCATTATCAGTTTTGGGTTCTTCCATTTGGCCTTTCCTCCGCTCTTCACAGAATGCTTGGCAGTAGTGGCTGTGGCTCTAAGGTGCCAAGGATGTTATGTCTTCCCTTACCTGGATGATTGGCTGCTTGTGGTCCGTCAAGCTCTTGGAGATGCCCATACTCTGTTCCGAGACCTGGGGCTCACGCTGAATCTCCCAAAGTCTTCCCCAGAACCCAGCCAGAGACTTATCTTTATAGGAGCAGTCCTGGATTTGGTCCAGGGCATGGCTTTTCTACCCCCCAAATAGGGGAGATCGCTTGTGGGAGTTTGCTGGATCGGTCCTAGTAACCCCTTGAGTCCAGGCAAGGACCTTCCTCAGACTTCTGGGGCACATGGTGGTGGCCATTCCAGTCACTCCTCTGGCTCGCCTCCACATGAGAATCCCACAATGGATGCTCAGGGTGCAGTGGGATCAGTGCTCAGACGATCTAGACTACATGGACAGAGTCTCAGAGCCAGTAAAGAGGACACTCCTTTGGTGGCTGGACCCACTCAATTTGGTAAAAGGGGTCCCTTTCCATCCAGAGCCCCTGAATCAGACTCTGACAACGGATGCCTTGGATTTGGGTTGGGGGGCGCACCTGGGGAGGCTAGCCAGATGCAAGGCACTTGGATCCCCATGGAGCGCGAACGCCACATCAATGTCCTGGAGATGCGAGTGGTCCTCAGTGCGCTTCATGCATTTCAGGAGGACCTCATGCTAGGCTCTCTTCTTCTTCAGATGGACAATGTGGTGGTAGTCTTCTATATCAACAAGCAAGGGGGCACTCACTCTTACCCCTTGTGCAAGGAGGCGATGAGAGTCTGGTACTGGGCACTGGAGCGGCACATCTCTCTGTCCACAGTGCACGTGCCAGGCATCCTAAACGACTTGGCAGACAGCCTAAGCAGGACTCCGTCCAAGGCGCATGAGTGGGAGCTACTGCAATCAGTAGCGGATCAGCTGTTCGACACATGGGGTCATCCAGAGCTGGACCTCTTTGCGTCACCACGAAAATGCCAAACTGCCAGTTATCTGCTCGCGAGAGCACGCGCCTGGTGTTTTCTGACCAGATGCTTGGATGCTTGTCCCTTTGTTGGGCAGAGAGGTTTCTTTACGCCTTCCCTCCCTTTCCTCTCGTCCAGAGAGTTCTTTTGAAGTTACAGGCCGAGGGGGCTCGGATGATTCTAATTGCCCCACTGTGGCCTCGGCAGATTTGATTCCCACTGTTTCTGTGGCTGTCCATGGAACCTCCAATCCCGCTGCCAATATGCTCGCAGTTGCTGTCCCAGGATCAAGGCCCGTTGGTCCATCCTGATCTCTGGTCTTTGCATCTTCATGCTTGGCACCTTCGGACGTAGCAAAGTCCAGGTATGGGGTATCACCAGAGGTGGCGGGCGTACTCGTTTCAGCGAGGAAGCCCTCTTCGCACCCCGCTTATACTATGAAGTGGAAGAGGTTCTACTTATGGGCATCGTCTCACCGTCTGGATCCCATTACCTGTCCGGTGAACTCAGCATTGCAGTATCTCCTCTCCTTACAAGGCTTGAGCTACTCCTCCAGAAAGGTGCACATGTGGGCCATCTCTGCTTATCACGCCCTTTTGGGAGATAGATCCTTAGCCCAACTGGATGTGGCCTGGACCCTTTTATGGGGGATTCTACATATGAGATCTCCCATTCAGTATTCTATCCCACCCTGGGACCTCCTATTTGTGTTCGAGAAGCTTACTCTCCCCCCATTTGAACCTGCCGCAGACTGTGAGCTGCGTTATCTTTCCTGGAAGGTTTGCTTTTTAGTTGCCATTATGTCAGCTCGAAGAGTTTCCGAGCCTCTGGCCCTGATGTGTAAAGAGACACATTTAATTTTTCATAAGGAAAGGGTTTCCCTAAGAACGAATCTTAAGTTTCTTCCAACAGTGGTCTCGGAGTTGACCCTCAACCAGTCAGTTGACCTTCCAGTTTATTTCCATTCTCCCTCTAACAGAGGGGAAGCTGTCCTTCACACTTTGGACATCCACACGATGCTGAGGTATTACCTCACATGAATGGCTAATCACCGTAAATCAGAGCAACTGTTTGTGGCATTTGTGCCACAACACTTGGGTAAACCGGTGTCCTAGCAGACCATTTCCAAGTGGATTATCCTGCGTTACCTTCTGAAGCATAATAAAAGCTTCTTCGGGCCGGTTGGGGGTCCTCCACCAGAAGAGTGTCTGCTTCTTTCGCCGCTCTGCGGAATGTCTCTATTAGGGACATATGCGCGGCTGCTACCTAGAACTGTGTGCATACCTTTGTAAAGCACTATAGCTTGGACATTGCATCCAGACACCATGCCGGCTTCGGCCTGGCAGTCCTTCAGGGACTCTTGTCTTGATTTGCTGTGTCCAGCTTCTTCTCTTCCACCTTCCGGGATCGGACACATCCTTGGTGAGGGACTGCTTAGGATTCAGTCTTTATTGTAATACCCTGCTGCAAGAGCTCCCACTCGATGTAAGATAGTACAGTTACGTAAGAACTTAACGTAACAGTAGATCTTCGAGAGGATCTCTGCAGCAGGCTTAGATATCCCGCCTCCATCCCCCAAATGAGGTGTGCGGATCGTCGTCTTCAGAGCTTCGCCCTTCTCTTGTCGGGGCTGGCTTCGGGTTCTTGGGGGGGAACTGAGGTGGAGCTGGGTCCGCCCTTTATACCAGGGCTGACGCGTCGTGGACTGACGCTGGGGCGGTCCTTTGCTGGCTATTGCTGGCTGAGATGTTTTCCGGTGGGTCCTAGTGCCTGCAACATAGTCCTTATTGTACTAGCCTGCTGCAAGAGCTGCTCTCGAAGATCTACTGTTATGGTAAGTTCTTACATAACTGTACTGTCTCCATTTCCTCAAGCCCCAATTTCTCGGGGACCCATCCTGGGAACTTCTGTACATTCCCTTCCTCAGATTGCTTAGGGCAAAAGAATTCTTTCCAGGTTTCTGAGCCTGGGCCATTAAAGATCGGAGTGGTAGCCCGGCTCTCCCCAGGGCTTATTTCTTTGGACTTGAGGTGCATCCGGCCTCTGGCCAGGACCTGGGTCACTTTTCATTCACTAGCCAGGGCTAGGGTTTCCTTTGTTTTGGAGGTCCTAATACTCAACTTTGGTTGGAGCAGTCTTTCCCCGCACAGGCCTCCCTGAGGATGCCACAGACTGCCTTGTTGGGCTAGTCATTCTTGAGGTTTTTCAGCCGGACGTCTTTTTGAGGCTCAGGCTTTCATCAGGCCTCTGCCTGACAATCCTAGATCTGTGGTCAGGCGCCTTTGGCGTCACGGCCAGTTGTCCTTCGATGCTGATATTAGGAACAACCTTAACATGGCCAGAGTTCCCCGCTAGTGGTTATCATTGCTAATCCTTCTGGGAAATCCCCTCACTTGGGGCTCATCTTCTCATTACTCTTTTACCATTGGAGATTGGGATGGTTTCCCTCCCTCTCTGCATTCTGGTGATATCCCTGGAGTCCCTTTATAGGGGTTGGTTTTTGTAGGGGCTGTAGGGGTCCACCTTGCCTACTTTTCTGAGGGCAGCAGTTTGCCTCATGATGTCTGTTGGTTTTTGGTGTCCCTTAAGAGAGCGATTTACCTGGAGGAGATAGGTCACTGGATTATTAAGGGGCTTCTCTAGTTTGTCCTACCTTCTTTCTAGGGCATCATACCCTTTTCCCTGGTGGGCAGCCAGACCCCCCCTCCTCCTGTGGGACTCTGTCAGAGCAGCCATGTGGCTTTCTGTTCCACTGTTTGTGAGGGCACTTAGCCCCACTTCACCAAGTGTGGAGGAGGGGAGGAGGAATTCATAGTGGGGATATAGCTCTCCCCACTAGGAGGTGTTTTCTCTTTAACCAGGTTTTTTCTGGGCTTCCACGGGGTTTATTTTCCCTGTCCAGTGGTCAGACAGCACCACTTGGATGTGGGTCTTCTCCTTCCATCCTGAGGGGTTTACGGTCGCACTCTTTTGGTCCCTGCCGTTCCCCCAGACCTCCCTTTTACTGCTCTTTTGCTTGTTTACTGGACATGATGGGGATGGTCCTTGACATTCCTATTGGGAGGTACTCCCCTACTCAGGGACGTTCGCCTTTACACTCCTCTTCCTCGGGTTGCAGTGTTCTTGGGGAGTCTTCCTCTGGCCGCTCTGGTGTCTCTTCTCTTTAGGGCACCAGGTACCGAGTTCTTTTTTCCGGTCCTTCCCTACTTATCCAGAGGAACAACAGGGAGCTATGATCTCACTGACTCTCTCTGCTTAGAGATTAAGTCCTTAGATCGTGGCATGAGCCAGTAGAGGTATCTCCGCTACCACCCCGTCTTGCCTTTCTTTAGGGGTTTCCTTACATTTCATGTTGGAGGATCCCATTTTGGGCTCGCCTGTTTCTGGGGATTGCCTCCCTTGGGCTTTGCACAGGAGCCGGTGATGAACTCTTTCGTCTGTCTAGTTCCCCCCCTTCCTGCCCTGGTTAAGGTCTGGATTCGAGCCATCTTATCTGACCCAGGTCCAGTCGGCTGCTGGTACCTGTTATTCCTTTGGAAACCTAAACGGCACCTCCTTCAGTGAAGGAGAATTTGCATGTGTCCAGACTTTTTTCGTCTCCTCTTCCCTGCAGGGGTTGATCATTTATGGCCTTTTTAGGGCAGACTCTATTTGTCCCTGCCAGAGCATCCTTTCCCTGATGCCAGCCTTCTTGAGGGAAGTCTTCTGGCTGAGGATGTATAATCTCCTCTCCTACTCTTGGGTATCTCTCCTTCTGGTACTGCTTGGGACTCTGTCCTAACGGTGTTGCCTACCGCAAGAGCCCCCTTAAAGTAAGATTACCATAACAGTAGGTCTTCAAGAGGTGCTTTTGCAGTAGGCAGTTATTTTCCTTCCCTCCATCCCCCTGCTCTCTTTCCATCTTGACCTTTCCAGGCCTCAGGAGTCCTCATTATCTTCCCTTGTCAGTTTTCATCATTCATTACTGCTGGCTGTGAGCCGGAGGCGCGCACCTGCATGGGAGCTTTTTTTTTTGGGGGGGGGGGTCCACACCGATGGCACCGCCCACGAGGCCAACACACTGCGTGGCGCACGAGGGTTGGACATTAGGCGCCGCAGATGACTCCTCCACCCCAGTTCTGTTTTCTCCTGCCATCGAGGTGCATCTGCTGCGCGAGTCTCCAGAAAATTACTGCGTCACTAGGCCTTGCCTGATTTTCGACACCGTGTTCCTGCCGCTTCGTCTTCCTCCATCCCAGTTCTGAGAGTCCATCCGAAGCCACTGATCCCCGATAAGCTTGTTCCTTTTAATTTCCTGATGGACGGCGCTGGGTCTATCTTCTGTGGTTTGTGGTAAATTGTTTTTGGCGTCCTGTCTGGTTGGGGCTAGAAAGAAATCCAAAGCGGGCCATGCCCCCATGCATCGGTGTCCCTGTGGCTGGCAATATTCCATAGTGGACCGGCATGGTGTCTGCCTTCATTGCCTGGGTCCCAGCCAGATATGGATAATTGCGATGCCTGTTTCTCCATGGACCGCCGCATTCTTGAGATCTGTACGTTTAAAGTTGGCAGGGCCCCGCCGACTTTTGGAGGACCTCCGGGTCCCCTCCTGCGTCTGTATGGCCCGGTGAGGAGGGAACCTCCTCTTCTGATTTTAGCATTGCCGTAGAGGAGGTTTCTTCCACGGTGCCAGAGGAATGGCTCAGTTCCCTATGGAGCCGGGTCGGGAGCACTGCTACGGCAGTTGCTTCCAAGGAGGTGCAGGCTCTCTTGGTGTGCTGGCCCCGGCAGACTCTCAGCGCCTCCCCGCATCTCAACGCTGTTCATGGTGCAGGTGACAGAGATGGCGCCGTGGGTGGTGTTATGTCCCGTGGCAGTACCGGTTGTGGTGCTGTTGGCAGGGGAGCTCCTGCAGTTGCCAGTCTGGCAGTGTGTGTGGTCTCCTTCTCTTTGAAGGGGGATGACTCTCTGGCCGATCTGGATTGGCACCCGACTCCTCTGAGTCAGGGAGCCCCCCTGGACATAGCACCAGGCACCTCAGTGCTCGTGTCCTGGGGACCCTGGATTCTTCGCTCTCTGTGGGCCCTCACATTGATGCTGGTGTTGGGGGCCCAGTGGCAGATAGCGGTTCTGGGGGGCCTGGGTTGTTGGTTGTAACCTCAGGGCTGGGGCAGCTGCCATCTGTGGTGCTGTTCTGGCTGCTACAGTTGGGACAGGAATCTCCTCTTCTGCGGCCTCCCTCAGGGGGCCTGCGGGATCGGGGGACCCCTTAGCACTGAGCTTGAGGAAGAGGGCAGCCTCAGAGTCTGAGGGGTTGAGAGGCCGGGTTAAAGCATGGGGGCCTTCTTCCACTACCCTGCAGGGGCAGGGAGGAGTTGCAGTGCCTAACTACACTTCTCCTTCTCTGAAACTCCAGAGGTGCCCTTAGTGGGCAGTGCTATGGTTTGCCCTTCTGGATTCATGCAACCCTGGTCGCACCACAGGGGAGAATCCCCCTCAGGGCTCAGCCAGGATTTGTTTTGACATTTGCAGCATCCGCCGACTGTGCCCTTCTCCAGTCCCTCTGGAGACACCTCCCCCTCTCCCAGGCCATGTGGGCCCTACAGGACCCTTAACCTGGGAGACGTTCATGGCCACTGCAGCGGCCTTCCCTAGGTATGTTAGAGCCATGGACGAGCAGGTGTTTCGCCTGTCTCCACCTCTGCAGGAGGACTCTGAACATCCGAGCTCCTCTTCTTCCCCAGCTTCCTCATCTGAGGACGGGGAATGTTCTGTCCACCTCTCCAACGACGCTGATTTCACTGAATATCAGTGGTTCCTTTTGAGGTTGGTTCAGGAGCTACATATTTGTCATGTGGTAAGACAACATACTGAGTGGGAGACGCTCCTTTTTGAGCAAATTCAGTGCAAACCACCTGGTGGTACCTTCCTGGCCTATTCCTTTCCAGGAAGTGACAATCCACACCTGGCAGTCACCAGCTGCCTCATCCCCAGCAGACTGCAGAAGGGGGTATTTGTGCTCCCCAGGAGTCTCTTGGTTCTCTACCTCACCCACCCTCGGGGCCGACGGCTTTAGACACTCCTTCAGGGCTACAACACATGGCGCATGACCGACCACTGGATCCGGATTCTGCTGAGTTCGACTGGTGGGGAAGAAGTCTTCTCTTTAGCTTGTGTGCTGCTATGCATTATATCACATTGGGCACACCACGCTGCCTACAACAGGCATCTGTGGTCGTTACTGGCACAAGTGCTAGCATCATTGCCTGATTTGGGCACCAAGCAAGGGCTTTGTATGATGCCAGTGAGGTGACTTTCAGACTGGTAGGGACAGTGATCTGCATTAGACGGGTGGCATGGCTTCGCCTGTCTAGATTGTCACCCATTGCTTGGTGTAGGGTGATTTCCTCCGCATTCCTGGAGACCCATCTTTTCTCCTACAGGGCGAGGAGGAATTTACTGGGGCATCCTCTGTCCCCCCCGGCCACAGGGGACACCTCCTTGGCCTGACCAGCCTTAGGCCATGTGTGACCTACAGTAGTATAGGCTCTCTCCCTCCTGCGTCTCTCCCACAGGAGGCTGAGGGAATCTGTTCCCTGAGGGCAGTGCCAGGTCCCCTTCGGAGGGTTTGGTACTCACCCAGCAGTAATGAATGGTGAAGACTGACCAGAGAAGATATGAAAATTACATACCTACCATAATTCTTGATCTTCTCTTGTATCTTCATTCATTACTGATTCCCGCCCACCTTCCCTTCTTGGGCCTCTGCTCCTGGGCGTCGCCTGCACCCTGCTCGCCCTCCCCCTCTTCGAGGCCAATTGGGGGCAGAGTCCCCCTGGTACCTCAGAGCCCTCTGTTTACTTCTGTAAAGTCACAGAGTGCCCAATCTAGGAGAGTGGAGAGTAGGGTCTTCGCCCTGGCGTTGGAGGGAGCTCCCTTGTGGGGTACACTGTGGAGTCCATTCCATGACTTGGCGTGGATCTGTTGGTCCGTTATCAACTTGTTTAAGGGTGGGGACTTCATCAGTGCATCCCACGAGAGGACCCTTAGGGATCTCCCTTTTTTTCTTTCTCGCTGTCCCCTTACTTATTGGGGTCATTCTGAACAGAGTCCTCTCCTGCTTAAGGGTCCCCCCCTTGACTAAGCCCTCAGGTGGTAAGCTAATAGAGAGGGCCATGCCCCAGGATTTTCATCCCGAATGTGGGTTCAGAGGTGGAGGTGGGGGGGGGGGGGTCAGACTGCGCCATGGTTTATATTATCCAAGACCATCTCAAATTCTCTTTTCTGGACCTATGTCCAGTGGTCCCTGAAGTTGATGGGATCCTTGCACATGTGTCTTCATACCTCTCAGGTTTTTGAGGCTAAAAATAAGCCAGTGGTATTCCGACTTAGCACGGCAGAGGTCTCCCATTTTTCCCTTGTATATTTCTCTTCTTCTTCCTTTCTCTCTCTTTCGATCTCTCTTTCCTGTTTTGCTGCCCAGGGGCTGGGTCCCTAAGGCCAGTTAGAAAAATTCTAGTCCTTCTGTCCCCTGGTTGGCTTATTCCTTTTTCAGTTTATATCCTTTCCTTTTCCTATCCCTCAGCTCTCTTGCCTCATCTTTGGATTTCTTTATCCCCCTTTTTCATCCTCCCTGGCAGAACAGAACTGGGGTGGAAGAGGAGTCTGTGGTGCCTAACAGCCAACCCTTGGGTGTCATGCAGTGCGGTAGCCTCGTGGGCGGTGCCATCAGCGCCGACTCCCCCCCCCCCCAAAAAAAAAGCTCCCGTGCAGGAGCGCACCTCCGGCTTACACCCAGCAGTAATGAATGGTGAAGATACAAGAGAAGACCAAGAATTACAGTGGGTATGCAATTCTAATTTTTCTCCTGTTGGACCTTGCTTCAGGGTCTCCGTTGGGGGGAACTGAGGTGGCTGTGGGGGACTGCCCCTTTCATACCAGGATGGACATCGACATGCAGACCTCAGGGGCGGTCCCCCCCATCATATACTGCTAGCTAGCTAGTACTGTTCCATGTGGTCCTGGCACCTGGCGGCTTAGTCCTAAGTGTTGCCTACTGCAAGAGCTCCTCTTGAAGATCTACTGTTATGGTAAGTTTTTACGTAACTGTACTGTCCCAGTCTAGTTCATGCCACTCTGCCTTAAGGCCATTGTCTTCTACTAGGTGTGAGAGAGGTGAAATGGTTTTCCCCCTTTGTCATCTTTGACAGGTGAAGACACAACACCAGACTTCATGTCAGCGATAGTTGCTTCTTGGTCCATCACCTCCGCTACCTGTAGGGATGTCTTGAATGAACATTTTGTTCGATGGACAGCACTTATGGTGCAGTGGCTCCTCCACACTCTATTGGCATCACTCACTATTCTGATGAGGCTGTTGGGGGTAGCTTAGGGTTCAGTCCCATACCATCTCTGACTTCTGAGTTGGCACCAGGATGGGTGTTGCTGCCAAGTGGGGGGTTTCTCATGGAGCCAGTCCTGGCATCAGTGTTGAAGTCAGTAGCATCTTCCCTTTTTTTATGATGAACAGGAGTATAGCTCACACCTCATAGATGATGAGGTAGACTATTATGATGTGCTTTTTAGAATAGCACTGTGCCTGCCCAATCACTGAAAGTTCCTCAGGATGATCACTCTTTTTAGTCACTGTTAAAATATGCATAAAACTCTGAATTTTGAGACAATGGCTGCAGACCAGTCCAGGAGGATACAGCTGGAGAACCTTAATAGTCCTATGCACTCTATATCTCTGGCCCCCTATTCATCCTGCTCTGTAAACCCTTACTTGAGCAGCATGCAGTAAGCTTTCTTCTATATTAGCAGTCCCTCAACCCTCAAATATCAAATAGTTGACACCTCAGAACAAACCAGTCCATTATACTCAGTCTGTGACAGACTCTGTCATGATTATGGCTCCCAGTGAAAAGCCACTTATGCCCAAGGAGTTTGCTGTGCAGCCTCCTGATAGGGAGTTTCACAATATTAACATTTTGGAAAAGATTGTATGGCCTCCGTTACTCAGGGCAGTATACTGTATGAGATGCAAAAAGTTAAGATTCATTTCCCTGGGCTCTGTTGTATAACGTATCTGAAGCAGTGTTCCCACTGAGACCTCAGTCCTGGGGGTACACTGTACCCTCTCTTTAATTTTTAGGGGTACAAGATAAATTTTGGGGGTACGGTTGCCATTATGAGAAAATTTGGAGCACACACAAAACATATAATCTGTTTTTGGGTGGGGAGAGCTAGGCACAGACATCCCTGAAGTTGTATTCTGGATACTGAAGTAGGCAGTACCCCCCACTTGCCAAGATGACATCAGAAACCTTTCCCTTTGAGAGTCCACTTTGTCTGTCTTTGTCAGTGTTTCACCAGGCTACCACCTCTACTTCTGCAGAAACAGTTTTATTAAAAAAATGTCACTTGAGGCTAAAACATTCTCTGTTTAAAAACAAACTCTGGTTCAGGTTCCTTGCTTTTTGCCAGTGGTAAGCTTCTATTAGTTTTCCCTCACTGATCCATTACATTCCTTTTTTTCTTGTTTTTTTAAAGTGTTTGCACTGCTTCAGAATCCACTTTCCATCATTGTGACCTACGACAAGTCCAAGGTACTGCATCATGACTGGAAACACAGCGACATCACTGGAGTCTCCCTTCACACTTACGCTCCTGCTCGTGCTGTCATTGTGACCTGCAACAAGTCCGGGGTACTGCATCATGACCAGAAACACTGCAACATCACCGAAGCACTCCCCTACACACTTTCGCTGCTGCTGGTGGCGAGTCCAATATGCGTTGTCTTGCAGGCTGCTAGTCTCTTGTACTTATTTCAGAGCAAAGTTGCTTCCTTGTTGACGGCCTGAACCCTTAGGCCAGCATTTGACAGGGCAAAATGTGTATGTACAACTTCACCCTTCTGTTATAGAAATGTAGGTGAAGTGCAGAGGGACTGCATGATTCACATACATTTCTGTGTTAATGGGAACACTGATCTGAAGACTCAGTACTGGTTAGCCTCCCGGGACATGCAGAATGCATATCCGCACATTCCTATCATGGCCAGTCATCGCAATTACCTCAGAGTCTTTGTGGGTCTCAGTCATTATCTGTTCAGAATCCTACCATTTGAGCTGATCAGCACAATGTGCCTTTACCAAGATTTTCACAGTGCTCACAACGCATCTCAGAAAGATGAGGATACTAGTGTTTCTCTGCCTGGACAACTGACTCATTAAAAGCCCATTCAGATGTCAGGCAGAAGTGCTGGTAGCCTTAGCTTGCCATTTTCTGAGTTCCATGGGAGTCATGCTAAACTTCCCAAAGTCCCAGTTAACTCCTTCTCAGAGACTTCAGTTTATAGTTGCAGTTCTGGATTCAGCTCAAGCCAAGTTTTTTCTACCAGTCGACAGAGAGGAATCAATTGTGCGCATGATCTGCTACTGTATGTCAGGGAGCAAACTCTGGTGACAGCACACTATATGCAAAGGATGTATGCAAAGGATGCTGGGCCTAATGGCAGCCACAGTTTTTACAGGCACTTTGCCAGGCTACATTTGAAAACATCCCAGCGGGTGCTCAGCACCTAATTGTCACAGGCACCCCAACCCTTGGATCATCCAGTACGAATGATAGTCCCTCAGGCTGAGTCCCTTCTACGGTGGTCCTTCAAGGACAGCCTTCTTCAAGGGACAACAGATGTATCCTCAGTGGTGTGGATATGCATTGTCACAGTCTCAAAACTCTCGGAACCTGGTCAGCTGTGGAACAACATCTCCACATAATTGTGTTAGAGATTAAAGCTGTCCTGTACAGACTACAAGCCCTGTTTGACCTGGTTCATGGCAAAATAATACAACGCATCACCCTGAATTTTTCTCTCCATTACTGCCTCTTTCTTTCGACAGTGTTGTTTCTTCCTGTGTCTTATTTTTTGCCACAATGCCGAAGTCCATATCAAAAGAGCCATAGAAAGGAATCCACCTGTCATGCATCAGTGCCCCAATGGGAATAAGATGGCTTCTACAGACTGGCATCAGCTCTGGGCAATCTGCCTTCGCAACCAGCATGATATGGACTCCTGTGACAACTGGATCTCACCTTTGGTGGCAAGCTTCAAACCAGGGCCTCCAAGGTAAGGTTGATAGGCCTTGGGAGTGTTGAGGTGTCTGAGGCCCTGATAGCTGGGTCTGGTGGACAGCCGACCCCTTCTGGGTGGTCAGCTGAGAAGCCTCCACAGCCAGTATCGAGCAACAGATGCCCCCAGTAGCAGTGTATGGCTATATGCCCAGTCCACACCTGTAGACACCTCAGTGTCCTTTGATGTGATCCCTGCTTTTGTCACAGTTCTCAGTGATGATGTTTTGGGTGATAACAGGGATGGCACTGGGCCTCCTTCTGACACTGTTTGCTGTGTCAGGAGAGGGCCTGGCACAGAAGCCCCTGTTAGTGTTGCCGCAGGCTTGAAGTCTGTTCCTGACCGCAATGTCAGTAGCGACACTGAAGAAGGGTATAACTCCGAGTCAGCAGTGGCACCAATGATGGCCAAAGTGCTGTGCCTGGGTCTGGCACTGACAGAAATGTCAGCCTGGTGGCTGCGTTTGAGTTTGATGTCACCCACGACACCAAGAAGGGAGATGGTGCTGGGCCAAATTACGACACCAAGAGCAGTGTTCAACTTAATTGCAATCTTGGATAAAACAGCAATATACTTAAAATACTATACCCAAAAGTGCTCCAGAAACAAAATGTTGAGAACTAAAGCATACCTAGTTGTCACTTGTGCACACCTGTGTGTAAAAGAATTTTATCTCGTATAAAAAAAACTTTAGATTAATTTGCTCATTTACATAAACAAAATCAGCACAGCATAATCATAAAACCAGTTTTACTTACTTCAGTCACAACTCTCTCTCTTTGCAGCTGTTGACTATTTCAAATGAAAAAATATATTAATTACTGCACTTAAAAATAATATACCCAATTAATCCTTTAAACAGTTTCAGAGTTACCTGTTTAGGTAATTCATGTTTTCTTTAGGTTTCAATCACTTTCATTTGCTATTGGAAATAAAATGAGTTTTCATGTGATTTTATAAACCTCAGAATGTAACAAATGAAATACTGCTTCTGTAATTCAGTGCTTTAACAATTGATTTCTATGAAAGGCAACAAAATTAGATGTGGAAGTCTGGTTTTTCATTATTCTAATCACCAGCTGTTCTTCAGAGTTGTGTGCGTTAGTGTATACTCCGTGTTGTGCACCCCCAGCATAAATAGGGAAGCTTGGTACACTGACCCAGAAGTGGGACTCTGAGAAGAAGACTGATTCAGGGAAGCACCAAATTGGACCTAGTTGAAGTAGCCACCTTCATTCAGTTCAGGATACACCCCTGTTGTGTGCAGTGGTCAGGTCAGCCTTTTTTTTGCTACTGTAGTTTTTTCTTTGCCATATGCCATTCAGTGCATTTTTTCCTCTGCTCAGCTGAAGTGTGTTCTTTTGCAGCCACACTCTGGACCTCATGTCTAGCAGATTAATGGCAATTTGGGAGACTGGCATATTTCTATTCCTTCAAGCTGGTAACCTTGCACCATTAGCCTACTGTTCTAGCTCCCCCCCCCCAGCAAAAAAAGGTGGGGTGGCAGCTTGACTGTGTTTTTTTGTTTTTGTTTTTTTTACTATGTGACATTCTGATTGATTACTTCAGGGCTACTTATAGCTTTTGTTGAGTTGGCACACTCGGTGAAATCTCATTTACAATGATGTCTTGTCTTCAGCTAACCCTTTTTATCTGTTAGCCCGAGCCCACGTGCAAACAGAGCTACTTCCACCTTCCTGCTTCCTTTGCCAGCTTAGCCTTGCTTGCTGGCTAGTGGGTGGGTCTTGAACGTCTGTCTCACCAACCTAACTACCTTTATCTGTGCCACCCTAGGTGTGTCCCCCATCCTTCTCCTCTCTCTGTGAGATGGAAGTTGGGTTTTATTTAGGTGTTCATTTTATTTTCCTGTATTCTTTTTCCCATCCCTTTGAGCTAGTTGGCTGCAAGCCCTTACTTGTCCTTTCCCACTTTCTACTTCTCTCCTGGCGAACAGAACTGAGGTAGGTGATGGAGATGGCAACAGTATTTGCAAGCATGCAGCACAACGTGGGGGCAGGTGCTGTGACCAGTAGCAGCTGTCAGATCCCTGGCCAAAGATTTGTTCCTGCGGGGTCCTGGTGCATCTGACCTAGACCCATAAGCGGTAATCAGTGGAGAAAATATTTTGGAAGACTGCCAGTTACCGTTAGAATGTAACATCCATTTTTTGCCCTGCCACAACAAAAGCTGCTACTCTTTTGCTTCAAAATTCTAGAGCATGGCGTTTTCTGTATAGATGCGTTCTGACTGCAGTGGACAGATCACTTTTTTAGCATCATTGCTCCAATCCATGTCATTCAGAGTACTCCTTGATCTGGAGTTTCACTGGAGCCAGATAATTCTGATAGCCCTGTATAGGCCTCAGCAGATTTGGTATCCACTGCTGCATCAAATGGTGATAAATCTGCCTTGAAACCTCCCACTGAGGACAGACCTTCTGATCCAGATGCAAAGCCAGTTGGTACATCTTTATGTCCAGTCCCTACGTCTTCAAGCTTGGCTGCTAAAGAGGGAGGCATAAACAGGCTTGGAGTATCACAACAAGCACCACCACCACCACCACCACCCAAGTCAGTCAGAAAACTGTTCATTAAGAAGGTCTGTAGTGCTATGCGGAAGCGTTTCTCCATTTGGTGCTCTTAAACATTCATAGAACCTTTCCATTCCCTCTGGAGCAAGTTCTGAATTACCTTTTGGGCTTTCTGGAGTCTGGCCTTCAGTGCTGTTCCCTCAGTCAGTTTGCCAGTCTTCTCTGTATATCACAAGTTCCTCTGTGTATCATGAGTTGGTCGGTACCATCCCCAAGACCCAGATTCCTGTTGTCAGTGGGTTTCTAAGGTAAATTCTGCACTTGAGAGTTCCTATAAAGAAACATGTTGACAACTGGGTCTCAAGCTAATTCTTGCATTTGTTCACTCTTGAACTCTTTGAACCTGCAGTTACTTGTGACATAAAGTAACTGATGTGGTAAACCATTTTTCTAGTAGCTGTTTTTTCAGCATGCAGTGTTAGAGTTACAGGTCCTAGTAATGGCTCTTCCATACACAATTTTCCATCTAGACTGAGTGGTTCTCCATACATATTTTAAATGTCTACCCAGGGTGGTGGTAGAGTTCCAGCTCAGCCAGTCATTGGTGCTTCCAGCGCAGGAGAACTGTTACTCCAGTTTCTCAATGTTAGAAGGCTTTGCAGATTCTACCTTGCAAGAACCAATAACTACATGTAAGATTCTCAGCTGTTTTGTCTTTTTTGTCCCAATCAGAAGGGCATTCCCATCTTTAAATAATTCCTGTTAAATTGGATTGTCAATTGTATTCAGCACTGTTACACTCTGACAGTATAATACAGTAGTTTGAAAGGGTTGTCGGAGCTCATTCTATTCTTGCATTGGCTACCTCGGTGGCTTTGCTTCATTCAGTCCCAATCCCAGAAATATGTAAGACTGCTTTCAGAAGGAGTGTTCATACCTTCACAGAACATTACGCCCTGGATGTACATTCCAGGAGGTATGCAAGTTTTACATGGCTGTATTGCAAGGTCTGCTCTCCTGTAGTCTTCAATCTCCCTAGTTTGAGGGATTTTATACTGTGGTTCACCTTAAAATGTGTGGCTTTATTGTAAAAATTTACCCTAGAAAGATAGGAAAATTAACTTACTGTTACTCCTGGTCTTCCGGAGTATCTTCTTCATCGAGCTACACTCACCCACCCTGTGTGCCCGAGACTTGCCTTCATTTTTATTGTTCATAATAATAGTCTTTCCTTCCTCCTCAGGCAGATATGGTCTGAAAAGACACTTCTGTTATTCCTTCTTGCAGGGATTAGCGGGCTATCTTTAGGCCCCTTCTAGTTTTACTGTTCAGGAATTTTTGTCACTTTGGTTTTCGCTCTCCTCATCAGTAAACAAAAAAAATAAAATACCGAGGCAGTTTGGTCCTTCGCCACTATCTAACCACTATATACCGTACCTTGCAGGCATGCATATGATGCCCTGTGTCAATGCCAGGCTATGGCGCTGCCGGTTCAAAAAAGTTTTGGATCTTCTTCAATGGCATCTCCCTCCATAGAGCCACACATGCTAAACTGTAAGCCATCAGAATCAAGACAGCTCTGAAACTTTTGCCTTGCTGTGGCCACTTACGTTGATGTGCCTCCGTGTATGTTGCTGGGCCTTAAATAATGTGGGACACTCCATACCTACTCCTTTATTTTCTCCTGCTATAAACTCCACGTTAGACTATTGAAACACTTTTGTCAACCTCCATTGCTGAAGTTTTTCTCCAGTATTGACTTTCTTTACAATGAAACGTTGATGCTTTCTCTCACCACAGTGGTTGAAGGAGCCATCATATTTTTGTCTGTTCCAGTGCAGCTTGTTAAATTTTGTTAATTAATTTGTATAAATGAATGTCTTTTGACACTGTCCACTACCCACTGAGAGATACAGCCAGAAGTCAGTAATAGCCTTCCTCCTGCTTCTGGACTCATCTTCATGGGCCTTGTTGGTCTCCCCTTCATGACAGCTGACACCTCAGAACAGTGCCATTCTTCAATGGATGTGCTGCTGTTCTTGGCTGAGTACGATTGGTGTTCTTCCTTTCTGGGTCTCAGCAGTCATTGGTTCCTTGTGAGGGTAAGTTCAGGCTGCTTCATCAACCTCCATTACCGTTCCAACCATCCTTAAGACACCATGGTCAAGTGCAGGCACTGACTTAGGTCCTAATATAGGCCCACAGTTTCCATCTTACCGGTCATCTTCAGGCTTTGCCTTGGCACTTCTGCTGTAGTTTTAGGGCTCTGTTCTCTATTTTACTGCAGAGACAACTGCATCTTTTACCATCCACATTTTGTCATTGGGTCCATTTAAATATATGCTTCTCTGATCATCTTTGTGACACCAAGAAAAAGCCTAAGCTGTGGCTTGGTTCCTCATATATGCGCGCAGTTTCTTGCTTATAGTTCATTGTCAGGCTTCGCTTTGTTGATGGTGTTGCTGCATTTTTTTGCTCTTCACTCTGTTTTACCCAAGAGATTTCTGCCTTCTTTTGCTGTTCACATTTTCATTGCCTGTACCCCTCTTGCTGCTTTAGCAGACTTTACAACACTGTCAGCTGCAGGCTGTAGCCAAGGTCCTCATACAGGTCCACAGCTTCCTGCTCGCTGGTCTGCGTCAGGCTTCCCCTCATCGGCACTCCTGCTGCAGTTTTGGCTCTGTTCTCAGTGTTATTCCAAAGACTGCTCCCATCTTTTGCTGTCAGTGTTCTCGTTATCGGCTCTACTTCTGCCTTTATGAAGGCTTGCAGATATTTGCTCACAGGTTATTGTTGGTCAAAGCCTCGTTGACCTTCGTGCTGCAGTTTTGGCATCCATGTTCATCCAGGGACTTCTCCAGTTTTTGCTGCTGATGTTCCTGTCATTGGCTCCATGGTTCACATTTCGAAGGTCAGTATGACATAATTGTTTGCTAGTTCTTGCTCGGGTCCTGTCACAGTCCCAGTGCTTTCTGTCACAGCGCCAGTCGTAGTCAGCACTGCCTCGTCAACTTTGTTGCTTCTGCCTTGGCTGGGTTCTCAGCATTCATCCAGCTCCTCCTGCTTCATTTGCACTGTAATAGATAATCTTTTTTATTGTACTACTATATACATTTTAAGCAAAAATATAGCAGATATTTAGTCTGGAGAGGACAAGGAGGATGAGAGGAGACTTGATAACAA
The DNA here is from genome assembly GCA_016271365.2 of Neoceratodus forsteri. Lineage (NCBI taxonomy): Eukaryota > Metazoa > Chordata > Ceratodontiformes > Ceratodontidae > Neoceratodus > Neoceratodus forsteri. The sequence continues at coordinate 1,349,642,481 of CM057456.1, read as the reverse complement.
TGTATAGCCAGTCCACAGATCAGGAGATTCGACTGTTCTTGAAATTAGAATGAAAAGATGGAGGTTATAATTATAGGACAGGGCCTGCAGATTCAGAGAGGACAGTTCATGGGGAGGCTGTAGAAACTGCTGTTAAACACTGAGGGTGATTGATGTGTGAAATGAATTGCCTGAAGCTGTGGTTTACCCATGGAATTTACAGGATTTAACGGTGGCCCTTGACAGATACATGAGGGTAGCATATTGAAATAGGCATGACTGCTGAGAAGGTGAGGACAATCTCTATGGACAGAAATACCAGCTAGGTGGGGACAGTCTCAGTGGACAGAAATACCAACTTCCGTCATCTCAAAAGTCATCTGAAGTCTTCAGTCTTGAGGATTAAAAACAAAGTTATGTTCAGCCCATGCACTATTAAACCAGCCAGATGTACCATTTTATTTTGTGTATTATTCTATACCTCCTTCTTTTAAAAATATTTTTTTCTTCACATATATACAGTGTCTTGAGCTTGGGAAAGATGCTGTTTATGTACCACTGCTTCTACTATACTATTAAACTTTAACTTAACTCCACAGGTGTTACAATATATTCTAATATTCCATATTTTTTGTATTGTTTTCAGGATTTTTGAAGGATCTGTGTGAGGTTCTACTGTATTTATTGCTACCTCCTGGAGATTTCCACAGCAAGAACATGCGATACTTTGTTAGGGTATGAACATAATTTTCTTGTAAGAAAGAAGTCCTTGCATCAGCTCAGACTTATGTTTCCTGGATGGATATTTTTCTGTGTTGTAATAAAGACAGTTTCTGTACTGCAACATTGAATAATTTCAGCTGGACCAGAAACAATAATGCTTGGCTAGTTCAAACCAAATAAGTCAGGTCTACAAAGAAAGTGGTTATCTTGCAAATGACTTTTATCATAGGGTTATCAAAATGGCAGCAATGCTGTACACTTTCCTATTGCTTAAGTATTTATAGGAATTCTTTCTTCCTACAACAGGCTATAGATATGCTTTCCTTAATCAAATACTGTGGTTCATATGACCCATTGTTATGTTGTAAAGCATGTTGATCATTAATTCTCTTGCTTGTTGCAGACTCCTTTTGTGTTTGTCACTGTGTCTTACCAGACAGAAGACTGTAGTTCATAATATGTATACAGAATCTCACCTTGCAACATTTTGGAACCTTCAGTTCTGTTTCTCATTTACTATAGTTTACAACCAGGCTTTGGATGCTAGTGGAAGGGTTGTACTTGCTACATTCTTACTAAGACCACCACTGAGAGTGACTTTCAGGGTGCAGAGAAATTCTTCTTCCTGGTTCTGACTTTTTCTTTACTCGTGAACTGATTGTTCAATATAAGCTGTAACTGTATATCCAAACGTTACTAGTGCAGTAGAATCCATACACTAGAAGCAGTGCTTTGAGCTACCACACCTAGAAACAGAGAAAATTGAACACAAAATAAGATGACTTTGCAGGGCTCCTGATAGGACAATGCTTTAATAGTGCAGCAGTCCGTGGTGGGGGTGGGCTGGAAGTGTGGCAGCAGTCGATCCAACTCCTGTTTTAAGCTCTCACCGCATTCTGGTGGCTGTTCTTTGTGGCAGCCTGCATAGTTCCTCAAATAGCAATATTCCAGGACAAAACCTCCACTGTGTCCTGGGTCTGATCCCATCCCTTAGAGTTAATCTGGGCAGAATAAAATAGAAATGAATATGTACGCTATGTAATCATGTACTAATTTATAGGGATTTCCCATTTTTGAGATTTTAGGGGTTAGGGGAAGTCAGCCTGTAGGTGCAGCTAAATACCAAAGCAACTCAAAATGAAGGAGCTTCACTATGAACCCCATCTCTGGTGCCACTCGGTACCCCACAACCTCCCAGAAGTGGAAGTAAAGACAATGGAAGCCTACACCTTGTGCTTTTCAGGTGGCTTTGATCATGTCAAGACCTGCTCTCCCTAGTGTGTGTGCCGCTGCTTCACTTGGGCATCTGAGAGTTGACTTGCTTCTGCTATGATTGCTGCTGCTGCTCTTATTGACCAGATGAAAGCTGACTTAGTGCTGCTCCCTGTGGCCAGCTGAGCACGGTAGCCATTGCTTTTGTAGCAAAGAAAGGATCTGCTGTAGCATCGAATAGTTAGCACATTGCCATCTGTATCCTCTGCCTGTTTAAGTAGTACTTTCTATAAGTGGATGTGCCTACTGTCTTTTAGCACTTAGAATGTTGGTACTTCAACATAATCACATAAGATGAACCCAGTGCACCCTTCCCCCCACAGCGCAACAGTCTCATAACATGCCTGAGGCAGTGCTGGGATTGGGCGCTTAGCATATGTTATGACCATGGTGCTGGATGCCCATACCTTTGTTGTGCACCCATCCCACCACAGTAACAAAACATACATCAAGTGTCCCTCCCCATTCCCAGTTGCACAAGTGGTGTGCTGTGTGATTTGTGTAGGAGTTGGTTTGTTACCGTGTTTGCATGTTTTGTACACCCTAGCCTAGTTACAGCAAAAATCATCTCCTGTAACTGCAAGTATATGGTTGGACCAGCTGTTGGTGGTGCCATCCAACTGCTTTCCTTTTCTGGTAGTTTTAGTGACGGTCATGTTGTATTCTTTGTAAGCCAGTAGATTGAACTTTACCCCTTTGCTATATTTTTAGTTGCCATTGTATTCATTAGAATGATGTCTTGTAATTTTTGCTGCCTTGGTGACATGCTCTGAGGTACTTTTCTAGACATCTGTATTGTGCTTGGAAATAAAATATGGCACTCACCAGCAAAATGCTGCTACAGTGTGAAGTTTAACTCTGTTAGTCAAGGTTAAGTTAAAATTAGCAGCTAGTAGTTGCAAACATTCATTGGCCTGTCTTTTTTTTTTTTTATTTTAGGAAATCCTTTCACGAGGGATTCTTCTACCACTGATAAACCAGCTCAGTGATCCAGACTATATTAATCAATATATTATATGGATGGTAAGTGGATGATTACCCAAATTAAGTGATTCTAATAGAATTAACTGAATAAGTCACTAAAAAGTAACTTTATCTTACTAGACGTACATTTTTAGGTACTCATGTTGAAAATTGTAGTGCATTTACATAGTTGGGAAATGTAGTATTGACCATCATAAATTAAAAACAAATGATAACATCCTGGTCCTTAGTCCCAAGCACATAAGCAGAAGGGAGTGCAGATTAGCTCTGTGACAGGCTCAGGTACTGCAAGAAAACTACAAGATTTACCATGCTTTCTGCAGGAACAACTGACAGTTGAAATTCCACTGTTACAAAGGATCCAGAATACCATCAGAATGCTTGTATGTCATGTACTTCTTGTATTAAAACAGTTTACCAAAGAACTTTGGAAACATGCTATGGTGGCAGTACTTTGAAGTTGGATTTGTAATAATTTAACAACATGAAGTATAGTACGTGTACCTTTTTGTAAAGTGAGTCATTGGTAATGTTGGGGACAAAAATGGCCATTTAGGAGATCACCGAAGAAACTGCATACACAGAAGGGAAAGCCTCTTCTGCTCTCTGTGGCATTAACCAGTTTCTCTAGCTCAGTGCAGTGTAACATGGAATACCCTGGATTTTGGGAACCACCTCAATACTCTTGCTTCCCAGCTGAAAGGAAGGTGAAATATTACAGATTCCATGTCTCTCATACCATCTCTCCTTTTTTTTTTTCTATTACTTGTTCATCCATTTTTCCCTGTTTTTCCACCTACCCTCGTGTCCTTGGCGTGAGCACGTGCGTGTGGAGGCACACACACACCACGCACTCCAGGACGTCCTACCCTACTGGTCATGCATTTACCAGCCTGTGCCACCACCAGACCTCCACCCGGAGGTGGCAGGACTGTGGGATGGCGACCCTCCCTGGGAGAGGATAGCTGCCCTTAGGCAGCTCTCTCCTGCTCCCGCCCTCCCCCCGCATGCCTGTTCCCTTACGATCCGAGGTCATTCCCAGACCTGGTTCGCTGGCATAGCGCAAGATAAGACATCCAACGCCTCAGCCCTGAGCACCACTGGGCCGGCTCACCATCCCTCTATTTTATAGTGACTGGTATAAAAACAAAATGTGAGTTGGGGCACAGCACCTAAAATAAAAATGTAAAATAGAGATGGTGGGGTTGTCTTGCAGTGCTTTTCAGAAAGGCTCCCAGGTCCTAGTCCCCCATTATAATGTATTGATTGAGTCCATGTTAATTGATTGAAGCAGACTGGTGTTGTCCACATTTCGTCTTCATGTGATGCAAAGGCAAGGCAAATTTTATTTTAAAGGTACCTGATTGTGAAGGCTGTTGATGCGGTACACAGTAAAACAGTACTGTGAGTATATTTCAGGAAGAATAGTTGATGAATTTACTTTAAACAGTTAAATTAAAAGTAACCATTACTTAGATTCAAAAAGTGAGATTTTAAAACAGATATGAAACTATCTAGTGAGGGGTTTACATGCACATGAGGTGGCAAAGCATTCCAAATCAAGGATGCTGCCACGCCAAAAGCCTAGTCTCTAGTCTGCTTCAAACGAGACCAGGGGATGAACAGGAAACCTGCTTCAGTGGAGTGGAGAGAACAGATGGGGGTATACTGGTCTTTGAGGTAGCCAGGGCTGAAATGAAGCATATTTTAAAAGGGGAAGTAAACACTGCGGATGTCATTCAAATTGTGAAAGCTAGTGAAATAACATGTGGTATTGGGCTTGCCTGTAGGCATCAGGGGTCCGGAATTAAAAATATCTATTTATTTATTATTTATTTAGATTTTTATAACCGGATAAGCTCACTTTCAGGAGTGACCCGGATTAGTTACAGCCAATAATTACATATGTTGGCAGGAGTACACAGTAGTACATACATTGGTAGGAGTACGTACTAGCTGGAGCATACATTGGCTAGGATATAGAGTACATTACAGAGCATGTCAGTTACATACACATAATAACATAGCAAATACATCAGACATATAACATCTTAACCAACAGTGCTTTAGGGGATAATGTAAATCATTGGTAAATTAAATCAAGGGAGCAGCCATTTCATGGAATCTTGATACAGAAAGTGATGTCACTGAAGGGCAAGCTGTATGTTATTAACTACAGCTTGTATCTCAGTGACATAGCTTTCTGTTTAATGAGTCCACGAAAGTGCTGCTGCCTTGGTTTTAATTTTAGATGATTAAGATCTTCATATCTCAGGGCTGCTGACAGCTGCAGGTAAGCCCAACGCCTTGTTTGAAAGATCGTTTCACGGGTTAAATGACCCCTGCATTTACCTCTATTTTTAATGTTTATGCAGTACTGATCTGGCAGTCTGTGCAGATCACAAGGCAGCAGCATGGTATGCTATGATATGGGTGTCCTAAATCTGCCAGGCTGCAGCGTTCTGTGCTAGCTGCAGTCAGTGCAGCAACCCTACAGATAGCCCTAGGTATAGAGCATTGCAGTAATCCAGACTAGATGTTACAAAGGCATGGACTAGACTCTGGACAGACATATATGGAGTCATGGCAGCTGACGTGACGGGTTATGGAAGGTATATGAAGACACTGGACTGGGGGAAGGAGGTACCATCCTTCTTATCCTGCAGCAACTCCTTGTGTGGGGCCAAGGAGGACTTGGAGCGCATGTGCCCTGGCTCCTCCATGGGGATTGATACAGACCCAAGGGTGGACTCTGTTGCCTGGAGGGAATGATGGCAGGAAAACATCAAAGGAAAAATGCCACAACAGTTAGAATGATGGCCTCTGGTGGTGGGAGACATGAAAGAAGGGGGGAATACTGCAGCACTCATGGGCCCCACACCCTGCTTAGCCACATTGGACTTGGTTCCAGAGGGCCGCTGGGCCGGCATCCCTAAAAGTCTCTCCGCTGAGCGAAACCTTCAGGGGTGCTGGTGAGGCAAAGCGGGTGTGAGGGCAAGGAGGCTGCCAAAGAAAGGCCCGGTGAGGTTAGTTGGTGAAAAGGGTAGGAAAGATAAAATATTATAAAAATATAGATCAGATAAAAAAAAAAGCACTTGACCCTTTGCCCTCTCATGAGATGATCTATGTTCTGCACACGTAACTCCTGCCTGCAGAAGCCATAGTCTTTCTCCTACTGCAGATGATGACTACCATCACCCACCTTTTGAGTATTCCTTGTGCTTAACTGGTAACTAGTATGAGTAGTTCCTTGTTAACAAATGCTCACTTCACTCCTGAAGATGGCAGCCAACAGCCCCTGCAACTAAAATGTGGAATCTTACAACATGATTCTGCAAATGCAGATCCCAGACCTTGGGCATGCAGTTGCCATATATGCCACAGCCATACACTTGAAGATTCCTGGATCGTGGGCTGGCACCCATAGCCATCCAGTGCATTTGGACTGCTTTGCCTGCACCACTTGCTGCTTTACACTTCACTTCCTCCCCTCTCAAGTGGCTTTGCTTCCTCTGCATTTTTGCAGTCATTGTAATTCAAGCTGGTTCTGGCACCTCCATGACCATTATCCTTGTGATGCTTCTTACTAATTTATCAACAGATTTCAGTCGACTTGTCCCAAGTTCTGTGTAATTATGGTCTCTCCCAAAAAGAATTCCTCTGGCGGCTTCATGGCTTGTCAGGCTTGTTAGAAGCCAATGCCGTGACTGAAGTACACGCCAAATTTCCAGACTGTTTCAGTCAAGAACACTTGCTGGAAAAGAATTATGAAACGCTGAATGACATACATAAGAAGTCACTGGAGACTCTTCAGATTATCCTAGATAATATGAACTGTTCATCAAATGACAAAGATATGATCATTTCCTGTGGTTCTGGCTCTCAGCACTCCAGCTTTGGTGGTAGTGAACTGAGCTGTTTATAGTGCTTTGAATTGACTGTTTAATGTAAAACAAATGAAAAACTGGTAGCAAAGTTTCATCTAGAGAAATTAATCCAGAGTCCCATTTATTCTTTCCTTCCATGTCTAATACAGTAGTTCTTTTCGATGCTCTGGGTAGTGGTTTTCTTCTCTAATGCAAAAAGGTCTGGTATTTGTGGTATACATGCGCAGGTGGAGTCAATTCAATACAGAAGGAGAATTAGTACACAGAATGAAAAACAGCTAAAGGTGTTTTTGGTTTTTTTTTTCCAGTTTCTCCCTGCTGCATAAATCCAGACTTGCAGCAGTTTCCTCAAAGCCTTTTTTGTTTAATACTTTGGTAGACTTCTAGTATGTCAAGTGTGTGTGTATCTGATAAATGTTTTGTTCAAACAACATGAAGCCTTGCTATATTATGACATATGCAGTTTGTCCCAGCCTTAGAACTGCTCCGGAGGTGAAAGAGTTAACTTCCATGCCAGGCATGGAATCTTGAGCGCAAGCTCGGTGGAAAAAACTCTGTCTGTTGATCTTCAAACTGAAACTGTCAGATTCTTTACTCCGCCTCACTGAACAGTCGCTCCGGAGATTCCTCCTACTGCTTGTCCATTTCGTTAAGTGGTTATTTTCGGTTTGTTTAAACCGCAATTATATTTATTTTAACCGAAAACCGGTCGGTTGAAGCTCTGTCTGTGGTATCGTAAGTATTAGATAGGTTTTACATTCTCTGTGTGGAACTTGCAAACGTTGTTATCGGTTCGGTTTGAACCGATCACGTTGTTGTTAAAACTTATTAAATTACATTTAGAGTGCGGTTCCCGGTTCTTATCGGTTCTAAAAAAAAAAACGGATTTCATTACGTTTTTTTCCACGATCTGTAACACGTGTTGGGAACCCATAAGGGTGTCTTTGTTGGCGATTTGCCGGAAAAGGGCAAGTTTTGGTTAGGGCTGGCATTATGTCTGAGAAACCCAAAAGAAAACCCGGGCCCACTGGGTTTCAGCACTGTAGTGTCTGTGGGGAAGCTTTTGCCAAGGCTGACCCACACACCACATGTGTTTATTGTCTGGGGTTTGACCACCTCAATGCAGACTGCCAGATTTGCAAGAATTTCCCTGCAGCTACCCTGGATAAGAGAGTTGGTAGGCTCAGGGAACGAGAGGCCAAAAAATCTGCTGACCCAGATGGCCAGCCCGGTTCGGTGCCAACTGAACCGGAGGGAGTGCCCTCTGACCAGGGCGAGACTTCCTCGGCCAAATGAAGAGCTGACTCAGAGGAGCCAGTTCCAGCAAAGAGGACTAGAAAATCAGGTGTGGAGCCAAAATTTCCTTCTCCAACCGCTGCAGAGATAGCCAAAGCGATCCAAATTGTCCAGTCGCTTTCCCCGGTTCCGTCCGAATCGCCACTATCAGGTAAACGGTCGGTTCGGTCGGTTCCACCAGTTCAAGTATATGATATAGAGGAATTTTATGAACCAGAGGAGGGGGAGGAGGATTATGAAGAGTGTGAATGTGATTTTGAAAGTCTGGATGTGCCCATTGAGCCGGACTTCTCCCCAGACAGACCTTCAGGAGTGTCTCCCCCTAGGCTTTCTGAGTTGCCTTCTCATTTTCTGTTTTATAAAAAAGTTGCTGAAACCCTCCAGCTCCCTTTGGAAGAAGCTGTGGATGAACAGGAGGCACCTGACTATGTGGAAATGATGGATATCCCAGAGTCCAGGAGATTGTCTATTCCTTTACATAAATCCTTTAGGAAACAGACAATAAAAATTTTAAATTTTAAAAGCTCCTAATTCTTTACCTCCTGTGGATAAAAAGATGGACAGGAGGTACACTTTGTCGGGCCCTGATACGGAGTTCCTTTCACAACAATGCAGCCATGTTGGGGTAGTGCAGGCTGCAGCCTGTGATAAGGCAAATATTCCCTTGGCTTCACACCCCCCTGACAAGGACTCCAGGAGGATTGATGCCATGGCAAAGAAACAATACATGGCAGCATCCTTGGGACTCAGACAGGCAAATTATATGGCCTATGTTGCAAGATACCAGAAACCAGATGGGATACTGTTATGGCTTTAGCGAACAGGTCCCTGGCCAGCTGCCAGGAGCTGGAACAGGTGGCTGCTGATGGTATTGAGGCATCCAAGGTGCAATTCCATGCTGCAGTGGACTCTAATGATGTATCTTCAAGAGTCATGGCTACATCTGTGGCTTTTCAGAGAATGGCTTGGCTCAGGTGTACTAGCCTGTCACAGGATACCCAGGCTAAGGCCATGGATTTTCCTTGTTGGGGTAATTCTCTGTTTGGGGAGCAGACAGAGAATTACATGAAGAAATGGATGAGTATAGGACCACTTATAGGAGTGCACAGGCCAAGGAGAGGCAAGCCACTTCTCAGAGGCAGCATTCCAGGGGCAGGGGCAGGCCTTTTCACAGGCCTTTTTACCAAGCCCAGGCCTCCTCTTCAGCTGATGCCCAGAGGGGGTTCTTCAGAGGGAGAGGCAGACGGGGTACGAGCAGGCCTGCTCCCACCCATCACCCTAAAGCCCCTGCCAAACAGGCACCCTGATGGGATGCCCAGGGCCGATTCTCCATTACCTGTAGGGGGCAGGCTGGCTTACTTCGTCCAGGACTGGGAGTCTTTAACATCGGACAAGTGGGTCCTGGAAGTAGTAAGCCAGGGTCTGGTTCTCAGCTTCAAAAAATTTCCAAGGATGAGAACCAGATCTTTTCCACCTGCAAATCCATTAGAGGCTCTTGCTTTAGAAACAGAAGTCTCTACCCTCCTGGCTCTCAGAGCTGTGGAAAGGGTTCCTCCCCTACACCAGGGCAAAGGACTGTACTCCAGGTACTTCCTTACACCAAAATAGACAGGAGAATGGCGGCCCATCCTTGATCTAAGATACCTAAACAAGCACCTTTTAAAACGAAAATTCAAAATGGTGACTCTGGGAATGATTTTACCCTCCCAAGGCCAGGGAACTGGCTAGCGTCCCTGGACCTCAAGGATGCCTACTTCCATGTTCTCATCAGAAGCTCCCACCGAAAGTACCTCAGATTCGAACTGCCCTCAGGCCATTACCAGTTCAGAGCAATGCCCTTCGGCCTTACCTGTGCCCCAAGGGTATTCACAAATGTCTGGCAGTAGCAGTTGCTCACTTAAGAAGGCAAAGATTGACATTTCCTTACCTGGACGACTGGCTCATAGTGGGTCAGTCTCCAGACCAAGTCAAATCACACCTTCAGGTTACCCAGCAGCTGCTTACATCTCTAGGTTTTCTTCTAATCTCCCAAAGTCAGTTCTAGAGCCTGTTCAGCTACTCACCTTCATAGGCACAGAACTGGACACAAAGCAGGCCAGAGCTTTCCTTCCTCTAGAAAGAGTAAAGACCCTGGTGGCTCTGGCCTCCTCCTTCACTCTGCAGGTCTCGACCAGCAAGGCACTTTCTACAGCTCCTAGGACACATGGCTGCTTCCACAGCTGTAGTGCAAGGAGCAAGATTTCAGATGAGGGACATTCAGTTCCATTTGAGAGCCTTCTGGTCTCAAAGAAGAGATCCCCTAACCAAATTGATCCCAGTAACTCAATCCCAGATCCAGGCCCTGCAGTGGTGGCAGGATCAGAGCAATCTGAGACCGGGGGTTCCTTTCATCCCTCAATCTCACTCCTTGACCCTTACTACAGATGCATCCCTCTTGGGATGGGGAGCTCACATGGGCTACTCACCACCCAGGGATTGTGGTCCCCTCAGGAATCTCTGCTCCACATCAATCTGTTGGAACTCAGAGTTGTTTTTCTAGCACTTCAGGTTTTTTTCTGCATCTGTTCAGAACAAAGTGGTACAGGTCAGAACAGACAACACCACTACAATGTGGTACATCAACAAGCAAGGGGGCACTCTGTCTTTGGCCTTGTGCACCGAGCAATGAAGTTGTGGTCTCTGGCTTATTCTCTGAACACCTCCTCATAGCAGTTCACCTCCCAGGCAAGGACAATGTCCTGGCAGATGCTCTCAGCAGGATTTCCAGGGCCATCACGAATGGTCACTGGATCCCTAGTACTACAGTGTTTGCCAGGTGGGGCACTCAGATAGATCTTTTGCAGCCCCAGACAATCACCAACTTCCGCTTTTTGTTGCAGGCCCTCAGTGTTGGGCTCAGTCCCTCTGGATGCCTTCCTCTCGATTGGGAAGGAAGTTCCCCATGCCTTCCCCTTCCTCTCTTGTTCAAGGTGCTAGTCAAAAATCAGATCTCAACCTTGCAAGATGATTCTGATTGCTCCAGATTGGGCCAGACAGCCCTGGTATCCACTCCTTCTGTCCTTAGCAGTCCATCTTCCTGTATCTCCCAGGAACCACAATTTGTTAACCTGTGCCCAGGGAGAGTTTGGTATCCGAATCTCAAATCCTCAACCTCAAGGCCTGGCTCTTGAGGAGTTAGAGTTTGCTGACCTACACCTTTCTCAAGGTGTACTAGAATCTTGAAAGCTTTTAGGAAGCCTTCCACCAAGGCTACTTATAATTCTAAATGGAAAAGGTGTTCCATATGGTGCTCTGAGAGCATATTTCCCAGAATCTGCTGATTTGCCCACAGTCTTGGACTATATGGTCCATCTAAATACTTTTGGGGCTGAGGCCAGCTACCTTGAAAGTGCATTTGGCAGCTGTCTCTGCTTTTATTTCAGCAGGAAAGCCCTCTTCTCTTTCTGCTCACCCTGTATTCTCAAAGTTTTTCAAGGGATTGCTTCACACCAACCCTCCATTCAGGGACCCTGCTCCTGCCTGGGATCTTAATGTTTGCATTGCTCAGCTGATGCAACCCCGCTTTGAACCATTGTCTTCAGCAGAGCTTAAGTACTTGACTTGGAAAACTGTGTTTCTAGTAGCCATCACTTCTGCCTGGCGCATAAGTGAATTACAAGCTTTGTCAGTGGAGCCTGATTTTATCTCCTTTCACAGAGATAAGGCAGTCCTCAGGACTAACCGGAAGTTCTTGCCTAAGGTGGTTTCAGATTTCCACCTTAATCAATCTATATCTCTTCCAGTGTACTTCACTGACCATTCCTCCTCTGGTGAGAGGAGGCTGCACAGTTAGATGTGAAGAGGCCCTTAGTTACTACATAGGGCGTACCAAGGGTCCTGGGTTTGACTCCCAACTGTTCCTCACTTGTGGTGAGGTTGGGAAAGGGAAACCTGCCACTAAAAGATCCATTGCCAGGTGGGTTGTCTCTTGTATCCAATTTTGCTATCAAAAACTGGGTAAGGTTCCTCCTTCAGGCCTGAGGGCTCACTCTACCAGAGGTACAGCTGTGTCCCTAGCTGCGGCCAGGGACATCCCTATCTTAGAGATATGTCAAGCAGCTACATGGAAAACAGTACACACTTTCACCAAGCATTACTCCCTGGACATCCAGGCTAGGAGGGATGCTCTGTTTCGCACAGCTGTGCTTCAGAGCCTGTTTCCTAAGTAGGTTCTGTCCCTCCTCCATGGAGGTACTGCTTTGTAGTCTGCCACTGTCAGAATACAGCAAGACTTCATGTTGTTTGAAGAAAAAATTACTCACCTTAGTAATGTTGTTTCTTCTAATGGAGTCTTGCTATATTATGACTTCCCCCCCTGCCTGCCCCTCTTAGAACCTCTGCTCTTGGGATGTGGGTGGGCAGTGCAGTGTTGGCACTTATTGATGCCCACTTTGTGTTTTTCACCCCTCCTTTTTGGGGTGTTTGGGTGTTGTATTTTATTTTATTTTCTGGTCTCCTGACTTGAGTCTTGGTTTTGGGACCAGAAAAATGTGTTAATATTTTAGTAGCCAGTTGGCTAGTGTAGGTTTACAGCTTCACACAGAACCTTAGTGAGTTTTTGCTCATAAAGATCTGACAGTTTCAGTTTGAAGATCAACAGACAGAGTTTTTTCAACCGAGCTCGCGCTCAAGATTCCATGCCTGGCATGGAAGTTAACTCTTTCACCTCCGGAGCAGTTCTAAGGCTGGGACAAACTGCATATGTCATAATATAGCAAGACTCCATTAGAAGAAACAACATTACTAAGGTGAGTAATTTTTTCTTTTCTGCTACAAACCAGCCAAGTCAGTGCAGTGCCATGAGGAAAAAGAACCCAGGTTTGATGGTAAACTCTGGGCTTCCTCATCAAGGTTGGTGGAGCACAAGTAGAATTTCAGCAATGCTTAATGCTTGAGCTCCCTGGAGGGTTAGGGGGACAACCTGCTGAAGTTGCACCCTCTCTGACCATTCCAAGAGGCCTTACCGTATGATGGCTGGTGGAGGTCACAAATAAAGTTCTGGCACTACAGTTCAAGATTGAGGAAAGGGATGAGGAGACATAAAGAAGAAAACTGTGCTCTTAAAGGGGGGTGTGTGTGTGTGACCTCATCCTCCCTGCATTGCTTTTGTCCTGAGACACTGTTGCAGTGCCTTTACCATATCACCTTACACTCCTTAGCCAGGATTGGGGATGAAATATTCAAATCCTAGCCTATATGGGGTTGTGGGATAATTGACACCTGCTCCCCCTAGGGCTGTGACTGGAAACAAGATTGTTGTATCCATCCCTTCATCTCTGTTTTCCTTAGTTTATCTGAATGTCAGTCAGTAAATAATAAGGTACAAAACTCAAGCCTTTGATGATACTGCGAGCAAAGGGCAGCTTTCACATGTTTCTCTGCTTTTACACCTTCGAGGCTTCATTGGGAGTGAAGTGCTGGGTCACTTTTCTCACCACCGCCTCCTCTAAAACTTTGTTGTCTATTGGTACTAATACACCAATAGTTTGCTATAGTGCATTGTTCTGTATAGAATTACATCACTTTCAACATGCTGTTGTACCACATTTCAAAGATCATGGAATGTGATTGTATCCTTCTGTGGTACAACAGCATTCTGAAACCTCTAGAGACTGCACAAGTCAGTTTTGTTCTGAAAGCAAAAGAATCACCGTGCGCACATTTCACATACTATATACTATGGCCCGGATATGCATTGTACCCCGGTGGGATATTGAAAAGGCTGCCTGGCGCAGCGGCAAATCCGAGCGCCAGGGTGCAATGATAATGTGCGGGCGAGATGCAGGGCGTGCCCATCCACATGCGCGGCACATCCCGTTATTCAGCCTGAGACAGCGGCACATATGCTGGCACAACCCCTGCAGTGCATCGATGGGGGCTCAAAGTTGAGCCCCTGAAAAGTTGGAACAACTCCTGGCCACCCACAGGTGGGCTGCAGTATTTCAGGGCGCAACACAGCAGCCCAGCCATGGGTGGCCACCCACCCACCCAGAACACTGTCGGTAAGCACACACATACCCTGGTGGCCAAGTGGAACCCCCCCTCCCCCGGTCTGGTGCCGCGATCACGGTACATGCCGTAAAACCCATTCCCTGGTAGTCTAGTGGCCCCCCTCCCAAGTCCACAAGTCCCCGATAAATGTAATAAATGACCATCCCTGGGGCTAGTGGTCCCCCTCCCACTCGATTCCCCAAGAACTGTGAATATGACCATCTGTGGTGGTCTAGTGGAACCCCCGCCCGCTGCCGTGATCGCGAACTTCCTTACATAAATGCCCTGGTGATCCAGTGGCACCCCCACCCCTCCCATCCACACTGAACCCTTGCCCACCCTGCCCCGCCCGTCATCAGCAGGCGACGCAACCCCACCACATAGCAGCTGCCTGCCAGACCAGAGCACAGTGGGCTGTAAGCCCATTGGTCCCAGTGTAGACCAATGGGCTTGCAGGGCATACTGTACTTAGATTTGTCCCAAATATGTGAATGACTTCATTCACATTTGGGGCTTGCTCCAGTACAGTATGCCCTGGGGACGCGGGGGGGGGGCACTACACTACCAGGGTTTGATTGCTGTACATGTACACGATCTCGGCTATGGGTTGGGGGATGCCCCGAGATCCCCACTGCACATGTCATGCTGTGCAGGGCGCCAGGCGCAAGTCACCAGGCTGCCATGCGCTAGGCATTCAAATGGCCCCATTTGTGCCTTGCATGTATTATTGCCTCATTTGCATGCCCCGTGCTGAGTATCGCAGGTGATGCGCCTAGTGCAACTGCACTTGCGCTGGTGCATCCCCTTGCTCCCTATCTGTGACTTGCCCTGGTATAGTGCCACTGCACCATGCAAGTAGTATGTGTTGTCCGCATTCATATTCAGCGGTGTTGCGCCATGGCGCATCCCTGTTGAATATCACCTGATCGGCCCGGTGCATCACAGTTGCGCTATTTCAGGCTTTCTGCTTAATTGCCTGGCGTAGTCTGAATATCCGGCCTATAAATAATACAGGCAGAGCAACTTTATGCATAACAAGCGTGTTTTTTTTTTTTTTTTTTTTATCTTTTATTCAGTAAGCTTAACAATACAATATAATACGCGACAATCAAGGCAATAACAAATTCTCCCCCCTTAATATTGAATTTGGTAAGATTATTACAGAATAAATAAATTAATCTAGTAATTTGTAAGTTGAGCCGAATAGTCGAGGTCCATTCATTCATAATTAAAAAATGTCTATCCAGCCAATGACGGATTATAAATTGTTTTGTTGAAATGTATATCATAGATATTAGTGCTTTGTAATTTGAGTCCTTAATCGAATGCAAGTTCCCTAGAATACAAGTCTTAAAGCTAAAGGCATGTTGTAGGGACAGTTTACAACCAAAGTCGGATTTAATTGTATTCCAAAGATTTTGTATATTAGGACAGTCCCTAGAATGTGATGCAATGTCCCCTCCTCTGAGTTGCATCTGATACAGGATCCAGAACTTAATCCAAGTTTAACCATTTTCTGTGGGGACATATATACATTGTGCAAGATCTTATATTGTATTAATCTTAAATTATCTAGTGGGATGTAATGGTAAATATTTCTCCATAAAACGAACCAGGTTTGGGGGCAGTTAGCTGTTTCATTGCCCCAATGGGGGGAATAGCAGGGTCAGCAGAATACTTCAGTAATAATAGAAGTTTGTATAGATTAGCAATTGCATGAGATTTAGAAGCACATTACTTCATATCTTTAAGTGAGTCATGGAAACTAAACTGTCAAGGCGTGGGTGCAAAATATGACTTTATGAATATTTTAATCAAAAGTAATTTGAGCAAATATTTGTTACTGAGTCTGTTAACCTCCAACAAGTTTTGCAGAGGAAGTAGAGAACCATCTATTATGAAGGAGGTGACCGTGAGATTAATACAGTTAGGAAACCAGTTATTAGGAATACTTTTCTCATTGATTTTGAAATTAAGGTTACCTAATATAGGTTGATGAAAACTACAATAATAACAAGAGCCTAAGAAAGCTTGACTTTGTTGATGTATTTTCAGAGAGGTCCCAATTACTGAAAACTTTAGTTATAAGACTCGGTTTAGTGTACAGTATTGCCTCTGGGTGTATCTTGAATTTTTCTAATCAAACTAAGTTTGAATTCTAACCAAATGAGCATATAACTTCCACCAGGGACTTGTAGGAATGACCATTTAATATATTTATTAATATGAGAAGCCATATGATGCAAAATAAAGTTTGGTAATTTCAAACATCCCTGTTCTTTAGAAAGAAATAACTTGTTCCTGGCTATTCTAGAAGTTTTCCCTCCCCAGATGAATCTGATGATTTCCGAATGTAATGTCTTACACCATTCTAAGGGTATAAAAACATTAAACATATTTATTGGGTAAAATAACCTGGGGAAAGCATTCATTTTAATTATATTGACCCTACCCCAAAATGAAAGAGGGAGATTGGACCATCCTTTCAAGTCTTGTTTAATGTTAAAATAAGGTCCTCTAAGTTTAATTTAATGAGTTGAGAATGCTCTGGTGTACAGTAAATACCCAAATATTTTAATTTTGGGGGAGCCCATGAAAAGCTGAGCCCTACGATTTCCTTCTTGATCGAAGTAGTGTTGAGTGGCAAAACTTCAGTTTTCTCTCTATTTAGTTTGTAATTAGAGAGAGTGCTGTATTCCTGTATAATACACAGGGTGGCCCTTATAGATGGGACTGGATTAGAACCATGTAGCAGTATATCATCCACAAAAGCTGAAATCATTAGTTGTAGTTTACCACAGTGAATACCTTGAATTAATGAGTTTGAATTTAGGAAAAACAAAAGTGGTTCTAAATATAAGCTAAATAAAAGAGGGGTAGGGGACAACCTTGATGAGTACCGTAAGACAATTTTAATGGCTCTGGAATAAGCCCATTACAACTCAATCTAGCTGTTGGTGAAGACTATAGAATTCCAAGCTAGCTAATAAAGACTTTAGGAAAACCAAATCTAAGGAGAGTTAAAAAAAAAAAAAATCATGATAAACCCTGTCCAATGCTTTCTCTCCGTCTAACGACACCAGAGCCATAGGACCCCTGGAGTCAACAGACGCAGAGGAAATATGGGAAAGTTTCCTGATATGATCAACTGCCTGTCTGTTAGAAATAAAACCAACCTGCTCTCTCGAAATTAAATGATGCCATATTTTCTTTATTCTCTGGGCCAGAATAGCAGTAAGAATCTTTATATCATAATTTATTAAGGGATCGGTCTATAACTTTCTACCTTATTTTTAGGTTTATTAGGTTTAGGAATCAAGATTAGAAGGGCTTCAAGTAAAGAATTGTCTCCTATTCCTTTGAGCAATATAAAATTATAAAACTTTTATAAAAGCGGGGTAAGAGAATTCTTAAATGTTTTATAAAAATTTGCAGTTAACCCATCTGGGCCAGGCGATTTATTTTTCGGTTAGTATGGCTATAGCTTCATCAATTTCCGCCCATATTATAGGAGTAATTAAATCTTCAGCTTGGTCCTTAGTTATTTTTGAACAATTAAATATATTTAGATATTTTTGAATCTCATCCTTAGAAGGCGGGTCCTTCATTAATCCATATAACTTTGAGTAATATTTATGGAATTCTATCAAAATATCTTTTGGATCAGTTTTAACTTCACCTGAGTCTGAGGCTATTATTGACTCAGTAAATCTAGGTTGTTCTTGGTGTTTGTCTATTAGCTAACAATTTGCTAGGGTTGTCCCCTAAATCTATATATCTAGCCTTGGTTTTCAGTAAAATGAACTCCGCTTTCTCTTTGGTAAGAGAGAAAATTTCATTTTTACATTGTTGTAATTCACATTTCTCTAAATCAGATAAAGAGTTCTGGTCCTTACTCTCTAGCATATCTATTTTCAGGGAGAGAGCTTCAATTTTCTCTGAGGTCCGTTTCTTTTGTTTTGATACAAATCTAATGAAATAACTTCTAATCTAGCTTTTAAAAGTTGCCCAAATAATATCATGTCTCTCCACAGAATCTAGATTTTACTTCCAAAAGTTTTTGATAGAAAGGTCAGTATAGTTAATAATATATTCTTGTCTAAAAAGAGTGCTGTTCAACCTCCAAAGAGACTGTCTTGGATGAGGCTGGGATAAAGAAATGCAAAGATCAATCAGAGAGTGGTCAGATAATGATCTACCTAATATTTATGAACTTCACTGATCCAGGATTTAGAGATTAGAAAAAAATCTATACGCGAGTAAGATTTGTGAGCCACAGAATAGAAAGATAACTTTTTAGTCTCTGGGTTTTAACACTCTCCAAGGATCCGCTAAACTGCCAGTGTCTACAAATTCTTTAAGGGCTTATATATCTGTGTGAATTGAAAGATTTGTGGGGTTCGATCTATCTAGTGAGGGGTCTAAGGGGATATTCCAGTCACCCCCAAGTAACGTAGAAACATAGACTTTGACGGCAGAAAAGGACCACTTGGCCCACCCAGTCTGCCCATTTTCCTACCTACTGGATAAGCTGCAGATTCTAGTTAACCAACAGCCTGCTTCCTGCAACCCCGGATTATTATTGCTTTGTGTCTGTCCCAAGCATGTTTGAATTCCCCCACTGTTTTAGACCCAACGACCTCCTCCGGAAGGCTGTTCCATGTATCCACCACTCTCTCCGTGAAAAAGAATTTCCTCACATTACCCCTGAGCCATCCCTCCTCTATCTTTAAACTGTGCCCCCTTGTTCTTACACATCTCTTTTTCTGAAAGATGCTACCTCCTGACTTTGTTGATTCCTTGAGGTACTTGAATGTTTCTATCATGTCCCCCTGTCCCTCCTTTCATCAAGGGTATACATATTAAGCTCTCTCAGTCTCTTCATATGGTTTCTGATGTAGACCCTGCACCATTTTAGTTGCCCTCCTCTGGACTGCTTCCATCCTGTCTATGTCCTCTGTGTAGATGAGGTCTCCAAAACTGCACACAGTACTCCAGATGGGGTCTCACCAACTGTCTGTATAGAGGATAATCACTTCCTTTTTCTACTTGTGATGCCCCTTCCTATGCATCCCAGTATCCCCTGGCTCTCCTTACTGACTTCTCACATTGCTTACCCACCTTTAGGTCATCTGATATGAGTACTCCCAGGTCCCTTTCCATTTTTGTTGTTGTTAGTACCTCCTGCTATTGTGTACTCTTCTCCTGGGTTTTTGTTTCCCATGTGCATTACTTTGCACTTCTTTGTATTGAATCTAAGTTGCCATATGTCTGACCATTCCTCCAACCTTGCCAAGTCCCTTCTCATCTTTTCTACCCCCTCTTGTATATCAACTCTGTTACAGATCTTTGTGTCATCTGCAAAGAGGCATACCTTTTCCTCCAGACCCTCTGCAATGTCACTTATAAAGATGTTAAAGAGGATTGGACCCAGTACTGAGCCCTGAGGTACTCCACTAGTAACCCCCTTTCTTGAATGTGTTCCATTCACTGTACCTTCTGTGTCCTGTTGTGCAGCCAGTTCGCTACCAGGCTACCACCCTGGGACCCACTCCCAGGCTGGCTAACTTGATTATTAATCTTTGTGCGGGACTGTGTCAAATGCCTTGCAAAGTCTAGGTAGGCCATATCCACAGCCCCTCTCTGGTCTATTACTTTGGTCACCCAGTCAAAGAAATCAATTAGATTAGTCTGACATGACCTTTCTGCTGTAAATCCATGTTGCTTTGGGTCCTGTGCCCCGCTGGCCTCTAGGTGCTCAACAATTCTTTCTTTCAGAAGTGATTCCATCATTTTCCCTACCACTGAGGTCAAACTTACAGGTCTGTAGTTTCCTGCTTCTGCCTTGCTCCCACTTTTGTAAAGGGGAATCACATCTGCCCTCCTCCAGTCCTCGGGTACCACCCCATCCTGCCATGATTTGTTAAAATGTGTGGTCAGTGATGTCACTAGGTCCCCCCTTAGTTCTTTTAGGATTCTGGGGTGAATCCCGTCAGGCCCCATTGCTTTGTCCACCTTGAGTTTTAGAAGTTCTTTCAGGACTCTTTCTTCTGTGAATGGACTGGTATCAACCCCCCTACCCAGAGTGCTTCTGTTGTCTGGTTTAGGTAACTGCTCCTCATCTTCTTTTGTGAATACTGAGCAAAAGTATTCATTCAGTATCTCTGCCTTTTCACTGTCTCCCTCTGCCCACCTCCCCTCTCCTTTATTAATCTTCACTATCCCTCCCTTAACCTTTCTATGCTCCCTAATGTACCTATAAAAGGTTTTATCCCCCTTTTTGACCGAGTTGGCTATTTTTTCCTCGGTTTGTGCCTTTGCCATTCTGACTGCCTTTCCTACTTCTTTCTGCTTTAATTGATACAGTTCCCTGTCGTGCTCCCTCTGTGATTCCTTATACTTTTGAATGCAGCCTTTTTCTCCTAACCTTCTCTGCCACCTCTTTTGAGAACCATAGTGGTTTTTACTCCGCTTTGTTTTCTTTATTTGTTTTACACAAAGACTTGTTGCCTCTATGATGGCAGTTTTGATTTTCTCCATTGTTCTTCCACCCTCCTATTTGGCCATTTGCTAGTGCATTCTTCAGGTGTTCACCCATTTTGCCAAAGTCAGCCCTTCTAAAGTCCAGTATCCTTGTTTTGTATGGCTTATCTCCATGGTTGTGCTCATTGTGAAGCACACTGTAGTGGTCGTTATTCCCAGATATCTACTGACTTCTAAATTTGTGATCCTCTCTATTTGAGAGTACCAGGTCTAGTATTGCTCCCTCCCGGAAGGGTTCCAGCACTAGCTGTCTAAGGTCTGCCTCCCTGCAGGGCATCGAGAATGACCCTGCTCTTGGATGTGGCTGCAGTACATGTCCTCCAGTTAACATCTGGCATATTCAGGTCCCCCATCAACAGTATCTCCCCTTTTTCAGCCATTTTGAGAATGTCCGCTATCATTTTCTTGTCCATTTCCTCCCCTTGAGACGGGGGTCTGTATACAACCCCTGTGCGGATTGCGATGCCATTCCCCATCTCCAAGGTAACCCAGAGTGCCTCTTGTCCTCCCCCTTTACTTTTTAGTTCTGTAGCTTTGATCCCTTCCCTTATGTATAGAGCTACTCCACCTCCTCTTTTGCCTTCCCTGTCCCTTCTGTAGATTGTGTACCTGGTATGTTGACATCCCATTCATGGTTCTCGTGTACCATGTTTCTGTGACTGCCATAATATCCAATTGTTCATCTTCCATCAAAGCTACTAGCTCAGAGAGCTTGGTTTCCAGACTACGGGCATTAGTAGTCATTGCCTCCATTTAATGGTGGCTTGTTCCTTTTCCCCATCCCTGCTCTTATTGCTCTTATCTATTTTACCATTTACCCCATCCTGCCCTGTGTTGAGCTCTGTACCTCAGTGTTTACCCTACTACCTGCCCTGTTTTGTGGGGGGAGGCTTGACTTTTCCTGCCTTTTATCAGTACCTCCCCCCTTATCTAGTTTAAAAGCTTGCCAAGGAAGCATTTAAACCTGTCACCTAGGAGCTTGGTCCCCTTTGTGAACAAATGCAGACCATCATACCAGTATAGACCTTTATCTCTCCAGGTGGACCCCCAGTCCCCAATGAAGCCAAAGCCTTGTGCTCTACACCAGTTTTGCAACCATTCATTAAGCTGCATGGTGTGCAGTACCCTAGCCTCATTCCTGCCATGGACTGGTAGCACCTCTGAGAAGGTTACTGTGCTTGCTACCCGTCTGAGGCCCCTCCCCAACTCCACAAATTCATTCTGCACTGCACTGATCCCATGCTTAGCTAGGTCATTTGTCCCAAGGTGGACAATGATATCTAGTTCTGTCTCCTGTGATGCTGCTTCTACAATTGTGAGGATTCGCTTCTTGTCCCTCCAAGCCATGGCACCAGGCAGGCAGCTTACTTCCTTCTCTCCCTTCCCCAGTTCTACCCCCCTAACAATTGAGTCCCCTATCAGTAGCTGTTTCCTTCCCCTGTGGTGTCCCTTGCCACACTTTTGTGGGTCTCCCTTGTGGATGTCCTCAGCATTCTTCTGGGTCTTCACTGAGGGTGCCATCATAGAGGAACCTTGCTCTGCCAGAATGGCATCTGATTTGTGTAGAGGTACAACTGGGGGGCTTCGCCTCTGGTCCACCACCCGCACCCTCCCAGAACCCACTGTGGTCCTACTGCTCTTCATACTCTGAAACCTCTGACTCAGTGGTTGTTGCAGTGGTGTCTTTGGGAGGGAGGCCCTTAGTCCTTGCTAGTTCAGCCTGGAGGTGGGCAACCTCCTCTCTCAGAGCTGACAGTTGCCTACAATAGGACACAGCAACGCAGTTTCAGAATGTTTCCCAGAAAACTGCTGCCCCACAGCCAGTGCATTGCACCACTCCCCACATGTCCCGCCTCCTTATTCTCTACAATATGTAATTATATATGTATTATTATTTGTTTTGTGTAACTACTCTTTATGCACGTTGCAGGGTTATTAGGAATATGACAGTTCTGCCCCAAGACCTATTGAGGAAGTGATGTCAGAACTGTGGCTATAAAGGTAATGCCACACCTGGGGGTGGGGTGGGATGGGTGGGTGGGTAGTGCACAGCCACTGGTGACTGTTAGAAACAATCAGATACACAACTGCTCCACCACCCTGGTGAGTACTGTCCTTTATAGTAATACAACTAACACCACAATTTACTAGACCACGGCTCCAACACAAACCAAACCACTGTACTGAGTCTAAGGATAAAATGAACTCACTCCTCAGCCAGCAGGACACTTAAAATGTTACAAAAATATCCTTCAAAATGCTAGGTCTCAACCCCCGCACTCAAGCAAATTCAGTTGTATCTCACTCTGGTTATAAAATTACTACCCTTTTAAAGGAATCCTGCAATTCTCTGCTTAATGCCAATAAGGAAAATACAAATAAAACTTTTTGTAGAAAGTGTATCTCACTTCTTACCCAGTGCTCTGCAGTATTATGCCTTAATCAGGTTTCCAGGTCCTAAATGGAGTTGCAGTTTGCTCTTTGCAGTAAGTTTGAGCTTCCAACAGACACTTTAAAGTCAGTGTGACTCAAGAAGTAAGATTTTATACGATAGAAAGGGAGTTAGGGCCAAGAGTAATCTTATTATAAAAGAGGACGTTTTAACATTAGGGCCATAAATAGAACCCAGTTGTATAGGAGAGTGATTATATTTCCCTAAAACTATAATAAATCTGCCTTCTGGATCCTTGACTGTCTGTAAAGGGGTAAAATGTAGTGATTTATTTACCAAAATAGCTACTTCTTCCTTAGCGGTATAACATCCCACTCCAAAAATCTGAGCATAACCAAGTTTTTTTAGGAGCTCAAGTTCCGAGGTTAATAAGTGAGTGTCTCTTGTAGGAGAACTAAGTTATAACTTAAGGAATTGACATAATTGAGAATGTGCACTCTTTTGACTCTGAGACAGAGACTTTTAACATTCCACGAGGAATGTTTAATAAGTGTAATAGCCATAGAAGCCATAAATACCAAAAAAAAAAAAATTAAACCTCTGAGTGAAAGCAGTAAAACTATCTGAATTCTGTTTAAACTTCTTCGAGCTGGAACATAAATCCCCCCCCCCCCAACAAAGTGTCTTCCCTCATCAATGGAACAAGAAAAGTCAACATTTAACTCTGAAAAGTATGTGACGAAAAAAACCATAACAATATAGTTCTTCTCCCCCAGTCCCAAAGACTGAAATCCTAAAGTCACTTTAACCGCAATAAACTCTGCACAAGTTTCCTCGTACTCCAACCCTTATAAAAATTAATAATAACTGGTCAGCAATTTCTCTCAATGTACTGACCAGGTTGATATTTTCCATAACAACCGGCTGGTTGTTATGACATTCATGAGCCATGCCAGTCAAACTATGCTGCTGCCTCATTGGCCAACATTCTGTATGTGGGCGGGGCCAAACAGTCTCACAAACTGCTGGAGAAAAATTGCTGGCCTGTTATTATAAAAATAAAAGATGGGGAGGAGGTTTCATATGAGAATTTATGCAGAGCATTGCTGTGGATGTTTTGATAAACCCTCGGCTTTCAGGGTTTATGTAGCATCCCACAACTCGGGTGTGCATTAAATTCTCATATCAAACCCTTCCCCATCCATTATTCTCTATTTAATTAGAAGGTAATATTAAAATAATGATTCTTGTACCACTACAACAATTGCTAGGAAAAGGGGTGTCATAATCCTTTAATTCTTTTATCTTGTTTTAACAAGAAAAGCCCCCAAAATCGTGTGTGTGTGTGTGTGTGTATATATATGTATATAAAATATACATTTTACAGGATTACAGGGGGGGAAAGGACCAGATATCACCAAATCCTGACATAAGCATCCCTGTATTATTTATGTAACCTTTAGAGGACCAACATTTTTTAAAATTTATGTAATACAGGTCCAAGGGAGTTGAAAAGTTTGATTGTAAATTAAATGCATAACTAATAAACATTTGTGATTCTCCTTTTTTTTTTTGTTTTCTCATAAATCCGCAGACAATATGTTAAACCTAAAGATTAAACTACTCAGCAGACAAATATTTTTTTTTTTTAATCTAAAACATCTTTAACCCCTAGACTAAATATGTCTAATATAACCAGTCAGAAAATTCCTATTGTAACTGTGGGAGCTGTTTTCTATTTTAACCTAAGGTATTGTTTTATTTATATTGATTAGTGTGTTGATCGGATGGGAAAAGGTGTGACTAATAATGTTTGCTATTGAGATCTAATGCATTGTCTTGTTTACATTGATTAGTGTGTTTATGGGATGGGGTTGAGATTTACTGTATCCAGTATCTGTAATTCTATGTAAATGTTTAATTATTTATGGTTATTGTATTTTACATGTATAGGCAACTTGTAGAAACAGGACTGTCTTGAAAAACTAGATCTTCTGACCTAAAGACATGCTTTCCCCTGTATAAAAGTAGCATTTTTACGACTTTACTACTTCGAGACAAGGAAACGCAACTCTCCACTGGGAGATAAGCACTTAGTTTAAAATAAAGTACTGAATGCGTGCACTCAGGATAAAATGTATAAGTTAACTAGTTATTTACAAACCGAGCGTTAGGCTGGAGCATCATAAGGATATATTAGATATACCTAAATAATCTTATATTGATATGACAGAATGGAGTAGCTTGTAATATGTATTGCAAGAAGGAAACAAACAACATTTTTTTTTCCAAACTCTGATTAATAAACGGGGAAATAAACAAGAATAATAGGACATCATAAATCAACCAAACGGGGGACGACCAGTAACCAACCCGTATAAAATATTCCTAAGCTGATACAAGGACTTAAAAAGTGCAAATGAATCTAGGTTGGAAGGACCCAAACAATTCAGCCAGCAAAAATACTAATAACTTTGTAACCCACCACTATAAAAATTACACCCCAATTTAACGGGGGAAATTAGGCGCAAGTAATACAGAAACATGTAAGTAAAAAAAAAAATTGTTCTGACTCGCCTCCACCATGTAGGGTCACTCGACATCGCATAAATTTTAATGAAATAGGGAATTGAAGCCTAAAAGCTTCCCCTTTTCAACGGGCTTGAACCAATTTAAAAACTGTTCATCTCGCATGACCCCAAATGTGAATGCCAGCTCCATTGTGATGAAGAGCAGATGCGGTATAATACCCCTATTTAACAGGGAAAGACTAACAGGAAGACTCGCGGCACCGAACCCAAATAGTAGGACTGGGGCTACCTCTGCTCCCCTTAATCAAGGAATAGGCCACATCATTATGGACGTCTGGGGTCTCAAATTCCATGAAATATTCAGAACCGTCCAGAGTAACCCCGTGAGGTAATTAAAATGATGTCGCACCTTAGGTTATAGTCGTGGGTACTGGAAAAATAAATAACTAATAGCTGGATAATAATTATGCCCTATTTAATGGGCAAGATGAAGTAAAAGGGTCCCCAACCCAGAGATAATATAGAAGATAAAGAGGAATATGCAACTCACCCTATATAACGGGGTATCATACAAAAAAAATAGTAATCACAAGGGACCAAAACCCAAGTCCCCTCTCCACCGACATATAATTCAATTGACTAACCCCCCCTTACCACCCCAATATGTCATAGCCTTAAAAAAATTTAAAAAACAAATCTTTTGAGTCTGAATAAGGAATCCGATAAAGAAAAGAAAGGAACTTAATCTACCAATTAGAAAAGTGTAAACACCTCCAGGGTATTAATAACTACTCTTAAAATATCAGTAAACTGAGCTGCATTTCTCTGTCTTCCAGGTCTCCCTCTCCCCACCCCTCTTATTTTACTAACAACAACCAAACTTAATACATAAATCTAAGAATTGTAGTACAAGATTAGTGACAATCCTAGGCGAGTACCATTCCCTTAAAGATAACAGAAACGTATGTGCATAATGAATGATGCAACCTTCTGGAAGGTTCTCGGCTTACACAGAAATTCTTCTTCGGTGAAGGTACTCTTTGTTAAGAAACCATAACCAGAGTACATGTACAAGCATGTACCATCTTATAAATTAATAAAGAAAGAAAAAAATAAAGTTCATCACTTGGCCATTGTCTTTAAACCAAAGTGCTACAAAGAAAAATGAAAAATTCTCTCTTTTTCTTTTGTCCATACACCAAAGAACTTGATTGAAATTAAAGTGAGCAAGTTTCAGACATGAACATGGCTGCCAGGCTGGGCGTGCTGGAAAAACTGCTCTAGGACTGGATGTTTCGGTTTTGGATGTTTTGGATTTCTTGCCGTTTTTGCGCTTTTACCGATTGACCTGTTTTAGTATTTCTTTTACGTTTTATTTTTTAGTTCTTTTTTCTTTTACCTGCTGTTTTCGCTGTCCGTGGGCTCGTGGAGTCGCAGTTGTTGGTGCCGCTGTCTGGATTGGTTGCCCGGATTTCTGGATCGCTGGGATCCCGGTTCTGTTTTTGTGCAGGGACTCTGTAGACCTTTGGGGGAGTCTTTCAGTTCTGTGGTCCTACGGTGGGATTTTGTCTTTCTACGTGTTGATAAAGTTGACAAAAGGATTAAGGTTGTTCCTTACTACTGCAGCATTGTAGATCTGACTGTGGGGATTTTGCTATTCCCAGTGGGGTGCTGTTTTGGATTACTATGGGGAAGATGCTCTGTGGATGTCCCGAATGAAGGGAATAGATAGGTGTGACGGTGTGAGCTTTTGGCAACTCTCCTAAACGAACAATAGGATTTGGGACTGTTATAGCCATAGCGTGGAGAAGAGCTGTTACATTTTGGAATAATCCGTTTGTGTGCCCTGATAACTAGGCTTTGAAGGTGTTGGAGGTGCCTTTGTGAAGTGGAGCAAAATACTCATGGGGCGATTCTCCGCCGGAGTCTGGGGCTACTTGGGGAGTGGAGCTGTAGTTTTGCCAGGTAACTGGCAGAACGGGTTATCGATTCCCTTAGGTCCCCTGGGGAGCCGGCTGGTGCTGTTGGCGGACCGAGGTAGTGGCAGTGGATTCTTTCCGGTGGTGGCCCCTTGAAAGGGATGTTGCCATAGCTGGTTGATGAAGACTGTGGCTCCTGGATTCAAAGCCTGGTGACTATTGACATGGTTTGATTTTCTTATTTCTCAAAACTCATTCTGTTTCGTTGATACAGGCAGTGAGAGTGCCTGTATTTTCTAGTTCCTAGTCATGAGAGGGCTTGGACTTAGACATTTTTCTGGACTTTTTCTACAGACTGTGAGAGTGTTTATATTTAAGTCCCATCTGTAAGGCAGTGAGAGGGCCTGGGGAGTTGTGAAGAATTTCTGATTATTAATTTATTTGTTTTATTATTTGAAATGTTTTATAATGTTTAGGGGATAGCGTGAGTGTGTTTAATTAATTTGTTTTATATTTATAGTTATTATTGTGTTTGGGTTATTAGTTGAGTGTGGGTCATCTGTTAAAGTGACTATTAGTATGTGTTGGAGGCCTGCCTCCATGGTCGTGCGCTATTCACCCTCCACTCTCCGTGCTCTCCGCCCCTTTTTCTCCCCTCCATTGCAGATTACAACTTACCAGCGCTGTAGGGTGCTAGGTATCGCTCGTGGTTGGGGGGAGGTGAGTGGGGGGGTGGCGCAGACATGGAAGGGTGAATGAGCTGAGCCATCACATTGGGGATGTGAGGTCCAGGAGGCACCCTGGGGCGAAATGTAACCAGGAATGTGGTCCACCATGCCTGGTTTCCATACCCAAGGGCACTATCAATTTTGATGGGCAGATGTTTCGGCTGGCTCTGGAGGTTCATCCAACTCGGTCAGTGTTATGCAATGCCAGGTCCATCAAAAACAAGACTGCAATTATTGCAGATCTTGTGGGATCGGTGGACCTGGGTTGTATCACTGAGACCTGGCTGGATGAAGACTCATTTGGAGGTTTTAACTCCAGTCGGGTACTCGGTGATTCACCGCCCGAAATTGGGTCGGGGGGGGGAGTTGCGGTCTGTTTCAAGACCGAACTAAACCTTAAGAATGTACCAGTTGAGGAGGCTGAGTTGTTTGAGTGTTGTTGTAGCAGGTGCAGGTTGAAGGATCGCTGTCATTTACCGTCCACCCGGTGACGAGAAGCGCTTCCTTTAGGAAGTGGCGGACTTTGTCATCGACATGGCGTTTAAATCGCCCAGAGTGATGGTTCTGGGTAATTTTAACGCTTGGGTCAATGACAAACTCTCACCGTTTGGACAACACTTCCTCCAGTTAATGTCATCTCTG
Organism: Neoceratodus forsteri; assembly: GCA_016271365.2. Lineage (NCBI taxonomy): Eukaryota > Metazoa > Chordata > Ceratodontiformes > Ceratodontidae > Neoceratodus > Neoceratodus forsteri. The sequence continues at coordinate 1,349,613,555 of CM057456.1, read as the reverse complement.
GGCCTGACACAGATAGTTACTACTGCTACTCATAAGTACGGTCACTCTCTCTATTTAGTTTTCCTCCTAGGGATTGAGGTCTCAAACTTGGAGGTGGAACCAGTTGGATGGTCTGATCATTACACCGTGAGGTTTAGTTTTAGCACCCCCCTTCGTAGGCCTACCCCTATGGAGATGGTCAGGTATCGCCCTTTATGAAGTATTAGCTCTGAAGGCCTAGCGGCAGTACTTGACCTATCGTCTCTTCCAGTAGCAAACAGTGACCCAGAGGCCCACGTTGTAGCCTATAATAACACTATATCGACAGCCCTGGATCTCGTTGCTCCTGTCCGAGTTCGTCCTCTCTCCCTTTGCCCTTGGTCCCCATGGTTTGATGGAACATTGAGGGAGATGCGGCGATTGGGACGGAGGTTTGAGCGTTGCTGGCAGAAATCCTCCCTTGATGCCGACTGCCTTAAATTGATGGAACATTATGAGGCCTATCAATCGGCAGTCTCCCGTAAGAAGGCAGAATTCCTGTCCATGGAGATTGCTGTCGCTCAGAATCGACCAGCTCAGCTTTTTCGCACTGTAGACAGACTGTGCAACCCAGCCTGCCTGCAGGTGCGAAAAGCCTTTTCACAGACAGAGTGTGATGAGCTTACTCGGTTCTTTGCAGATAAGGTGGCTGACATCAGGGCGGCGCTTCGTACAGTACACTCTGGTATTGTGGTAGACTGGAATGTGGCTGCCTCCCCTCTGTTTTCTTGGAGTACCTTCGACTGACCGGAGTTAATGGATGTCTTGCGGATTGTCCAGGGTATGCGCCCTACATGCTGTAGTTTGGATCCTGGACCAACCTCCCTGATTTTAAGTTGTGTTGATTCTATCGGTCTGGTCCTTACACGGATAGTCGGGTGCTCCTTGGAAACAGGTGAGTTTCCTAGCTCCCTGAAGGAGGCGGTGGTTACACCCCTTTTGAAGAAAGCTTCTTTGGACTCTGACTCCCATGTTAACTACAGGCCGATCTCTAATCTTCCCTTTATAGGGAAGATGATAGAGAAAGTAGTGGCCATCCAACTGGAGAACCACTTGACCATCCATGATATCTATGGACCCCTCCAGTCCGGTTTTCAAAAGAGGCATAGTATCGAGACAGCGCTGGTTCGGGTGCTCAGTGATCTCTTGATGGCTAGAGATCGGAAGAGCCGTTCTGTTCTGGTCCTTCTGGTTCTCTCATCAGCATTTGACACTGTGGACCGTGGGGTATTGCTGAACCGTCTGAAGTGCATCTGTGGATTATCTGGTGTAGTCCTCAGGTGGTTTACATCTTATCTGACCGGAGAGTGGTATCTGGGATTTATTCCTCAGGTCCAGTCTCTCTATCATGTGGAGTTCCTCAGGGTTCGGTATTGTCCCCCATGTTGTTCGCAGTGTACTTGCTGCCCTTCGGAGACATTGTAAGAAGGTATGGGCTGAGGTTTCACTACTATGCTGATGATACCCAGCTCTACCTTTCTTTTGCACCTGACCAGGATGGAGCTCTCTCGGTCTTTAATAACTGCCTCCGTGAAATCCAGGAGTGGATGGATGTGAGTTGGTTGAAGTTGAACTCTGATAAGACTGAGGTGTTGGCTGTGGATCCAGCGTGTCGGACTGGGGGATTCGGAGTAGGTTCACCCTCTGGGTTATTCCTTGGGGGCATGCCTCTCCTGACCTCCGAACAGGTGCAGAACCTGGGAGTAATATTTGATGATGGGCTTATGCTGCATTCGCAGGTGTCTGCCATCATCAAATCCTCTTTTTATCATCTGAGGAACATCTCCAGGATCAAGCATCTTGTTCCTCCTGGTGATCTTCCTACGTTGGTCCACACACTTGGACTATTCCAATTCCTTATATCTAGGGCTATCTGGGGCAGAAATCCGCCACCTGCAGCTGGTGCAGAACGCTATGGCCCGGCTTTTGACTGGAACATCTCGAGTTAGTCGTATTTCACTGGTGCTGCGTGAACGGCACTGGCTGCCTGTATGGTGTCGGATTACCTTTAAAGTCATTTTATTGACTTTCAAAGCCCTACACGGACAGGGACCGGACTATCTGAAAGAGCTCCTGGTTCCTTACCGCCCCGGGTGATTGCTTCGCTCAGCTGACGAGGGTTTGCTAGAGATTCCGAAGGTGCAATTGAGATCCGCTGGGGCCTGGGCATTTATGTTTGTGGCTCCTGCCGTCTGGAATTCTCTACCCCGTCAGTTACGGGAGTGCCTGACCGTGGAGGGTTTTAAATAGGCTTTGAAAACTTATTTGTGGAGACAAGTTTTTGGTAATTGAACTCTTTTTGATTTTAGTAGTGGTTTTATAATTGATTCTGTATTTATTTTTAATGAGAGTGTGTTTTATTGTATGTTGATTTGTACGCCTCTGGTTTTGAAAGGTGCCTTAAAAATAAAGTATTTTTTATTATTATTAAAATAAACCAGTCATAAGATTATTAACTTCTCATCTTGTAGTGGTTAAGAGCTAAACCAAAAAAAAACAAAACTGTTCAGTCCAGTGAACCCTTTGAGATCTTTACCACCTCAACCAAAAAAAAAAAAATTTAATTATTTCACACAGATTTAAAGAGCTTGGGGAAAAGCTTTATAAGCTGCTGTGTAGCTTGCTCAGGAGACTCGAAGGAGTGTGTTTTAGTATGTAAGGATATTCTATTGACCCTGTTTTCTAAGCTCGACAAGACACTTTGGAGTGTTGGTTGTACTGACTTCACTACATTTCCAGGGGCTGAAGAGACTCTCCTTGTTGCCTTGTGCCTTACTACACCGCTGTGTGGTAAAACTAGCGCAACCAACATTCCATCATGTTTTATTGCCTAGATTTCAATTTCTTGTATTCCATGGTAAACATCCTATATGGAGAAGTGAACATTCTGCTGGCAGAACTAATGCAGAATATTGAATTCTTGTATTCCATGGTAAATCATCATTCCATCTATTGAATGTGGGGAAAGACATATGAAAAAGAAACAGGATGAGGAAAGGAAGCAGACCCCAAGTGCTTTAAAAAACATTCTTACTGGTAGCAACATATGGTGTCAGAACCATGCATTGCTTAATCTGACCCAGAATTGTGGCACCAGATAGAATGAGTTAAAAAAAAAAAAAACATTCTGTAGTTCTTAAAAGCAAGTATAATGTATGGTAGCATGTTGTTATTAGCTAAATTCCATCGAGTCACAGGGTTGTTGTACCATCGATGTGACGTCATGATGTTATACCATCATGAGTATGTCACATCGATAGTATAACAACGTGGAACGCAAACCTTCGGTCTTCCTGAACTGGCTGCAGCAGTGAGAGCTGGACCCGGCAGAGAGCGGCAGTGATTTAAAAAAATAAAAAAAAGGTATGAAAGTAAGGATCCCGCTTCTGTATTTTTGCTGTTTATGTGGACCATACACTGTAAAAGACAATGAATGATCCACTATCAGCAACAGAGCATGTGTTGCCATCTTGAGGTTGCAAAGATGACCAAAACCTCTTGAGGTTTAAACGGTCGCCATGGTAACCTCTCAATGGCTACACCCGCTTGTTACCACTAGCGGACCATACATTATCCTCTGTGTATTGGAACCATGGGTGAATTTGTTCAGGAGAGAGCACCTTCTTTGACACAAATACTCTACTGCCAGCTGCACGTAACTATTGAATTTGGGACTATTTTAGTGTTTGTAGGATGCTTCACATCAATATTTAATGTGTTTTAATAAAAATATTTTAATTGAAATTTGTTTATTAAGAGTTCTGTTTTTGGAGGGGGGGTCATTGTACAGATGAGTCCGTTATATAATCAGAATTTGGCACTTCAGGCATGGTTCGTTTGTGGGATTTGCCCACTTCTAATGTTATTTATTTATTTGAAAATTGGTGACTGGGAAAGGTACATGGAGCCAGGGGTCATTCCAGGTTTGACCCAGGGGAGGGGAACAAAGGAGAATGTGATTTAAGGCATTTGACTATGCCTCGTGCCATACCCACATGAGGCGTGGATAAATTCCACAGTGATCCACACCCTGTCATGCCTTTTTGCTCACATAAACCTCTTGGCTTTGCAGCACAAGGCACAGTCGAATGCTTTCAGCCACCTGGGGTGTGATGGATATTAAACACAAAATATAAAAAAGGAGACATACCAGTGTCTCAAACTTGAAAGTGAAACTTTCAAAAACTGGGTCGTGCTGACATAAACACACTCCTTTTTGGTAACAACACTCAGAGAGCAGAATTTTTTTGTAGCCCATTTTAACATTCTAAATGATGGATGTAGCATTGGTGCACAGCATGTACAATCCAAAATATTGCCAGAATTCTGCTTTATAGAAACAATAGTTGAATATATGTTTTCTTCATCGTCATTTCATTGCTTAGTTTTTATCTCTGGGTAGAATGGTGCTCTAGGAGCTTGCTAGTACAGGATATAAAGTGTGTGTGTATGTATATATGTATGTGTGTATATATATAAAATATAAAAATATATTTAACATTCAAAGTCAAGGGTATTTCAGTGGCAGTTGAAATATCAGTTTTAGCCACAAAGTAGTGTATGAGAACAATCTTGGCTAGCTTGTCATTTTCTATGTATGCCTTTTTTCAGATTCGTGATTTTAATTGTAATTATGAAGCCTTTATGAACATCATCAAATTAAGTGATAAAGTGGAGGAGTTGGAAGCTGTGAAAGATAAGGCAGCAGAAGAACTGCAGTATCTGCGATCATTAGATACAGCTGGTGATGGTAAGCCTTGCATTAATTCTGGGAAGGAACTGCTCTGAAGTCCTAGTTTCCTAGGATTCCTAAAGTTTCTTTGGCTTTTGTAATAAACTGCATGCGCAAGGTACTGACTTCAGTATTGTCCAGTCTTAACATGTCATTTTGTTTTATATTTATTAAGCAAATACATTGTTGGTAATTTTAATTGCCACCAGTGTGCAACTGAATCCAACTTCCCTTGTCACTTTTGTTTGGATGTTAGTAAACCAAGTATGTAATAGAGTTGATCACTGTACACTTTTCTTCTGTAAAGCTGTTTATGATTCCAAGCTGATATTCTTCTTTTTGCCACATATAGCTGTTTGGCCACTGGTGTGCCACCTGCACTTCTCAGTTATGCACCCCAGGTTATATCCCAGTCTCATTCTCCACTTCCCCGGTAGTCGAGGTTGATGGGGTTCAGTGTGGGGCAGGACACGAAAGTGCCAGTGCTGTCATTCTGGAAGACCGGTGCTCACAGAGTTTTATTTACACCTCTCATCCTCCCTTTTTCCTGTGGCTTCGACGCAGCTGACTACTGTCTTTGGATGCTGCAGCACTCTGTGGCCATGTGCCACCCCTTGCTGAGGAGCAAGCTTCCCTGCCCACTGCAAGAGACCATTGCAGCACTAGATGTTGGTCGCCTCTCTTCCCAGGCTGGCTCGTGCTGCACTAGGCAGCACTCCCCTAGCCCTGGACCACACCGATCTAGCTCGCTGTTGAACCTGGGTTGCCAGCACGGATGCATGTTGAAACTGGCACAGAAACGGGATGCTAAGATCCACTTGTGGTGCAGCTGTATCGGAGAGAACACAAAATACAGTGCACAACTAGCAAAATGAAGGCACTAAGTCAGGAAAACAGCATAACTTGCAAGATGGTTTATTCAACCAACATAGAATCAACAGGTGTAGGTACCAACCTGAGACATCCCAGTGCTTCGCCTCTGTCGCATGAGGCTTCATCACGGGGCAGGTACACATTGCAGTTTTGTGGAAAGTAGAAAATGATGTCATGAATATACATCAAAAATGGGGCAGTACCCTGCCTATTACAGCAGTGGGACATGTATCACTATATAACAAATGCCTAGAGCAGAAGCATTTACTTGATAGTAAGAAAATAATTCTGGGAAGGGGGCAACTAAAATTTGGTGATCCCATGACCCTGATGAAACATAAACAAATTTTGAAATGTGCCCCTATGTCTCCTGTGAAACAACAATAATAAATAATACAGTCAGTGTTACCAAAGACAAAAAATATGCTACTACAAAAGTGAGCATATCAAAAATGCATCAACATTATTTAAATTAAACTAGCTCACTAGATGGAGGGAGAACTCATTATAAAAAAATAAATGACTAGTACGTGCTAGGATATCTATCTAAGGTATCATTTTAATAATGCCCAACACCACCACAACGATCAAATCAAGTTAATTCTGTGGGTAGTATCGAGTGGCTACCTGTAACAAAAAAATGCATTATTTGTGTATACATTTAGATGTAAGAAGCAGTCCTATTAAATGAAAATGAAACATAGCCACAAGAGCAATGACAGTCTATCTGAAAGTAATCGAGTCTAAAAGACATCAACACAACCTTTTAGAGAAAGGGGATTAAATCTATATGGTCAAACAAACCATTTGGTCATAGAGCTTTGATGGGGGATCCAACAACATTCCCTCTGTAGCAGAATCTTTGTTTGATCTCCCCATCAAGGGTTTGATTTTATGTGGTCTGTATCTGCAAAAGATGTATGTTGGGGATCAATCAGTCAATCAGATTTTTATTTTACCTGGAAAAACCCCATTGAGCAAACTTATTTACAAGATGGACCTGGGGGAACATACATACATACGTGATAATAAGAAATTAACTGTCAGGCATACAAGCAGACGACAATGCATAACATGAGTAAGGAATTGTTGACAACATAAATTCTAAAATAGCAGATAAGGACATATACAATGCGGATAGGAAACTTATGTCCTAGATACCCGTGTGTAGAATACAGAATATACAAAAAAGAGAGGTAAGTACAATAGAAATGTATCCTAATACAACAGGAGGAGGAGGAGAATAAAAGCAGTGACAGGAGAGAGGGGACATGAGAGGCCCCGGCTGAATAACAGGGACAAGAGGAGAAGGAACCTGTAGGAAGCACGTAAGGGAGGGGGAGTAAGGTAGTAGTGGCATCTAGACTAAAGGGAGGAAGCAGATATGGGGAGAGGACCAAGGATGGGATAGCGATAGTAGCAACCAGGAGAAAGGCAGATGGGGAAGAGTGGTGGGGGGGGGGTAGCCATGACCGGCAGGAATGAGGGGGCATTTTGAGGGAGGAGGGGAAGGGGAGGGGGGAATTCAGGAAGGGGCACTGGTTGTGGATACTACAGATAGAGGCCATATTGGGAATTACAGTAGCGACAGAGCTGGTAGGACAGGTTGAGGGAGGACAGGGCAATGCAGGCATTCAAGAGTGAGGTAGCACTTTGGAATAGCATTTGCATGATTCTTTTCAGTGAACGTCTTAGTAGAGATTTGAAGGTGCACATCCTAATGATTCGAGTTAGTTTTAAGGTTTTTTGTAGAGTGTTCCACACTGTAAGGATAGCGTGGCTTAGGGAAGAAGCACCGTAGTGAGTTCTGATCTTGGGGATGTCTAGGAGTAAATAGTAGTATCTTCTAAGAGAATAAACTCCAGTGGTGCAAATGAAGAGGTCAGAAATGTAAGAGGCCAGTTTATGGGTGATGGTTGTATAGGCCCAGAGTGCGGCATTTCTGTATCTCCTAGTGCTAAGAGAAGACCGTCTGAGCTGCCCATAAAGAGAACAGTGGTGCGTATTGAAAGGTGCGTTGGTGATGAATCTTAGAGCCCTATGATGCTTTTATGGCATGACTGAAAGTGACTGCCAAAGGGTGTGTCGGGAATGGCTGTCACAATTGAATGTATATGTTCTTGGATATATTCTTTCATGGGGTGGTTGGTCCGGTCAACATGCAGCATTTTGCTGGGACATAGAATAACAGAGATCAAAAGTGCTGTGCATGTGATGAATTGTTCAGTGTTGACACTTGGTTTGCCTGTTGGGTGAATGAATGTAGTCCCTTTCATACAGTACTGGCACACATTACAGCGACCACAGGGATGACAACCAGTGGGAGGGACCTAGCCATTTAAAGGCTGGATTTTTGGGTGATGATAGTGAGTATGAATTAGTATGTCACCCAGATATTTGTTATGGCAGTGCAGTACTTTTGGACTGTCCTTGATAGATGCGGCCAAATCTGGGTGGCCCCAACATTTATGATTAGTGTTGTTTAGTGTCCCTGCAAAATGCTGTATGTGGTCCGTTGGATTTTTTCCCCCAGTGCTGTACGACCAAATAGTTTGAATGACCGTGTAGATTTAATCCCCTTCCTCTAAAAGGATATGTTGATTTTTCACTCAGTTGCTTTCAGATAGACCATTATTGTTCTTGTTATTGTGGCTATGTTTGACTTTCATTTTATATGACTGCTTCTTACATCTAAATATATAGACAAGTAGCACATTTTATATCTTATGTGGATATACTGTATATGTTTTCTTTTTTTTTTTTCACACAGGCAGTCACTCAGTATTTACCCACAGAATGAACTTAATTTGTTCGTTGTGGCTATGTTGGATTTTATTAAAGTAATATCATAGATATCCTAGCAATTATTATTAATTTATTCGTTTTTCATAATAAGTTCACCCTATGTCTAGTGAGGTAGTTTAATTTAATAATGCTGGTGCATTTTTTGATGTTTTCACTTTAGTATTGTAGTTGCATATTTAGTGTCTTGGATAGCAAATTATTGTTGTTTCACAGGAGACCTAGGAACACATTTCAGTTTTGTAGTTTCATCAGTGTCATGGGATCTCCAGATTTTAGCGCCCCCACCCTACCCCCTTCCCTTGGATTATTTCCTTACTATCAGATGCTTCTACTATGGGCATTTACTATGTAGATTAGCTCTCAGACTTTGTGATGGTGAGCTTCCCAAACCATGGCAAAGATCTTGAGCCTGCCCCAAATGTTGAAAGAAACTTGGGTCTCCCCATGGAAAAATAGCATACTTTGCACAGTGCATCAGGAATAAAGTGAAACTCCTTTTGAGTAATTGTTCTCATTTTATTTAGCTTATTGTGATGCCTCATAACCCCCTTCCAAAGGCCAGAGTACTTGCTCCTCAATTTTGATTTTCGACCCATTGTTACCCCTTGTAGCAGTACCTTCACAGGTCAGATCGCATTCTCTCTCTGTTTCCTCACTGTCTGAAATAATTTTCCTTCCCAACTCTGCCTCTCCCCCTCATACCCTGCTCTTAAGCAATTTCTCAAGGATCTTTTTGCTCTCTCCTGTTCTTGCTTCTAGTACCTGTCTACTTAACCCTTGTATTTTGGCTGATCTTACTTCAAGGGTATCTCTTGCAGCAGGCCACCACTGGTAGAACTAAGCCACTAGACTCTAGGACCACACGGAAACCTTCTAGTTAGCAGTCTACCAGAGGGGCGCCCACCTCTGACTTCAGGCCCTGATGTCAGCCAGTCCTGTAAAGGTGGGTCCCCATACCTTCCCCAGTTCCTTCTTACTGTTGACCAATACACGGTCTGCTGATATCACCGCAGCTACAGCTGACCACCATTTTCCGATGTTTACCGTGCTTTATTATTTTTTGATTTAAACCCTTTTTAACATCAAAATGTTTGTGTCATCACCAGACGGTTTATGTCTTCTAAACCTTCTTCATATTCTGACCACTCCATGAAGTGTGCCTGCAGCAAACAGATCCCAGACAAGGATGGCCATTCTGCCTGCATCTTGCGCCTAGGCCCATACCATGACATCCAGGCCTACAAGGCCTGCCAGAAACTGAACCAGGCCACCAGGAGATGTTGCCAGAGGATCTTGGAGAACCACTTCCTTAGCAGAAGGTTGCCTCGATGGAACAGGAGCTGCAGGCTAGGCGCTACTCCATTTCTCCGGCCAAGACCTCGGGGTCTTCATTCTCAAAGTCCCAGGATAAGGCCACCGGGAAACATATGTACAGGGACAAGGATCTGGACTGAACCCGGTCCGCCTCCTGCTCGTGGTTCCCCCAAAAGAAGTTGTCAGCCGTGAAATGGTCTTATTCCCTCGGGGGAGTAACCTCCATGGCCCATTATGCCTTAACTTCTACAGGGCTACAGGTGATCCAGTCGCCTGCCCGGATCTCCCTTGCGGGCAGCATCTCTTTGTTTCCTGCTGCACAGCCCCTGCTGTTTCAGCCCTTATTCTCAGCAGACAAACAGTCAGGTAGCTCAGCTGGAGTCTCTTTGACCGGCGCAGGTGCGTCAGATGCCAGTCTCTTAGCTGCCCCCCCGACTCCCGTACCCCTGGTGCCAGTCTCATCCACTGGCACAGATGACGATTCTGCTCTTCCTTCTCAGGGACAGATGCTATAGGACACCAGGGCCTTCTCAGGGCCCGGTCTCTCCTCAGCCTTCACCCAGGGGGTCACCCTCCACTCTGGCGCCCATCTTCCCACAGCCGGCACCTGGGAATCCCCCTCCGACACTTCCCCAGCTGACACCCACTGGACCTGCACCTGTTTTCACTCCACTGCAGCATGTGGGACCTATGCCAGCCCTTCCACACCTGACTCCTGTTGGTTCTGTGCCTGTTCTGCTGCAACCTTCTCCCGTGGGACCAGCACCTGTCCGACCGCAACCGGTGCCCATAGGACCTCAGTCTGGCTTCCCCACGCCGGCACTTGTGGGTTTGGTGTCTGCCTAACCTGTCCCATGCCGGTGGGACCTGTGCTGGGTTAACCATACCTGGTGCCCTGGGACCTGCTCCGGTATACAATTACCCGACATCCGGGGGACCGGCGCTAGTACCCTTCCGTTACCATGGTCTGCTCTTGAGTTTGTGGTCCTTTATGCAGACACAGGTCCCCACGCTGAGAGGACCTGCTTCAGCCACCCCTCAAGGGCCTCCTTGGGACCCCATTTCCCTGGCTTCTAGTACTCCTTGCACCCCCAGGGTAGGCCTGACACTGGGTCAGCTGGCCGCTCTGATAATCGTCATCCTGAAGATAGTGGGGACATCGATGCAGGTGACGCTGATGAGAGTGTGAGCAGTGAATGTTCCTCTCTAGGTCCAGAATCCTCAGAAGGGGAAGGGGCACTGAGTAATGTTCCTAAATCCGCCCCCCCCCGATGATCCCACTTTCATGGCTATCATGAAGCACATTCAGGACACTATGGGGTGGGAGACAGAGGAGCAGGACCCTGAGACATGTTGGCTGATGATTTACCTACGTTAGCCCGATGCTTCTTCTTTGGTGGTCCCCCCCAATCATCAGCTCCTACGAGGGTGTTATCTGGGCTTCCTGGAACCGCCCCATACGGTCCCGGTGGAATCCAAGAAGGCTGACAGACTTTACGACACACTGGCAAGCAAGCCATATTTTATTGAATAGCCCAGTGCCGATTCAGTCATTACTAATGCTGTGCATGACAAAACCAAGATGCCGAAACACCTCAGCTCCCTCCCCCCTGACAGCGAGTCTCACCAGCTGGATCTGATGGGCAAGCGTGCCTTTGCTACTCTGGCCATTCAGGTCACCAGTTATTTGGCCCATATGGAGCAGTATAAGACTTTCCTATGGGACCAGGTTAGGGAGGTGGTCCTAGCCATGCCGGAGGACCCTTCTAAGCAACAGACCCTCCAGGCCCTCAAAATGGGCTCGGACACCAGTACTGATGTCCTTAGGGCTGCATGTGATGCGGCAGATGTCTCTGGCTGGTACTACGAGTGTGGAGACGTCACTTCTGGCTACGGGTCTCGGGCTTCACCCAGGACATCCAGTCTAATATAATGGATGCCCCTGTCAGGGGTTTCCAACTTTTCTGGGAAAATGTTCAGAATATCATCTATGGACTCCAGACCTCAGGATGGCCTCTCCAGTCCATCCACTCCATGTTCCATACCTAGTCGAAGTCAGGACAGTGGGCTCCTTTTCGTCGCTTCTCCCGCAGGCAGACCCCTTCCCCCCTCCCAAGCCCAGGGCAAATGCAAGGCAGGGGGAGCTCTCCCCACTCCCTCCCCTTCCATCACCCATAGTGCCCGAGGTTCAGCAGCAGCCCAAACAGAGGTTGCTCCCACCTCCTGACTCCTTGCCAAACCGCCTCCCCTGGTACCACATCAGGAGGCGGTTGTAGGGAGATAAGCACAGACAACTGGGTGCTGCAGCTCATCGAGCATGGCCGCACTCTAGAATTCATAGAGTGGCCTCCAGAAAACCCTCCAGGCCACTCCTCATACCGCCCCCCCGGCCATGTCCCTCTAATCCGGGAAGAAATTCAAGTCTTACTTTGATAAAAACTCATAGAGCCAGTCCCGCAATTTCAGCAGAGAAGGGGGTTCTACTCGCACTTCTTCCTGGTCCCCAAGAGGACAGGAGATCTTCGTCCCATCCTGGACTTAAGCTGAACCTGTTTATAGAGTGCAGATGGTTCAAGATGGTCACCCTTTAGGGTTTGCTGCCTCTGCTACATAAGGGGGGATTGGCTCTGCCCTGTAGATATGCAGGATGGCCATCTGCGCATATAAAGGTTTTCGCCTCCTACTGGTGCTTCCTTTGTTTTCACTTCTAGAGAGCACACTACTAGTTCAGAGCTCTGCCCTTTGGTTTATTCTCAGCCCCTAGAGTCTTTACCAAATGCTTGGCAGTGGTGGCAGCTGCCTTGAGATGGCAGGGGTTTTACGTTTTTCCTTACGTGGGTGATTGGCTGCTAGCTGCCCCATCCAGGGACCATCTGTTTCAAACTCTCACACCTGCAGCCTGTTCCAGGCTTTGGGCATCACAATTAACATGCCAGAGTCATTTGTGTCCCCTTGCCATTGCCTCCTGTGGATAGGGGCAGTGCTAGACATGACACACGGGAAGGCCTTCTTACCCACAGACTGAGCAGAGCATCTTATGTACCAGGCCCATCTTTTTTACTCCAGTTGTCATGTTCCGTCGAGGTTTTTGTTTTAGGCTTCTAGGCCTAATGGCCACAGCCATTGCCGTGGTTCTCCTGTCAAGGATGCATATGAGAATCCCTCAATGAACGCTGAAGGTCGAGTGGGACCAATGCGCAGATGCCCTGGATCAACTGGCTGGAGCCAAGCAACCTGCTTTTGTGGGGTTCCCTTTTGTATACCTCCCCCTTAACAGGTTCATACAGACGGATGCCTCAGGCCTCGGCTAGGGAGCTCACCTGGGGGTCCATCAAACTCATGAGACATGGTCTGAGGTGGAAAGGGGTCTCCACATTAATGTCCTGGAGATGCGAGCAGTCTTGTACACCCTGCAGGCCTTCAAGACTCAGCTCTCCCCAGGTCCGGTCTGGTCTTGATTTAGGTGGACAACATATGTGGTGTTTATTACATAACCGGGGGGGGGGACTCATTCCTATCCCCTGTGCAGGAAAGTGATGAGAGTCTGGTATTGGGCCATCAAGCATGGCCTGGAGCTCTTGGCCATCCATGTTCCCGGTTGGCAAAACATCTTGGCGGACAGCCAAAGCCACTCATAGTCCAGAGCCCACAAATGGGAACTTCTGACCTCAGTGGTAGAAGACCTATTCGACAGATGGGGTTGGCCTGAGTTGGACCTTTTTGCATCCCCACAGAACACAAAACTGCCACTTTTCTGCTCACTAGATTCAGGGCCTGGAGTTTTCTGCCGAGATGCCTTATCCCTCTACTGGACAGGAAGGTTTCTGTATGCTTTCCCTCCCTTCCCACTCCTTCAACGAGTTCTGATCAAACTCAAGATGAAGTGGATACAGTGATCCTCATAGCCCCTTTTGGGCATCTTTAAATCTGGTTCCCCTTGCTGCAGAGGCTGGCTGTGAAACCTTTGTTGTCCCTGCCCCTTTGCACAGCTTGCTTTCCCAGAAACAGGGCACCCTGGTCCATCCAGACCTCAGGTTTCTCTATCTACATGCATGGCTCCAGCTCCTGAGGACATAGCCATCGCCTGATTTGGGGTCTTCCCTTGAGTAGTGGAGGTCCTGGTGGCAGCCAGGAAGCCCTCCACCAGGGCCAGTTACTCTTTGGACTGCATCACACCATTTAGATCCCTTCACCTGTCCAGTTGATCAGGTCCTGGTGTGCCCTCTTTCCCTTTCAGACTGTGGTTTACAGTACTTCTCTGTCAAGGTCTGTCTGCTGTCTCTGCATATCATGTACCTGTGGTTGGGTGTTCTGTGGCTCAACTCGATGTGTCTCACACATTATTGAGGGGCATTCTGCATTTGAAGCCCCCATTCCATGACTCTGTCCTGCCTTGGGACCTTCATTTTGTGTTGGAAAAGCTACGCTGCCTCCCTTCGAACCGGTCGCGTCCTGGGAACTATGCTTTCTGTCATTCTGTCGTGTAAGGTGTTGTTTTTAGTTCCCATTACTTCATTCAAAGGATTTCTGAGCTTAAGGCCCTTATGTGTAAGGAACCTTCTTTGATTTTTCATGAAGACGGGGTGTGTCTGCATACCAATCCTAAGTTTCTACCTAAGGTGGTGTTGGAGTGTAGTTTGAATCAGTCTATCCACCTGCCTGTTTATTTTACGGAGCATTCCAGTCAACCTATCCACCTGCCTGTTTATTTTATGGAGCATTCCAGTCAAGTGGAGGCATTACTTCATACTGTGAATGTGCATAAAGTTCTGAGGTACTGTACACATCAGACTAGACTCCCCGAAGTCTGACCAGTTGTTTTTTTTTTTGTTTGTTTGCTCCTGGGAAAGAGGGTGCTCCAGTGTCCAAACAGTGTTTGTCTAAATGGTTAGCCAGTTGCATTATCTTTTGTTACCAGAAGTACAGCAAGGAACTTAAGGGAGGGTTAAAGGCCATTCCACTAGGGGTGTGGCCACCCCGGTAGCTTGTTTCAGAAATGTGTCAGCTGCTGCCATGTGGAGCACTGTCCACACTTTCACTCAACATTACAGTCTGGACATCGCCTCTAGGAGCAGGACCAACTTTGGCCTAACTGCTTCAAGGCCTCCTTTCACAGGCTATCATTTTTTGCCTACCACTCGGACTGTCTGTCTGTAGTGCCAGAACTGCATGGGACTCAGTCCTACCAGTGATGGCCTGGCACAAGAGATACCCTCGAAGTAAGATAGTACAGTTACGTAAGAACTTACCGTAACAGTAGATCTTCGAGAGGATCTCTTGCAGCATGCCCTGCTTTCCGTCCCTCCTTCCCCCTTCTCTTGTCTTTCTCTCCTCTTCCATAGGGGCAAGCCTTCTACATTTATTTTTTCTATGCTGTTGGGATACCTTGGAATCCTCCTTAGTTCCCCCTTGCGACATCCCGCTTTTGGTCTCTGATGGGAGAACTGAGGAGGGTATGAGAGTCACCCAGCTTTATAGGATTGGCAGAAGTCAGGCTGAAATCGTGAGGTGGATGCCCTCCGCAGACTGCTAGCTAAAAGGTTTTCATATGGTCCTATTTCCTGGCGGCTTAGTCCTACCAGTGATGGTCTGCTGCAAGAGATCCTCTTGAAGATCTACTGTTACGGTAAGTTCTTACATAACTGTACTTTCTGCCACCAGTCTAATTGGTGAATTGTTATTTTCATTATTTGTTCATTGTTCCTATTTGTTTGCACTATTGTTCATTTTGCATTGCTTGACTGTTTTGCAGTTACCTTTTGAATTGTATGTATGCCTTACCCTTTCCAAGGTACACCTGAAATGAGCCTTGGTTCAGTGTGCTGTCCTGGTCACCGATTTGTAAATAAATGCATGCATTTCCCTACTATTATCCTTTTAGTTTACCTCATTCACTCACACAAAATATCTAAAACTCTGAATTTTTTATTTTTTTTTAACTTACTGTTTATGCCCTCTTCACCTCTGCAGCGGCTGCCTAACCTCGGGGACTCCCAAGGCACCTTGCCCACCAGGTCTCTGGGAACTGTCAGCCCTCATGAGTCCTTTCCTACCATTGGCCCCTCGGGTTACCCCCCGAGTGGGGTGAGAGGCATAACGCCCCAAACCTCCCATCTATCATCCAAGTTGGATAGACTCGTGATTCCTCCCCGGTCCTGGTCTCGTGATGCTGGGACCCATCTCCAGGCATCGTTGTGGGTCTTTTTCCTGCTTTCTGGTCCCATCCCCTGCCATTGTCAGCACACTAGGAGGGGCAAAGGAGGTGGGGCATGCAGAGACGTCCCCTTGCTCTGGACCCTCGGCTGACGACCGCCTCCTCCCGATTGTTGCCACCTCCTCAATTGCACCTCCAGCTGTGGTCACCCAGGTGGCGGCATTGCAGCAAGGAGTGCTGCCCTCCTTCCCTGGAGAGGAGAGCAGCCCTCCAGGTGCTCAATCCTCTCTCCTGGCTGGACCTCCAGTGACCCAACTTGCTACCGAACCGGGTCGCTGGCAGGTGAAACTTATCACTTTTGTGCCGCAGGCCGGCAAAACTCGGAATTTTAAAACAATGTTTTTCAGACTTGCTTTAACCTCCCTGAATATGTTGAGGGTTTCCCAGGGAGGCTGGCCTCACCATTTGAGAAACCCTACTATATATATAGCGATCCTAGTCCCACTGCTGTAATACTTAGGGTACTGCCCTGTTTTTGACACATATTTATGACGTCATTTTTACTCCAAAAATCACAAAATTGCAGTGTGTTCCCACCCCCTAATTAAGCCTCATGTGACAGAGGCAAAGTGCTGAGGTGTCTGGTTTAATTGGCCACGTTGCAAGTTAAGCAGTTTTCCTGACTTTGTGCCTTAATTTTGCTTGCCACACACTGTATTTTGTGTGCTCCCATGCAAGCATGTTGCACTGCCACTGGGTTATTGGGTGGTCCCCCAAGCTGATCTTCTTTAGTGACTGCCAGTTAAAAGCCACAATTATTGTCAATCTTCCAAGAATCAATTATCTTACTTCAAGGCGGCTCTTGCAGCAGGCTACTCCAGTAGGACTGAAGCCACCAGGCACCAGGACCACACATAAAACTTCTAGCTAGCAGTCCATCAGTCCCCACACCTACCTCAGTTCTTTCCCACTGTCGCCTCCGGCATATCGGACCTTCACGGACGCCAGCTACAGTTGACTGCCATTTTCTCGCGTTTACCGCACTTTTTAATTTTTCTTTCTTTAGTTATTAAAACATTGAATTTTCTGTTTTTTTTTTTTTTTTTTAGTTTTATGTCTTCTCCTCCAGCCTTGCCTTCTGATCTCCCGACCAAGTGTGCCTGTGGCAAACAGATACTTGCTAAGGATAGCCATTCTGCATGCCTGCTCTGCCTATTCCCCAGGCACGACACTGAAGCTTACCAGTTCTGCTAGGACTTCAACCAGGCCATTCGGAGACATCGTTTGAAGACCTTGGAGAGCCATCTCCTCAAGCAGAAGTTGGCCATGATGGAGAAGGAGCTGCAGGCCAAGAGTTCTTCAGCCTCCCCAGCTCAGTCCTCCAGGGCTTCCTCTTCTTCCCAGAAGGAGAAGAAATCGGGCAGGAAGCACAAACACTTGGACAGGTACCAAGATTGTCCTTGGTCAGCCTCTTGCTCACGGTCGCCACATAGACCAGTGTCCACCTCTGGGTCTTCCTCCTGTGGAAGGTTGCCCCATCATCCTTCTTCTCCTCTGGGCTCCCGGTGGCTCCGCCGTGTGCCCTTTTCTCCATTTTGGACAGCGACTTCTGGGCAGCCGACATCATCCCCTGTCCCTCAACCCCTAATGCTGAGGTCTTTGGCACCTAGGGGTGCTCAGCTGATTCTGGTAGCAGTTCACTGACCATCAACCCCCCCCCCCACCAAGGTGTTGCCTTTGTCAGTGTCCGATTCTGGGACCGACGCCAGTCCTGTCAGGCATCACCCACGGCAGGCGCTCACCTACTGATCCACCCAGGTGTCACCTCTGCCCTTGCCTTAGGGATCTCCTTCCATGCAGGCAATCCCCTCACCCATGGGGCCAACGTTGGCTTCCTCTCCGGACTGTCTCCAGCTTTCGCCGGCCCTGCCAATGCCTTAGCTGATTACTCCGCAGCCATGTCACCTCAGCCTCCGCCCTTAATGCAGCTGATGCCTGCTGGACCACCTCCAGATCTGCAGCCAGCACCAGGTGGGCCTATGCCTGTGTACCCTACGCCGGCCCCTCCACCAATGTACCCTTACCCACAGCCGCAGTATCTTTATCCTCTGGTCTTCGGCTTACCACACCAGTGGATTACAGTGCTCTTTTCTCTACCTGGTGATTCTTGGTCCAGAACAAGGACAGGTCCCTGCGGAGGCCACCTCCCCTCACCTTACCCTGGACCATTTGGGACCCAGCGGCCCCCTACCATGGGGGCCTCCGGTGGGTGCTCCAAAATCGGCTGTGGCCCATGTATGGAGGACTGCCACCTCCTGATGCCAGTCCCTGACAGCGAGCATTCTGGGGATGACTCTTCCTCTTCAGAATCCTCTGAGTGCTCTCGGGATTCCTCTGAGGAGCAGGATCAGCCCAATTAGGCCCCTAAGTTCTCTCCAGACGACCCAATGTTCTTAGACATCATGCGGCATATCCAGTCCCTCGTGGGATGGGAGACAGAGGAACTGGACCCAGAGCGTCGCCGGTTGGTGTTTACTTGCGGCCCCCCCCCCCCCCAAATTGAAGATGTCACCAAGGTGGCATGGAATCGCCTTTCTATCACTCTGCCTTTACCCAAGAAGGCAGATCACCTCTATCATGCTTCGGTTGGTAAACCCTTGTTTGGGGACCACCCTAAAGCAGACCATGGGGGGACTGTCTGTGCTCCCTGGACATGTAGGATGCCTATCTCCATATCCAGGTTTTCCTCTTGTTTCTGCTTCCAGGAGAACCATTTTCAGTTCCTGGCCCTCCCGTTTGGCCTTTCTTTGTCACCTCTGTTTTTTACCAAGTGCTTGGCAGTGATTGCTGCAGTTCTGAGGAGACAGGGCTTCTACGTGTTCCCGTACCTGGATGACTGGCTGCTAGCAGCCCCCTCCAGGGAACTTCTGCGTCAGACCCTGGAATGCACCTTTTGGCTCTTCCAAGCTTTGGGGATCACAGTCAATCTGCCAAAGTCTTGTCTCTCCCCGTGCCAGCACCTTCTGTACATTGGGGCCGTTCTGAACTCGTCTCAATTCCTGCCAGAGGACAGAGCAGGCCTGTCTCATCTCCTCCAGTTGACATATCAGCCCAGGGCATTCCTACGCTTGTTGAGGCACATGGCAGCAGCCATAGCTACGGTCCTTCTGGTTCGCCTGCATATGCAGGTTCCCAGTGTACCCTTAGAGTCCGGTGGGTCCAATGCATGGACGACCTGGATCAGCCAGTCATGTTCTCTGATCCATTAAGGAGGACCTTGGAGTGATGGCAGAACCCTGCTAATCTTCTACGAGGGATCCCCTTTCAGGCTGTGCCCCCTCAGCAGATCCTCACAATGGATGCCTCGGGTGTCGGCTGGGGTGCTTACTTGGCCAACCACTAGACTCAGGGAACCTGGTCCGGGGCAAAGCAGAATCTGAACTATCAACGTGCTGGAGATGTGGGCAGTTCTTTATGCCCTGCAGGTCTTCCAGACCCACATTCTTCCCGGCCCTCTGCTGGTGCAGAAAGACAACATGTCTGTGGTGTCTATATCAACAAGCAGGGGGGCACTCATACCCACTTTGTCGAGAGGCAGTGAGTCTGGTACTTGGCCATTGAGCACAGCCTGGAACTCTTGGACATTCATGTTCCAGGTGCCCAGAATGTCCTGTCTGACAGTTTCAGCTAGTCCAGGTCGAGGGCTCACGAGTGGGAACTTCTGCCCTCAGTGGTCGAAGATCTCTTCGACAGGTGGGGCCATCCAGAGTTGGACCTTTTTGCATCCCTACTCAATGCAAAACTGCCACTTTTCTGCTCGCTCCGTCCTGGGCATGGAGTTTTCTGGCATAACATGTTGTCCCTCTCCTGGAAGGAGTGGTTTGTGTATGCCTTCCCTCCCTTTCCACTCCTCTAGAGGGTCTGCGTACCATGCACCTACTGAGGGCAAATCTGTTGCCCAGCTGGAGGTGTCCTGCACATTTTTGCAGGGTATCCTGCATTTGAAGCCTCCCATTCAGGATTCTGTCCCTCATTGGGACCTTCTTTTCACGTTGGAAAAACTCACTCTTTCTCTCTTTGAACCAGCCGCAAATTGCGAGCTGTACTTTCTGTCATGGAAAGCACTCTCTTTAGTTGATGTTACTTCTGTTCGGGAGATTTTCAAGCTTCAGTCTCTGATGTGTAAAGAGCCTTATTTGGTTTTCTGCAAGTACTGGGTGTCCTTGCGTATGGACCCTAAGTTTTTGCCTAAGGTGGTGTCAGAATTTACATTGAATCAATCCATCCACCTGCCAGTTTATTACTTTGAACATTCTAATCAGGGGGAGGCTTTGCTCCATACTTAAGATATTCATAGGGTACTGAGGTTTTACACCCACTGCCCCAAGTCTGTTCGGAAATCTGACCAGTTTGTTACATTTGCTTTTAAGAGAGAGGGAGCACCTGTTTCGAAATGGTGTTTGTCTAAGTGGTTGGCTAATTGCTTTGTTTACTGTTACTGCAAGTACAATGAGCCCTTGACAGGAGCGGTTAAAGGTCACTCCACCAGAGGCATGGCTGCCTCCACAGCTTGCTTCAAAATTTTTATCTGCTGTGGACATCTGTGTAACTGCCTCCTGGAGCTCTGTCCACACTTTCATTAGGTACTACAGTCCGGACATCGCTTCTAGGCGTGGGCTCTATGCTGATGCCTAGTTCCTCCTCATGGCTGCCTTTTTGGTCCGTTCCAGTTGGCGGCGGTGGGGCACAGCAAGCTCAGTGGAAGTGAGCGGTATTCGGGTGGTCAAGAGTAGCAGACACCCTGGGACTAAATGGAGCCAAGAAAGAGGCCAGACATGTTTGGTTTCTGTTCCCAGGGTTCCCACCAGACTGACTGGACAGGTAGTGGGGGGGGCCTGCAGCATCCACTAGTCCCCTTCAGAAGTAACCACTTGTGTCAGGCCCAGTTGATGACATCACTGGGCCTGACACAAGTGGTTACTCTGTGACCCATCACGCAGCCACCGCACGTTGGATTTGGTTTTCTCACTGGGGCTTGACGTCGCGAATCTCAAGAGTGATCGGGTCACTTGGTCCAGTCACTGCACATGGAGACTTCATTTGGGGCATCTCCTCCCCCGTAGAGATGTCCAGCTATCACCTATCTCACGGGGGATGTCTCCCAAATGAAGTCTCCACCATGCAGTGACTGGACCAAGTGACCCGATCACTCTTGAGATTCCTGACGCCAAGCCCCAGTGAGAAACAGGACTATCCCCTGAGGGACTGTTGGCAGTAGCTGATTTATCTAGTGTGATTTCTGCATATGCAGTTGGCACGGGTGAGGCGGTGGCCACTTATAATACGTCGATCTCCGAGTCACTCAGTGCCATCACATTGGGCCGTATATGATCCAGATCTTCTCGCTTGAGATCCCCCTGGTTTGATGGGGATCTCAAAGTGATGAAGATCAAGGGTCGGAAGTTGGAGCATGGCTAGCAGAAGACCCATTCTGAGGAGGACAACCTGACCTTGCGTGCTCACTGTGGTGAGTACCAAGGGGCAGTCAGCCATAAGGAGGCAGAGTTCCTATCCATGGAGATTGCTGTAGGGAAGAACAGACCATCTCAGCTTTTTTGGATTGTGGACAGACTTCTTCATCCGGTCAGTCTTTATCTGAAAAAGTCTTTTTCAGTTGCTTTATACAAGGAGTTTGCTCAGTTCTTCTCCAACAGGTTGTCCTCTATCCGGTTGGGGATCTCACTTGTGAGGCAAGTTATGCCTCACAGTGACCAACCTGGTATGTGCAAAGGCACTCCTGTTGTCTGGGAGGAGTGTAGACCAATGGAGGTGGCCAAGGTTATGGGGGTGATCTTAAAACTAAGGCACTCTTACTGTGAACTGGAACTGGCCCCAACTCGTTTCTTGATGAAATATGTCGAGACTGTTGGTCCAGTGTTCGCTGGTATTATCCGGTGTTTGTTACAGGAGGGAGTCTTTCCAGATGCCTTGGAAGAGACATTGGTGAGACCCCTTCTGAAAAAGCCATTACTCGACCCTGATGTCCTGGCAAATTAATGACCACCCTCCAACCTTCCATTTTTAGGAAAGGTCATTGAGAAAGTAGTGGTGCAGCAGCTTGAGGAGCACCAAGTGACCTTCAACATCTACGAGCCTTTCCAGTCGGGTTTCAGGGCAAAGCATAGCAATCAAATGGCGTTGGTTAGGGTGCAAAATGACCTCCTCAGGGCGTGAGATAGAGGGGACAGGTCAGTTCTGGTTCTCCTAGATCTCACCTCAGCTTTTGACACCGAGGATAAAATTGTGCTTCTGGATCGCCTTAGAGAATATTGTGGACTCACCGGTACTGTCAGCTGGTTTGAGTCCTACCTCTCGGGCAGGATGCAATGAGTGGTGATGGAGAATTTCTCCTCCTCTTCCCTGAAGCCCCTGCCTTGTGGAGTGCCTCAGGGCTCGATCTTGTCGCCAGTGTTATTTGCAGTGTATATGCTACCCCTGGGAGCTCATTAGGCATTACAGTTTGAGTTTTCACTGCTATGCAGATGATACCCAACTGTATATGTCTTTGGCCCCTGGAGCGTGTGATGCCATGGATGTGCTTAACAACTGCCTGTTGGAGATCAATGACTGGATGTCCTCCAGCTGGTACTAGTGATTGAGCCAGGTTGCAGGTGTGATGGGAGTGCCTTTGGAGCGGCCTCGGGACTGGCCGTAGGGACCGCTCTGTTGATGGCTTCCCTGCATTGATTCTCCTTTTTCGCTGCCCGTCCAGGGTCTCCAGTGGGAGAACTGAGGTAGATGTGGGGGACTGCCCCCTTTATATGAGAGGCGGATGTCGGCATGTTGATGTCGGCAGGGGTGGTCCCCCGTGATGTACTGCTATCTAGAAGTTTTCAGTGGGGTCCTGGCATCTGATGGCTTCAGTCCTACCAGTGTAGCCTTCTGCAAGAGCTCCACTCGAAGATCTGTTATGGTAAGTTCTTACATAACTGTGCTTTCTCTATAGATTCCCACTAATGGACATTTGCTGGAGGCTCTAGGACCCTGTGTGAACCAGAACTTTTCCAGAAGGATGGCAGCACAAGTTAGATCCCTTGTACACATCACTACATGTATCCACTGGTATACAGTGATGCCTGCCCCAACCACCTCAGTTTTCTTTTTTCCCCCCACCGAGTGTGCAACAGCATCGCCACTATCCACATCGGAGCCAGAACTTCACTTCCATATGACAACAGCATTCAGTTCTTCAGATTTAGTTTAAAATACACTAGAGTTTATTTGTTTTGTGTCAGTTTACTTAGTTAACACACAAAAAATTTGCAGATCTTCTTTGAGAATATCTCTTCCCTTAGGCTTCACCTTTGGAACTATACCCGTGTCAGTGCTAGGACCACATGGAAACTTTTGCTAGCTGGAGGTTACTCTGACCACATCACGCATCAGCAGCTATGTAAACATGGACTGCCGCATCTCTCCTCAGCTCTTTTCCTGCTGTTGATTGTACTTGTCACTTACCACGGAATTGCTGACCAACTAGCCGTTGTTGTTTATTATTTTATTCTTAAGTAATCACCAATATACCGCCACCTCTTCATGCCACCGAAATCAATGGCGTTGCTCTGGTACTGCGAGTGTGGAGAAAAGATCTACAAGGACAACCTACACAAAGTGTGCGTCAGTTGTTTAGGCCTCTCTCACAATGTCAGGATTTGTGAGATTTGACAGGGCTTCAATCACACAACCAGGAGAAGCAGAAGAAAGGCACTGGAGAAGTTTTTATTAGGAAAAAATCTCTAGCTCCATGGAAAAAGCCCAGGGTCCGAAAGCAGGGTCGACAGCCCTATCGAGCGATACATGGTCATTGAATTCCAAAGACTGCAAAGTAGATGGGTCATTGTCAGGACATAAGCATAAAGATAAGGACAGATCTGCTTCTCTGGCGAGGTCTAGGTCACTGTTGTGGACTGCAAGTAATCAGCTTAGGCACTGCTGAACCTGGTATGGATGGTATGTCACCATTGTCAGTGGGTCCAGGCCCATCATAGACTACAGTGTTCAAGGCTCCTGGCATTGCCATTGAGGTCTTCCATTCCTGTCGTCGACAGGGATGCTGATGACTAGGAAGAATATAATCCAGACCTCATAATGGATGAGGGTTATGAAGAAGAGGAGGGTTATGGAGAAGAACATTATGCTTTGTTTTCTAGCTCCACAGTATCTTTATGTAGTGAGGATTCTGTGATGTATATTCCAGAAGTGATTCAGAATGGATTCCTGACTCAAGGTGTCACTGAACCCACCTAGGAAGAGGCAATTCTTGACCTGGTGCTCACGAACGGAGAGAACGTACAGAACATAACAGTTGGAGAGCCACTGGGTGGAAGTGATCATCACCCAGTGTGGTTCTGGCTGGACATGGGCAGGAAAAGTGTCCCCACTAAGACCAGAATCCTGGACTTTATTTTAGGAGAATGGGAGAAGTACTAAAAAGGTACCTAGCAAAAATTACAGTGACTATGGAGGTGGACTAAAAATTGGCTCTTATTAAGGAAGGCTTAAGGGCTGCAACAGAGGAGTGTGCTAGATTCAAGAGAAAGAATTCAAAGATCAAAACACCCAGCTGGTAGAACTTTGCAGTAGCCCAGTTAATGAGGAAGAAGATGCTGGCCTATAGGAAATTCTAGAAGACGAAGAGAGAGGAGGACAAGGAAAAATACCTAGGGCTGGCGAGGGAGGCAGGAAGGGTGGTTCAGAGAGCCAAAGCGCAGAAGGAACTGCAGTTAACAGAGGGTGTTAAGAATGGAGAGAAGGCTTTCTTCGGCTACATAAGTGAGAAAAGGGACAAGAAAGATGGGATAGTTAGACTAAGACAAGGAGACAGGTGGGTAGAGGAAAATAGGGAGAAGGCGGAGCTAATGAGTAAATACTTTTGCTCTGTCTTCACCAAGGAGAAAGACAGACTGGTGCTGACGGGGACAGACCAGAAGGTGGGAGGAGGACAGATGGGGCAATAGAAGGGGGAAGAGCGAAGAAAGGGTTGCTAACATTAAGGACAGACAAATAACCAGGCCCGGATGGAGTGCACCCTAGGGTGCTGAGGGAACTGGTGTGGGAGCTTTCGGAGCCACTGGTGGACCTGTTCAGTTGTTCACTGGAGTCGGGCGCGATACCACAGAACAGAACATGTGGTGCCCCTCCAGAAGAGCGACCCCAGAGATGACCCTGAAAACTACAGGCCAGTCAGTCACACTTCGATAGTGTGCAAACTTATGGAGACCATACTGAAGGAACGATTGATAGAGCATCTGGAGGAACATGGTCTCCATGATGTAAGGCAGCATGGATTTATGGGAGGGAGGTCCTGTCAAACAAATCTAATCGATTTCTTTGACTGGGTAATCAAAACAGTGGATAGGGGCCAAGCAGTGGACATCCTCTACCTAGATTTCAGCAAGGCCTTTGACTCTGTATGCCACAGGAGGCTGATCAGGAAGTTGGCGGACCTTGGATTGGGAGAGAAGATGGTTAGATGGGTGGAAATCTGACAAGGGAACATGACCCACCTGAGTGATCACAAGTGGTGTCCCGCAGGGTTCAGTGCTTGGGCCAGTACTGTGCAATGTTTTCATTAATGATATTGGGGATAGCATCACGGGCATAATGTATCTGTTTGCGGAGGGCACCAAGCTCTCTGGGAGGGTGAACTCAGCGGAGGGTATACAGGACCCTAAAGAGGACCTAAGAAAACTTGAAAATTGGTCTGGGATCTGGCAACTGAGCTTCAATTCCAAAAAGTGCAAGGTTGTGCACATGAGCCAAAAACCCCAGGACAGAGTACTACCTGGGAGGGGTCCGGGTATCTCCCACAGAGGAGGAGAAGGATCTGGGAGTGATAACTAGTGACCTGAAGCATTCTACACAGTGCAAGAAGGCAGTGGTAAGGGCAAACCGGATGTTTGGGTACATAGCCAGGGGGATCAGCAGTAGGTGACAGGAGGTGGTATTGCCCTTGTACAGGCCACTGGTGAGACCGCATCTGGAGTATGCGGTGCAGTTCTGGAGCCCTCACCTTAAAAAGAACATCAAACTGATGGAGACTGTCTAGAGGAGGGCTACTAAGATGATTGTGGGGCAGCAGGGTAAATTGCATGAGGAGAGAGACCGAGGGCCCTAAACATATACTCTCTGGAGGACAGGAGGGAGAGGGGAGACATGATTGGGACCTTCAAGTATTTGAAAGGGATTAATAAGGTGAACAGGGAGGGAATTTTTAGACTAAGTTGGGGCACAGCCTAATGTTTGGGGGTGGGGTTAAGAGAGATGTTAGAAGACACTTTGTCACAGAAAGGGTGGTGAATAAATAGAACATGCTGCCAGAAGAGGTGATCCAATCAAAGATGGTAGGCAGCTTCAAGACAGGCTGAGATAGATATGGGGGAAGATAAAGGTCATGGAAGGAGGGGGAGTTGAACGGGATGTAAAGGTAAGGGAGGGGGGAGCAGGGACAACATCCTGAGTTGAGAACCCTTTGCAATGGGCAAACTAGATAGACCTAAAAGTCTAATTCTGCTGGCTTCTTTGCATGTTCATATACACCCAGGTCTCCTGAAGATCCTACCTTCCAGACTATGATGCAGCAAATGCAAAATGCAATGGGTTTTTGCTGTGGAAGAAGAGGATTCCACCAAAAAGAACTGTGTGGATTTTCTGGAGGTCTCTTGTACTCTACCCACCATTGTCCCTCCAGTTTATGCTGCGGGGGAGGATCCAACATCTGCTGCATGGTACAGGCCAAATACTATACCAGCTGTACCCAGAAAGACTGACAAGCAGTACCCTGCTCCTGCTGCCAAGCCTTATTATGCCAAGCAGCCTGAAACAGATTCTGTGGTTGTAATGGCTTCCCATGCTAGATCCAGGGCACTAAAGCATATGAGTACCTTGCCCCCGATAAGGAATCCAGGAGGCTTGATGTGATGTGCATGTGAACATACATCTTTCCCTCATTAGGTCTGCATATTGCTAACTACCAGTCTCACATGATCAGGTATTAAAATAACCTCTGGAAGGCTGCCAAAGCTGCATCTTAGGTCCTTGCAGAAGGCACTGCCAAGAACAAATTACAGTACTTGAAGATTTGACAGCTGGAACTGAGGTAGACAAACATCTGCTGCGTTCAGCATATGATGTTTCAGATGCATCTGCCAGGGCACGTGCCACTGGCATTTGCATAAGAAGGTATTCTTGGCTTAGGGTGGCGGAGTTTGCAACTGATGTGCTGCAAACAGTTCTGAATGCTCCTTTTAGAGGCAACATATTGTTTGATTACCATGTAGAAGATGCATTATGAGGCCTTCATGTCTCTAAAATGACTAAGGTCAGTTAAATCCTTGTATCCCATGCCTTGTAGAGGTTGGGGTAAAGGATCCTTTCGCCAGCCTGCTGCCAGCAGTGGTTGTCAAGTCTACCATCAGCAAGGCTTAGGTAAGGGTGGTGGAGCTTTGCCAGCTCCACCTGCCCCAAGAGTTCTTTCTAAAATGTCCAAAGCCGGTGGTTCTGCTCCCGCCGGCTTAGCATGACGCGTGTTGGAGTACTCCCACACTCTTCAGCCACAGGGATGGTAGTAGGGGGTCTCTTCTCCCTTCATCTGACACAGTGGAGGGAAATTACCACAGACAAGTGGGTCCTGGAGATAATTGCAAAGGAACATGCTCTGGAGTTATTGGAAACCCCTCCAGAGCATCCTCCATCTCCTTCAGCTTATGCCCCGGAACATCTGTCCCTGCTGAAAGAAGAGGTACAAGCTTTGTTAACCAAATGTGCCACAGAACCTATACCTTCTCACCAGAAGGGCAAAGGGTTCTACTCTGTATGCTTCCTGGTCCCCAAATGGACAGGAGATCTCATGCCTGTGTTAGATCTGAGAGACCTAAACTTCTTCATAGAGCACAAGACATTTTTCATGGTGTCACTGCAAAATCTGATTCCACTGTTGCACACAGGGGACTGGATTTGTTCCTTGGACATGAAGGATGTATACATTCATATCAAGATCAGACAGCATCATAGAAAGTATCTGAGATTTGTATTGGAAAGGGAGCACTTACAGTTCAGAGTATTGCCCTTCTCTGCCACAGGTCTTTATTAAATGCTTGGTAGTGGTTGCAGCAGCTCTTCACAGAGAAGATCTGTATGTCTTCCTATACCTGGATGATTGGCTACTGAAAGCTGGTTCCACGAACCAACTTGAACACACCCTGTCTCAGACAAGGCAATTGTTTGAAGACCTGGGGATTACAGTGAATGTGCCAAAGTCAGTACTGATCCCTTGGTAGAGGTTGCAGTATATCGGTGCAGTGCTGGACACAGAACAGGGTAGAGTGTTTCAGCTTGTGGACAGGACAGAACATCTTATGGCACAACTGGTGTACAGAAGTCATTAAGTCCCAGCCAGAAGTTTCCTGTGTCTCCTGGGACTCATAGCAGCAGCCATTGTGACTGTGTTTCTGGCTTACTTACATATGCGGATACAACAGTGGACACTGAAAGTGCAGTGATAGCACGTGTCTGATGACATGGACCAAAAGGTGCATGCCACATCCCGTTTACACAAAACACTGACGTGGATGGACAGCAGCAACCTCTTGAGGGGCGTTCCATTCTTAATCCGAACTCCATCTCATTCTTACCTCGGATGCTTCAGGACCCGGGTGGGGAGCGCATCTCGGCCCTTATCAAATCCGAGGTGCATGGACCCAGGTGGAAACCAGATTAGAAATAAATGTCAAATACAACAGGCTGCATCTGACTAAAGAAGGGGCGCGTGCACTGGGAGAAAAAATTGATGTCCATGTAGGTCATTTAAACTAGGCAGGGGGGAGCAGGAGGATAGGGAGTCTTATTTGTGAAATGGTAGGTTCTCTAGCTCTCCTTCCCCAACAAAATGGGCTTGCCTTCAAAGAATACTAATCTAACCACACTAGCCAACAGAGAAAAGCCGGGGGTAATAAGGGTGGGAAATCAGCTGCTGAACATCCTGCAGACACAGAAAATAGAATTCATGCAAGTTCATGGAAGGTCAGACAATCCTGGATGTCCTATAGGACTGTGTGCTCAATCAGCATGGTTATGGTTCCAGCTAGGCAGGACGCAATTCTCGATGTGGTTGTCACCAATACTGAAGCGGTAGGGGCAGTTTGATTTGGGGACCCTCTAGCCAATAGTGACCATAACACAATATTGTTTGAGGTCTTCTTTGGGGCTGAAAAATCCAAATCCCAGACAGTGGTCTTGAGCTTCAGAAGAGGGTGGTGAAGGAGGCAAAGGCAGAGACAACGCTTAGGATCAGAGAGGGGATAAAGACAGGAGAAAAACACTTCTGCCATTACATTCAGGAAAAAAGCAGGAAAGGGATGGGATTGCGAAATTGCTGGATGGGGTTGGACTGGTGGAGAAAGACGGTCAAAAGGCACATGTTTTAAAAACTCCTTTTGCTCGGTATTTACAAGAGGGAATACTGATCCAGTGCCAGAGAGTGGTATAAGAGCTGCTGATAGAGGGATACTGGTAATGGGGAATCCGTAATTTACCACAGATAGGGTCAGAGATGGTCTGGCAGCCCTCAAGCCAGACAAAGCACAGGAACTAGATGGATTGCATCTGAGAGTACTAAAAGAATTAACAGAAGAGTTAGCTGTCCCCCGGCACACCTATTCAACAGCTCACTGGGTACGGGAGTGGTTCCGAGGGACTGGAGGGTGGCAGATGTGGTATTGCTTCATAAGAGGGGGAGCAGGGAACAGGTGGGGAATTACACACTGGTAGCCTCACTTCTGTAATGGGAAAGCTAATGGAAACCTTGATTATGCAAGACCTTGTGCAATACCTAGAAGAGAACAGGCTCCAGGACACCAAACAACATGGATTTGTGGCAGGAAGATTGTGCCAGACAAATCTAATCACCTTTTTCGACTGTATGCCAAGGGACTTTGGATGGGAGACACGCAGTGGACCTTCTCTATTTTGATTTCAGAAGGGCATTTGATTCTGTACCACACAAGTGCCTGCTGAGGAAGCTGGAGGACATAGGGGCCACAAAAAGTATAGTCAGGTAGGTGGGCAACTGGCTCAGACAGGAGTCAAAGGGTGGTGATAAATGGGGTGAGGGCAAAAGTGTGCATGGTTACTGGTTGGGTTCCACAGGGATCTGTGTTGGGCCCTGTTCTCTTTAGCATATTCATCAGTGGCATCGGCAATGGTATGTAGGGTAAACTAGCCCTGTTCACAGATGACACCAAGCTTGGAGGGTGGGTGGACACTCTTGAAGGGGTTAGGGACCTACAAGAAGAACTCCAAAAATTGGAAAGGTGGTCAAATCTGTGGCAGCTGAAATTCAATGTAAAAAAGTGCAAAGTGATGCATCTCAGTAAAGGGAACCCAGGGACAAAATATTGGCTCAGTGGGGTTAAATTGAGCACCTCACAGGAAGAGAGGGACCTGTGGGTCATTATTATGGCCACCATGAAGCTGACAAGTCAGTGTAATAAAGCTGACAGCAGGGCAAACAAAATGTTGGGGTGTATGGGCAGAAGGATTGATAGCAGGAAGAGGGAAGTGATCATCCCCCTCTGCAGATCCCTCATTAGACCACACCTAGAGTACTGTGTTCAGTTTTGCAGGCTGCACTTGAAGAAGGATAAGGGACAGGCTGGAATCAATGCAGAGAAGGGGGACAAAGATGATCCAGGGTTTGCAGGGACTCCCCTATGAGGAACGGCTGGCAGCATTGAATATGTACTCACTGGAAACCAGGAGGGAGAGGGGCAACATGACAGAAACATTCACGTTCCTGAGAGGCATAAACAAACTCCCCGACACGGAGGAGCTGTTCCATAGGGTCACTAACACAACAAGAGGGCATGAATGGAAGCTTGGGGGGGGGGGAGTTTCAGGATGGAGCTAAGAAATACTGCTTGACAGAAATAGTAGTGGAGCCTTTAATAGTTTGCCAGTGGAAGTGATGGGGGGCAGAGACTGTGAGAATTTTCAAGCATAGGTGGGACATAGCTGGAGCACAACTTTGAGACATTAAAGCATGTATACAGTAATTTACTGTGGGAGGCAGCCCCCCCAGGACAATTGCTAGGTCCTGGGCTGGCTCGATGGATCCTGGTCTCCTTCTGCTGTTGTTTTTCTATGTTTCTGTTTCTGTATCCTGGAGATGAGAGCTGTCTTATACAGTCTCCTGGCTTTCCAGGAGCATCTGGCTCTGGGTCATCTGCTAGTACTGGCAGACAATGGCAGTGTTATACATTGCATAAACAAACAAGGAGGGACTCATTCCTGTCCTCCATGTTGGGAAGCAATGAGAGTGTGTAGTGGGCACAGGAACACAACCTAGAGTTCTCAGCCGTGCATCTCTCGGGGGTCGAAAACATCTTAGCAGACAAGTGAGTGAGTCATAGTACAAGATGCATGAATGAGAACTGCTGACTTCCGTGGCAAACAAGCTCTTTGCAAGGTGGGGTTGTCCAGAGTTGGACCTTTCTACGTCTCACCACAATGCAAAACTGCCGCATTTCTGCTCACTCGTTTCAGGGCCTGGGGTTTTTGGTGAGACGTGTTGTCCCTCTCTTGAAAAGGAGGTTTCTGTCCGCGGTCCCTCCTATTGCATTAATACAGAGAGTGTTACTGAAATTACAGATGGAGGGATGTGGCTGTCATCCTCATTACAATTCTGTGGCCTTGACAAATACAGTATCCGCTGCTACAGCAACTATCATTGGAGCCTCCATTATCATCGCCTCTGTGCAGAGGCCTGTTGGCACAGGACAAGGGGGCTCTGCTCCATCCAGATCTGAAGTCCCTGCACCTGAATGCCTGGCTCCTGAAGACATAGCCATTGCATGGTTTAGGGTGTCACCAGAAGTAGGTGATGTGCTGGTTGTGGCCAGAAAACCTTCCACCAGCAAAATTCCTCTTTAAAGTGGAAGTGTTTCATTTTGTAGGCCACTTTCAAAAATGTAGACCCATTCACCTGTGCACTAAATGCAGTGTTGGAATACTTGCTGGCCCTGTCAGACTCCAGCCTGCAGTATTCCTCACTGAAGGTGCATCTGGCAGTCATATCAGATTTCCATGCCCCTATTGATGGGCGAACGGTAGCTCTATTGAAGGTCTCTCGTACCTTTTTGAGAGGTATTCTGCACATGAAACCTCCCATTCATAATCCGTTCCTGCCTTGGGACCATGATCATTTGCTTGAGAAACTTACTTTGGCTCCTTTTGAGCCAGCTGTAAGTTGTGGCTTACACCTCCTCTTGTGGAAAGCATTATTTTTAGTTGCAGTCACTTCGGCTCGAAGGATTTCAGAGCTACAGGCTCTGATGTGTTAGCCTTCTTATTTGATTTTCCATAAAGACAGTGTCTTTATGTACTAATTCAAAGTTTTTGCTGAAAGTGGTATCTGAGTCTACGCTAAATCAAACCAGCCACCTTCCAGTTTATTATTCAGAGCATGCCAATCAGGGTGAAGCATTGTTCTATACTTTTGATGTACATAAAATCTTAAGATACTACATTGCTCACATTAAGGACTGCAGAATATCTTCAGCTATTTGTTTTGTTCACCCCTGGGAAAGAGGGTGTCCCTGTGTTGAAACGGCGCTTGGTCAGATGGCTAGCACGTTGTATTGCATTCTGTTATAGGAAGTACAGTAAGGAACTTTCTGATGTGGTTTATAGCCATTATACAAGGGTTATAGCCACATCTGTTGCCTCCTTTACAAATGTTTCTGCAGCTGACATCTGCGCTGTAGCCACCTGGAGTACTCTCCACACCTTTACTAAACATTACAGTGTGGACATTGTTTCTCGTAGACAAGCAGGTTTTGGCCTTGCTGTTCTACAGGGCCTACTGTCATGAACGGACTGCACCATTCTCCCAGCTAGCTTTTGGGACTGCTTGTGACTCATTTCAAAAGTGTTGCCTAAGGAAAGGGATATCCTTGAAGAAGATACAACAGTTACTTACTCACCGTGACAGTAGATCTTTGAGAGAATCTCTGCCCTTAGGATATGCTGGCACTCCCTCCTCTCCCCCTTTTTTATCAATTGTGGGGGAATGTGGCATCTAAATCTGCCTTGGGAATTTCCATGGTTGCTATCTCCAGCACCTGCATCTTTCTGATGTTAGAGGTGCCGGTATTATCTCCTGGTTCCCCAAGAAGAGTTCTCTGAGCACAGTCTCCAGTGGGTCCGCCCATGTTTATGTAGATGCTGATGCATGATGTCGTCTCGGGTGACCCTGGCTAGCAAAAGTTTCTGTGTGGTCCTAGCTGTGATGCGGGTATGGTTCCAAAAAATGTGGCCTAAGAGAAGAGATTCTCTTGAAGATGTACTGTTACGTTAAGTACGTAACTGTTAGTTTTCTCTCAGCTGTACCACGTGCTAATGGTCAACCATGTAAGAAGGTGGGGTGCCTGAAAAGGCAAGTTGCTTCGGCAGCGGTGTTGTTTCTGACCACCACCTCTGTCTGGGCAGTTGCTCTGGCAACAAGCAGTCCAGCAGCTGGGAAGGTGGACCATCCTTCTGGAGTCGTAAAACGAAATGGTCCAGATCCTGCACATCCTCTTCGTTAGGGTCTTTGCACTGTTCAGCCTCGCCCTCTTCTTGCAAAAAAGCTTAAGGGAAGGAAACGTCACCATCTGAAGTTGTCCTCTGGTCATTCGGCTGTGAGACACCTGATTTCTGCAGGTCCAGCTACCCCACCACAGGCACAGACAATACTGGGGACATTGGCCTGTGAGGTCAATGTCTTCATCCAGGAGCCTCCTCTGACCAATAGAGGGGACTCCAGTGGGAAGTTTGGTCATTGAGCAGCTCGTCTGGAGTGGTAGGGGTAGCGTATAAGTGACGTGGCACCTTTTTTGGTGCCTCCCCTAACCTTTTGGGGTTGCCTTCGGTGCTGTTTGACTTAAATGTGCAGCTGACTCCAACTCCAGACTGGGGCCAATGTTGGTGCTACTGACATCTGCTCCACCTCCAGGGACAGGGACAACCATGGCTCTTTTGCCAGTTCTTTCGGAGTTGTCATCACTGTTAGCGGTGTCACTTCCGATGTCAGGGTCGCTCTGTTTATGACCTACTCTGGTGTTGCTGACAGTGCTGGATGGGCCTTTGCTGCCGGGATCATTCCCTTCAGAGATGACTTCAGGGCCATCAGTGGTGCCACCCCCATTCCCAAGGCCCCTTCTGGATCCTCTGTTGCCTGTGTTGCCAAGGCTGCGGCCTGCACTATTGTCTTTTGACCCCTCCTGTTACTACCGTCTGGGTGTGGTGGGAGTAAAGGGGGTCAAGTTGTAGCCTGTCCTTGTTATCTCCGAGGGTGAGGAGGATGACTCGTACTATAGTCCAGAGATCCTGATACTCCTTTCATGTTCTGCACAGAAATATGCATTCTGCAGTGAATTTTGGGCCATCAGCCATAGACCAGGTTAGACTTCTCCAACAGGATTTCCAAAACATGCTTAATACCCTAGTTTCTCTAGATCTTACTTCCGAGAGGGTTCCTGCAGTAGGTCTTCACATATAGGACTGCATCCCCTGGCAACAGATCCTGCATGGGGATGCCCATTCTCGCTGCGTCCTCTGCCCGGGGCCTAGGCACAACTCGGCTAAGTGTGCCATTTGCCAGGGGTTCAATCAGGCCATGCACACCCATCGCAAGAGGACCCTTGAGGCTCACCTTCTTTCTCAGAGACGAATCTCCATGGAAAAGGAGCTTCAGGAGCTAAGAGAAAGGTCATCGTCGCCAGCCCCTGAAAAAAAGGAAGAAAAAGAAGGATAAGGAGAAGTGCCGGGAGCAGAGCCATTCTCCTCAGGGGGAAGACCAGCCAGACATCTGTTGACGATCAAGGTGGACCCTCTACTAATGTGAGTACCATGCCTGCTGGGCCTTCGTCTGCTCCGGCAGGCCAGACGCCCTCTCCCCCCACCGAGGTAAGTGGGAAGCCGGGGGTCACTTCCTTAGAGGTCTCTGTTAGGTCTTCTATTAAGGGCACCACTGATAAGTCACCCTCCGGCTCCGCCTCTGGCCGCCTGGCCCAGGCCAATTAGCCTGACTACAGTCTCTCTTTCGTAGTTAGCCTGGCCGCGCCTAGTAAGTTGCCTGACCGATCTTCTGTCAACCGCATAGATTCATCTGCTCTCCCGTCGGGCACTCTTATGGACCCCGACCCTGGGACGACTGTGCTCACGGGGGAACCTTCATCCCTGCCGGTCTCTACACCCAGTAATTCGCCACCTGTACCAGACTTGTCTCTTCCTTTGGATACTCTTCAGGACCTGTCATTGGGGTCTGTACTGGACCTCCCCCCTTCGCCAGGCTCCATTCTGCCGCCGGAACCTCCTTCACCCATGGATCCATCACCAGACCTAGGCGGCTCAAGTATGAACCGTCCTTCCTCGGGACCTTCACCTACCCCGCTGCTGCTCCCTAGCTGCCCTTTGACACCTCCCCCGTTGGGCTCTTCAGCTCCTCCTGCGTACCTTGTGGGTGGTTTTCCGGGGCCAGATCCCCACTACCCGTCCCTGGGAGGCCCGCCACCGGATAATGCCTTTCCGATGCCAGGCCATGTTCAGCTGACTCAGGTTACCCCCCACCGGTTATATGCTGGCTTCCCACGCCAGGCTATCCGTCACCAGGTTATCCGACGCCAGGATACCCTCACCAGGCTACATGGGGCAGTGCTTGTACCAGTACCCTTACTGGCACCAACCACCCAATTATCCCTCTTTCACAGGGTTCCCAGGGTACCAGCCTCCGTCCCCGCCTCCTCCACCGCCCGACCGTGAGTCCATCCCGGTGTGGTGGAAGGATGCTCAGTCACAACTCCTGTGGGAACTTAAGCAACCTCAGCTGGTAGGGGGCACCCTCCCCCCAGGGGGCCCCCTCCTAGCCCAGCATGCTTTGGCCAAGCCTCTGATACTCTTCCTCATGGGGAAACCGTTGTTGACCCCTCCCTGCCCAGCAGGCAGGAGTCTTCAGAGTCCGATGAAGATTCGGACATCAGAACCCCACTCACCAGTTGAACCTCAGCCTAAGGAGTCCCCTAAATCACCCTCCGAGGACCCTTCGTTTGAGGAGCTTTTTTTTTTTTAAAAAAAAAAAATCTTTTATTTCAACTTTTCTTCACACGTATCAAGTAAAGTTACATTACAGTGAGGTAAGTGAAGCAATAAATAGTAGCATTAAATTGTTAGTAGAATCATAAATTCTTGAGGATCCAAGCATTATCATAGCAGTTCAGTTCTGCAGTATATTATTTATTAAAAGAAGTCCATCTCCATGAAATACCCCGGTTTCTGGGGCTTAACATACTAACATACTAAAATGCCAGCAGAATAGGCCTAACGGTCTTTCGTGTCTGCTCGTTTGGTCAGCCCCAACCCTGGGAGCTGACCTTGCTGCCCCCCAACCCTCTCTGGTTACTCCCTTCCCAGGCCCGGATATTCTCGCTGCATAGGACTTTGCTTCCAGAATCCTTCCCCTATACCTGTCCCACCCCCTCTTAAACCCCTCCACCGCCTCTGCCTCCACCAGCCCCCTGGGCAGTGCATTCTGTGGCTCCACCACCCTCTCAGTGAAGTAACACCACCTCCTTTCTCCCCTGAATCTCCCCCCCTCCAGCTTCCACCCATGCCCTCTACTTGCCCACCCCCTTCTTCCTTCAGAGCACCCTGACTGCTCCTCCCATATTTACCACCCTTCATGTACCTGAAGAACTCTATTAAATCCCGCTGGTCCCTTCTCTCTTCCAGTGTGTACATATTTAGCCCATCGAGCCTGTCCCCCAGGCCTCAGATCATTTTGATTGCCCTCCTCTGGACCCTCTCCAGGAGTTCGATGTCCCTCTTTAAGTGTGGCCTCCAAAACTGCACGCAGTACTCGAGGTGTGGCCTCACCAAGCAGTTATACAGAGGGAGTATCACTTCTCTCCTTCTGGAGGTGATCCCCCTAGCGATGCATCCCAGCATTCTGTTGGCCTTGGCCACTGCCCTCCTACAAGTCTCAGAGTTGTTCATCTTGACATCCACCACCACCCCCAGGTCCCTCTCAGCCATTGAGACTTGTTGCATTCCCCCCAGGTGTACACTTGGCCCGGGTTTCTGGCTCCCAGGTGCAGTACCTTGCATTTCTCTGCACTGAACCTCAGCTTCCACTTTCTAGACCCCCTTTCCAGAGCCTCCAGGTCCCGCTGTAGGGTCACCCTCCCCTCCTCCACCACCGCCCCCAGTTTTGAGTCATCCGCAAAGAGACTCATCTCACTCCTGATGCCCTTCCTTATGTCAGAGACGTAGGCATTGAACAAGAGGGGCCCAAGGATCGATCCTTGAGGGACCCCACCAATGACCCTCCTTGGGGATGAGACTATCCCGACAACCATGACCCTCTGGGTCCGGTCCTGGAGCCAATTTCCTATCCATCTGATCATCTGGTTCCCCACCCCCCATTTCTACCAGCTTATCCAGCAGGCCCCCATGAGGAACAGAGTCAAACGCCTTGCTGAAGCCAAGAAAGAGGACGTCCACCAGTTTACCCAGGTCCAAGGCACTTACCACCCAGTCATAGAACTCCACAAGGTTTGTCTGACTTGATTTCCCTGGGACAAATCCATGCTGCCTATCGTCCAGGCTCCCCGACTTTTCCAGGTCCCCCCCCCCAGTCTCTCCTTGACAATGCCCTCCATCACCTTGCCCATCACCAATGTCAGGCTGATGGGCCTGTAGTTCCCTGCCACCTCCCTTGATCCCCCTCCTTGTGGATAGGCACTACATGCGCCACCTTGCAGTCCTGGGGCACCCACCCTGTCCTCAGAGAGATGCTGAAAAGCTCCGCCAGGAGTTTTGCCAGGACGTCCGCCAGTTTCTTCAGCACTCTGGGATGTAATTTATCTGGCCCCGGTGCTTTCTCTGCCTTAAGAGACCTGAGGGCTTCCCTTACTCTCTCTGCTGTGATTTCCACCTCCACTACCCTCCCCCGCCAGTGATGGCCCCTCTCCCCAGACCTGCCAATCGGTAAGACTCCTTCCCCTCCTCAGTTTCACTGTCTCCTCCCATGTATGATGCAGCCCCCCCATTTTCCTTGGTGAACTCTGAGGTGAAGTACTCATTTAGTACCTTAGCCTGCTCCCCTGGGTCTTGTGCCCATCCCTCCCCCTGTTTTAATCCTGCTAATCTGCCCCTTCACCCTCCGCTTTTCCCCAGTGTATCTAAAGAATCCCTTGTTCCCTCTCCTAATTTCCCTGGCCAGGTTCTGCTCCTTCCTTGCTTTAGCAGCCCTCACCACCCTAGTGGCCCTTCTGGCCATCAGCTCATACACCCCTCGATCCCCTTCACTCCTTGAGCACGTGAAATGCCTTTAAGCCGCCTTCTTTTCCCTCATCACCTCCTGAACCTCCCTGGTCCACCAGCAGGGTTTACGGCCCCTACCACATTTTCATCTTACTCTTGTACAGGTGCTGGTAGCATCCTGCACCCCCCTCCTGATGATTTCCCCCCTACTGTCAGTGTCCACATCTGGCCCAATCCCATCCAAATGCTTCTTAAGGATCCTTACCATTTCCTTGAAATCCGCCCCCCTGAAGTCAGTTACCTCTGTCTTTGTGCAGCCTTCTACCCCTCCTAGGTCCTAACCGAAAGTAGTTCTCCCCTAATGTTGAGATATAGCCAATTGCCTCTTAAAGGATGAGGTCCTTATATATATTTATCTTCTCTTTTAATTGGGTACGAAATGTTGGTCAATTTGGCATTCCCTGGCCCATGGCACCCCTTTGTCACCAGGTGGTGCGTTAACCATTGGTTATCCAACCCACTTAAAAGGTCATGGGCAAAGTTGGGAGCCACTGAAGAATGGTGCAGAACCCATCTCTGCCATTTCAACACATGAGATGGACTTTTATTTTGTATTTTAGCATTGAGACTCTCTAAGTGGTATATATCTGACATAATAGTTCTCCATTCTTGAACTCTTGGTATCTGAGTAGACATCCAGCGACGGGTTATAGCTTTCTTTACAGCTAGGAGACAAACTGGAAGAAGTGTATTGTGCCATGGAGGAGTGTTTTCTGGAAAGACCCCCAGCAGAATCTGCTCGGCCGTTGGCTCAACTGGCTCACTAAATAAAACAGTAAGTGCCATTTGAAAGGTGAGCCAGAAAGGCATTAGGTTAGGACAGAGCCAGAACATGTGGCCTAGAGAGGCCTTGGGGCAACCACAACCTCTCCAACAATCCCATATTTATCCGGAAGGAATTTGAGAAGAACCTCAGGTGCTCTAAAATAGCGGGAGTGGCACTTCCACGCAAACTCCCTCCATAGAGGGGGATGATGTGGTGTTTACGACCCGCAAGGCAGATCCCAACCATGTTTCCAAGGAGACCTCTAAGTAAGTAAGTAAGTAAATATTTATTTCTTTAAGGTGCCCTTCCAAAGCTCAGGGCACCTTTACAATATCAGTCATACAAATCAAGACCACAATTATAAACAACATCAAATTCAATAAACAATCCAATATAATTTAAATCACTAAAAAAATGCTTGGTTAAAAAGGAAGGTCTTTAAAGCTTTTTTAAAGCTCTCCACAGTCAGGCAGTTGCGTATCTGGCAAGGTAGAGAATTCCACAGGGTAGGGGCCATAAAGGCAAATGTTCTTCCACCAGATGTTTTTAAGGTTACCCTGGGAATCTCCAGAAATCCCTCACCAGAGGATCAGAGGGAGCGGGAGGGACAGTAAGAAGTCAGGAGTTCTTTCAGATAGCGAGGTCCCAAACCGTGTAGGGTTTTATAGGTCATCAACATGACCTTGAAAGTGATCCGCTGTACAGGCAGCCAGTGCAATTCATGAAGCTTACAGGTGTTATATGGTTGGACCTCGGACTTCCAGTCAACAACCTAGCTGCCGCGTTTTGCACCAGCTGTAGCGATGGATATCCACTCCCGGCAGCCCTAGATAAAGGGCGTTGCAATAATCAAGATGATTGGACACAAAGGCGTGGACCAGGGTAGGAAGATCCTCTGATGGAATCAAGTGTTTCACCTGCTATATTCCTTAGATGAAAAAAGGATAATTTGACTTCTGACTGACACCTGTGCCCTCAGGGTCAAGCCCTCGTCAGAAATATACGCACCAGGTGCACGCCTGACCAGATGCCATGAGCGGGGTTCCTCCCAGGAATAAACCTGAGAGTTTTCCCACCCATGGACTTGATATCCTTACCCTCGGTTCCACCACCAATATCTCTGTTTTCCCTGGGTTCAACCTCAGCCAATTAGCACTCATCCAGTTCTGTATCTCCTGGAGGCAGTTGTTAAACAATGTACTTGACTCAGACTCCTGCTTGGGTACAAAAGACATATAGAGTTGAGAATCATCGGCATAGCAATGGAAACTCAAACCAAAATGTCTTATGATGTCCCCTAATGGAAGCATATGCACTGCAAATAACATGAGGGACAACACTGAACCCTGTGGCACTCCACAGTGTAGACAGCGAGAGGTCAAGGAATAAATCTAAGGACAAGTCTTTATTCCATTCTTGTAGAATTGAGGCAGTGGACTCTGACTGTTCATTCCTCAACCCCTTATAAATAAGTCCTATGATGTGTGTTCCTAAATTCCCTCGAGTGGCTTCGATAAATAATTTTAATAAGTCTGGGGTAGGGGAGGGCATTTTAACCTGAATGTTCCTATTATGTAATATGTGATTACGAACCTGGAAATAGCGAAATAGGTTGGAGTTATGGAGATTGTACTGAGACTGTAACTTTTCAAAAGGGAGAATCCCTTGAGGGGAAAGAAATTGGTAGATATGAGAGAGTCCCATTTTTCTCCAAGTGGAGAAGGCAAGATCTATATGTATAGGGACAAAAGTCTCATCTTCAGAAATTAATTTACAGTACTTGTAAATTGTACATATTGGCAGAGACCTTCTCATATGTTTCCATAATTTAAAGATTAGGGACGTATCATTCGTGAGGGCAGCAGCTGACACCGATCTCTCATCAGAGGAGAACAAGATTCTCTTAATATCAAAAAGATAGTTTAAATGAAATTCAATAGTTTTCCAGGGTGACTTGTAAGACTCTCTCAGCCACAGTATCAATATCCTCAGAAATGCTGATCTAGCATATAAACTAAAATCAGGAAGATTAAACCCCCCCTTGGGCCAGGGATAATTTAAGGATCAATGACCTTATTCTGGGATGACCCCTACCCCAGACAAAGCCAGATATCAATCTGTTCCATGATTTAAAGTAATATAATGAGGGGAAAAAGGGGACATTTTGGATCAGATACTGATGGCGGGGGAGAATATTAGTATGAATAATCTCAATTCGCTGGTGGAAGGGGAAAAAAACAGTAGACCACCTATCCAGGTCTGATTGGATTAGTAAAGTAAGAGGTTCATAATTTATTGTTTCCATGACCTCTGGGTCTAAAGGAACATGAAGGCCCAAGTATTTTTTCTTAGTGGACAGCCATTTGAAGGGGAAGGCCTTTTTTAGATGATGGGGAGGGTTAAAATTAAATGCTAAAATTTCTGTTTTGGCCATGTTTAACTTGAATCCTGCTGTTCTTTTAAACCAAGTCAAAATTTGCTATATAACAGGAATAGACGTCGTGGGGGACAGTAGGGTTAATAATATATCATCAGCAAACATGCTGATTTTATATTTCTGCAGGCCAGTTGGTATGCCTTCAATCAAGATCGTAGTCCTTAAGACAGACGCCAGAGGCTCAAGGTATAGTGCAAAGAGGTGAGACAGGGGGGCATCCCTGTCTCATTCCTCTACCCAATTGGAACGGGGTGGGGAGACAGGGCTCCATTTGAAGTGGACATAGGCCCTCGGGGACCTAAAGAGGTTAGTTAAGTAAGTAATGAATGAAGAGGGAAAATGAAAGGCCCTGAGGGTGTCCCAAAGAAGAGACCATGAGACACGATCAAAGGCCTTTTCGGCGTGTAGGCTAATAAATACTGATGGAATTTTTCTGGTGCAGAAATATTCCTGCAGGACTAACATTTGGGGAGCATTGGAGGACCATTCAGAAGGCTTGTGGCTGTCCGTCCAGGGAACTGGACCCTCCAGCGCAAGAGACTAGCCGAGCATCTGGACCTGGCTAGTGTGGATCCCCTCCCCATCCCCCTTGGATGGGACCACATGAAGATCTTGCGTCCACCATCTGGCAACAGCTGTCCGCCATTCCGGCTGTTTCCCATAAAGTGGATAGAATCTACTTTCCCCTGCAAGGGGTCTCCCACTTGACCGCACAACTGAAAGATGACTCCATGGTCATCACTGCGGCCCATGACAGATCTCCACAGCCTAAACACTTCAGTGCTTCTCCTCCGGATAAGGACTCCAAACAGCTGGATTGGTTCGGCAAAATACCTTTTGCCTCATCCACTACTTGTGCCATCAGGTCATTGAACTACATTTCACACATGGTGGCTT
This sequence comes from Neoceratodus forsteri, assembly GCA_016271365.2. NCBI lineage: Eukaryota > Metazoa > Chordata > Ceratodontiformes > Ceratodontidae > Neoceratodus > Neoceratodus forsteri. The sequence continues at coordinate 1,349,571,143 of CM057456.1, read as the reverse complement.
TTCAAAAATCCTCACTAACAGAACTGGAGAAGGATCTCCAGGAGATCCCTGATGAGCAACTCGGAGCCAAACTCCTGGAGAAGTGTGGATGAACAAATCATCCTGCCGTCATGCTCTCCGAGTCACCTACGATTCCGTGGCTCGGGCAGCGGCCTCGGGGATCTGCCTCAGACGCACCTTTAGGGGTCCTGTTCTGTTCGGAGGCAACACCAAAGATATAATAACTGGGCTGCAGGAGAGCAGCAGGTCCCTCCAGGACATCCGTTCCATGTACCGTACCAGCCAGAAGACATTGCAGCAGCCCTTTCGCCGCTAACGGAAAGTGGAACAAGAACCAGGGCAGGCGTCAAAACAAATAATGTGCCACAAGTTCAGGAGCCCAAATTCCTCAGGCCAAGTTTGCCAAAGCTGCCTCAGGAGGAAAGGCTCCTCTCTGCATCCTGACTTGTTTCCCCTCCTTCTGCTCCCTCCGTATCACTCGGAGGAACCGGTAGGGGGAAGATTCGGCCTTCACTTGGAAGGCCTTTCCAGCAGATGTACGGGTTTTACAACTCATACAAAGAGGGCACTCAATAGAGTTCCTGGAGAAACCTCCTTCAAATCCTCTGTGAAGGTCTTTTTACCTGTCAGGTCAGATCCCTCTGGTCAGACAGGAAATCCAGGATCTGCTGCAAAAAGCAGCCATAGAGCCCATTCCTCCAGAGCAAACAGGAAAGGATTCTACTTCCATTTCTTCCTAGTTCCAAAGAAGATGGGGGATCTAAGACCTATCCTAGATATTGCCGTGCTCAGCCTCTTCGTGGAATACAAGAGGTTTCGCATGCTGACTCTCCAGGGACTGTTGCCCTTGCTCCTTCAAAACACTTGTCTGTGCTCCCTGGATATGTAGGATGCCTACCTGCATATCCCTATCCTCCCAGCCCACCGCTGCTTCCTCAGGATCTTCTTTCTGGAGGACCACTTCCAGTTCAAAGCCCTTCCATTTGGCCTGCCTTCAGCACCTCGGGTTTTCACCAAGTGCTTAGTGGTGGTAGCAGTGTTCCTTCACTGCAAGGGCATTTATGTGTTCCCGTGCCTGACTCTTTTCAGCCACTTCACCAGACAGCCTGAAGGAGTCCCTCTCCTTCACCCTGGACCTCTTCTCCAGTCTGGTAATTTCGGTCAGCCTACCCAAATCCCAGCTAGTACCCTCCCAGCACCTCCAATTCATTGGAGCAGTGCTGGATACGGTTCAGAGCAAGGCCTTTCTCCCTCTTGACCAAACGGAGACACTCGTCTCCCAGGCCACATCAGTGGCGTCCTCTCTGTGGACCATGGCTCGGTCTATCCTTTACGTGTTGGGCCTCATGGTGGCAGCCATACCCACAGTACCCCTGGCCAGGATGCCTTGAACATGGGTTGGGGGCACATCTAGGGGAACACAAAACACAGGGTTCCTGGTCCCCTATGGAGGAGAATCTTCACATCAGCTTCCTGAAGATGAGAGCAGTTCTCTACACTTTCCAGGTTTTCCAGTCTTTCCAGTTACTTCTTCTCCTGGAAACACTCCTCATCCAGACAGACAACATGGCCACTGTCTGGTATCTGAACAAACAGGGAGGCACCCGATCATAACCCCTTTGCAGGGAAGCAATGAGGGTGTGGTATTGGGCGATTCAGCACGGCCTATACTTGACAGCAGCCCACGTGCCGGGGTTCACAGCATCCTGGCAGACAGTCTCAGCTGATCAGTCGCCAGGGCTCACGAGTGGGAACTAAAGCAGGAGGTAGTGGAAGATATGTTTCTTCTGTGGGGTCAGCCAGACCTAGATCTGCTCGCCTTCCCATCCAAAAAAACTGCACAGCTTTTGCTCACTCGTTCCTGGGCATGGTGCTTTTTGGTGAGATGCACTGTCTCTATCCTGGACAGGGAGGTTTCTGTACACTTTCCCTCCCTTTCATCTAATACAGAAGGTTCTGCTGAAGCTCCAGGCAGAGGGGACTCACATGATTATCATTGCCCCTTTGTGACCTTGGCAGATATGGTTCCTGTTTTGCAACAACTGGCTCTGGGACCACCAGTTCCTCTGCCTCTCTCTCTCTCTCTCTCTCTCATGACCTTCTGTCCCAGGAGCAGTACACCCTGGTCCATCCAAGCCTCAGGTCTCTCCCTCTTCATGCGTTGCACCTGTGGCCATAGCAATTTCTTGCTATGGAGTTTCCACCCAGGTAGCTCAGGTCTTGGTGGAAGCCAGGAAGCTTTCAACTAGATCCACCTATGCCATGAAATGGAAGAGATTTTCTATTTGGGCCACTGCAAAAGGCTGGGACCCATTTTGTTGCTCGGTCCCCCAGGTATTAGAGTACCTCTTACATCTGTCAGAGTCCAGCCTCAGCTATTCCTCACTGAAGGTCCATCTTTCTGTGGTGTCGGCCTACCACCTTCTGGTGGAGAGCAAAACCCTAGCTCAGCTAGAGGTTTCTAAGACTTTTTTGAAGGGGATATTGATATAAAACTTACAGTCTAGAATCCTGTTCCTCCCTGGGATCTCAATTTTATGTTGGAAAAGCTTACTTTGCCCCCTTTTGAACCGGCAGCAAGCTGTGATATGTGTTTTTTTAGTGTGGAAAACTCTCTTTTTAGTTGCTATCGCTTCAGCTCGAAGGGTTTCAGAGCTTTTGGCTCTAGTCTGTAGAGAGCTTATTTAATTTTCCACGGGGACCAGGTGGTCCTGCAGACTAATCCTTCGTTTCTTCCGAAAGTGGTTTTGGAGATGACTCTAAATCAGAGTGTTGAATTGCCGGTGTTTTTCCCAGAGCACTCCAACAGGGGGGAATATCTCCTGCACACCCTTGATGTGCACAGGATTTTGAGGTATTATACTTCTCGGACTAAAGAGGTTCATAAGTCGAACAAGCTTTTTGTTGCCTTTGCCTCCCAGTGTCGGAGCAAGGTGATCACGAAACAGACTCTGTCGAGGTGGCTGGCTAACTGTATTCATTACACTTACCAGATGTATGAAAAAACCCTTCCGGGGGTGGTCAGAGGGCCACTTCTACTGCCTTTTTCAGGAATGTGTCCACTGCGGATATCTGTGCAGCAGCTACTTGGTCTTACGTCCACACCTTCACTAAGCATTACAGTCTGGACATTGCCTCTAGGCGTTGAGCTGGCTTCGGCCTTGCAGTTTTGCAAGGTTTTCTGTCTTGGACAGACCTTAGTTGGCAGACATCTTCCTCCTCCCGGAACCTTGTCTCTGACTCCTTCTTTTGTGTTAGACTGCTTGGTATTCAGTCCTATGTGTAAATACCTACTGCAGGAACCCTCTTGAAGTAAGATATAGCAGTTACGTAAGAACTTACCGTAAGAGTAGATCTTCGAGAGAGGTTCCTGCAGTAGGTCTCGTTTCCCACCCACCTTCCCCCTGCTCCTGTAGTTTCCTTATTTCTGTCCAGATCTCTGGCTTTGCCAGGGCACAGGGTACCAGGAGTTGTCACTTCTCTTTTCTACTCCCTTTACTTAGGTCTCCAGTGGAAAAGAACTGGAGGGCGGGCGTGGGACTGCCCCTTTTATAGTCACGCTGATGTTGGGTCACCTGACAATGGGGGGGGGGGATCCCGCTGTTGATTGCTAGCTACAAGTTTGCTGTGCAGACCTGACGCCAGGGAGTGCAGTCCTGTATGTGAAGACCTACTGCAGGAACCTCTCTCGAAGATCTACTGTTATGGTAAGTTCTTATGTAACTGTTATTTCCTCCCATCCAGCCGGTCCTGGACACACACTCTGAGGCTGCTTGGAAAAGGCCTGCTACTGTGGCACAAGCAGATGGACAAGAAATACATTTTGCCTAAATCTAAGCCCATGTATTTCACTCAGCTAATAGCGGGTGCTCTTGCTATTCTGGCTGAGAATGACAAAGCCATAGTGCCCAAGGAGGTAATTGTGCAAACTACTAACATGGCGTTGAGCAAAGTAGACACCATGGGCAAGCAGGTCTATACCTTGGGTACCCTAGGCTTGAGGATAGCTGACTACCAGGGCCACTTCTCCAAGCACGAATACGCCCTCTGGTGCAAGCATAAGTCTCCAACAGAGACCCTGCCAGACACAGAGGTAAAACAAGAGATGGTGCCAGCTGTTAAACAAGATACTGAATCTAATAGCCACCAGCTGAAAGCATCTCTGGATGCCTTTCATGCAGCACCTCACTCTGCAGCTGCAGGTATTTGCTTCAGGTGCCATGCCTAGCTGCATTCTTCTGGTTTAACCCCAGAGGTCCAGCAACAGATCATGAATGTGCCCTGTGATGGCAATTATCTGTGTGGACAACAGGTGGAGTAGTCTCTTGGAAATGAGATTGACTCTTAAGACTTTCAATCCGGCTCCCTGTAATCTGCAAAGGGGTAGAGGACGTGGCTCATTTCACAACAAGCAGGTGGGGGTAGGGGAGCCTGAAACAATAAATCCCAGCCTCCCCAGGCCCAGAAGAAAGCATAGCCAAAGGCACAGGTGCCAAAAGCACTCGGTTGGATTTCATCTCAGTGGACAAGATATTTCTAAGGATCATCGGGGAAGTATACTCCCTGGAATTGTAGGACCCCCCCCCGAATAATTCTCCCAGAATGCAGTCTCCCTTTATCAGCTCACATGCCCAGAGCTTCTGACACAAGAGATTGTTGGCCTTCTGAGAAACAGGGCAGTGGAAATAATGCCACAATCAGAATGGAACCCAGGGTGCTACTTCTGGTACCAAAGAAATCTTGGGGCATGTGCCACATTCTTGACCTCAGAAATATGAACAAATATCTGGATTGAGAAAGATTCAGAATAATTTCTCTGGGATCCTTACTGCCCTGCCTGAAACATCAGGATCACAGCATGTGCAGGATGCATACCAGCACATAATATGCACCCCAGTTACCCCAGATACCTCTGGTTCTGCATGGAAGAGTAACATTACCAGTTCAGAGTCCTACACTTTGGTCTTAACTCGGCACTGTGAGTCTTTACAAAGTGCTTTGCTGTGCTCATAGTGCACCTCAGAAAGCTAGGACCCCAAGTCTTCCCATGTCTGGATGACTGACAAATTTTAAGCCCATCCAAACAGGAGACAGAGCAGGCGGTGGCACTGCCTCTCAGTTCCTAGCATCCATGAGAGTCCTGCTGAACCTCTCAGTCTCAGTTGGAGCCTTCCCAGGAACTGCTGTACATAGGAACTATTCTGGCCATGACCTGAGTTCAGGCCTTCCTCCCAGATAGCAGACTACAGCAATCTTGCAGTTGGTATACTACATCATGGAACACAAGACTGTGCCATCTCAGTCCAGCAATGCATGCTGGGCCTAACAGCCTCCTCAGTGTTCACTGTGTCTCTAGCAAGGCTACACATGAGGACAACTCACTGGATGCTCTGTACCCAATGGTCACAGACATCACACCTTCAAAACTATCCCATTCATGTGATTAAACCCCAGCTGAGGTCCCTGATGTGGTGGTCAGTAAAGGACATCCTCCTCCAGGGCTTCCCTTTCTCCCCACTGGAGCCAGAGGTGACTCTTGCCATGGATTCCTCCCATCTAAGATGAGGAGCCCATTGTCAGTGTGTCCAGACACAGGGTATCTGGGACTCATCAGAAACACATCTCCATATCAGTGTGCTGGAGATGCATGCAGTTACGTATGGTCTGAAAGCCCTAGTAGTCTTGGTTAGCCAAGAGACAATTGTCCTCCAGACTGACAGCAAGTCTGTGATGTATTACATCGACAAACAGAGGAGCACACTCTTACCATCTCTGCAGGGAGGTGATGAGAGTGTGGGAATGGTGCTTGGAGCAGGGGATGCAGCTCCAAGCCCATTTATCTGCCAAGAGTCCAGAACACTCTGGTAGACAAGGTCAGTCAAACAGAGGCTGATCCGCACTAATGGTCACTGGCTGCAGATGTTGTGAGATCGCTGTTCGAGTGGGGCACCCCAGATGTGAACCTTTTTCCATCCCCACTCAATACCAGGTTGCCTCGATTTTGCTCCAGAAATCTAGGACATGGCATTTTCTGTCAGGATCCATTCAGACTGCCTTGGCAAAATCTGTTTCTGTTTGTATTCCATACAATCCCTCTCATGCAGAGAATGTTGCTTAAATTTGAGCTGTACAGGGGCAAGATGGCTCTAGTGGCCCCATGCTGGCCTCAGCAGATATGGTTTCCTCTGTTGAATAGACTTCTAGTCAGCAATCTGAGGGTTCTGCCATTCTGGACTGACTTATTGACTCACGGTCAGCTGATCCATCCCAGCCTGCACTCCCTTCACCTTCAGGCATGGCACTTGAAGAGATATAAGTGAAGCAGGTTCAAGAGATCTAAAAGGGTTTCTGAAATATGTCTGGCTGCATGTAAACCTTCCACCAGGAAGACATATACCGCCAAGTGGAAAATACTTTCCATCTGTTGTTCCAGAAGTCCCATGGACCTTTTCAGGTGTCCACCTGAAATGGATTTGTAGTACTTACTGGATGTTTCTGATGTTGGCCTGCAGTATTCAACAGTTAAGATCCATCTATGTGGTATACCTGCATACCACAAGCCTGTAGGTATCCTTTCTTCGGCACAGTTGCCTCTGTTTAAGAGATTTTTCAGGGGTATTCTGCACATAAGTCCTCCTGTACCCGAACCTGTGCTCCTTGGGATATAAACCTTGTGATGGATATGCTCACTCGCATGATCTTTAAGCTTGCTGTGACTTGTGACTTCAATTTCTAACTTGGAAAGCAGCATTGCTCATAGCTGTCACCTCTGTACACAGAGTATCTGAAATCATGCTTTGTTCACAGGTCCTCTGTATCCTGTTTTCCATAAACATAATTCTCCTTAAACATAATTCTCCTTACAAACCCCAAGTTTTCACCTAAGGTGGTGTCAAGAGTACCATCTTCATTAGCCTATAGTCCTGCCTGCATACTTTGCCAGCTTCCAGAATGAGGGAGAAAGGACTCTTCACTCACTGGAAGCTCCTTAGTTTTTACTTGGGCAGGACTAAGGACTATCGACAGTCAAAACAGCTCTTCTTCCTTTTCAACCCTAACTGAGGGGGACAGCCTGTCACAGTCAAGTGTATTTCAGCCTGGATTGTAAACTGCCTTCATCACTGCTGTGCCATCACTCAGATTAAACTGTAGAGCAAAGTACCTGTCCATTCCATCAGAGTGGTTGCTACTTCCTTGGTGGAGAAAGGTTCTGTGTCTGTTGGAGGAATTTGCAGAGCTGCAGCTTGGAGCACAGTGCATTTCTTTAGCAAGCACTATGCCTTGGATGTCCATGCCAGGCAGCATACCACATCTGGTTAGACAGTTCTGAATGGATTGCTATCCTGCATGAACCCCGAGCTTCAGCTTCCTTAGTCTGGGAGACTTTCTCTGAGTTTGATACTCTGACCCATTAGTGGGGATCTATGGAGAAGATTGGTTCTTGGAGGATATGAAAGTTATGTACTTCGCATAACAGATTTTCCTGAATATCTTCTTCATAGATATCCACACCCACCAACCATCCCCTGGATTCACTTTTGTAAGTTGTGTTGGTCTTCACTCCCTACCTGGTTTGGGCTGTGAAGACACTATGTTACTGGGTTTGGTGGTCCTTCTTACATGGGTCACCAGGCTATCTTATTTCCTTTGGTTAAGTGCACAAGTTATTCATTAGGTTCACGCTGCTCACCTCTCTGATGAAAAAGATATTGAAGCAGTTGGGGGCTGATGCCAGTGTAAGCAGTGGGCGCATGTGGTGACACTGCCAGCCAACCAGAAGACTTCTGGCTCCCACTTGGTCTTGGTACCTCCGGCGTAGCCCCATTAGTGGTAATCTGTGATGAAGATATTAGGGAAGACTGACAGTTACGTTAAGTATGTAACTTGTTTTGATCTCTCATCTCACTTTAATGTCTACAGTATTTGGCTCCTAGTAACAGCCGAATATAGGATGTACACCAAAATGATCAGTTTGTTGATTTTTTTTTTTTAATAGCTTCATTATTTCTACAGTATTCAAGGTAAAGATCACATACACTTATTTGTCTGGAAAGTGCCAGTAGCTTTCACAATAAAAGCTGGTTGTTATTTGATCATTGTTTTCTGAAATGTCCTTAAATGCAACTGTGTGGGGTTAAATCTCTGCAGCACATCTCAAAGTCATTAATACGCTGGGGATTGGGCCTTTTTATTGAATTTGCTATATGTTTTCCTTTTGTTTACAGATATCAACACTATTAAAAATCAAATAAACAGTTTGCTTTTTGTGAAGAGAGTATGTGAAACAAGAATACAGAGGTTGCAGTCAGGAAAAGTAAGTGTTCTTTCTACCAGCTGTTAGTTTGCACCATGAGATATACTTACAGTACATCAGATTTTACATCAAGTGTTTTGATAATGCAGTGATACTTTATAGATATACAATGTAGATGTATTTTCAAACCATATAGTATATATCTAGGGACTATATAATGATTTGTAGTTGAATAACATATTTATCTCCACTAATAAATTGGTAACACCTCATGGATGGTGAAGCCACACGTGTGTTAAGATCTTACCACTCGTGTGTGGCGATAAATGTGTTATTCCACTACTATTCATAATGTATTTGATGTATACCACACTACTATTAACATTATTACTATTTTACCTTGTTTTAGCTTTAAACTGCCCCTTTTTCTATTGTAAACTTATGATCTGATTCATTGTTTTCTATGTTTTGTTTCTGGATTCTAAAGTAGGAATAACGTGTTCTTAGTGAAATAACATGTTCTAAGTGAAAATAAAGGTTTATTCCAATATAACATGAATTATTTACCCAATTCTTTCATCATTAGTATGGATTATTGACTGCAAAATAACTCTCCGTGCACCCATTACGTTTTAAAAAGTTGGTTGACTTATTTTGGTTGTTTCTGTGCCCTAGCTTCACTGAGGCTACTGTACCTGCCACTGCATCACACTTTTGGCTTCCAGCAGCTATCTTGAATTTCCTTAACAAATAAAATGGGGCTGCAGTCTGGTGCTCTTAAAGGAGCGACTCATTCCAAGACAAACAGTAAAACAAAAAAATTGACTGCACAAGTAAACAAATAATGCTGTGCAGATTTCTTTGTTGCAGACTGCAGTCAGGAGCAGAATACTGCATACATAGCCAGCAGCCTGAAAGACACACTGCATACAGTGTTAGTGCTTTGAGGTTCTCTACCGTTTCATCGTGGGGCAGGCACAAGGCATGCTCAGCTGAGTACTATACTTCTGATTTAAAGATTCAGTACCTTAAAGCTAACAGACCCTAATAAAATAAAGATTTTACTGTCAGCAGTGTTTACGATTTAGGATCAAGAAGGGTATAGTGCAAAGTATACAGTATGTTCTAATAGTTTTTTTAAGTAAATGTACACCAAGTCTATTTAATAGAGATCTGCATTAAACAGTGTTCCAAGTACAAATTTTAAAAAACACACATCGCATATGTTACATATCAAATAGGTAACAGAATGAAAAAGAAAGACTACAAATACAGACACAGGATATAAAAGTATACATAGTAAATCACAGTAACATAATTACGTAGTAATTTAGAGTTGGAAAATACTCTAGGTCTATCATGCCCTCCACTCCACTCCACTCCAGGATGTAATTAGTATGGTACCAGTTTTTACCTACTGCATTACTTTGAATACCTTGCAGATCCCTTGATAAGCAGACATTCATCCTTACTCTGCATACCCACTGTCTGCTGATACGCTGCTCCATAGATTCTCCATTATCTGGAAGAAAACATTCTCCTAATATTACCCCTTCTGGGTGTGTCCCAAAGTGCTCCTGGAGGACACCATATCAAACATATGTGACTGATCTTGTCAGTATCCTTGAATATGCAAAAGACTGAGTTCGTGTCCCCTCTCAGCCTCCTTTTCCCCAGGATGAACCTGTTAAGGGCCTCCAACCACTCCCCTTAGCTTTTGTCCCACATACTGCTGATAATCTTCATGTCCTTGTGTTGCACCTTCCTAACCACTTTGGTTTTTTCTTTTGTATTTAAATCAAAACTACATGCTGTACTCTTAAGTGGAGCCCTGACCACAGGGTCTTGTAAAGTGGCAGGATTACTTCTCCTGCTCTGCTGGTGTTTTGATGCACCCCAGCATTCTGCTGGCTCACTTAACAGTGGCTGCGCACTGCTTGTCTGGCTTCAGCCCCTTGCGTAGTGACCCCCAGGTCCTTTTTGTTCCTGTTTGCAGCAAGAAGAGCCCTGCACAAGATGTAGGCCCTACCTCTGTCCCCCCCCCTCCGATGTAGCACTATGAATTTGACTGCATTGATTCTGAGACTCTAGGAGTCTGACCAATGTCCAGTTTGTTCTCAACTTCAGGGGAGTTCACCACACTGGCTGGCTTAGTGTCATCTCTAAACTTAAGCAACCTGTTGGAGACCCCAGCTTCCAAATCATTGCTGAAGATATTGAAGAGCAGTGGTCACAGCATTGATCCATGAGGGATGCTGCTAACTTCACTTCTCTACCCAGAGTAATGCCCGTCCACCACCACCATTCTGTACTTCCAGCCCCCAAGCCAGTTTGCAGTCCACCTTGTATGTCTTGAGTATACCACTCTGGTTTACTTTGCCCAAAAGTTTATGTACCACAGTATCAAAGGCCTTTCTGAAGTCTAGAAAAACTATGGCCGTGGCTCTGCCCCTGTCTACCTTACCAGTCATCCATTCCAAAATGGTGATCAGGTTGGTTTAGCATGCTCTGTCCCTTGTAAAACCGTGCTGAAAGAGGGCAAGAAACTTGACCTCAACCAAATGCTCCATTATCCTATCCTTGATAATGACTGACAGTACCTTGCCCAGCACTGATTTCAGGCTGACCAGTCTGTAGTTACCCCCTTCGTAAAGGTGAGGGACTGTATTGGCCACTTTCAAGTCCTCTGACACCACACCTGTCCAGAACGACTCTTGAAGGATAATTGCGAGTGCTACCTCGAGTTGTTCTTTTAGCTCCACTTTGATTCTGAGGTGTATCTGGTCTTCCATGTGGACTTGCTCAACCTGCCTTCATCTGTGCCAGGTAGTCAGCTGCCAGGACAGGCATGATGTCCTGTTACTGCATTGTGGCTACCTCTGATCTTTTGGGCCCTCTCAGTGACCCTTTACCAGGGGTCATTTGATAAACACTGAAGTGAAGTATAAGCATCTGAGCTGTTACCTATTGCTTTTTTTACAGGTTCCACCCCTACCCAGTTTTTAAGGGCTATATCTCCTCATTCACATTCCTTCTTCCATTTATATACTGGGAAAAGGCTTTAGCGTTGTCTACTCTGCAGCTCCTGTTGTTATCCTGACCTCCAGTCCATACTTTGCTGTTTTAATTCCTTTAGGATAGAGAAGTTATTAGTTAAGTAGTACTGTTCAAAGGATTAATTCAAATTAAATTGATACACCCTAGAAGGAATCTTAGAGTTAAAATGAATGTCTAACTATATTCGCTGTAGATTTACTTTAAAAAAAAAAAAACTGTTAGGGCTTATATTTTCCACTGTATCCTTCTTGACCCTTAATCTAATTTGTACAGTAAATTTGGTTAGCTATACAGTACAATATCTGTAAATCAGGACTACTGTATGTTATATAGCTGAGTCTGCCTTGTGCCTGCCTCCAGACGAAGACATAGAGAAGGCGGCATGTCTTTCTGGCTGCTAACCATGTTTGCTGTATGTTGCACTTCTTTTTTGTTTTCTGTTTTGTGGTTTGCATATCACTTTATTTTTTTTAACAAAGAAAAGTTTCTTAAAACCAAGACACTGTACAATGATGTAATACATAAAGTCAAAAATACCAAACAATATGTTGTAAGTACAAAAACATAAAAAGAAATATGGAATGATACAAAAGTGGCAACAGACTTCTAGGAAAACATAAAGTGAACTTACAAGCTCAAATGGGCAGACTGGGTGAGCTGTAGGCCCTTACCTGCCGACACTGTCTATGTATCCAAGTCACAGCTCAGAAGGGCTCGCTTAAGCACCATTAAAAGATGTAGGAGGTACATGACGTCTCAGAAAATCACAGAAGTGCTTTACTGAGAAAGCACTTAATTCAAAGAGGTCTCACAATTCACATATTGATGTGCCTGCTAGTGTACCAATATGGCAGTTGCACGAGTCAGATGGCACTCTGCCAAGAAGATGAGTGGAGGGTTTTTGCCAGCTGCCGTCGGGGATCAGTGTGGTAGGGTTGGGGTGCGGATGCCTCTAGACACCAGGGAAAACTTCCATGGGAGTAGTAAGAGTAATTGGAAAGGGATAGGGAGAGGGAGTCCTTTTTTTCTAATGATCTCAATTACTGTTTGGAGCTAGTGTACATCTTTTGTGGTGCAGTGCAAATTGGGTGCCACTTTCCTAGTTACACCACTGCAAAATGAACTGAAGTGTCAACCCTGAGGTATACCTTGTTCAGTTTTAAAAGTATTTTAAATGAAAATAGTTATGGGATTTGATCTCAGTCTTCCTCTGAATGAAGACATGCATAGTGATTTGGATAGGGATTCATAGCTAATCTGTTTCCACGTGTTAAAATTGTGTTTTCCTCATTTTTGCCCTCTTCCCCCTTCTCCCATTCCTTCAGTCAATTAGGGCCAGTATGGCCACACCCTTCTGACCTGGATGTGGGGTTAGCTGCGACCCTCATAACTGGCTCCATTTTCACCCCTTAGCTGTCCATCAGAGTGAGTGTGAATGCTGGGTGGGCCTGGTCCCCAGTCAGTGACAGCATGTTTTTTTTTTCCATGTGGCAGTAAGACTCGCAGCTGGTGTGCCACTGGTCCAGCCTGTATTGAAACTTTTTAATGTATAAGTAGTACAGTTTTGATTACAAGAAACTAAAAAGAAAATACAGAAGTCTACTCAAAACTGAATTGCTTTATTTATCTCCGTGAAGGAAATTGATGCTGTGAAACTAGCTGCAAACTTTGGAAAACTTTGCATAGTCCCACTGGAACACATTCTTGTAGACAACGTTGCACTACAGTTTTTTATGGGTAAGTGGGAACAACACTCTATAGTACTGTTACATGTAGCAGGTTTGTCAAACATTCACACGTGCAGTTTTGACTACCCATATAGATAGTATTGTGAACACTTTTGGTTTTTTGCAGAAAACATGCCTGCCTAGAAACTATCTCAGTTTGTTATAATGCTGCTGTTGTCACAGGAGACTGCACATGAAAAATATTCTGCTCCAAAAAAAGTGTTGTGAATGTTGCTGGAGCAAACAAAGTGCATGGGCAAATGTTTTGAATAGCTGGCTTCATCTCTGTAATAGTGGCAAGCTTATTGAAATTGCTGTGACCTTTAAAGTTGTTGAGCATTTGGGGGAAAATGTTAATTCATTCCTCCCTGTCCCTATAAATGTGCCATAAGATTATTTTTTTTTTCTAAGTGCAGTTTCTAACACAAGTATATTAGTAATGCTGTGCAAAATTGCATCATCTTAGCCCTGAGTTGTTGTCCCATAGAGAACTGGGTTGTACATCCTGAGGGGTAATCCTTTATAACATGGTCAGGTTCTCATGGTGGGTTTGGGAAGGGTGGAGCCACAGTGTGGCTCTCATAGTTAGGGTCTGCAGTTGAGCTGATTATAGGTGGTAGAAGTAGTTACGTACTGTGGGTTTTGGTTCTGCATTTTACTCATTTGTGTATATCACAAAACGTTGTAAACTTTTAAAACTGAATAAAGAATGTAATGGCTAAAAAAAAAGAACTTTAGAATGTTACAGTGCAAACTGTGCTCTGTGGTCATGTTTCCTCTAGCGTTCTAATGGTAGATGTATTTTTCCACTGAAGAGATCATAGAAACATAGAATTTGACGGCAGATAAGGACCGCTTGGCCCACCCAGTCTGCCCATTTCCCTACCTAATGGATAAGCTGCAGATCCTAGTTATTCAGCAGCCTACTTCTTTCTACCCCCACCCCCTAGAATTGCCTCATGACTGTCCCATGCATGCTTGAATTCCACCACTGTTTTTGACTCCACAGCCACCTCCGGAAGGCCGTTCCATGCATCCACAGCCATCTCTGTGAAAAAATACTTCCTTACATTACCTCTGAGCTGCGTCCCCCCCTATATCTTCAAATTGTGCCCCCTTGTTCTTGCACACCTCTTTTTTTGAAAGATGCTACCGCTTGGACTTTGTTGATTCCCTTGAGGTACTTGAAAGTTTCTATCATGTCCCCCCTCTCCCTCCTTTCCTCGAGGCTATACATATTAAGCTCCTTTAGTCTCTCTTCATATATCTTCCAGTGCAGACCCTGCACCATTTTAGTTGCCCTCCTCTGGACAGCTTCCATCTTGTCTATGTCCTTGTGGAGATTGGGTCTCCAGAACTACACTCACTACTCCAGATGGGGTCTCACCAGCTGTCTGTACAGAGGGATAACAACTCCCTGTTTTCTACTGGTGATGCCTCTCCCTATGCATCCCAGTATCCCCCAGCCCTCCTTACTGCCCTCTCACGTTGCTTGCCCACCTTTAAGTCATCTGATATGACTACACCCAGGTCCCTTTCCATTTTTGTTGTTGTTAGTATCTGACCCCCCATTGTGTACTCTTCCCCTGGGTTTTTGTTTCCCAGGTGCATTACCTTGCACTTCTTAGCATTGAATCTAAGCTGCCATACATTTGACTATTCCTCCAACCTTGCCAAGTCCCTTCTCATCCTTTCCACCCCACCTTGTGCATCAACTCTGTTACAGATCTTAGTGTCATCTGCAAAGAGACATACTTTTCTTTCCAGTCCCTCTGTAATATCGCTTATAAAGACATTGAAGAGGACCGGTCCTAATACTGAACCCTGCGGTACCCCACTAGTAACCCCCCTTTCTTCAGAGTGGACTCCATTTACTATTACCCTCTGTGTCCTATTCTTCAGCCAATTCTTTATCCAGGCTATCATCTTGGGACCCACTTCCAGGCTGGCTAACTTGTATATTAATCTTTTGTGTGGGAGTGAGTCAAATGCCTTGCTAAAGTCTAGGTAGGCCATGTCCACAGCCCCTCCCTGATATACTACTTTGGTCACCCAGTCAAAGAAATATATTAGATTCGTCTGGTATGACCTTCCCGCTGTGAATCCATGCCCTTTCCCCAGAGTCCTGTTCCAGTCCTAGTGGCTATGTTTTTTTAAATACAAGTCTTCTAGTGTCAGTTATTTTATTAAGTTATTCAATACTCTGCATTTTTTTGTTCATTTTATCATTTTTTTCCTCAGTTCCTGGTTGGTTCCAGGATCTGTGAAAACCATGGCTTACAATGTTTCCCCGGTTGAGTTTTTGTGATTTGTACAGTTTAAACATAAATCTTTTTTGGTTTAAATGGGCTTTATTTTAAAAACAGGTGTACTTTTTTTTTTTTTCCCAGTACGTCAACCCAAAACATGTTTGGTACTTTTTTTTCATATTTTTCTGTCATCTTGACATGACAGCCCTAAAAAGAGAACAGGCCCTCAAGATTTAACCAGTGTAAATCCTGTGAGCACTGGTTGGGGTTGGTGAAAGCAGACAGCCATGACCTGTACTTTGATTGGTTGGGCCTAGATCATGACTTTGAAAACTGTGGCCTCTACAGAGTTTTGTGTCCAAAAAATAGGCCGCTAAACAGGAGTCACTGTCTGGACCAGCTTCCACATCAGAGTCACACATGTGCTGTCCTGTGAAAACCACACATATAATCGTGGAGAAAGGGTCCTCTTGAAACTGATTCCCTCCCAGAGCATATACATTAAGTCAGAATGTTCTGTGCTTAACCTGATTCAGAATGTTTGCCTCAAGCTGAATGAGTTATGGTAGAAAGTATGCTTTTGACGGTTCCTCTTCAAGCCCCAAGAAATCTTTACTGTAGTGTGACATATGCAGTTAGCCTTCACCATTCAACTGCTCCAAAGAGGAAAGTGTTAATGAACCTATGCAAATAGTAGAATGTTGATAGGCTCGAGCTCGGTTTTCAGACAACTGTCCCTGGTACATTATATGTAACCATCAGATTCTTCACTCTGCCTGCCAAAGTTCGACGCCTCGGAGATTGCTCCTTCAGCTTCTTGAAGATTTGTCTTTATTTCTTTGGTTTTCAAGTCTCCGATTCATTTATTTTAATTTTCAAAGCACTCTCCTTGGTAATACAGTCTAGTCTAGATTTAGCTTCAGTTTGGTAAGTTTGGGGTTCCTCTTCGGTTCTCTGAACCGGTAAGGAACCAATTTCTTCTACTTTCTCTAAGGTAAACATTTTTCGTTTTAGTTATAATTCTTAAGTAAGTTATAGTTGCCGGTTCTTCCTGGACTAAGTCTTCACCATTCATTCACACTGTTGGGAGTACGCTGGAGGCGCTAGGACTCAGCGGGAGCCAAAAATCTTCTAGAGGGGTGGCGCCGAGATAGAACCGTGCATGCGTGGCACTGCAAGGCTAGCTCATGCCTGTATAGGCTATCTCAGCATCGACCCTCCGACCACCTCAGTTCCTTTTTTCCTGCTGTCGATTGCACTTCAGTGGCAATGATGCTCAACTGTGGGGAGTCAAACCTTCACTTCTATATGACAGCAACTATAGTCGTTGAGTTTCGATTAGTTTTAGTTCTTAACATTTTCTTATTTTATTTAAAAAAAAATAAAAATAAAAATGGAAGACCTTTCATTTAAGTCTCTTCTTAGTAACATGGGGTCCACCTTGGCCCTACAGACTCCTTCTGTGGACCCAGGCAAACTTTTACGTCTGGAGTTTCTACATGTCCCTGATATTCCTGTAGACCCAACTCCACCACTGTCCTCCTCTTTTGAGACTCTTTCTCAGGCAGTGTGGAACAGGCTGGCGCTTATCCCTTCTGTGGCCAAGTCCATAGATAGGAAGTACCCCCCTCCCGAAGACAGGCCTATCCTAGCATGTCAGCCTTTTGTGGATGCTCTTCTGGTGCTTGCGGAGAATGATAAAGCTGTTCTCCTTCAGGAATCTATAGCACAGCCTGTGAATAAGGAGTCTCACAAGATTGACACGTTGGGGAAATGGATTTTCGCAGCAGCAACCTTGGGTATGCGTATTGCTGGTTACCCGGGTCATTACTGTCAGTACGAGTACACCCTGTGGTACACATTCAAATGAATGGTCAAGAACCTCCTGGAATCTGACACTAACACGGAGCTACTTCAGACCATCACCAGGGGCATAGAGTCCTATAATCAGCGGCCAAAACCGGTTATGGATGCCTGTGACACTGCCTCTAGAGCAGCTGCCACTGGGATTTGCAGACGTCGACACTCCTGACTCAGAACATCAGGTTTCTCAACCGATGCTCAGTAGAAGGTTATGAACTTCCCCTTTGATGGTGCTTATCTGTTTGGCCCACAAGTGGAGCAAGCATGGGGGCCACACAGAAAACCAGGACTGCCACTAAATCAGCCAGGCTGGCTCCTGCATCCCCTCAGAGGTCTGGGAACCGTCGACAATTTCATAACAGGCAGTCTTTCAGAGTAAGGGCCGAGGAGCCTTTCACAGGAACCAGACTTCTCTGCTACAAAAGAAAATGCCTCTGAAGATCTGGCCCAAGTACCACCTCAGCTGCCCGAGGTGGATACCTGTACAGCAGTAGGGGGGCATCTGACTCAGTTTTACAACCAGTGGAAGTCCATTACAGTGGACAGATGGGTCCTCAGGATTGTCCAGGAGGGATACTCACTAAATTTTGTAGCAATTCCCCTAGATCTTCCACCCAAATGACAGCACAGCCTGTCCACTGCTCAGTCAGACCTTCTTACTTCTGAGATTCAGGGCCTCCTAAGGAACAGGGCAGTAGAAGTTGTTCCGCTGGCAGAACAGAACAAAGGTTTCTACTCCCATTAGTTTCTCGTTCCAAAGAAATAGGCAGCATGCACCCAATTGTAGACCTCAAAATATTATACAAGTACCTGTTCAGGGAGAAGTTGAAGATGATCTTCCTAGGAACGCTACTACCTCCGATTCATCAGTTCGACTGACTGGCATCCCTGGATATGCAGGATGCCTACCAGCACATCCTAGTGCACCCAAGTCATCACAAGTACCTCCGTTTTGAGGCCCTGGGTCAGCACTACCAGTTCAGAGTCCTACCATTTGGGCTATCCTTGGCACTTAAGTCTTTACAAAGTGCTACACAGTACTCACAGCACATCTCAGAAAAGTCAACGTTCAAGTCTTGCCTTACCGAGATGATTGACTCCTAGTGAGCCCATTCAGGCAGGAGACGCAGGAAGCAGTCAGACACCATGGGGGTTCTTCTGAATTAGAAAAAGTCCCAGCCTCAGCCCTCCCAGCAACTCCTCTTCATAGGAGCCCTCCTGGATACTCGCTACATCACGGAGAACAACTCTGTTCAAGTCCTCTCGATGCAGCAGATGCTGGGCCTTGTGGCATCATCAGTCTTCATGGTGCCCCTAGCCCGGCTACACATGAGGACCACTCGGTGGATACTCAGCACACAGTGGTCATCGACCACGCACCCTCAATCCTTCCGTATAAAGGTGACAGAGCCTCTGGCAAGATCACTTGCATGGTGGACGTAGGAAGACAAGCTTACATAGAAACTAGAAGCTGACGGCATATAAGGACCGCAAGGCCCATCCAGTCTGCCTATTTCTTTTTCTGCCTTATGAATGTTCCATTGGCCTTTGCTCTGTCAATGGCCTATCTATCCATATTCATCTGTATTGCTCCCTTATGTCTATCCCATGCCTGTTTGAATCCCTTCACTGTATTCACATCCACCACCTCCTGAGGTAGGCCGTTCCATGCATCCACCACCCTTTCTGTGAAAAATAACTTCCTCACATTACCTCTTAATCAGCCTCCCTCTAATCTTATGATGTGTCCTCTTCTCCTGCAATTTTTCTTATATTCTGCAAGGTTTGCCCTTTGCTGCACTGAAACCCCAGATCACTGTCACCACGGATGTATCTCTGAGTTGGGGAGCTCACTGTCAGGACTTCCACACTTGGGGAGTGTGGAGCCAAGAGGAGTCTCACCTACACATAAATGTCTTGGAGATTATAGCTGTCCTATATGCTGCCCAAGCCCTGGAGGATCTCCTCTGTCACGAAGTAATTCTCCTTCAGACAGTCAAGGCTGTGATGTACTACATCAACAAGTGTGGGGGGGGGGGCGATTCCTACCCTTGGTGCAGAGAAGTCATGAGGGTATGAGAATTCAGGCAGTCTACCTGCCAGGAATTCAGAACGACCTAGTGGATCACCTCAGCAGGACAGTGGCGGATCCACACAAATGGTAGCTCACACCAGACGTCATACAGTTGCTATTTGACGAGTGGGGCAGTCCAGACCTGGACCTTTTTGTGTCCTCATTCAACGCAAAACTGCCCTATTCTGCTCCAGAAATCCAGAACCTAGTGTCTTCTGTCAGGATGCATTCAGACTGCGGTGGACAAGATGCCTTCTGTACATATTTCCTCCTCTTCCATTAATTCAAAGGGTGCTGCTCAAATTGGAGGCACAAGGGGGCAGGATGATCCTCATTGCTCCATACTGGCCTCAACAGATATGGTTTCCTTTGATAAGCAGATTGTTAGAGGTCCCTCCGAGGCAACTCCCTCTACGAATGGACCTCCTGACACAGGGGCCTGTGGCCCATCCCAACCTGCACTCTCTTCATCTCCATGCCTGACTCCTGAAGGGATAGAAGTGGGTAGGTTTAAAGTTTCTCAGAGAATCTCAGAAATCCTCTTGGCAGCATGTAAGCCTTCTACTAGGAAGACTTACACGGCTAGATGGAAGTGTTTCTCTATTTGGTGTGCAAAATCTTTTCTGGACCCATTTTGTTGCCCACCAAATAAGATGTTGGAGTACCTTTTAGAGTTGTCAAATGTAGGACTGCAGTACTCGACAGTAAAGGTACATCTCTGCGTGATTTCGGCCTACCATGAGCAAGTACAGAATTTGGCACTGGCTGAGTTACTGCTAGTCAAATGATTCCTTAAAGGTATCCTGCACATGAGACCTCAAGTCAGGAGGCTGGTGGCCACATGGAATATTAACCTCGTACTAGATACGATAACCCGTAAACCATTTGAGCCTCTAGCCACCTGTGACTTGAAGTTTCTGATCTTGAAGACTGCCTTCTTCGTGGCTATTACTTCCACTCGCAGGGTTTCTGAAATCCATGCATTGGTCACAGACCCTCCATATACTGTCTTTCACAAGGACAAGGTGCTGCTTCATACTCACCCTAAATTCCTACCCAAAGTGGTCTTGGAATTTCACCTGAATCAAGCCTTTGTTCTTCCTACTTACTTTGCCAGCTTCCAGAATGAAGGGGAACACACCCTGCACTCCCTGGATGTCAAGAGGGTTTTACATTTCTACATCGACAGAACGAAAGAGATTTGCAAACCCAGCATCTCTTCGTATCATTCAGCATGGACTGGCTGGGCCAGCCAGTTGCCATCAGATGCATTTCCGCATGGTTAGTAGCATGCCTTTACCTTTGCTACTTGATGGCACAGGTCAAGTTGGAAGGTCAGGTTTACGCCCACTCTACCAGAGTGGTTGTGGCATCTCTGGCAGAGATTCATAATATGCCCATTGCAGACATTTGCAAGGCGGTTACTTGGAGCTCGGTGCATACTTTTGTAAAGCACTATGCTCTGGATGTCCACGCCAGACAGCATACCTCCTTTGGCTGGACAATCCTCGATGGACTGCTGTCCTGAGTGAGCTCAGTCTCCTGCTGCCCTACTCAGGGTGGATTTGTTTTTAGCTTGGTACTCTCCCAATAGTGTGAATGAATAGTGAAGACTTTTAGTCCAGGAAGATGTGGAAAATATGTACCTACCATAATTCTTGATCTTCATGGATGAAGTCTTCACCATTCATTCACATGCCCACCCACCATCCCCTGAGCTCACTCATTCTGTTTTTGGTCTTCACTCCCTCATTGGTGTGGGCTGTGAAGACTTTGTTGAGTTGACCTTTCTTACATGGGTCTTCTGGGTTGTCTTATGCCCAGATTAGGGTAGGTTTTTCCTAGGTTAAGTTACACTGCACCTTCTTGGTTAAAAAGATACTGAGGTGGTAGGAGGGTCGATGCCGAGATACCCTGTATGGATGAGAGCTAGCCTCGCGGTGCCATGCATGCACGGTCCTATCTCGGTGCTGGCCATCCTGAAGATTTTTGGCTCCCTCTGGGAACTAGCACCTTTGGCGTAGTCCCAATAGTGTGAATGAATGAATGGCGAAGACTTTGTCCAAAAAGATCAAGAATTACGGTAGGTACGTAATTTCCATTTCTTGCCTGTTTTTTCTGTGTGTTGAGCCAGGGTTCCTCATTTTTTTCCTCAGTCGCTGAACTGACTGCAAAAAAACCCTCAAAAAACTAGTATTATTTTTATTATTTGTTAGTGGCACAGAACCGCATTTCTTGGTTAAGGGTTATGTCACAGATACCCAAAGAGAAAACCAGCCCTACTGGTTTTCAGCACTGCATCGTGTCTGGCAAACCATTCGCTAGGGCTGATCCCCACACAACTTGTTTTGTCTGCTTAAGGTTTGATCACCTGAACGCAGACTATGAAATTTGTAAAGTTTTACCTCAGTCCATGTTTGATAAGTGCCTCAACAGACTGAGAGAAAAAATGTCTGAGAAAGCTGCTGACCCAACTTCTGAACAACCAGTTCCATTCCTGTAGCAAGGAAAAACCTATTAAACTGGAGGTAAAGCCCTCTGACGAGAGCGAAACCTCCTCAAAGTCTAAGAGAAGTGCAGAAATGGCCGCTGAACTAGTCCCTGCCAAAAAGAAAGAAAAAGAGAATCATACAGTGAAGGAACTGCAACCGAATGTTGCGATGGTTCCAGCCGCTGAAGAGATAGCGAATACTATTAAGGTAATACAATTGCTGCAGAGTATTCCCAGATCATCAGTTCCAGTTCTTCAGCAACCACCTCAGCAACCACCGGTTCAACCTCTGTTTCTACCAGCGGTTGTTTCGGCTGAACCGGACCCCTACTATGAAGGGGATGAAGAAGAGGAGGACAGTGACCTCGGGGAACGAGTTGAGCCTGAGGTCTCGCCAGAACAGCAGGACATCGAGTCCCCCCCCCCCACAACATACTGAAGATTACTCTTCCCACTTTTCCTTTTATGAAATAAATGGTAGAGACTCTAGACCTTCCTACTCAGGAGACCACTGAGGAGGAGGAGGAGGAGGAACCAGATTATATGGAAATGATGGGGTTAGCAGCCATGAAACGCTTGCTGCTCCCCATCCACAAGTCATTAAGGAGGCAAGTCCTGAAAATCTTGCAAACCCCCTACTTCTGTCCCTCCAGTGGACAAGACGATGGACAGAAAATATCAGATCTTCCCTTGTCAATCTTCACCATTCATTACTTCCTGGGTGTAGGCCGGAGGCCTTTCCGCCATGAGCTTTTTTAAAGTTGCCCTATGACCCGCCCCTCGAGGCGCGTCAGGCGTCATGCGCGAGGGGCGGCCGTTAGTAGCGACCGACTCCTCCTCCAACTCAGTTCTGTTTCTCCCGCCGTCGAGGCAGCACCTGTTTCGAGCGTCCATATTTTGACTCGTCTCATGGCTCCTCTTTCCCGCACACTCGGCGCCAATCGGTAAGACCGTTCTTTTTATTTCTAAAGCGGCGCGGTGTGCTTTCCTACTGTTTTTTGTTGATTTCGCGTTATGTCGGTTCCGGAGCTAAAGCGTGTTTGAAAACGAGACGCCCCTATGCGTCGGTATTACTGTGGCGGCATTTCTCCGTCTCGGACCGGCATGCGTTTGTCGTCTGTTGGGACTAACCATGACATGGATTAGATGCGGCGCCTGTTTCTCCATGGACCGCGCGTGTCCTCCAAGTCAGCGTTCAAGCTCGGCAAAGCCCGCCGACCTCGGGGATGGCGTCGCTCAAAGTTCTCAGGTAAGGTCTCTGGGCCCTTCCCGGGTCCCCTCCGGGCCTATCTGATCTGAGGAGAGGTGTCTCCTCGTCTTTTCTTGCCGGAGGAGGCCCCTTCCAGCGGTGTCGGGGCGTCGTAGTCCCTCGGGACGCTGGCGCCGACCGCCTCGGCAGTCACCTCTTGGGTGCAGGCTCCCCGTGGCGGGCCCTCGACTTTTGGGCCTGGCTGGGTGGACCCTCGTCGCCGCCCTTGGCGCCCGTTCGGATCCTGGCGCCGTTCGGCGGTGCGGTGATCAATCTTGGCGCCGTTTCTCGCCGCCCGTTTGAGTCAGCGCCGTTCGCAGCGCCCGATGATCAAGCGGCGCCCGTTGTAGCGCCGCTTGGGATCAGCGCCCGTTCGGCGCCGGTGATCAGCGGCGCCGTTGTGATGCCGCTTTGGGCCTCAGTGCCGTTGCGGCGCCCGATGGACAAGCGGCGCGGTCGGTGATGCCGCCTACGCTTTCGACCGCGCCCGCGCGTGGGCCTTGTCCTTCCTCCAGGCGGTGCCCGGCCTTGCCCGGCGCCGTTCAAAGTGTGGAGCTAGGCCTGGCTGCTGCAGCGTGAAGGAGGCGGCAGCGCCTCCCTTAGTACGGGGGCAGTTCGCGTGCGGTAGCCTCAGGGACCCTGGGGTGGCCAGCATTGAGGTCCTGCTGATCTCGTCCTCCTCGGAGAGGATGATTCAAACGTGGACCCATCAGCACCCCACTCCTCGAGTCTGGGTCCCGGTGGCTAGGGTGCCAAGGCGGCGCGGGCCCCTCCTCTGTCCCCCCTTCCGTCGTCTCCTGAGGGTTCCCCGGCTGGGGGTGGCCGGGAGCCCCGGGGGGCAGGCGTGGGGGTGACGCAGGGGGAGGCTCCCCTCTCTGGAGGCCCGGTGACAGCTACCTTACGGGGTGCTGTTGCCCTCTCTAGGGACAGGGGGACGCTGTGGTCGAGGAGGAGGGCCCTCTCGGAGTCCGAGGGGTTGAGGGGCAGGGGGTCTGCTGCTCGGTCTTCTTTGGCCACTCAGGGGTGGCCAGGGCCAGTGCAGAGCCTCGCCCCTCCTCCAGGGTTCTAGGGGTGTCCTCGCGGCGTTTGTGCGCACTGCCCTTCTGGATCCATGCGGTCCCGAGGCGTCGTCATAGGGAGGTTCTCCCCAGGGCTCTTCCAGGCTCCGCTTCCCAGAGTTCCGTTCTGCGGCCTGGTCTGATATCCGGGATCCCTCTTTCCAGGGCCCCTTTCCCGGATTCCAGAGCCCTCGCAGAAGACAGTTACCTCCAGCGGAGGTGCCCTCTCTCCATCTCTC
Source organism: Neoceratodus forsteri (assembly GCA_016271365.2). NCBI lineage: Eukaryota > Metazoa > Chordata > Ceratodontiformes > Ceratodontidae > Neoceratodus > Neoceratodus forsteri. Next base: position 1,349,546,882 of record CM057456.1, on the reverse strand, counting down.
CTCTCACCACCCCGCCTCCCAGGCCATGTCGGTCCTACGGGTCCGTTATCCTGGGGCAGTTCAGGGGTTCTGCGGCGGCCTTCCCCTCATATGTTAGATACATGCATGAGCGGGTCTTTCGACTCTCCCCACCGCCGCAGGAATCCTCTGGGCATTCCAGTTCCCCATCATCCTCGTCTCCCTCCTCCGAGGGAGAGGAACCCCCTGCTCATCTGTCCTCGATGCTGATTTCACAGAATATCAGCGTTTCCTCTCGAGGATGGTGAGGATCTCCGGTTCCTACGTTCGAAGAGACAATACCCGAGCGGGAGCGCGTGAATTCCTTGGTGAATTCAGTGCCCAGCATCTGGTGGTACCTTCCTGGCCTATCCCCTTCCAGGAGGCGTCTATCCGGTCGCATGGCAGTCCCCTGCGCTTCTTCCCACCCAGCCAGCTGCACTGCCAGGTGTATTGTGCCCCTCTGAGTCTCTAGGTTCCCTTCCCAACCTGTCCTCAGGTTTGGTATACCTAGACACTCCTTCTGGGCGCCGTTGCCTGGCGACCGCCACAGTTCGGACTCTCTCCAGTTGACCGTTGGGCGAAGAGTGTTCTCTTCTTCTCGTGCAGTGCATGTATTGCATCATCAGGCTCACCACGCTGCCTACAACCGGCATCTGTGGTCGATGATGTCCCAGCTGCTGGCATCTATGCCTGATACGGAACAAACCAGACAAGCGTTGCCCTCTCGCGGTAGGCCTGGAGATGGCAAGACACCAAGCAAGGGCATCTTATGGCGCCAATGAGGTGGCTTCCAGGCTTGCGGGACAGCGATCTGCATCAGGCGGACGGCATAGCCGTCTTTCCAGGTTGTCACCCCTGGCCGGCGTAGGGTGATTCGCTCCGCCTTCCGGGGACCGTCTTTTCTCTTCCAGAGCTGGAGACTTTACAGGGCTCCCTCCGTCTCCTCGTCCTCGGGAGGCACCTCCTAGCTCTTCTCCCACTTAGGCTTTCTGAATAAGCCAGGGTCTTCTCCTTCTGTTTCTCACCAACAGAAGGCTGGGGTCTTGTTCCTCAGGGTATGGCCTCTTCCCCTCCAGGGAAGAGGAGCTTAATGCTCACAGGAAGTAATGAATGGTGAAGATTGACAGGGAAGATGGGAAAGGTACGTACCCCGTAATTCTTGATCTTCTCTTGTATCTTCACCATTCATTACTTACACCCCCCACCATCCCCTCAGTGGCCTCTTCCTGTGGCTTCTCCACCTCCCGTCTCCTTCCTCTCTCTGCATTTATATAAAATATAGGAAAATTGCTTCATTTTCAAAAAAAAAAAATAAAAGTAAAAAAAAAAAAATCTTCTGGGGGTTTAAAATCCAGAAAATTATTTACTCTAAGATTCATGGGCCATCTAGTGGATTGCATTGGCGATCAGACTGCACAACTATCTCTTGCTATTCTTATGGCAAGATACTCTGGGGTTGTTTGGCCTGGCTCAGGCTATTCAGTTTTGATCCTGCAATCCCGTGTTCAGATAGTTGCCCTGAAATCTAATCCTCTATTCTTGCCTTGCAGAGCAGAGGAACAAGTCGTCTGTTCCTTTCTCTTCTAAAAAAAAAAAATGCTGAGGGAACTCTCTCCGACTGCTATAGGCATCTTGGTATCTGGGTCATGCATCTAGTAAAAAAAAAAAAATTTTTTATCTGTAAAAAAAAAAAAAAAAGGAAAGGAGAAATCAAACAAGAAGGCAAATGAGAAGGTAGGCTATCCTTCGCTGTTTTGCTAAGTGGTTTCTCCCTTTAAAGTGTCCTCCTGGACAATTTTACAGTAGAGCTCTGCTGACCATATCCAATCTTAGCCAGCCTAAGCCTTGGCCGGCCTTAGCCAGTCAGTCTGGGTCCTGCTTTTCTTGAACGCCTGAAAGGCTTACATTTTCCATTTCTAAACCCCTGAGCAGCGCTCTCATGCTGCGGGGGTTTTATTCTTCCCTCCTCGGCTGTCCTCCAGTTAAAGGCCTTCCACGGCCAGGAGCCCGAGGTGGGTGTCAAGAACAATGGCATGTTGAAGATGAGGACTATGCCCTTCTGAGTCTGTCTAGCGGGTTCGGTGAACCTTCTCTTCAGCTCTATCTCCGGGGATTCTTGCTTCCCCTTTAGTCGAGCCTTCAGCTACAAGCTAACTATGCTCGTTGGGCATTCTGGTCCCTTCAACATCCCATCTCTCTCTTCTCTTTCTTCTTCTTCTTCTATTTTCTCATTTCCTTACTCATCTCTCCTCCTAGAGTCGCCCAGGTAAGGAGGCCCTGCACTCCCTAGGCTAGGGATGTTCTTATCTCCTCTGTCCTTCCTCCATCGGCTTATTCCTTTTTCAGTTCATTCTTCCTTGTTTGCTATCTCTCGGCTATCTTGCCTCGCTATCTATATTTTCTGCTTTCATTTTGCCTCTCCGGCTCACAGAACTGAGTTGGAGGTCGGTCAGCCTAACGGCCGCCCCTCGCTTATGGCGTCGCTCTCGGCGGGGCCGTTAGGCAACTTTAAAAAAAAAAAAAAGCTCGTGACGGGTGCGCGCCACCGGCTTACACCCAGTAAGTAATGAATGGTGAAGATACAAGAGAAGATCAAGAATTACGGTAGGTACGTAATTTTCCTATCTTACTTCAACGGGGAGCTCTTGCAGCAGGCTATTACCATTAGTACTCATGCCATAGGCCTTAGGACCCACCAGAAAAACCTAGCTAGAAATACTCAGCAGTGCCCCCCCCCGACATTGGCTCTGCCGCGACGTCAGTCATGCCATAAAAGGGGATGGTCCATAGCTCCACCTCAGTTCTTTTTCTGCGGCAGACCCGCTATCATTGGGAAAGTCTAAGCGTGTTCTTCAGCAGTTCCAATGAAATTTGGTGGCTTTTCATTGTTTTTCTCCGTAAAACCTTTCTCCTTCGTCAGATTCTCCCTTTTTCTCGGACTTTGTCATTGCATGTTATCTCCGTCATCGGTCTTGTCCTCCGGCCTCAAGAAGACCAAGTGTGCCTGTGGCCGCCAGATCCCATTGAAGGATGGCCACGAGGCCTGCATCTTCTGTCTGGGCCCAGACCATGACCTCCAAGCTTGCAAGATCTGCAAGGGCTTCACCAGCAGGACTCAGATTAGGGGCCTGAAGGACTTAAAAGAACACCTTTCAGAGAAAAAGATGGACATCATGAAAAGCTGTCCTGGGGAAAAGGCCAAGCTCCGGGACAAATCCTACAAGTCCCGCGAGAAGGACCATAGCCGGTCCCACCAGCGATCCAGGTCGTGTTCTCCCCACAAAAAGACTTTGTCTTTGGGGTCAGGCGGTTCCGACTGTTTGAGACACTCGAGACATGGAGAAAAGGCGAGGTCCGATGCCCCTGCCAAGACACAGATGCCGGCCCTGGTGGGGGCTACTTCTGACAAACCGGCCGAGGTGAAGGCTATGCTGCTGCATACCTCTGTCACCTAAGCAGACACAACTAAGGCCTCCACTTAGGCGCATGCTTCGGTCCTGCCAAATAAGGTCTTGGTCACGGCTTACCCAGGTCGGTAAGCCGTTAAGCAATGTTCGGGACTCTCCGGCTAAGACCCCTTCTGGGTCCTGCCCTCCCAGGTTGGCAAAGTCAGAGCTGACCTCGGCCAAGACACCAGCCATTGTGCCATCCACGGTGTCTAAGGTCGACTTGCGTTGGGGTGAGCCTGCACAGGTCACGGTACCATCGCCTCTACTCCGGAGGACTCTTCCTTGGACTCTTCCTCCAAGGCTCTGCCGGACCTTCTGGCTTCACTGATCCCTCTAAAGGGGACAGCGACTTCGGTTTTTAATAAGGAGGAGCTGCAGCAGCTCTTTTCCTTCTGGTGGCGCCAAGTCAAAAAGGATGAGGCTACCCCGAAGCCACATCCGACACTGGTACCCGACCGACTGGACATCCATGAGACCAGGGATCTTCCCATGAAGTCATCTTCCAAAACCCCTGACGAGCAGCGTAAACCTTCCAAATCCCGCTCCCCCTCAGTGGTTCAAACCCAGTCTCAATCTAGAGACTGTCGTCGGCGCTGGTCAAGGTCCTCTAGCCGACGCCGGTCCCGGCCCAAGTCCTGCAGCTGCCAAAGATCCATCACTAGGCAAGGACGCTCTTCCAGCTGACGCTGGTCTCCTGACAGGTGCCAGTCTCCACTCCATTGTTGGTCAGAAAATGCCCGGCATTCTAGGGAGGGTAGCCCCATAAGCATAGTTTGGGCTTCCCTCATTCCAGTAGGAGCCGGTCCGCTTCATCCTCATCCTCTTCAGACCAGTCCCTCTCAGGAGTTGGGGGTTTTCCTGATGACAGAGACACCCCATTCACCCCCTGATGATCCAACCTTTATGGATGTCATGAGGCACATCCAGGCCTCCAATGACTAAGAGACGGATGACCTGGATCCAGAGCGCTGGAGACTGGCCAGATACCTGAGGCAAAAGGAGCCTAAACCATTGGTAGAGCCTCCTTTGGTGGATGCATTCCAAGACCTGACAAGGATCACTTGAAAACACCCAGCCACAGTTCCGGCAGTTCCCCAAAAACCGGGCAGGCTGTATAGAGCGCCGAGGGAGGAGCCTGATTTGTTGGAACACCCTCAGGCTGACTCGATGGTCATAGCGGCTGCTCATAGTAAGTCTTGACAGCCCAAGCACCTTAGTTCCCAGCTTCCCAATCAGGAATCCTTTGTTTGGATCAGGTGGGCAAGAAGGTATACTCTGCATCCACCTGCTCCATACGTTCCCTGAACTTCCTAACTCATATGGTCCAGTACCAGAATGCCCTTATGGGAGCAGGGACAAGAGGTAGCCAATGCCTTGCCAGACTCTGCGCACAAAATCGAGCTTCTGGACATTCTGAAATCGGGCTTGGACGTAAGCACCCATGTTTTGCATGCCTCATATGACACTGCAGATACAGCATCAAGGGTGGCAGCATCAGGTGTCTGCCTAAGGTGCCATGCCTGGCTGCGGAGTCGCAGGGCTCTCCCAGGATCTGCAGACCAGAATCAGGGACCTTCTGTTCCATGGTTCTGTGCTGTTTGGATCAGAGACTGAGAGCCTCATCTTTCATCTCCAAGAGTGGGGCAAATCGATCTGGTCCATCCGACAGATGTATAAGGGGGACCAGAAGCGATTCCGTAAATGGCCATTTCGGAAGACCTCAGGCCAGCATACCTGTGGCAACCAGATGGCACAGAGAGGCAGCTTAACAGGAAGGCCAGAAACCAGCAACCAGGAGGTGCTGCCTTTTGAGGCCCAAAGTCCTCCCAAGCCTCTCTGTCGACTCCCGGCTCTGCCCAATTACTTCCTGTTGACCCCCTTCCTCCTCTGGAGGTACTGGGGAGGCAGTAGGAGGTTGCTTCTCCCTCCATCTGGAGGGATGGAGCAAATCACTTCAGACCTTTGGGTCCTTGATATCATAAGGAGGGGACATACGCTGGAGTTCACTCAGATTCCCCCAGAGACACCACCAATGTCCTCAAGGTATCCTCCTTCTCATGTACCTCTCACAGAAGGAGACATGCAGGCCCTCTTGTGAAAAAAGGCGATAGAGCCAGTCCCCCTGCAGCAGTGGTGAAAAGGGTTTTACTCCCACTTCTTCCTAGTTCCAAAGAAAACTCAGGGTCTTCAGCCCATCCTGGACCTCAGCTCCTTAAACAACTATATAGAATACTGAAGTTCAGGATGGTGCCCGTTCCAGGTCTCATTCGTCTGCTGCACCAGGGAGACTGGCTCTGTTCCTTGGACATGCAAGATGCATACATGCATATCTGGGTCTTTCCCCCTCACAGGAAGTACTTGAGGTTCCACTTCCAAGGGGGACACTACCAGTTCCAGGTTCTGCTGTTTGGCCTCTCCTCCGCTCCTCAGGTCTTTACCAAGTGCCTAGCAGTGGTAGCTGTGATTTTAAGACGCAAGGAACATTATGTCTTCCCTTACCTGGACGATTGGCTTTTGGCGGCTCATCAAGAATGCGCCTCATTCAAACTCTCAGGGACACCTACACGCTAGTCCAAGAGTTGGGGATCACCCTGAATCTTCAAAAGTCATCCCCAGAGCCCAGCCAAAGACTCATCTTTATAAGTGCGGTCCTGGATACAGTCCAGGGCATGGCCTTCCTCCCACAGGAAAGGGGAGATTGCCTGTGAGAAGTGGCCCAAACAGTCCTCATAATCCCACAGGTCCAGAGCAGAACCTTCCTCGGCTGCTGGGGCACATGGTGGTGGCCATCCCTGTAACTCCCTTGGCTTGCCTCCACATGAGGGTTCCGCAGTGGATGCTCAGGGTGCAGTGGGACCAAAGCTCCGACAGTCTCGACCATATGATCAGGATCTCCGGGCCAGTCAGAAGGACCCTTCTTTGGTGGTTAGATCCCCTCAATTTGAAGGCAGGGCTCTTGTTTCAACAGTAGCTGCCAAGTTGGACAGTGACAGCAGACGCCTCCGACTTCGGTTGGGGGGGGCTCACCTAGGGGACAACCAGATTCAGAGCATTTGGTCCCCAGAGGAGCGCGACCTCCACGTCAATTTTTGGGAAATGCAAACGGTTCTCAATGCCCTTCATGCTTTCCAAGAGGATGCAGCGCCAGGCTCTCGCCTTGTTCAGTCAGACAACACAGCTGTTGTTTTCTATATCAACAAGCAAGGGGGAACACACTCCTACCCCCTGTGCAGGGAGGCGATGAGAGTCTGGTTCTGGCTGCTGGCACATTGAATATCTCTAACCGCAGTGCATGTTCCAGGCATCCAAAATGCCTTGGCAGACAGCCCAAGCTGGTCTCACTCCAAGTCGCATGAGTGGGCGCTACTCCAGTCAGTAGTGGATCAGCTCTTCGACACTTGGGGTCTTCCAGAGCTGGACCTCTTTGCATCTCCACACAACGCTAAACTGCCAGGTTTCTGCTCGCGAGAGCATGCGCCATGGTGCTTTTTGGCCAGACGTGTTGTCCCTTTGTTGGACAGGTAGGTTCCTTTACGCCCTCCCTCCCTTCCCTCTAATTCAGAGGGTTCTGTTGAAGGTACAGGCCGAGGGGACTCGGATGATCCTAACCACCCCACTGTGGCCGCGGCAGATTTGGTTCCCACTACTTCAGCGGCTGTCGTCGAAACTTCTGATCCCCACTGCCAGTATGCTTGCAGTTGCTGTTCCAGGATCAGGGCAAGCTGGTGCATCCAGATCTCAAGTCCCTGCACCTTCATGCATGACTCCTGCAGACATAGTTAAAACAAGGTATGGGGTCTCCCAAGAGGTGTCTGACGTCCTCATATTGGCAAGAAAGCCCTCTACTTGTTCCACTTATGCTATGAAGTGGAAGCGTTTTTGCCTCTGGGTTTCGTCACATCATCTGGATCCCCTTACCTGTCCAGTGAACTCAGCATTACAGTGCCTCCTCTCCTTATTACAACAAAGCTTGAGCTACTCCTCCATTAAGAGGCATATGTGGGCCATTTCTGCTTATCACGTCCTGGTTGAGGGCAGAACCCTAGCCCAGTTGAATGTGGCCCGCATCTTTTTACAGGGCATGCTTCATATAAAGCCTCCCATTAGCGATCCAGTTCCCCCCTGGGATCTCCTTTTTGTGTTAGAGAAGCTTACTCTCCCTCCCTTCGAACACGCAGCAGAGTGTGAGCTGTGTTATCTTTCCTGGAAGGTGTCCTTTTTAGTTGCTGTTACTTCAGCTTGAAGGGTTTCCGAGCTTCAGGCCCTGATGTGCAAGGAGCCATATTTGATATTTCATAGGGATAGGGTTTCCCTCAGGACAAATCCTAAGTTTCTACCCAAGGTGGTTTCTGAATTAACCCTCAACCAGTCTTTTGACCTTCCAGTCTATTATTCAACCTCTTCCAACAGGGGAGAAGCTCTCTTACACACCTTGGATGTCCACAGGGCGCTGAGGTACTACCTCAAGCGTACAGCGGCACACTGCAAATCAGAGCAACTGTTTGTGGCCTTTGCGCCTCAACACCTTGGCAAACCGGTGTCTAAACAGACTATATCTTGGTGGCTAGCCCACTGCATAGTCTTCTGTTACAAGTACAATAAATATCTACCGAAAGTGGTTAGAGGTCATTCTACCAGAGTAGTTTCCACTTCCTTCGCTTCTTTGAAAAATGTCTCTATCCGAGACATTTGTGCAGCAGCTACTTGGAGTTCAGTACATACTTTTGTCAGGCATTACAGTCTGGACATTGCTTCCAGGCGCCGAGCCAGTTTCGGCTTGGTGGTCCTTCAAGGACTGTTGTCATGATGTACTGTCTCCCTGCCTGTTTAGGCAATGCCGTCGTACTATTTCCTGTCATCCTCCTCCCGGAACTTGTCACCTCCTTAGCGCAAGACTGCTTGGGATTCAGTCCTAGTGGTAATAGCCTGCTGCAAGGCCCCTCGGTAAGATGGTACAGTGCGTAAGAACTTACTGTAACAGTAGATCTCGAGAGGGAGCTCTTGCAGCATGCGCTGCTTTCCCTCCCTTCTTCCCCTTGTGAGTTTCAGCATGACTGGGGCATGCTTCTCCTGGTTCGCTTGCTGGGATCTGTTCATGGCTCCTTGTTCATGGCTCCTTGGCTGGTGAGCTGAGGTGGAGCTAGGGACCTCGCCCCCTTTTATGGCATGACCGACACCGGGGTGGAGCTGACGTTTGGGGGGCCTGCTGGGTATTGCTAGCTAAGTTTTTTCCGGTGAGTGCTAAGGCATGCAACATTAGTCCTAATGGCAATAGCCTGCTGCAAGAGCTCCTCTGGAAGATCTGCTGTTACGGTAAGTTCTTACATAACTGTACTTTGGCTAGAAGTGGACCTGAATTCCTCTTCAGTCACCCCAGCCATGAGGAGGTGGTACAGGCAGCTTCCTGTGACAGATAAAATGTGCCATTGTCCTCTCACCCCCCCCCCCCAACAAAAACTCTCGGAAAATTGAGTCTGTGGCCAAAAAAGACTACTTGGGGGCTTCTTCGGCCATCGGACAGGCGACTTATACATCTTTTGTGTTCTGGTACCAAGAAAGCGTCTGGAACTCAGTGTTGGAGTTGGCCAGCAAAGCTCCTCGTGCTCTAGCAGCTGATCTAGCAAAGACTGCCAGATGTAGCATTAAGGCTTCCAAATACCAGTTCCACATGGCAGTGGATGCCAATGATACTGCTTCCAGACTTATGGCAACCACAATGTCTCTGAGAAGGTTTGCTTGGCTCAGGGCCACTAATCTTTCTCAGGATACCCAAACCAAGACATTAGATTTCCCTTGTGAGCAGGCATCTCTGGTGAGCAAACAGAGGCTTACATGAGAAAGATGGATGAGTACAAGGCTGCTTACAAAAACGCTTCTGCCAAAGAGAAGGCATTCACCTCTCAGAAGCACCAAAATAAGGGGGGGCAGGGAGAGACCCTATACCAGGCCCTTTTATCAGGCTCAGGCTCTCCCAGACTACCAGCAGCAGTATGGCTGCTTTAGAGGCAGGAGCAGAAGGGGCAACAAGCGCTCTGATCCCAGCCCTCAGCCCAGGACACAGGCAAAGCCGAACCCCTGATGTGGTTGTCAGGGTTGCCTCCCCAGTACCAGCTGGGGGCAGACTGACTCACTGTTTCCAGACATGAATACAAACAGACCACTTCTCTCAGTGCAGTTTAGCCCCTGCAAGGCATATTTTAAATCAAGGATGGAAATGAGAAAGAAAAGGTGTGGCCCGCTGGGAATTGAACCTCAGACCTCTGGTATGCTGTTCCAGCACTCTAACCATTAAGCAACAGGCTCACATGGTCAGAGTGCCTGAAGAACTTCCATAAATCCACACATTCCTTTCTCAAGTGTGTTGCGTAGTCCTGCAACTAGGAACGTATCAGAAATACAAACAGACCACTTCTCTCAGTACAGTTAAGCCCCTGCAAGGCATATTTTAAATCAAGGATGGAAATGAGAAAGGAAAAGTGTAGCCCACTTGGAATTGAACTTCAAACCTCTGGTATGCCATTCCAACACTCTAACCATTAAGCTACAGGCTCACATGGACAAGTGGGTCCTGGAAGTAGTGAGCCAGGGTCTTGCTCTCAGCTTCAAATGCATCTAAAAATTGAGAACAAGGCTTTTAAAACCTGCATTCCCAGTAGAAATAGCCTTACTGGAATCAGAGGTAGCTAGCCTTCTGTGGGCAAAAGCAGTGGACCCTGTCTTAATCTCCCAGAGTGGAAAAGGATTTTACCCAAGGTACTTCCTAACCCTAAAGAAGAATGGGGAGTGGCGACCCATATTGGTTCTCAGAACCCTAAACAGATATCTGACAAAGCCAAAGTTCAGGATGGTCGTCTTGGCAATGATTCTCCCCACTCTCAGGCAGGGAGACTGGCTGGCATCCTTAGACCTCAAGATGCCTGTTTCTACATTCCCATCAGACAATCTCATAGGAAGTACCTCAGGTTCAGATTGCCATCAGGCCATTACCAGTTCAGAGTTCTGCCTTTCGGTCTCACCTGTGCCCCAAGGGTGTTCACAAAGTGCCTGACTGTGGTAGTGGCACATTTGAGAAGGCACTGGGTGACAGTATTACCTTACATAGATGACTGGCTAGTCATGGGGCAGTCCCCATCAGCAGGTAAGGGATGATCTAGTCCTCACACAGGCTACAGTGCAGTCTCTAGGGTGGGTGAACCTGAAAAAGTAAATCCTGCAGCCGGTCCAGCTCTTGGATTTCATAGGAGCGGAGTTGGACACTCAAAGAGGGAAGTCATTCCTCCCTCAGGTAAGGGTGGACAGCCTGGTACAGTTAGCAAGCTTCTACCAATTTCACACCCCAGACCAGCAAGACATTTCCTGCAACTGTTGGGCCACATGGCAGCCTCAACAGCAACAGTGCCAGGAGACAGGTTCCAGATAAGAGACATCCAGTTCCACCTCAGGTCCCATTGGTCCCAGAAAAAGGACTCCCTGTCAAAGCTGGTACCAGTCACAGGGAGTCTCATTCAGGCATTGCAGTGGTAGCAGGAAGGGGACTACCTCAGGGAAGGGGAAACATTCCAGCAGGAGTCCCCAGTAGTAGCATTGATGAGAGATGCCTCCCTCCTAGGATGGGGCGTCCGTCTGAGAGAGCACACTGTACACAGTACCTGGTCCCAGCAGGCGTCAATACTGCACATAAACCTGTTGGAGCTCTGGGCAGTCTTTTTGCCCTCCAGTCATTCGCCTCGGTGGTGCAAGTCAGAACAGACAACACCACAACCATTTATTACATAAACAAGCAAGGGGGCAAGAGGTCCATCTTGCTGTGCACAGAGGCTATGAAAATTTGGAGTCTAGCAGATTCACTCAAGGTCTCCCTTTCAGCAGTCCATCTTCCAGGGAAAGACAACATCCTAGCAGATGCTCTGAGCAGAGCCAATTAAAACTACCAAAAGTGGTCCCTGAACAAACAGATCCTGCAAACTGTCTTCAGAAGATGGGGCACTCCAGAGACTGATCTCTTTGCAGCCCCAAACAATCACCAGTTGCCACAGTTTTGTTGCAGGCCTCCAGCAGTGGGCACAGTGCTACTGGATGCACTGATACTGGGTTGGATAGGGAAGTTCCTGTATGCCTTCCTTCCATTCCTTCTGTTGCTTAGGTTGCTGAACAAACTCAGGTCCCAGTCAGCAGCAGTGATCCTCATAGCTCCAGATTGGGCCAAAGCAGCCTTAGTACTCTCTGCTCTTGGCCCTGTCAATCTCCAGACCAATTTGCCTCCACAGGAGGCACAGCCTGCTGACATTCTCCCAGGGGAGGATCCTCTGCCTCAACCTCAGGTCCCTCAGGCTCATTGCCTGGCTCTTGAGGATCTGGAATATGCTAATCTGCACCTTTCTGAAGGGGTCCTTGAGGTCTTAAGGGTCTCTCAGAAGCCCTCTACCAGGAAAACATACACCTCTAAATGGAAGAGGTTCTCCACTTAGTGCCATCAGAAGGTCATAGATCCTTACCTGGCTGGACTCCCAGTCCTGTTGGACTACTTAGCCCATCTTCATTCCAAAGACCTTAAGCCATCTACCCTTAAGGTACACTTGGCAGCTGTCTCTGCCTACCTCTCAGTGGGTAAGAGCACTTATTTGGCTTCCAATCCAATTTTCAGGAAGTTCTTCAAAGGATTGCTTCATTTGCATCCCCTACATAGGGAACCAGTCCCCCCTTGGGACCGGAACATATGCATTGCACAGCTAATGCAACCCCCATTTGAGCCCATGTCCTCAGCAGATCTCAAGTATGTGACTTGGAAAACAGTCAACAGGCAATTAATTCAGCCAGAAGGATTAGTGAACTCCAGGCTTTGTCTACAGAGCCTAACTACATTTCAGTCCATATGAACAAGGCAGTCCTCAGAACCAATAGGAAATTCCTCCCCAAAGTGGTGTCTGACTTTCACCTCAACCAGTCCATTACCCTGCCTGTCTTTTTACTGATCATTCTAATTCAGGGGAATGCATGCTGCATAACCTAGATGTTAAGAGGGCTATCAATTATTATTTGGATCACACAAAATGCCATAGACAGGATAATCATCAGCTCTTCCTGACCTGTGGAGAAGTGGGGAAAGGAAAACCAGCTTCAGAAAGGACTATTGCATGCTGGATTGTTGCCTATATTCAGTTTTGCTACAGCAAACTGGGCAGGGGGCTTCGGGGCTCATTCCAGCAGGGGGACAGCTGCGTCTATAGAAGCTGCCAGAGACATTCCTTTGTTAGAAATTTGCAAAGCAACCACCTGGAAAACTGTTCACACCTTTACTAAACACTATTGCCTGGACACCCAGGCTAGAAGTGATGCCAGGTTTGGCACAGCAGTACTGCAGATCTTGTTTCCTAAATAGGTTTTATGCCCACCTCCAAAGGTACTGCTTGGTAGTCTGCATATGTCACAATACAGTAAAACTTTCTTGGGGCATGAATTAAAAATTACTTACCATAATAATCTTGTTTCTTCCAAGGGAATCTTTACTGTATTCTGAGCTCCTACCCTACCGTCCCTACTAGAACCTGGTGGGCACTGCAATCTAGCTGTGCATGTTTTGTTGTTGAAACTTGTTTATGTTGGTTGTTCTTGGGCATCTTTGACTTGAGTCCTTTCAGATGTCTTATTAAAAGGAAGGATTTTAGTTCTTTAGGATAGCATAGATAGCATTGTTTTGTGCATGCTTCGTAAGAATCTGACGGTTACATAGAATGCACTAGGGACAGTAGATTGAAAACCAAGCTTGAGCCTACCAACGTTCTACTATTTGCATAGGTTCTTTAACTCTTTCGTCTCCAGGGCAGTTGAATGGTGAAGGCTAACTGCATATGTCAGAATATAGTAAAGATTCCCTTGGAAGAGACAAGATTACTATGCTAAATATTTTTTTCTTCTCTGCAGTGGTCACTGACTTCAAAGGAGACTGACAAATGCTGCAAGCAGGTGTCTCTGCCCGGGGAGACTGATAAGACTACCAAGCCATTCTCAAGCTGCAGTAGAGAGCATCTAGCAGGGGGAGCCCTGATGCTAATAATGACAAGAAACGTAAAAGGGCTTCTGACTACCATGACCCCAAACAACTGGCAACAAGAGCATCACCTTACAGTTCCTCTGCCTGTAAAACAAATAGAGGAACCGGTGCCAGAGCATACAGTGTCCTCTGTGAAGGAAACTGAACAGGTGGTAGTTCTTCCAAGCCATTTAGAGCATAGGAATTCCTGCTGTGACCCCAAAAAAAAAAATCTGTACCCAGTGTAGGATTTTGGTAAGTAGGAGAAACCCATATCCCTGACATATCTCTTGAGGAAGACCTCTGTTCCCATCCAGGAGTTGATAAAGACTTTTCCTCCCACTCTGCATTTGTGAACCAAATGGCTAGTCTACTGAATCTGAAGTGGATGTAGAAGAGGCTGATTTTATGAGCGTGTTGGGAACTCCAAAATAGTGGAAGTTCCCATCAATAAAGCTTTTCAGAATCCTGTGAAGAAAATCCTTACTTCACCTTCCACTGCTTCAGCTATAGACAGGAAGGTGGTCAGAAGATATGGGGTATCCAAGGAGGGCTTTGAGGTCATTTATTTCCACCTTGACCCTGATGAAGTGTTACAGGCAACTTCCCACAAAAAAAAAGAAATTTACATTAACGACTGCTCCTCTGGAAAAAGGTTTCAGAAAGCTGAATCATATGGCAAGAAAGGCCTATACTACTACTATTTTGTTGTTGAGGAAGGCAGCCTATCTTAGTTATACTGCACATTTTCAGCAGGTAGTGTGGACAGTAGTTTTCCCTGTATTTCCAGGTGCTCTTCCCACGATAAGAGGCATGCATCTATGGTCAGGAGCCATATGGGTGACACTGAAGGAAGGGGATACCCTCTCTGAGGTTGCTTTCCTCTTGCCACCACTCTAACTTGTGTGAAACTGGTACTTGCCGCTGCAGGGGCACACTTCTTTGGTCCCCTAAACTAACATCATGTAATTAGAGCAGAGGAGGGTAACAAGGGGGTGGATGGCCAATAGGGCATTACCTTTGTTTTAGGCAGAGTTTGGAAAACTGGATTGGCTGATAGGACTCTTTCTGCTGCCACATTCTCTGTTTTTATGTTTCGGTATGCATTCCCTCCATTCTCACTTATCCAAAGTGTTCTGCTTAAATTTAGAAGAGAGTCAGCAGCAATCATTCTAATAGTACCAGTCTGGGGCAGGCAGACCTGGTACTCAGTCCTGTTGACAGTGTGTCAACAAATGCTAATCAGGCTGTCCCTGAGGCAGGGCATTCTGACTCTGTCCCAGAGCATGGTGAGACGCTCGATCTCAAAACACTTTAAGAGCATGATTCTTGTAGTGCTAGAGTAATTTTGCTTAAACCTGTCAAATCAGATCCTTGAATGTTTAAAAGCTAACAACGCCTGCAGCCAGAAAAATGTTCATGTCAAAAAGGAAAAGTTTCAGCATCTGGTGCACTGTACTTATTATCACGTCACTGCAGTGTCTGCGGATTTATCAGTTGTTTTTGTGTACCTGGTACATTCACTGACCCAGTGCCTAAAACCTTCCTCTTTAATAGCGCACAGTCAGCTATTTCAGCTTTCAAGTCAGAAGGTAAAGAAAAACCTCTTACCTCAAACCAGCATTCAAGAGATTTTCCAAATGTGTAAATCATTTGTATCCACCTATGAGGGGCATCAGTTGCCCCATGGGTCTTGAATGTGGTCCTCTCCCAACTGATTAATTTTCCTATTGAGCCTGTCTTTGCAGCAGTGCTAAATAATTAACATGGAAAACATTGTCAGTAAGTACGCTTTTATTTCTTGATTATAAAATGGCAAGAAAAAAACCTAGAAATCTCATTGTCCAAGACAGATCAGCTGACTGTACATTAATTCTCTGTATACGCACAGTCATCCTGGTCCTAAACCACATTACGCAATGAGCAGATCAGTCCTTCTACAACCAGAACTATCTTCCATCAGTCTCCCTACAACCAGAACTGATCTTCCACCACAAACATGGCCACCACCTTTACACTGTGGAAACCTTCAACTGGGCCCTAAAATTTAAATGATCTTAAATATAAAATAAAACAAATTAAATGTTGTTTACCAGATTGTATCACTCTCCTTACACACATAAATTAGAAACATTAAGTATTGTTTATAGTTTTCATTACAACTGTTTGTTTGCTAACAGTGAAAAATTCCCCTTCTATCTTTACCTGCTCAATAGGGAAATCTCTTCTGCTTTCCCTGAGTCTCTGGCTCTAAAACAGGCCTTTGTTGTCTGTGTGTACAAGTACAGCATGTTAGTAGAGGAACATTCTGCTAGTAGAACTGATCAGAATTTTGAATCCTTGTATTCCATGGAAAAGATTCCATGATAAACATTCCATTTCTTGAATGTGGGGAAACACAGAGGGGGAAAAAAAAACAGAATGAAGAAAGTAAGCAATAATACTATATAAACAAAGAGAAAAGGTGGTAAATGAGTCGCCCTGCTGTTTGTCTTTTAGGACAGAGTGAGCAGTTCATGATGCTGTCAGTTTTGACCACGCTCATGCTTGCAGCACTGGGGAACCGAGAAGCCTCTGTTATGGCTTCCTTTTAGTTTTGTCTACAGACAGAGGAGAATGAAATAAAATAAGGGGGCTATGTGTCATACTTAGAATGAGAAAAACAGCATTTGTGAATTGTTGTGGCTGGCAGGGGAATATGACGCTTAAATGGGCAGGGAGGTACACACTGTATAACGCTACTTTAATTTAGCACCAATAGGCGGAAGGACTATTTTATGTTAAAAGCACAGGTTCACTTACATTTTTACTTACTTAAAAATGTGTTTAAAAATAAAAATACTGCTCCTAAAAGTAAAGGGACATTTTATAAGCGCAATAAGACACCCTGGGATTGTGCATTGCAATGTGATAACCTCACTCCTAGGGATGACCGGCACTTGGCCTTCAGCCTTGTGCCTAACTATGCCCCTAGGAGTGTGGTTATCACACCGTAATGCACATCCCGTCGTGTCTTATTGCTTATGTGCCCAATCCCAGAGGCTCCGGGCGCTTTACAAAAAAGTTATAGAACATACAGTCACACATTTACAAGGGTCAGGTAGAATAAATAACATACAATAAAATAAGTTGTTAAAAACAGAATAAACTAAAACTGGGCTATCACTAAATATCAAATACTTGTTTAAACCGAGGTGCTTTCAGACCCCTCTTAAATGTCTCTACCGATAGAGCCTCCCCCAAAGATGTAAGCAGCGAGTTTCAAAGGGCCGGGCTGGCCACATCAAATGCTCAGTCTCCCGAGGTTTACAGCCTAGCCCTCGGAACCACCAGGAGGCCATCGGTGGAGGAACAGAGCGAGTGCCCAGTGCAGACAGGTGTCAGGAGGTCACTCAGGTAGCCAGGGCCAAATCCATATAGGGCCTTATAGGCAGGGAATTAAATAGCTGGTATAGCATAGCAAAACACTACGCAAAATAGGAGGTAATGCTAACCATTTCCAGAAATGCATAGCAGTAGACTAACCATTTTTTGAGTAAATCTATGGCACAGTAGACAAAGTGAATAAAAATAATGTATATATTTTACATTGTGCTAATCGTTTTGTGCTAGGTGCTATCCATTTTCACAGCTGATTAGCACTTTCATGCAAGCAACTGCTAATCAAGTTTTTCAGCTTATTTAATACCCTGCTTATAGGTGAGCAAGCCCACCTTGAAGGTAATCCTCCATCTGACCAGAAGCCTGTGCAGATCACACAGGACCAGGGTCACATGGCAGGACCTGGGAAAGTCTATCAGCAACCTGGCTGCTGCGTTCTGCACCAGCTTCAGTGTACAGAGATTTCCTCCACTGACCTCGAAGTAAAGAGCGTTACAGTAATCGAGCCGTGACATGACAAATGCATGCACTATGGATGGCAGATCACCAGGCGGAATTAAGGGTTTAATCCGGGCGACATTCCCCAGATGATAGAACCCGCTCCGGATGACTGAGTATTTCTGGTAGTTGTTACTTCTGCCAAGAGAGTCATCGAGCAGCAGACCCTGATTTTTCAGTTTTCCATAAGGGTAAATACCAAGTGTGAAATCTCTGCCAAAAGTGGTTTCTGCTTTTCACATGAACCCATCTGTAATATTGCCTGTGTTTTTCCACAAATCTCACTCTAGTGTAAGTGAAGTGAAAATGCACAGCCTGGATGTGAAAAGGGCCTTGAGTTTCTATAAAGACTGAACAAAGGTGCCCAGAACTGACAACACCCAAGTGTTTGTCACTTAGGTGTGGTAGGTAAAGGTAAACCAGCAGTTAAGAAGATTACTTCTCATTGGCTAGTCTTCTGCATACCATTCGGCTATGAAAAGACTGGTAAACCGTGATCTAAACGCCTATGTGCAAAATCCACTAGAGCTGCATCTGCCAACATGGTGGCGTTAGGAGGTATATTCCTCTTGGTGCTCCATAGTACACACCTTAACTTCTCATTATTGTCTGGAGATCCAGCCTAGAAGGAATGCCAGATCTGTTTCCCTAAATAGGTTCCTGCCTCCTAAGATACTGATTGGAGTCTGCAGTTTTCTAACCCCAGTAATACTCTGGTATTCCTAACTTTCTGCAGTGTACCTTTAAGCCAAAACTGTCCGGAGAGGATAGAACATATGCAAATGATGGAACTCTTTGCATGTGACAACTATTCAAATGCTACCATTGAACTAGCTGCCTTAGTTTTAAAACCCCTCAGATTTCACACTCTGCCTGTAAAGTCTAGTCGCTTGGAGTCTCGCTCTTGGCAACTTGTTCCTGTGATGTGAAGAAACTTATAAAAACATACAAGTATCTCTTTTGTTTCATTTGCTGCCTTTTACTATTTGTTATTGATAATTAAACTTAGTGTAGTGTTATTTTAATACTTTTCATCGGTTCCTCTCAGTATAACCGGTGGAGAACTGATTTAGTTTAGTTATTTTGGGAGTTTTTTGACTAAAAAATGTTGTTAGTTTACTTTAAAAGTTATTTTAAATATTTATTTTTGTAACTGCTTTATCGGTTACTGAACCGCAAATCTCGGTTCACTTTCTTCATCGGTTCCGGTTCCCATCAGTTCATTATCGGTTCGGGAACCGACCGCAACGCCCTTCTTATTTTGTTAAAACCTGTAAACAATTTAGCGATTAACATTTTTATCGGTTACCGATAAAATGTTAGAGAAACCTAAAAGGAAAACCGGTGAACCTGGTTTTAAAAATTGTTCGTATTGTGGAGAAGTGTTTGCTAAGGTAGACAAACATAGTCTGTGTGTGGCTTGCCTTGGATATGATCACCTTAATGAAGAATGTGATATTTGTAAAACCTTTCCAGAAAAAACAGTGGAGGAATGCCTGGAACGGCTTAAGAAAAAACTTCCTCCACCTAAGGGTCCCTCTGGCTCTGACCAGCCGATACCCTCTTCTGCTGTGGGTGAAACCACTTCAGTAATTGCCTCCACCCTTGAGA
The DNA here is from genome assembly GCA_016271365.2 of Neoceratodus forsteri. NCBI lineage: Eukaryota > Metazoa > Chordata > Ceratodontiformes > Ceratodontidae > Neoceratodus > Neoceratodus forsteri. The sequence goes on along the minus strand of CM057456.1, from coordinate 1,349,527,913 downwards.
TGGATAACGAGGGCACTAAGAGGCTTGCTGAATCAGCTGACTCCCTGGTTCCCTGAAAAAGGACAAAGAAAGTAAAGCACATCGCTAATATGCTCTCATAGTCAGAAGAAAATATGACTCATTTAGTGAGGATGCGTCTTCTGAAGGGTATATTAGTGAGTCTTCCAAACATTTCCTGTCCTCTCTTTCTAAAACCATTGTATAAAAAGGATTTTCTGAATAAGTCAAAATGTATTTCTTGAGCCTTTCATTAGTGCAATCATTGCAGTTTTTACATTTACACCTGGTTCCGCCCGGTGACCTACCAACATTGGTCCATGCCTTTGTGACCTCACGCCTGGAATACTATAACTCCCTGTACCTAGGGTTGCCAGGGGTTGACATCCGCCAGCTGCAGCTAGCGCAGAATGCGGCAGCCAGGTTACTGACTGGGCTGTCTCGATCTAGCCAGATAACACCTGTGTTGCGTGAGCTGCATTGGCTGCCAGTGTGGTGGAGGATCACCTTCAAGGTCAGTTTGCTGACCTATAAAGCCATACATGGACAGTGGCCATACTACTTGCAAGAGCTTCTGCGCCCCTACTGCCTCTCTTGACCGCTCTGCTGATGAGGGATTGCTAGAGATTCCCAGGGTTCAGCTGAAGACATCCCGTTCTCGAACTTTTGCTTATGTAGCCCCTACCCTGTGGAAGTCTCTGCCTCGTCGGGTTTGGGAGTGCTTGACGGTGGAGAACTTTAAAGCCACACTGAAAGCCTATTTATTTAATCGGGCTTTTCTGTAATGGAGATATGGGATTTTAGCTGTGATTATCTGTATTTTAACTATTTATGGCTTCTATTTTAATTGTTGTAAAGCGCTTTGGTATTTATGAACCGTGCTATATAAATAAAGTTTATTATTAGTGTTCGTGCTTGTTTTGCATTCTTTATTTCATTTACATTAGATGCATAGATACATAGACAGTGTCGGCAGATAAGGGCCTATGGCCCACCCAGTCTGCCCATTTGAGCTTGTAAGTTCAGTTTGTTTTCCTAGAAGTCTGTTGCCCCTTACCCCTGACCTCCAGAATTCCTTTATGTCTATCCCATGCATTCTTAAATCCCGTGATTGTTTCAGCCCCCACCACTTCCTCTGGCAGGGTGTTCCACTTGTTCACCACCCGTTCTGTGAAGAAATTCTTTCTCATATTTTCTCTGAATCGTCCTCCCTCCAACTTCATCCCATGCCCTCTAGTCCTGGAACATCTTTTTTGCTTAAAAATAGTGTTTTCCTGCACCCTGTTCCTCCCTGTAAGATACTTGTATGTCTCTATCACATCCCCTCTCTCCCTCCTCTCCTCCAGGGAGTACATGTTCAGTTCCTTCAACCTGTCTTCATAGGGCTTGTGATGCAATCCATGCACCAACTTTGTTGCCCTCCTCTGAACCTTCTCTACCCTGTCTATGTCCTTACGTAGGTAAGGTCTCCAGAACTGTACACTGTACTCCAGGTGGGGCCTCACTAGTGTCTTGTATAGCGGAATTATGACCTCCTTTTCCTGCTGGTGATGCCCTGCCTATACATCCCAGCATCCTATTTGCTTTACCTGCTGCCTTGTCACACTGTTTCCCTACCTTGAGGTCATCAGAGATGATAACCCCAAGATCCTTTCCTGCTTGGTGCATGCTATATCCTCACCCCCAACTGATATATTGTGCCAGGGTTTTGTGCCCTATATGCATTATCTTGCACTTCTTTGCATTGAATTTCAACTGCCAAATCCCTGACCATTCTTCAAGTTTCTGCAGGTCGCTTCTCATTCTGTCTACACCCTCTGGTGTGTCTACTCTGTGTCATCAGCGAACAGTGAAATTCTGCCTTCTAGGTCCTGCGCAATGTCACTGATGAAGATGTTGAATAGGACTGGTCCCAGCACTGATCCCTGTGGTACCCCACTGGTCACTCTTCCCTCTGTGGAGTGACAGCCATTTAAACTGGGAAGGATACTTGACATTGATTAGGTAGGTGGTTACTGCATGCTTCTGGTCTTCAGCTTAACACCAGAAGAAGCGTGACCACAGAGCAGAGTTTGAACTATAACATTTTAGAGTTCTGTCTCCTGGGCAACAACTTAGGGCTGAAATGATGCAGGCTAGTAAAACTCATTAATACACCCTCTAGAATAAACATTGTTACTACGGTGAGTAATTGTTTCTTACAAACCATAACGTAATCATAAAACATTGAATTAAAACATGCCTATTTGCTGTGCAAGTAAACAGTTTTATTTGTAAGAAAATGTTGACGTGCCATGGTACCCTACTTGGGATGTACTTCATTTATCAGCATCTTAGCACTGCGTCTCTGGAAGCTGAATGCTGTTTTGCTGTCACAGAATGAATGGAACATCATTACTAAGGTCTGATTATATGCTTATCAGAGTTCAGAACATTTGCTAAAGAAAAGCTGTTATTCCCCTTCCCATGTTTGCTTAGAGCAGGTTGTAAACAATTCTAGTGTCCAGTGGCGTACTACAAATCCCTGATCACTAAAATATTTGTTTGAGTTTCTAGTCTTCCTTGCATAAAACAGCCACCATATGGGGGGCTTGGATCACTAAAACTTGGAATGTAGTGGTCACTTGGCCACTGAACAGGAATGCAATTTTTTTTTTCTTTGTGGGATAGTCTGTAATTAAAGTAGTGTTGCTCATGGTTTGGTGGGGGCAGCAGGTGACATGTAACTCCCCCCCCCCATCTGAAGACCGCTTATAGTGCATGCTCTAGCCATCCCTCTGACAATCATTTTCTTTGCTGGACAGATGAGCCTTTGTGCTGCTTCACTCCTAACTACTGTTAGCCTGCTTGCTCTGTCAGTTGTCCATTTTTTTTTGTCTGGGGCTGTGCTGTCATGGCATACATTCATTCATGACCTGTCCTCTTCAAGTTATACTTACTTCTTTGGGCATCAGTGCCTCAACAGCTACTGGGCAACAACACCTCCTGGTATCAACCCCTTACCAGCCTTTAAGGACTCAGTAGTCTACTTTGACTCTGTACCCCTCAATGGCTTGATGCTGCAGTGATGTTTAACGGGGGTCCTGCACTTCAGAGGAGAGGAGCTGGGTAGCAATGCCTTCCTCAGCTGTTATCACTACATTTTCACTTTCTCTTTGGGACTCCATTGTCCAGTGCTCCTTTAGCTGAGCCTGAGTCCTGCCAGTTCTGAAGGTGGATGCCTCAGCAGTTGAGTGTACTGTACATCAACTTGTGAGGGTGAAAGTCTCTGCCATGACGCAGCGGAAGAGAACTTCTCTACATGAAGCAGCATATGATGTGCTTTCATTAATGCTCTGCTTCACTTCCTGCACAGTCTCTTAGGATTTCTTATTAAAGCCATTCTAGATGGTGACCTAAGGCCTTGGATCCCCAGAGATTTCCCCACAAGGAAATTTTCTTCTTCTTCTTCTTCTTCTTCATGCTGAAGATCATAAAATACTCTGCCATGAGTTGGACCTGGATGGTGTCTTTCTGTCCCTGAATGGCTACTTTACCTAGCACTGGTACCATTTTTTTTTTCTGGTGCTGTACTCTGTTCAGCTGCAGCCACCATTACCTCTCTCCTTATAGAAGTGTGGTATGTGGTTTGACTGTGCCATGCCATCCACTCTTTTTTGGGGCGTTTTCCGTAAGGTACCTTTAATCTAAAATGACCGTGTCCCTCTGGCACCTCTTAGGGTAGAACGTGTTCCTTTGTTCATGTAACCCCCAGGTGGCGCTATCCCAAGGGCTACTACCCCTGCCTGCATAACTGCTAACAGGTTAAGGGGCCTAGGTCCAATGGTGGGTGCCTCCACCCAGAGGTTGGGGTTAAGACAGTCTGGTATAACTTGGTCACAGCCCTCTGGGTCACTGCAACCCCCTTTTCTTCCCACTAGTGCCCCACAAAATATATCAGAAGTTCCTTCACAGTATACACTTACCCTCAGGATTGGTTCGATCAGCTCGACTCTGGGGACCCCTTTTAAAACTAGATGATACAATGCAAAAGCCACAGTACAACACTTTAACATAAATAAATACCTCAGACAGTGTAACTTTGCTGAAACAAACATCTGATGTATTTAGGGGAATATAACAAGGACAGGGGGAAAATCAGGTTAATTAGTTTAGACACCTTAATAATCACAGTACTGTGTGCACGTTCAGAGTCCCTAATTGTCACTTTCACTGGGTACCCAGGATGGGTGCAGCTGGATGGGGCCCTGTGATGGAAAAACACTTGCACAATACCCAATTGTAATCCGGAGCTGGGTGGCTCAGTTCATGAAGAAATGAAACAGCAACTAATAGATGACACACTTGCAATTTGATAAACAGATGGCAGGGAGCTACCCTGCTTTGTACTCACAGACTCAATGCTGGTAACTGGATGGAAAGCAGATTGTCCTGGATTGCCAGGAGGAGCAGAACATGTGGAAAAGGTCCTTGTGACTGGACCCCACTGCAGTTTAGAGCAAATAGATGTAGTCTGGATTAAGCTGGGGTTTACTTCCAGCTTCATGCACTCAATTCACTGTACAGGGGATTTGAAACACGATTCCCCACAAGCACTACACACATTTATATGTAAAAGGAAAGTACTATACCAGGCAGGCTGCTTCTCGATCCCTACCTCAATTATTGCACGATACCCTGGAGAACACAGAGCAGCTTCAGTTCCTGACAGACTGAGCTCGATTCAGCAATTTCTCCAGTCTTCTACAGGGTGAGCCTGGTTTCTACTCTTCAGATCTCTGTGATTCTCTTCACAGGTCGGATTCAGTCCGAACAGGCGCTTGCACAAGCTGCAGACCGAAACTTAGGGCCTTACACGTGATTCCCACGCTAAAACTACACACCGAAGAAGCACACAGTTCCCTGTCTCTTCACTGCCCAAACTGATCTGATCTTTCCAGTAGACAGTAGCATTTCCTTTGAGTTCCTCCCAGTTCAATTGGCTGGTTTGGCTGTCACTCACAATCAGACTCCCCCTGTTGGTGCAAAAAGGTGCCAAAGTCCAAACTGCAATTCCCAGAAGCATTGGCCATACAGTACATAGGTGGCTGGCTCCACAATGAGAGCCTAAGTTCTGATTTGCCAGCAGCAGGCTCCATTTCAAAGGTCCCCCCACACTGATTGGTCCAGTTCAGTAGTTCTACCAGAATGGAGGGCTAGGCAAACACAGTTCTGACTGCAAAGAAAAGCAGGTTAGACAAACTGTATTTTCGTTATTATTCTAAATGATTTCTGGCAAACAGTTGCATCTCTGAAAAGTGCTCACTTGGCCCACATAGTGACAGCTGAAATGGAGCGATTTGGCAGCAGCTCGAGTGGGACTCAAGCAGGGAAACACACAGTTCCCCCGCAGAAACTAATTATGTCTGCAAGCAGACAGTTCTTAAAGAGACAGTACCAGAGGCTCTAAAAGCACTCACAGATAAACGGCTTAAACGCCAAACACCATTCAGGCTTGGAGTATTCAAGCAAGCTCCTGGAAGACGTTTTGAGAACCCCCATTTGCAGGGGGGGTTACATTCACATGACCAATCTCTGTGATAACTTGAAAGGCCAGTAGTTCCTGTCCAGGGGACAGAGTGCGTGAACAATCAGATCTTTATTGCTGAATCCCTCAAATCAATGTTCCAGGCATTCTGTCCACTTTAAACAAGCATCTCATGAAACATAGTTGCCCACTGAACCATTGAATTGAAGGCTCATAGTTCATGCGACGGTGCGGGATACATGTCCGGCCCCTCCAAGTGCTGTTTTATAGCATATGCTCCAAGCATCCCTCGGACATGCATTGTCCTTGCTCTCCCATCCCCATTTCCTCTGCTGGAGGCTTCTTTCTCCTTACAAGAATTCATCCTAATTTCCGAAGGTACCTTTAGTCTATGGGGACTTTGTCTGTGTAGCACCTCTAGAGTTTTTTTTTTAATTTGTATTGAACTTCAACCTGTACTTTTGTGCTTGGTTGTAATAATAAGAAATAAATATATATTAACTAACTAAATTAACTACTAGAGGCAGAACCCTCCTCAAGAGGGTTTATTTCCCCACATGACCAAGCTCTGTGGTACCTCAGATGGGTGGCAGTCCCTGTCCTGGGGATAGAGAGCGTGAATGGCCACATCTGTGTTGCATAACATAATTCCATGGTAAACATTCTTGTCATGTATGTGCTCTCACTGTTTGCTGTTTTGTACTCTGTTCACTATTTTATGCCACCTTGATGGCCCGAGCTGTACCTGAAAACAGTTCTTGGGACTAGTGCACCACTCAGTTAACAAATAAACACTCTACTCTCTGCCAAGTAATCTGCTATTATCACCCAGGCATGTTACTACCTAGTTGTTGGCTAAACCAGTGAACTAATAGTCTGAGTGGGAAGTACAGGTAAAAAAAAAAAGTGTGTTTAACTACACTTTACTATTTTCAGATTACATGCAGCAGACTGGAGGTCAAGCGCACCTTTTCTTCTGGCTGACAGTGGAAGGGTATCGTGTCACAGCACAGCAGCAGCTGGAGGTGTTGTACAGCAGGCAGAAGGATGGGAAACGACAAACTAATCAAACCAAAGGACTACTGAAAGCTGCTGCATTTGGAGTGTATGAACAGTATTTATCAGAGAAGGTTGGTGGATTTGGAGCTTGGGGTCAGACTTTGGTATGGAATAATGTTGGTGAAGGCATCTTTGCAATACCAGTATTCTAATGAAATATTTTTTGCCTGCTGGAAAATATTGTTAATTCTGTGATAGCTCCAAAAAGCTCTTTACGGTCTTAGAATGTTACATGAGGTTTAATTGTTGTAGAGCACCAGATAGGGAACCATAAAGTCTCAGATTCCAACCCCACCAGAGCCAAATACTATGTAACCCAACTGGAACAAGTCACTTTACTTTCCAGTGCTCCTTTCCACCCAGCTGTGGAAGTGGGATTGAGCAGGAGCCGACTGAGAATGAGATGTTACATCTCAGCTGGGTTATACTGGGTAAATAAAATTGTAAAATAAATACAGTGATAGCACCAGATTAATTTGAAACAGCACAATTTGACACAGCTTGGCTGTAAATATCCAAACTTAGAGGATGAATATTTAAATGTTCATAATAACCTGCCTTAGGTATGTCTATACAATTAGAATGCCCTACATTTATTACAAAATCTTGACCAACTAATATTTTAACTAGTTTATGTATGTCACACAGTTGAAAGCGAATATCTTTTTATGCAATACCAGTTGTGATAAATCTTTGAAAATAAATTATCTAATTCCCAGCCTTCAAGATTGTCATGATCTTCTTCGGGGGTGTCTCAGTCATCAGTTTACTATGTAGGAACCTTTGCCATCAGTGAAGGGGAATCCACACAGAAGATCTACAGCAGTACAACTGGGGGCCACCCAAGCTGTCAGCATCATCAACCCTGTAATGGCGTGAGCAGACCGCTTCCTCCTCAGTTCTTTCCCACCATCGACTTGCAAGCACAGTATCCGCGGAAGCTACGTCTTAGTGTTCGCAACTTTTTTGGCCTACGGCCACCTTCTCCTGCTTTTTCATATTTTTCTTTTTATGTCAAGAGTTAATCCTTCTCATTACCGTTGCAGCCACTGCGGAAAGAAGATTGCCTCTACTCATGAGCATTCAGTTTGTGTCTGCTGCCTTGTGCCTGACCACAACACCTCTGACTATGAGCTCTGCCAAAAGTTTAACCAAACTACCCTCAGGCGATGCAGAAAGGCTCTAAAAATTTTCATGAAACAACAAGTATCCAGCTCTGAGCAGGGGTCCTCCAGGGCCCCGGCCACCCAGTGGCCCTCCGGTTCTGTGAGCTCCCAGGCCTCTAAGGTCCAAGACAAATATCCTTTACCGTCTAAAAAACTGCCTCCCCACTGATGCCCTCCGCCTTGCAGTCACCTCCTCTGTTATATCCCTAATCGACTATGGCCTTCCTGTCTATGGTGCAGCGGACCAGACGGCCCTCGCAAGTTATGCCTTACTCTTAACAAAGCCTGTAGACTTATAACTGATGCTCATAGACTTACCCATACCTGCCTTCTTTATTCCATGGCCAATCTACTCAACCTGGATGAGCGCCTCATGTACCAAACCTGCCAACTTACCTATAAAGCTCTCCATGGCCAATCCCCACGGGTCTGTCTGACTCAATCCACCGGGCTAACCCCACAGTGCACACCCGCAGCTCCTGCAAAACCGCACTGGTTATACCGAGGGCGAGAACCTCACATGGTCAAAGGGCTTACCCCTACAGAGCCCTCTCCTGGCATAACACCCTCCCTGCCGGAATCTCTGAAGCTCCCTCGTTATCGTGCTTTAAATACAGCCTCAGAAATCACCTGCTCACCTCACGCAGCTGTTGCTGCCCTTAATCTTCTCCTCCCCCTGACAATGCTCCCTGAGCAGCTCTCTTCCTCCCTACTAGGCCACCCTCCCTTGTCTACTCTGCTCTCTCTGGTGTCCTCCTCTCATCCTCTGCTATCCATCGTCTTAATCGATCTTCCTTTATCCACTGTTTTTTTATGCCTAGCTCACCTGTATGCATTATTTATGTCTCAGAAATGCCTGTAACTTTGACTGACACCTATTGTGAACCTGTATTGCTGACTATCTGTTGTCTACTGTACCGCTGTTTTTGTCCTCTATGTGACGAGGTACCTTTGTAAATGAGCCCCTGGCTCAAAGGTTGTTAAACTGATGTTAAAATAAATAAATAAATAAATAAATGAATACTCAGGGAAAAGTCACAAAAAAGACCGGGATCGTGACTGCTCCCCCTGGCAGCCATCCCATTCCCTGTTGGCCTCTTCTTCTTCCGGGGCACACCTTCCTTAGCGGCGGCTGCCAAGACGAAGAGACCAGCTGTCCAGGTGTTGGTTCCTACCAGGCCCATACCGACAGCTTCTCTGACCTATTCTCAGGGCACTCGTCTGTCGACCACCGGGTTGTCAGACCTCCCTCCATCAACGATGGGCTCGTTGTCGACGACTACCCAGTCAAGACCTGCCCCTTCCTCTCCAAGGGCTACAGTCTCATTGGGTCCTCAGGATGGGTCATCTGCTTCTGTGCCCATCGAATCCTCCTCCGTCGACAACTATAGACCTGAACAAAGTTCTTGTCCGCTTTACCAATGTGCTGGTTCAGCAGTTGGGAGCCTTCAATAGGCCTTTGTCGCTGGTGCCATCAATGACCGCTCTGTCATCGACACCTGTTCGTCGGCTCAGGGAGCCTTCCTGTGGGCCTTTGATGACTTCTATGACAGCAGACCCAGAAGAAGAGGTCAACGTAGAGGAGGAGTATCACCCTGACCTCATCCTTCCAGATAATGTAGAGGGGGGGAGTGGAAGAGGAACAATTCCACATGTCTGATAAGTCCTCTGCCTCTTCAGTCAGTGAGGACTCAGTCAAGCACACCCCAAGGTCACCTCCTGAGAATGCCACCTTCTTTAACATCATGAAAGAGCTGTCTGCCACCTTTGGTTTTCAGACAGGAGAGGAGGATGTCACCAGGAAGGATCTGGCTGACTACTTGGAAATTCCCTAATCTCCCACTTAAAATTATCCCTCTTATGCTTCCTGCCCTGAAGAATGCTACTACGGCAGCCTGGTGCAGACCAGACATGGTGCCAGCCATGCCCCGCAGGGTGGACAAACTCTATAATGCCCCGCAGTGCCTTCCTTATTTTGCTGCCAAAGCCGAAACTGATTCTGTGGCCATTAAGGCAGCACATGATATGTTTAAGGCAGCTGAGCACCTTAGTTCCCCCTCCCCAGACGAGTCCCGCAAGACTGACCTCTGGGTGAAAAGGTTATATGCTTCCTCTACCTTGGGCTTAAGGATTGTCAATTACCTGTCACACATGGTCAAATACCAGAAAGCCAGCTGGAAGAAGGGCAAAGCTGCTGCATAGGCCCTTCCAGATGGTACGTGGAAGCAGGAGTTGCTTTAGTGTTTCCAAACAGCTGAGGATGTCGGCAGACACCTCCTCAGGGCCCTCTGTGATATGGCAGACACTGTCATCAGGGCAGCTGCCACTGGCATATGCCTTCATAGGCACTCATGGCTCAGGGTCTCTGATTTGCAGTGGACATGCAAAATAAGGTCCTTAATGCCCCTTTCAATAGCACCAAGCTCTTCGGTCCTGATGTTCAGGACCTCATTAATGATCTGCAGGCCTCCGGCATGGCCATCAAGTCTGTGTATTCCCTGTACCACATGCAACCCCGTGGCAGAGGGTGGTCTGCTTTTCGTAGACAGGCCAATAGGCCAGGCTCTGGGCCTGCACTCGGGGAAAGAGCAGAGCTCAGTCTTCCTTGCCCGCCCCCTCCAATACTGGAGCAGCAGCCAAGCTGCCCAGGACTGACAGACCAGCCTCCACAGCTGGTCCTGCTTCAGCTTGACTCCTTGCCAGATCCTCCTCCTCTGGTTCAGTCCCAGGAGGTGGTGGTTGGAGGCTGGTTCTCCCTCCATTTGAATGAGTGGAGAACCATAATTTCAGATGCTTGGATCCTGCAGATTATAGAGAATGGTCACACCCTGGAGCTCATCCAACAGCCTCCAGATACCCCTCCACCACCCTCAAACTATCCCCCAGCCCACCTGTCTGTTCTCCAGGAGGAAGTACAGTCTCTTCTTCGCAAGCAGGCAGTCAAACTAGTGCCAAGGAGTCAAAGAAACCAAGGGTTCTATTCCAGGTTTTTCTTTGTCCCAAAAAGACCAGAGATCTGAGACCCATCTTAGACTTCAAAGGCCTCAATCTCTTTGTCCAGTACAAAAAGTTCTGAATGGTAACTTTGCCAGGCATCATGCCTCTCCTCAAGGCCAGGGACTGGCTCTGCTCACTGTACATGCAGGACGCTAACCTGCACATCTCAGTCTTCCCTCCTCGCAGGAGGTTTCTCCACTTTGCCTTTCAGGGTGAACACTACCAGTTCAAAGTGCTGCCCTTTGGCTTATCCTCTGCACCACATGTCTTTACCAAGTGCTTGGCAGCGGTTGCAGCAGCTCTCAGAAGAGTAGGTCTGTATGTCTTCCCTTACTTGGACGATTGGCTTCTTAAGGCCCCGTCCAGGGAACAGCTCCTGCTGACTCTGGAATGCACTCTCCAGCTCTTCCATTCTGTGGGCATAACGGTCAACCTGCCCATGTCTGTTCTAGTACCATCCCAAAGGCTGCAATACATAGAAGCAGTCCTGGATTCTGAACAGGGGAAGGCCTTCTTACCCCAGAACAGGGCGGAATGGCTTGTAGCTCAGGCTCAGGAAATCAGTTAGAGTCAGCACATTCCTGCCAGATTGTACCTCAGACTATTGGATCTAATGGCAGCGGCCATTCCCACCATTCCACTGGCTAGGCTTCACATGCACACCCTTCAGTGGACCCTCAGAGTGCAGTGGGGCCAATGCACAGACGAACTGAATCAGCAAGTCCTGGTTTCCTCCCTGGCATGCAAGATGGTACTGCAGTGGTGGATGGATCCCATAAGTCTTTTTCAGGAGGTTCCCTTTCAGATTTCTTTCCCACAGCAGATCCCAACCAAGGATGCTTCAGGTCATGGATGGGGAGCACACCCGGATCCTTTTCAGACCCAGGGCTCCTGGTCCCAGTGGGAAGCTCCCCTGTATATCAATGTCCAGGAGATGAGGGCGGTGCTGTATGCCTTACAGGCCTTTCAGGAACACCTTGCTCCAAGCCATCTGCTGGTGCAGTCGGACAATCTAAGTGTTGTCTACTACATTAACAAGCAAGGTGGGACTCACTCATACCCCCTTTTCAGGGAGGCCATGCGAGTGTGGTACTGGGCACTGGAGCATAGTCTGACACATTCTGCAGTCCATGAGCCAGGCATCTTAAACACCCCGGCAGACAGTCTCAGCAGGACTCAGTCCAGCATGCGTGAATGGGCGCCTCTCTCATCTGTAGCAGAAGATCTGGTTGGGCTCACATGATGGCAGCCTAGAGGAAAGCAGCGACCTTGTGTAGCTCTGCTCCCTACCCAGTTTAAAACATCCTGTTTTAGATCATCACGAAAGTACATTGCATTGAAAACTATTCCTGAGGATACATACATCCGTTTTTGGCAGCTTGGATCGCTCAAATATGGAAGTATATATGAAAAAACAGCTTCCAAAGCATACCCGCCGCCATCACCGGAGAAAGAGTAGGCCCCGAAGCGACCTCGGCAAGAGCCTATTAAAGCAGCCCTGGGATCCACAGCTTTAACTGAGGAGCGTTTCCTGGAAATAATTACGCCTTTGCAGAATGCGATCACGGAAATCTCGACTGAGGTGCACAGTATCAAAGCATCTTTGGATTCACTAAATATTCGGGGCAGAGACTCTGACACCTGCATTAAGTCTGTGGAAGTGAAGACAGATAAGCTGGAATTAGAGCGTGTTTCCACGGACAGGAGAGTAAAAAAAATGAAGAAAAGCTTGAGGATTTGAAGGGGAGGAGTGGAAGGAGTAATATAATTATCATCGGTATTCTGGAGAGAGAAGAGGGCGCATCTCCGATACAATTTGTGCAGAAATTGTTCGAGAAAATCGCGGCCCTGGCCCCAAATGGGGCAAGCTATATTGTTGAATGAGCCCACAGGGCGCTTCACCCTCCCCCTCCACCGGGTTCGCAGCCCAGACAGATGGTGTGTCAATTATTAAATTATGTGGATAAACAAACATATCCTGGCGCAAGTAAAATCCCTGCAAGAAGTGCACTGGGAAGGAAAGCGGATTAGGATAACGCATGATTTGCCACAGTCTGTAAGGCTGAAATGACAAGAAATGCACCCTTTGGTTTCAAAACTAATTGTGGCGGGTAAACAATTCTGAGTAAAATACCCGGCTCTGTTGCAAGTGAAAATCAATGAACAGTGGCATTCGTTCGAAAGCTTGGAAGTGGCACAGTCTGAGCTCAAGAAACTGCTACCCGATCTGCTGAAGTGATTATTTTGTGCTACAAAGATGGTGCTACTGGAATGGAAAAAGAAGTTGTTGTAAGCCATTAGATGTTTAGTTAAGGCTGACTGATCTTGATGTGAGTGATGGAAAGAATTGCGCATTGGTAGAAGAAGTGTCCCTGGTAGAATGATATGTGTTTGCTTAAAAGCATAATATGGACCCAATAAGCATTGCAATATTCTGGGAATGCGTTGGACACTGGCATCCCTCTGGTGTAATTATAAGGGAGGAAGGATCTGATCCCTCACAAGAATCCACAGCCTTGAAGGAGTATTGCCTCGACTTGCGAGTGTCTGGTCAGAAGAGAGAAGTACAGTTCCTGAACTCCATGTGGATAGTTCCATCTGTGTCAAGATCTCAAGTCACCAGCGGTTAGAAGCACAAGGGAACACTCTTTTAGCAAGCGCTAGTTTGTGAGGCTCACGTTATTTAGTTCAGTACGAGTTCTTCTGAAGACTGGGGGAGACGAGGTCAAATTTTGAATGGTGCACGAACTGAAAGAATATGCTGGAGCCTAATTTAATCAACAGGAGTATAAGTGGCTCTTTTTTATTTTTGTTGAGTTAGCATCATGGGTCTCTACTCGCAAGGACAGCGAATAAAACAGCACGACTATGAGTTTGTGATTAGTCTGACAGTGCCATGTAAAGGTGCTGAGTGTTTTGGTTACATTGTCCTTGCCTTTTCTTTACTTCTAGCCATCTAGTTTTGGGGTGAAACAAAGCAACAACTCCTGGGGTTCAAGAGATGATTCCTGGAGGGGGGTAGGTATCTGCAGTAGTGGTAGAAGGATCTCCCAGTTTACCGCAATGGAGCTCTAATTAGAGCGGTAGTTTCTTGTATAAAATAAGTGACCGTCTCCCTGGGACTCGGGGATAAAAAGCAGGGGATTTCTTTTATGTCTGATGATAATAAATAAATGGATGTTAACCTAATTATACAAATTACATGAAAGAGAGCTGTAAGGTAATTACAGATTATTTGCTTCGGTCCATCGATAAGTTGCTGGGGATAAATCTGTACTAGTAATGCCTCATTTTAACCACTACAGGGTAATAGAGTTTTGCAAATCGTTAATTCTCTTTGAGAACTACTTTTTTCTAGTTTTTTACTATAAAGATGTGGATATTCTTTGCGACTTTAACAAATCTAATAAGTAAAAATGGTACAATTCGTTTAGAGAATAGAGGTTACACATCTCTGACAGGATAGTCCAATACTTAATTATGAATGTTGATCACTTACGATCGTGGATTAGTATGTATAATTTTAGTGGAATGATGTTAGATGTGATATGTACTAAATGACTCCGTAACTGGGAGATGGGGGTGGGTTGGCTTTCTGATTGGTTGGGAATTTACATCACCTGGCAATTTAGAAGGGTAGTCGGTTGACAGAACTGGGGGTAGTGTTTAAGAATGTTGGTTATAATTTTGGTGGCTTTAGGGGGGTGTGGGGGGGGGTTGGGAAGGGAGGACTTCTCATGTTTTGGTATCGTTGTATCGAAGAAGGAACCAAACTCAGATGTATATAGAGATATACACTATTTACCACTGGCAGGGGGACAAACCGCCTTATGTTTGTTAGTTATGTTAAGAGCACTTAATATGTTATCACAACAAGTATTAATAGGCTCAGTATACGGACCAAACAATGATTCCCCACAATTCTTGACGCAGTTGTTGGATCGGTTAAATAACAACTCTTCTAGAGTAATTCTGTTTGGAGGTGATTGGAATATTACACCGCAATTACAGCTTGATAGATCGGATAACAAGCGTGTGGGGTTGTCACCTTCCTAGAGGGCACTCAAGGAGCTTATGGAAAGGACAGGTTTTGTTGATGTCTGGAGAGTCCTTAATATGGAATCCAGACAATATACCTTCTTTTCAATTCCACATAAGACATGCTCAAGAATTGATTATTTTTTAATTAGTATCCACTCCCTTGCTTCTGTCCTGGATGCATGCATACATACAAGGGTAATCTCAGATCACTCCCCAATCTCTATTATATATGCAATAGGCCCTAGGATAAATAGAGACTTCTTATGGAGATTCAATAATCAATTACTACAGGATTCTTACACTTATGATCATCTGAAATAATTCATTTCTCACTTCTTTATCTATAATATGGGTTCATTTCTCAAAATTGATATTGTCTGGGCAGCCCTGAAGTGCACGTTGAGGGGGAAATGTATCCGAATTACCTCTACCAGACTCAAAAAATATAAAACACTAACTAGTAATCTTATTAACTCCATCAAGGCCATTGACAGTAATATTAGTCAACACTCGGCCGAAGCAGACTGGATCCAGTTGCACAAGCTGCAGTCTCAGTTCTCCTCAATTATGTTGCAAAAGGCTGAGCTTGCTCTTAAGAGAACAAGACATAAGTATCTAGAAACTGGTGAGAGAGAGAGCAGGTAAGCTACTGGCACTAAGGCTTCGACAGTTGGACTCCAGTAGGTATATCACGGCATTAAATACTGGCCTGGATGGAACACTAGTCAAAGATCCTAGAGAAATTGTGGCAGCATTCCGGCATTACTTTCAAAAAATATACACTATCCCAATAGCAGATAGAGCAACGCTTGATGAGATTCAAGGTTTTTTAGGCTCAGTTACCCTTCCCCAGATTTCCAGTATAGAGGCGGCAAGTCCTGGGCTTCCTATACAAGAATGGGAAGTTAAACAAGCCATCACCCAACTTTCTCCTGATAAATCCCCAGGACCTGATGGCTTCTCTGCTAATGTGTATAAAGCATTTGAGAAGGGGATTGTTCCCATTTTAGTAAAGGTATACAACTATTGGTATCTTGAGGGGTTTTCCGAAGGTGGCTTTCTTGAAGCGCTCATTACTCTTATCCCCAAGCCAGATCGAGATCTTTTATGTCCTGGAAACTACCGACTGATATCGTTACTAAATGTGGACATTAAAATACTATCCAAGGTATTAACCAATCGGCTCAGTCCTTTAATGGGCAGTGTGATTAGTGAGGTACAGGTAGGCTTTATGACTGGTAGATCCTCCAGCGACCACATGCTTAAACGTCGTCATTTAATAATTCATGCCAAAAACATAGAAATTCCAGCTGCCCTACTAGCTTTGGATGCTGAGAAAACGTTCGACTGGGTTTCCTGGGATTTTTTATTTGCTACATTGTCTAAATTTGGTTTCCCGGATGGATTCCTGAGATGGATTAAATTGTTGTACGAATCTCCATTAGCTCGGGTCTGGTGCAATGGTGTTCTATTGGATTCATTCCCTCTTTCATGTGGTACCAGGCAGGGCTGCCCATTCTCTCCACTCCTATTTAATCTCTATTTGGAGCCTCTGATTTGTAGGTTATTAGCTTCTCAGGATATACAAGGAATACAGATAGGTAATAAGAGGTACTTAATTTCAGTTTATGCAGATGATCTGCTCCTGCACATAGAGGAACCGGAGACTAGTATACCTACTATTTTGCAAGAAATTGCACAATTCTCCAGAGTGTCAAATTACAAACTTAACATATCTAAGACGAAGCTTTTCCCTTTAAATGGCAAATGTCTGCCAAGTATAGCTGGGGAATTTGGTCTCAGTTGGGAACCCAAATCCTTGACGTACCTGGGTATTAAGGTTTCGAGGAACATGGCCATTATGGTTAAAGAAAATCTCAATAATCTGTTTAATACAATAAAGCTAGATTTAGATAGATGGAAGTTGTTACCTATATCCTTATGGGCTAGAATAGAAACAGTGAAGATGAATGTGCTACCGAGAATTCTTTTTTTACCCAAACCATGGTTTTGTAATCTACAAAAATTACTCAGTTATTTCGTCTGGAAAGGGAAAGGCGCCAGAAGAGCATATTCAAAACTCATAGGACCAAAAAGGTGGTGGTGGGGGGGGCCGGCGCTCTCCTCCTTCTTTAAATATTATGTAGCGGCACACATTAGTAAGCTGGTGTTTTGGACTCGGCCATCACATTCAATAGATTCCAATCCCTATGTGCCCCTCTGGGTTCCCATTGAGAAGCACCTGATTGCCAACTTCTCTGGTACTCTTAATTCCGCCATTTATATCGCCCCAAGATTTCTTCCCAAATCACTTAAAAATAACGCCTATCGGCTGGTCTTTAAAAGCACTGCACCAATTCCAAATGTCGCTGGGAGTGGACTGGCATAAGTCCCTGGAACAACCCTTAATACATAATATGCATTTCCAAATTCAGAAATCTCCAATCCCCTCAACATTCTGGGAGCCGCTAGTTGGGTTGCACCTGGGAGATATAGCCCCACAGGGAGAGACGTTATTGTATGCACAATTTTGTTTGAACATTCCTGATGCTGGGGGGGAATGCCTTTAAATACTGGCAAATTAGGCATGCAGTGAAAGCCTACTTTCAGAACTCGAAACCCATGGAAGCAAACAGGATGGAATTGTCTTCTTTGTTACGGATAGCAGATCAACCTCACTCTGTATTCAAAGTATACCATGAAATACAGAGGATTGATCCAGAATTGCCATTGGGTATTTGCTTCTATTGGATGTGGAAATTAGAAATAGGTGATGATCAGAGATTATGGGGTCAAATCTGGAATAATATATATAAATTCATAAGGCAAGATAGGTACAAATTACAGCAATTTAATATCATGTATAATTTATACTACACACCAGCTAAACTACATAAAATCGGTGAACTATCATCCCCCCAGTGTCATCGATGTAAAACAGATAATGGGGACCTATACCACATGTTATGGGAATGTCCTAGGGTTCAGCCATTCTGGAAAGCAATCCAGAAATCTTTAAATTCTTTTCTGGGATTGGATCCCTTTTTTACACCTGAGATTTGCTTAGTTATTTTCCCAGGGACATGAGCAAACAGAGGAAGGCGTATTTGGCTATCATCTCAGCTGTAACCAAGGCGATTATATTGCGACATTGGATTGATGAGTTAACACCATCAGTCCTAGAATGGTATAAAGAAATTCTGCTTGCCTTGCAGCTGGAGTTGCACATAGCTAAGATGCACAATAGGTTACAATCATATAATGCCAAATGGGGCCCCCTTGATACTGTTCTTGTCACTTGGAAACCCTAGGATGTTAAGGCAGAATGGTCTCCCTGATATTTGTGGTCCCTTAGAGTCTTGCTAGTGTAGTTTTTCTGTGGTTCCTTCTAAAGTGAATGTATGTTATTATGGGGGGTGAGGGGGGAAGGGTATGGAAGTGTTGTAAAGATACTGTTTTAACAAAAAAAAAAGGAGAAAAAGTTGGAATGTCTAGTATTGTACGTTGTTGTCCTCCAATTCACAAAGTATTACAGTTGGAGGCTTTGTTGATGGCTTGATTTCATTGTGTTGTGATTTTGCAAATAAAGCATATTAAATAAAAAAAAAGATCTGGTTGACAGATGTGATCATCCAGAGTTGGACCTTTTTGCATCCCCACTCCATGCAAAACTGCCTAATTTTTGCTCACTAGATCCAGCCTGGAGTTTTCTGGTGAGACACATTGTCCCTCTCTTGGAACGGGAGATTTCTGTACGCATTCCCTCCATTTCCACTAATACAGAGGGTGCTGCTCAAGCTACAAATGGAGGGGGCCAGCATGATTCTGGTAGCCTCATTCTAGCCTCGCCAGATATGGTTCCCTCTGCTTCAGCAGCTGGCACAGGAACGTCTGGTTCCTCTGCCCTTTTGCAGGAATCTGCTGACCCAGGGTCAGGGGAACCTGGTCTATCCCAACCTCGGGTCCCTCCATCTGCATGCATGGCTCATGAGAACATAGCCATCGCCAGGTTCGGAGTCTCTAACTGAGTAGCGGACGTCCTGGTGGCTGCCCACAAGCCTTCCACACATGCCACTAATGCTATGAAGTGGAAACGGGTTGCCATCTGGGCTGCCAAGCATTCCCTAGACTCTTTCACCTGTCCTATGAAGCATGTCCTGGACTACCTGATTTCTTTGTCTGACTCAAGCCTCTAGTATTCCTCCCTCAAGGTCCACCTTTTGACTATTTCTGTCTTTCATCAGCCCATGGATAACCGCATGATTGCTCAGCTGAATGTCTTCTGTACCTTCCTTAGGGGCATCCTACATCTGAAATCCCCAGTCTGTTCTCCCATCCCAGCTTGGGACTTGCATTTTATTTTGGAAAAGTTGACCCTATCTCCTTTTGAGCCAATCGTGATTTGCGCTTTCTTTCTTGGAAGGCGCTGTTTTTAGTTGCAGTTACTTTTGCTTGAAGAATTTCAGAGCCGCAGGCCCTCTGGTGCGAGGAGCCTTATTTGATTTTTCACAAAGACAGGGTATCTTTGTGCACAGACCCTAAGTTTCTCCCCAGGGCGGTCTCTGAGTTCACACTTAATCAGTCTAGCCACCTTCCTGTTCATTTTCCTGAGTGTGTCAATCCAGTGGAAGCACTGCTTCATATGCTGGATATGCACAGAACTTTGAAGTATTATCTGCTTCAGACTAAGGAGTCCAGAAAGTCTAAGGAGTTCACGTTCAGTCACATATCTAGTCCTGTGTAGTACAGTATGGTCTGCAAGCTCATTGGTCCACACTGTGGTCAATAGGCGTACAGATCTACTTGCTGTACATGTCGCCTGGGTGGCCGGGCTGTACGCGGGGGTGCTGCTGCCCACCGATGATGGGGTGCTGGATGGCCGGGGCCTCTGTGGGGAGGGAGTACCACTGGACCACCAGGTTGCTCTCAGATACTACTGCCCGCGATCGGGCATAGGATTACAATTATTCATATTACTGCCTGTGATCAGGCGTGATGGGGAGGAGGGGGTCCACTAGACCACCAGGACTATGTTTCTTCTTCCTGCTGCCCACGATCGGGCACTGGATTGTGTTTCTTACACTACTGCCTACGATCGGGTGTATGGGAGGCAGGGACCTGCAGTAGCCCACCCAGGGTGCCAACCCCCCCGGCGACAGCAGCTTGGCAGGGCACCAGGCGCAATTCACCAGGATGCCCAGTGCATCGCATGCAAATGGGGCCATAATGACATGCAAATGGCCCCATTTGCAGCTTGCATAGATTATGGCATCTTTGCATGCCCCCGGCTGAATATCGTGGATGATGCGCCTCGCTCAATGGCATTTGTGCTGGTGCATCCCCATGCTCCTCCCTCTGTGGCTTGCGCTGGTGCAGTGCCACTGCACCCTGCACAGTATGTGTGTTGCCCTTGCCTTATTTAACAGTACTGCACCATGGCACATCACCGTTGCGTATCGCCTGGTCCTGGCCCCGGCGCAGCCCATTTGCGCTGTGCCCAGGCTTGCGCCACTGCCTGGCGCAGTCTGAATATCCGGCCCTATGTCTCCTTAGCGAGCTCCCTGCAAAGACTGGTTATAGAAAGAGCAGCAGTGTTTTACAAGTGGGAGAGACTGAGATTGGAAATTGAGAAGAAACACTCGGAGGATTTTTTTTTCTCTACTTATACTGCCTTTGTAAACAGTTATTCTGAACAATTTTTATTTTGCTGTTATTGAGACAAATAAAATGCTATTTGCGAATTTTGAAACTGCTCCTTGTTTTCCTATGCTTCCTGACCTGTGCCTCAGTGACATACAACAATATGTTCAGTAACATCATAAATGGAGAACAGAGGAACCCTTGATTAAATAACAAGTTGTACAGTGTCAACTGTGACTCTTAAAAGGAGCAAAAAACAAGCAACAGGTCACATATCAGAACAAATCTTGAAGGTCCAAAAATTCAATTAAGCAAAACCTGTTCAGATTTCCTCTCCAACTTCCGTGGAGTCCTCTTCCTCTGAACGGACCCTCATAGTTGAAATACGAGCAGCCCATTTACTTGCTTCAACTGGATCCGACAAAAGATATACTTTGCCCTCATAAACAATCCTCAGTCGGGCCGGGTATATCATGTATGTGGAACCCCAGCCTCTCTTAAAGTCCGTCGAACACCATCAGATGTCTTGTATCATTGGCACGCATTGTAGCTGATATCAGGAAAAATATAAACCTGCTTGGGATCTATGTCAGAAGGGAGAATACGCAACGGCGATTGGCAGCAGGGCATCTGCTGGAGGGGGAATGAAGGAAGAGCAGAAGAGCCAGAGGGCGAGAGGCAGCAAGGTGAGCTGGTGCACAGTGAGTAGGGCGACGGCACATATGGGCTGTCTGGTGCGGTGAACGGCAGCTGTCGCGAACGACAAAATGGTGACTGTAGGGATTAAAAAAAAAATACTGCCACCACCACTTACGGTGACAGGGGACCACACAGAGGAAAGGGGTGCCACGGGAATAGTGCCACACACCGGACAAGGACGACACCAGGGAGGTTGACAGGGGTGCAATGGGGAAACCTG
This sequence comes from Neoceratodus forsteri, assembly GCA_016271365.2. Taxonomy (NCBI): domain Eukaryota; kingdom Metazoa; phylum Chordata; order Ceratodontiformes; family Ceratodontidae; genus Neoceratodus; species Neoceratodus forsteri. Next base: position 1,349,506,567 of record CM057456.1, on the reverse strand, counting down.
GTCACGGACACAAACGTGGACAAGGGACACCGTGAGGGGGCAGTGCACCCGTGAGGCAGCAAGGGGACATGCACAATGTGTGCGAGGTGTCACGGAGGCCAGTGGGGATATGCAGGCAAGGTGTGCCATGGCAGGGTATGCCGGATAGTGTGGAAGGACACTGGCGGGACACAGGTGTCAACAAGGACGGAAGGGGACGCTGGAACCGGTGTCCCAGGGGCACATTCTGCAGTGCGGCAAGCGCCACACCAACTACATCTGCACGTGCAGTTTGTAGGCAAGGCCACGCAGGTATTTGGGTGTGTCCCTGCCACCGTACCCTGTGACAAATGCCTCGAGCCACTGCATGGGGTCTCGGTACTGCCGCTTGGAGCATGGGTGCCCTGCGCCGGACACTTGCATCTCCAACCAGACACCTGTGAGGCACTCGTCCTGGTGCAGACATTCCAGGAAGCACCACAATGTGGGGTGGCTGGCCCCCACCCACGTGGAGAAGCTCTTATGCCAGCCCTCCACAGCATTATTGGTCCTGGCATGGCCATTAAGTGTCCCCTGGTACATATTCTAGGTGGACATGGGGAATGGGGGCCTACGGCTAGCCGTCCTGCCCACTGGATGGCCGATCCATGTAGCCTCCATGTAGTCCAGGAGTGGGCGCAGGAGGTCATCCTGGGAAGCATAGAAAGGGGTGTCCAGCAGCTCCACATACACTGCCTCCATCGCACCCTCAGGCACATATGCCAGGGCCAGTATCATTTGGATCTGGAGTGCAAACTCCACGTCCGAGGCATAAAGTGGGTCTGCAGGCTGGGTATCTGTTAGAGCTTCCTCCAGATGGCCTGGCAGTAGAGGAAGAAACTGCCCGTTATTGCTGTGCCCGCGAATGTCGCTGCGAATGCCCGCCATGCTGCCTGCTCAAAATCCATGAGGGCCGACCCTGGACCCCCACGAGCAGATTGGTGACCCTGAAGATGTGTGAGTATGCCCTCTCTGACTGGCCGGGCATGCACCACAGACAGCACGATGCCCTTGCGCATGCCGTGGACACTGTAAAGCTGCCCAAACAGCAGTAGTGTGCAGCGGAATGTGCTGTCCATGAACCATTGGTTGCATGTGGCAAGGTACTGCAGCCTCCGCTGTGTCGCGGACAGCAGGATGCGGTCCTCTGAGGGGCCACTGTCATGCTGCAGGAAGATGTCCCTGGCACCCATAATGGCATACTCGGGTGAGACAACCAGGTCTTGCAGTCACACGGATATGGCATGGCCATTCTGTGCCGTTTGGCGCACACGCTGCACTGTGCGCCACATATGTTACAGTGCTGGCAGCCTGCCTGCCACTATTGGGGGGATGTCAGCAGTGCAGTGGGCGATGAAGGTGCCAGTGCCCTCAGCCGTAGTCCTCGCCCGCTCCCTCACCCGTGTGTGCACCTCGCGTGCCCCCTCCCCCCCCTGCATCAGGGACGTGGTTGTGGATTGTCTCAGTGAATGCCACCTTGCCTGCTGTGGTGCACGCATACAGGACAGCTGGAGCGGTGGTTCTGCATGCACCACCAATAAGTTTTGTTTTTGATCGCCTTGTCCCGGCGGTAGTGGTATCCGCTGTGGGACAGGAGGGGCTTCCCCTTTTGGCTAACAATCTGACGCGTTTCCGCCATGCTGTCTCTTGCCATTTTAGAGGCCGTTCCTGCAGCACTGTGCTGCTTACATGGGGGGTCATGTGCCCACACATCTGTGTGGGTGTGTCCCACCCACCCCCTGCCCGCCGTGCATAAAAGAAGAGTATCTGCAGGTGTGGCACGCTGTAGCATGGCAGTGGTGCTTGTCATCCACCGGTCAGTAGCAGTGGTCTTGACCATTGCATGGTTTGCTGGTGGTTCCAGGAGCGACGATGTGGTGATGGCAGTGGTGCACGGCGAGCGGTGCTCAGGTAAGTGTGTGCTGTCCTTGTTCTGCATCAGTCCTGAGGTGTGTTTCGAACCTGTAGCTGCCTGGGCCAGTGTGCTCTCGATGGCAGGAACTGGTCAGCGTGTGCTGTGCGGTGAGTCAGGGGCTGCAGCGGCTGTGGCATGCCTAGTGTTGGGCAGTGTTCCCAGGGCCGTGACGCTCTGGGGGTGGTTTCGGGGAGGTGGGCCAGCCGGGGAAGGGATGTGGTGGTACACCCTGCTACACCAGTGGCTGACTCCTGCTATGGTCGCTGCTTTGGCGACCCCCTGTTACTGTGCTTGTTCCTCTGCTGCTTGCCTTTTTTCTCCTTTGCCCTCAAAGGGGTCACCGTTATGCCACCATCGCCCTACATGGAGTCACCCGGATGCCCTGTTGCCGTAATGCCATTCAAACAACCGCACAGTCGCCTACCTCCGCATCACCGTCCAGTGAGTGTCGCCCTCCCAGCAGTCACCCTTCTGGCATCGCCATTCGGAGGATAGCCCTTAGGAAAATGCCCTCATCACGGGCTACCACCTGCTTGTCATCCTGCATAATAGGGTCTGCACGTCGCACCAGCTGCAGAATGAGGTCCCAAACTCCAACTCCCGATGTAACCACCATTGGGGTGTGAGGCTCATCTCCCTGCTGCTGTCCTCTAGGATTAATACGGTAGGCCTTCTCTATCTCTGCTATTGGTTCTGATCCTTTCTGAGCCAATTTTTCTGTCAGCCACTCCTTCACAAAAAGAACAGGGTGATCCCCTTCACACCCCTCTGGCAGCCCCAGCAAACATAAGTTAGCAGAGCAGACCTGGCTTTCGAGTGTCTCCAGGCAGGTCCACAAGTGTTGTGATTCCATGACTATTAATGTAGTCGCTGCTGTAGAAGCATCTGCTTGTTTACGGACCTCTTGGAGATCTCATTTCAGGGCATCCACTGCAGTTTCGAGAATGAGCACCTGGCCGTTGATGCCATCAACTTTCTGGGAAAGGTCGGTAACCGATAAAATTAACTTTTGTAGCTTCAGTCCCACTGAGCCCAAGGTTTCCTCTGAACCCTGGTCGATTGTAGGCAAGGCCTTTGCAGCTGATTGCGTGGCTTGCGTTCCACCAGATCCTTTATTTTTAGTGGAGCCTCTGGACATTTTGTCCTGCTTTGGATTACCCATCCTAAGCAAATCAAGGGTCCTTTTTCTGCTGGAAGCATCAAAATTGCAGATATGTCAAGCCAAACTGCCGATTTTCATGGATTTAAATAGGAGGTAGCATGAGCTGTAAAAATTGCTTCCATTCGGGCTCCACAGCACCCCCCTCCCCCATAGTGTTACTTATTAACTTCTTTTAAAAACCCACTCTCTTTTAATTAAACGACTTTTATGGTTAAATTCTCCAAAGTTAGTCAAAAGAAACAGCATGCAAACTGGGGAGTTCTCCAGTTCCCAGATATTTGTTAGCACTTTCAAGTGTTCTCATGGCCGCACAAGATTTGGATCTAGACTTTGCTGTCCAGTTCATTTAGTGGACTGCAAGATAGACACACAAAAAAAAGCTATAATGGAAAACCATTCTGGACCATTAGAAGTCCAACTCCATTTTAATCAACTTACTTTAGTATATTTTGATAATTAGGTAAAGCAGTTTAGTGCCTGGGTTGACAACGAAGCCTCGCACTTTTGGCAAAAGTTTCTCCAGCTGTTGTCATCACTGGGCCTTGCACAACCATTTGTATGCGGGACCCCCTAGCAGGGCCACAGTTTTGACCTGGACTTCTTGCTGGGTCTTCACATCGGCAGTATCAAGACTGAGCCAGTTATCTGGTTGGATCATCGTGGTGTGCAGTTCCTCTCTGGGCCCTCCTCCGTTTACTTTCTTGTCCTTTGGAGATGGTCTGGGACAATCCTAAACACAGTCTGGAGTCTTGCAAACTCTTGGTGATATTTGGCATCTTGAGCATGGTGGCAGTTTGTGCTGAGGGAACCAAGAAGGCGGTAGAGAGCTACAGTTTGGCCCTTATGGCCACCTTGGATTCCCTGCCACCATAGCATATCTGTTACTTGACCACCTGGCAGAACTTGCTGTGGTACTGCGATGAGCTGAGTCAGTTGAAGACTAAGGGACTGAGGTTGGAGCATTCTTGGTGGAGGCCTCTATCAGTGGAGGATAAATTGGCACAGAGGATTCATTATAATGAGTACCAGCTAGCAGTCTCCGTGAAAAAGACAGAGTTCCAGTCAAGGGTGATTGCTGTGGGGGAAAAACCAGCCTGCTCAACTCTTCGGACCTGGAAATAAGCTTTGACAGTGTGCCTTTCCTGGTTAAGCAATTTCCCCTTCCCTTCCACACTGTGGACAGGTTATTAAATCCACACTGTCTCCATTCTGAAAGAGTATTTCTAGGGATGTGGATATGTTGTTCATCCACACTTCTTGGCATGCCCCTTTTCCTTTTAGGATCGCTGGAAGGTCTTCAAGCTGGCTCCTCCCACCCATCTGGGTGGTATAATCCTTGGCTCCACCCTATAATGCCAGCTCTTCTTTTCCGCTGGAAGATTCAGGTTGCCTCCATTGTGCTTTTGCATTCTGTAGGCCCTGACTTCTCAACCTTCGGTCATTCCGAAAATTAGACTTACTCACGTTAGCGATTGCAACTGCTGCTTCTCGATTATTTTATTATTTAAATTTTGGTAACCGGGTAAACCCACTGAGACCATGACAGTCCCTTTTTCAGGGGCGACTCGATTAAAATACAGATAAGAACATTTTGTGAAGCTCACAGGTAAGAACAAGTCTTCCCCGGTTCACTGTTGCCTGTGTGGCCAGAAAAAATGTGGGTGTGTGAACCCATACACTGTGTGTGTGTCTCTCTGTCTTGGTGTCAGCCATGACACCACAATCTGCGAGTTCTGCCTCGCTTTTCAGCCTAACGTCCTTGATGACCATCTCGCACGCCTTAAATTGGACAGGCCTGAAAAACTGAACCTGCTGGTGAAATCTAAGGAGGCCCAGTGAGCGGTTATCATGGTCACGGGATCCACCGAGCAGCTGAAGCGCATGCAGGCCTTCGAAGAGGAAGTGGCTCGCTCTACGGAATCTTCCTCTTGGGGCTTCTTTGTTCCTCTCAACTTGGGCTCCACTTTCTCGGGTTCCTTCCGAGAGTTGTGCCACTCTCTCCCGACTAAGGGTGAGAGTCCTGCACTCACGCACTCCTCTCGGTCCCGTAAGCGGGAGAGGAACCCGGGACCGTCTTTGTCTCGACTGAGATGCTCTTGGGATTGGGAGAGATCTCGGTCCCAGGAGCCGGCCATTTTGACCTCGGTCGAAATTGCCTCTTCGGCTGCTGGTTTCCCAGCTTTGCAGTCGCGCTAGTCAACCGAAGTTTCGAGCGACGAAGTTGAGATTGTTCTTGATCTGATTGACCCATTGTCACCGACTCCGGATGACGACTCCCTCAATCGGACTCCGGTCCTTTCCTTCCCTGACGAGAAGACCCAGCCCTCTGGGAAACACGCTGAGGAAGTGGTCCCTGACCCCTGGAAGTCTCTGGTTTTACCGGCATCTCCCGAGAGACCGAGTCGGTTCCTCAGATGAGGAGAGGCATCAGCGGAAACTCTGTCAATGCTACGAGGACCTCATATGGCAGCAGCTGATTTTGTCTGCACATAAGCAGACACCGGCTCCTACCCCGGCCATGACTTGGCTTTCACCTCCTAGACTGAAGCCGACTCCCAAGGAACTGATAAAATCGGTTCCCCCACCCGCGGAGCCGGCTGAACCTCTTCCAGTTTTGACCTAAACCAGTCTCTCCACCGATTCTGGTGGAACCGCCACCTAAGCAGGTCATGGGAGGGGCTCCTTCTAAGGAAGCTCGGACGGACACCAGGCTCCCCTGATGTTTTTCGGTAACTCTCACCCCGACCGCCATAGGCGAGTTGAGGGTGATCTGCGCGTTCGACTGCTGTATCCGGATATTTCGGATTTGGGTGACACTGGCCTTCATTCTTATCCATGGGATGACGAGTTGGCTGGTGATTTAGTGACGGAGGAAGGCCCTTCGTCTTTTCAGGGCATTCTCCTCCTCATTTCTGAGTCCACAGGGTTGCCCCTGGATCCTATCCAGAAAAAAGACGGAGTACCCTCTCACAGATATCCTCAAGAGACGTGATACCCCGAAAAAAGCCTTTCCTGTGGCTGAAGCCATTGCTGGCCCGGCCCTTAAACTTTGGCTGCACCTTGCCTCCTGTCCAGCTCCATCTGCCCAGATGGCCCCCATGTATGTGTTGCCCATGGGGTTCCTAGCAGGGTTCACAGAGCACCCTTCAGCCGAGAGCCTTGTGACCACTGCTGTGTTCAGACGTACAGGCAGTTCTGCTGATACAGACACACCACCGGAGAAGGAGTCTAAGAAATTGGATCACTCTTCCCCAAAGGTCTGTGCGGCCTCTTCCTTATGCCTCCATCAAGCAAGCTCAGCTGTCATCATGGCGCACTTCTCCCATGCCCTTTTTGGGTCCTTGGATGAAGTCCTCCCACTCCTCCCTGTGGACTTGCAGACCACGGTCAAGCAGGTCCGAGACCAACGCCATGCCATTGCTAAGCAGCAGCTCCAGATATCACTGGACACTGGGGACTCATGTGCCCATTTATTGGCAGGCGAAGTTGCCTCCCGCCACAGGGCTTGGTTGAGGCTCTCCTCCTTCCTGGTGGATACCCAGCACAAACTGGCTGATGTGCCTTTCCTGGGCACCGATCTCTTCAGCCCAGGTGTAGCCGGTCACCTTCAGCGCATCGAACAGTCCATTACCACCTGGACGCCACTTCATCTCAGAGTTCTTCTGGTCCCAAGAAGCAGCAGCAGAAGAAGAAGAAGCCTTTTCAGAATTCGTCCCCTGCAGCAGCAGCCCTCCTTTCAGGGAGGTCAGCAGCAGCAGGCTCAAGCTTGGCGCCCCCTCCCCAAGCCCAGACCTTCCCAGGCCTGTAAAGGAGGTCGGGGTTCGGGCCCTGGACCCTCTTCCTCCAAGCCTGCCCAGTGATGGGGTAGGGGTTGCCACCCTATTCCCATCCGCCAGCTCCTGGGTCCTCCGTGAGAACCATCGCCATCACCTGGTCCGTTGTTACCACGGCCAGGTGTGTCTTAGAAGTGATCAGCCAGGGTCTGCCTCTGGAATTCGAACAGTACTCTCCAAGCTGAGCCCATGTCCCATAGGAGGAGAGAAATTCCGTCCACACTCAGTTGGCGCTTCGAGACGACATTGCTCAGCTCCTCCTCAAGGAGGCAGTAGCTTGAGTGGCAGATCTTCCACCAGATCCACGGTTCCTATCCAGTACTTCCTGGTTCTGAAGTGGACCCGGGGGGGGGGGGTGGCACCCCATTCTAGATCTGCACGACCTGAATCAGTATCTCAGGCCACGCACCTTCTGGATGGTAACTCTGTTCCAGATCATACCGTCCCTGGAGCAAAACATGTGGTTCTGCTCACTGGATCTCCAGGGCGCATTCTTTCCCGTCCCAATCCGTCCATCCCAGCAGCGGTTCCTCTGCTTCAGGGCAAAGGGAACCCCATACGAGTTTCGAGCCATGCCATTCGGCCTGTCATCTGCCCAACCGGTCTTCACCAAATGCAGTGCAGTGGTGGCAGCCCATCTCAGGTGTCGGGGTCAAAATATACCCCTACCTTGACGATTGGCTCTTAGCAGGTTCCACCCAACACGAGGTGGAGAGGTCCAGGGACCTGGCCCTCCAGACCTGCTCACAACTCGGACTGCTGATCAACAAGGCCAAGTTGGAACTCGTGCCTTCTCAGGTGATGTTTCATCGGGGCAGAGCATGACTCTCGCAGAGCCAGATCCCAGCTCCCAGCAGACAGGGCAGAGGTTCTCTCCTCCTTTGCCCGATCATTTCTGGCTGGGCAATTGCACCCTGCCTGGGACTTCTGCACCTTCTGGGTTACATGGCGGCCTGCACCTCCATGGTCCGTTGGGCCTGGTAGCGTATGTGCCCCCTTCAGTGAGAGCTGGCCACCCAGTGGACTCAGCGCCTAGGTCATTTTGACCAGCTGACCACTGTGACCCAGAAGATGTGGGATGCTCCCCAGTGGTGGACCTTCCTAGACCGGTTGCAGGAAGGGATCCCGTTTGTTCGCCCTGAGCCAGCGGTCATCCTCACAACTGATGCCTCTCTCAATCGGCTGGGGAGCCCATATGGTGGACAACAGGGCCCACGGATTCTGGACCCCCGAGGAGTCCAGTTACCACATCAACCTGTTGGACCTCAGAGCAGTCAGACTGGCGCTATAAGCGTTCGCTCCTCAGCTCCAGGGTCAAGGGGGTCAAGTCCAGACGGACAACACCATGACCACGTACTACCTCAACAAGCAGGGCAGTACGCATTCCTGGCTGCTGTGCAGGGAAGCACTCCACATCTAGACACTTGTGAGCTGACTGGAGGCGGATCTTCTAGCCATCCATGTGGCAGGAGCCTCAAATCAACTGGCGGATGCTCTCAGCCACATTGGCGAGACATTCCACGAGTGGTCTCTCCATCCAGAGGTAGCTTACAGCCTGTTCTCCCACTATGGTAAACCAATGGTGGACCTGTTTGCCTCCAGGGAAAACACCAAGATGAGGCTGTTCATGCCCGCCCCCCCTCAGCAGGGCTTGCTGCAGGGGGATGCCTTCTTGAGGCCATGGACCCCAGGTCTCTTTTACACCTTCTCTCCATTTCCCTTGGTCCACAGGGTGCTCCTCAAGGTGAGGAGGGACAAGGCGCATGTGATCCTTGTAGCCCCCGACTGGCCCTGCCAGTTCTGGTATCTAGGTCTCCTCAGCCTCAGCAACAGGCTCCTGAGGCATCTTCCAGCACGCACGGACCTGATCTCGGTCATTCAGGGGAAGGTTCTCCATCCAGACCTTCAGTCCCTGCACCTGACAGCCTGGTACCTGAGCGGCTAGAGTTCCAGGCTTTTGGTCTCTCTGGGGATGTACTCACAGTAGTGGAAGCATTGAGGAAGGAGTCAACCAGGAAATGTTATGCTTTCAAGTGGAAAAGGTTTTCCATTTGGTGTCAGGGCAAGGGCCTGGACCCTCTGTCCTGCCCAGTGGCTAACATTCTAGACTACATTTGGTAGCTCTCCAAGGAGGTTCTTTGTCATCGACCTTTAGGGTGCACCTGGCAGCCATCTCTGCTTACTGGGCGTGGGTCAGTCAGCAGACGTTGGCACAGGAGACAGTGGTCGGGTGCTTTTTCAAAGGCCTGGATCACATATCCCCTCCGGTGTGTGAACCTCCATGTCTGTGGGATCTACTGCTGGTCTTGGCACAGCTCATGGGCAAGCCATTCAAACCAATGCACAGGTGTTAGTTGTCACACTTGTCGTGGAAGATGGCCTTCCTGGTTGCTATCACATCTGCCAGAAGGACAGGGGAGCTCCAAGTGCTCTTGGTGGACTCCCGTTATCTGGTCTTCCACAGGGGCAAGGTTGTCCTGTGCCCCGACCCGAAATTCCTTCTGAAGGTGAGGTCAGAGTTTCACCTTACCAGGTGTTGATTCTGCCAGTGTACTACCCCAGTTACACTCTGGAGGCCAAGTACATATTCCATACTTTGGACCTGAGATGAGCTCTGTCCTATTATAAGGAGAGGGTGGTGGAAATTCGGGGAGAGGTTCGCCAGCTATTTGTCATCTACACTGAAGCCGCTTCTGGCAGACCTGCAGCAAAGCGGACGATCGCAAGATAGATTACATCTTGCATTAGTCTATGCTATGAGTTGGCGGGCAAGGAGCTTCCCAGAGGGATAAGAGCTCATTGCACCCACCATACCGCTGCATTGGTGGCTGCTTCCCGGGACATCCCCATACAGGAAATCTGTCTGGCTGCTACCTGGAAGTCAACAAACACCTTCATCACCCATTGCCACATCGACCTTGAGTCCCACCGGGATGCTGGTCTTGGGGCCTTAGTTCTCCAATCTCTGTTCCCCAAGTAAGTGTTTCACTGGGGGTGTGCGCCTTGCTTCCCTCCTCCTGGAGAACTGCTAGGAGTCTGCCAAGAAGTGTGGATGAACAACATATCCATATCCCTAGAAAAACAGGTTACTCACCTGTAACAGTAATTCTAGAAGTGGTAGATGTTGTTCATCCACACGGACCCACCTGACTTCCCTGGCTGTGGAGCACACACCTGGCTTCCAGTGGGCTAAGATCTGGCATCATGGGGCATAGCCGAGGATTATACCACACGGATGGGTGGGAGGACCCAGCTTGAAGACCTTCTGATGATCCTTAAAGGGAAAGGGACATGCCAAGAAGTGTGGATGAACAACATATACCACTCCTAGAATTACTGTTACAGGTGAGTAACCTGTTTTTTTCTGTAGAGCGGTATGAGGAGTTATAATCATTTTTTCTGTGACAAGTATCCTCCTAGGTCATACCTAAAAATACAGTTTTATGTCTAATGCACTTACCTAGTCAGTAGAAACTAAATAAATAAATCCTGGATCTGGGGGAATCTCCATCTGGGATGGGTTCTTCACAAGTGGCCTTTCATGGGCTGATAGTATGTGGTCTAGGATGAGCATGGGCAGTCTGCCACTCTAGGGGGAGTCTGGAAGTAAGCAATAAGACACGACAGGGTGTGCATGGAACATATTTTATCGCACGACCAGGGGCATGATAAGGCATGAGGCCTTGGCCAAGTGCCTTTAGCTCCTGGCGTGCAGTAAAATATGTTCCATGCACACCCTGGAGTGTCTTATTGCACTTATGAAATGCGTTTCTATTTTTTTTTAGTTCAGTTTAGTACAGTTATAAAAATCATGCTTACCTGTAGAAAAAGATTTTATTCTGCTAATCTGTGTTAAAATAGTCCTTCCACCTACATTGTTCAATATACCTGAGTTCATTTGCATGTAGGGCTTTAGTTACATTGGAGGACTGCTAGAGGGGCAGGCAGGTACACAAACTGCCAGTACATACACCCTGCCAACTGACTTTTGAAATTTAGGAAGAGGCCTGGTTAAAAGCATACTTTTAAAACATAAACTGAAACAATCATTTCTTTACACTGGGAGACGGGCAGCGCGATGGCTACAGTGGGAGTCAGGAAAGAAGTCACATTGCAGCACTGCCAGTGAGAACAGAATGCCCAAAGAGTCCGTGTTACCATGTTTAGCTATGGGCTGAGGAAAACTTTTTTTACCTTCCTATTGAGCTGTAGCATATCTTGTTTCCCCTGTCTTCATACTGCTGCAGCGTTTTTGGTATCCGACGTGCCAAGTGAGTGAGCTAGTGATCAGCGGGTAGGGATATTAACAGGGAGACTGGGAGTGTTGGAGAAGAAACATGATCGGCAGCAGCAAAAAATGAACAGTAAACAATGTTTGGAAATGCGATCAACAGCAGCAGAATACAAACATTAAACAACGTTTCCCTGGCAGCTGGGGTGGGGAGAGTAAGATGAAATTTCTGTCCTTTTGGTTTGTTCAGCCATGCAGGAATCTTTGGTTTTCTATCACACTGGGTAAAGAAAAGATGGCTGACAGTCAAAATGCCAACATTCTATGGCACAAGAATACTGGCCTTTTCACTGCCATCTCTTTTTTTCCCCGTGCATGGAACAGATTTTATGCATGGGCAGCTTTTGTTCTGATTGGCTGGTTTTCGCTTCCCATTTTATAACAGGTGTTATCCACTGTTGAGTGCCACAGTTCTTGATTGTCAACTCCATTTTTTTTTTGCTGTGTGCACGCTGCTACTGGGTGAGATAAGACAGTATGACTTGGAGTTTCACTGCTGTGCTGATTATAGCCAGCTGTACCGTTGCAGCAAAAGACATGGTCTGATACTTCCTGAAATCTACGTGATATTTCTGGAGGAATTCCTCATCTGTATGCAGTGCCAGTGTTGAGCCACAGAGAGAATCTGTTTAGAAAATATCACGAGGCTGGCTCCGTGGTGCCAGGCAATAGGGGTTCGCCTGGCACACTGGCAACCTGGGTTTGCGTCCCGAGGCGGCAGGAGCGGAGGCTAGCAGGGAGGATTCAGGAGTGTCCATTGGACACTCTCCTCACAGTGGGGAGGGACAGGAATGCACCGTCCTCGGCCAGCTCGTGGTGGCCGAATTCGACACCGCACAATGTGTTGTGGGTGACCACATGATGCATGTGTGGGCAGCCAGGATGCTGCGGTGTGTGTCCAGTATGGGGAGGACAGAAAACCAGGAAAAATGGCCGCTTTGCTGCTGGATGATGGTAGCCCCAATCCTCCTGATGCCATGGTAGCCAGGATAGCCCCCATGCTGCGCCCCTTGCCACTTCAACCCAGATGGCGCCTCCGGATGCTTTATATATTCTCCCCTCCTGGTTGCCCCATGGGTAGGGGCCCCCCGGAAAGGATATGGGAGGAGCCCCCTGAAAGGATATGGGAGGACCACTGGAGTGGCAGGATGAGGGGGAAGTGGTCGGCAGGAACGGAGGATTGGGGTGGCAGTAGGAGACTGGCCGCCCAAAGGAGAGGTCATCAAGGATGGCCGCTGGTAGGAGGTAAAAACAGATAATACAAAAAAAAAAAAAAAAAGAAAAGAAAAAAAAAGAAAATATCACAGAATATCAGGAAATATCTGACCATATCTACTGCTGCAACTGTACCGGTCTGGTGTACTGAATGGGAATGCTGTGTCCTCTGTGTTAAGTCATTGTCTTGGGGAAATAAATGACTGGAAGGCCAGCAGTTGGCTTAGTCTCAGCCTTGGGAAGGCATAGGTGTTTTTTGTTGAATCGGGTTTCCATGAGTCAGCAATGATTGGAAAATGGCACCGCATTACCATCTTTGAATGTCACCACACTTGGAACCATGGATAGGGTCAGATATCTTGAGGTCATCGTGGACTGCAAGCTGGCACTAGAACGTTGGGTATAGCGGTAGGCCACAGTGGTTGTTTTCATTTTCAGAACATCACCCAGATCAAACCGTGTTTAGTGCCAGGAGACCTTATTATGATAGTACATGTTTTTGTTACATCTAGACTGGATTATTGCAGTGCTCTTTATGTAGGGTGATCTGACGGTCAGATGCATTGCCTGCAGCTGGTGCAGAATGCAGCACTCTAGGTGATTACTGTAATACGTGATTTGGGGCATATCTAGCTGGTGTTGTGCAGCCAGCACTGGTTTCCTATTGGAGAGAGCATCAGCTTCAAAATCTGCTTCTTGACTTGCAAGGCCCGGCATGGTTTGGGCCCCAGCTACCTGAAAGATCTCCTGTCTGTTTACAGTTTACTTACCCATGACTGGAGCACTGAGAGTTAAAGTGACTTGTCCAGGATCACACAGTGAGGTTCTGGCTGTAGCAGGAGTAAACCTGTGATCTCCCAGTTCCCAAGCCAGTGCTCTAACCACTAGACCACAGTGCCCGCAGTGTTAAGTAAAGGGAACAGTTACTCTCCTCTGGTCCCTAGACACTTTAGCTATATCCAGTGATTTCAAGAAAAATTCCAGTTTAGATTGCAATTTTTCTCCTGATTTGTAAGATGCCCCCTTTCCCCATTTAGAGTCTGTGTCTGCATTTGTTTAGATTTGAAATTAACAAGTGCTTCTTTTAATGTGGCTGCCCTCAGATTTTTATCAGTATTCTTAGCTGTTCATGAACATCCAGGGCCAGATTTGCAAAAAAATGGACGCAGTCACAGTTGTGTGCTACATCTGCCCTGTTGCGTCTGCATCCGACCAGCCCATTTTCAAATTAGTGTATCTGTTTTCAACAAACAGAACAGATTCAGTTTGCAATTTTTGAAATGCAAATTCGGCAGCGGGTTCAAGTTGAATGGATGATGGTGTTAATCTTGCCAATGATCTAAAATTTCTGGTGGATGAAAATAAGAGCAGAAAAACCCCCAACACCACCAGTAGTTTACCATTACTCTTCCTGCGACCCTCTCACAAAATCTGTCCCATACTGCAGGTTCAGGATCCTGACACTGTATATGGATTACTATGAATCAATTTTGTCACTGTGTTGAATGTAGAATCAGTGCGTTAGGTCCATTTTAGCCCCCTTCATGTTCCCGCCATTTACAAACTGCCATTGTACAGAATACAGCGTGACATCAGAGGTAGTCTCATTCAGCGTGCCTGACAGAACAGAGTACAGCAGTTTGTTTCCCAGTGTAAACACTACTGCATTTACTTTTATGTGTGCTCTGTTGTACTGCTACTGTATTGTGGACAAAACCCAAATATGACTTGTGTCTTGAGCATTGGAAACACTAACAGCTGAGTATTTTAAACCTGCTAGTTTCGGCAAAAGAATTATTTTCTTGCTGCAGAGTTGAGTGCAGCAGGCTATATGCACTCTGAATCTCGGCCGTGATTGTTATTTACAAACTGGAAAACCACATATGTCATTGTTTTGGATCCTAGAATACTAGTACCCTAAGCAATGACATATAGTTTTCCGATTTGTAAATAACATAATCACGGCCGAGATTCGGAGTGCATATTGACTGCTGAACTACACCAAAACATGAGTATTGTGCAAATTGGAGGAGGAAATGTCACTACATGTTAATGAAACACTGCAAACAATAAGATCATCTTGCGAGAGCTAAGGTTCACATCTTGAAAATATTGTTACTGAGGGGAATGATAAACCGATGTTCCAAATTTCGAATTTTGATAGCACTTGCTTCGGAGATTTCGCGTGGGTCACCGTCTGCCTCAGCTCCATCGCTTTAGTCTCCGAGGGCCGGTTCATAATGATAGAGTAAACTTAATCCGAGATTATCTTCTAAAACACCCTGTTTGTTGCTGTCCTAATCTACTGCTTAATGCTCAACATTTCCACTGTTGGAGCTCACACGAGAACTCCATTTCCGCAGTGTACTGAATGAAGCTAAACTGCATGTCTCAAACTAGACGATGATGCCACTGCAGCACTCTCACTGGCTACACCTACCATAGCGGGAGATTTGACAGTTTTCATGGACGGGCAACAAAACTGACTGAATCAGAAAGGAAATTTTAAATTTTTTTTCTCAAAAAAATAGATAAGTCAATGATATACAGAGCACAAGCATGACTAAAGTAAACAAAATTGAACTATAACAGTCGATGTCAGGAGCTCTTTAAGTTGAACTAGCGTGCAGCAGAAATTGCTTCATGACCTTTAGGGACACAGGAGACATTGGACTATCTCCAGACCCCGAAACTAAGTCTCATATGGTGCACATAAAATGAAATGCAATACAATGTAAATATATCTGGAAACAAAAATGAATAACGGGGATAAACATTAAGGGTGTAAAAAGAGTATATGACCTACTGTTTTAACCTCACATAACAGCATAAGGACTGTTACATTTTTGAAACTTTTATTATATATGATGGCATCATTTTAAGCCAGTCAAAACTGTTTATTTCTAAACATTCCAAACGCTCTTATAGCCATTATAGATTGATGGAGTGTTTCCAACCAATCGGAGTTCTCCTTTCCTCTGTGCATGAGATACTCTTACTCTGTAAAGAGCGTCTCACATGCAGCATCCCTTGAAATAGGCACATTTGGGGAACGTTTTTATCATGTAACCCACTCCATCTCTGGAGGGGGCTTATCTGAACTGACATCCTGCCACCCTCTTGAGGCACCAGACCGCTGACTGAGGTCCGTGCTGTAGAGGCCGTCTCTCAGCTTGACCACATGTGTGGAGCAGAGAGAGAGAGAGAGAGAGAGCCAGGCTGCATGATATCTTCAGTGCCTCCTGAGCCCTTTGCTTTGCCACTGTGGCCGCATTTCATCTGCTCAGTCCCCTGATTCTGGCAGAGGGGACCAGGAGCACCAACCAGCGACACCTCCATTTTCGGTGCCTTGTGCAACATGCTTCTTCTTCAGCACCTTCTGTGCCACAAGCATGCAGCCAGCAGCCTGGAGTAGGAGCACGTACGCAGGGGTTCCTCCCCAGTGCTTCTCGCTCACCTGACCCCAGCAGCCATGGGATTCACTCCTCCACTGCACTAAGACCAACCCCAAAGCCACCGGACATTTGCTCGGGAGAGCTATATCAAATCCCTGGGGATCAGCACTTTTGAAGGGACAAAGAAACTTTGTTGCGCAAGATTCCATCAGAACATGGCTGTGGCTGTGATAACAAACTTCGACCCGCAGCTCAACCGATCTGTGGAGAAAGCCTGAGCAGTAGCCAAAATGGACTGTGGAACAGAGATGCATCAGAGGCTCTCCCAAATGGATGAGGGTTGCAGGGGCCCATCATAATTCTGTACTGGGCGAAAGGACATACAGACAGACCTGTACAGCCTATGAGATACTGAAGCTGTGAAAGAAGTTTCTGCACTTTTTTGGAGCTTGTGGCAGTCCAGCTTGGACACTGAGTAGTGCTCGCTCTGTGGAATGCTGTGCATCCTCTTCTGGGCTTACCCTGCACATCCAGTGAGCCTTCTCAATTAGCTCACTCGGCTAAGTGTATATTCTAGAGAATGTGGCAGAAGGGCACCGACTTAGTGAATTGCAGAGATTGTGCCACGTGGGCACGAAGTAAACAGCAGAGAAAATGTGCCAGAAGGGCACAGACTAAGTGACTAGTGAGAGTTTGTGCTAGCAGGGCTCCAGCTGAGCCGAACTGCTGGTGAAGCTGTATTAGGAGGATACTGGCAGTCTGGGAGAGACATTGAGGTATTCAGACCTACTGCTGATGGGATTAAGCAAGAAGCCTAGCCAGATTAAAAATCCTGCAAACCCTTAGCGGGGTTCGTCCTGCAGGATCATTGTGATCCTCATCCTGAGCTTCTACTGTTGGAGACTGTGCCAGGGCAAGACACTTGTTTAGTGAAAGCTGTGAAACTGTGCCAGATGGGCAACTGCTGAAAGAAATCCAAGAGTCTGTGCCTGTGGGTACTGCTGCAGACCGAAGCTGTTGAGTTATATAAAGCAGAGACACAGATCTGCATCCTACTTAGGTTGCTTCAGAGCCAGGTAAGGGGCCTGCCAGCCATTATCTAGTGGGGTGAAATGGGGAATAGGGAGCCAAGGGGTGTGTGCACAATGTACGTGGATACTCTCGATCAGGAAAGGACTAGGACCATGGGGGTCACTCCTGGGGACTGGGCTCCTTGGGAACCAGGAAGCCCCTACATAGTGTTCCTATGTGCGAGAGCTGAGCCAGAAGGCTGGTGTCCTGAGAGAGTTGAACCAGAATTGCTGCACTGCTGCCAAGTGTCTGGGAGAGTCCGGAGTGCTTCAGGTTCATGCCACCGGGGCCTGCTGACAAATACTACCCGACTTGCTGACATGTGCTGGTTTCCACTTTGTTTGAGCTGCTGCATCCATGGGTCATGTGAATGCCAGGGTCTTTGGTACTTTCCTTTTTTGATTAGTTACCTCATTAGGATTACAAAGCTAGGTTTTCTGAACATTTGGAGTTTCAAGTTCTTTAAACTGTGCTAGCACTCTCTGGCCTGTTGAGGGGAAGGGGGGGTGTTAAAATGCAAGCTTGGTAAATTTCTTAAAGTGCATTACTGAAAGAATCCGGGCATTGTAACTACCAGGCCTGCAGTGGGACTCTAGTGTAATTCCTGATACCCAGAATAATTGGTTCTTGTCATACCTGAAATCATAATTTTAGCACTAGTACCAGCTAAAGAATTTACTATACCCTGTGTAGTATAAATCATCTTTTTGTGCCCTGTGATTGGGCAGGTGCTTTATAGACTTTGCGGGATCTGAGAGGGTGGTAGTGACCCACAGTAAAGTGTCTCCGAGAGGACATTGTTACAGTGCACAAGGTCACTTGAAACTGTCTAACCCCCTCTTTTCCTCCAGCTTCCAGGCCTGTGTTCTTAAAATAAAAGCACTGTTAATTTGTTGAATTTCACTGTGTGTGCCAAGTTTGTATAACCTGACTGAAGTGTTGGTGAAGGTAACAACTGTCTTACTGATCCCCAGAGGGTGGTTCAGTCCAGTGTAGGGAGATGGGTAGGTACTGCATCCCCAGTGGGTGGTACTGCACATGTCATCTGACCCACGTATTCTCTCTGGGCGAAGGCACTACGTTATTTTGTATTTGTTCTTGGACAAGAACCCCTTCTACAGGAGAAGGAATAAACCCAGCTCCTTCAACTGGGTGGGACCTGTACAGTCACCAGGCAGGGGTGTGAACCCGGACACGGAGACCCAAGGATCACAAATTTATATCGGACTCAGTCATTAATGTATTAATGCTTCTGCTGAGACCACACTTGCAACCAAATGTAAGTGTGTCTCAGCAGTGGTATTAACATATATAAGGCAAACAGTTCTAAAGTGCTGAAGTTCCACGTTCAGTTGGTGTAGTCCATTTCCCACACAGATGTGCTTTTTTTCTGGAAAGTAAAACATTTTGATTTTAAATTCAAGTTGTTCAAAAAAAACAAAACAATGTTTTTAACATGATATCTTACTTAGAGGGTATCTCTTGCAGCAGGCCATCGCTGGTAGGACTAAGTCATCAGTGCCAGGACCACACAGAAACCTTTCTAGCTAGCAGTCTACCAGAAGAGACTGCCCACCTCTGATGCCAGTGGCTGACGTCAGCCTATCCTGTATAAGGTGGGTGGCCCCCATACCCTCCTCAGTTCTTTCCTACCATCGACCAATGTACTTTGGACCACTGACTCGACCAAAACTACAGTCGACCACCATTTTACCGTGTTTACTGTGCTTTCTTATTTTCTTGTTTATTCAGTTAAACATCAAATTTTTTCAGTTCCTTTCTCACGTTTGTTTTCTCAACCATCTTTTACTTCTGACTGCTCCACTAAGTATGCTTGCAGCAAACAGATCCCAGACAAGGATGGTCACTCTGCTTACCTATTCTGCCTAGGCCCAGACCACAACATGCAAGCCTGCGAGGTCTGCCAGAAGTTTAACTTGGCCACAAGAGATGGCAAGGCAAGGCAAGGCAAAATTTATTTAAAGACGCCCAATCCCAGAGGCTCTGGGTGCCACACAGACAAAATAAACACATCTTCAGAAATGGATCAATAAATACAGAGATAATTAAAAACACAAAATAGTAACGCATCATGTAAACATTTACGAACAAGTCAGATCAATAAATTAGTGATTCAGTCCAATAATGCCGGAGCAAATAGGAGGGCCTTAAGGCGGGCCTTGAATACCTCCAAAGTAGTGGCCCCCTTAACCCCAAGGGGCAGCGAATTCCACAGGATGGGGTTGGCGACACTAAAAGCCCTGTCACTGGCCGATTTCAGCCTAGTCCTGTGAATCGCTAAGGGACCTCCACAGGAGAAATGGAGGGGACGAACAGAAAGATCAGGTGCAAGAAGATGCTGCCAGAAGACACTGGAAAGTCATCTCCTCCAGCAGAAGGTTGCCCTGATGGAACGGGAGCTGCAGGCCTGGAGCTCCTCTGCTTCCCTGGCCCAGTCCTCAGACTCATCTTCGTCTAAATCCAAGAACACATCTTTGGGGATGCACAAGGCAGTATAGCACAGTGGTTTAAGGCTCTGAGCTGCAAATCTGGTGATATCCAGCAGACCAGACCTGGGTTTGAATCCCACAGCTTCCCGCTTACATACTGTGTGACCCTGAGCAAGTCACTTAACTTCCCTGTGCTCCCAGGTCGCACCTGTAAAAAAGCTTTCAGCTTAGTGTGCTAATCCTGGTCAAACACATCTTAAAAAAAAAAAAAAAAGTATTGGGACAAGGACTGAGACAGCCCCTGGTCTGCTTCCCATTCACAGTCTCTGTACAAGACTCCTAAACCAACCACATAAGGGTCTTCCTCCCTTTGGGGTTCAACCTCCTTGACCCCACGCACTCTTACCCTTTAAGGGCTGCCGTTGGCCCCACCACCCACCCAGATCTCTGTTAATGGGCAGCATCTCCTCGGGGCAGGGTCTTACATATCCTGCCCCCCAGCCCCTGCTTTTTCAGCCTCTGTTTTCCATGGGCTCCAGGGTTTTAAATAATTGATTAGCAGTTTTTTTTGTGGTACAATGCTAACTGTACAGAAAGTATTTATATAGGTTTTCTAGAAGTGTTATGTTTGTTAAACACAGTGAGGAAAGAGCTATGCATTCTCACAAAGTTTTAGCACTTTTATGAGCAAAACGCTAATCAATTTTTGGAGTTAAATAAATCCCTGGGCTCCTCAGCAGGCAGCTCTGCCAGAGTTCCTCCATCCAGCGCAGGTGCTGCTGGCACCAGTTTTCTATCTGCTGCCCCGTCACCCGTGCCCCCCAATGCCGGTCTTGACCCCTGGGACCTCCATTGATCCTGCCCCTCTTTTGCAGGAGCAGATGCTGCAGGGCATCGGAGACTTCCAGAGCTCCTTCTGTCCTCAGCCTTTGCCAGTGTGGCCCTTTTCTCCTGTGCCAGCCTCTTCTACACCGGCATCTGTGGAGCCTCCCCTCCTCTGGTGTCACCCAGGCTGTCACCTGCTGGGCCTGTGCCTGATCTTCCACTGCCCGCAGGCCCTTTGCCGGTCCTGCCACTTCTGGCACCATCAGTGCCTTCGCTGGCCATCACGCTACCAATGACCCCTGCACCAGTCCTCCTGCTACAGCTGCCAGGGGGTTGGCATCTGTACTGCCTTCAGCCCTCGTGGGGACAATAGCCTCGGTATATGGCTCCAACACTGGCCTACCCCTATCCATTGCCTGGGGGACCAGCACTGACTTATCCTTGCGCCTGTAGGACCCCAACCGTTCTATAACTATCCAGTACCTGGGGGACTGGCACTGGTGCCTGTGGACTACCATGGCTTGATCTCAGCACTTTGGACCTTCATGCAGTCTCAGGTCCCTTCTCCTGGCAGGTTGACCCAGACACACACCAAGGGCCTTCTGGGGACCCTGTACCACTGCCCCGACCTGCCTGGGCCCGAGTGTTCCTCGTACTCCCAGGAGCCCTACCGATGTGGGCACCCCTGCTCGCCCAGTCGACCATCAGCCTGACAACAGTGGGGACGATGTCTCAGCCACCGATGACGGTGACAATTCTGAGTCTTCCTCCTTTGTGGGAGACTCCTGTGGGGATGGAGAGCCCAGTAATGTCCCCAAATCACCTCCTGATGATTCCACTCTCATGGATATTACGAGGCATATCCAAGTCACTATGGGGTGGGAGACTGAGGAGTAGGACCCGGAGCCTCACCGCCTTTCAGTCTACCTTTGTCAGCACAATGCTTCCCCCTTGGTAATTCCTCCATTTATTGAGTCTTACAGAAACGTTACCAAGGCCTCATGGCACCATCCTCATACTGTTCCAGCGGTCTCTAAAAAGGCTCACTGGCTTTACCATGCTCCAGTTGACAAATCCTACTTTGGTAAGCACCCAAAAGCAAACTGTGTTGTTATTAATGCAGCCCATGACAAGAGGCCAAAGCACCTCGGTGCCTTCCCTCCAGTCAGAGAATTGCAACGCTGGACCAGGTGAGCAAGCATACCTTTGCATCTGCCACCTTAGCCATCTGGGCCCTTAAATTACTTTGCTCATATGGTACAGTACTAAAACTTGTTGTGGGACCAGGCCCGAGAGGTGGTCATGGCTCATGCCAGATGACCCTTCAAAGCAGCAAGCACTTCTGGCCCTAAAGATTGGACCAGATGTTGGTACACAGGTTCTCAGGGTGACGTATGATGCCATGGATGCTTCAGGCTGTGTGGCTGCCACTGGCATTAGCATGAGGCACCATGCCTTGCTCAGAGTCTCGAGCTTTACTCCATATGTCCAATCAGGCCTTATGGATGCTCTCTTTCGTAGTCCCAAGCTGTTCGGAGAGATGTTCAAGACATTATCTCTGAGCTCCAAACCTCCAGGTGGGCCTTGAAGTCAGTCCACTCTGTACCACACCAAGTTGAAGTTAGGTCACAGGGTCCCCTTTCACCACTCCTCCCATAGATGGGCCCGACTCCCTCCCAAGGCAAATGCAAAGCAGGTGCTGCCCTTAATGTGCCTGCCCCAGCCCCTCCACGGGCCGCTATCCAATGCAAAACTGCCCAATTTCTGCTCACTAGATCCAGGGTCTGGTGTTTTCTGGCAAGACGCGTTGTCCCTCTCTTGGACAGGGAGGTTTCTGTACACCTTCCCTCCCTTTCCCTTACTACAGAGGGTATTTCTCAAGTCGCAGTCAGAGGGGCCAGAGATGCTCCTAATAGCATCTTACTGGCCATGCGAGATGTGGTTTACACTCCTCCAGCAGCTAGCAGTGGAGCCTCTGATTCCCCTGCCTCTGCTCTGATCTGCTCTTCCAGGAGCAGGGCACTCTGGTCCTCAAGTCAATCAGTCAAACTTTATTTAACCAGGCATAAACACCATTGAGCAAGCTCATTTTCAAGGTGGTCCTGGACATCAGTACAATTCACAGTCACAAATAAGGTAGACAAAAACAAAACATTGTATATGTGAAAGATAGTTCAGGCCTATACATACAGAACTAACATAGGTAAACACAGTTACAATTCATATCAAGTAAACACGGGGGTAAAAAACTTATCCTAAGAAGTCACCAGTATATAAAGGCTAGTACCTTTATAAAAATATGTAGGATGGGGAAAGAAAGAGAGAGTATATAAGACCGGGGTGGGGAATAGGACGGTGAGACCGGGAGAAGAGAAGGGGGGCTAATAACTGCTGGGTACCCCCTGATGGGTATGTGAGTTGAGCGAGTCTCTGTGTCATAGGATTCATGAGAGATACCAGAGGCTAAGAGCACATAATCACCTAAAACAGCTGCAGGTTTCCTTTAGGTACTCGGCTATTAGTGCTTTGAATGTGAATGGACTGGGAAGGGATGAGAAATTTAGTGAGCTTTGCATGCCGTTCCATAAGGATGGTAATGAGAAATTGATTGCAGCCGAGCCATGGGTTGTTTTTACTCTGGGTATCTGGAAGCAGAGTATGGAGAAGCACCTCAATCCATAAGATCCCTTGGCATGTTCGAAGAAGCTCGAGATGTATGCAGGAAGTTTATCAGACAAAGCTCTAAAGAACCAGAGAAGAGCGTTTCTTTTCCTCCTTGTTGAGAGTGAGGACCATCCCTTCTCTTGGTACAGTAGGCAGTGGTGGATGCGAGAAGGCAGATTAAGGATGAACCTTAGGGCCCTGTGGTAAAGAGTGTCGAGTTTGTTGAGCACTGTTGAAGGGCAATGGTTGTAGAGAAAGTCAGCATAGTTCAGTAAGGGTGGGAATGTGGATTGCACTCGTTTCTTTCTGGCTTCTTTGGTGAGTAGATGCTTAATGCGGTAGAATATGCCTAACTGCTGCCTTAATTTTTTCGAGACCTCATTCAGGTGGCACAGAAAATTAAGCTTATTATCCAGCCAGAACCGTAGGTATTTAAAGGTATCTACTATTTCAAGGGGTTCACCCAATAGCGTTAGAATCTTGGGATTGTGTGTTGGTCCTGAGGCTGCCTTTGGGGAGAGGATCATGGCTTTGGTCTTTTTGGCATTGAGTAGGAGCTTGTGTTTGATAAAGTTATATTGAAGAGAGATAAAGTCTTGCTGTAAGTCCTCATGGGCCAAGTCCAAGGATGAGTTTGAGGTGTAGAGGACATTATCATCTGCAAATAAGTTCGCATTAGCTGTGCGCAGATGTGAGTCAGGGTTGTTGATATGGAAGTGTTTTTAGTGGAGACAATTCTCCTGAAGCTTTAACTTGTTGTAACCTGTTAGTAAGGTAGCTGGTGAACCATTTAATGGCAGTACTATCGAGACTGATATTGCTCAGTGCATTAAGTATAATATTGTGATCCACGGTACCGAAAGCCTTACTAAGATCAAGGAAGAGGGCAAACACATGCTTCTTAGCATCCAAGGCAATTTTCCAGTCAGTGGTTACTTTTGCAAGGGCAGATCTTATCTGTGTCAATCTTCACCATTCAACACATATGGGTACTGGCTGGAGATCAGGACCCCATGGGAGCTTTTTTTTTTGAAAAGGGTAGGCAGAGCCGACACAGCATCGGCGCCGCCCTCGAGGCTGACGCATTACGTGGCGCTCGAGGGTTGGCCGTTAGGCTGCGTCTACTCCGCCTGCCTACCAGTTCTTCGTCTCCCGCCGTCAAGGTCGCCTCGTGGGAAGCTAACTGAAGAAAATTTTAGGCCTTTCAGCCTTTCGTTCGACAGTCCGTCGGTTACCTGCTAGTTCTGGGTTCTGCCTCCACTCGATGTCACCGGTAAGATCGTTCCTTTTTATTTTGAAGTATTGCGACGTTGAGTCTGTTTTGGTATTTTTTTCCGTAGGTCATGTCTCGGTCGGAGGGCAAGAAGTTTCCTAAGGCGGGTCGGCCCCCTATGCGTCGGTGCCCGTGCGGCTGCAAATATTCCATTACCGACCAGCATGACCGGTGTCTCGTGTGTCTTGGCCCGCTTCACGATATGGATTCGTGCGACGCCTGCTTCTCCATGGACTGCCGTGTCCTTGAACAGCGCGCGTGGAAAGTGGGGAGAGCTCCGCCGACTTCCGGGGGTAGGGTTCGCACTCGTCGGGCCAAGCCGCACTCTCTCTGCCTTTCCTCTGGGTCCCCTCCCGGTTCTATACGGACCGAGGAGGAGGGAGCCTCGGCTACTTGTAGCCTGGCCATTGCCGAGGCTCCTCCCGCGGCGCAGGAGGCCCGTCCCGCTTCCTCCCGGGAGCGGGCAGGAGGCGCCGCCACGGCAATCACCCCTTCAGGGGTGAAGGCTCCCCCGGTGTCACTCCCGCGGTTTGAAGGCCGGGTCCAGCGCCGTCCTCAATGCCGCCGGTTGGTGCGCGGGAGCCTTTGGCGCTGTTAGCGGCGTGGGCCCTGTCAAGCGCTGTCGTTGGCGCCGTTAGCGGCTGCTGTGAGACAAGACCGGTGTCATCCTTTGCTGTGTCTCACCTACCGGCGCGAGATGAACGCGGCACCGTGCCCTCTGCGAGTTGGCGCCCGTGAGGCGCCGGCTCGGCGGTTGGTGCCATCCTGGCGCCGTGGGTTCTCTGGTGCTACTTGCGGCCGAGGGCTGGTTGGCGCCATGTTGGCACCGAGTCCGCCCTCAGGGCCGTCGGCGCTGCTTCAGTCCTCGGAGCCGCTTGCAGCGTCGTGGCGCCTGGCAGTGTCGGCGCCGAGGCTGTTGCTGGGGCCTCCGTCGGCACCGTCTCTGTCCCTGGTACTGCCCCCAGTGCCAGCGGACTTGACGGCGCCGCAGCTGGCCCAGGCTCTGGACCTTTGGCCCGAGCTGCCCTGGCGCCTTCTGTGAGGCCCGCCCGTGGGGTTGCGGAGGGCGTGGGGGCTACCTCGGCCACTGCTTTAGCTGCCGGGCCCTTTGGCAAGGTCGGTTTCGCCCGCCCTCCACCCCTGCTGTTGGCTCAGAGCCTCAGACTCTACCTCCTCGGTCGGAGTCGGGCTCAGAATCAGACACGCAGTCACACCCTTCGGGGTTGTCTACGGAAGAGGGCGACCTAGTGGTCTCGTCGACGAGTCGTAGTCGGCCCCATACTGAGGAACGTCGGGTAGTCCCCAAGGTTAGGGTCAGTGGTCCTGACCAGCAGGCAGTGGTGCGTGCCACCATTGCTCTGCAACCTGGCCTTGGGTGTTTCCTCGACCCTTCGGTGGTGGTACCCCCTCCGGTAGTGTGTCTTGATCATCCAACTTTGGGGCCCATCGAGAAGCCTACAGGAGGGGAGGGTGCTGTGCCCTGGGTCTCCCCTTCAGGGGCAGCCCACAGCTGCCAGCTACCTAGGCTGGCCCTCTTGAGGAGGAGGACCCTCTCGGACTCTGAGGGGTCGAGGGGTGTGGGGTCAGCGCACCGGCCTTTCTCTGGGGTCCACCCGGGCCCTGGGCGAAGCCGAAGTGCTGACTTCCATCCTTCCCCTTCCGGTTCTTTGAGGGGGTCCCATTCTTTTGAGGCAGGGGACCATCCTTCTGGACTTTTACGGCCCTGGTTGCCTCACTGGGGGGATTCTTCTGGGCGCAGCCTAGGCAGTACCAACGTGGTTGTACAGCTGTCGGCTGCGGAGTCTTCCGGGGCACCCTCCTCAGGTGCTCATGGTCCGCTCCCTAGCCCTGGTGGAGGTCAGCCGACTTCTTTTCTCGGCTCTGCCCCTATCCCTCTGCCGCATTCTCCAGCGCTCCCGGGCATTCTTGGTCCTAGCGGCCCTCTCACCTGGGAGCAGTTCAGAGCGGTGGCTGCTCGGTTCCCTGCCTACTTTAGGGCCATGGACAGCCAGGTTTCTCAACCTCCTCCCGTGCAGCCACCCTCTGAACGCATGGTGACCTCCAGCTCCTCATCCCCCTCT
Source organism: Neoceratodus forsteri (assembly GCA_016271365.2). Classification (NCBI taxonomy): domain Eukaryota; kingdom Metazoa; phylum Chordata; order Ceratodontiformes; family Ceratodontidae; genus Neoceratodus; species Neoceratodus forsteri. The sequence goes on along the minus strand of CM057456.1, from coordinate 1,349,480,374 downwards.
TCTGGGGGAGAGGAACCATCTGTCCATATCTCTCCAGCCGCTGATCTCTCAGAGTACCAGCGCTTCCTCGTGAGGATGATGGAGGATCTTCACCTTTTGCCCCCTGTCTGTTAGCAATCCTGAGCATGCGGCGCACGCCTTTCTAGGCGATTTTGGCGGGGCCACCCTGATGGTGTAGCCCTGGCCTGCTACCTTTAAGGAGGCGTCCTTGCGTTTTTGGCAGAGGCCCTTCTCCGGAGTTCCTGCCCCTAGGGACCTCAGCCAGAGGTATTGCGCTCCCCCGGAGTCTCCAGGTTCTATGCCTCATTCACAGTCCGGCTGGACGTACCTGGATACCCCTGATGGGCTTGGCCCCCTCCACCGTGACTGGCCCCCAGATCAAGACTCCTCAGATTTTGATTTCTGGGGCAGGAGGACCTTCTACTCGGCACGGTTGCTTCTCTCCATTTCTGCTCACCAGGCCCACTGTGCAGCCTACAACAGGTTCTTGTGGTCCGTGCTAGGTCAGATCCTAGCTGCTTTGCCTGACTCTGAGCAAACCAGACAAGCCATCGTGCTCTCTGCACGTGGCCTGGAGCTAGCAAGGCACCAAGCGAGGGTATCTTATGACGCTAACGAGGTAGCTACCAGTGTCGTAGGGACAGTGATCTGCACTAGGAGGTCAGCGTGGCTTCATCTTTCCCGGTTGTCACCCTTGGCCCGGCGTAGGGTGATTTGCTCCGCCCATCAGGGAACCTACCTCTTCTCCCGTAGGGCGAGACAGAGTTTGTCGGGGCAACTTCCTTCCCCCTCCGGGGGAACCCCGTCTCGCTCTCCCCACTCGGGCCTCCTCAGGCCGGAGGTTCCCATGGTGTGTCACCCACTGAGGGCTAAGGGACCCTGTCCCTTAGGGGTAATGAATCAACCCCCTCCGGGGGGCTTGGTAGATTGACACAGATAAGATATGAAAATTATGTACCTACCGTAATTATGATCTTTCTGTGTATCTTCACCATTCATCAGAACCCCACCCGCCATCCCCCTGGGGCCTCAGTCTCTGGGTCCCCCTCCCTCTGTGACTCCCCCTCTCCTTTTGGAGTGGGGTAAAGTACACACAGGGGGGTATTCTCCTTTTAAAGGGTACAGCTAGAGTGGCATCCCTTCTCTATTACATGTCTCCACCCCGATGGGGTGGGAGTTGGTGGTTGCCCTCCTCCTGTTCTCCTTCTGGTTTCCATCCAACTGTTTTTCAAAAAAAAAAAAAACACCTCTTTTTTCACCAAACATCTTTCCTGAGAAAGTATTAAGTCCCTCTACCCTGTCCTTCTCCAGAATAGCCGACTCTGCTTCTGGGGTATTTGCCAGTTATTCTGTGCCTTGAATTCTGGCAGAGAGCTTTGCTACTCCTTGCAGTTCCTATACAATCTGGTGACAGACAAGGGTCTTGGACACCTTGTTACCTCTCACTCTCTCCAAAAAATGTTTCTCCTCCCTTCCCTTCTTCTGCTTCCAGAGATTGGGGCCCCTACCCAATCCCCTTAGTTTCATCTCTTTTCTGCTGTCCTCTCAGTCATTATTTCTCCTTTTGGTTCAGTTTTTCCGTTCCTTTTCTGTCCCTTGGACTCTCTTGTCCACCCTCCATCCCTCCTCTTACCTGTCCGCAGCTCAGAACTGGTAGGCGGTAGTCGGCCGCAGCCTAATGGCCAACCCTCGAGAGTCGCTGTGCGTTGGCCTCGAGGGCGGCACCGATGCTGTGTCGGCTCCGCCTACCCTTTTTAAAAAAGAAAAAAAAACTTCGCGGGGTCCTGATCTCTGGCCAGTACCCATATGTGATGAATGGTGAAGATACACAGAAAGATCATAATTACGGTAGGTACGTAATTTTCATATTCTGTGCTATATTTGGCTCTAAAGCTGGACTGTGCAGGGTTTAGCAGTTTCTGCGAATCCAAATGCTCTCTAACTTGGGTGGTGACGATTTTTTCCAGTAGTTTTGGTACAGTAGATAGTATGGAAATAGGCCGGTAATTGTTCAGGTCGTTCGGATCCCCAGACTTGAACAAGGGTATGATATGTGCAGTTTTCCATGACACAGGTAGCTCGCCCTGCATCAGGGCGGTGTTGAATAAATGGATGATGGGTGCGGCCATGTTGTAATGGCCTAATTTTAGGAAGCAGGGTTCAACATTGTCAGCACCGGCACTCTTTTTTTGTATCCAGTGACAATAGGAGGTCCTCTACTTGTTTAAATGTGACTGTATGGAAGCTGAAGGAGGAGGAATAAGGTTGGGTAGGGCTGAAGTTAGCATTAGAGTCAGCAGTGGAGTCCCCTAACAGGCTGAGCTTGTTGATAGGCAAGGCGTCAAAGGCCAGTCCTGCTGTGGCAGTGTGTTTGTTGAGCTGTTCTAATATAGCAGCTCTGTCCATGAAGGTAGATCCATCGGACACTATTTTGGCTGGAAGTGAGGCGTCAGTAGTATGATCTTCAACCTCTTTGAGGATGCTCCAGAATTTGGCCGAGTTGTTTTTGTTGTCTTATAGTGCTGCTTGGAAATATCTAGCTTTTTCAGACCTAATTAGTTTGGTGCAGGCATTTCTAGAGGCACGAAATGCTAGCCAATCGGCCTCCAAGTGAGATTTCCTCGCTCTTTTCCCCAAAAGTCTCTGTCCTTGAGCACTTTCTTCAGGATAGAAGAGAACCAGCCGGGAGGTCTTTTTTTAGACTTGATCGGCCTTAGGGGGGTCATGTTTGTCTATTAGACCCTCTAAGAGGCTATGAAAGATATATATATATATTTTTTTTTTTAGTTTAACCAGGAGTAGCACTCTAAGCTGAAAGCTTTTTTATAGGCGTGACCTGGGAGCACAGGAAAGTTAAGTGACTTGCTCAGGGTCACACAGTATGTAAGTGGAAGCTGTGGGATTCAAACCCAGGTCTGGTCTGCTGGATGTCACCAGATTTGCAGCTCATAGCCTTAAACCACTGTGCTATACTGCCGCCCTAGAAGGGGCTAGGTAGAAGTCCCGCCATCTGATGTTACCCAGGTGTTTCAGGAAGGCATTCTGGCAAAACTTTTTCAGACATCTTTTCCGTTTGAATTTAGAGGCAGCCTTTATTTGGGGAGAATGTCTGATGCAGGCAGTGGCACAATGATCACTTAGGTCGTTGAAGAACACTCCAGTGTGCAAAATGTTATGAGGTTTGTTAACTAACATGAGGTCCAGAAGGGAGCTTCGCTCAGGGTTTTTTCTGTTGGGTCTGGTGACTGCAGGTGTTGTTTGTGCCAGCCCACTCACATCACAGAAATCCTTGAGCTTCTTGGAGCTGTCATCGTTCCAGTTTTGGTTGAGATCTCCGACTCACTAAGTCACTGCACCTTCATGCATGGCTCCTGCAGACTTAGCAGTTACCCGATTTCGGGTTTCTTCCCAGGTGGCAGATGTCCTTGTGGCAGCCAGGAAACCTTCCACTAGAGGCACTTATGCTATGAAGTGGAAGTGGTTCTGCATATGGGCCACTGCTCATCACCTGGATCCTTTCTCCTGTCTGGAGAATCTCATTCTAGAGTACCTACTTTCCCTATTGGACTCAGGCCTGAGTTACTTGCCTATCAAGGTGCACTTATCCGCCATCTCTGCATACCATACTTTTGCCCAGCTGGACCTCTCTCGCACTTTCTTGCAGGACGTACTGCATCTGAAACCTCCCATTAGGGACCCTGTCCCATGGTGGGATCTTTTGTTTCTTCTAGAGAAGCTTACTGTGTCTCCCTTTGAACGTGCCACAAGCTGCGTACTATGTTTTCTGTCATGGAAAATGTTATTTTTAGTTGCTATTACTTCTGCTCAAAGGATTTCTGAGCTTCAGGCCCTGATGTGCAAAGAGCCATCTTACTTTGAGAGGGTTCCTTCAGTAGGTTATAATAGGACTGGAGCCACCTGGCATCGGGCCGCATGGCAGACTTTTCTAGCAATCCCTGATGGGGACCACCCACCCGACGTCACGTGACTGATGTCAGTGTGACCACGCCCACCCTCCAGTTCTTTCCTGCCATCACCTCGTATCAGTCGCATTGCAGACTTCCATATAGTGATCGTCATGAGTGTCTTGCGTCATAGTTTTCTTCGCTAAAATTCTCAACCTTATATCCTTTTTCATTGCTGTCTTCACCCAAGAAGAAGTGCTCGTCATGTGGCATGCAGATCCTTCACAAAGATGGTCACCTCAAGTGCGGACTCTGTTTAGGCCCGGACCATCCTGTTTCCTCCTGCCCTGCGTGCCAGACCTTCAATCAGGCCACAAAGAAAAGGAGACGGCAGGCTTTGGAGGCCCATCTTTTAAAAGCCCATCTGGCTTCTCTTGAAAAGAAGATGGACCGCTAAAGAGAGTCCTCGGCCAAAAAATCTTCTGCTTCCAAGAAGCACAAGGAGAAATCCAGGGAGCGGGAGCGCTCCACGGACAACACGCAGCCCTCGACGAGCAAGGCCCAGCCGCTGCCCAGAAAGTCAGACGATGAGTCTGTTAAGACCTCTGTGGGTCAGCCGGTGGTCGGCTCCTCCAATGAACGCACCGCTTCCGTCGATAAGTCAGCCCCCGGCTCCTCTGGGGATCGCACGGCGGCCGGTAAGCTGACTACCCAGGAGGTGGGTACTAGCCCAGCACCGGTCGGTAAGCCGTTTAGGGGTTCCTCCCCTGCCCGCCCGACTCCACCCACTAAGAAGGCCGTCTCTGACGGTCGCGCGGATGCGGTTCCCCGTCGAGGAGACCTGATGGCTACCTCACCTGATATCCGTGGAACCAGAGAGAAAGCCCTTCCCTCCTTTGCCGTAGGTACTTCGGCGACGATACCGAGAACCCTTTGTCGTAGTCGATGCTTCAGGGTCAGTTCCACTCTCGGGGACAAGGAGAAGGAGGCTCCTCCTCAGCCAGCAGGCCTTACCGTGGAGGCCCCTTCTCCACCTTCGGGCGGGATTCTGGCTCCTCCTCTGACGCTGGACGTCCCAATGACAGTCCCGCAGCCTGGACCAGTTGACTGGCTTCAGCCATTGGCCCTGACACCAGATCCCCTTCTAGCGCCGGATTGGGTGCTGCCGGTCCCGACGTCGGTTCCCCTGACGTGGGCTGTCCTGACGCCGGACCCCAGCCTATATACACAATGGCGGGTTTGACGTGGGTACCCCAACGCCTGATCTGACGACAGGGATTTACTCTAAACCCCGAACTGTCCCACATTACCTGCAGGGGTTTCCTGGGGACCACTACCCGTCGAGTCCCCCTCCAGACTGGAGCCATTTTGGACAGTTTTACCATGGCTTTAATCCCTACTCTTCTTACCAGGGATTCCAGGGTTACTACCCTCCACCAGTTATTCCTCCTCCACCTCCTCCCCCTCAGCCTTTGCCTACTCCACCCTCCCCCTTGCCTCCGGTTACTCCGGATTTCAAGGCGCCAAGTCAGTCTTGGTGGTAGTGGGCAAGGTCGGAGTTGGTCTCAGACCTGGAGACTAGGCTTCCACACCCATGGTCTCCCAGACCCCCTTCCCCGAGCAATTCCGCTATTGCTACGGTCCATATCTCGGGGAAGACTCGTCAGGAAATTTCCCTTCCGGACACCATCCTGTCGAGGAGGCGGACGATGACAATAGCTCATAGGGGGCTGACGACTCTTCAGAGGAGGTCCCGGAGGAGCCTGAGGGTCCAAGAGGCAAGGTTTCCCCGAAATCTCCACCAGAAGACCCTGCCTTTTTGGACCTTTTGAGGTCCATGAAGGATTATTTTGACTGGGAGTCTGAGGATCAGGACCCCATGAGACAGAGGCTCACGGAACATCCCAACCTAGAGTCTCTGTCCCCGGTCCCCATTCCTCCTTGGATGGCACCTCACCAAGACCTCACCACTGCTATCCGGCAGATGCCTCATTCCCTCCTGGCTTTCCCCAAATGGGCGGACAGACTTTATCGGGCGCTGAAGAATGCCCTGTTCCTGAAGACTCATCCCAAGGCTGACTCTGTGGTCATCTCTGCGGCTCATGATCGCTCCTCAGTGCCAAAGCACATGAGCACCTCTTCTCCGGACAAAGAGTCGAGGCCGATGGACCAGTTCAGGAGAAGGATTTATTCATCGGCCACATGTGCTCTCCGGTCCCTTAGCTATGTGGCCCACTGGGTGTCCCACCAAAAGGCTACCTTGGCCAGGCTTGAAGTGCGAGTCCAGTCCATGGACCCCTCACCTTTAAAGGAGGAACTTGCCAAGGATCTTGGCCTCTCCAAAGTTTCATGTAGGCATGCCTTATGTGCCACCTACGACTCCATCGATTCGGTGGCACGTACCTCGGCAACTGCTGTTACCCTTAGATGGCATTCCTGGCTTTGCCTCTCCGGACTTGCCAACGAGGTCCAGTCAGCGATTCAGGATGCCCCCTTTAGGGGCTTGGTGCTCTTTGGTGGGGACACCAAAGACATAATCACAGACCTACATGACAGGGGCCTTGCCCTTAGGTCTGTGAGGTCAGTGTACCAATCGGGTTTCCAGCAGCAGCAGCCCTTTCGTAAAAGGACCTGGAGGCAGAGAAAGAACACTCCAGTGCACTGCCAGGGGAAGCGGAAGGCCACGGGTACAGCCACTCCTCCTGCCTCCAAAAATCAGAGACATTCAGGGGGTCCTCCCCTGAATGCCCCGCCACTTCTTGACTCCCCATCCCCACTGCCTCCTCAGTCTGTCGACAGGGAGTAGGTGGGGGGGAGGTTCACCCGCCATGTACAGGATTGGAGGGTGGTCACCTCCGACGAATGGGTCCTGCAACTAGTGTCCGTCGGACACACAATAGAGTTTCTGGAAATTCCCCCGGAAACTCCACCAAAGAAGTCCTCTTACTCGAGGGATCAGGCCCTCCTCGTTTGTGAAGTGGTAAACTCGCTCTTACTCAAAGAAGCAATACATCACATTCCCCTCTGGAAAAGGGGAAAGGGGTTTTACTACCATTTTTTCCTGGTTCCAAAAAAGACAGAGGACTTCAGACCCATACTCGACTTAGTACAAAAGATTTCGGATGCTGACACTTCCTCCCACTCCTCATGGAGAACCACTGGCTCTGTACTCTAGATATGCAGGATGCCTACCTGCACATCCCCATCTTCCCCAGCCACCACCAGTTCCTGCGCTTTCGCTTCCAGGAGGAGCACATTCAGTTTCGAGCACTCCCTTTTGGTGTGTCTTTGGCACCACGGGTCTTTACCAAGTGCCTGGTGGTGGTCGCGTCCTTTTTGCGCTGCAGGGGTATTGCGATTTTCCCTTACTTGAACGACTGGCTGATTTCAGCCCTGTCCAGGGATTCTCTACAGGAGGCTCTTACCTTCACCCTGGACCTCTTCAACAAACTAGGGATCACAGTTAGTGTTCCCAAGTCCTCCCTTATCCCTGCCCAGAGACTTCAGTTTATTGGGGCAGTCCTGGATAAGGTCCAGTGCAGAGCCTTTCTTCCTCCAGACAGGGTAGAGACCCTTCTCTGTGAGGCCTCCAAAGTGGCTTCCCTCAGGACCATCCCGGCTCGGGAGGTCTTGCGCCTTTTGGATCCGATGGCGGCCTCCATCACGACCGTTCCCTTGGCAGGGCTTCATATGAGGGTCACTCAGTGGTCCTTGCGGGTGCAGTGGGACCAGCTCCTGGACGACCTGGACCATTCGGTACTGGTCTCCTCAGCGGTTCAGAAAGAGTTGCATTGACTGATGGATTCTCGCAGTCTTTCCTTGGGGCTTCCCTTCCGGAGACCTGCGCCCTTAGCATCCCTCACCACGGATGCCTCGAATATGGGGTGGGGAGCACATCTAGGGGAACACCAAACCCAAGGACTGTGGTCCAGCTTGGAGACTTCTTTTCATATCAGTGTTCTGGAGATGAGGGCGGTCCTGTACGCCCTACAGGCCTTTCAGTCCCTCCTTACCAAGGGATCACTGCTAATCCAGGCGGACAACATGTCGGTGGTTTGGTACATCAACAAACAAGGGGGAACCCGGTCATACCCCCTCTGCCGGGAGGTGACGCGGGTGTGGAACTGGGCAGTCCAGCACCTTCTGGCCCTCATGGCTGTGTACGTTCCGGGCATTTTAAACGTCCTGGCAGACAGTCTCAGCAGACCTCGGACTCTAGCTCATGAATGGGAACTGCATCAGAAAGTGACGGAATCCATCTTCCAATGTTGGGTGTATCCGGAAATCAACCTCTTCGCCTCCGACTCCAACGCAGAACTTCCCAAGTTTTGCTCTCTCGTTCCAGGGCATAGTGCTTTTTGGAACACTGCATTGTCTCTGTCTTGGACAGAGAGATTTTTGTACACCTTCCCTCCATTTCCTATTCTACAGAGGGTCCTTCTCAAGCTTCAGGCGGAGAGAGCAAAGATGATCCTGATCATTCCTCTGGCTGAGACAAATCTGTTTCCTGCTGCTACAACAGCTCACCAGGGAACCACTGGTTCCACTTCCAGTGACTCACAACCTCCTGACCCAGGATAAGGGTCGATTGTTACACCCAGGACTCAGGACCTTGCATCTTCATGCATCGCTCATGCAGACATAGCGATATCTCGCTTCAGGGTCTCTTCTCGAGTTGCTCAAGTCCTCATTGAGGCCAGAAAACCCTCTACTCGTTCCACTTTTGCCATGAAGTGGAAACGGTTTTCCATCTGGGTGACTGCTAAAGGCTGGAACCCCTTCTCTTGCTCTGCCCCGCAAGTCTTGGAATACCTCCTTCACTTGTCAGACTCCGGTCTTTCATACTCTTCTTTGAAGGTCCATATTTCAGCTAGCTCGGTGTACCACAAGCTAGTGGATGGTAAACTTGTGGCTCAGCTGGAGGTCTCAATAACCTTTCTGAAAGGGATTCTCCATCTGAAACCCCCCATCAACAGACCAACTCCGCCTCGGGATTTGAATTTCATCTTGGAAAAGCTCACCCTTCCTCCTTTTGAGCCGGCTATGAGCTGTGATTTGTGCTTCCTTTCCTGGAAGGTGCTTTTTCCTCGTGGCTATTATGTCAGCCGAAGGATTTCGGAGCTTTACGCTCTAGTCTGCAAGGAGCCCTATCTGATTTTCCATAGGGACCGGGTGGTCCTCAGAACGTATCCGAAGTTTCTTCCCAAGGTGGTGTCAGAAGCCATGCTGAATCAGTCCATAGAGTTTCCTGTGTATTACCCGTCCCCCTCTAACAGAGGTGAGGCACTCCTTCATACGGTGGATTTTCATTGGATTCTTCTGTGTTACACTCACCGAACCAAAGAATTCCATACCTGTGACCAGCTGTTTGTTTCCTTTGCCCCTAGATCAAAGGGCAAACCAGTTTCTAACCAAGGCCTACCCAAATGGTTAGACAACTGCATTAGATTCTGTTACCAGACGTACGTAAAGCCTCTGCCGGGTCCCATTAGAGGTCATTCTACTAGGGGCATGGCTGCCTCCGTGGCCTTCTTACGTAACGTCTCTGCGGCCGACATTTGTGCCACTGCTACTTGGAGTTCTGTCCATACCTTTACCAAACATTACAGTCTGGACATCGCTTCTAGGTGGAGGGCTGGCTTCAGCCTAGCCATCTTGCAGGGCCTTCTGTCCTAGGCTGGGTCCATTCTGGATCCCAGTTTTTTCTGTTGGAATTTTGTTCTCCTCCTCCCTAGTTTCTCTCTGTCTCTTCTTGGAGAGACTGCTTGGGACTCTGTCTTATATGTGATGACCTACTGAAGGAACCCTCTCGAAGTAAGATAGTACAGTTGTGTAGGAACTTATGGTAACAGGAGATCTTCGAGAGAGATTCCTTCAGTAGGTCATATTTTTCCCTCCCTCCTTACCCTAATTTTTGGTTTTTACAGGGACTCCAAATCCTGTTCGCTCCTGCTGTCAGGCCTCTTCCTGGCTCCAGCGGGAGAACTGGAGGGCGGGCGTGGGGTCCGTCCACTATATACAGTCACACGGACGTCAGTCACGTGACATTGGGTGGGCGGTCCCCCATCAGGGATTGCTAGAAAAGTCTGCCGTGTGGCCCAACGCCAGTTGTTGCCAGTCCTATGTGTGATGACCTATGAAGGAACCTCTCTTGAAGATCTACTGTTACTACGTAACTGTACTTTACTTTTCCACAAGGACAGGATGTCCTTGCGGACCAGTCCTTAGTTTCTTCCAAAGGTGATGTCTGAGTTTACTCTGAATCAAGACATCCACCTGCCTGTATATTACCCAGAGTATTCGAATTAAGGGGAGGCCTTACTACATACTCTGGATGTCCACCGGGTGTTACGATATTACTTAGACCGCACCAGATCCATTAAAAAGTCAAATCAGTTGTTTGTTTTATTCACCCCTAGGAAAGAAGGGACTTCTGTTTCAAAGCGATGTTTGTCCAGATGATTAGTCAATTGCATTGTTTATTGTTACCATAAGTAAAACAAGCCTTTACCGGGACCGGTTAAAGGCCATTCTACCAGGGGCATTGCTGCTTCTTTTGTCTCCTTCAGGAATGTGTGTCTCATTGATATTTGTGCAGCAGCCACTTGGAGTTCCATCCACACTTTCATTCGGCATTATAGTCTGGACATCGCCTCTAGGTATAGGGCAGTCTTTGGACTTGTAGTCCTACAGGGACTGCTCTCTTGAGAGTCCTACTGTTGACTTCTGCCTCCTCCCAGCTGACCGAGGTCAGTCTTTTCACTTTTTGGGACTCAGTCCTTATGGTGTAACTTGCTGCAAGAGACCCCTCAAAGTCAGATAGCACAGTTATGTAAGAACTAACCATAACAGTAGATCAACAAGAGGAGCTCTTGCAGCAGATGCTGCTTTCCCTCCCTCCATCCCCCTTCTGACTGCTTCTCCATCTCTTTCCCCGATGTAGAGGATCCACCTCGGTTCTCCAGTTTTTGTACACGCTGGGGTCTCCAGTGGGAGAACTGAGGTTGGGCTGGGGAACCGGCCCTTTTATACCATAGGTGGACGTCGGGTTTGGGCCAACATCAAGGGGCAGTTCCCCACTGAATACTGATAGCTAGAAGTTTTCCGTGGGGTCCTGGCACCTGCCTGCTTCAGTCCTTATGGTGTAACCTGCTGCAAGAGCTCCTCTCGAAGATCTACTATTACAGCAAGTTATTACATAACTGTACTATCTTTGAGAGAATCTCTTGCATCAGGCCTTGTTTTCTCTCCCTCCTTCCCCCGCTTTTTTTTTCCTGTCTCTCTCCCCTTCTGTTGGGGTGAGCCTTCTGCTTTTACTTTTCTGTGTTACAGGGTTACCTCGGAGTCCTCCTTGGTTCCCCCCTTCTGGTGTCCTGCTTATGGTCTCCGGCAGAGGACTTGAGGAGGGTATGGGGGCCGTTCGCCTTATATAGGATAGGCTGACATCAGCCACTGATGTCAGCGGTGGGTGGCCCCCTCCGGTAGACTGCTAACTAGAAAGGTTTGCGTGTGGTCCTGGCACCTGACAACTTAGGCCTACCAGTGATGGACTGCTGTAAGAGATCCTCTCAAAGATCTACTGTTATGGTAAGTTCTTACATAACTGTACTTTCTTATTTGTTTATAGGTACAATTCCATCATCTCTTGTAGTTAATCTTTTTGTTGAGAAGATTTTCATAAACATACATTACATAAAAGAGTGGTTACAGGAGAGATTTGATTACTTGTACATTACAACAATGCAAGACTTGTTACTAGAGCATTGCTAATCATTTACATAAGCAGTAACAGGAACATTACCAATTGCCCATGTAGCTTCCACAACATGCCTACCCAGTAGTAGTCCTAATTTGAGTGTTGAGCTGTCATTAGAACATGTCGGTCCACCTTTACTATGCCAGTGTCCTCTGAAGTGGGGGGGGGGGTGGCCCCTCTTATTAGGCCAAAATACAGCCTTTGAAGGAGGTCTTTGGTATTATGAGTGCCTTCTCATGTACCAGAATTTCTCAAATTTGATTCAAAGTTCTCTCACCCAGAACCTTGAGAAGGCACTCTTATAACTATAATAGAAGCCGGAACTGTACATATGAACATATAGGAAAGAGGCACTGGCCCAATAGCATGGAGGACTGAGGGGCATGTGCTCACCTGCCACCATGCTGGCGACCTGGGTTTGGGAATGGAATTAGGTCACTCGGAGTCAGCTGGGGGGGGGGATCGAGCATTCCTTTGACTGCTGTCCCTTCCCAGGGAGGGGTCACTACCCATCTCGCCCTCTGACCCACTTGGTGGAAGCTTAGTGGTAGTGTAGCTGCGAGTGACTCGAAGGGAGGGGCCATGGTTCCATGATGCATGTGTGCCTCTACACACATTCATCTACATGCCGCTGCAGTGAGGGGAAAGAGAAGAAATCAGAAAAGAGCCAGGCAGGTTAATGAAGTCTCACCCACTTTCTGTTGAACTGCACGGCCGCCTGGGGGGAGGAAGTTAGACAGTCCTCCCCATCTGGCCCTGCCATGGGGTGGGGGGTGGGATTCATGAGGGACTTAGCTTCGAGGACCAGGAGAGGCAGACGCCAGTCAGGAGGAGCAGCAGAAACAGTGAAGAAAGCATGTTGCAAAGTTCCACTTCTGCCTTAAAAGCAATTGAGTAACGAAACAAAAATGTTAAACAAGCAGGTAATATTCCCATATTAGAAATGGGATTATGCAGAGACCTAGAATCAACAGAGACAAAACTGAGGGAGTCTAGGTTTGATTATAATGTGGCAAGGCTTGAGTAGATGTTTTCCTTCCTGTGAAATGGCAAATTTGATGCTTAAAGACTTGTTTGAGAATACTTGAGCTGTTGACAGATTTCATATCACTTGTAGATTATGCAGTCATCTGTTGTGAACATAAATCAGCATCCCAGCAGTAAAAAATACTTCATATTTGCTAACAGTACCTAGGTATTTTCAGACAACATTGTTTGCTCATTATAATTTATCAGTGTATATTATTGTTGATATAGATCCCTATCTCGGAGGCGCAGGGCATTACGCATGAAAGAACAGATAAACAAGATAATTAAACATCATAATTAAAGAATTCATTACATATGGAATAATGCATGGGTGACTGTTTTACCACACACAGAAAGTGTGTTTCGCTGCATAAACCAGGAGTATGAAAGACAAAACACACTGAGGCCGTGGGGGGAAAAACTAGTAATCACAGTGTCACCCTCTTTTTTTTTTTTTTTATGTTATCTGTTGCGGTCTGACATTAAAGTGCAAATCAGATGCAAATGATTTGATACCTTTTCATGGACCAACATAGATGTAACAACAAGAACAAAGTGGCTCTAGCTTTCGGACCAACTAGTCCTTCTTCAGAAGCTCATGGCAGTTGTTTAGAAAATACAATACTTATAACAGCTAGATAATGCAGAGAAAAACAGAAAAAAATCCCCATTGGCTTAAAATACTCATTTTTCTCTGCATTATCTAGCTGTTATAAGTATTGTATTTTCTAAACAACTGCCATGATCTTCTGAAGAAGGACTGGTTGGTCCGAAAGCTAGAGCAGTTTGTTCTTGTTGTTACATCTATGTTGGTCCATTAAAAGGTATCAAATCATTTGCTTCTGGATCTATTCTTGCAAGGACCAATACGGCAACTACTAAATCTAGATTAAAGTGCAAGTAAGCCATCTGACACTGGCATAGCTGTTTTCTGTTAGACAGGTAATGGGTTCCTGCATTGGTGGATGACTGATCAGCTGTGACTTTCTCTGTGTAAACCTGGTGTGATATCACACCAGGTTGATACAGTGAATAGTTGGTCTGATTCTGGGTTGATATCATACCCAATTAGCTATTATAAAAGGATAAAACAGACTTAGGAAAACACACTAGTAAAAAGCTAGTGGAGCCAAAACAGGCAGACAGGAGAACAATACAAATTTTAAGTAGTCAGTTGAAACTTTTCATTTCTAAAGTATTTTTTTTTGCGCTTTAGAAAGTCATCTATGTGATAATACTGTGCTGGATGTGTGGAACAGCTCTTAGCCTGGCAGCTGACATATCTATCTCTATTCCCCCCCATCCCAGCTACATCCTCAGCATTGCAATCTCACTGACAGTGACAATGCAGTGAATGACCTCGCATTCACTGAATGTCTGTGCCTAAGTAGCTGTGATGTCACAGTCAGTGAGGTCAGAATGCTGATGTTGTAGTGGGGGGCAGTAAAGCTGTACAGTATATGTCCGCTGCCAGGCAGAGTGCAGTTCCACATGTCACACCTACTAACGTCAGGTAAACAATCTTCTAATTAAATAAAGGGAAAAGAAAAAGTACCTCTGATAAAAGGTAATGGTTGGCTGCTTTAACAGTCTAATATAGTTTTAGGCAGTACACTAGCTCTTTAAAGTAGGATCTTAAAAAGCTATGGAGAAAAAGTAGGCTTCTAGGGCATTTTTGAAGAGATTTGGCGTAGTTGAGATGAATGAGTTCCAGAGCCATTACTTATCCAGTAACAATTATCTTTGTGACAGGCATCTCCACGAGTTTATGTTGATGACCACTTAGTAGCAAACCTGGAAGAAAAACTGAATTACGAAGACCCGACTCCCGAAATCTTTGATGATGTACAGAAAAAGGTAGCCAAGTGCTTTCTGGCTTCATAGGTGTTGTGCTACATGCGATTGAATATTCAGCTTTCTTGCTTATTGAGGCTTGTTCAAAATAAGGAGTAAAACTGGCAAAAAATGTTCTTATTCCTCTGATCCCTTTTTGTAGCAGTAACTGAAAAAATAGCTTTGCTTGCTTTTATTACTGTTAAGCAGACTCATACAATAGCTGACTTGGTACCTCTTTATTCTTTCTGAAAGTCATTTGAACTCTGAAAATGGTTTTGGTTCCTGATTTCATTTCCTACAACAATATGAAAAAATACATGTTCCATGTTACAAGGCAGCTTAATGAAAATCTATTCTAATGAAGAAATGTAACATCAGATCTTTATATGAAAGAAGAGAACAGTTAAGTAGAAATATATTTTTGCAAACATGTGATCATGATCATAGGTTGCGTAAGTTCCTGGCCACAATAGAAAAAGTACAATATAATCTGAGAGGTGAGATGAAGTGGGACAGGCCACAAATAAGGACTGAGGTATATGAGATTATTTTCTAGGGAAGGGGATATGTTGCACTGTCCATACTTAGGCAGTCTTCTTTTCCCTTTAAATTTTGCCAGAAGACCTTCAAGCTAAGCTCCTCCCACCCACGCGGGTGTTATCCTCCTTGACTTCACCTCGTGACATCAGATCTTCCTTTCTTCTGGAAGCATCAGGTCTCCTCCTTCTGTGCATGGTACTTCTCCTTCGCTCTTCAAGTTAGTAGAATGGAGCACAACAACCAGAAGGCTGATCCTGGATTCAAGCAGTGTATCGCTTTTGACCAAAAGATGTTGCACTCTGACCACATGCCTTGTGTGCATATTGCCACGAGCCGCAGACTTGCCATCTGTGCCAGTCCCTGCAGCACTCCATGTTGGAAACATAACATAGAAACATAGAATTTGACGGCAGATAAGGACTGCTTGGCCCACCCAGTCTGCCTATTTCCCTACCTAATGGATAAGCTGCAGATCCTAGTTAACCAGCAGCCTACTTCTTTCTACCCCCACCCCCTAGAATTGCCTTATGGCTGTCCCATGCATGCTTGAATTCAACCACTGTTTTTGACTCCACAACCTCCTCCGGAAGGCCATTCCATGCATCCACAACCCTCTCTGTGAAAAAAATACTTCCTTACATTACCTCTGAGCCGCTCCCCCTCTATCTTCAAATTGTGCCCCCTTGTTCTTGCACACCTCACAGGAGTTGTATATAGACCCCCGTCTCAAGGGGAGGAAATGGACAACAAAATGATAGAGGACATTCTCAAAATGGCTGAAAAAGGGGAGATACTGTTGATGGGGGACCTGAATATGCCAGATGTTAACTGGATAACAGGTACTGCAGTCACATCCAAGAGCAGGGTCATTCTCAATGCCCTGCAGGGGGCAGGCCTTAGACAGCTTGTGTTGGAACCCACTCGGGAGGGAGCAATATTAGACCTGGTACTGTCAAATGGAGAGAGGATCACAAATTTAGAAGTCAGTAGACATCTGGGAACAAGCGACCACTGCACAGTGTGCTTCACAATGAGCACAACCATGGAGATAAGCCATACAAAAACAAGGATACTGGACTTTAGAAGAGCTGACTTTGGCAAATTGGTGAATACCTGAAAAATGCACTAGCAAATGACCAAAAGGAGGGTGGAAGAACAATGGAGAAAATCAAACTGCCATCATAGAGGTAACAAGCCTTTGTGTGAAGTAAATAAAGAAAACAAAGCGGTAAAAACCGCTATGGTTTTCAAACGAGGTGGCAGGAAGGTTAAGAGAAAAGGCTGTATTCAAAAAGTATAAGGAATCACAGAAGGAGCATGACAGGGAACTGTATCAATTAAAGCAGAAAGAAGTGGGGAAGGCAGTCAGACTAGCAAAGGCCCAAACCAAAGAAAAAATAGCCAACTCAGTTAAGAAGGAGGATAAAACCTTTTATAGGTACATTAGGGTGCAGAGAAAGGTTAAGGGAGGGATAGTGAAGTTTAATAAAGGAGAGGGGAGGTGGGCAGAGGGAGACAGTGAAAAGGCAGAGATACTGAGTGAATACTTTTGCTCAGTATTCACAAAAGAAGATGAGGAGGAGTTACCTAAACCAGACAATAGAAGCACTCTGGGTAGGGGGGTTGACACCAGTCCATTCACAGAAGAAAGAGTCCTGAAAGAACTTCTAAAACTCAAGGTGGACAAAGCAATGGGGCCTGACGGGATTCACCCCAGAACTCTAAAAGAACTAAGGAGGACCTAGTGACACCACTGACCACGCTTTTAACAGATCATGGCAGGATGGGCGGTACCTGAGGACTGGAGGAGGGCAGATGTGATTCTCCTCACAAAGTGGGAGCAAGGCAGAAGTGGAAACTATAGACCTGTAAGTTTGACCTCAGTGGTAGGGGAAAATGATGGAATCACTTCTGAAAGAAAGAATTGTTGAGTACCTAGAGGCCAGCGGGGCACAGGACCCAAAGCAGCATGGATTTACAGCAGGAAGGTCATGTCAGATGAATCTAATTGATTTCTTCGACTGGGTGACCAAAGTAATAGACCAGGGAGGGGCTGTGGATATGGCCTACCTAGGCTTTAGCAAGGTATTTAACACAGTCCGGTACAAAAGATTAATAATCAAGTTAGCCAGCCTGGGAGTGGGTTCCAGGGTGGGTAGTCAGTGGTGTCACTAGTTCTACCCTTAGTTCTTTTAGAATTCTGGGATGAATCCCATCAGGCCCCATTGCTTTGTCCACCTTCAGTTTTAAGAGTTCTTTCAGAACCCTTTCATTTGTAAATGGGCTGGTATCAACTTCTGTATCCAGAGTGTTTCTATTGTTTGTTTTAGGTACCTCCCCCTCATCGTTTGTAAATACTGAGCAAAAATATTTGTTTAGTATCTCTGCCTTTTCACAGTCACCCTCTGTCCACCCCCCCTTCCCTTTATTAAGCCTCACTATCCATCCCTTAGTCTTCCTTCGCTCCCTGATGTACCTAAAAAAGGTTTTATCACTCTTCTTAACTGAGTTGGCTATCTTTCCTCAGTTTAGCCTTTGCTGTTCTGACTGCCTTCCCAGCTTCCTTTGCTTTAACTGATACAATTCTCTGTCCTGCTCCTTCGTGATTCCTTGTACTTTCTGAATGCTTTCTTTTCTCTTGAACCTTCACTGCCACCTCCTTTGAGAACCATAGTGGTTTCTTACATCGTTTTGTTTTATTTGCTTCACACAAAGGCTTGTTACCTCTGTGATGGCAGTTTTTATTATTCCCCATTGCTCTTCCACCCCTCCTTCCTGCCCATTTGCTAGTGCATTCCTTGGGCACTCACCCATTTTGGCGCAGTCAACCCTCCTGGAGGACTGTTATGCCTGCCTTTTCTTAGGCCGTCTGGACGAACGGGATCCACTGGTTTGCTCCAAAGTCAAAGTCCCGAGCAGTACAGGAGCAAAGCAGCAAGGTATGCATAGCTGACAAAGCAATTCCTAGAAGCGAGTGTGCTCTGGAAGGGTGTTAGCCAGTTAACACTTTCGCGTCGACTGCTCCACCCTCCACCCACCCAGCCAAGGCCATCCCTACCTTTATTGGGATGTTGAGGTCACAATACTGGTGACTGTTTGAAGTCCCCAGTTTCCCACTTGCAGGTTATAAGTTATGGCCACTAGGAGTCACGCTAGAGCCTCCTCCTCCCTCCACCCTCTCCTACCTTCCTGTGTCCCTCCTGGCCCCTCTTCATCCCACTTGCTTTGTTCCTCCTTGTTGCGCCCTCTCCCTGCTGCTCTACCTGCACTCCATTTTCCACCTCCTGCACTGGGATTCAAATCCTCAACCTTTTACTCCATAGGCAGCAAGCCTACCGCTGCACTAGCAGTCCTGGCTCCTTATAGCCTGACCTTCCTCTGTACCTATACGTGTTCCCTACTTATTTGAGGCACTGCCCTTTTTCTCCCTCTCATCCCCCCCCCCCAACATAATATAAAAAAGATATATATGTATATTATATGTACCCATGGAACCCTTGGCCCGCCTGCTAGTTCCCTTTTTGTTACTAGTACTTGTCCCCCCCCATACCCTCTCCATTACCTTCTCCCGTCTCGACATCACCTTTGGCGCATCTATCTAACAATGCTGCTCATGTGCTGGCAGGTGGCACTATTAGTGAGCCACCTTATCACACCCATTACAATATCCTAGCTCCCTCTCCTGCAGACCTCTCTAATTGTTACTTCTTACTACTCCTGCCTCATATCCTCTCCCTGCCGATACCCTCCGCTGATATCAAGCCTTCACACAGGCACCTGGTCCAGAATTCTAAATTAATGAAGTGTGCTCTCATTAGGCTTACACTATTACTTCTCCTCCTTTCGGGGAATGGGCGCCCTAATCCTGGGCCCAGATCATTGCCCTTTCCCTCCAACCACCATACTGAAGGCCTCATACTTGCATCAGTAAATATCTATAGTTTGCTGCAGAAACTTGACCTCCTCCAAGTCTGGATTAAGCAACACAATCCTGACATTCTCGCAGTGGTTGAAACTTGGTTCTCTCCCAAGATTCCTGATTTGGCTGTCACCCTGAATGGCTATTCACTTTTCAGAGAGGATAGGGTAGGGAAGGGGGGGGAGGTTGTGTCATCTACCTCTGGGACTCCCTCCATGGGCAGGTTCTCCCATCAACAACCTCAGGTAATGGGGAACAGGTGCTTAATAAAATAGCTTTAGGTAACCAGGGCAAGTCTATTACAGTAATGGCAGTTTACATTCCCCCACATATAGCAAAACTCGGCTTTAATTCCATTCTTGACCACATATCTAGGTTGCCAAACAAGACTAAGATCATTGTATTAGGTGACTTAAATATTAACTGTCTTGCCATCTCTTCTGCACCTATAGGAACTCAGCTGTGGCATTAGACCTGGCTCAGGTTGTGCCTTCCCCCACTAGGTTCAATTATAAGATGGATACTAGTACTCTACTTGATCTCATCCTTACCAACCATCCTGAGAGACTTAAAGGTTGCAGTACTTCCAGACTCACTTAGTGATCGCTCTCCTCTGCACCTGGTCAAATCACTGATCTACCCCCTCCCCAAAAGACCTTATATCTGCGTTGACTTAAAAAGGCATGCTGCAGCAATTTAAAGACTTCCTCACTAATTGTGATTGGACTCCCATTGACACTGCCGCAAGCATTGACAGTACACTAGTTTATTTCATCTCCGCTTTCAACGCCACTTGTGATATTTTTGTCCCTTTCTCCAAAATTACTGTTACAGGACCAGCAGCCCATTGGATTACTCCAGCTCTACTGGTCCTCATGACCATCCGTGATGACCTATGGCACAGAGCCATAGCATCTGTTCTCCCTGCTGACAGACAACAGTATAGAACTGCCAGAAATATCTGTACAAGGGAAATTTGTCTCGTGAAGGCTATCCATTTCCAAACTCGCCTCTCTTCTACCTGGAGTAATGGGAGGAAGTTCTAGGTAAATATTAAGGACCTGACAGGCTGTCCCAATAACTACCCCCCACCCCGCTTAATGTTAAGGGGGTCGCTACTTAGGACCCACAGCTTATTGCAGACACTCCAAATCTGCATTCTCTGACCTTAGTGGGGTCCCCCCCCCCAATTTCTTCAATAATTCCCCTAGCCCCCTCAAGCCTCCCACCCCACTCAGGTATCCCCCAAATCCGATTTAGTACTGTCTCTTGCCACAGCGCTAAATCCTATCTGACTAGGGTCCTGGGTAAGTCCAGAATTAGGTGTGATTCCCTTGACCTGAAGCTTCTGCATTTGGCCATTGATGTAGTTTTGTCCCCCCTCACCAAACTGCTAAACCTATCCATCTGTCTTGGCCAATTCCCATCACAATGGAAGACTGCTGTAATTACACCCTTATATAAGAGTGGTGATAAAGCGCCTCATTCCAACAACTACCATCCTATCTTGAGACTCCGTTATCCAAAGCACTTGAACAGATAGTTTCGGACCAACTCACAGATTACCTCTCAAAATACAACCTGCTATGTCGCCAGCAGCATGGCTTTAGGAAGAACATAGTACCACCACTGCCCTCCTTGAATATACCAACTATTTATGCAAAGCTGTGGACCATGGTCATTTAGTTGGGTCTGTCTACATAGACCTAACTAAAGCTTTTGACACGGTAAACCATGCTGTCCTTGTCGATTCCTTGACACAATTGGGCCACTCGCATGATGCCTCTTCCTGGTTCTCCAAGTATCTTAGTGAGAGATCACAACAGGTAAAAATCCATGGTACCCTTTCCACCAGCTTACCAGTCTGCTCAGGGGTCCTTCAGGGCTCTATTCTGGGCCCACTCCTATTAAGTCTCTTCCTCAATACCCTTCCCCTGCCTTGCTCTGGTCAATTGTTACTCTACATGGATGACACCGTCATCTTTTCTAGCCATTATGATCCCTCCCCCCTACAGTTCAACCTCCAAAGTCTCTTCTCCAAAACAGAATCCTGATTCTCCCACCACAAACTCATCTTAAACTATAAAAATACAGAAGTCATGTTTGCAAATGCTCACAACAAAAGCAAAATCCAACCCTAAGCATTCTAAATAGCCTGAACCAACCTCTGGAGCATTACCAGTTTTAAATACCTGGGCATCACTCTGGACCCCACCCTCTCGTCTCAGGAACATATTAACCTGGTCTGCAAAACAGTGAACTCCAGGATTGGTTTACTTTATAGACGCAGGTCTTGCATGACACCAGATGCCCTGAGGTTGGCCATTACTAGTTCAGTTCTGTTTATACTTGATTATGGCATTGTAATATATGGCTCTGCAGCTGATACTGCAATTTGCCAGATTAAGCTAGTCCTGAACAAAGCCTGTCAACTGGTTATTGGTGGAGATGGTTTCACTCACACCTGAGACTTGTATAAGCAAGCAAACTAGCTAAATTTCGAGGGAAGGCTTGCTTACCATACCCGCCTGCTAGCCAGAAAGATTGCCTAGGGTCTCACCCCCCCCCCCCCGAAATCCTACATCTCCTAACCCCTGCTCCCACCCCCAGGTC
This sequence comes from Neoceratodus forsteri, assembly GCA_016271365.2. Lineage (NCBI taxonomy): Eukaryota > Metazoa > Chordata > Ceratodontiformes > Ceratodontidae > Neoceratodus > Neoceratodus forsteri. Next base: position 1,349,458,776 of record CM057456.1, on the reverse strand, counting down.
TACCAGGAGCTCCTCTAAAGCCACCTTCCTGGTCCCGTTCTGTCGGACTTCACTAGGAAGAGGGCATTCATGTACAGAGCTCCCCGGTGGTTAAATGGGTTGCTTTCAGAGGTTTCTGCTATAGTTGAGTTAGGCTCTTTCAAACAACGGCTCAGGCAGCACCTTCTTGACTTGGGCAGTTATGATTGCTCCTAGCACCATCTTTCCCTCCATCCACTTCCTAATCCCTCTCCTTATCCCTAATACTCCCAATGATAAGGTCAAATCTGACTGCTTCACATTCTGTATCTCTTGTTTCTCATTTTCAACTACGTTACTCATCCTATTGTATCTTGCTAGTTTTAGATACTGTATGTAGCTTTCTTGTAATATTGTATCTTTGCATGCAACTAACTTATAATAATGTAATATCTTTTTTCTATATTGCAACTCTACACTGTTTGGACGTGGAGCCTTTGTAAACGAGTCTCTGACTCAAAGGTTTGTAATTACGATGCGATACATCAATAAAAAATAAATAAATAAAAAGATTGCCGCATTGTTGATTTGAACCTAGAATTGGAAGTTAACACTAAGCTTCTCTTTGCTGAACAGAACGTATGGGGTAACAAACCAGGTCCCCTGCTTGTACGTCTTATGAAGGGAGGGAAAATTAATAAATGTATAATACAAATAAAAGACAAAAATGGGGGGACTGTTGAAAGAGGAAGCCGCTATCAGGCAATGGTTCAAAGAATATTATGAAACATTATATCAAGCAGAATGTTAGGGTACTGAGCTAATTAGGGACCAATTTCTTCAAGGACTGAATATTTCAAAACTTAATGAAGTTCACCAGATGTATCTTGGAGCCAAAATAACAACAGAGGAGGTGGAAAAAGTAATTAGCCAGTTGAAAATTGGTAAGGCTACAGGCCCAGATGGATTTGGGGCAGAATATTATAAATTGTTAAAAGAAAATGTAGCAGGGCCCCTAAATAAGGTACTAGAAGAGGCAAGAAATACCCAGCACCTTCCCCAAACGTTTTGTCAGGCCCTTATAACAGTTATTCTCAAACCGGGTAAGAATACAGAGGAATGTGGGTCTTACAGGCCCATATCCCTGTTGAATCAGGATTGCAAAATAATGACAAAAATACTGGCTAAACGATTAGAAAATGTGCTCCCCCTTCTGGTGAATTCTGATCATACTGGATTTGTACAAGGTAGACAATCCTATCACAATGTAAGGAGACTTTTAAATGTTATTTGGTGGGGCTCTGGGCAACTGGGGAAAGCTTGTGTTCTGTGCATGGACACTGAAAAAGCATTTGATAGGATAGAGTAGGGCTATATGCTATCTATTTTGGGGAGGTTTGGGTTAGAAGAAGAGTTTATAAAACTTGTGAGTGTGTTTTTATAATACACCAACAGCCAAAGATCTTCCTAGACATAAAGTCTCCACCACTCATTCATACTAGTGGGATGTACGCCGGAGGTGCTAGGACCCAGCGGGAGCAAACTTTTCAAGAGGGCTGGCACCAGAGATGGTAAGCACGAGGAGCGGGCACTACAGCCCGGTCAGGCGGTAAAGACTGTTTCGTGTTCACCTCCAACTGCCTCAGTTCCTTTTTTTCCTGCTGTCAAGTGCGCTTCAGTGACGATGTCGCTCACCCTCCGGGAGTCAAACTTCAAACTAGCAGCTTAGTTTTCAGTTTTATTGTTTTGTAATCTATCTTTGAATAAGTACAGATTATATTAATTGTATTTACTGTAAGAAAGAAGTCTTCAGCCCTCCATTGACGGAGACGACCATGAGCGGGTCAGGTGATGATAGGGAGACTTCATATGAAAGCTGTTCAGTCAGTTGGGCTGGGTCCGGTCCACCGCCCTCTCTGGAGGGAGGGTCTGACAACGGACGGTCCGATGCTCGGTGAGATGGAGGTCCTCTAAAACATAAAAGGAAACGTCCCATTCTAGCACCATTCGCCTTGAGTTCTTCTTTCGCACACAAGTCAAAAGAGAAGGAGTCACTGAGGTCGCTTTCTGGTATGTCTACGCGACGGTCAGTTGTGCTAGGGGCTAGACAGCTGGTCTCCACCTCGTTGGAGTTGCCAGTTTCTGTCTCTGATGGCCGTACCTCCTTGACACAGGGAGCCCTTTCCCCGCCTATTGAGGGGCTTGATGAGCAGTTTCACCAGTGGGCTGCTTTTTTGGAGCAGTGGGCTCAGAGGTTGGTGCAGCTGCCTGATTGGTCACACCGAGGCCTTTGGGCAATTCGGGTTCAGAGGGACAGGTAGGGTGGTTGGGACTTCCTAGTCACGCTCATGGCTGCAGCGCAGGGGTCCACACTGATGCCTCTGTCTCCTGCCAGTTTTTCTTCTTTTTCCTCAAATTGCAGTTTTCAGACCCTTGAGACACTCGTGGCGCTGAGGACTCTTTCGGCACTGTCCATGGCGCTGGGGGGGGGGTCTGTCAATGCAGTCCGTGGTGCCAGGGGCTCTGTCAGTGCCGTCCGTGGCATTGGGGGCTCTTTTGGTGCCATCTGCAGTGCCATGGGCTCTGTCAGCACCGTATGCTGGACTGTTTCCGATGGTGCCAACTTCCTTCTGTTCAGCTCCATGTTCTTCATTGGCGCGAGGCTTGGTGCAGCATCATCCAGCCTCCAGGGGTTCTCAACTCCAATTCTTTCCTCTTCTGCTTTTCCTCCTGATTTTCACTCCTTTCCTGTCCATAAAGTCCCTCCTGGACTGTCAGGAGATGATTTTGAGCCTGACCCAGATCTTCGACTGGGTGATGATGTTGATGACACTACCTTGGGAGCAGGGATCAATCCTTCTGCAGAGCCTGTGGTCGAAGACCTTTCCTTTAAGTCTCTGCTTAAAAATTTAAATTCTACTCTCTCTCTCTCCAGACTACAGAAATCGATCCTGGGAAGCTTTTAAGACTCCAGTACCTCCATGTCCTGGAGATCCCTATGGATTTAACTCCTTCAATACAGCCCTCTTTTGAGACCTTCTCTCAGACGGTATGGAAGAATCCTACTCTTATTCCTTCCGTGGCTAAGTCCATAGATAGGAAGTATGCCCCTCCCAAGGATCGCCCCATTTTGGCCTCACAAGCCTTTGCTGATCCCATTGTAGTCTTGGCAGAGGATGATAAGGCCGTCCTTCCTCTGGCATCAACAGCCTGGCCTATAAATAAAGAATCTCGCAAGATAGACACCTTAAGCAAGAGAGCCTTTGCTGCCTCCTCCCTGGTTAGGCATATTGCCAGCTACCAGGGCTATTTTTCTCAATATGAGTATGTTCTTTTGCATTCGCATAAACAAATGGTAGAAGCTCTGCCCGAATCGAAAACTAAGTCAGAGCTACTTCAGACCATAACCAGGGGTATCGAGTCCAACATCGAACATCCAACAGGTTAAAGCTGCAATGGACGCTTTTGATACCACGATACCCGAGCAGTGGCGGCTGGCATCTGCACCCATCGCCACTCTTGGTTACATACTTCGGGCTTCATGAATGATGCCCAGCAGCAGGTCATGGCTTTACCGTTTGACTGTATGTTTCTGTTCGGGCCCCAGGTGGAGCAAGCTCCAGAGGCCACACAGAAGACTAGATCGGCCATTAAGATGGCTAGACCTGCACCTGCCCCCTCCCCGGGGGGGGGGGTGCCAACAAGTGTCAATTTCACAACAGTCAGTCCTTTCGGAGCAGAGGCAGAGGAGGTTTTAACATAAACCACAACCCTCAAACACAAAAGAAAGCACAGCAGAAGGCACGAGGGCCCAAAGCACTCTCAGCGGTGGGAGGACATTTGACTCAGTTCTACAAAGAGTGGAAATCCATAACATCAGACAAATGGGTCCTCCAGATAATCTGCGGAGGGTACTCACTCAGTCTTTCAGAAACCTCCCCTGACCATCCTCCCAACCAACAGCCCAGGCTGTCGACACTACAGTCAGACCTTCTTGCCTCCAAGGTACAAGGCCTTCTGAACAACAGGGCAGTAGAAGTAGTTCGGCTGGATTAATGAAATACAGGTTTCTACTTCCATTACTTCCTGGTCCCGAAGAAAACTGGTGGCACGTGCCCCATTCTGGATCTCTGAAAGTTAAACAAGTTCCTTCACAAGGAAAAGCTCAGGATGATATCACTAGGTACCCTGCTACCTTTGTTTCATCAACACAATTGGCTAGCCTCCCTGGACATTTAGGATGCCTGCTAACACATCTCTATACACCTAAAGCACCAAGGATACCTAAGGTTTGTGGCGTTGGGTCAACACTATCAGTTCAGAGTCCTGCCCTTTGGGCTGTCCTCGGTGTCTCAAATTTTTACAAAGTGCTGTGCAATTCTCGGGGTGCATCTCAGGAAAATCGGAATACAAGTGTTCCGACTCCTAGCAAGTCCATCCAGACAAGGAACTCTGGACACCGTAGCCATGGCCTCAGACTTCCTCACGTCCATGGGAGTCCTGCTAAATCTCAACAAGTCAGTTGCAGCCCTCCCAGAAGCTCCTCTTTATAGGAACTGTTCTGGACACCTCCCGTGCGAAGGCTTTTCTCCCAGAGGACAGAAGGAGTGATATCTTACCGATGGTCCAATACATCAGAGAAAACAGTTTGGTTCAAGCTATCTCGATGCAACGGATGCTGGGTCTCATGGCCTCCTCGGTGTTCACTGTACCCTTGGCACATCTCCACTTGAGAACCTCTCAGTAGATGCTCAGTACTCAGTGGTCCCTAACCAGTCGCCCTCAGTACTTTCCCATCAAGGTGACAGAACCTCTGAAGAGGTCACTCGCCTGGTGGTCACAAGAGGACAACCTTCTGATGGGATATCCCTTTGCTCCTCTGGATCATCAGAACTCCATTACCATGGATGCATCCCTGATGGGGCAGGGAGCTCATTGCCAACATCTCCACATCAAAGGTACACAGACTCAGGACGAGTCCCAGCTTCACATAAATGTCCTGGAAATGAGAGCCGTCCTCTACGCAGTCTGAGCCTTAAAGGATGTACTGTGTCACAAGAACATTCTCCTTCAAACGGACAACAAAACAGTGATGTATTACATCGACAAGCAGGGCGGTTCACACTCTTACCCATTATGCAGAGAAGCTGTGATAGTGTGGGAATGGTGCCTGGAGCACAAGGCTCTAATCCACATGGTTTACCTGCCAGGAGTACAAAACAAGCTGGCAGACCGTCTCAGCAGAACGGAGACAGATCCTCACGAGTGGTCTCTCGACTTAACCGTTGTTCAGTCACTCTTCAAAGAATGGGGAACTCCAGACGTAGACCTTTTTGCATCCCCACTCAACACAAAACTGCCTCTCTTCTGCTCCAGAAATCCAGGACCTGGCATTTTCTGTCAGGATGTGTTTAGGCTGCAGTGGACTAGATGCTTTCTACACGCCTCTTCCCCTAATTCAGAGGGTACTTCTCAAATTCGAGTCTCGGGGCAGAATGATTCTCATTGCTCCCTTCTGGTCTCGGCAGATATGGTTCTCACTGCTCAACAGTCTGTCAGAAACCCTCCCGAAGACGCTTCCCCTTCAGATGAACCTTCTGATCCAGGGTTCCGTGGTCCATCCCAATCTGAGGTTGCTTCACTTTCACGCTTGGCTCCTCAAGGGATAGAGGTGAATAAGTTTAGTGTTTCTGGTAGGGTTTCAGATATTCTTTTGGCTGCACGCAAGCCAGCCACTAGAAAAACCTACACAGCTGAATGGAAGCATTTCTCCATCTAGTGTGCAAAATCTTCTTCGGACCCTTTTTCCTGCCCACTGAATAAAGTCTTGGAGTACCTTTTAGATCTCTCAAATACAGGTCTGCAGTACTCCACAGTCAAAGTTCATCTTTGTGCCATTTAAGTATATCATGAGCCGGTACTTTCCATGTCACTGGCTCAGTTACCTGTAGTTAAGAGGTTTCTTAGGGGTATTCTGCATACTTGACCTCCTATCAGATGTCCAGTCGCAGCCTGGGACATTAACCTTGTGCTAGACTTGCTCACTCGTAAACCTTTCGAGCCTCTAGCTACTTGTGACTTGAAATTCCTCACTTGGAAAACGGCTTTCCTGGTGGCTATCACTTCAGCCCATAGAATTTCTGAAATACGTGCACTGCTCACAGACACCCCCCCCCACCACACACACTGTATTTCACAAGGACAAAGTAGTTCTTAGGACTCATCCTAAGTTTCTCCCTAAGGTTGTCTCACAATTCCATCTAAACCAACCTTTAGTCCTGCCTACCTACTTTGCAAACTTCCAGAAGTGATGCTAGGTTTGGCACAGCTGTACTGCAGAGCTTGTTCCCAAAATAGGTTCTGTGACTTCCCCCCTCCAAGGGGCTACTGCTTGGTAGTCTGCATATAGTCAGAATACAGCAAGACTTCATGTTGTTTGAAGAAAAAATTACTCACCATAGTAATGTTTCTTCTAATGGAGTCTTGCTGTATTCTGACCTCCCTCCCTGCCTCCCCTCCTGGAACCTAGTTGTTTTGGGATGTGGTCTGGCAGGCACAGTGCTGCACCCCAGAGATGTACTTGGCATGCCTTATCTTACTAGGGTTTTTTATTATTAATGTTTTGATTGTTTTCACTACCTGCTTATATTATTTTTGGGGTTCTTGACTTGAGTCTTTTCACCCTAAAAATCTGTCTGGTGCCTGTTGGCATTAAAAATTTTAGAAACAATTTCTAACTATTGTTAGTTAGTTTAGTGCTTGTAAGAATCTGACAGTTAGACTTCAGAGTACCACAGACAGGTTTGAAAACCGAACTCAAGCTCAATGTTTTATGCCTTGGCATAGAGTTAACCCTTTACTCTCCGGAGCAGTTCAAGTGCTGGGGCTAACTGCATATAGTCAGAATACAGCAAGACTCCATTAGAAGAAACAACATTACTATGGTGAGTAATTTTTTTCTTCTGGAACACCTGCAGGAAGGAGTCCTGTTTGTCTGCCCCGATCCAACAGTCACTCTGACGACTAATATGAACATACGAACATACCAGCAGAAACAGGCCTCATGGTCTATTGAGTCTGCAGCTAGCACCTTATAATGCTGCTGCCCTCCCTTCCCATATCCCAATCACTTTTGAAGCTGTCTGCCATTTTGCAGGCCACTACATCACCTATAAGTCTTCATATAAGAGGCAGCTCCAGTACTGCTGTGCATTTCCAACAGTTAGAATCGAAGAAAGAGAAAAAGGCAGCACCAGCATGAACAACTCTGTATGCAGAATGTGGGGGCAGTTAAGGAGAGGTACATTCTGCACACACACTTGTGGTTTTTGAAGAGCTGTATGAACTGGTTGTTCTACAATAAATAGTACTGAATTGGATTTACTGGTGCTGCCTTTTTCTCTTTCTTCACTACCTCACATGGCAAAGGAGTTCCACTTGTCCACCACTCTTTCCATGAAAAAAATGTCTCCTCATCTCTCTCCTGAATCTACTCCCTCCAGTCTCAGTTGGTATCCTCTCATGTCTTTCCCCTTTCTCCTCTGGAAAATCCTTTCTGAATTAGTCTTGTTTTTTCCCTTCAGGTACTTAAAGGTCTCAATCATATCTCCCTTGTCCCTCGTCTCTTCCAGAGAGTACATATTCAACTCCCCCAGCCTTTCCTTGTATGGCTTGCCCTCCAATCCCTGGATCATCTGTGTAGCTCTACGTTGTACCCCCTCCAGCAATCTGATGTCCTTCTTCAAGAACGGGTGCCAGTATTGCACGCAGTACTCCAGGTGGGGTCTGACCAGTGACCTATTCAGGGGCAGGATAACCTCCCTATTTCTGGAGGCGATCCTCTAGCTATACACTCCAGCATTTGGTTGGCTTTTGCCACCGCCCTTCTGCATTGAACAGAGTTGTTCATGCTCCCTGTTATGAGCACCCCTAGGTCATTCTCTTCTGTGGAGCAACCCAACTGAACCCCATTTAAGTGATAATCCCTCCCCTGGTTCTGGGCTTTGAAGTGCAGAACCTGGCACTTCTTGGCATTGAACCCCAGCTGCCATTTATCTGCCCCTCCTGCAGCTTATTCAGGTCCTCCTGCATCCCCCAGGTCATCTACCACAGCTCCCATTTTGGTATCATGATGGAACAGACTGATTTTGCTCCAGATCCCATTCGGGATATCTGCACTGAAAATCCAGAACGGTACTGGTACCAGCACAGATCTCTGTTGTACCTCACTCGTCACCGCTCTCTATGATGAGAGTTCTCTCCCCTACCACCACCCTTTGCTGTCTCCCCCTAAGCGAGTTCCTGATCCAAGTCACCATTGTTGGTCCTGCCTCCACATACGCCAGCTTCCCCCCAATCTCCCATGCGGTACTGAATCAGAGTCCTTGCTGAAGTCCAAGTACAGGACGTCCACAGCATGGCCCTTGCACAGTTCCTGTGTCACCCAGTCATAGAACTCTACCAGGTTTGTCTGGCATGATCTACCCGTGACAAACCTATGTTGCTGGTGATGCATTTCTGGGATGGGAAACACTCCTGGGGGATCACAGGGCCCATGGGATTTGGACCTCTATGGAGTCCCAGTACCACATAAGCCTGCTGGAGCTCTGTGCGGTGCATCTTGCTCTGATGGCCTTTGCTCATACTGGAGATTTTAGGATAGCCAAAAAGGCATGGCCCATATAGGCTATCCCCACCATTTCAGTGAAGGTAACATAGGTTACCAACTAAAGAAAAATACTGATCCAACCTTGTTTTAAATGTATGCACATTTACTGCCTCCACAACATTTTTAGGTAATTTATTTCACAACTATATCACCCTGTACTTAAAACCATACTTTCTCACATCTGTCCTGCTACTCTCTCCCTCCAACTGCTGGTTATGCCCTCTTAAATGGTATTTACTTTCCTTAAATACTATTCCTAATTCAGTCATTAGATCTTCCTGTTTCAATATCTTGTACAACAATAGATCCCCCCTTGCACGTCTGATGTCCAACGACCACAATCCCAGTGTTTTCAATCTATCTTCATAGGATTTCTCCCTATAGCCTGATATTATTTTTGTAAACGATCTTTGTAGCTTTTCAACCAGCATGATATCCTTCCTTAACTAGGGACTCCACACGGTAGAACAATAATCCAAACACAGCCTGTTATAAGATCTAAACAATGGCAGCAATACTCCTTCACTTCTGGACTGAAACCCCTTTCTGATACAGTTTACTAAGTGCATTGCTTTGTTTGCAGTGATTTTACTGTGGGTCCCACTTTTCATATCCTTCTGTATATAGATACCCAAATCCTTCTCATAATTTGAGACTTTCAGCTTCAAGCCCTGCATGTAGTAATCCTGCTGGATATTGTGTCTCCCCCATGTGCATTATAATGCACTTCTCCATATTAAAACTCTTCTTGTTTTTCACTGCCCACTCCAAGATGTATATTAAGTCCTGTCTAAAAATGAGTCCATCTTCGAAGGTGTCTACCACACTTCCCAACTTATCATCTGCAAATGTAACTATCTTGTTCCCACTTACTATGCTTAGTTCACTTATAAAAATGCTGAACAGCAGTCCCAGCACCGACCCCTGCGGCACTCCACTCATAACCCTCTCTTCCTCTGAAAGATGACCCTGTGTCCTCACTTGTTGTGTTCTCTCTGTCTCTCTCCCTCAGCCAGTGTTTAATCCACCTTACAATATACACATCAATACCCATGCTCACAAGTTTGGAGATTATTATTCCATGTGGGACCGTATCAGGTGCTCTGCTAAAATCCAGCATTACCACATCCACACTCCTACCCTCATCAACCTGTTTACTGACATAATTATAAAAGCAGATCAGATTAGTCTCACATGACCTATCCCTAACAAACTCATGTTGGTTTTTATCCATTAACCCTCTTTTGGCAAGAAAGTTTGTAATTTCTTCGTTGAGAATCCCCTCAATAATCTTACCAGTTATTGAGGTCAAACTCACCGGCTGATAATTAACTGCCTCACTCGTATTCCCCTTTTTAAATATCGGCACCACATAGGCCGATCTCCACTCATTTGGCACAAAACCTTCAGCCAAAGATTCTGATCCAACAGGGTGATTACTGGTGCAAGCTCCACTTCCAATTCCTTTATGACTCTTGGATGGATCCCATCCAGTCCAGCCGCCTTATCAACTTTCAATAGCCTTATTCTCTTTAACACTTTATCCACTGTTATTATTTTATTTGGCTTTAGATTTCCTGTGCCACATAAGCAGTCTTTCGTGTTGTGATCATGTTTCATATATACTCTGTTGAAGCATCTACTAAACTCATTCAGTATTTCTCCTGGTTTAGAACTCATTTCTCCCCTTATACAGTATTTAAACGACCCACCGTATTATTTCTTCCATTTTTATTACTGACATAAGCGTAGAAACTTTATATATAATTCTTACTCATTGCTAATTTAAATTCTAACTGACTTTTAGGCAGCTTTTTTTATTTCACTTTTTAGATGCCTTAATATCTGCTTATATCTATTCCTACTATTCTTTGTTTTTAAATGTTTCATTTTCCCAAACAACACTTTTTTCTTATTGCAACATCTGATTATCTCCTTGTTTATCCAAGGTGGCTTTTTTCCCTCTGCGATTGTATGTTTTTCTTTTAGGAATACTTACATCTCATTAATAATTCTAACAAACAACTCCCATGATTCTTTGGTTGGTAGTCCATGCATTATATTATTCCAGTTTAAACCCACAAACCTTTCCCTTATTGCACCATAATCACCCCTGTTATAGAGGACTTGAATTGTACTGCCCTTAATTAATGTATTTGCCCTATCTATTAAAAAGGTGCTAGAACTATGGTCACTTGTACCTATGGGGGAGGGGGCTAATGTTTACTTGTTGAATATCATCAGGGATATTAGTAAGTACCACATTCAGAATATTATCTCCTCTTGTAGCCTCATGGACACACTGCTGCACTCCTGCTGATATTAATTCTTCCTGAATCCTGCCAGCCATGGTGTGTTGTGTTTTTATTGCCCCACTCTATCTCTGGAATGTTTAGCTCTCCCATTAGCAATATGTCAGTAACTTCAGCTAGATTTACAACCTGTTCTATAAATACTTTTGTCTCCCCCATATTCCTATCAGATGGCCTATAGAATACCATCAGCTTGTATTTCTTCCCCTTCATCCCCAACAAGTCCACACTAATGGCCTCAATACTATCATATTCATAATTATTCAAACACCATGAAGTCTTGCTATATTATGACTTAAGGCACTTAGCCACACCACTTGAACTGCCTCGGAGAGGAAACAGTTAACTCAAGGGAGACTGGAGTTCTAAAGCGCGAGAGCGCTATGCCAAAGCTCTATCTGGCAAGTTTCAAATGAAACTGTCAGATTCTTTACTCCGCTTCACTGAACAGTCGCTCCGGAGATCAGCTCCTTCAGCTCGTTTCATTTCTCGGTTCAAGCGAGTATTTTCGGTTCATTTGAACCGGCAAAAGGTTTTTATTTTACCCCATTTCGGTTCAAAGCTCTATCTGGTAAACCGTAAGTACAGGATTTAAAGTCTGTGTGGAAAATTATCGGTTCGATTTTGAACCGATCGGTTTGCTAAAATAAGCATTTTTATTCATATTTTGGGCTTTTTAGAGTGCGGTTCCTGGTTCTTATCGGTTCTAAAAAACCCTATACTTTTGGGGTTTTCAAATACCCGTGACACGGTTAGGAACCGATAAGGGTGTCTTGCCTGGCACTGCCATCAAAAGGGCAAGTTTTTGGATAGGCTGGCATTATGTCTGAGAAACCCAAAAGAAAAACCGGGCCCACTGGGTTTCAACACTGTGATGTCTGTGGGGAAGCCTTTGCCAGGGCTGACCCACACACCACTTGTGTTTATTGTCTGGGGGCTGACCACCTCCTGTCAGACTGCCAGGTGTGTAAAAATTTCCCTGCAGCCACCCTGGAGAAGAGATTGGGCCAGCTCAGGGAACGAGAGGCCAAAAAGTCCGCTGACCCGGATGGCCAGCCCGGTCCAGCACCCACTGGACCAGAGGGAGTGCCCTCTGACCAGGGCGAGACTTCCTCGGCCAAAAGGAAGGCTGGTTCAGAGGAACCAGTCTCAGTAAAAAAGACAAAGAAATTAGCAGGTCTGGAGTCCAAAATTGTCTCTCCAACTGCTGCAGAGATGGCTAAAGCCATACAGATTGTCCAGTCACTGTCTCAGGGACCTGTCAAACCACCAACAGCTAGCAAAAGGTTGGTTCGTTCAGTTCCAGTGGTTCAAGAGTATGATGTTGAGGAATTTCATGAACCACAGGAGGGGGAGGAGGAATTTGATCATTATATATGTGGCTGGGAGGGTCTGGACGTGCCCATTGAACGGACGTTTCTCCAGACAGACCTTTAGAATCTCCCCCTATGCTGTCTGAGTCCCTTCTCATTTTATGTTTTATAAAAAGTTACAGAAACCCTCCAGCTTCCTTTAGAAGAGGCTGTGGATGAGCAAGAGGAGCCTGATTATGTAGAAATGATGGATATACCAGAGTCTAGGAGGTTGTCTATTCCTTTGCATAAGTCATTCAGGAAGCAAACAACAAAGATTTTAAAAAATCTTCATTCTGTCCCTCCTGTAGATAAAAAAAATGGACAGAAGGTATACTTTGTCAGGCCCTGATACAGACTTCCTCACTGAGCAGTGTAGTCATGTAGGTGTGGTACAAGCTGCAGCCTGTGACAAGGCAATATTCCCCTGGCCTCACATCCTCCTGATAAGGATTCCAGGAAGATTGATGCCATGGCTAAAAAAACAATATATGGCAGCTTCTTTGGGACTCAGGCAGGCAAATTATATGGCTTATGTGGCTAGATATCAGAAATCTAGATGGGACACAGTATTGCAATTAGCCAAGCAGGTCCATGGCCAGCTGGCTAGTGAGTTGGAACAGGTGGCTGCTGATGGCATTGAAGCCTCTAAAGTTCAATTTCATACTGCTGCTGATGTTAATGATGTTTCCTCTAGGGTCATGGCCACTTCTGTAGCTTTCCGTGAGTTGGCATGGCTCAGATGCAATAATCTGTCCTAAGATACTCAGTCAAAGGCTATGGATTTTCCTGTAGTGGGAAATTCTCTGTTTGGGGAACAAACAGAAATTATATGAAAAAGATGGATGAATACAGAACTACCTACAAAAGTGCCCAGGCCAAGGAGAGGCATGCCACTCCACAAAGGTACGCTCCCAGAGGTAGGGGCAGGCCTTTCCACAGGCCTTTTTACCAATCTCAAGCCTCCTCTGCGTTTGCACAGAGGGTTTCTTCAGAGGCAGAGGTAGACGGGGCACAAGTAAACCGTCCCCCTCCCCTCAGCCTAAGGCTGCTGCCAAGCAGGCACCCTGATGGGGTGCCCAGGGCCGATTTTCCTGTACCGGTGGGGGGCAGGTTGGCTTATTTCAGCCAGAACTGGCTGTCCTGACTTCGACAGATGGGTTCTGGAGGTAGTAGCTCAGGGTCTGGTTCTCAGCTTCAAACAGTTTCCAAAGATGAGAGCCAGACATTTTCCACCTGCAAATCCTTCAGAAGCCCTTGCTTTGGAAGCAGAGGTTTCTTCTCTTCTAGACTGCAAAGCAGTGGAAAGGGTCCCTCCTTGCCACCAGGGCAAGGGGCTGTACTCAAGATACTTTCTTACCCCAAAAGACAGGAGAATGGCGGCCCATTCTAGATTTAAGGTACCTGAACAAGCATCTTTGAAACCAAAGTTCAAAATGTTAACTCTGGCAATGATTTTGCTCTCCTGAGGCCAGGGGACTGGCTAGCTTCCTGGACCTCAAGGATGCCTATTTTCATGTCCTGATCAGGCCTTCTCACCAAAAGTACCTCAGGTTGAACTGCCCTCAGGCCACTACCAGTTCAGAGCAATGCCCTTGCCCTACCTCTGCTCCAAGGGTATTCACAAAATGTCTAGCTGTGGTAGTGGCTCATTTAAGAAGGCAAGGAGTTGCTGTGTTTCCTTACCTGGACGACTGGCTCATAGTGGGTCCAGTCTTCAGATCAGGTAAAATCACTTGCACATCACCCAGCAGCTTCTCACTTCCCTGGGATTCCTGCTGAATTTACCAAAGTCAGTTCTGGAACCAGTTCAGGTACTAACTTTCATAGGTGCAGAACTGAACACAAAGTTAGCCAGGGCATTTCTCCCCTCGGAAAGGGTAGACAGACTCATTGCCCTGGCATCCTCCTTTACCCTGCGGGTCTCTCGACCAGCAAGGCATTTTCTGCAACTCCTAGGGCACATGGCTGCTTCCACAGCTGTTGTGCAAGGAGCAAGATTCCAGATGAGGGACATTCAGTTCCATTTGAGGCCTATTGGTCTCAAAGGAGGGACCCCTACCAAATTAGTCCCAGTGACTCAAACTTTGATCCTGGCTCTCCAGTGGTGGCAGGATCAAAGCAATCTAACTAAGGGGTTCCCTTCATTCCCGTTTCCCCTCCTCACCCTCACCACGGATGCCTCCTGCTAGGGTGGGGCTCACTTGGCGACCTCTCCACTCAGGGAGTGGTCCCCTCAGGAATCTCTGCTCCACATCAATCTTTTGGAACTCAGAGCTGTCTTTTAGCTCTTCAGGTTTTTCAGCTTCTGTCCAGAACAAAGTAGTTCAAGTCAGGACAGACAACACCACAACAATGTGGTACATCAACAAGCAAGGGGCACTCGTGTCATCAGCCTTGTGCACCAAGCAATGAAGTTGTGGTCTCTGGCTTACTCTGAACACCTCCTGATAGCAGTTCACCTTCCAGGAAGGACAATGTCTGGCGGATGCCCTCAGCAGGATTTCTCAGGGCCATCACGAATGGGCTGTGAATCCTCAGGTGCTGGGGTCGGTCTTGCCAGATGGGGCACCCTCAGATAGATCTTTTCGCAGCCCCAGACAACCACCAACTTCCTCTATTTTGTTGCAGGCCTCAGTGCTGGGCTCAGTCCCTCTGGACGCCTTTCTGTTGGATTGGAGGGAAGTTCCTATATGCCTTCCCACCTTCCCTCTTCTCTTCAGGGTATTAGTAAAAGTCAGATCTCAGCCTGCAAAGTGATTCTGATTGCTCCAGATTGGGCCAGACAGCCTGGTACCTCTGCTTCTGTCCCTGACAGTCCACCCTGCCCTGAGCTTGCCCAGAGTCCATGACTTGCTGGCCTGTGCACAGGGAGAGTGTAGTATCGGACCTCAAATCCCTCCATCTCAAGGCTTGGCTCTTGAGGAGTTAGATTGCTGATTTACATCTTTCCCAAGGTGTCCTGGATATTTTAAAGGCTTCAAGGAAGCCTTCCACTAGGGCCACTTATAATTCTAAGTGGAAGAGGTTTTCCATCTGGTGTTCTGAGAAACAAATTGTCCCAGAATCTGCTGATTTGCCCATTTTACTGGACTATTTGGTCCATTTAAATTCCTTAGGCCTTAGGCCAGCTACTTAAAGGTTCATCTGGCAGCTGTCTCTGTTTTTGTATCGCAGGGAAGCCTTCCTCTTTCCTCTCATCCTGTGTTTTCCAAGTTTTTAAGGGGTTACTTCACTAACCCTCCTTTTCGGGAACCAGCTCCTGCCTGGGACCTGAATGTTTGCATTGCTCAGTTAATGCAACCCCTTGAGCCTCTGTCTTCAGCAGATCTCAAGTTTCTAACTTGGAAAACTGTTTTTCTAGTGGCTATCACTTCTGCCAGACGATAAGTGAATTACAAGCCCTGTCAGTGGAAAAAGATTTCATATCTTTTCACAGAGATAAGGTAGTCCTCAGGACTAACAGAAAGTTTTGCTAAAGTGGTTTCAGATTTCCATCTGAACCAATAAATCTCTCTTCCAGTATTTTTCACTGAGCATTCTTCCTCGGGTGAGAGGAGACTGCACAGTTTAGACGCAAAAGAGCTTTAAGCTACTAATTGGAATACCAAGGGTCACAGGTTGAATCCTCCAACTCTTCTTACCTATGGCGAGGTTGGCAAAGGAAACCTGCCACTAAGAGGACAGTTGCAAGGTGGATTGTCTCTTGTATCCAATTTTGTTACAAAAACTAGGTAGAGAACCCTCTCAGGACTGAGGCTCACTCCACCAGGGTACAGCTGCATCTCTAGCGGCTGCTAGAGATATTCCCATTCTGGAAATCTGTCAAGCTGCTACTTGGAAAACAGTTCACACTTTACCAAGCATTATTCCTGGATGTCCTGTCCAGGAGAGATGCTCGTTTTGGCACAGCTGTGCTTCAGAGCCTATTTCCTAAGTAGGTTCTGACCCTCCTCCATGGAGGTACTGCTGTGTATCTCGTTATGTCATAATATAGCAAGACTTCATGGTGTTTGAAGAAAAATTACTCACCTTAGTAATTGCTTTTCTTCTCATGGAGTCTTGCTATATTATGACCACTCCAACCTGCCCTCTCAGAACTTCTACTTGGGTAGGGGTTGGAAAATTAGTGCAAGCACTGTGTCATGCCATTTTAGTTCTTCCTTTCCCCCCCCTTTTATTTAGGGTTAGGGAACTAGGTATTTCTGTTTTAAGTATATATGGCCCCTTCCTGGACTTGAGTCTTTTGGGGAAGGGGGTCTAATAGTGCTTGTTGGGGTGAAACTAATAATATTATTATCATTGTTATTATTATTATTGCTCTTGTTGTTGTTGTGTTTGCTGTTGTTATTCCTACTAGTAGGTAGCCACTTGGCTAGTGTAGAGCTTTCCACAGACTTGCTGTTTAGTATTAGCTCTAAAGATCTGACAGTTTCATTTGAAACTTGCCAGATAGAGCTTTGGCATAGCGCTCTCGCGCTTTAGAACTCCAGTCTCCCTGGAGTTAACTGTTTCCTCTCCGGGGCAGTTCAAGTGCTGTGGCTAACTGCCTTAAGTCATAATATAGCAAGACTCCATGAGAAGAAAAGCAATTACTAAGGTGAGTAATTTTTTCTTATTCACCATAAATTCTATCCCCTCCCTAATAAACAGGGCCACCCCACCTCCCCTTCTCTCTGACCTGTTTATATTTATAAGTCGGTAGCCAGGGACATGCTGATTCCATGCAGTGTCTGCTCCATCTGTTCGGGGTCGGGTTGTGTAGGTCCAGACATACACCACCACAACCATGTACTGCCTCAACAGGAAGGGCAGAATGCATTCCCTCCAGTTGTATTGGGAAGTTCTCCGCACCTGGACCCTCATGCACAGTCTGGACGCCAATCTTCTGGCAATCAACATGGCCGATGCCTCCAACGAACTAGGGAACGTCTTCAGCCAAGTGAACGAGGCATCTGATAAGTGGCCTCTCCACCAAGAGGTGGTGAATCACCTATTCTCCCAGCGGGGCACACCCCTGGTTGACCTGTTTGCCTCCTGGGAGAATGCAAAACTGTGACTGTTCTGTGCCAGCCCCCTTCAGTATAGAACACTGATAGGGGATGCCATTGTGAGGCCCTGGACCCCAGGCATCCTGTACACCTTCCCTCCCTTTCCCCTGATCCACAAAGTGTTGCTCAAGGCTTGGAAGGACAAGGCGCAGATGATCTTGGTGGCCCCAGACTGGACACGTCAGTTTTGGTACCCTGATCTCCTCAGTCTTAGCAGCAGACCTCCATGGTGACTGCCTGTGCATCCGGACCTGCTCTCTTGCCATCTG
Organism: Neoceratodus forsteri; assembly: GCA_016271365.2. Lineage (NCBI taxonomy): Eukaryota > Metazoa > Chordata > Ceratodontiformes > Ceratodontidae > Neoceratodus > Neoceratodus forsteri. Next base: position 1,349,441,166 of record CM057456.1, on the reverse strand, counting down.
GGGAAGATCCCGCAGCTTGACCCTTCAGTTCCTGCACTTGACAGCCTGGTTCCTGACTGGCTAGAGTTCCAGGCTTTGGGTCTCTCTGACAAGGTCCTCTAGGTTGTAGAGGCCTCTCGGAAGGAGTCAACTCACTAGTGCTGTACCTTCAAGTGGAAGCACTTTTCCAATTGGTGCCAGGTCAGGGAGCCCGACCCACTGTCCTGCCCCGTGGCTAGCATCCTGGGCTACTTGTGGTCCCTCTCTGATGGGCCTGAGGTCGATGACCCTCAAGGTGCACCTGGAAACTATCTCTGCATACCAGGCATGGGCTGGTATGCTGACGGTGGTGCAGGAAAAGGTGGTTGGGCACTTTAAGGGTCTAGAGCATGAGCCTCCACTACCTTGGGAACTCATGCTAGTACCGGCAGTGCTCATGGGAAAGCCATTTGAACTCATGCACAGGTGTGACATCTCTCACCTGCCATGGAATTCTGCCTTCTTGGTGGCTATCTGCTCCACCAGAAGGATCAGCAAGCTTCAGGCACTCTCAGTGGAGTCTTCATACTTGGTTTTCTGCAGGGACAAGGTTGTCCTCTGCTCCAGCTCGAAGTTCCTTACGAAGGTTGTTTCGGGTTTTCACCTTAACCAGGTGATCAACCTACCAGTGTACTTCACCAGTCCAACCTTGGAGGCCGAGCACAGGCTCCACACATTGGACCTGAGACGTGCACTCGTTCATTACATAGAGCACATGGCTGGAGTTCAGGGAGAGGTTCGCCAAGTCTTTGTCACCTACGCTGAAGCCGCACCTGGCAGACCAGCAGCTAAGTGTACGATTGGAAGGTGGATTGTCTCCTGCATCAATCTTTGATATTGGTTGGCTGGTAGGGAGCCTCCAGTTGGACTAAGGGCCCATACACCCAGACATACTGCTGCCTTGGTGGCTTATTTAAGGGATGTCCCTATTCAGGAAAACTGCAGGGCTGCTACCTGGAAGTTGGCTCACACCTTCATTTCCCATTACCATCGACCTTGAGTTATGTTGGGATGCTGGTTTTGAGGCCTTGGTTCTCTAGTCCCTGTTTCCTAAGTAGGGGTGTGTGCCTTGCCCCCTCATCCCAGAGGACTGCTAGTAGTCTGCCTAAGTGTGGCTATTGCATCATATCCACAGCCCTAGAACTGAGGCTTACTCACCTGTAACCGTAGTTCTAGGAGTGGTATATGGTACACATCCACACAACCCACCCAACCTCCCCTGGCAAGTGGCACACGGATCCCTGCTTCCAGCATGCAAGATCTGATGTCATAGGGCAGAGCCGAGGAGGATACCACCTGGTTGGGGGAGAGGAGCCAGCTTGAAGATGTTCCTGCAAGCCTTAAAGGAGAAAGGACACTGCCATAAGTGTGGATATACACCATATATCACTCCCAGAACTATCACTCCTAGAACTGCGGTTACAATTGAGTAACCCTAATTTTTTGCCATTATATGGGTGTAACCCCCCCCTTCAGAGTACATTGTTTGTTTTGTTATAAAGTATTTGGGAAAAGAAGATCTACAGAAGTGAGGATGTTAAAGTTATTTTAAGTATGTTTTGTATACAGTACTGTATTTAAAAAAAAAAAATGTTTTCCCTCTTGACAATATTTTAAATGTGTCATATTTTAAGGTTGTAGATAGTATGATGATTTTGTAATAGTGTTATCTCTTGATGTATAACATTATCTGTATGTATATAATCATGATATATGTTTGAATTTATTTTGGATTTGTGCTTTGAACTTCAGCATACTCATTTTGAGTAGTTGCAGTTGTGAGACTAAATAAACTAAAATATGGAAAAAAGAAATGAAAATATTATGGAATTGCACCATTTCAAAAAGCTTTTTTTCTGCGTTGCAAACTAAATTTTGTTAAGCCCTGAAACCAAGAGAAAAACAAAAATCTTTGTTTGATAGATATAATGCCTTTATTTTTTGATACTCATTTTATTGTTCAATTCATTCTTAAACATTCCATCAAATAAGTAACATTCTTAAAACTCGGCCAGATTCGAAAATACATCAGCGTAAACAGTGAATCAAGTAAACTAAAACCATTGGGTCTAATTTACCACTGATAGATGTACATCTCCTCAGTTAATTAGTGGCTATATACATTCCCTGTTGCAAATTAAGATGTAGTCAAAGAGAATAAACTTAATAAATAAATAACAAAAGGAATACATATACATGAAAATAAAGACTTCAACGATATTTAACATTGTGTCTGTACCAGTAGAAAGATTCAACTCTATAAACTCCTTTGTATTCTATCCAACTGGTGGGGAACTAGTACTACTTTGAAAATTAACTTAAATTTTGTCCAGAATGAAATTAATCTAATAAGTTCTTTAAAAACTGCAAGAAAAGCAAGATGGCTGGCTGTATAGCAAAAAAAAAAAACACCTAAGTGGGCAGCCTTTGATATAAATCCCATCATGTCCATCAGTTCTGAAAGCTGGCGGATTTGTTTTGTAGTCCAAAAGTATGTTTCTCATATCTTTTTATTTGCTGTACTATGTTCTGCCATTCCTGTGTGACGGGGGGGGGGGGGGATGGTTTGAGCCATCACTTTGTGATAGCTTTTATGGCTGCTGAAATCAGTAATGACCAGATGTATTTGGCCTCCTTACCCCTTAATTTGTTTGGAAAGCCCCATAAGATAAGTTGTATTGGACCTGAAGTTGAGGAAATAGTAAAAAATTTTGCAAAATCTCTGACCATTAAGGTCTAATGACTTGGCAGGTCCAAAAAATATGAGTGGGAGGCTGAGGACTCCCCACATTTCCTCCCAACAAGTGGAAGAAGAGGAGGGATTCCAGTGAGCCACCATAGTAGGAACCAAAAAAGAGCGTGTCCTCAATTTCCTTAAAAACTCTCTCCACACTGGGGAGGAGGTGGTGTGCCATATATTCTCCCAGACCCATTTCCACTGAGAGTCCTCAAGATCAATAGCGAAGCCTACCTCCCATTTTTGTTTAAGTCAGGTGGAATTATAGTTTTTTCCCTTAGATAATTTATATATAGTTTATAAATTGCTTTTTCCCCTGTCTGGGAGGCCCACATAGATTCAAGTGGGATTTCATGTGAGGTCTCCTGAGGAACTCTTATTGCATTTCGGATTTGGGTGTTTTTATAGTCTCGTAATAGGAAAACAATGAAAACAATCAGCCCCTGTCCAGCTGAAACGAGCCTGAGCTGCCTCAAATGAAATGACAGAGTTGTCTGCATAAGTTGCCAAGGGGAATGAATCCCTTGGATGGCTTGTTGTTGAAACCAACGATCAAGCTGATGTGGTTTAAAAGCAGGGTCCAGTATCCACCATTTATATCTCCAAAGTGCGCCAGTATAATGCCTTTATAAGGCTAACTAAATCTTGAATCCCAGAATATACCGCTTGTAATGGAGACTGTATTTACAGTATACTGAATATACTGTACCACCATGTACTGTGTACCACTACGCTGGTGCAGTTTCAGCGGACATTTACTTAGCTGATTGAGAATCTAGTAAACAAAAAAAAACTTGTGTTCATATATTATACACTAAACTAATTACATCTTTAAGTGTATACGTTCTTACATCACTGACACCCAGCCATGTACCTTCTTTGCAAACGGCGGTATCAGCAGTAACCGTGAAATTGCAGCACAGCACCATTGTATCACCTACTGTACTGTATAAATAGTGGGCTGATGCCACAGCAGCTATAGACATAGCAGCACCATCAGTCGTCAGGAAGGTACAAACTGTGTTTTAGAACTGTATGTGAACTTTGAAGGTAATGGGACCCACATGTTGTACTTGATATGCAGTAACAGTTGGGGTTGCTGTTTCTATTTGTGCTGCTGCTGTTTAAGCATTTTTCTCCATTATCAAGGTGTACGAAATGATGCTGCGAGATGAGAAGTTCTATCCTTCATTCAGGCAGAACCCTCTTTATGTGCGGATGCTGGCAGAGCTCGACATGTTGAAAGATCCTAGCTTCAGAGGGTCAGATGATGGAGAGGGTGGTAAGTTCCTATCAAATTCCTTGTTTGAATTTTTAAGTCCTGTTCTGCTGTTCTTCATTTTCTTGCTTTGTCTTCATTTTCAGGATTAAAAAAAGTCTGCGATAGCAAGAACTTTTTTATTAGTTTAGCAGTTGATGCGTACAATACCATTTTATTTTATATAGTGTCTCTGTCACGCGGCACTCTCGACCAGTCACAGCGTTCCTTTCATTTGTATATGAGGTACTCTTATTTTGAAAGCGTGCCTCAGGAGCAGTGCCCAACAACACGTTTGGTCCATTTTTTTTTTTTTTTGGTAGAAAAAATACTTTCCTATAACAAAAATAAAAATTTCCTTGATCTAGAATTGTTATTCTAGGAGTGTGGGTATGGTATACTGTCCACACTCTGGCAGTTCCACTGGAAGGTGATGATTGGCCCGGAACATTTCCAAGCTAAGCTCTTCACACCACCTGGGTGAATATATCCTCTGACTCTGCCCAGTGACATCTGATCTTTCTTTCTGCTGGAAGAACAGTTCACCTCCTTTGTGCTTTGCTAAGGATTTTCTCTGTGGCATTGGTGAACCGTTATTTTGAAGTTTTTGAAGTAGTTTTGGGTTTCCTAGACTCTGTCCCATCTGCAGACTGGATCACAAGAATCCTTGATTTAAGTTTTATGTTCGGTGCCACCAGAATATGTCTGCCACTGATTTGCATGATACATGCATGTACTGCCTCGGTAGGCTACACGTCGTGACTGCGTGCAGCCTTTGTCTCTTCATGCTTCCTGAGACCCTTGAGGACAGAAAGCTGTGGCTCAGTATGGGCTAGCTTTTGGAGCAGAATCCTAAGGACCGCTTGAAAGGTGGCAAAAAAAGGCCCCAGCAGCTGCCAGGTCTGCAGCTCAGCTTACTGTCCTAGAAACGGCTGCAGCGGGGCACCTCCTCAGCCTCTATGCTGTTCTCTGCTGGGTCCAGCATCAGAGGGGCCTTCACAGACCAGTTTTGTGACTTGTGCTGGTCTCTTCAGACCATGGGGAAGAGCCCTGCCCTCCATGGCTGCCGGTCGAAGACTATGTCTTTAAAATCTTCTCACCATCGCCACTAGTCATGGGACAGGGAGAGAGCTGGGTCCCACGACTCACCTGACCACTTGGCAGAAGTCATGTGCCCCTTGGTCGAGGGGCAGGTCGCACAGGTTGAGGACTCTTTGGCCCTACTGGTGAGTCAGTTCACCTTGACTCTGGTTGGCCAGCTGGCCAAGATTTTTCTCAACCTGTTCAATTTGCTGTTGGACGAGGCTGAAGAAGTGGTCTAGCAAACCTCCATGCTCCTGGTTCTCACTCAGGAGGACATAGCTCAATCAATGTCCCCAGTTGACCCTGCTCAGAACAAGCCTTCAGCCCAGGTTGGGTCTTCCATGGCCATGTTGAACTTGGGCCGGCATGTAATTTATGGGTAGCCACAGGATGACCCTGCCCACTGTCAACTGGGCAGTCAAGGTCATGGTCGAGATCGTGGTTGAGTTGTTTGTGCTTTCAATCCCACTGGACAGGGAGGTACTGCCATTGGCGCTTCTTATCCTCTGGAGAGGAGAGGCACTACCACATAATGCTCTGGTACTATGAGGACTTGCTCCATACTTTGAATGTACATGGCATCCTAAGATACTATATTGCTCACACCAAGGACTGCTGAAAGGCCTCGCAGCTATTTATTTCATTCGCCCCGGGTAAGAGGGCATCGCTGTATCAAGGCAGTGCTTATCCAAATGGATAGCACATTGTACAGTGTTACGTTCTGTTATAGGAATTACAGTAAGGAGCTTCCTGGTGTGGTGTGTGGTCATTCTGCAAGGGGTATGGCCACATCTGTTGTTTGCTTCTGAAATGTCTCTGTGGCTGGCATCTGTGCTGCAGCCACCTGGAATACTGTCCACACCTGTACTAAACATTACAGTCTGGACATTGTTTCTTGTAGACAGCTGGTCTTCAGCCTTGATGTTCTACATGGCCTGCTGTTACGATCAGACTGCACCATCCTTCCAGCTGGCTTTTGGGACTGCTTGGGACTTGTTCCAAAGGTGTGGCCTAACGGAAGAAATATCCTTGAAGAAGATACAACAGTTGATGTTCTTACTGGAACAGTAGACCTTTGAGAGAATCTCTTTCCTTAGACTATGCAGGCCCTTCCTCCTTTTATCAGCTGTAGGCAATATGGCATCCAGTTCTGCCTTGGAAATTTCCATGACTGCTATCTCCAGAGCATCTGTCTGCTTCATATCAGAGGCACTGGTGTTATCTCCTGGTTCTTCAAGTCTCTGGTAGGAAACTGAGGAGAGATGGGGCTGCCTACGTTTATGTAGATGCTGACGCATGACATCGTCGTGGGCAGCCGCTGGCTGGCAAAAGTTTCCGTGTGACCCTAGCACTGATGCAGGTATAGTTCCAAATATGTGACCTAAGGGAAGAGATTATCTTGAAGATCTACTGTTACAGTAAGTATGTAACTGTTTTTCACTTAGCCTGTTCTTTCGTATTACCTGCCTTGCCAATGTTTACTTGTGTCAGTGTGGCTCACTTTGGTAGCACATACGTCTCTTGGCCAGAAGGTCATGGGTTCTAATCCCATTCCGGGATTGGGCTCACACCATAAACACTGGCACCTGAGTGCAGTACTAGGGGTGCTGTACTGTCAGAGAGTGCCATCCTTCAGATGAGCGCTTAAGCTGAGGTCCATTCTACACATCTCTGGTGCTGTCCTTGTGGGTGTTCAGGTGGAAGTAAAAGAACTCAAGGCACTTGTTGCAGGAGGAAGGGATTTGTCTTGGTGTCCTGGCCATCATTCCCCTTCCCATAAAAACCTGGTTCATGCAATTGTCCAAGGCTGCATGTGGGTGCTGATGTGTGAAATGGCCAACACTACATATTCAGTCTCTTCACTACCAGTCTGTCATTGCTTGTAAAGCACTTTGGGATACAGTGTATATGATTCTTCTACTTTGTTTTTACAATTGGTCATTTGTGAAAACGGGCTATTCCAGCTAAATTTTTTTGTTACTTTTGTTCCCATTCTGCTCTCGGCCTACATCAGTCCCCTCTTCAGGCCCCAAGGAGCTCCTGCCTTTTGCCCTACCTTCTCCCAGGGCTTACCTTGCTATCTGCTGTGCACCCACAGTATACCTTCCCCATAGTGGAAGTCTTTAGGCTGGCCCAGGTCCCTAGGAAAGGCTATGTCTTGTGTGCAGGGAGCCTGCCAGTGTCAGTTGGTGTGGTGTCTGTGAGTTCCATGGGGGCTATCATTCTGTGATGGCTGAGGGTTTTTCCTTTTTTCTTGCCCCACCCCCTCCTCTGGGTTGTGCACGCCAGAGCCGATGGAGTGTATGGCGTCAGTATTGGCCCTGCAAATAGCATCCTTCCCTGCCCATGTGTGCACTCCAATCTTCACTGCCACCCGTGGTCACCCAGGTGTCAGTCGCATGGCAGTAGTGAGTCCCCCCTCCCACCCAGGGGAGGAAAATGTCCTGTGGATCTTCAGTCCTTTCCTCCCTGGCCAGCCCTATGACGATCTGGGCTCAATCCTGAACCCTGATCACTGGCATCATGAGTGGTAGCACTGCCGTTGCACCGACATGCCGGCTCATTCTAGCTCATCTTGCTCTCCAGTGTATATAAAAATAAAATGAAAGATTACTGTTTCACCAAGGGTGCTTTTCTTCTTCTTCCAAGCCCTCTCTATTAAAGAGCAGCTGACACGTTCTGGGCAGGCAACTCGTACTAAGGAGCTGCCTGCCAGAGGAGCTAATTTGGCCCAAAACAGATTTTTTTTGTGCAGTAATTAAGCAATTACTTACATCTGTATGTCTGGCTTGTAACGTGCGAGTATGAGCCGAGTGGCTGCCAAGCATTGCAGCCCTGCCCCAGAAAATAGCACTTTGATGACATGCAGTAGGGGACGGGGCTGCAGCCACACCATATGTGTGTGTATATGTATGTATAAATATATATATATATATATATATATATATATAAAATAATGACATTGGGGACCCTCTAAATAGTCATACAGCTTCTTTGCTTCCCCTTTTACATGTGGGGCTTCCCCACCCAACGTCGGTACGTTGTACTCTGACGTTACGAGTCTGGTATGCAGATGTAAGTAGTAGTTTAATTACTGCACAAAAAAATTCCTTTTTGGGCTACATTACCTCTTCAGGCAAGCAACTCCTTAGTATGAGTTGCCTGTCCGAGGCTGAAAATTGTCTCGGCTGCTCTTTAACATCCTGTCCCTGTTCTTTAAAACTTTGGAACAAAGATATAAGGTGATTTCTTTGGGCCGAGAAAATACATTGTTTGTCTTTAGAAAAGTTATACCAGACCCCAGTACAAGAAGGTCTTGGTCTGCAAAATTTCCTATGGTACTGTTTAGCAGCCTCATCGAATGAGCTTACCTAAGGTTAAAAGAATTGGCCTCCCATCGTCAAGGCTCTCTCTGGAGGACCAATTACTGTGCAAAAAGCTCAGCTCTTCCTTTGAACTGAATTTGACAACAACAAAAAAAAAGGCCCACATCAAAAAGCCTCACTGTTTACTAAAACTACAGCTTTGGCCTGGCAAAAGGCAAATAAACTATAAGGTGTTCTTAGTCCATTGTTGTACCTGTCTCCTATTTTCTTTAATCCGCATCTGCAGTTGACATCTATTCCCATTACTTGGCTAAGAGACGACTTGTTATTTTTAAAAGATCAGTATCCTCAGACAACTTATTATTTTTAAAGGATTTGTATCCTCATAATTTCATTTCTTTTGACCAGCTTATTAATCTGTTACATTTATAACCGGGAAGTTTCCTAAAATATCCCAATCTCAGAGAAATCTTAAAGTGTTTAAAAGATTTGAATCTCCTACCACAAATTCCCCTAGATTTATTCTTTAGGAAACTCAATAGCCCCCTGAAACTTCTAAGAAAAATATTAGCTTGCCCATCTCTCCCTCTCATTTCTTTAAAGGCTGCCTGGAAGAAGGACAATGGCTTCACTTTCACTGAACAGCAAGAACACTAAATTGAAACAAAAAATATTTTCCCTCCTATTCTGTTTATGCCCCGTCTGAGGCAGGCTAAGGCTCCCATCTGCCGTCACACTGTCCCCCACCATCCTACTCCTTCCCTGAACTTACCTGGTCAAATGGAACCCGCACGGATCCCTTCCCCCAGTGGCTGGGTCAGGAGAGGGAGAGCTGTCCTCCCGTCCCCACCCAAGTACATATCCAGTCAGCCGACTGACCGCTCTGGTGGTGTGGTCGGTAGGGATGCAGTGTGCAAGAAGTTAGACACCTGCCTTGCTGTTTCTTCCACCATTTTCTCCCACACTCTTGTTGAGGTGCATACGTTAGCGTATGCATGTGAAGGCACCCACACGCCGCAGGTTCCCACAGCACCACCCATTGCTGCCACTCGCAGACCTGCACTGCCACTAGCCCTCCACCTGGTAGCAGTCCTTCGGCAGAAGTGGCAAGCCCTCCTCCTGGGAGAGAAGAGCTGTCTGTCAGCTGTGTCATCCTCTCCTCCTGGCCGGTTCATCTAGCAACACGAGATTGCTCCTGATCCCGGGTTGCTGGCATGGTGGGCAGTAGTGCCACTGCCTTGTCATTGGGCTGGCTGAAACAAATGCATTTGGCAGTATAGACTAGAGGTTAGAGTAACAAGCTGTAAACGAGCTTGGTACATCCAGCAGATCAGATCAGACCAGACCTGGGTTTGATTCTCATAACCTCCACATGCATATACTGTGTGACTCTGAGCAAGTCACTTATCCACCCAGTGCTCAGAGGTCACCCCTGAAAACAGGCACTTGTGCCTAGTGTGCTTTACTCGGTTACCAAAGACTAAAATAAAAAAAATATATATTTTAACAGATTACATGGAACCTATCATACCTTAGAATAATTACAAAAATTATTTTGTACCTTTCCAGGTCATTATTCCAGGTGTCTCTCAGAAAAAGGTTTGATCATTCATATGCTTAAATTACCATCATAGATACATAGACAGTATCGGCAAATAAGAGCCTATGGCCCACCCAGTCTGCCCATTTGAGCTTGTAAGTTCAGTTTATGTTTTCCTAGAAGTCTGTTGCCCCTAACCCCTGACCTCCAGAATTCCTTTATGTCTATCCCATGCGTTCTTAAATCCTGTGATTGTTTCAGCCATCACAATTTTTCTCTGGCAGGGTGTTCCACTTGTCCACCACCCGTTCTGTGAAGAAATTCTTTCTCATGTTTCCTCTGAATCGTCCTCCCTCCAACTTCATCCCATGCCCTCTAGTCCTGGAACATCTTTTTTGCTTAAAAATAGTGTATTCCCGCACCCTGTACCTCCCTGTAAGATACTTGTATGTCTCTATCATGTCCCTCTCTCACCTCTCCTCCAGGGAGTACATGTTCAGTTCCTTCAACCTGTCCTCATCACGACTTGTGATGCAATCCATATACCATCTTTGTTGCCCTCCTCTGAACCTTCTCTACCCTGTCTATGTCCTTACGAGGTAAGGTCTCCAGAACTGTACACTGTACTCCAGGTGGGGCCTCACTAGTGTCTTGTATAGTGGAATTATGACCTCCCTTTTCCTGCTGGTAATGCCCCTGTCTATGCATCCCAGCATCCTATTTGCTTTACCTGCTGCCTTGTCACACTGTTTCCCTACCTTGAGGTCATCAGAGATGATAACCCCAAGATCCCTTTCCTGCTTGGTACATGCTATATCCTCACCCCCTAACTGATAGAAACATAGAATTTGATTTTGATGGCAGATAAGGACCGCTTGGCCCACCTAGTCTGCCCATTTTCCTACCTAACAGATAAGCTGCAGATCCTAATTAACCAACAGCTTACTTCCTCTTACCCCACTAGGACTGCCTTATGTCTGTCCCATGCATTCTTGAATTCTCCCACTCTTCTTGACTCCACGACCTCCTCAGGGAGGCTGTTCCATGCATCCACAACCCTCTGTGTGAAAAAATACTTCCTCACATTACCTCTGAGCCGTCCCCCCTCTATCTTCAAATTGTGCCCCCTTGTTCTTGCACATCTCTTTTTCTGCAAGATGCCACCCTCTTGGACTATAGAAACATAGAATTTGACGGCAATTGATATATTGTGCCAGGGTTTTTGTGCCCCATATGCATTATCTTGCACTTCTTTGCATTGAATTTCAACTGCCAAACCCCTGACCATTCTTCAAGTTTCTGCAGGTCCCTTTTCATTCTGTCTACACCCTCTGGTGTGTCTACTCTGTTACAGAGCTTTGTGTCATCAGCGAACAGTCAAATTCTGCCTTCTAGGTCCTGTGCAATGTCACTGATGAAGATGTTGAATAGGACCGGTCTCAGCACTGATCCCTGTGGTACCCCACTGGTCACTCTTCCCTCTGTGTCCTGCCACCCAGCCAGTTACCTACCCACCACACTACTGTCCTGCCCACACCCATATTCCCCAGTTTGTGTAATAATCTTCTATGTGGCACAGTGTCAAAGGCCTTGCTGAAGTCCAGATAGGCCATGTCCACTGCCCTCCCCTGATCCACTTCCCTAGTCACCCAGTCAAAAAATTAAACGAGGTTGGTCTGACATGACCTCCCCCTGGTGAAACCATGCTGCCTTGGGTCCTGTAGTCCATTGACAACCAGATGTTCCACCGATCTGTCCTTCAGTAGTGCTTCCATGATCTTCCCCACTACCAAGGTGAGGCTGACTGGTCTGTAGTTCCCCGCTTCCTCTTTGTTCCCACTTTTGTATAAGGGGACTACATCTGCTGTCCTCCAGTCTTTGGGTACCTCCCTGTTTCCAGTGATTGGCTAAACAGGATAGCCAGAGGTTCAGCCACCACCTCTCTTAGTTCTTTAAGGACCCTGGGGTGCACCCCATCTGGCCCCATTGCTTTATCAACTCTGTTACTTCCAGTTCATTGGGACCTTTCTCGTGTGTAAGGACCTGTGTCCATTTCTGCACCATTCTCACCTCTTGTACTCCTTCAGACCCATTACCTCCTCTTCCTCAGTAAAGACTGAGCAGAAATACCTGTTCAATATGTCAGCTTTACTGTTGTCATCCTCCACGCGGCCCCATCCTCCCCCTTCAGTCTCACTATCCCTCCCTTTGCCTTTCTTTTTTCACTTATGTACCTGTAAAAGGTTTTGTCCCCTCTACCCACTGATTCTGCAATGTGTTCTTCTGTCTGAGCTTTGGCTTCCATTACTGACCTCCCTGCCTCCCTTTGCTTCTCCTGGTACTTCTCCCTATCCTCTTCTGCTTGTGTCTTTTTGTATTGCCTGAATGCAGTCTTTTTGCCTTTCACTTTCTTTGCTACCTCTTTGGAAAACCATAATGGTCTCATGTTCCTTTTCCTCTTGCTAACCTGCTTAATGCATAATTCTGTTGCTCTTGTAATCCCCATTTTAAATACTGCCCACTGTTCCTCAACCCCTGATTCCTGCCCCATTCCCCTTAATGCCTCTTTCAAGTATCTCCCCATTTTCCCAAAGTCTGCCCCCCTAAAATCCAGGATACGTGTTTTTGTGTGGTTTGGTTCTGCTCTTTCTGTGATTTCAAACCACAATGACTGGTGGTCACTGTTCCCAGGTGCTCCCCCACTGTTACCCCATCACACACTGTCCCTGTTTGTGAGCACAAGGTCCAGTATTGCCTTCTGCCGAGTTGGTTCCATGACGAGTTGCTTGAGGAAGGCACCTTGAAGGGAGTCCAGGATAAATCTGCTCCTAGTTGATGCTGCTGCTGGGATGCTCCAGTCCACGTCTGGAATATTGAAGTCTCCAACCAGTACTACCTCACCCTTGTCTGCCATCCTTTGGATGGCTAGCATCAGCTCCCTATCTGTTTCTTCCTCCTGGGCTGGTGGTCTATAGACCACACCTGTGTGGATGGCTGTCCCATTTTCCTTTCCAGCTTAACCCACAGTATCTTCCCCATTTTGTTCCTCCTGGATCTCTGTGGCCCTTATGTCATTTTTCACATACAGTGCTACTCCTCCCCTCCATTACCTGCCCTGTCTCTTCTGAATATATTGTGGCAGGTATGGCCATCTCCCAATCGTGGTTATCATTACACCAGGTTTCAGTGATGGCCACAATGTCCAGGTCTGACTGCACCATGACAGCCTCCAGATCTTCCACCTTGTTGCTAAGGCTCCTGGCATTGGCACACATGGCTTTCCATGATTTAACCTCCCTAGACTGTTTCGCTGTTCTACTCCAGCCCCTTCCTTGGTTGTCCTTTATCCCTGGTTCTCCTTGCTGTCTGCCCTTCTGCTGAATTTTGCTCCTTTTCTGCCTATCCACCTCTTGGGCACTAATCTTCATCTTTTGCACACTGCTTTGTAGAGATAGCCAGTCCTCCGGTTCACTGGTTCCACTGCTAGCTGTGGGGGGTGAGCAAGTAGGTACCCTCCTTGCTGGCCTGCCACCCCCCTTTGCTAGTTTAAATGCTTGTCAATGTAGCATTTAAACTTATCATTGAGTGCTTGGATTTCCCCTCCAGGATATATTATATCACCACCACGTGGGGCTCAGGGAAAAATTTTTGGAACAATATTAAGGAACTTTGAGGGAAAACCGTCTCACCTGCCCTTGCGCAGCTTCAAGTCAAGTGGACCCTATCCCAGGACCTCACTTCCATCTCCAGTACCCTAAACACCTCCTTCTCAGACCTTAGTCACATACTCCCACAAAACTTCTTTGACCCGGTCCCTAGCTGCCCCTCTGACACCTCAGACACTAAGGTTCCCCTCTCCCTTCCAGCTGTGAATCCTCTCCTGCAGGGAGGCTATGCGCTACCTAGCCAAAGCCTTTGCAAACTCGCACTATTGCAGTGACTCCCTTGACCTCAAAATTCTCCATCTTACGCTGGATGTGACCTTGCCACATCTTACCAAAATACTTAACTGGTCGCTACACCTCAGCCAATTCCCCGCTCTATGGAAAAAATGAATTATAACACCATTCCTGAAGAGTGGTGACCCCACTTCTCCTAGTAATTACCGTCCCATCTCAATCCTACCCCCCTCTCAAAGGCTCTCAAACAAATTGTGTCGGACCAACTCACAGACTACTTAGCCAAATATAATCTGCTCTGCCAAGAACAACACGGCTTCAGGAGGGGTCACAGCACAACCATTGTTCTCCTCGAATTTACATTGTACATACACGAGGCCCTGGAACAAGGTTCAGTAGCAGGTGCAATCTATGTCGACTTGACAAAAGTGTTCGACATAGTCAGTCATGCTCTACTTCTCCACTCCCTTCCCTCATACTATTTCTCCCCTGAGGCCACCTCCTGGTTCAAAGACTATCTCTCCGGCCGGACGCAACAGGTCAAAGTCAAGACCACCCTCTCCTCCAATAAACCAGTCCTAACGGGTGTCCCGCAAGGGTCTATTCTAGGGCCATTGCTTTTCACTGTCCTAAACTCCTCCCACCTCAATCCTGCAGCAGAAAGCTCTTACTCTATGCGGATGACGCAGTAGTTTTCTGGAAACACCCCCATGCTCACTCCCTCCTAACTGCCCTACAGATTTTTTTCAGAGAAATAGAATCCTGGCTCACTGAGCATCGCTTAGTACTCAGCTACAACAAGACGAAATCCATGATCTTCGCCCATCGTCAAAGCCCTCTCAGTAGTGCCCCCCAATCATATCCAACTCACAGGGCCTCCTTCTAGAACAGGTCTCAAACTTCAAATATCTGGGTGTCACACTGTACACCTCCCTCACCTTCCACACACACATTCAACACCGTTCCTCTGCTGTAAACACCAGGCTGGGGATTCTATATAGACATAAGCACTGCCTACCCCCTCAAGCCCTACGTGTCTCTGTATCCTGCTCAGTCCTCTCATTGGTGGACTATGGGATTGTAATTTACGGCACCGCAGACCAAACCGCCCTACATTGCATCAACCTTGCTCTCAACAGAGCTTGCGGTCTGGCTCCAGTTTGCGATAGATTAACCCACACGTGTGAGCTCTACAAGCTTACGGACTGGATGACCTTTGAAGGGAGGCTTAAGTATCACACTTGCCTCCAAGCCAGAAAAAAACTTATGAATTTAACACCCATAGGACTTCACCCCCTCATCTAGCCAGTCCCACACAGAAGGGCCCCTAGATGCCTTGGAAGTACCTCCTTCCTGGTTCGCCACTGTAGGACCTCTCTAGGGCAAAGGTCTTTCCGTTATCATGCTCCCCTCTGGCTCAACCTACCACCCTCCATCTCCCTGGCACCTAGTCTTGGACAATTCAAAACTGGTATCATGAACCTTCTCCTTGACTTTGCTGCTTGTGGCTGTAGCCAGTACTTCTCCCCGTGTCCCAAAAGAAGGCAAAGTTAAGGATAAAGGTCTAGCTTATCCTATGACTACATATTTTGGTCCCACAATCCAGCTGTAAATAAACTCTAACTAAGGGCTCTGCTAATGACCCTCCAAATCCATAACCAGACTTGTCTCACAACTATGACTCAGGGTCTTCTTAGGCCCTAGAGGTGGTAGCTAATATGTAATGTAAATACACTGTGCTGTATGACCTATGTATAACTGTTATTATTGTAAATGTAATGTTTGTGCTTTCCTGTTCTGACGTAGAGCCTTTGCAAAGGAGTCTATGACTCAAAGGATTGTAATTCTGATTCTCTCAATAAATAAATAAAATAAAACATGCCCCCGATGCAGACATTATTGGGATAATATTTTGAAGTTTATGTTTAAAGTGACTCAGCAGAGCATTCCTTCTGATCCAGGTACCATTCTTCTGTTGATATCTGACTCCTTACACTTGACAGACAGCTTACTAAGTTTAGTTTATTTAGATCTCACTTCTGCAGGGAAAAAGCCTTACATTTCAGCATTGGAAGGATCATAACCCATCTGCTTTAGAAAATTTCTTAAATTTGTCCAGATACAGAAGCAAATGATTTGATACCTTTTATTTAACCAACATAGGTGTTACAAAAAGAAAACAATGTCTTAGCTTTCAGACCAACCAAGTCCTTCCTTGGAAACGTATAAATTTGTCCATGGACTTATCCAGAATGGAAGAAGCAGATTATAATAATAATTTTATTTCACACATGTGCCTTTCAAATATTATGGCCTTAATGGAGCATTAGATGGAGAATAATGGTTATGCAGTTGTGTGTGTGTTTTTTTTTTTTTACACACCCGAGATGTGTGATGACCCATACACCTTGAGAGCAAAGCTCGAGAGGTTTACGAGGTCATCACACACTGAAGGTGTGTAGAAAAATAAATCCTTAACAACAGATATTAGTTGCACAGACATTAGTTTAATAATTACTTTGTCCAGTAAGGACATTGTTTTTGTGTTGTGTTTTTTTTTTTTTTTTTTTTCCTAAATGAAAGTGTTGGACCGCGTTTAAGTCACAGTTTAGAAGTCAAGTACAGTCCTTCTGGTGATCGCAGTGGGTCGGACTTGCGGTTTCCCGTCCGAATCCAGTGCAGAGCAGGATCAACCAGGTACATTTTCATAATTTAAAAGGCAGGATCAACCAGATAAATAGAATAAATAATTTGGAGAGTCTTACACATGGAAACGCTCCATTGCTGTAGTGGGTCATCAGTAACTGGAAACTGAGCCGCCATGTTTTTGTAAGTGTTCTGCCCTTCCACTTATGGAATAGAGGCAAATGATGTTGCATGGCAATTTGACATAACTAAGATTTAAAACAACTGCCATAATAACCGGTTTTCAGGTTATTATGGCATTTGAGAAATACCTGTAAACAGTGTGATAAAGGGGGTCCCTGGTAATTTATTTATTTATTTAGTACTAGGATTGCAAATACCTTTGAACCATCTTTTCATTTACAAAGGTTCCGCGTCAGCATGAGAAGTATAAACAAACATAGGGATCAAATAAAAGAGAAATCCATACAGTTAATCACTGATAATCATAAAACACTGACAGCAACAATTACACAAAAAGTTGGTTCAGGTTGCATGTAATGGGTACAGAAAACATCGAGAAAATTGGCATCATATGTGAAAAACAGTAGATACAATAGGTCCAAGTAACATACAGTCATTTGGTATAGGTAACATAGTCCTTAATTACAGGGAGAACATATAATCAAGATGTACAACAAGGTGGGAGGAGGGGAGCAGAATAGCGAGGGGTTTGATGAACGCCACAAAAGGTGTGCAGTGTAGAGGGAGGACAAGGCGGAGGAAATGCTGCCGAGATTGTGGCATTGTCACGAAGTGCTAAGCAACAAGTGCTGTGAGCAGGAGGGGAGGGGAAAGGGAAGCAGTCTGAGGAGAGGATCAAGGTAATGCAGTGAGGGTAGGCAGGTGGTATGCGAGGGAGGGAGGTATGGCGGAGAAGGGAAAAAGGGAAGCAGTGAAGAGAGGATCAAGGTAATGCAGTGAGGGTAGGGGTGGTATGCGAGGGAGGGAGGTATGGAGGAGAAGGGAAAGGGGAAGGTGCAAGAGAGGATCAAGGGTAATGCAGTGAGGGTAGGGGTGGTATGTCGCAGGAGGGAGGTATGGAGGAGAGGAAAGGGAAGCAGTGCAGAGGATCAAGGGTAATGCAGTGAGGGGTAAGTGGTGCTGTCATGAGGGAGGGAGGTATGGAGGAGAGGGAAGGGAAGGAGTGCAAGAGAGGATCAAGGGTAATGCAGTGAGGGTGAGGAGGTGGTATATCTTGGGAGGGAGGTATGGAGGAGAAGGGAAAGGAAGGGAGTGCAAGAGAGGATCAAGGGTAATGCAGTGAGGGTAGGGGGGGTGGCTCCAGGGAGGGAGGTATGGAGGAGAAGGGAAAGGGGAAGCAGTGCAAGAGAGGATCAAGGGTAATGCAGTGAGGGTAGGGGGGTGGTATGTCGCAGGGAGGGGAGGTATGGAGGGAGAAGGGGAGGGGGGAGCGGAGGAGTGTGGCAAATGGAGGAGGGTAGTCCGGGAAATGAAAAGTGTTTGGGCCAAGGGTAACGCAGGGAGGGTCAGCAGTAGGGAGGGAGGATGAGAGAGTAGAGGGATAGGAGTGGTGGACCAGGTAGTTAGAGGAGGGAGGGGGAAAGAGGTGGGCAGGAGGGAGGGAGAGAGTGAACTAGTGGGCTGCAGGGGCCTGAGGAGAGAGTGGGCGACCCATAGGCCTAGGGGGTGCAGTCACACTTGTTGAGATTATTGAGTTGCTGACATAATTTGTGCTTGTATGGGCCAAGTTTATTCTCATCTAGAGATGTGATTTCCCTTTCTCGTTGCTCTTTGTTCCTAAGTAATCTGTCTTCTGTTTTGGTTTTTTTTTAACTCTCTGTTGCACATGTCCGATGGGTCATGTGACCCCAACCACTCTTTGGTTGTAATGAAATGGTCATTTTAACTGAGCTGGTTAGAGTTTACAGGGAGAACCTTTATCTGTCGCCTGACTTGGCTCTTCCTAGTGATGACATGTACTTCCGAACCCACAGGTAAAAAAAAAAAAAAAAAGTCCCTGTGGTGAGAGGGTTACACCAGTATTGGGGAATACACTCTGTTACATTCTTCTGTCTATGTATCTGTTTCCCATCTGGAACCATAGCATCTTCTGGTACCCAGTTCTTCACTGTTAGTTCTACATATCTTACACCTGACAGGTTTCTGCAGTATATTTGGAAGCTGTCTGAATGCCACTTCCAGTGATTCATGGAAGATTTCAGATAGCTAGGTGGTCATCCTCTAGAGGGAGTTGCAAGTCTCAAGGTAGTTTGAATAATGCTAGGTGTAGGTTGCATGTGGCAATCAGTGGTACCCGATAGTATGTTCTTTTTTTTTTTTTTTTTTTGTAACAGGAAGTTCTGTCATTGTACTCGAGTGGCTTGTGCAATCCATTTTTCAGTAGTGTGGGGGGAGTATTTTTGTTTTGCAAAGGCACTATCCAGTTCGTTCAGGTTATTGTCCCTGTCTGTCTCCTCGGAGCAGATCCTTTTGTACCATAGGGCCTGGCTGTAGATACTCCCCACTTCTGTGTGGTGGGGTAAAAGCTGGAGTAGTGGAAGTAGCTGAAGCACTCCATGGATTTTCTGTATTCAGACCTGTAATTTTTTTCTTGAAAAGAAAATAATTTACCCAGTAACATTTTTTTACTGAGTGTTATAATTTACTGCCCTCTAGTGGGTTATGTCTACAAAGCAGAATGACAATTTGGAGTGAAAAGCCTTCTCTGTGTTTCTGAATAGATACGTTTTTTTGCATATGTTTGTCTTCTGCCCTTGAGTCTATTCTTTACAGTCTTGGATAGGAGAAAGCATAACCTGCTAACAAACAACGACAGAATTTTATAGTTGAGTACTGTTCTGCAGTGCTGTTTATGTACTGTGATTAAGCAGGCTGTTGTGAACGTTATGGGGAAATGTGATGTGACAGTAGTGTAACAGTCTGAATGGATGCATAGTATTTTATTTCCAATGTATAAGTGCAGAAAAGGGCACATTAGAGAAGTCACAATGTTGTGGTTTCTAGATATACTGCAGTGTTGGAAGTCATTGTGTTGATATGATATACACTGTAGTTTTCCAAAGTGTGATTAATCTCTCTTTCCACAATAACTATGTTCCAGAGAATAACATGGTAATCAGGTGAGTACATTGGTAACAAGATGGCTTCTTTTTGAGGAACAACCCCAGTACTCCAGGGTATACAACAAATAATACAGAACAATAACAGGTTACACATTTGCTACAATGGTGCAGTCTAGTAATTACAGAGAGCCCCAAGTATTAACTGGCCGTGAGTAAATTATATAAAACTACAGTCTTCTTTGAGGATTATTTTCCCTTTGCCACACCTTTGGACCTATACCCTTGTCATTGCTAAGACCATATGGAAACTTTTGTTAGCCTAGGGCTGCCTATGACAATGTCACATGTCAGCATCTACATAAATGTAGACAGCTCCATCTCTCTTTTGTTCTTTTCCCACCATTGGCTGTACTCGTCAGACCCAAGGGATAAATTCAGCGGATTTGCATCACAATTTGTGACCCAAGATTCAGGAAATGCAAGCCAACTGTGATCATGATTGGCAGTCATTGCTAATCATTCCAAACTGGCAGTAGGTCCTGTAAAAATGCCTTATTCGGCACTGTCTTAAAATTTTTGTTTCAGTCAAAGTACCTTTTTTCTGTCCTCTTCCCCTGCACCCCATGCCGTGTGCCCTGAGCTGTCTGTTAGTGGCTAGATGGATGTGCCAGCTCTACCCCCCCACCCGCTCTCCACGTGGGAGAAATGTGATTCTGTCCTTTGCTGCGTCAGCATCGCCAGTGGAAGAAGCATGTTGGGGAGCCGGACGGAGTTTCAACTGTGGTGAGTACAACGTGTGTTATTTTTGTTGTTTTATTTTAGGGCTTTATTTCCTCGTCATGTTTTGTGGCCGGTAGTAGTAATGTGATGTTATTTTTCTTTGTGTTTCTAGCAGGTCAGAGGAGCCAGGAGGAGTGACTGACTGGAGGAGGATGTGGCCACAGAGAGCCCTTGAGCTGGAAGCTGAGGGAAGTTGAAGAGGCTGAGGGGAGGAGAGCAGAGACGAGAGTGGCTGAGATGCAGCGGCAAGCAGAGGCTGAGACATTTTGACGGTGTTACAAGCGCAGCAGGAGAATCGCATTTCCAAAAAAACAAGTAGAAACGTTTCATTCTTTAAGGGTGGGGAGCATTAACCAAGGGAAGAAACAAACACAGGAGGGCACTGACTAGGCATGCAAAATCAGTGGGGGGATTGCCTGTGCAAATGGCAAAAAGGGCACTTAATTGGCAAGACCGAAGGCCTGGAACACTTAAGCAGGGAAGGTTGGGGGGCGCAGCTGAATCAAAGGGCAGTTGGGAACAGCCAGCAGTTCGCACTGTTTTCAAGAATCAGGACAGTTCTGTTGAACAAAATCTTTGCCAGCTTGGGTCAGGAGTAATGTGCCCTGCAGATGTAGAGATTGGGCATCATCCTCCTGCGCAAACCAAACACGTAATCACTGCACTGCTGCAATGCAGAGAATTTTGGGACAGATTACAAAAATAAAAGTTTGTGCCCTGCAGACTTCGCAGTAAAGGACAACTTTTGACTCTGAATTTACAAACTGTCTGAGCTAAGCATTATGCCCTGCTTTTGCAGTGAAAGTAGTTTGTACCCTCAGTCAAGTTTGAAAAATTAAGTTGTGCTCTGCAGACTTGTGCCCTGTAAACGCAGAGATGAATCTTGGACACCAGCCTCCTTGCTGAGTCAGTGCAACCTGTGGAAAACAGTTCCCTGCTTAAATGAGACATTTTAAAGTTTGTGCCCTGCTCTTCACAGTAATATTTGGGGGAGAAGAGACATAACAGACATTTTGAGCTGCTAAGTGTTGTGCCATGCTGTTGCAGTGACGGGAAGAGACATACTGAGCTGCTAAAAGTATTGTGCCCTGCTAATTTGCAATGATGGGAAAAAGAGACATTTTGCTGTGCTGCTAAGTATTGTGCCCTGCTTCTGCAGTGAAGAGACATTTACTGACTGCTGCTATTAAGTATTGTGCCCTGCTTTGCAGTGATGGGGGGGTATGAGCTGGAAAGTGTTGTGCCCTGCTTTGCAGTGATGGGAAAAAGACATTTAACTGAACTTCTAAAGTGTGTTGCCCTGCTTTTGCAGAGAAATTTACTGAACTACTAAGTGCTGTGCCCTGCTTTTGCAGAGACATTACTGAACTACTAAGTGTTGCGCCTTGCTTAAATTGCAGTGATGGGAAAAGAGACATTACTGAACTACTGGAGCTGTACCCTGCTTTTGCAGTGAATGGAAAACAGACATTTACTGAACTTAACTATAACTAAAGTGCTGTGTCCTGCTTTTGGCCGGGGGGGGGGGGGTGTTACTCAAACTGTCTGAGCTGTTCAAGTGTTGTGCCCTGCTTTTGCAGTGAAAAATTATACTGTGTGGATATTGTGCCAGCCGGTGTGAAAATTATGTGCCCTGCTATGCAGTGTGATTTGACCTCTACCCTGCACACAAAGCATGGGAGGGATGCCCAGCCAGTCAAGGATGGGAGGTTGAGAATTTGTGTCTAGTAGTGTCGAGAGAGGCAAGCAAATCTGCTACCACAGTCCATGTTGGGAGAATTCAGTTAATCCTGAGACCATCCTCTTTTCTTTCTGCTGTAAAAGGTCTGCTCTTGCTGTTCCCATGGAATAACTGTGCTAGGAGGTGGCTTTTAATTCATGTGAAAAAGCCTGCATTGCCAAAAAGCTGCGGAGAGACTGGGGCAGGGACAGACTCGCGGTCCTTGAATTCTGACCAGCATGCACTGCTGCACAGTTAACTCTTCTGGATGTAGCTGAGCTGCTGTTATTCTGCTTTACTTCTCAGTACAGCCACTGAAATGTGTTAAGTGCCTAACTTCAAACTTTTTTTTTTGCATTATTTATTTTTCCCTCCTACGTGCTCCGGGACCTGCCACTCCTTCAGGCCACCATGGTCCCCGACAACCTCCTACTACCCCCTCGAGCCTCCTTACCTCATATCATAGCCTCCTTGGGGTAACCCAGCATAACCCTTTGCTGGGTGGGTCCCTGTCCTTTGAGGGGGAAGATACTGGTGGGGACAGCCAGCACGCTCTTTCTCTTGGCCCCTGGGTGCTGCTGAGGTGGATATGGCTCCTTAGGGAGTTTTGGAAGTGTCAGCAGACTGGCAGCCATCACCTGGCCGATCCCTGATGCGGTTTCCACTTTTCTGGTGTTTTCCCCTGTTGCAGTGCTTCCAGTCTGCACCGGGGGCCACTGCAGAGCGATGCAGCCCTGCTACCCACCCCAGGAAAGGAGAGCAGTCCCTACGGATGCTCAGTCCTCTCTCCCCCCCCCCCACCAACCCCCAGCAACCCGAGTCCATTCCTGAACCTGAGTTGCCGGTGTGGTGGGAGGTAAGGCACCAGTGCCTCAGCCCTCTGTGCCACCGAGCTGGCTCAGCTTCAAACATTTTAATAATTGTAGTCTGTCTGACATGGCTGGAGTGAAACTAGCAACTGCTGAAGGATGGCACCAAAAATATGATCCAGAAAAAAAAAATGGCTGCAGATAAGCAGTGAGGGAGACTTTGCAGTGCATGTTAGTTGCAAATTGTGCTGTGAGTACAGAGGTGAGCTGTGTTGGTTGAGGAACTTCAGTGAGGCATTAATTGCAGGGATAACAGGCCCCCAGCTGAAAGTTGACACCATCCGGAAACATCTTCAGACTGAGCAGTACAAGAAAGCTATTAACATTTTGAAATTTGGTAAAACAAGGTCACCACTTGATATACATCGCAACACCACAATTTGTAAGTTAAAATAGCGTGTGTGTGTGTTTTGGGTGAGGGTTACATATTTGGACCCAGAGCTAAAACAATTTTTATTTATTTGCAGGAAGAGCTTTCGGTAATGCAGAGGAACAGCGTAGACTGATTTTAAGCAGGCTGATGAAGATCCTGTATATGATGGCCAAAGAGGACATCCCTATTAAAAAGTTTGAAGTGATAGCAGAACAAGAGCAGCGCCATTGAGTGCATTTGGGCAATAAATACATTAACACTGTTAGTGGGAAAGAACTTGCAATGTGTATTGGCAAGAACCTAGAAGAAAACCTGCTGACAACTGTCAGAAATGCAAATTATTTTTCAGTGCTTATGGACTGTAGTACTGACAGTGGTGAAATTGAAAAGGAACTGGTTTACGTTATTTGTGTAAATCCCAGCGATGGTCACGTGGAGACTAAATTTCTACCAATGAAAGCTATATACAATGGCACAAGTGAGGGACTGAAAAATCTCCCCTTAGAAATTCTTGCAGAGAGAGGCCTTGGTAGAAAAAAAATGGTTGGGTTTGAGGCTGATGGGGCAGCTGTCAAGATTGGTGTAAGGCAGGGTCTTGCTGCACTTTTAAGGGAAGACATTGAGTGGTTAGTTGCTGTTCATTGTTTCTCACAAAAGATGCTTTGAATAACACCTATTTCAATGAAGTGTCAAACTTTCTGACCCAACTGTTTTATTTATTTTAGTTTATTTATTGAAAAGTTTCACCAGGAAAGAGACACTGAGCAAACATTGCTAGTTTCCGGGTGTGTCCTAGGGGAAGGGGAATAGGGATACAGCAGTATACAGTGATAACATAATGCAATAATGTAAAGGAAATTAGAAACAAAATACAAAAACATAACATGTATTATTGTTTATTGAAGAGAAATCGTAATTACAATCCTTTGAGTCACAGACTTCTTTGCAAAGGCTCCACGTCAGAACACGAAAGGTTAAAACATTACATTATACAGAAATTAAACAACATGAATCAGTTCTGGTATATATACATATTATTTACATAGTAGGATAACAGCATCCAGGATCTTAGAGAAGACCCTAGGTCAATTGTTGTGGGATACTGCAGGTTATAGTTTGAAGGGTCATTAGTAGGACCCCGAGTCAGGGTTTATATACGTAGATTATAGGACCCGAGTATGTAGTCATAAGTAAAGCAAAACATTTTGTTAATACTACACAGGGATATATACAGATTGATCACATAGCTGGAGAATTCAAATGGAAGTGCAATACCTAAGAGGATTCAAAGAGTGAGGGGGGAAAAGGGAGTTAAAGGCAGTTACAAGAAGTAGAGAGAGAATTGTGAAGGAGGGATGAGGGGCAGAAGGGGAGCTGGCGTGGTGGATTGCTTGAGGAAGGGGGTTCCACATTTTAGGGAGATGGTGAGAGAATGCAGACTGGCCAGTTATAGATGATCTAGGAGGGATAGCCATGGTGTGAGAATTGTACCTCCAGAGGGAGTTTGGGGGGGAGAGGTGATAAGCAGGAAGCCAGATAGGAGGGGAGGGAACCAAGCCAAAATTTAGAGAGGAAGGAGATGCAGTGAGAACAGCGTCTGTCATCAAGGGAGAGGAAAGATAAGAGACTGGAAGAGATTACGGTGGTGAGTACAAGGGGGACTATCAAGGGCAAAGGGGCAGAAGGAGTGGTAGAGGGTGTCCAGTCTGGCAAGGGAAGTTTTGGGGCGGCACTGAAGACTATATCACCGTAGTCAAATAACCTTCCAGCTGCCACGCTGGGAGCCCACCCCAGCATGGCAAAAGTCTGTATGGCCGACGGGGGTGCCCAATCACCCGTCGGCTCTACTGCCACCCCCCCAAAAAAGAACCTTCCAGCTGCCACGCTGAGAGCCCACCCCAGCGTGTCAAAAGTTCCACATCATCTTCCTGAAGAAGAAAAAAAAAAACATATTAGAAAAAAAAAAAAAAGTCCCTCGTTGGCTGTCTTGCCCCCCTCCCCCAACCTGCATCCACCTCCCTACACCCCCCTCCCCCCGACCCCATACTTACCTCCAGAGCCCAGCGTGAAGATCTTCGGTGGAGGGGAACATGTCTGCACTCTTCAAAGCCAACCGCGAACTGAAGAAATGCCAGTAAGCTATATAATGGCATAAATGGTTTTTTTTCAACTTTGGTGCATATCTCTGCCATTTTGTGGCATTTTTTTACCAAATTTTCAACGTGGGGTTCTTGGGGCCCTCCCTCGTGAACTCAGTCACTGTCATTTTATTATTCAGTCCCAAAGGGTGATTTCGCGGTCACTGTGCGGAACCACCTTTCGGGATCGAGTAAAGAAACGACAGTGGCACAGTTCATGGTAGGCCCCCAAAACCTATATTGAGAATTTGGATTCAAAAATGGCTATTATACTTGATGCATTGTGCAGTTCTTACGCACGCTCAGTAACCTCGTAATTTTTAATATTTTCACTCCAGATTTTCAACATTGCCGTTTTACCACACCTCCTTATGAGCAGTGCAGCTGTCATTTTTCACATCCTGCCCAAAATGTGTTTTCACGCATGTAGCGCACAGTGGCACAGTCGGTGTGCAAAATTAATGTTTGGGACAGATTTAGAAAATCACAGTGACACTGTTCATGAGCAGAAGTCTTAAAATGGTTATTTTAAAAATTTGGTGACAAAAGTCAATACAAGCATTTGTCAGTGCGGAATGTTGCTTTCTTCTATGTGCTGTTTAGGTATTTGGAAGTCATTGGAGTGTAAATATTGAAAATTTGCGAACTTATGAGTGTGCGTAGGAACTGTGCAACGCACGCTCGTAAAACAGTCATTTTTAGGATTTTTTCACCAAATTTTCAACATAGCCATTTTAAGACCTCTGGTCATGAACAGTGTCACTGTGATTTTGTTAATGTGTCCCATACATTGAGTTTGCACACCGACTGCGCTACATGGGCGGAAACACGTTTTGGGCAGGATGTGAAAAATGACAGCTGTACTGCTCATAAGGAGGTGTGGTAAAATGGCAATGTTGAAAATCTGGAGTGGAAATATTGAAAATTCGCAAACCTACGAACGTGCGTGGGAACTGTGCAACGCACACTCGTAAAACAGTCATTTTTAGGAATTCTTTCACCAAATTTTCAGCATTGCCATTTTAAGATCTCTGCTCATGAACAGTGACACTGTAATTTTTCTTAATGTGTCCCATACACTGAGTTCGCTGTGACTTCTGCGCCGTTATGCGCTTCATCGTGAGCAATCCGTTTTGGGTGAGACATGAAAAATGACAGCTGTACTACTCATAAGAAGGTGTGGAAAAATGGCAATGTTGAAAATCTGGGTGGAAATATTGAAAATTCGCAAACCTCTGACGGATAGGAACGAGCATACTGCCGTTCGTAAAACAGCCATTTTAGAATTTATTCTGCAAATTTTCAACATAGCCATTTAAAGACCTCTACTCATGAACAGTGTCACTATGATTTTCTTAATTTGTCCCGTACATTGATTTACTTACCAGACTGCCATTCCTCAGCTACATAGGCGGAAACAATTTATGGTGAGATGTGAAAATGACAGCTGTACTACTCATAAGAAGGTGTGGTAAAATGGCAATGTTGAAAATCTGGAGTGAAAATATTGAAATTTAGCGAACTTACGAGCCTGCGTAGGAACTGCGCATGCAGCTAAATAAAACAGTCTTTTTGGAATTTTGGCACCAGATTTTCCAAAATGGGGTTTGAGTCCCCTTCTCGCGAGTGATGTCACTGTCATGGCGGTATTGCCGGGCCCGGTGATTTGCGATCACTGCGCGGTCACTGCAATCAATCACCGCCGGGCCCCCGTCTGCTCATGACAGTGTTTATCGTCATGAAAGTCTAAAACCCATGTTAGTAGTGCAAAATTCCAAATTAACTGAGATATGCAATAAAGTTGAAACCACCCTATCTAGCTCATTATACAGCTTACGGCATTTCCTCAGTTCGGTTGGCTCTGAAGAGTGCAGGCGTGTTCCCGGTCCACCAAAGATCGTCGCTGGAGTCCGGAGGTAAGTATGGGGTGAGGGGGTGTGGGGAGGCTGGGTGCTGCAGTGGTGGGTGTGGGTTGTGGGAGAGTCGGGAGGCGCACCGCGGACCGTTTGTCTTACAGGTAAAAAAAAAAAAAAGATGTCGTGGGACGTTTGCCACTCTGGGGTGGGCTCCCAGCGTGGCACAAGGGCGTGAGGCGTTCAGCTGGCGGGATTGGGCACCCCGACCGGCAAAGGACTGATTGCCCGCTGGGTGGGCTCCCAGCGTGGCAGCTGCACCTCCAGGGGGAGGCAGCGCAGCTCAGCCGGCGAGTTGGGCACCCGTCGGCAATACAGTGCGTGCGGGGAGCTGTGCATGAGCAGCTTCTTATCGCTGCTCACTCAAGCGTAACTCCCCTTTCAACTGTATGTCCTGCATTTGGGCGTGTCATAGACAGCTCCAAAATAAATCAGCTTCCCAGAAACGCCTGCCAGCCACTGCCTGAGGAGGAGGAGGTGACCACCTCGAAATCTCGATGATGGCACTATGTTTCTTGCACATGCGTGCAAGCAACATAAAATGACTGTGTTACGAGTGAGCATTGCACAGTTTTCCGCACCTCATCGTTCACGAATTTGTAATATTTTCAGTCAGATTTTCAACACTGGCATTTTTCCACACCTCCTTATGAAGAGTACAGCTGTCATTTTTCATACCCTGGCCAAAATGTGTTTTTGCACTTCCGGCGCAGAAATGCGTGGTCGCTGTGGGAAATCAGTGTTCGGGACAGACTGAGAGAATCACAGTGACACTGTTCATGAGCAGAGGTTCCAAAATGTCTGTGTTGACAATCTGCTGTAAAAAATCCCCAAACTAATTACATTACGGGTGTGCGTTGCACAATTTCTACGCACGCTCGTGACTTCACCATTTTTTTTATATTTTCACTCCATATTTTCAGCATTGCCATTTTTTACACCTCTCCATGAACAGTACAGCTGTCATTTTCTACATCCTGTTCAGAATGTGTTTTCTGCCAAATGGCATAGTCGCTGTGCAAAATCAGCTTTTGACTAATGAACTGATATTGCCACTGTTCATAAGGTGGAGGTCACAAAAAACCCATGTTGAAAATTTGGTGTGAAAATCCCAATGAACGCCTGTGGCGTTAGGGTTTACGACCATAACGCCCTTCCCTGTAGAGACTGACAGGCATCAGGGGTGTGACTTGGGATTGTCGCCTGTAATGCTCAAGCCATTCCACCCCCACCCACACCCTGCAGCCAGTGACAGTCATCGTGGTGTACCTTGGACTCTTCAGCTCCAGAGTTCACCCCATTCTCCTATACTGCATCCATCTCACCGTATTTTCTGATGGAAAGGGGTGAGCATAAGGCCCAAAGACCCCAAGGCACACCATGACACTTGTCGGTGTCTGCAGGGTAGGGTATGGTGAAATGGCATGGCCGTTATGCCTGATGACCCAAAGGCACACCCCAATGCTTGTCAGTCTCTGGGGTGGTGGTGGGGTTGGCTTCAGTTAAATACTTCACTGCCATTCCTAATATGCATCTCTCTAACTCCTACACTACCAATGCCAGCAAGCAAACATTTGGCATTGACAAATGTATTGTATTTTGAACAGCTGCTTCAGCCACTTGCCAGATTCTCACTGGCACTTCAAAAAGAAATAGTTGAAATGCCAGAGCTACTTAGCTCTGTTGAAACTTAGAGCAACACTCTTGAATATGCAAAGCAGAGTGGTCCCATAGGTGGCAGTGAATTTGACATTCTCTTAAAAAATGGGTCTGACGTTCTTTCAGGAGCATGTCCTGAAGTCACTTACAAGGGTATGAAATTAACATATTTCAGTGGCCAATATGTTAACATTTTTAAATAGCAATGTAAGAAATACATTACAAACATTGAGGAGTGTTGTGAAGAAAGGTTCTCTTTGACTGATGAAAGTAGTATCTATAACCGTGCAAAATTGTTAGTTACCAGATTTTGACCAGCAGACCCAAAGGAGCTGGAGCTGTATGGTAACAATGACATTACTGTAGTAGCTGGCCATTTTTCAGCACTTTTGCAGCCTGACTGTGACAGTGCTCTGCTGCTTGCAGAATGGCAAGAGTTAAAGATTTTTGCTCAAACCAATTTCATGAATCTGTCTGCCTCTGCTGTCTGGTCAAAGCTGGCATGTGACTTCCAAAATTCTTATCCTAATCTGTTGAAGCTTGTAAATGTGTTACAAGTATTTCCTGTGTTTAATGCAGTAGTGGAAAGGTGTATCTTATCTGTGTTAATCTTCACCATTCATTACCTTTGGGTAATGTGGCTGGAGGTCACAACCCCGAAGGAGCTCTTTTTTTGGGGGGATGGACGGAGTCGATGCACCATCGGCGCCGCCTTTGAGGCCGACGCATTGCGTGGCGCTCATGGGTTGGCCATTATGTGTCGTCGACCCTGCCCTCCTGCCAGTTCTTCGTCTCCCGCTGTAGAAGTTGCACCTCGTGGGAAGCTCAGCTGCGCAAGAGGCCTACTGACCGAGAGAGAAGAAAGCCTTGACACCCAAGTTACCGTCGACACCGAAATATCTTTGATGCCGTCTCTCTATCCTGCCAGTTCTGTTTTCGCCACCACTCGACACCACTGGTAAGGCTGTTCCTTTTCTTTATTTGTTAGTGACGTCGAGTCTTTGTTTAGCTTGTTTTTCCATAGGTCATGTCTCAGTCGGGGGGGCAAGAAATCTTTAAAGACGGGATGGCCCCCTATGCGACGGTGCCCGTGCGGCTGTAAATACTCAGTCACCGACCAACATGACCGTTGCCTCGCATGTCTTGGCCCACTTCACGACATGTATTCATGCAACGCCTGCTTCTCCATGGACCGTCTTGTCATCGAACAATATGTGTGGAAAGTTGGACGAGCTCCGCCGACTTTTGGGGGATGGGCGTGCACGCGTCAGGCCAAGCCACGGTATCGCGGCCTTTCCTCTGGGTCCCCTT
The DNA here is from genome assembly GCA_016271365.2 of Neoceratodus forsteri. Lineage (NCBI taxonomy): Eukaryota > Metazoa > Chordata > Ceratodontiformes > Ceratodontidae > Neoceratodus > Neoceratodus forsteri. The sequence continues at coordinate 1,349,410,810 of CM057456.1, read as the reverse complement.
CCAGTTGTATATGGACCATAGAGGAGGGGCTTCTGCTCCTGTTAGCCTCGCCACTGCGGATTCTGTTGTTGTTGCAGCTGCTCACAACCGCACTGGCAGACCTAAACATACAAGTACAATACCTCCAGATAGAGACTGTAGAAGTTTTGATTACATGGGGAAGAAAGTATTTGCTCTAAACACAATAAATATCAGAATACTTAATTACATGGGACATATGCTGAAATACCAGCGTATGGTGAGCACCTCTACTGGGATGTTATAAATAGACTACCTGCATCCCCTGAAAAAGAGCAACTCACATCAATAATAAGTACCTTCACATCCCTTTCTCGACATTTATTAAGATCAGGATACGATATTGCTGATGCTTCAGCTAGAGCCTCTGCAGTCAGTATTCTTGTACGCCATCAGGCATGGCTCCAACTCTCAGGGCTAGCACCTGATATTCAACAGAAAGTGGCTAATGCCCCCTTTTCAGGTGACCATCTTTTTGGCCCAGGGGCTCAAACGATACTGGATGATCTACAAGCCTCAGGCAGACAACTAAAGACAGTACAATACATGTACCAAAAACCACACCCTCAATATAATTATTCATACAAAGTTGGAACTAATTATGCTCAATGAGAAAACTTTAAGGGCAGAGAACAAGTGACAAGGAATGCAACAAAGCTGACCCGTGGCCGCCACTCTGGCCAGCCCAGCGCCTCTTTCTCTCACTAAAGACTTTAGACTTTGCCCCAGTCTCCTCTTCTAGGCCTCGGAGACCTCTTGGGGCTTCAACTGTAGATCAGACTGAGGCCTTTTTCCATAAGGCTTTATACATCTAGCGACTTTTTCGGAGGCATCACCGTTACAGACCATCATGGCCACTCCATAGGGATGCCTCTTGACCTGTTGTGCGCTGGACTCCATGTCCCTCCCACGAACAGGTCCAATAACTACTACTACTCACATGCTGAGACACAATCAATATATCCTGGTATGGATTATATTATTCCTTCACTTGATCATGACCAAAGATCACATGAACAAGGGTGAGTACATATACAGAGATTATAAATCTTAAAAACTCTGCATGTCTTTTGTGATTGGTCAAAAAAAAAAAGTATAAATATATGTATGTATGTGTGTATACATACATATATACACACACGCACACACACACATATGTGTTTTACCAATCTCAAGAATGAGATCCACTGCCTTATGATTTTGATTATATTGTTCATTATTTTACCTTCTGTTTTTTCCAAACAATATATATAATGGACTTACCATATGAACATTTCAGATTTACACCTAACAAGGTTGCAGGCCCTGACCTACCTGGGACCCACTTGTAAGTAAGATTACTAATACAAGATGGATATGTCAACATCACTCTATTACTTCACATGTTGCTTAAAACCAAATGCAAAATTAACTATAGCTACTGATTCTAAGAATCATTGACTTCCTTTATGTCACAGATACATTGTTTCCTTTTGCAACATTATCTGCTACTTAAGTATCCTATTCATGCTAAATAGATACATTTTCTGCTGTCGACAGATGTGGTAAAAACTCAGTTTGCTACATTGTTGCACTTCTAAAGAATAACGTTGTATTATTTGAGCTACTGTTACAACTTGAAACACAGTAGCCTTTAGCTGAGACTGTCTTTTCGCTGCAGATCAGTGAGAGCAATTATTCACTCCATGATACGGTGGAATTCTTCAGATTTGTTGATATAATTGACATGTTCTCACCCTGATCGGGCTGCCATTCTCTTACATTCATCTGATAAACACCTACTAATAGCAGGTCTGGCTTATATGGCTTATCTCCCTCCTGTCTGCTGTTCTTACTGTCCTGCTAGCACAGCTGCACATGAGGATTCCACAGTGGTACCTTTGTGCCCACGTGGGTGCCTTAGAGGCCTGCAAACAGTCCCTGATCCACCAGACAGCAAGATATCCCTGCCCACACGCAGAGCTCCCTCCTGGAGCGGACAGCCATGCGGGTGCCTTGAAATAAACTACCTCCAGTTGCAGCACCCTTGTGAGGGTTGAGTCGTCGACATGCTGCGTGCGTCGACTGCCGCCCACCCCCGGCTCGACATTTCCTTTATAGGTGCTGTCCTGTGACATCACATCCTGTTGGTCGTTTTACTAAGTCCCCACTTCTCCATTTGCAGGTTATACCTGCTAGCCTCTAGAGGGACCTTCTGACTATTCCACCTCAGTCTCCCCACCTGAATCCCCTCCCCCTCCTACTTCCTGGAACCTCTCTACCTGCTTAGGCTACTTCTCTCTCTACTCTCATCTCTGCCTCTGCCCACACCTCACCCTCACACCCAGCCTTCGAGCTAGCCCTACTCACTGACCCTGCTCCACGGCCTGACTCCACACCCAGCCTGCCACTTTAACCCCAGCGTACCACAGGAGTCGCTATTTCAACCTTGATTTCTGGCCCAAACCCAGCCCGCTTTGTCACCTAGAACCTGGATCCCTGCTCTCAGCCAGGTCCTGTCTCAACTGCCCTGCCAGGGTCTTGAACCTTGTACCCTGTCCATCAGAGTCTGTGACACTACCACTACTCCAAAGTGGTATCTACACTTTCTGAGGGGCAGCCAAGATACTTGAACCTTTCCGCCCTGCTGTTACCTAGGCACTGTGTTTGTACACCTCCTCCTCAAATGTTTCCCCCTCATTTACATGCTAGTACCCACATCTCATCAGCCAAACATCCCCCCTGGCCCACTTGTACCAGCACCTTCAACTGTCCCTGACTTTGGCCGATCCCACCCTACACTGTCCATGTACCTGGCCCACAGCACCACCCCTGAAACCCTTCCACTGCCTACCCTACCTCCCCATGGCCGCTACTTGTCCTTGCCCTCCCAACCCTTCGAACCCTGCCCATTCCTTGTTCCCCATGGCCTCCTCCCCATCCCTGAGTACCCCCTGGAAGCTTACATACTACTACCCCCTGATCATGTCCTTGGTCTTCCTACTACTCCTTTAGGGTAATATACATCCAAACCCAGGCCCTGTCTCCTCCAACCCACCAGCTGGGTACAATGGTCTCCGCATAGCCTCCATGAACATATGCAGCCTAATGAAAAAAATTTGATGCCCTCCAGTGCTGGGTGATGCTGCATCAACCAGACACCATAACACTGGTTGAAACCTGGCTGTCCAAATCCACCCCTGACTCCTTTGTCTCCCTCCCAGGCTATACCTTATACCACGAGGACTGAATAGGCAAACGTGGGGGTGGCTGTGCAATCTATACCAGGGACACAATCATCGGACAAGCACTTCCTGCCCCTGCTGTTGTAAATGGGGCCCAGGTCCTTACCCTCAAACTTGCTCCTATCCCCTCCAGGGGCCCTCTATATCTCACCACTGCCTACGTTCCCCCAAAGAACCAGAACCCGGCACTGATATCTTTAACAGAATATCTTGCCACCCACCACTACAAGGCAGAACAAATCCTAGTGGGGGACCTAAACATGAACTGGCTCAGCACCTCCTCTTCTACTATCCGAGATTCTTTCGCCGCCCTAGACCTGACACAACTCATTTCCCAGCCCACCAGAGTAAACTCAATGAGAGGTACCAGTACCCTTCTGGACGTCATTATCACCGACCGCCCCAATAAAATTCATAAAATCCAGGTCTTCCAGACTCACTAAGTGACCACCTCCTATCCTATTCCTTTGGCGGCTCCCACTTCCAAACCCACAGCGGACCACACCCATGAAGCCCTCCGACCTGGTGGCCTGATGAAACTCAAACAATTTCTCACCCAGATCAGTTGGTCCCCCATTCATCATGCACCGACATAGACACTGCCCTCGCCTTTTTCTCCACACTTTAACAAGGTCTAGAGACCTGTTTGCACCCCTCACTGGAGGTCGATCCAAAAACGTAATGCACCCTAGGTTACCCCTGCCCTACTACAAATGCTCAGAAATAGAGATAACCTCTGGCACCTTGCCACTGAAACGGGCCGGATGACGGATAGACAGGCCTACAATGCTGCTCGGAACAAGTGCACATGGGCCATCCGTAAAGCCAAGGCCAACCATTACCAGGCCACCCTCACCTCCTCCTCCTGGGGGTGTGCCCGGACTTTCTGGGACAATGTTAAACAACTAAATGGGAAACCATGCTCTCCCCCAATCCCAGCTCACAATTGATGGCTCCACCTTCACCGGCCCTGCTTGCATAGCTAACCACCTGAACACCGCCTTTACCGACCTTAGCTCTGTCCTCCCTAGTAATTTCTTTGACCCTCCCCCTACCCTACCTCCCCCTGACCTCCAACGCCCCAGTTTCCATCTACGTAGGGTATCTGCCCAGGAAGCCAGACCACTCCTAATTAAAGCATTAAAAGGCAGTAGTCTTGGCAGTGATTCCCTGGACCCCAGTATTCTCCGGCTGGTGCTGGATGAAGTCCTTGCCCCACTCACCAGCTTACTCAACCGATCTCTCTGCCTGGGGTGATTCCCCACTGCATGGAAAACAGCCATAGTCACACCCATCCATAAAGGGGGCAACAGGTCCTCCACCGGGAACTACCGACCTGTCTCCATCCTTCCTTCCGTCTCCAAAGCCCTGGAAAAAATGGTGTCCATTCAAATTACAGAATATTTTGCTAAACATAATGTCCTATGCCCAGAGCATCACGGCTTCCATGCTGGTCACAGTACTGGCACTGCACTTGTTGAGTTCTCCAATTTCCTACATTCCTCCCTGGATGCTAGCTCACTAGTTGGTGCAGTGTTCGTTGACCTCTCAAAGGCCTTCGACACTGTCTCCCACCCCCATCTGCTGAATGCCCTAGGCCACACTGGTTTCTCCGCTGGCCCTCTCCCCTGGTGCACAAGCTACCTATCCACTCGCTCCCAATGTGTAAAAATCAATGGAACACTCTTCAAAACACGTCCCGTCCACTCAGGGGTACCTCAGGGCTCCATCCTGGGGCCCCTACTCTTCTCTATCTATCTAAACACCCTGCCTAATGCCTGCTCTGGCAATATTCTTATGTATGCAGACGATGCCATCATTTTTGCCACCCATCGCAATCCCATCTCCCTCCAGGACACTCTGCAACAATCCTACGATGATGCCGAGGCCTGGTTTAAAGAGCACAGACTCGTCATTAATCTCAAAAAAAACCAAAACAATGTTTTTCGCCCACCCCCAAAACAAAGGCCACAACTTCCCACTCCATATCCTCCCTAGTACCAGTCAACCGCTTGAACAAGTCTGCTCCTACAAATACCTTGGGGTCACCTTCGATTCAGCCCTCACCTACCACACCCACATTGATGCCCTTGCATCCGCCACTAACACACGGCTTGGCATCCTCTACAGCCATAAAAACTGCCTCTCACCTGACGCTGTCCGACTGGCAGTTACATCTTCAGTACGGTCCCTTGTTGACTGTGGCCTGCCAGTCTATGGTGCGGCTGACACTACCGCCCTCAACAAAATTCGGTTCACCCTAAATAAGGCCTACAGACTGATTACTGGTGCCCCCAGGCTCACACGTACTTGTCATCTCTATGATGAGGCAAAATTGCTAAACCTAGATGAACGGCTACGCTATCAAACCTGCCTCCTCACAAAGAAAACTCTACTCAAGCTATCCCCCATGGGGTGACAGCCTCCATCCACCACACCCAACACTCTATCACAACCCGTACCTCGAGCAAGACCAGTCTACTGGTCCCCAGATCCAGGACCACCCATGGTCAGAGGTCCTTCTGTTACAGAGGTCCATCCTGGTTTAACTCTCTCCCTGCTCCTATCTCCAAAGCCCCCACAATCTCCACCTTCAAAACTGCCCTTCGGAGCCAACTGTTTAGCACGCGAGCTCCTGTCTGTAAATGGCATCTTGATCTCTCCACACTTGATAACGCCCTTAGGCAGCACTCAGACTCGCCCTCCCCCCACTTTCCTCCCCATAGCCTGTTGCCTCTCTTATTACCAGCATGTTCTCAGCTGTATCATTGTAATGTCTACCAAATTATTTAAAACGTACGCAACCATTCTATGTAACCCTAAGTATGTGACACTTATGCTGTAACCAAAATTTATTTCTGTTTGTCCTCAATATGACGTGGTACCTTTGGAAATGAGCCTCTGGCTCAAAGGTTGTAAACCGATGTACAAATAAATAAATAAATATGTTAGCCATAACCCTATAACAAATAAGATCATGGAACTCTTACAAATAGAATACAAAAAATTATTTTATATGCTGATATACTACTTGCAGCATTTATTGGTCCTAAGACCACATTATCCTTATGGCAGAATGCCATATTTGGCCACCCCACTGCCATATAACTGCTTGGGAATCTCCCAGAAGTAATAACTTACTGCAAGAGACCATTCCGTGGAAGATAGAGCAGTTACGCAAAGATTTTTGTTGTAACAGTAGATATTCTAGGACTGTCTCTTGCAGTAAGTAGCTTCCCTCCCTCCTACCCCCTGCCATGCTGCAACAGGAAAAAAGATAAAGGGTTGGGAAGCTTCGATCCCTCCACTTTGCCGAGCTGAAACTGGTGGGGAACGGAGCTTACCAGGGACCACCCACTTTTATAGGTACAGCCCAGGAAGTGAGGTCGTGTGGATGGTACCTGGAGTGGAGACTGCTGGAAGAAACTTCCGTGCTGGAGCACCACCTATCGGGAACTCCCAGAAGTAATGACTTACTGCAAGAGACATTCCTAGAAGATCTACTGTTATGACAAAAAATGTTGCTTAACTGCTCTTTCTAGGAGTGGTATATGTTGTTCATCTGCACTGACCCACCGCCCTCCCCGGCTTTGACACACAAACCTGCCTTCCAGCGGGCTAAGATCTGGAAACATGGGGTGGAGCTGGGGGTTATACCACCCGGGGTGGGTGGGAGGAGCCAGCTTGAAGACTTTTCGGCACATCTTAAAGCAGCAAGGTACCTGCCAACAAGTGTGGATGAACAACATATACCACTCCGAGAACTACTGTTATAGGTTGAGTAACCTGTTTTTATCTTTCTGCTCCATTAATAACTAATCCAGTTTTACTGTACAAGTTACAATGGTGTTCCCCTGTGTTTCACCCTTAGAGCAAATCTACATATGGTGTTATACGGACCAATCCTTTGCTGTTTGCTATTCTTACTGTCCTGCTAGCACAGCTGCATATGAGGATTCCACAGTGGTACCTTTGTGCCCAGTGGGTTCAGCATTCAGATGAGCTGGAGTGTCTCATACAGGTGACTCCTTTGCTTCACCACTCCCTGCTTTGATGGTTGGACCTCTCCAACCTAGGGACAGGATTGCCCTTTTTCCATCTGTGTCATGTGCTAGCCATGATGACAGATGATTCTGTTCCGGAGTGAGATGCACATTTTGGCCCCTCCAGGCTCCTGGTTACTGATCCCCTTGGATACACTTCTGCACAGCAACACTCTGGAGGTGAGGGCTGTTGTACTTGGCCTACAGTCCTTCACCAGTTTCCTACAGGCTCCCCAGCTGTTGATCCATATGGACAACATCTCAGTGATGTACTGCATAACCCACCAAAGCAGTGTCCACTCGTAATCCCCTCTGCAGAGGGCTGATGAGAGTATGGCACTGGATCTTGGAACACTACATGTTTCTGTCTGCTGTCTTTTTGCTCTGTACACTCAAAGCCCTACCGGATCATCTCAGTTGGTCCCAGACACTCTGCTATGAATGGGAGTTGTTGGACTGTGTTGTGGGTGACCTCTTTGTAAGGTAGGGTAGCCTGGACATCCACCTCTTTGTATCTCCATACAATGCAAAACTTGCTTTTTTGCTCGCACGCTCCAGGGCCTGGAGATTTTTGATGAGACGCATTGTCCCTCTCTTGGAAAAAGGGGCTCATATACCCATTTCCTCCATTCTGTCTGATGAGAGGGTTCTGGCCAAGTTGCAGGTCAACTCAGCCACCCTGATTCTGGTGGTCCTATACTAGCCCAGACAGATCTGGCTTCCTTTGCTTCAGCAATTGACAGTAGAACCCTTTGTCATTCTCCCTCTATGAGCGGGACTTCTATTATAGGAGCAGGGTTGTCTGGTGCATCTGGATCTTTGATCATTGCACCTCCACGCCTTGTTCCTCAGGATGTAGAGTTTTTCTGCTTTGGGGTTTCCCAGTGGTTGCAGCTGTGCTGCTGGTGGTCTGTAAGCAGTCTGCTAGCTTGTAAGTTATCTGCTAGATACACCTACTCGCAGAAATGGAAGTGTTTTATGATTTGGTGTGCTGCCCATCAGCTGGTCCCCTTTGTGTACAATCAGTCAGATAATGGACTACTTCCTATCCCTTATGGATGTGGGCCTTGGGTATTCTTCTGTAAAGGTTCACTTGACTGCGGTGTTGGCATTTCATGCCCTCACCGATGGCAAAATGGTGGCCCAACTTGAGGTTTCTTGCAGGTTCCTCAGAGGTATTCTCCTTGTACACCCCCCAGTCTATGGTCCAGTTTCAGTTTGTGACTATATTTCAGTTCTGGAATACCGGCCCGGTGACATTGAGGATTGAGGCGCTGGACGCCACACCTCGCAAAACACTGGTGACTCGGGTTTGGGAGTGGACTCTGGACACTGGTGGGTCATCTGGGGGGAGATAGGCTTGAGCGTCCTATGACAGCTCGACTTCTTCTGGGAGGAAACAAGTCAATGCCCGCGCACTTGCCTGAGAGTACTGTAAGCCCCTATTGTAGGGGATAGGCGGCCGTTGTACAGCGTGGACGTCTGCGCCTTGCGCCATGACTTCGCAGGAGTTGCACACTGTATGGGGAGGGAGAAATCAAGAAAAGAGCCTGCCACCACTGGGAGATGGGGAGCCAGGAGACGTGCCCACAATGCGCCCACTTTACTGACCCAGACCGATGAAATGTAAGTTACGGGGTGTCCGCACCCCCACCTCGTCCCCACCTGGGGGAGAAAGTGCGGCTCCATGGGGCACTAGGGTCCGTTCTGGGCAGGGTGGCAGGCAGTAGGATGTCTGCCATGTCTCTCATGATGGGTCGGGGGTGGCAGGCTGGGATTAGGCAAAATAAAGTGTAGTTTCAAAAAAAATAATAATTCAGTTCTGGAGACCTTTACTGCACCTTCCTTCAAGTCTGCTGCTACTTGTGAGCTGTGTTTCCTCTCTTGATAAACATTGTTCCTCACAACTATGATGTCTGCAAGACTTATTTAAAAGAATTGCAGTCTCTGGTTGCAGAGAATCCTTGTCTTGTTTTCTACAAGGATTGGGTTACCATGTGTATCCTCATTTTCTGCCAAACGTAGTTTCTAAGGGGACACTGAGTCTATTAGAGATTCATCAATCAGATGTCATGTACCCGAACATTGGTGCTCATTATCAGGAGTCCAGAATTGTGAATATTTTCCAGTATAATTCAATCGGAAAAACTGTATCCTCAGAAATTGTTTAAACAGGGCCTCATGGACTTCCCTGTTATAAGTGCCGCCCGCGTACTTACCAACATTAAGATGAGATGCCAGTGAGAGTGTGAGGGTGCACTGCATTATAATCAATGGGCGGCATCTTTTCTATCCATTTTATATATTATCGTGGGCACGTTGTAATGAAACGTGGGCACTGGTCGACTAACAAGTCCCTTGTTTTTTTCCGATTTAATTATATTGGGATGTGTTCTCAATTCTGAACTCCTGTGGATGTAAGGCACCTGCATTTCAGGTGCAGGGGTATTTTTATTCATATTGGTGAATCTCTTTAACCTTCTGGTTTACTTTGTAACTCCCACAGATAATGAGGAATGTTGTCTACATGCACTTGCTGTCCATCAGACGTTGTGTTGGTACCTTGATCATACTAAGGACTGTTGAAACTCCTGTCATCCACTTGTGGCTTTTGGCCCCAGGATGGTGGGCTTCTTTATTTCTAAGCAGGGCCTTTTCAAATGGCTGGTCTGCTGCATTAATTTCTGTTACCTGAAGATAATAGACAGCTTCCTGGTCATGTCCATGCTTAATCCATCTGAGGGGTAGGTACTTCCATTGCCTGTTTTAACAGTGTGTCCGCTGCTGATATATGTGATGCTATCACTTGGAGTACTGTTAATACATTTGCTAAACGATACAGTCTGGACATTGCCTCTAGTAGATGTGCTGGATTTGGCCTTACTGTCCTGCAAAGCTTCCTTGCACAGGGTATTTAGATTCTTCCTTCCTCCCTTGGTGCCTTGATACTGCATGGAAATAGTTCCATGATATGGCTCATTTGATGGAGGTATCCTCGAAGAAAATAGAAAAGTTACTTACTGTAACAGTAGATCTTCAAGAGAATCTCCTTCATTGAGCCACAGCTTTCCCTCCCTCCTCCTCCCTTTTTTGGGTGGTGGATGGTTCTCTTCCTTGCTTGTGCAAGCTGGTTCTCCTGTTATGCTGGAACTTGGCATGATTACTCAGGTTTCCATATCCTCTTCTGTATGCTTGGTTTGGTCCTGGTTGCTCTGGTCCCTGCTGGTCTGATGATCCTCCGAGCTTTGTCTCTGGCATGGAACTGAGGCATGATGAGGCCGCTCACATTAAATAGGCATCAGTGATTGACGTGGGCAGCACTAGCTAGCAGAAGTTTCCAGGTGGTCCTGACGCTGACAGCTTACAGTTCCATGATGTGGCTCAATGGAGGAGATTCCATTGAAGATCTACTGTTACTTTAACCTTTCTGTTCTTGATTAGCTTTGTCAACGAGACTTCGGTGAGCTGTCTTCCTGCTTATGATATTCAGGTGAAAATAGAGTTCCTTGATTAGTTTTTGTTGGAAAGACTGTACTGCACTGTATTGTTTTGCTGTTTCAAGGGTAAGTGGCGTTTACCAGGTAGTCGAAACCTGCATCGTAAAAATACACTAAAGGAGGCAGAAGGTAGGTTGTACATTTTCCTGTCAGACATTTGGACCTGAACATCAACACATGGACATTTGTCTCTCACTGAATACTGTTACTCACATTCTCTCGGTTACAAATGTCTAATCTGACACCAAAGGGGCAGTAGAGGAGAATAACATTACTCATTGCCGCTCTTATGGATGGGGAACACACTGCTCTCTAAGCAATACCCTAAGAACCTATGTGATGAATGAATACCTGACAGTTGATTACTAAAAGGAATGTCTGTGCCAGATATGGGTCTAACATTATAAAGGCTTTCGGTGACCATGATGACAGGGTGAAAGAGTAAATATCTACTGCTTTGCACACACATTCAAAGTAGTTGTCAACCTCAGTCTCTTCTTTGCTGGTTTAAAGAGGAGAATATACACCATGTTTCTTTTTTACTGCATTTTACCCTCTTACGGACATCCTTAAGAGAGGGGATACCCCGACAGAGGCCTTTCCTGTGGCCAAGGCTATTGTTGGCCCGGCCCTCGAACTTTGGCAGCATCCTGCCTCTTGTCCAGCTCCGTCTGCCTGCATGGTCCGCAAATACACGGTGCCCATGCGGTCCCTAGCAGGGTTTACAGAGCACCCTTCGGCTGAGAGCCTGCTGACCATCTCTGTGTTCAGGCATACTGGCAGTTCTGCCGATACAGACCGACCTCCTGATAAAGAGTCCAAGCTTCTGGACCATTCAGCGAGGAAGGTGTACGCGGCTTCATCCTTGGGCCTTCGTTAGGCATTTTCAGCTGTCATCAAGGCACACTTCTCTCACGCCCTTCTAGGGTCACTAGATGAAGTCCTCCCACATCTCCCCATGGACATGCAGACCACAATCATGCAAGTCCGGGAACAGGGCCAGTCCTGCACATTGGGGATTCTTGTGTCCACTCGATGGCTGCTGCAGTTGCCTCTCGTCGCAGGGCTTGACTGAGGCTCTCCTCCTTTACGGCAGATACCCAGCACAAATTAGCTGACGTGCCCTTCCTCAGGACCGACTTGTTCGACCCAGGTGTGGCTGGTCACCTTCAGCGCATTGAGCAGTCCAGTGCCACCTTGGACGCTACTTCTGCCAAGAGTTCTTTGGGCAAGAACCAGCAGAAGAAAAAGAAGCCTTTTTGGCATTCTTCCACTGTGGCTCAGCAGTCCTCCTTTCAAGGTGGACAGCAGCATCAGCAGCAGGCTGAAGCTTGGCACCCTCGGCCCAAGCCTGGACCCCAACAGGCCTGTAAAGGAGGCCGAGGTTCAGGTCCTGGAACCTCCTCCTCCAAACCTGCTCAGTGATGGAACTGGGGCTGTCAACCCCTCTCCTGTCACCTCAGCTCTGGGTCCTCCCATGGGGGGCTGGCTCCACCACTTCCTTTCCGCCTGGTCCGTTGTCACTTTGGACAGGTGGGTTCTCAAAGTGGTTGGTCGGGGACTGCCTCTGGGATTTGAGCAGTACCCTCCAAGCCGAGCCCACGCCCCTCGGGAGGAAAGAGTATCCGCTCAGATCCAGTCGGTTCTCAGAGACGACATTGCTCAGCTCCTCCTCAAGGAGGCAGTAGCTACAGTGGCGGATCCTCCAGCAGACCCAGGCTTTGTCTCCAGGTACTTCCTGGTTCCCAAGCAGATGGGGAGCTGGCGCCCCATTCTAGATCTGCACGACCTGAATCAATATCTCAGGTCATGCACCTTTCGGGTGGTCACTCTGCCCCAGATCATACCATCCTTGGAGTGAAATGCGGTTCTGTTCACTGGATCTGCAGGACGCGTTCTTTCACATCCCAATCCGTCCGTTCCATCAGTGGTTCCTCCACTTCAGGGACGAAGGGACCCTGTATGAGTTCCAAGCCATGCCGTTTGGCCTGTCGTCGGCCCCCTGGGTCTTCACCAAATGCATTGCAGTGGTGGCGGCCCATCTCTGGTGTCAGATGGGGGTTAGGATTTATCCTTACCTCGACAATTGGCTCCTAGCAGGTTCCACCCAACAGGAGGGGGAGAAGTCCAGGGACCTGGCCCTCCAGACCTGCTCTCAATTCAGCCTCCTGATCAACGAGGCCAAGTCAGAACTCGTGCCTTCTCAGGTGATGGGCTTCATTGGGGCAGAGCTCGACTCTCGTCAAGCCAGACCTTGGCTCCCAGCAGACAGGGCGAAAGTTCTTTCCTCCTTTGCCCAATCATTTCTGGTTGAGCAGTTGCACCCTGTCTGGGACTTTCTGCACCTTCTGGGTTACCTGGCAGCATGCACCTCAGTGGTCCGTTGGGCCCGGTTTCACATGTGCCCCATCCAGTGGGAGCCGGCTGCCCAGTGGACTCAGCGCCATGGTCATTTCGATCAGCTGATCACTGTAACCCAGAAGATGTGGGATGCTCTCCAATGGTGGACTGCCCCAGACTGATTGCAAGAAGGGATCCCGTTTTTCCAGTCTGAGCCGATGGTCGTCCTCATGACCGATGCCTCTCTCATGGGCTGGGGAGCCCACATGGGCGATGAAAGGGCCCACGGGCTCTGGACCCCCGAGGAGTCCCGATGCCACATCAACCTGTTGGAGCTCAGAGCAGTCAGACTGGCATTGTCAGCTTTCGCTCCTCAGCTCCGTGGTCAAGTGGTACAAGTCCAGATGGACAATACCACGACCATGTACTACCTCAACAAACAGAGCAGCACGCACTCCCGTCTTCTGTGCAGGGAGACGCTCCATATCTGGACTCTTGTGAGCTGATTAGAGGCAGATCTCCTAACCATGCATGTGGCAGGAGCCTCAAACCATCTGGCGGATGCTCTCAGCCACTTAGGCCAGACATCCCACGAGTGGTCTCTCCATCCAGAGGTAGCTTACAGCCTTTTCTCCCTCTGGGGCAAACCGATGGTGGACCTGTTTGCCTCTAAGGGAAACACCAAGCTGAGGCTGTTTATGCCTTCCCCCCTCAGCAGGGCTTGCTGAAGGGATGCCTTCTCGAGGCCGTGGACCACAGGCCTCTTCTATGCCTTCCTTCCATTTCCCTTGATCCACAAAGTGCTCCTCAAGGCGAGGAGGGACAAGGCGAAGGTGATCCTGGTAGCCCCAGACTGGCCGCGCCATTCTGGTATCCAGATCTCCTCAGCTGCAGGCACCTGGAGCGACTTCCAGCATGCCCGAACCTGATATCACTCAACCAGGGGAAGGTATTCCATCTGGACCTTCAATTCCTGCACCTCACAGCCTGGTACTTGAGTGGCTAGAGTTCCAGGGTTTGGGTCTTTCCAAAGATGTCTACACCGTGGTGGAGGCATCCAGAAAGGAATCAACCAGGAGATGTTATGCCTTCAAATGGAAAAGGTTTTCCATTTGGTGTCAGGGCATGGGCCTGGACATCTTGTTCTGTTCAGTGGGTAACATTCTCGACTGCCTTTGGTCTCTTTCCAAAGGGAGTCTTCGGTCATCGACCCTTAGGGTGCACCTGGCAGCCATCTCTGCTTACCGGGTGTGGACCGTTCAGCCGACGGTGGCGCAGGAGACAGTGGTCGGGTGCTTTTTCAAAGGCCTGGATCACCTATCCCCTCCGGCGAGAATCTCCACCTCCGTGGGATCTATTGCTGGTACTGGCAAAGCTCATGGGCAAGCCATTTGAACCAGTGCACAAGTGTGCCTTGTCACGCTTGTCGTGGAAGACAGCCTTCCTGGTGGCTATCACGTCTGCCAGGACAGGGGAGCTCCAGGCACTTTCGGTGGACTCCCCTTATCTGGTCTTCCACAGGGACAAGGTTGTCCTGTGCCCCCACCCGAAATTCCTTCCGAAGGTGGTGTCAGAGTTTCACCTTAACCAGGTGTTGACTCTGCCGGTTTACTACCATAGTTACACCTCGGAGGCCGAGTACAGGCTCCATACCTTGGACCTGAGACATGCTCTCCCCTACTATAAGGAAAGAAAGGCGGAAATTCGGGGAGAGGTTCGCCAGCTGAAGCTACTTCTGGTAGATCTGCAGCTAAATGGACCATTGCGAGGTGGATTACATCATGCATAGGTCTGTGCTATGACTTGGTGTGCAAGAAGCCTCCCAGAGGGATTAGAGCTCATTCAACCCGCCATACTGCTGCATCGGTGGCTGCTTCCAGGGACATCCCTGTCCAGGAAATCTGTCAGACTGCTACCTGGAAGTCAGCAAACACCTTCATCACCCACTACCACATCGACCTTGAGTCATGCCAGCATGCTGGTTTTGGGGCCTCAGTTCTCCAATCTCTGTTCCCTAAGTAGGGGGTGTGCGCCTTGCCTCCCTCCTCCCGGAGAACTGCTAGGAGTCTGCCAAAGGATGTGGATGAACAACATATCCGCAATCCTAGAAAAACAGGTTACTCACCTGTAACAGTAGTTCTAGGAGTGGTATATGTTCTTCATCCACACGGACCCACCCAACCTCCCCTGCTGCGGATGCACACAACCTGGTTTCCAGCGGGCTAAGAGCTGGCATCATTGGGGCGGAGCCGAGGTATATACCACCCAGGTGGGTAGGAGGAGCCAGCTTGAAGACTTCCAGTGAGATTTAAAGCAGAAGGGGACATGCCAAAGAGTGTGGATGAACAACATATACCACTACTAGAACTGCTGTTACAGGTGAGTAACCTGTTTTTCTTTCCTTGCAAAAGTGCAGTCCGTTGGACTGATCAGGAAAGACAACACTTGTGTGGATGTGCCAGTAAAGCAGTGTGGGTGACATGGAACCGATGGGGGAGACTGTGACGGGGTTGCATAAGACCCTTTCCCATTTTGTTATACAGAGAGTTAAAAGCAAGGATCTATTTTTCTGTTCTCTCCTATTCTGTCACTTGTCTGTCTGATTGTATAGTCTAATTTTCCTTGTGGAACCTTGGAACTGGCCAATCCGATGGTCCCACCATTTCCCCCTGTTGTCTCCCTTCCTTTACTTGTTGTTTTGTTTCTTTCCTCTCTCTCTCTTTCTTTTTCCTTCTTTCTTTCTATACTTCTGTGTGTTTAAAAAATATATATATGTGAATCCTTATGTGAAACTGAGATTCCTTGATTTGCAAATGATATAGTTACATTGTTGAAATGAATGCAGAAAACTGCTTGGGTTTATCTGGAACATGTGTTTAACCTAAGAAACCTTTTGATCTTCCACAAGCTTGTTTGCAGAGCTGTCTGCAGGAAAACCAGCCCTGACCTGAATGTCTTAATTGACTGCATCTGTTAAAGACTAGATTTACAGGTCACAAGAATTAAATTGACAACGTTTGGTACATTGTGTGAAAACGAGATATAGCTTAAGGAGAACAGGATGCAGAATTTAGTTGCCAGGTGAAAACATTTATAAAAAGGAGAATAATGTTTGTTTAACGAGTAGAGATGTATATTGAGATTTAGATTCAGTGATACCCTCAGATGAAGGACTTTGCTTTGTTTGAACTGCCTGTATAAGAGCTATCCTGCACAGTTGTTTTTATTGTTATTGATAATAAAATGCTGCCTGCAAATTTTATACCTTCTCCTGGTTTTTCTATGCTTCCTGACCTATGCCTCGAGGAAGTTGGTGTTAGTAGTGGGATTTATGCCATACATACTCAAAGCCAGGAGTTTTGTTGTGTGTGGGTATTTGACCTGGTACCAGGGAAGCATAGAAGCAAGGTATGGAGCCTGCAATAGCAAGCCCAGGAGTGATTACCAGAAAAGTGGCAGCTAACTTGAAACAGAAGCAAAAGTCCAAACTGTGACTGTACAGCTGGAACCAGTGATGGAAGCACAGGCAGGGACAGAACCTGAAAGCATGTCTGCCTTCTCCAAATGGTGGGCTATACACAAAAGAGAGATGGAGAAGTAGAGAAAAGAAGAGATGCAGTGACATGAACAGCAGAGAAAAGAAGAGATGCAGCAATGGCTGGATGCCTTGCAAGCTGTCAAAGCTGGATGATCTGATACAGGTGTAGCAGATCAACAAAACACCAACAACTTAAAAGACATTAAACTTACAAAGTTGTGTCTCCCAGGTAATATCAAAGCATACCTGGCAACTTTTGAAAGGGTCATCTGAGCCTGCCAGTGGCCTAAACAGCTACAGACAGTCAGGCTGGTATGTTATCTGACAGTTAAAGCCCAACTTGCCTACAGCAATTTGGATACTGCACAGTCAGAAAATTATGAACTAGCAAAAAGCAAAATCCTTAAGAGATATGACATCTCAGGAGAGACCTACAGGCAGAGATTTCAGTCCCTGAAATACTACTCAGTTGACAATCCTGAAGAAACCTTCACCTGACTCAGAGAACTCCTCATTAAATGCCTCCAACCAGAGTGTAAAACCATCCCACAGATCATCAACATATTTGCAGTGGATCAGTTCATCAACATCCTTTCCACAGATGTGCAGCTTTGGGTAAAATAGTACCAACCAGAAAATGGGGAAAAAAAGCTGTTTCTTTGAGCAAGGATGTATCATATAGCCAGACAGACACTGTAGTAGCGAAGTAACAGCCAAGGAACTGTAAGACCTTTTTTTTCCCCGATTTAACTCCATGTCAGATAAGAACTCTAATGGGATGACAAATCTGCTCCCAAAGACTTTATTTTCCTTAACTGTAATAAGCTGTGTCATATTGCAAGAAACTGCCAAAAAAAAAAAAAAAAATGAGGAGGGTAACACAGGAGCAAATTTGGCCTTATCAAATTGGGTAAGTATTTAAAAGATGTCAAGGTGAGGAATAAGGCTGTGAAGGGACTTATAGATTCAGGAAGCTGACAGACCCTGGTGTATGCTGAAGTTCTGAGAAAACACTGTGCAAAAGAACCAGGTATTGGGGTCATCTACATCCACAGGGACACTCAGTACTATCCCATCGCCTAAGTGACTCTGAACCTTAATAGGGTGTCGCATCAAATGAAAGTGGAGGTAGTACCTAAGTTACCTGTTCCTGTGATTATTGGAAATGACTTTCCAGAATTTACAGAGGGAGTAAATTCTTCTGTGTCTGCAGCTATGATAACAAGAGCATAGGTTAAGGAAATCTCAGATGTTGGGGATTCTTTTCCTTTTGGTGCCTGTGATTCAGACTTGTTTGAGCCTAGCTCTGAGATTCAGAAGTTCAGGAAAGAAAGAAGACCCCTGAAAAAAACAGTGGCAGCAGTAAACTGATGGACATAAGGGGTTGATATATGAAAATGCTGAAACTAAACTAATAACTGATTGTGATTTTGTTTCTGAGCAAACTAACAATGTTTATCTCCAAGGCTATTTTAAGCAGCTGGGGTGCAGCAAAAACAGGGTGAACCAATTTAAAAAAATGTAATGGACTACTGTACAGAGTTTGGGTTAATCCTCAGATGCAGGAACAGATAGAACAGTTGGTTGTACCAAAGAAGTGTAGAATTGTTACAAATAGCAGATGATGGTCCTATGGCTGGTGACTCGGGAAGGGATCACACCCTTGCCAGATTACTGTACAGATTTTACTGCCCTGGAATTCTTGAGAATGTTGCTGCCTATTGCAGTTCTTGTGCTGAATGTCAGAAAGTACCCCAGTGACTAAAAAAGACAAGATGCCCCTGGTACCACTACCCTTGATAGATGTGCCTTTTGAGAGAATTGCAATGGATGTGGTTGACCCCTTTAGACAAAAATAAAAAAGGTAATCTATTCATTTTGGTAGTATGTGACCATGCTACTCAATACCCAGAGGCAATTCCAATGCGTATAGTCAGACCCCCAAAATGGCAGCAGAGCTTGCCAGGGTTTTCGGCAGTGTGGGCATACCTACAGAGATTTACTGATCAGGGTGATAATTTTGATGCTGCATTGTTGAAGGAGCTGTGCTGACTACTAGGTATCACTGCCATGAGAACCACTCCTTATCACCCTCAGACAGATGGCCTTCTTCAGCATTTTAATCAAACCCTGAAACACATGTTACAAAGGTTTGTGAATGATGAAGGGCCAGTAGTTGTAGCATGAAGCATGGGAAGATTACCCCGCTCAGAAAGAATCTTTTTACATATGTAACCCCTAGGTGGCGCTATCCCAAGGGCTACTCCCCCTGCCTGCGTGACTAGGTGCAAGTTAAGGGGCCTGGGTACAGAAAACAGGTGCCTCCGCCTGGAGGACAGGTATATTGGTAGCATAGTTGATCTGGGTACAGCCCTCCGGAACACTGTAACCCCACTCTTTCCCCTCTAGTGGCCTAAGCAATGAACAACAGACACAGTTACAATAACCCCTAATCAGCATACAAATCCCCACTCTGTTTGCACTTACCACCAGGGCTGATTCCACCAGTTTGACCCTGGAGACCCCCTGCAAAATAAGGTTTGACACGCCAGGTAACTACAGTACAGTGCTTCTTGTACAAAATGGAACCACAGTCAAGTTAAATGCAAAAGGAATTAGATCTTATTTATTCAGGAGGAATGAACAAGGGAAGGGCGTAATTTGGCTGATTAGTTCTATAATGGATTCAGTCAGACAATCATGCATGCACTTTAGAGTCCCTTCACAGTCACACATTCTGGGTACCCAGTTGGAAAAAAGGTGGGCTAGCCTGACACGTTGCGCAGGGTAGGCCGGCATTGCAGCTGGTCGGGGCCCTGTGATGGAAAGAAGGAGCATGCACAACCACACACAATTTGTAATCCGGAGCCTGGAGGCTCAGTTCATGAAAAGAAAACAATTGAATCAGATGACAACACTTTTGATTTAGCTGATGTTGCAGGGAGCTACCCTGGTGTTTACGCACACTACCCACTACGAAATACAGGAGGGACAAAATGGAGACTGCAGGTCAACAAGCTGGTATGCCAGGAGAAGCAGGGCCAGCACGATTCACCGAGGTGTCATTCCTGTTTGAGATGTTGAGTGGGGGGCTGATCCCAGGCGAGTCTCTCTGAAGTAGCTGATTGGGCCAAGTTGGCAGGGCCCAGGCCGGGTGAACAATTCGGATTCAGTTTGATAGGTGCTGGAGATGGCTTCCAGCAAGCGTGACACACTTAAGTAGTGTGGAACCAAATTGCGACCCACTGACGGCTTACAGCACATTTATAGTAAAGCAAAACACAATACCACAGGTCGGATGACAGTCCAGGTGCAATTTCAGTTTTCCTGAGCAAAACCGTGATCTCTGTGGTGATTCAGACTTCCTGACATGTCAGTAGCTTACAACAAATCTTTGGTCTTCTTCAGATAACAGGGCAGTCACAATTCTGTATTTCTGGTCACAAGCCGGTTCGGATTCAGTCCGATTAATTTCACTAGCAGATCCCTCAGAAGGGGAGATGAAGCAGGCAGACCAGACATGGCCTTCCCACCAGTTTCCTGCGCTACTACACAGGAGCAGCTGCTCAAATGTCTTGAGCAGTTAACTCTTTCAACTCCAAACTCAGACTGACTCTCTGCTGCAGGCAGCACTGGGACTTCCTTCTGATCCAAAAAGGGTTTGGTTGGTTGATTCATCTGTCTGTCAAAGCAAGGGCTCCCCCTCCAGATCCATTTAGGCACCAAAATGAAAAAACTACAATTCCTTCAGAAATTCCCTCCCACAAGACCCCTGGGGACAGACTCCATTTTAAGGTCCCCAAAAGGTACTGATTGGTGCAATACAGAAATGACAATGCTGCAAAGAAAGACAGGTTAAACAAACTATAATACCATTATTAGAGCAACTAATTAGCAAACAGTTACCAGTTCTAACAGTGCTCCCTCTGCACCATTAGCAAGGGCAGAACAGAGCAATATTATTGCAGCTTGAGCAGGACTCGAGCCTGGAAACACTCGGCCCCTACCCATATTAATTATGCACTACAAAAATAATGTCTCTTAAAGGGACAGGCACATAGGCTAACAGGTTACACGCATGCAAGCACTTTTACACCTGCAAAGACACAGAACACCTGCCTGGCTGTGGACATTTAAGTACATCCAAGGAAGACTTTTGGGAACCCCCATTTATAGGGGGGTTACACCCTTCCCTGCCTGGAAGGAACTTGGCATCCGCGTCAAGTCCAGGCTCACAACAACATTATTTGAAGACATTATACTTATACAAAATATATGCTTCATTACCATTTCTATACGTATCCAAAATAGCTAATACATATGATTATATATATATATTTATTTATTTATTTATTTTATGGCAACAGTTGTGCAGTTTTCATACATTTAATAATGATTTCACTATGATTCACACAATATTACTGTACTCATTCATGTTATAGTTTCTTGCATTCTAAACAACATAGATGGGGTCCCATCCCTACCAGCTAACTTGGGGCTAGACGGGGCAAGGGCACCATGTCCTGAAGGATGGACAATCAACTTGGAAGTAATGGAAAGGCTCAGTTTGGGCACTGAGCTCTTTGAAACACAGATACCCTTGTGGACAACATTTAAAGGAAGATCTACTGGTCTTCCAAGGGAGTCGTAGCTTAGACATATTACGGGTTTAACCGCTCTCCCAGACTCCCTTGGGGGAACAGGTACAGTCTCTGGAATACCATTATTTGCATCAGTCTCTTCTTCAGTAGAAAGGGGTACCTCTGCACTGGGCAAAGTCTCCAGTAGCAGTATATTATTGGCTCCTTGCATGGCAGATTCTGCTTCCACAATACTTTGCTCATTATTCTCTCCTGAAGAGGGCCTAGGTTGCTCATCCTGAAGGAACTCTTGGATCATTGAATTTTGTGGCACTAAAGGGGTGCTGTCAACGCTGTCATATTGCTCTGTGGGTTCTGGTGTGTCACCAGGGAGATTTTCCACAGCAGATTCCTTCTCAGGTAATTCGAACAGTTTCACTAGGCACGAGGAATCTGCTATTTCAGATGTAATGCTCTGCACCTCACTTTCAGGGGGCATTGGTTCCAGGGAAGAAGCTGATAGGTTAGGCAGCTCTGAAGGCATAGCTTCATCCCCACAATTCTGCAGAGGATTACCTCGAAACAACTGGCTCAGTTCATAAGAAGGATAGTAGGCACTGTCGCATTCGCTTTCATCAGAAATGGACTGACAGTCGTCATCATTATTCAGGGCCTGCCAGGGAGAAGGCCTTAGGTCTGGAACCGCAGGGGTAGGTTGACTCTGTCTCTTTTTGGCAGCAGCACGAGTCACCGGCCCGGGGGAAGTGTCGGGTGTTGGTTCAGCATCAGTGATCACTTGACCGATGGGCAGTAGGTGATTGTGGTGCATGGTCTTGACAGCTCTAGATTTGTTCTCAGGGCGCACTTTGTACACAGGCAGTTCATCCAGTTTACCGATCACTATGTGTGGAAGGTGATGCCACCTGTCAGCAATTTTATGCTTTCTGTGCAGTCCCAAACTGTGCAACAATACACGGTCTCCGGGCAGTAGCTCTTGAGCCTTCACTTTCTTGTCGTGCCTCTTTGTTGGCAAGGTTTGTCTTGGCAGCCATTGTTTGAACCAGTTGATACGCATGGTTCAATTAAGCTTTCAGTTTCTGTACATATTGTAAATGGTTCTCAGCTCGGACCCCATCTAGGGAGACCCCAAAGCAAACATCTACAGGCAGCTGGGCTTCCCTCCCGAACATGAGATGATAGGGAGAGAATCCGGTAGCATCACTTTTGGTGCAATTGTAAGCGTGTACCAAGGTGCTAATCTGCTGACTCTACTTAGACTTGTCTTTAGGATGGAGGGTACCCAACATGTCCAGAAGCGTTCTGTTAAAGCATTCTGGCTGGGGTTCACCTTGAGGGGGATAGGGAGTGGTTCTGGACTTTCACACTCCCCATAGAGAGAGTATTTCTTTGATTAGTCTACTTTCAAAGTCTCTTCCTTGGTCGGAATGGATAAGTTGGGGTGCACCATAGTGCACAAAGAACTTTTCTACTAGCACCTTGGCTACCGTAGAGGCCATTTGATCCTTGGTCGGGAAAGCTTGTACATATTGAGTAAAGTGATTGGTTACTACCAGTACATTGCCAATGTTCTTTTGATCGGGCTCCAGACACAAGAAGTCTATACAAACCAGTTCCATGGGGGCACTGGTAGTGATGTTGACAAGTGGGGCAGCTTTCTGGGGTAAAGCTTTCCACTGGAGACAGCGACTGCAAGTTTTGACATGATTCTTAACATCTGCCCCCATTTTCTACCAATGGAATCGGGATTGTACTAAGTCGAGAGTCCGGTCAATATCAAGGTGTCCCATGTGGTTATGGAGGGACCTCAGTACCAGCTGTTTGAAGGCTGTGGGTAGTACCAACTGCTGCTTGTCCACTTGACCTTGATGATCTACTGTCTCTCTATATAATAACTGAACTCGTAACTTTAGTCTGGGGCCTTCTTTGAATAGCAGTGCATATCATAAGTCAGTAGAACGTAATTTAGACACATCCTTCCCCTCACGCAGGGCATCAAGTGCAAGCTGAATCATGGGGTCGTGGGATTGAACCCACTGAATGCTGTCACTCTCAAACTGGTGCAAAGCACCGATATCTAATGCAGAAAAATGACGATAAGCAGCAGGTATTGAAGTATCGGGGAAGTCCCCAAACAGTCCACCAGGCAGTCCACGGTGTCTGCAGACAATTGTTCATCTTTGTCAAACTTTTGGCACAAAGCTTTAATAGAAAGTTCAGACAGTCTCACTCAATTGTCTTTGGAACTTGGCTGCCGTGAAAGGGCGTCAGCATCAATATGGTTCAGTCCAGGCCGGTATTCAACCGCATAATCATAAGTTGACAAGGCAGAAAGCCACTGGTGCCCAGTGGCGTTCAACTTGGCTGAAGTCTGTACATACGTTTATTTATTTTATTTATTTATTTAGTTTTTGTTGACTGGGTAAGTGCACTAGACAAATCCTGCCTATTTTCAGGCACGACCCGGGGGAGGGGGATACAGATGAATGCCAACTGACCTTGAACCAGATTAAGCTGTTGGTGGTATTTTTTGTGAATGAGGGAAATTTGGCCAGGACGCCGGGGAAATTCCCCTACTCTTTTCGAGGGTGGTGCTGTCCATCCGTTCGAGGAGATGGAGGAGTCCAGTCAGCTGGAGGAGGAAGGTTGTGAGTACGCAGCTCCGACCTATTCGGGACATAAGACTGTGTATGTGGACGGAGTTCGGTCTCAGGAGACCCCGTTGAGTGCGGTTCGTGTGTTGGAATTGGAGACTCCGGAATATGATACAGTTATGGAAGAAACAGCAGAATTAGTTTTGGATGAGGAACTGAAAAGGAAAAAAACAGCATCTTTTAGATCTTATTTCCTTGGCGGAAAAAGATTATCATTCATGCCAACAGAAACTAGATGTTGAAAGAAGTAAAAGAAAACGTTCTCCTGTGAGCCCAGCTCAGGATGGAGGGAAGCGTTTCGGTCAGCAAGTTGGTGTTGGTTCGAATCCCATCTCGGGAAGAGATTTGGTTTCGGTACAAGAGTCTGCACAAGCGTGCCATTTGGAACCCTGGTCCCCTGGTGAAGCACTGAGACGGGCGGGCTGGATATGGTCGTGGGAAAGGTGGGTTCCTGATCCCACTATACCAGTACCAGGGAGTTCTAGTGCGTCCTTTTCTGTGCAACATGAGGAGCTTTCAATGCCTACTGACAAGCCTAATTCTGAGTCCCAGAGTCCCGGTAATGCGGATGCGCAGTCTCAGGATGAGGCTAGTGATATTTTGGAAACGCAAGACACCACGGGCAAACAGAATTTACAAATGTTTGTACTACCTTCATCGCCTGAGTTGGAGCTCTCGACATCGGTTCTACCTACAGTGGATTCTATGTCTGCAACTAGATCACCGCTGGTGGTGGGTGGTAAGACGATACTTGAGACTGTGGGTTCACTGAATTCAGGGGGCAATGCTTTAAAATCCTTTGCTGGCCTGTTTAGAAAACCTGTGGAATCCACCAAGTGCAGATTCCTAGTGAGATTGCGTTATATAGGGCAGTTACCTGTAGCTCCAGATCGTATTTGGGTGGGTAAAGTTTTATTAATAGACTCTATGGCTTTTTCACCTAATGAAGTATATGCTTTAATACACCCTCCAGGAGATAGTTATTATGATGTAAGCTTTTGTACAGGATTGTCTTTGGATAAATTCTGGAGACTATATTACGATTTACAGAACTGTGAACATTGGAAAGACTTTCAGGCAGTTCCTATAACAAAGCCTACGGTTAAGACAGTGACGATTCTTTTTCGGAATGAAGGTGTAAATATTTCTGATATTCTGTTCTGTCTGGAAAAGAAATGTTACGTGCAAGATAAACCTAGACCTATTTTGGACAAGAATGGTTTTTGGACTGGGGGATGGACTATTCGTGTTCGTTTAATTTATGATGCTGAAGGCATACACCATCTGCCTAGCTCTTTCTTTTTGGGAAGGGATAGAGGTATTATTTTTTATGCAGGACAGCCTAAGAGCTGCTTTAAATGTGGTTCTCTATTCTATTTAAATACTATGTGATCAAGTTCGATGCTTTCATTGTGGGATGCTGGGCCATTTGATTACAGAATGTACTTCTTCTCCGGTATGTAGTTTATGTAATGAAACTAACCATGTGTTTTCTGATTGTCCGTGGAAGCATTCTGATGTAAATGAGACCTCTGATCAGGAACATTTTTGGCAAGCTCGAAATTCTATTGTCGGGTCTGATAGCACGGAATCAGGTCATGTGCTAAGGGGAGACGTAGGGGTAGAGGGAGGGGTGGTGTTTTTCAGAATATTAGGAGGACTAGCTTAAGATCTGGACAGGAGTTATTACTTAATGCCCAGTCACAGGAGGTTCCTTTACCCACTAGTGTGGTTTCAAGTGGAGAGGATACGGTTACACCCTTTGCTACCCCTCATGGGTCCCCAATGCGGCTTACTTTGAAGCAAGGAATAGGTCCTGATAGTTCTCCACTTCCACAGATAGTGGATGATGGAAGTAACGAAGAGGTACTACTGGTTTCTCAGGATGATCTGGTACCTTCGGAAGGGGGTTTACCTAGTGTTTCATCGATTTCACCCTTGCCCTTAACTAATAGGTATTCAATCCTGGCTACCTGGGGGGAACAGGTAGAAGAGGAGCTTCCTGTTATGGATCAGGATTCCACTGGGTCTATTGCAATTTCTTGTATAGGTACTCCTGGGAGCTCTGTTAAGCAGAAATTGCCTGAAATCATAAAACGTGTGACTAGATCTAGCAATAAACAGTTTAAACCCCCTCCTTAAAACCCTTTTCCATTTACTGTAATATCTTTAAACGTTAATAGCATTAGATCTCATGTAAAATGTCAGTCGACTTTTGGTATTCTTTCCTCTTTGAATTATGACGTGTATCTTTTACAAGATACTCGTTTGTATTCAGTGTTGGAAATTACTAATGTTAGTAGACAGTGGCGGTGGGGTGTATCGTACTGGTCATTTGGTGTAGATCTTTGCAGTGGGGTTGGGATTTGTTTTAATACATTTGATGTGATATTACTTCGGTTGGTTGAAATTGAACCTGGTAGAGCAATGTTGGTAGATGTGAAGGTACGTGACATTACTTGTCGCTTAATTACAATTTACGGTCCACAATTGAAGTCCTTGAGGATCGATTTACTATATAAAATCCAGCCTTTTTGTATACTAGAGGTTTTTTACTTTTAGGAGGAGATTTTAATATTAATTTTTCACAAAAGAAGTTATTAGATAAACAATACTGTGATAAAGCCTGTTTGTCTTCCATTCTTGTTCAGGCAGGTTTGAAGGATTCACATAAAGTTGGGAGAGATTCGGTTAAACCTACCTTTTTTAAAGGGAAATTGTCTTCCTGAATTGATTTTATTTTTGTCCCTAAATCCTTGCAGATAGATGGTTTGATTTATGTACTGGTGGAGACTTCGTACCATGTTTTAATTGGAGTAAAGATAGATTCCTTTCAGAGTAGGAAACAGGGTCCAGGATTTTGGAAACTTAATGTTTCTTTCTTGAGTGATAGTTTGGTTATTTCGGATCTGAGAAAGATTGTACAAGACCAGATTACTACTATTGGTTTACATGAAGATCTAGGGAGTTGGTGGGGAGCTTTCGAGTCTTGTTTGATTGGATATTTTAGGTTTCAAGGTGGTTTGGTGGCTAGTTCAAAATGGGAAAACTATATGAAACTTAGACGGTCTTTGCAGTCTCTTCTGTCTAGACAACATGAAAGTGGTTTGGATTTATCTAGTGAAATTACTCGGATAAAGTTATCTATGTTGTCATTTCAGTATGACTGCATGGCGTCTTTAATTAAAGAGCAATCTTTTGGAACTCAGGGAAAATCAGCTCAGGTGAACCCCTTTTTGGCATGTCAAGCGAGGTCTCATAGTCGCCTGTTTTCTGGTTTATGTAGGAAGGCGGGTATTGGTGGTGGATAATGTGGGTATAATGGATTATTTGGACGGGTATGTGGAGCAAACATTTGGGACTTCTTGTCCGATTTCTAGTTTTACTTCACGCTTGTTGGAAGCTGCAAATCTTCCACAAGTGGATCATGAGACCCAGTCTAGTATGGTAGCGGCCTTTACTGAATTGGAGATGGGTGCTGTAATTGCTTCTTTAAAAAAGGGGACTTCGCCTGGATCTGATGGATTACCAGGGGAATTATATAAGGTATTGTGGGAGTTAATGCCAAAAGAATTACTAGCTTTATATAATTCATTTTTGTTTGACATGCTTTTGCCTACTCAGATGTATGAGGGGTTGTTAATTTTTCTTTTTAAGAAGGGGGACCATAAGGATATTCGTAATTGGAGACCTTTAACACTTTTGAATGTTGATTTTAAGATTTTTTCTAAACTTTTAGGAAATAGATTGTCTCTAGTGATGCCTGTTCTAATTCATGAGCAACAATTTTGTGCAGTGCAAGGGAGGAAGTTGACGGATGCTTTGATTTTTCTTAGAGAGGTGATGTCAGCAGGTAAGGATTTGGTCAGCCTGGATCAATCTAAAGCTTATGATGAGGTGTCACATGACTATTTATGGACATGTATGACAGCGTTCGGTTTGCCATCTCAGTTTGTGAATTGGGTACAACTGTGTTATGCCTTGGCTATTGTAGTACCTTTGGAGAATGGGTGGAAAGGTAGCTCACACAGTATTCTGAAAGGAGTTAGACAAGGCTGTCCGCTCAGCCCTCTGTTGTATGTTTTGGCTCTGGATCCTGTGCTGCGGATTCTTAATAAATCACCTTTGATTAAACCAATAATTATGAATGTTTTTAGTTTTCCAAAATTGATTGCTTATGCAGATGATATATGTCTTTTGTTACCAGATAGTGCGGCTATAGAGCTGGCCTATGAAGTACTTAGCTCTTTGGGAAGGATTATAGGGGCTAGGATAAATGAGGAGAAAACTAAATGTGTTGCAATATCAGGATTCCCTAAAAATCCGTCTTTGGTTGGGCGTTTTAAAGTGGAACAAGAACCTTGTAAGATTTTGGGTCTATATTTTGGGGGTACGGAGAGTGCTTTAGATAATTGGAAGAAAGCTTTAAGAGAGGGCAATCTTAGGGTGTCCCAATGGAATAGACACAGATTGTCAAAAAAAAAAACGAATTTATTTGATTAAATCGTATCTCTTTCCTGTTTTTTTTATTTATAAGTAATATTTATTATATCCCTAAGTCATTGGAAACGCCTTTGTTGCGTTGTTTTTAGTGGAATATGGGGTAGTCGTTTAAACCCCATTAGAAGAAATCGTTATTGTTGGAGATTAAGGAGGTGGGTTGGGATGATTCATCCTATTGTTTTTCTTCACAACTTTTTTGCATATGAATTTGGTCCCTGTGGTACGAAATGTTTGGAAGCTATGGGTTTCACTGTTAACGTCTCAACTGAAGGGGTTATGGGGGAATGGAAGGATGAGTGTTTTTAGCATTTTAATAAATGCCGTCCTCCGTTGCAAGATAGCTGGAGGTCAGTGTTTGATAAGGTAAAAGGGTGGGATGTACATTGGACACTAGTAAAGAAGCTTAATAGAAGAGCTTTGTATACCTTGATTTTGGGAACATTTTTTTATGAAACTCTGTTCATTTCCCTTTCCGCTGCAGTGTGCTCAGACATGGCCTCTTATTTAACAAATTTCGTATTTCACAGCAAATGTGGGATACATTATGGTTGGGGGTACATGGTAGAATCAATGTACGTAGTAACCAAAAACATAAATCAATACATGAGAGGTATTGCCCAAGGGATAAATGTATTGCCCTTTTGGAGACGATGGATCACCTGTATTATGATTGCTTTTATGCATAAAAGAATTTTGGGATATTCTTAAAGAGAGGTGGAAATATTGTTTAGTTTTACCTCCTTTAAAGGTGAGCTTGTATTATGGCTTCTTTGCTGCTGAACAGCCGGGGACTGTATGGTACTCTACAAGTTCTTCATGTTTTTTTATATTGGTTGTGGATTAGCCATTGTAGACTCTTGTTGCAACAGCAGTTTATGTCACCATAAATTTGATTATGATGATAGAATCTGAAGTAGAAAAGTTGATGTTAGCAGAACGTGACTTATTTCCATTAACTAAGTGGAGGTCTCTTTGGGATGGTTTAGAGTTTTTATGAAATTGTTGATTAAGGACTGGTATAAAGGGGAAAGAAAAGGGAAAAAAAAAATGGATGTGCATGATATAATATAGCTTTGCATATAATTTTTTGTTTTGATTTCACAATAATCTTCTTGTTTGTCTTTCTTTTTTTCTATATTGACAGAGATTTTTTGTGTTGCATGTATAATGCAATACCTATTTCTATGTTTTATTTGTTATTGTATTATGATTTATGAGAAGAAACTTTTTTCTTGTTGTTTGTATATGTTTTACCTTTAAGAGTCAATAAAAAATTCCCCTACTCTTTTCGATAAGTGCCATGGGATCTTTAACATCCACCTGAACTACCACCAATCCAGGCAGATGGGACCTCGGTTTAACGTCTCATCTGAAAGACGGCACCTCAGAAGTGCAGCACCCCTCTCATGCTGCACTACAGTGTCAGTACTGGGATATTAACCCCAAGTGCCAGATGTGGGAACTGAACCCACAGCCCTCTGATCTCCCTTAGAGGATTGTTCTCAGACTTTACTAATATCTTGGCCCCATAGAGGTACTCATGGAACTGATCGACTGTGGCCCACTTTACAGCAAGGAACTCCAACTTGTGCACAGGATAATTCTGCTTGGAGGGTGTCAAGTTGCAACGGGTGAAGGCTACAGATCTCAGGCCATCCTCATATTCTTGATATAGCACAGCCCCAAGCCCTTTCAGACTGGCACCTGTGTTCAGGACGTATGGTTTGGTGGGATCAGCATATGCAAGGACTGGGGCGTGAGTAAGCTGATAGATGACTTCAAAGAATGCCATCTCAGACTCGGGGCAACAGGTTCAAAAGGTTCACCTGTTCAAAAATGCACCCTGTCTTCTTTGAGGGACCCCTTCTTGTATCTGTGGTTGGTGGGAGGATAACCTTGGGTAAGATTAAGGAGCGGCCGGATTACCTTTGAATAGTCCTTAATGAATCAGCGATAGTAGCCTCAAAACCCCAGAAAATGCTGCAGCTCTTTCAGGTTGGTGGGCTCGGGCCAGGTGGTCAGGGACTGTACTTTATTGGGGTCTGTCTGTAACCCCTCAGCTGACACTATATGTCCCCCATATTTTACAGATGCTTGAAAGAACTGGCACTTGTCTATGGATAGCTTGAGGCAGAATTCTTCCAAGCGATCGAGGACCTTGAACAGTCTGGCCTCATGGTCTTCTAGCGTGTTACCAAAAACAATGACATCATCCAAGTACACTAAACATTCTAGCAGATTCATGTCATCTCCTGCATGTTCCATCAACCTCTGGAAGGTAGCAGGGGCACCTGAAATCCCCTGTGGCATTTTCATAAATTCGTAGAACCCCAAAGGACAGATGAAGGCTGTTTTCTCACAGTCCTTCGGGGCCATCAGGATTTGATAATATCCGCTGCGGAGATCAGGTATTGAGAACCACTGACTCCCATTCAGGCAGTCCAGGGCATCCTGTCTGCGGGGCATGGTATATTGATCTGGGACAGTCCGTCGGTTAAGGGTCCGATAATCTACACACATCCTCACGGACCCATTTTTCTTGCATACAACTATGATGGGAGATCAGTAGGGGCTTCTTGACTCTTGAATAATTCTGGCAGTGAGCATCTCCTGTGGGTGCCGCCAAACATCATCTATATCAGCTGGAGCAAGGCAGCGGGACTGCTCTTGGAAAGGTCTGTCATCGTGCAGCCAAATATTATGCTCAGCACCATGGGTGCACCCCACATCCCATTCTTTTAGTGAAAACTCTTGGTCTCTCTGAGCAGGTTTGTACTGATCCAAGTCTTCCATTCAGTAGGCAAGGGGGAATCACCAAAGTCAAATCAGTCTGGGGTCACCTCCTCCTCCTTCTCGTCAGAATATTTGTTGCTGGGTAATACTGCAGTGTCTGTGCAGTGTACTGTAGCTAGTGTACACCCTCTGTTCATTTGGACTTCTCGATCTGACACATTTTGAATCTGGACCATCACTCATCGTGCATGGGCACGGGCAGGTAGGATACTGGGTTTAACCAGTAGCCCCTCTGGCAACTTTCCTTCACCTGGTGTGTTCAGCATTAATATTTTGATTTTCCTGTCTCTTCTAAGACGGACTTCTCTATGAACAGTATACTGAGTATTGGGTGGCAATATCAAGGAATCAGGGTCCTTCTTCCAGACAGTTCCAATGGGCTCATCCTGGTCTTCTGCCACAGACTGCCTCTGCAGGTCATAAGCTTTCTTGATCAGAGCTGGAATTCTCATTGCCCGACCAGTTTGTCAGTCTCGTTTCTCTTGGCACAACTGTGCTAACCTCCCAAACATGTGGGCGTTGGTTCCATTGACTAGGGGCCCCCATCATACATCCCTTTAGGAGGGTACACCCAGGCCAGCATCTCTACTTGTTCATTTACACCAGTTACAGCCGCAGGAAAAGACAGCCAGAGCTGGACATATCCTAGGTAGGGTTAAGACTTGTCACTCAGGCCCCACACTTGTAGGCCTTCTAGAGATTGTAATGGCACATCAGCTAAGTGTTTGTCATACCAGTCCTGGAACACAGTGGTCACTTATGACCCATTGTTGAGCACAGCCCAAGCATGGATGCCATTGACAGTCACAGTGGTCTCCATCGAAGGGCCGACCAATTTGGACCAGTCTGGAGGGATGGTAGCAGGGACCTGGACAGACGATTTAGCCACAAATAAGTTTGAGTTAGTATTTCTTGAGCCCTCACTGTAGTCATTTCGGGCACCGCTCGGCCATTGATTTGCTTTTCGGACCTCCCCTTGGAGTCTGTTTACTACTTTTTCCAAGTCTTTCTGAGACTGGCATTCTCTCTTCATATGGCCGTCCATTCCACAGTTGTGATAAATGATAGCCTCCTGGGTCATCCTTGGAAAGAACATTGCATGAGGGACTGAAGCAGTAGAAAGGGATCGGGGTCCAATATCTGCTTGCATCCGTGAGGGTGGTACAACGTGTCTTAACAGTTCCTTGAGGGTGGCAGTCAGTTGTTTGATCTCAGCCTGGGAACCACCCTCGGTAGAGGATGCCTGAGGGTGCACTCCCACCCTCATGGCAGTCACGTCCTGAGAGGGACCAGGGTCTTTGTCTGCAGTGGAGGCCTCCATAAAGGCAACGTTTGTACTTTTCTGATTTCCTTCAGTAGCTCTTCTCTCCACCACTCAGCCCATGGCAGAATATCCTTAGTGGTCTCCATTTCAGAGAGGTCTTCCTGTGCCGTGTGCGCCCACCCCATGATCACAATCTCTTTCATCACCTTCAATGTCTCTGAGTTCTTTTATCAGGTCGCAGTAGTCAGGTAGGTTATCTCTCCTATCCTGGAGCCTTAACTGGATAATCTGCAATTTAGAGTGCTTGGCGTGTTGTAGTATGTGCCCCAGTCTCACACGGTTCAAGTCACTGGCGGCTACCCCACCCTTTCGATAAGCTCTCTGCAGGGCCCTCTCAGGGGAGTAACATACGCAGACAAACCTTCCCCTCTCCATTGTTTGGTACCTTTGAATAGCTACATCAAAGTCTCCCCTGACTCAGTGCTTCCAAAATTGCCTTCAAGTGCAGACAGATACATTTGAACAGATGCCTCCGGATTCGTGGACCTCAGAAATCTAATGACTTCCAGGGCTGGACCCCTCAAACTTTCCATGATCCTTTTTCACTTCTCGGCCTCTGCACACTGCCACTCTGGTACCAAGGGGGCAACATAGTCGATCCAGGTCTCCCAGTCATCCTCCCCCTGTGGGGTGGGAAGGGTACCTGAGAACATCCTCAACTTGCGGTATGTGTCATGACTAACTGCAAGCACCGATGCGGGTGCTGGCACAGGTGCAGGCACTGGAGCCGTTACTGGAGTGTGCGGGGGTGTGGGGGAAGGTACACCCCCAGGTGGCAGGAATAATTGCTTAAAGTCCTCTACGGTCTTCCCTTCCTCCAGCAACAAACTTAACAAATTTCTCCAAATTTCTCCTCAAACGTCTCAGATAATGGTGGGGGCTCATCCTCCCCCGGGTTTTTACTGTCTTTTGTTATCACTCTCCAGGTGGCTGGGACTCCTTCTGAGGCAATAGTCTGTGGCACTTTAGAGCTGTCCACGAGGTCACGACACTCTACCAAGGCCATGAAAGTTTGGGCGATCAAATCAGCCTGTTGACCCACCACCACAGTGTTTTTTAAACATTCAACTTTGGAGAATGCTCCCTCTACAGTGTCCTTACTGGTACCCAGGGGGATATCCAGTATAAGCAGAGCATTTTGGGGGTCGATCTCCTGCCCTGTACACCACCCTATCAACTGGTGTACAGCCATTTCTACTGGGGTAGCATTTAATCTTTAACAATAATTCTTGATTTTGGCCACGGGGGGGGCACTAATCCCAGCGGTAGCCTCCAAGATGTAACCCCCATGTGGCGCTATCCCAAGGGCTACTCCCCCTGCCTGCATGACTAGGTGCAGGTTAAGGGGCCTGGGTACTGAAAACAGGTGCCTCCACCCAGAGGACAGGGTTATTGGTAGTGTAACTGACCTGGGTACAGCCTTCCAGGGCACTGTAACCCCTCCCCTTTCCTCTCTAGTGGCCTAGACAATGAACAACATGTATAGTTACAATAACCCCTAATCAACATACAAATCCCCACTCTGTTTGCACTTACCACCAGGGCTGATTCCACCAGTTCGACCCTGGAGACTCCCTGCAAAATAAGGTTAGACAGAACATGTAACAACAGTACAGTGCTTCTTGTACAAAATTGAACCACAGTCAAGTTAAATGCAAAAAAAATTAGAACTGCTTTATTCAGGGGGAATGAACAAGAGAGGGGCGTAATTTGGCTGATTAGTTCTATAACGGATTCAATCGGGCAATTATGCATGCACTTTAGAGTCCCTTCACAGTCACACACTCTGGGTACCCAGTTGGAAAAAAGGTGGGCTAGCCTGACACGTTGCCCCGGGTAGGCCGGTGTTGCATCTGGTTGGGGCCCTGTGATGAAAAGGAGGAGCATGCACAACCACACACAATTTGTAATCCGGAGCCTGGAGGCTCAGTTCATGACAAGAAAACAACAATTCAGTCAGATGACACTTTCGATTTAGCTGATGTTGCAGGGAGCTACCCTGGTGTTTACTCATGCTACCCACTACGAAACATAGGAGGGACAAAATGGAGACTGCAGGTCATCAAGCTGGTCCAAGCCAGGAGAAGCAGGGCCCGCACCATTCACTGAGGTGTCATTCCTGTTCGAGATGTTGAGCAGGGGGCTGATCCTCGGGAGAGTCTCATCGATGGTGATCTCTGCCTCTGAAGTAGCTGATTGGGCCAAGTTGGCAGGGCCCAGGCCGGGTGAACAGTTCGGATTCAGTTTAATAGGTGCTGGAGACTGCTTCCAGCAAGCGTGACACACTTAAGTAGTGGGGAACCAAATTGCAACCCACTGACAGCTTACAGCACATTTATAGTAAAGCAAAACTCAATACCACAGGTCGGATGACAGACCAGTTGCAATTTCAGTTTTCCTGAGCAAAACCGTGATCTCTGTGGTGATTCAGACTTCCTGACAGGTCGATCGCTTACAGCAAATCTTCGGTCTTCTTCAGGTAACAGGGCAGTCACAATTCTGTATTTCTGGTGACAAGCTGGTTCGGATTCAGTCTGATTAATTTCACTAGCAGATCCCTCAGAAGGGAAGATGAAGCAGGCAAGCCAGACACAGCCTTCCCACCAGTTTCCTGCACTACTACTCAGGAGCAGCTGCTCGAATGTCTTGAGCAGTTAACTCTTTCAACTCCAAACTCAGACTGACTCTCTGCTGCAGGCAGCACCGGGACTTCCTTCTGATCCAAAAAGGGTTTGGTTGGTTGATTCATCTGTCTGTCAAAGCAGGGGCTCCCCCTCCAGGTCCATTTAGGCGCAAAAATGAAAAAACTACAGTTCCTTCAGAAATTCACTCCCACAAGACCCCTGGGGACAGACTCCCTTTTAAGGTCCCCAGAAGGTACTGCTGAGTGGTGCAATACAGAAATGTCCATGCTGCAAAGAAAGGCAGGTTACACAAGCTATAATACCATTATTACTAGAGCAGCTAATTAGCAACCTGATGGCACAACAGAGCAATATTATTGCAGCTCGGGCAGGACTCAAGTCTGGAAACCCTCGGCCCCTATCCAGATTAATTATACACTACAGAAATAATGTCTCTTAAAGGGACAGGCACGGAGGCTAACCAGGCATTCGCATGCAAGCACTTCTACACCTGTAAAGACACAGAACGCCCGCCTGGCAGTGGGTATTTAACGACATCCAAGGAAGACTTTTGGGAACCCCCATTTGTAAGGGGGTTGCACATATTATATGTGTCCTGAGAAAGAAATTGGCAAAATATGTTGAAATTGCCCACAGTAACCAGAAAGAGGCCCCAAAACAGGAGAAGGTATATTATGACCATGGGGTAAAAGAAAAGGTTTTTGAGCCAGGTGAAAAGGTCTTGTTACTGTTACCCACTACAGAAAATAAAGTGTTAATAAAGTGGAAAGGGCCTTATAAAGTAGTTAGCTATACCGGTATAGTTAACTATGAGATTGAAATTTAGATTTAGAGATATCCCTCAGATGAAGGACTTTGTTTTGATGTTTTTTTGTTTGTTTATACTGCCTGTGTGAAGTGCTATCCTGTACAACGTTATTTTATTATTAATAATAAAATGCTACTTGCAAATTTTACATCTTTTCCTGGTCAGCCTGTACCGCCTCCTTGTCACTGTCACTGAAAATACCAAGTGAACCAGGTACAGGAGTTGCCTTTTGGTTATGTTGAGAGAGGGACACATTAGTTGTGTCTGCTTAGTGCAAATCTTCTGTTGTTCCCGTACAAGAGTGCAATCTGTTGGACTGATCAGAAAAAACTACACTTTTGTGGATGTGCCAGTAGGGGAGTGTGGGTGACATGGAATAGATGGGAGAGACAAAGACACTGCCGGTTTATTTACTGTATTTTATTTAAGTTCATAGAAATTACAACCCTTTGAGTCATAGACTCATTTTCAAAGGCTCCACATCACAAAGAAAAACACAGCACTTTCCATACATTGACATAGGAAACAATTAGGAGCAGAGTACATTGGGGTATCATACATGTGTGGTACAATTAGTAAGATTCGAGAATTCGAAGAAGCAGTCTAAGCTGTTCTATATAGACAGTCATGGTACATACAATTCAGACAAGGGTATATTGCCTATACAGCTTAGCTAGAATCTATTTACAGAACTGATACAAAGTTAGATACAGTTGCTACCTCAGAGAGGTATTGTCAGGTTTTTTTTAAATAGGTCTTGAGATCTTTCAGTTAAGCTAGATGAACCTTCGACTGGCGATTCAGCAGTGCACGGTCGAGGGCAGCCTCAGAATGGGCATAGACAGTGCCAGATGGGCCCTAATGCTATGTACTATGTTGGAGGAAGTTTGTGGGTGCAATGACAGCTACGTGAGGCCAGAATATGCGATTTTAGCACTGCTTTATAAGGACCAAGCTTAGTAATGGATGAGATAGCGGGGGCATTGTACCTTGATGGGGCTCTGTACAAGAAGGATCTTTGTGCTAGGGATGACCTGACCTTTAGTACCTTTCAGACAGTTTTGGAGGCAGCCCGAGTGGTAACAAGTGGAGTGGCTGACTGAACGGAGGCCACAGCACCTAATGGAGTTAGTCCAAGGTGTATTTTTTTTGTAAGTAGGGAGGTCTGGTACTGTAGGCACTCCTCTAGCGAAAGAATATTAGCAAGAGCATAGAGGGCGCAGGTGTGTGTGCGTTTGTCTTCACCCGAGATGAGTCGGCAGGCTTTGCTGATGGCCAGTTGGATTTGGTTAAGCGCTGTGGGGTCAGCAGCTAAAAAGAGTGTAAGGCCATAGTCAACTAGGGACATGACCGAGGATGTTACTGCCGGGTGTAGAGCTTTGGGTGGGAGGCAGTCTTTGTGTCAGTATAAGAGGCCTATGCGGATGTTGACGGCCGAGGTGAGAGCTTTGATGTGCCCTTGGAAGGTAAGCGAGGAGTCAAATACAATTTCCAGGTACCTGCAGGTTGAGACCTGTTCCAAGGGGATACGTAAGTTGGATAGAATTTTAATGGGGTGGTCTCTGGCCCTTTGCTGTCGGTGCACAAACAGCATAGATTTTGTTTTCTTGATGTTGACAACCAGTCTGTGAGCTGTAAACCAGTTTTCAATCTGTTTGAAGGAGTCTTGTAGGGAGCTCTGAAGGGAGGAAGTTTCAGGGTGAGAGGCTATTAGTACTGTATCGTCCACGTATAGGAGGATGTTTCCAGTGCAGGAGCCAGGCAGGGCATTTACATATACACTGAAAAGGAGAGGACCTAGAATTGACCCTTGAGGTGCCCCTGAGCATACCGGTAGCGTGGATTACGAGGTCTTGTTTATTTTGACGCACTGGGACCTATTAGTGAGATAGCTGGTGAACCAGTCAAGAGGACCTTGGCCAGCTCCTAGGTGTTGGAGTGTGTCCAGGAGGAGGAGGGGGTGGGAGACTGTGTCACAGCCTTTGAGAGATCTATAAACACGGCCCCAACGAGGTGTCCTTTATCCAGTGCAGAATGCAGAAAGATTCTATTAGGGCTGTGGTGGTGCTATGACCCACTCTGAAGCCATGCTGTTCCCTGCATAATATGTTATCGGTGAGTAGGTATTCAGTGAATTGGTCTACTATATTTTTTTCTAGGGCTTTGGAGAGTGGTAGCAGAATTGAGATGGGTCGGTAGTTGTTAGGAGTGGTGCAGTCACCGCTTTTTAGAATTGGTGTTATAATGGTAGTTTTCCATGCATCTGGGAATTGGCCCAGGCAGAGGGATCACTTTGGGAGGTCAGTGAGTGGGGCTAGAACTGCGTCAAGGACACAGAAAATAATTTTCATGTCAAAATTGTCTTTATTGTAGGTAGAGTCACTGAGTGCTTTGGATAGGTAGCGTTTGGCTTGAGTCGGTGTAATGACTCTGAGGTGGAACAAGGAGCGGGGCAGGTTAGGTCTCGGGATGGGTTGGATGGGGTCAAAAAAGTTATTTGGTAGTTCCTGGCTCAGATCCGAGAGGGTGGAATTGAGGCAGTTGGCAATGATAACAGGGTCCATGGTGATATTGCCATCAACGGTTAGCTTGGGGTCGAGACTTCCCATTGAGATCTTTAATGTTATCCCAGAAATTATGAGAACTACCCCAGGAAGTGGGCAGTGTAATTCTGTAGTGGAGTGCCTTGGCTTTCCTTATTTCCCAAGTACACCTATTTCTGGCAGTGTTGTAGGCCTGCCTAGCGACCTGAGACCTAGAGTTAATGGCACGGTACCACAGGGCATCTCTTTCCTTTAGCTGTTGTAGCAAGGCTGGGGTAATCCATGGGGTGCTGCATTTCTTGGAGGTTACTATTGTAATGGGGGCAAAAGCATCACAAGCACTATTGAAGACACTGGTAAAATAGGTCAGGGCATCATTAATGTTGGTAGCCAGTGAGATTGGGGACCAGTCACAGTGTGCCAGGTAGAGTTTGAGTTTATTGAGACTTCCCGGTTTTAAGCGAGGATGTGAGGGTGACACTGGGTTGTGGTTTTGGTAGATGGCAAGACCAGGAGAATAGGATTGGGGAGTGGTCGCTAAGGGAGTTGGGAAGGACTACTAGGTCCATGACCCGGTGAGGGTGATTTGTAAGTAGTATGTCCAACAGAGAGCCCGAACCATTAGAGGGGTTGAACCTTGTGGGACTGGATACGAATTGGGATAGATCCAGTGAGGCAAAGATGTCCTTAGCATGGGAGGCTGTGCTTGACAACCAGTTTATATTAAGGTCCCCAACCAGTATCTGCTCCTGCTTGCGTGGGAGGGTGGCTAGGTAGTCCGCTAGGGATCGGGTTGCTGCTAACTGATTGCAGGGGGGAATATATGCAACTGTGAGGATTAGCAGAGCTCTGTTTGGGTTAGGAGTGAGCTTTATGGTAAGGACTTGGGCATTATTTTCCAGAGTTGGGGTAGGTAGTGCTTGGTGGTGCAGGGAGTCCCGTAGATAGAAAGCACAACCACCCCCACACTTAACCTTTCTATCTTCCCGAAGTAGGACAAAGCCTGGAATACTGACAGAAGAGTCAGGCGTTCTTTTTGAGAGCCAGGTTTCAGTTAGGGCAGGGACATCAGGTTGGTACTGGGCCACCCAGCATTGCAAGGATGCGTATTTCTTGGGCAGGCTGCAAACATTCAGTGCCACTATTCGTAGGCCCTGGGTGGTCTGTGACTGTTCAAACTGGTCTTTTCAGTGCAGCGTCCCCAGAAGTGCTGTGTAACATTGCCATGTGTTTAGTAATTGATTGCACAATTTCATTAATCTGGTTATGGTTCTGATTTTCCTGGTCCAACCTGGCCAGACCTATCAGAACTGGAAAACCCAGCCTGCACACCCCTAGTTGCAGTGCACCAAAGTGAACCCGACCAGCAGCAATACATCTTACAGAAGCAACATGTCATCATAGTTTCCATCATTTAAGCAATAAGGATCTCCATAGTGGTCCTGTAGCAGTCTAATAAGGGGCCAGCTAGGTAGTTAAGGCCTGAGGCAAAGCCAAGAACACTTTATGGTCCGCTGGTCCTTAACTGACGAATAAAGGACTACTATGAGGTCTGAATTGACTGGAACATGAAATAGGGGTGCCAGCCACTAGCAGATGGCTTGCCAGTTGGTATCAGCCAAAGTCAATTACAGAATTGTTCAAACCTTTTTGAATTTGGAGCTGTTCTTTTCTTTGTGGTTAATGACAATTACAGACTATGAAAACTTGCTCTTTGTCCCTAACAGTTCGCTTACAGCTAGGGCTGAGTCTGAGGTTGAAAGGCTGAAATAAAACTCTGCTGCTAGTGACATCACAGTCAATCATTATGTTTATTAAACTCTTCAAAAAAAGGCCATTGAGCCAAAGCTCATTTACAGTGCATTCTGATAACAAAAAGCATAATTTTACATAGCTATGAATAATTGTGTAGGATAATTACCAAGAAAAGGCAAACATCTGTTGTTTCAATTACATGCAGTAAAAAAATATAGTGTTAGCAAACATTACACTGTATGGATTCATTTCTGTAGTAAAAAACATTATAGATTGAGGGAGTGTTACTAACCTTTTCTGTGTGTGTGAGACACTCTTACTCTGTGAAGACCTTGTGCCTCACAACCCACCTGGGGCAATTATTTAATTTATTAAATTATTTATTTACTTTGGCATTACTGCACACCCTGGAGTGTATCATTGCACTTATAAAATGGTTTTAAGAGTTAAAAAAGCAGGAAAAAAAGAAGTAAAATTTGAGCTGTGCAGTATTTGAAATTATTTGAATTAAATCTAGAGGGGGTAAGTTCAGGAGAGAGATTAGGAGGCACGACTTCACGGAGAGGGTGATAGCATAATGGAATGTGCTGCTGGAACGTGTTGTTGAGGAGGTGATCTCTCTGAAATCAGTGAGGAGTTTAAAAAAGGATGGGATAGGGTCCAAGGCAGAATACAACTTGGGGGGGGGGGGGGAGTTGACTAGAGTGGGGAACTCAGTTTGGGGTAACAATGGGGGTGGAGGGGCAAGAGGGACAGCAGCAGTTGTCTAAACTGTGAGCTGCATAACCAAGCAGATGCGATAGACCGTGAGACCTGTATCTGCTGGCATTTTCGTATGTTTGTA
Source organism: Neoceratodus forsteri (assembly GCA_016271365.2). Taxonomy (NCBI): domain Eukaryota; kingdom Metazoa; phylum Chordata; order Ceratodontiformes; family Ceratodontidae; genus Neoceratodus; species Neoceratodus forsteri. The sequence continues at coordinate 1,349,369,683 of CM057456.1, read as the reverse complement.
TGTGACCAGTTTTGACCAATCAGATTGCTTGTTTGATTCAAGCCATTTTATAAGACAATTTTAGAAATGTATGATATAGTTTGCCCTTGCTGAGAGAGAGATCTGGAGAATTCTGACTGACAGCTGTTGAAGTATATGCCACCTCCTTTACCCACATATCTTTAGTCTTCTGCAATTCCCAAGGTGTCAGGCAGATTTGTTTTTTTTTTTTAAACTGCAGCAATGGATATTTAACCCTACTGGTCTTTCCTTCACTGTCAGTGGTATTTAAATCCTCTCGTCTGATGTGACTTTCAGTTTCAGTAGGCACAAATGGTAGAGTAAGTATTTCCTTACTTGAGGTTCAGCATAGCTTTCCTTTTATGTCTTTGTCATGTTCGACAGTCTAATATGAAATTACGAGCTTAAAGTCACAAAGTATTTACTCTTCAGTGTATGAATGCCCTGTTCTTTGTGGGGTCACAGGTGCACACACATTTTCACTGAGTTGTTTTGTTTGGAACCCTTAAGATTGGGAGGACATGGTGTAGGCTGTCTGCCAGAAGTTGTTAATTCTCCTCAATATTTTGCCGTGCTTCAGCTGACGTGATTTAATTTCTGGTGCATGACCTTTGGCAACAATAACTGTTTTAAAAAGCAATTGCTGTGTTTTAAATCATTTGTTTCTTTCTCCTTAGAATCGTTTAATGGTTCTCCGACAGGCAGCATAAATTCGGTAAGTGACTCTAGCTTCTTGGTAAAGTTTTATCATAAACCTCAGTGTTTGTAACAAACCACCTGATTAGTTATTTCAGGTCGTGAGGCCATGCTTTTACCTCTGATTTATACCATCGCCAACATGTTAGAGTATTATAAAAAGGGCAAGCAGAAAGTCACAATCTGATTGACTCACAGACATTCTAAATTCCTAGATTAGCTGCTGGAAAACCTGAGGTTGGAGCCTCATCACACGCAGGTGCAGCAGATCCATACTACAGAATGCGGAAAACAAGAAAAACAAGATTTGCCTAAAATTCCACTCATTCTATAAAAAACTGGCAGGTGCCCATTTAAATTTCAAATGAGTCATCTGCTGTGGACAGTAGGCATATACTGTTCCATCTATTATCAAGCTTTTTTTTGTGGTAAAGATTATCTTAAAAACTCAATTTTTGTTTTTACTTTATACACAGGACCGCCACAGAAACACAGCAGTAAAACAAATACATTTTAGGAGTTTCAATCCCCAAGTTAATCATCATGTTACACCCCACACCCGGACATTGTCTAGGTCTCTCCTGCTAGTAGCCCATCATCCCCCCCCCACCACCTTCCTGATACTGAAAGGAAAACATGGCCACTTGCACTCTTCTCTGGTCACCTGCATAGTACAACAGTACAGTGCACTTCCTCTGGGTCATCGAGGCTGTGAGCGTGTTTCATGCAAATAAAGCTTGAAGTTGTGTATTACCTTTTCTTTCGCAGTGCTGTGAAGGTGCAGGGAAGATCTAGGACTTTTCTATTACTGGAGACTCTGACAGTTCTAGGGTGGGTGGGTTGACATGGCAGCTGATTCATTAGTGACTACTACTGTGCACATTTCACAGTCCTGTGTTTTAGAGTGAATGTAAACCAGTCAAAGGCTTTGACTCCAAACTGAGAAAAGGTAACTAAAAGGGTCTGTTTCTCTCATAAACCAGGAAAGTACAGTTGGTTAAAAAAAAATCTTCCTTGACAAGGGCACCCGCCCACCAGCACTTTTGTGCCAGCAAGCTGGGCAGTCCGCCAGATCTTTTTTTTTTTGGGGGGGGGGTGTCAGGAGATGATGGAGAACATCCTGAGCTTATGGCTGATGTGAGGTGATGGGCAGCCTGAGTGGGACCTGAGGGTTGTTTCCTTTGTTTCTTCCCTGACTTCTTGTGATGTCACCAGTGAGGACATCATGGTTACACATGCAGTGCATGCTAGTGCACCTGCTTCAGCAACGTTCCATCTTGCCTCAGCCTTCTGACCACACTGCTATCTGTGGTCATCCAGGTGGCAGTATTGTGGTGGAGAATGTTGCCCTCCCTCCTGCTGCAGAAAAGGAAAGGGTCCGCTGGGACACTCGGTTCTCCTCCTTTCAGCTGTCCCCCGAAGACCCGGGCTCATTCCCAAATCCAGGTCAACGTTGTCATGAGCAGTAACCCTACCACTATGCTGCCATGTCACTGCACCAAGATTTCCTTATGGTACAAGTTCAACGAAGAAAAATAATGTGATCTAACCAGGAGTTTAACCCAGGCCCCTTGAATGCCATCCAGCCACTCTACCAGCTAAGTCACTTGGTTAGCAAGTTAGCTTTCGTTTCTTGTTGTGACTTTCTTTCTGAGACTGCATGCAAATCCTGTAGTATTTACATGGATGGGATGCTACTGGCACACTATGACAATGTCTACTACCGTGCATTAGCAGTACAACTTTACTGAGGAAGAAATCATTTGGCCTCAGGAAGCTCAGGCCAGCTGTCCTAATATCTCAACGGGTAGACCACCTGGATGGTACTCACAGGATCTGGGGTCAAAGCCTGGTTAGAATCCTTTTAGTTCTTTATTATATTTAGTGATGCTTGCACTTGCTAATGATAGGGACATTGTGTTGCAATAAAATCCACCCTTACTACCAAATTTGTCATTACCAGACTTCAGTTTTTTTATGCAGTAAAATCAAGTACATATTATGAAATCAGGATTCATGCAAAAAATTCTTTCTCCTAAGTAGGTCACATATGCACAATTGTGTGATGGTTGGGATGAGTGCTAGTAGCACCTCAAATGTAGTCTGATGTAGCTGTCTGTGTTTGGTTATCATTTAATTAGGAGCACAAGGTATTGTTGCAATGTGACCCATTCCAGCACACTTCTCAGTGCCAAAATAACTTTTGACTGGTTTTCTCCTTATTGAGTGAAGTTGGTCAAGTGCTGAATCACAGAAACATAGTCATCCTAAATTGGTGGTGGGTGTGGGGAGTTACTTGTGAGTATTGAAAATACAAATCCAGTGGCCTCCAGGTCACAGCCTTGATGTCTGTCTAGGGATATTGTGATATACAAACAAGTATATGACCTCCATCGTGGGGAAGCTGATGAAATCATTAATCAAAGAGGACCTCATGGACTACCTAGAGAGCAATGGGCTCCAGGATAGTGAACAGCATGGTTTTGTGGCAAGAAGGTCTTATTAGACTAACCTGATTTTTTTTCCTTGACTGGGTGACCAAGGAAGTAGACAAGGGTCACGCTGTGGGTCTGTTGTACTTTGACTTTAGCAAAGCTTTTGGTCCGCTACTGTGCGAAAGGTTGCTCAAAAAGATGGACAAAGACTTGGGTACAGCTAAATCCATAGTGAACTGGGTGGGTAGTTGGCTAGAATGGAAGCAGCAGAGGGTGGTGGTTAGTGGGGTTAAATCAGAGGAAAATGAGGTTAAGAGCAGGGTTCCACAGGGGTCTGTCCTGGGTCTGGTTCTCTTTAACCTGTTCATTAGTGACATTGGTAAGGGAATCCAGAGCAGGCTGTGTCCTTTTGCATACAACACAAAACTGTGTGGGAGGGTGGATAGTGATGGGGGAATAAGGGATATGCAGTGGGATCTACAAAAACTAGAGGGTGGCCAAAGGTCTGGCAGTTAAAATTCAGTGCCAGAAAGTGCAAGGTAATGAACCTAGGGAAAAGGAACCCCAAAACAGAGTACTGGCTGGGTGGGATGAGGCTTAACGCTACAGAAAGTGGAACAGGATCTAGGAGGTATCATCAGTAGCTCCCTTAACAATGAGCCAGTGCAACAAGGGCTATAGCAAGGCTAACAGAATCCTGGGATGTATTGGGAAGGGTATTGCCTATTGGCAGTTCCTCGTTGGTCAGCTGCTATAGGCCAAATGGCCTTCTCGCATAGGTTACCTAAATTGTGGAACTCTTTTCCTCCCCAGATTCACCTTGCCTCGGCCCCTTACTCACTCTCCTTAGCTCTACATGACTTCCTCACAATAAACTGCTCCTACGGATATGCTCCCCCCTTTTTACCCCGGCTGATGGTCTCTACATTCATAGTCCCATTTAGCTGTCTGATCCTGATTTGTAGGACTTATCGTCTACTGGGTTGTTGCAAATGTAAAGTACTACTGCCTTATACTTTATTATCCTCTGTAACTCAGTGCTGCTTTCTATGCAAAGCTTCAACTGTATATACTGTACAACTGTCTGGCTTGTTTGTATGTATATATGCTATATACATTATACTTTATTCTCTGTAACTCGACACTGTTTACAATGCCAAGTTCCACTGCTTAAATTGTACTAATGTTTAACTTAACTGTATGTATGTATAAATGACTTATTTCCCTATACCCTCTCCCCAGGATGCACTGTAAAATGAGCAACTTGTTGTTCAGTGTGCTTTTCCTGGTGAAACATTTCACTAAATAAATAAATATTGATAGCAGAAGAAAAGAGGTAATGCTTCCCCTATACAGATCCCTGGTGAGGCCTCAACTGGAGAATTGTGTCCAGATCTTCCTGGATATAAAGTCTCCACCACTCATTCACACTAATGGGAGTTCACCGGAGGCACCAGGACCCAACGGGAGCAAACTTTTTCAAGAGGGCCGGCGCCTGAGATGGAGCTGCGAGGAAGTGGCACTGCGAGCCCCGGCTCGTGCGGTAATGACTGTCTCGGCGTCGACCTCCCAACCACCTCAGTTCCTTTTTTCCTGCCATCAAGTGCGCTTCAGTGACGACGACACTCGCCCACCGGGAGTCAAAGTTTAAACTAGCAGCTTAGTTTTCAGTTTTTTGTTTTGTATTTTATCTTCAATAAGTACTGATTATATTTAATTCTACTTATACAAGAAAGAAGTCTTCAGCCATCCATTGACGGAGTCGACCATGAACGGGTCAAGTGACGGTAGGGAGACTACGTATGAAAGCTGTTCAGTCAGCCGAGCCGGGTCCGGTCCACCACCCTCTCCGGGGGGGGGGGGAGTCTGACAACGGACACTCCAGTGCTTACGGAGATGGGCAGTCCCCATGAAAGCATAAAAGGAAATGGTCCCATTCTCGGCACCGTTCGGCCTCAAGTTCTTCTTCGACACATAGGTCGAAGAAGAAACTGCATCACTCGAGGTCACCCTCTTGTATGTCTGCATTTAGACGGTCAGTCATTAGGGCCAGGCGCCGGTCTCCACCTCTGTTGGAGTCACCGGTTTCTGTCTCTGGTGACCGACCTCCTTGACACCGGAGCTCCTCCCCGCCTATTGGAGTAGCTTCGGATGAGCAGTTTCACCAGTGGGCTGCTCTTATGGAGCAGTGGGCTCGGAGGTTGGTCCAGTTGCCTGAGCCGGTCAGTCCAATCACCGGGGCCTTTGGGCCATTCGGTTTTGGAGGGACGGGTAGGGCAGTTGGGCCTTCCTAGTCATGCAGCGCCTTCTTCAGTGCAGTCAGCTCCACGCTCAGGTGTTTATCCCCCTCACATGGCTGCGGCACAGGGGTCCACACCGATGCCTCTATCTCCTGCCATTTTTCCCACTTTTACTTTAAATCGCAGTTTTCAGACCCCTTTGACACTCTCGGTGCTATCCGTGGTATTGGGGGCTCTTTCGGCACTGTCCGTGGTGCCGGGGGCTCTGTTGGTGCCATTTGCAGTGCTGCTGGCTCTGTCAGCGCTGTGTGCGGTGCTGCGGACTCTGTCAGCACTGTGCATGGTGCCTTGGGCTCTGTCGGCGCGGTGCCGCAGGCTCTGTCAGCCCCGTGTGCTGAGCCATTTCCGATGGCACCTCCCTCCTTGTTCTCGACGCCATTTTCCTCCACGGCACTGCGGTTTGGTGCATCGTCGTCCAGTCTTCAGGGGTTCTCGACTCTGATTCTTTCTTCTTCTTTTCTTGCTCCTGATTTTCACTTCTTTCCTATCCATACAGTCCCATTGGACTAACAGGAGATGATTTTGAGCCTGACCCAGATCTTCGCCTGGGTGATGATGTTCATGACACTGCCCTGGGAGCAGGGTTCAATCGTTCTGCAGAGGCTGTGGTTGAAGACCTTTCCTTTAAGTCTCTGCTCAAAAATTTGAATTCTACTTTTTCTCTCTCCAGACTGCAGAAATCAATCCTGGGAAGCTTTTACAACTCCAATATCTTCATGTCCTGGAGATCCCTATGGATTTAACACCTCCGGTACGCCCTCTTTCGACACCCTCTCACAGATGGTGTGGAAGAATCCGGCTCTCATTCCTTCTGTGACCAAGTCCATAGATAGGAAGTATGCCCCTCCCAAGGATCGCCCCATATTGGCCTCACAAGCCTTTGCTGATGCCATTGTAGTCTTGGCAGAGAATGATAAAGCTGTCCTTCTTCAGGGATCTACAGCCCGGTCTATAAACAAAGAATCTCGCAAGATAGACACCTTAGGTAAGAGCGTCTTTGCTGCCTCAACCCTGGGTATGCACACTGCCAGCTACCAGGGCTATTTTTCTCAATATGAGTATGTCCTTTGACATTCGCTCAAAGAAATGGTAGAAGCTCTGCCCCAATTGGAAGTTAACTCAGAGTTACTTCAAACCATAACTAGGGGTATCGAGTCCAATAACCAACAGGTTAAAGCTGCAGTGGACGCTTTCAATACCACCTCCCGGGTAGTGGCGGCTGGCATTTGCACCTGCCGCCACTCTTGGCTGCGTATTTCAGGCTTCACGAATGACGCCCAGTAGCAGGTCATGGCTTTACCTTTTGAAGGTATGTATCTGTTCGGGCTGCAGGTGGAGCAAGCTGTGAAGGCCACACAGAAGACTAGGTCTGCCATTAAGACGGCTAGACCTGCACCTGACCCCTCTCCGGGGGGGGGGTGCGAACAAGCGTCAATTTCATAACTGTCAGTCCTTTCAGGGCGGAGGAGGTTTTAACAAAAACCACAACCCTTAGCCACAAAAGAAAGCACAGCTGAAGGCACAAGGGCCCAAAGCACCCAGTGCCACCTTCTGAGTTTCTGGCCCAGGTCCCACCTCAACTGTCTGAGGGCGACTCCTCTTCAGCGGTAGGAGGATGTCTGACTCAGTTCTACAACCAGTGGAAATCTATAACATCAGACAGTTGGGTCCTCTAGATAATCCGCAAGGGGTACTCTCAATCTTTTGGAAACCCCTTCAGATCATCCTCCCAAATGACAGCCCAGGCTGTCGGCAGTACAGTCAGACCTTCTTGCTTCTGAGGTGCAAGGCCTTCTGAACAACAGGGCAGTAGAACTAGTTCCGCTGGATCAACGAAACACAGGTTTCTACTCCCATTACTTTCTGGTCCCGAAGAACCGGTGGCATGCGCCTCATTCTGGATCTCAGAAAGTTGAACAAGTTCCTGCACAAGGAGAAGTTCAAGATGATATCACTAGGTACCCTGCTACCTTTGTTTCATCGACATGATTGGCTAGCCTCCCCTGCACCCTGTCTCATGCACCCAAAGCACCACAAATACTTAAGGTTTGTGGCACTGGGTCAACATTATCAGTTCAGAGTCCTGCCCATTGTGCTATCCTTGGCGCCTCAAGTTTTTTACAAAGTGTTGTGCAATTCTCGCGGTGCATCTCAGGAAAATTGGAATACTAGTGTTTCCATATCTGGACGACTGGCTCCTAGCAAGTCTCTCCAGGCAAGAGACTCTGAGGCCATGGCCATGGCCTCAGACTTCCTCACGTCCATGGGAGTCCTGCTAAACCTCAAGAAGTCGCAGCTGCAACCCTCCTAGAAGCTCCTCTTCATAGGAACTCCCTCTGGACACCTCCTGTGCAAAGGCTTTTCTCCCAGAGGACAGAAGGAGCGATATGTTACAGATAGCCCGATACATCAGAGAACACAGCTCGTTTCGAGCTATCTCGATGCAACCTGCCAGGAGTACAAAACGAGCTGGCATATCGTCTCATCAGAACCAAGATGGATCCTCATGAGTGATCTCTCGACTAAACAGTCGTTCAGTCACTCTTCAAAGACCTTTCTGCATCCCCACTCAACTCAAAACTGCCTCTCTTCTGCTCCAGAAATCCAGGACCTGGCATTTTTTGGCAGGGTGCATTCAGGTTGTAGTGGACAAGACGCTTCCTATATGCTTTTCCTCCTCTTCCCCTAAGTCAGAGGGTACTACTCAAATTGGAGTCTCGGGGGGGTAGAATAATTCTCATTGCCCCCTTCTGGCCTCTGCAGATATGTTTCCCACTGCTCAATAGTCTGTTGGAACCCCCCTCCCCCCAAAAACACTTCCCCTTCAGACGAACCTTCTGACCCAGGGTCCTGTGGTCCATCCCAGTCCGAGGTCGCTTCACCTTCACGCTTGGCTCCTGAAGAGATAGAGGTGAATAGGTTCAATGTTTCTTGCAGAGTTTCAGATATTCTTTTGTCTGCGTGTAAGCTGGCCACTTGAAAAACCTACACAGCCAAATGGAAGCATTTCTCTATCTGATGTGCAGAATCCTCTTGGAACCCTTTTTCCTGCCCACCGAATAAAGTCTTGGAGTACCTCTTCGACCTGTCAAATACAGGTCTGCAGTACTCCACAGTCAAAGTTCATCTTTGTGCCATTTCGGCATATCATGAGCCAGTTCTTTCCATGTCACTGGCTCAGTTACCTGTGGTTAAGAGGTTTCTTAGGGGTGTTCTGCATACTAGATCGCCTATCAGACATCCAGTTGCAGCCTTGTGCTAGACATGCTCACTTGTAAACCTTTCGAGCCTCTAGCTACTTGTGACTTGAAGTTCCTCACTTAGAAAATAGCCTTCCTGGTTGGCCATCACTTTGGCCCGTAGATTTTCTGAAATACATGCACTGGTCACAGACCCCCCCCCCATACACTGTATTTCATAAGGACAAAGTAGTTCTTAGGACTCATCCTAAGTTTCTCCCTACGGTTGTCTCAGAATTCCATCTAAACCAACCTTTAGTCCTTCCTACCTACTTTGCAAACTTCCCTTCATTCACTGGATGTTAAGAGAGTGCTGCGATTTCTATCTAGGTAGAACAAAAGAAATTTGCAAGGCTCAACAATTCTTTGTTTCCCTCAGCGAGACCCGGTTGGGTCAACCTGTCGCTTTTAGATGCATTTCAGCATGGCTGGTGGCATGCCTTCACCACTGCTATTCTATGGCACAGGTCAAGCTAGATGGCAGAGTGAATGCTCACTCTACCAGAGCAGTCGCGGCATCTCTGGCGGAAATCTGCCACATGCCCATCGCAGATATTTGCGATGCGTCTACTTAGAGTTCAAGTGCATACTTTTGTTAAGCACTACACCTTGGATGTCCATGCCAGACAACATCTGTCATTTGGAAGGACCATTCTTAATGGACTTCTGTGCTAAATATGTGAGCTCTTTAGCTCCTGCCACCCGTCTCGGGGGAAATTACTAGCTCAGTACTCTCCCATTAGTGTGAATGAGTGGTGGAGACTTTATGTCCAGGAAGATATGGAAATTACGTACTTACTGTAATTCTTGATCTTCTTGGACAAAGTCTTCACCACCCATTCACACGACCACCCTCCATCCCCTGAGCTCAGTTCTTTGTTTTTGGTCTTCACTCCCTCAATGGCAGAGCTGTGAAGACTTCATTGTTTACCCTTCTTACACGGGTCATTCAGGCTATCTTATGTCCGATCTTTAGGTTACTCCTTCTAGGTTAGTTATGCTGCACCTCCTCGGGGAAAAAAAAGGTACTGAGGTGGCTGGAGGGTCGACGTCGAGATAGTCATTACCGCACGAGCCGGAGCTCGCGGTGCCGCTTCCTCACAGCTCCATCTCAGGCGCTGGCCGTCTTGAAAAAATTTGCTCTCGCTGGGTCCTGGTACCTTCGGCGAACTCCCATTAGTGTGAATGAGTGGTGGAGACTTTGTTCAAGAAGATCAAGAATTACGGTGGGTTCGTAATTTCCATTTCTGGAGCCCTCACCTCACAAAGGACAGACATAGGTTTGAAACAGTGCAATGCAGAGTAACCAGAATGATTCCGAGCTAGCAGGGCAAATCCTGTGAGAAGTGCCTGAAGGCACTAACTATGTATTCACTGGAAACCAGAACTGAGAGGGGAGGTATATGAATGAAACAGATGCATGGTTTCATTTCACACGCACACAAAAAAAATTCATTGTTTGCTACTTATGTAGCCTATTTATGCCAAAATGGATACATTTCTCTAATGACTTGACAGATACAGCAAAAAAAAACTGTACTAACTTGCTACATTGTAGCACTACAAAATAACAACATTGTATTATTTGGGTTACTATTCAAAACTCAGAACCTAGTAGGCTCTGACGTATACTGTCTTTTCCAGTGCATGCCACTGAGACCTACCAATTACTCCATTGTAATCCTGAATTTCTTTTGATTTATTACAGTATCTAATATCCCATACCCTGATCAGGTTTACATCTGCTTAACTCATCCAAAGATGCCCAGTAATAGCCAGTTTGGCTTGTCTTTCAGCCATAACCCTATAGCGAATACTATAATGGAGTACTTACAGACAGAATACAAAATTCTCTTTACATTCTGATATACTGTTCTCAGCACCTATCGGTCCTAAGACCACACTATATGTACGGCAGAATGCCATATCTGGCCACCCCACTGCCATATAACTGCTTGGGAATCTCCCAGAAGTAACGACTTTCTGCAAAAGACCATTCCGTGGAAGATAGATCAGTTATGCAAAGACTTTTGCCATAACAGTAGATCTTCTAGGAATGTCTCTTGCAGTAAGTAGCTTCCCTCCCACTGACCCCCTGCCATTCTGTAACAGGGAAAACGATGTAGGGTCGGAAGGCTTTGGTACCTCAGTTCCCCTCGGTCCCTTGCTTCACGAACTGTAACCCATGGGGAACGGAGACTACCAGGGACCACCCACTTTTATAGGTACAGCCCAGGAAGTGAGGTCATGTAGGCTCTCCCTGGTATAGAGACTGCTGGAGAAAACTACCGTGTGAGAGTGCCACCTAAGGGAAACTCCCAGAAGTAATGACTTACTGCAAGAGACATTCCTAGAAGATCTACTGTTATGGCAACAGTCTGTCCGTAACTGATCTTTCTAGGAGTGGTATATGTTGTTCATCCACCTGGACCCACCCGACCTCCTGTGGGCCTTTGACCCACAGCTTCCAGGAGCTAAGAGCTGGTGTCATTGGGGTGGAGCCGAGGGTTATACCACCCGGGTGGGTGGGAATAGCCAGCTTGAAAACTTCTGGCAATCCTTAAAGGGGAAAGGGACATGCCAAAGAGTGTGGATGAACAACATATACCACTCCCAGAACTACTGTTACAAGTGAGTAACCTGTTCTTCTCCCCCACTGAAACATAGATTCTTTATTTTTTCTGTAATTTATAACAACAAAAAACCACCACAGCTGCTCAGTAACACACAAGGTATGTGTTCCCATCTCGGGGTTCTGGTTACATTAGAGCCCTCTCAAGCATTATTACATCAAGACCCCCCTGCCCCCCCCCAAGATTTGGTGCATTACTAACCTGCACAGACTATAATGACGTATGGCACCCTGGTCCAATATATTAGCTGCATTGGTTGTCAGAGTGGATGTGCTGAGCTATTGTAATGTCACCCGTTATAGTCAGCTTAGCTTCTTAGAACAGGTGGAAAGTGGAGGTTCTTAATACTAACAGGAACAGCCCTCTTCAGTAAAGAAAGATGGGAGTAGATTGATTGAATGAGTTTTGTTTTAGAAAGAAAACGAAGGCATCTTAAAAGGATATAGCAGCTGTATCTCTTAATAGCATTCTATGTTTGCTGATTGCATTTCGTAACTTTTTGTGATGTATTTGTATAACTTCACAGAAACTAGATGGGAAACATTGGCAACGGCGCAGGGATTTTGTTATGTTAGTATATGAGAAGGAACTTTTCACTTTTCCTCAGTTTGTAAGGGTCGGAGATTGTCTGAGCCTACATTGCTTGTGCAGGTGTTTCACAGCTTGTGGAATAGTTGTTTCTGGCTGGGCTCCATGTCTGGAATAAATGCCTACTTAAATAATATGGGTCCCTTGTGTCATTCTTTGACATAAAACAGAGCAGTAGATGGATAGGCAAGAGGTCAAATTTAGGGTGACTTGCAGTATTTGCACCTCATTTTTAGTGTGTTAGTATCAAGGTTTTATGTAGCGGTTGGTAGGTGCTTGTTGTTGAAACACTAGTGACTAATTTAACCATGTATTATCTGAAATGTTTCACTTGGCTTAAAATGCAAATGAAAAAAGGCATGCATTTGTTTCTTTATAATCATTATGTCTTTCCTTAAGGTACAACAAACAGTGGTTTGCATGTTTGAAAGCATATAGGACAAAACACATTTTTACCTGTTCTTCGAAGAAGCTCATGAAATATGATGGGTGCAGTTTCAACAAAAATGTGACCAGTTGGTGGTAGAAGGCTATTTGCAGATAGTTTCCATAGGTATCTTGGGAAGTCTTCTAGAGTGAGTGAGTGAGTGAGTGAGTGAGTGAGTGAGTGAGTGTGTGTGTGTGTGTGTGTGTGTGTGTGTGTGTTTGTATACACATCTTATCTTTGTGTTGTATGTATGTATGTATGTATGTATGTATGTAAGTAAGTAAGTAGGCATCTGCATGCCAGCTGTCACTGAAACGTGAGACATGTGAAATGCCAGAGATCGGTGTAGGGTGAGTTTTGGGTTTAGTTGTAGTGCACGTTTTGTGCTTCGTTTACTAGTGTGTGCAGTCATAATTTGGTATCTTTTTTTTCATTATCTTGATCAAAGTAGATTTGTGAAAATAATTAGGAAACTTGATTATGGATTTCCAAGTAGCGGGACCACCAATGCAGCCATAGTGCTATTGCTTGAGGCACTGAAGACCCGGGTTCAGGAGTGAACTCTGGACATTAGAGCATCAGCTGGAGGAAGGAGGATCAAACTTCCGAAGGATTTCTCTCCTTGGGGGGAGGGAGATTGCAGAGCCTGGTGAACACCTGGCCCCTAGCGGAAGCTGGGCGAAAGGCAGTTCAGGACCACCTGAGAGGAAAAGAGCATGGTAGATAATCCATGCATGTCACGTGGAAACGTGTGGCATGCATCATGACATCACTGCACACCACACCCCCTCAGGAACACATAGAGGAGAAAATGCTGGCGAGTGGATTATGCTGGACACCGGCAGTCCCTGCACTTGACACCTGGATCCAATTCGATGACCGAGGTTGAGGGATCCTGTGGGGGGGGGGTAGCCCTGGAGGAGGACAGCTGCTGGTAAGTAAGTAAGTAAGTAAAAGTTTATTTGTTGAGCACCTAATCCTGGAGGCTCTGTGCATTGTACAAGTAGGTAGGAAAAATATTCATCAATCAATAAATATGAAAACAACTGATCAAATAAAACAAGTTAAATTCCAGCATAAATAAAACATTGCAGCAGGTACAGTTTAACCATAGACATTCAAGAAATGCTTTTCTAAAAAGATGCACCTTCAGGCCCTGCTTAAAGACCTCCACCGATGGGGCGTCCCTCAAAGATCTTGGTAGTGAGTTCCATAATACTGAGCCCACCACTCCGAACGATCGATCTCCAGGTGACTTAAGGCAGGCCCTGGGAACTGCTAGGAGGTCCCCGGTAGAGGAGCCAACGCAATTGCATGTGACAGGCAGGAGTCAGGAGGTCATTCAGGTAACCAGGGCCATCCGTGTAGTGTCTAAGGCCCCATCCACACTACACCGCTTTCGCCCGGTAACGGATGCAATCCGTTATGGCCGCAGAGTGGTGCAGTGCGTCCACACCTGGGCGGTGTCCGATATGGGACCGGCACCGCCGGTCCATACATCGGGATCCGGGCGACCGTTGCAGTGGCGCCCGATCCCACAATGCAGCTCGCGCTGCGCTTTGTGCCCTGCAGGGGAATTGGGTTACCGCAGTCCACACTACCACCGTAACGGTACCAGGGCGGACCAGAACCGTTGTGGAAACCACCATATGTGGTTTCCACAACGGTTAATAATACACCTCCTGTAACGTTACCAGTGTAAACGCACGCCGTTATCGATGCGGTTTACACCCTCGGTAATGTTACAGAAGGGTTTTCGGGCTGCAGTGTGGACAGGGCCTTATAGATGAGCAAGCCCACCTTGAAGGTGATGCGGCACCTAACCGGCAACCAGTGCAGCTTGTGCAAAGCTGGGATCACATGACAGGACCGTGAAAGGCCTGTCAGTAACTTAGTTGCCACATTCTGCACCAGTTGCAGTTGCTGGAGAACCCCTCCAGTGACCCCAAGATACAGAGCATTGCAGTAATCAAAATGCATGTACCAGTGAGGGCAGATCATCCAGCAGAATCAATGCTTTTATCCGGGCAACATTCCTCAAGTGATAAAAAAACACTCCTGACTATGAATGACACCTAAGACTCAAGTGTCAGCCCGTCATCAAGGATGACACCCAGATTTTTCACCTTGGTGGATGCCACCAAGGGAGTGGGGCCAAGAAATAATCCTTTTTCCATCCCAGCAGCATCCACATCCCGCCGATGACCAGGCTTAATCACTAGCACCTCCGTCTTGTCAGGGCTGAGTCTCAGCCAGCTGGAGGACATCCAGTCCTGGATCTCGGCCAGACATGTCTTAGTGAACTTTGGGGTGATCGGGCTGGGGTGGATGGGGCCGACCGGAGAGGAGAAAAAAAAGATAAGAAAAACAAATTTCCCTTAGCAGACATAGTTTAACAAACTGAAATGGTCCTTTAAAAAATGGTTCACTGCATAAAGCTCACAATTTATGTGACTCGTACAGTGTTTGCTGTACTTGAACAGATTTTGCACATTACATGGGAGTATGCATCCATTTAGTTTGCACGTATTCAAATTTTAACAACCCTTGTGTTTTAGAAACAAAAGTTATGTGGCATATTGGCTGATGACAAGGTAGCTAGTGACCCCATGGCTACTCCTATGGCTACTATGTCATTAACAGGTTTTTCATCGACCTGGATATGTTCAGAACTCCCTCCCTTGGCCCTTCTCCCGACACACCGATACAGCCCGAAATGGTGAACCTACCTCCTGAATTCCAGTTTTTGAGATAATGAGGAACAAGGTGCTGATCCTCCTAAAACAACTAAAAGCAGAAGGATAAGTGGAGTTCGATAAATTAGAACCTAAGCTTCTAAAAATTGCCACCCCTGTAATTGCCTCCCCCATTGCCATGCTCCTTAAAAAGTCCTTAATAGTGAGGAGAATCCCTGAAAGTTGGAAGATTGCACTTGTGGTACCAGTGCACAACGGTGGCCCCAAAGAGCCTCTGGAAAATTACTGTCTCATCTCTCTCTCTCTCTCTCTCTCTCCTCTGCTTGCTGGCCAGAATACAAAAACGATTAGTATATAATCAGCTCTAAGTTTATCTTGAACAGCGTCACCTTCTGACTGATTGGCAGGACAGGTTCAGAAAACATGAACTGACAGTGCTCTGGTTAGGCTGACTACAGACATCTTGAGTGCCATGGACAAAGGGCAAATGGCTAGTTCAGTCTTCATAAACCTCACCAAGGCTTTTGATCTTGTTGGTCATGGCCTCCTGCTAGAAAAACTTGGGCGGTTTGGTTTTGATTGTCTGTCCTGTTTGTGGTTCTCACACTACTGTATAGCAGGTTATATTGGCGTCCGATATATTTAGCGGATGTAGACCTTTGAGACCTTGTTTATATGTTGGTGCCCAATATATTTAGCGGTTGCTGTACCTGTAGTTACGGTCACAGCCATCAAAGTCAGGAACATGACAATTCACTGCCGACAATTGGCTCCCTGACATTATGCTCCCAACAATTCACTCTTGAGTCAGCTCACTCCAGCGACAACGTGCTCCCCCGAAAACTCACTCCCATTCATTTTTTATTTAAAACTCTTTCCACTGAAATATGGCAGTCACGTGGATGACATCCTGACTACTCCAAATGTACAGAAACGGCAAATAGAGCCTGGGCAGCAAGTCAGAGCCTCAGCCTCTGGTAGAACAACCCCTCCATCTACTGACTGGGCACAGCTGGAACAGCGCAGACTGACAAAGGCAGCAGAAGAGGCATCGATCAGCTGGAACCAGTCAGGTCCTGGAAATGCTAATCCTTCATCATGATCCAGTACTTGAACTTTGAAAAGGGACATGAGCTTACTTCAACCCTAATACCAACGTGGTACGCTCCATTAAAGTGGGTGTTTTATGGGTAGGTGGGTGAGTGAGATTGATCTTCTGGACACCATTCAGACTGACTGTTCGCCACCTCGGTGGCTGCCTATGTCCATGGCTTGGGAGCAAGTGCATAAATTTGATTAAACACCATGTGGGGTGGTAGCACTTTGATTGCTCATTTCTTAAGCTGCTACCTCTGTCTGTGTCGTGGGAAATGGGGCATAAATTTGATTCATTGTCATGCGGTGTTGTAGTGCTCCCAAGGTATCTAAAGCAGATGACCCAGTGTATTTGATAGTGGACTTCATTTAAGGTTAAAGAGAAAGGGAAAAAAAAAACACACGATCGATGTTGAGATGTAAAAGAAGTCAGAGAGGTGGTGACTCATGTAGCTCATGTAGATGCAGTACCTGGCTGGATAGCTGAGTGAAGTAGTGGATCATTATGACTAGAATATTAGCGGTCTGTTAAATTTAGCACATGTTAATGGGTCCGCTAATAGCGCTAAATTTATCAGACCGCTAATATAACCTACTGTACAGTATTTGACTAATAGGTTTAGAAAATGAAATGGAAGGGCTTGCAAGCCATGTTGAGACCTGTTACTGATGGTGTCCCCAAAGGTTCCATTTTGGGTCCTATGCTCTGTCAGTTAGTTAGTAGGCATGGGGGTAGTAAAATACCCTACCCTAAACACTACCCACGGGTACCTCCAAACTACCCTGAATTACCAAAAAAAAGACCCTAATGCAAAATGGGTAGTTAGGTTAGGGTCAGGTAGTTACTACCCTAATCATTCTACTACCCTGTTACCCTACCCTGATTGTAACAGAATGTGAAAGACTTTGTATTTTGACTGCCCTAAACAGAAAAAAACTACTCAAAAGGATCTTAGTGCCTAATAAAGGAATAACAAAATACTTAACTGAGCTGCACTAACACAGCCCAAAGCATGCCCTGGATTTTTTTTTGGTTTCCAAGCAGGAACAACAATAATAAAATAAATAAAAAAAAATATCTCTAGCTGAGCTCCACTAACAGAGCCAAAGCCTGCCCTGGATTAATTTATTTTTATTTATTGTATCTGTTTTTTGGGGGGCTTCCCACATAGCAGCCTGGACGAGTCGAGGTGATGAACTGTTTGCTTACTCTCTCATACTACACAAACTGCAAGCAACACTAATTAAAAATGAGTGACCTGTCCTAGACCCAGCCAACAAACTGCAAGCAAATAATTTTTTTTCTTTCTCCTTTTGTTCACAGCCTGCCCTAAACTGAACAAAAATTTCAGGAGTTGGACGACCAAGGCCTGCTCTGCCACACTCAGCAAGCTGCTGCTGTGGCAGGCAGAAACTAAGTGACAGAACCTCAGCACGCCCGTACGCACACACACACATTCTTTTTTAAGCTCCCCCTTTGATTTTTTTTCTCAGTCTGAACTGGTTCATGGATGAGAATCAATTGAGTCAGTGACTACTGCCTCGTCGCTAGCAGTGCACTACTCGCTAAGTGCTTAATGCTGCCTGTGGCACTTGTGCTCACACACTGTCTCTCCTCATATAGCGCCTGGGACGTGCACTCTCATTGGAGGAGCATCATCACATGATGGCTCCGGATGGTCGCAAGCGAGTCATTTGATGGCAGGAAAAACTCCAGTCCTGCAGGGGAATGTAAGTAAATACCCTGACCCGGGCTTAACTATCCGAACCACAATAACTGACCCGTGCTATGTTTTATTATGTCGGTAGGGTGGTACTTTACCTGAACTACCCAACCCGGCTAAAAAATGGAGGTACCCAGACTACCCGATCTAGCTTACCCATCAGGTAGCATATGCCTATTAGTTAGTTGAAAATTGGTGAAAAGGAAAGGCACACTGAGCCGATGCTAATTTCTGAATGTGACCCAGGGTAAGGGAATAGGGGATACAAAATACAAAGCACAGACACAGTTTGCAGTTATAATAACGTGCAGTCAGAGAACACGACTAATATGGGAGTAAGTGCAAAAAGAGAAAACAAGGCAGGAGCAGCAAATGGGCCATTTCAGCCGCACTTACATGGAATGTGATGCAGTTTCAAAGGAAACAGTCAGGGAAAGGGAAAACAGGAGTTTGGGGGGGGGGCTTTCGCCTGATACTTGAGGGAACCAGGGGTGGCAGTGACGTGGAGGGAAGAAGGGAGTTGGTTCCAAAGTGATGGGAGAAGATACGAAAAGGCTGATTGCCCAGCAGAGGAGCAGGTACGTAGAATGTGGAAAGTGTGAGGATCCGTGAATCAGAGGGAACAGAGGGCAGAGTGGATGAGGGAGAGGAGTGATGAAAGGTAGGAGGGAAGGGACCCAAATCAATATTCGGATATGAATGGAACACAGTGGATCTGGTGATGTGACAGTAGAGGGAGAATGCATAAGGAGGAGTGAAGTGAACAGTAATGAGTATGATGGGGGAGTTGGTGGCAGAGCAGCAGAAGAGAGGGCGTCCTGTCTGGCCAGGGAGGTGGAGGGGGTAGTGCCATAGATCACTTCAGCATAGTCAAGGACTGGATGCACCATTTTGGTGA
This sequence comes from Neoceratodus forsteri, assembly GCA_016271365.2. Classification (NCBI taxonomy): domain Eukaryota; kingdom Metazoa; phylum Chordata; order Ceratodontiformes; family Ceratodontidae; genus Neoceratodus; species Neoceratodus forsteri. The sequence goes on along the minus strand of CM057456.1, from coordinate 1,349,350,952 downwards.
CAGGCTCACGGCAGACCTGCAGAGACAGGCAGTCCTTATTGAGGACCAAAGGCACCAAGTTTAGAGCAGAGTTTCGCATGTACGGCGTCAATGGGGGGTGAAAAAGTCAAGCTTACTATCTAACCACACATTGAAGTACTTGAAGGATTGAACCACTTCAAGAGGGTTGCCATCCAAGGTGGAGAAGATGAGCAGGATTGAGAATCTGGCCAGTTTCTGGCTGGTGCTAAAGGTCAGGGACACAGATTTTTGTGTTGACCCACAGCTGGTTTAATAGGAACCAGCACAGGACATCATAGAAGTCTTGCTGGAGCAGACCTTCCACGGCTAAAAGTGGCGGGACTGGTGGTGTGGATGACTGTGTCCACTGCATACATATGAATATGTTAGTTGGCATAGACTGAAGAAAGGTCGTAAGGAAGATGGAGCAGAGAATGGGACCCAGAATTGAGTCCTGTGGGACTCCTGCCTGGATGGGAATCGGAGGTGACAGGGCGCTTAACTAACCTGTACTGACTGTAGATTGCCCATGAGATAAGATTGGAACCAGTCGACTGCAGGGGCTGAGAGGCCAGCAGAACTCTGCTTATCCAGGAGGAGTAGGTGGGACACTGAGTTAAATGCCTTGGCCAGATCAATAAAGATGGCAGCTGTGATGTGCCCCAGTCCATTTCTGAGAAGACAGAATCAATTACACGCAACAGGGAGGAGACAATGAGGTGATGTCTCTGGAAGCCAGAGGGGCTCAGGGGAGAGCAAATTGGTGGAGGATAAGAAAATGGAGGGTCTGTGTAGACAAGCTTCTCTAGCAGCTTAGGGGGAGAAGGGTTGGGGGAGATTGGTTGGAAGTTATGCAGGTAGGAAGGAGGATTTTGGAAGTTATGCAGGTAGGAAGGAGGATCCTCCCCCCATTGTGGAGTGGAAGAACTTTGGTCAGCTTCCAGGACTGAGGGAGAAGGAGAGGTTCAATACGTGAGTAAGAGGAGATGCTTTTGTCTGTTTGTAAATGAAATACGTGGTAATTACGGTGGGACTGTCTTACAGCTTTATGACGATGATGCTGTACTCTGCAGGAGCTCTAGTGATGTCAGCCTTATCAACAGTCAGCTAGCGGGTGACTTGCTGGTACTAGAAAAGTGGTTCTCTGCCAGTAAATTGGTACTCAATGCCAAGAAGAGTAATGCTATCTTGTTTGGCTCTAGACACCTGGGTGTAGCAGAGCAGCGCCTGCTAACCATTTCCACATCAGCAGGAGCACATATTGAGGTAGGTGAGGCTCTTAAATACCTTGGGGTACGGCTGGACCAGGAAGTTACTTTCAGAATTCACATTGATCATATTTCAAAATCCTTGCAGCAAAAAATTGAGCTTCTCTACTGCTTCGGTAACTGCCTACCTAAGGAATCCTGGCCAATTATTGCTAGTAGTACACTGCTCCCTATCATACAGTATGGTGCTCCTGTTCTTGGTCCCTGAGGTGCTCTGAACTTAACAAGCTCAAAGTCTTCTATAATAACACTGGCCAATTTGCATTACTAAGGGAGCACCGCTGCAATGTTTTAACGCTCCCTAATATAGCCTTCTTTGAGAGGCAGACTGGAGTATCCCCTCCTCTGCCTCACTTACGTACTTGTCAAGGGTCCTCCCTCGGCCTCCAAGATGTCCTGCCTCCTCAGCCCCATCCCTGTGGAACATTCTCCCAGCAACCCTCCAAAACGGCTCCTCACTTGGAGGATTTAAAAAAGGACATAAGGTGCATCTTCTTGAGCACAGCCAGTGTTCCAGTAGACTTTGATCTGGAACTGCTGCTGATATATATACGGTGTCCTTGGTCTGATTACTGCTGCTTATCATGCTGCCTGCCTTAAATTAATTCTGATTTCTTGGTTTTGCCTTCCTGTTGTAAATGTAGTTTTGTTTGATAACTCTTGTACGCCTGTGAATATGTGTATTTTTATTAGCTTTGACTCTGTATATTTCTGCAGTGTATCCATGTAATTAATCCTGGGTCACCCCTGAAAAAGGGACTTAGTCTCAGCGGGCCTACGTGGTTAACTAAATTTAATAAACATTATATAGGTTTTTGTCTCAGCATGCCTCCCGGTTAACAAAATTCAATAAATAAATATTATATAGGGGTAGTCATTTTTCCTCATAGGGAAACCGTGACTCCCAGTCCTTTTGTACTATTGTTGTGACACCATCTTATTGCCATACTAGCCTTCTGAACACGCAAGGATGGTGGTATCACAAGCTCATGTCACAGCGGTGTGCTAGTTTCCTAATTAAGACTCCACTATTTAGTCACTACAAATTATAACTGTTTATTTTTATTTTTTTATTTGTTCTTTATTCGGATAATACCTTTGAGTAAAAGCTCTTTACATAGGTTCCACATCAACAATCAAGACGATAACAAGCACACGAACAAAGGAATGAAAACATCAGACTGGCATTACAGCGATTAGAATGACACTATTACACTGCTACAAATTTACATAAGAGCAAGAGTCATTACATACAGTGAAAATGCACAGTGGCTTAAGGGCATTGTAAAAACTATGTCCATTAACTAAGTGCAATTACAGAGAGTGAGAATATTATGTGATGACAGAAAGAGCAGCAGTGGCAGTGATAGATGATCAGGTGCAGGGGAGAAAGAAAGTAAGCCCAGGGGCCTCGTCAGGTTGCGTAACTGCATGGGAGAGTAGACATAAGTCACAGGGGCTGTGCCAAGGTAACCAGGGGCAAGTTGGCATGAGCAGTTAGTGGGTGCAGTCACATGAGGAGTCAGACAAGTCGGAGTTTAAGCTTTCGTTTGAAGGCTCCTAAGGTAGCAGCAGATGAGACGTAAATAGCAAGCGAGTTGAACCCAAGCTGGGCTTAGTAGGCAAAAGACCTTTGACCCTGGGAGGTACGGCATTGAGAGATCTTGAAATATTGGCATACTGAGCCTCTGGTTCGACGTGAGTTGATACTAGAGGTAAGAAGCTCCTGAACCCCAGGAGGCATCAGCCCAGAGGTAATCTTCTTAGCTAGGAGACAGGTTTGGTATTCAAGTGTACAGCTGAACTGAAGTCAGTTTGCTTGTGCATATACAGTAGGTCACAAGTGTGGATTAGATACCCTGCACCTGTATGGAGCCGGCAGACCTTATTTAGTGCTATTGTAATATGTTTGAGGTACGTGGCAGTGGCCGACCCATATATGATAAGACCATAGTCCACAAATGAGACCACCGAGCTGTGTATAGCTGTGCTGAGGTCTTCGGGAGTCAGACTATGCCTATGTCTGTGCAGGAGCCTAATTTGCATGTTGATGGCTTTGGATAAGTTATCTATATGCCTGGCATAAGAGAGGGTGCTATCAACCATGATCCCTAGATATTTAAAATGAGGTACTCGCTCCAGTGACACTCCAGCATCATTTAGGTTAGTGAGTGGGTAGCATCTGTGCTTGCTTTGGGCAGTTGTAAACAGCATGTTTTTTGTCTTTTTTGACTAATTTATGGTTGTTAAACCAACTCTACTGCAGCAAAGTTTTGTTGGAGCTCATGTTCAACCACCTTGGGATAAGTAGCACTAATAAAGAGAACTGCATCATCTGCATAGAGAAGGATGCGTCCTTAGCAGGAGAGGGGAAGCGAATTCAGAAAGACCCTGAACAGGAGGGGACCCAGGATTGATCCTTGTGAGACTCCTGACTTGACAGGTTTGCTGTCTGAGAGGACATCGGCTATCTTTATTTGCTGCGAATGATTCAGAAGGTAGCTCCTGAACCAAACCACGGCATTGGGGGAGAGACCAAGGTTAGAAAGGTGCTCCACCAGGAGGGCATGGCTAACCATATCAAATGCCTTGGTTAAGTCAATGTATGCAGCACTAACCATCTGACTCTGGTCCAGGGATTTATGAATGTAGCCCTTGAACTCAAGCAGGGCAGTGGTGGTGCTGTTTCCAGCCATAAATCCATGTTGCTGGGGGCATAGAAGTTGATACTTATCCAGGTATTCAACCAGCTGGTCCGAGATAATTTTCTCAAGGGCTTTGGGTAGTGGAGGTAGGATGGAAATAGGTTGGTAGTTACCATGAGAGGCACAGCCTCCGCCCTTATGGACCGGTGTCACTACTGCAGATTTCAACTTCTGAGGAAAGTGCGCGAACCTTAGGGAAAGGTTAATTATATGTGTAAGGGGTGCCAGTAGCTCCTACAGGGTAAGACTGACAAACTTGAGGTCCAAGATGTCACCGCTGTAACGACTTTTGGCTAACACCTTTAGGAGATACTTCCTGACTTTTTTAAGAGTGACAGTTCTAAAATAAGAAGGTGGATGGGTAGGGGCTGGACAGGATTGTTAAGGCCAGCAGTGGGAGAGGTAGGGCTGAAAAGGTCAGTGGGGAGAACTTCTCTGAGGTCAGTGAATGCTGTGTTGAAGGAGTTCTAGATGGTTTTGGGGTCTAATGTAGGGACCCCATCTATGTTAAGCATTGGGCGATTGCTCCGCTTGTCTGGCGAGTGGTTGCTAGAGAGTCCAGTGATCTGTTTAAAATCTTCTGGGGGCCCAGGCATTTATCTATGCGGCCCCTACCCTCTGGAATTCTCCACCCTGTCAGCTTTGGGAGTGTGCGACCATGGAGAGATTTAAACAGGCTCTCAAAACTTATCTGTGGAGGAAAGTGTATGGTAACTAACTTATGTACTGGTTTTATCTGTATTATCTGTTTTAAATATTTATTATGAGTGGTTTTATGATGTATTCTGTTTTAACTGTTGTTAGGCTCCTTGGCTTTGGAAAGGCGCCATATAAATAAAGATTTATTATTATTATTGTAAGGGCAGATTTAGGATCCTTCCCAGTGACTTCATTGAGATTCCTCCAGAACTGCCTGCTATCATTCCAGGCACGAGACAAGGCTTCTTTATAGTAAAGAGTTTTTCGTGGCTTGGATTGACCTAGTACAATCATTTCAAACAATATGAAGTCTTGCTGTATTCGGACAATCTGAAGTTAGCTCCAGCCTTTAAACTGCCCCAGAGAGTATAGGGTTAATTTTCTATGCAGTGCATAGAACGTTGAGCTTGAGCTCGGTTGAGGTCTCTGTCTGCAGCTCTTTGAAACACAACTGTCAGATTCTTTACTCCACCTCACTGAACAGTCGCTCTGGAGATTTCTCCTTCAGCTCGGTTCAAAAGTCGGTTAAAGTGTCGGTTTAAGTCAAAATTATTCCGCACTGTCGGTTCAGGCTCTGTCTGTGGTACTGTGAGTACTAGATAGTTGTTTCTGATTACTGTATAGAAATTGTGTTTGTTCCATCAGTTCGGCTGAACCGATCCTTTACATTGAATTTTCTGTCTTTATTTTAGTGTGTGGTTACCGGTCCTGATCGGTTCTAAAAAAAAAAAAGTGTTATAAATGTTTTTTTCCAATACCCCTCACACGGTTAGGAACTGATAAGGGAGTCTTGCCTGGCAGTTGCTGAAAAAAGGCTACGTTTGGTTAGGTTGGCCATGTCCGAGAAACCCAAGAAAAAAAAAAAAAACGGATCCACTGGATTTCAACACTGCAGTGAGTGTGGGGAAGTCTTTGCTAAGACCGATCCCCACACCACCTGTGTTTGTTGTCTGGGGTTTGAACACCTTGATACCGACTGCCAAGTTTGTAAACATTTTCCTAAGTCTATCCTGGAAAAGAGATTAGGTAGACTTAGGGAAAAGGAGGCCAAGAAGTCCGCTGACCCGGATGGCCAGCCCGGTTTGGTTCCGACCGAACCAGAAGGAGTGCCCTCTGACCAGGGCGATACTTCTTTGGGCAAGAGGAGAGCCAATCCTGAGGGATCGGTTCCTACAAAAAGGAAAAGGAAAGACAAATCAGCCGGTTCGGATCCAGAGGTTCATGTTCCGACCGCTGATGAGATTGCCCGAGCGATTTGGATTAATGAATCGCTTCGCCCAGTTCCTTCCAATGCGGCTCCGTTGGCTAGGGGCTCGCTCGGTCGGTTCCACCGGTTCAGGAATATGCCCCTGAAGATTTTTATGAACCGGAATTTGAGGAGAAGGGGGATTATGAAGATGATGACTATGACGGAGCAGAAAGTCTGGATGTGCCCATTGAACCGGACATCTCCCCAGACAGACATAGAAACACAGAAACATAGAGGTTGACGGCAGATAAGGACCACAAGGCCCATCCAGTCTGCCCATTTCTTTTTCTACCTTATAAATGTGCCATCGGCCTTTGCTCTGTCAGTGGCCTATCTATTCGTACTCGTCTGTATTGCTCCCTTCTGCCTATCCCATGCCTGTTTGAAGCCCTGCACTGTATTCTTAGCTACTACTTCCTGAGGTTGGCCGTTCCATGCATCCGCCACTCTTTCTGTGAAAAATAATTTCCTCACATTCCCCCTTAATCGGCCTCCCTCAAATCTCATGCTGTGTCCTCTTGTCCTGCTATTTTTCTTACATTTAAACATGTTAGACTCTTTCACCTTGTTAACGCCCTTAAGGTGTTTGAATGTCTTGATCATATCACCTGTCTCCCTCCTTTACTCAAGGGTATACATATTGAGCTCGTTAATCTGTCCTCATATGTCTTGTGATGCAGTCCCTGCACCATTTTGGTTGCCCTTCTCTGGACTGCCTCAATTTGGTTAATGTCCTTGTGAAGGTGTGGCCTCCAGTACTGCACGCAGTACTCCAGATGGGGCCTAACCAGTGTCTTGTAAAGAGGGATTACCTCCCTCTTACGACTTGTGATACCCCTACTAATACACCCTAACATCCCCTAGCCTTACCTACTGCTTTAGAGGTCTGTTTGGATGATTTGAGGTCATTGGTGATGATGATGCCCAAGTCTCTTTCTTCCTTTGTGACTGCCAGCAACTCCCCTCCCAGCCTATAGGTGGCTTCAGGGTTTCTCTTCCTATGTGCATGATCTTGCACTTCTTGCATTAAATCCCAGTTGCCACTCTTCTGACCATTTTGCTAGTTTATCCAGATCTCTTCTCATTCTGCCCACCCATCTGGATCATCTACTCTGTTGTAGATCGTGGTGTCATCTGCAAACAGACAAGCCTTACCCTCTAGTCCATCTGCAAGGTCACAAATGAAGATATTGAAGAGGACTGATCCCTGAGGTACCCCACTTGTGACTTGCATCTCTTTTGACTGTATACCATTTACCACCACTCTCTGTTTTCAGCCCATCAACCAGTTTGCCACCCAGTTGACCAACTTCTGACCCACCCCGAACCTACCCAGCTTATTTATCAATCTTCTATGTGGAACAGTGTCGAAAGCTTTGCTGAAGTCAAGGTAGGCAACATCGACTGCTCCCCCTTGGTCCACCTTCTGGTGTTTCCCCTCCTAGGCTTTCTGAGTCCCTTCCCCACTACATGTTTTACAGGAAAGTGGCTGAAACTCTTCAGCTCCCTATGGAGGAAGCTACAGCGGATCAAGAGGAGCCTGATTTTGTAGAGATGATGGACATCCCAGAGTCCAGGAGACTGTCTATTCCCTTGCACAAATCATTTGGGGAAGCAGACACAAAAAATGTTAAAGTCTCCTAATTCTGTACCTCCTGTTGATATAAGAAATGGATAAGAGGTACACTTTATCAGGCTCAGACACAGAGTTTTTCTACCAGCAGTGCAGCCATGTTGGGGTCATGCAGGCTGCAGCCTGTGACAGGGCTAATGTTCCCTTGGCTTCACACCCCCCAGGTAAAGACTCCAGGAGGATGGATGCCTTGGCAAAGAAGCAATACATGACATCCTCTTTGGGACTCAAGCAGGCTAATTATATGGCCTATACAGCCAGGTACCAGAAGTCCAGGTGGGACACTGTACTGGCACTGGCTAAACAGGCCCCCCCTCCCAGCTGGCCAAGGAGCTGGAGAAGGTGGCTGCGGATGGAATTGAGGCATCTAAGGTACAGTTCCATGCTGCTGTGGATTCCAATGATGTGTCATCAAGAGTCATGGCTACATCTGTGGCTCTTCAGAGAATGGCTTGGCTCAAATGTACTAGCCTCTCACAGGACACCCAGGCTAAGGCCATGGATTTCCCTATGGAAGGTAATTCTCTGTTTGGGGAGCAGACAGAGAATTACATGAAGAAGATGGAGGAATATAGGACCACTTATAGGAGTGCACAGGCCAAGGAGAGGCAGGCAACTCCTCAATGGCAGCATTCTAGGGGCAGGGGGCAGGCCTTTTCATAGGCCTTTCTACCAAGCACAGGCCTCTTCTTCCTTTTCACAGAGGGGGTTCTTCAGAGGGAGAGGCAGAAGGGGGATGAGCAGGGCTGCATCCACTCCTCAGCCTAAGGCCCCTGCCAAGCAGACACCCTGATGGGTCTGCCCGGGTCGACTCTCCTATCCCTGTAGGGGGCAGGCTGACTTACTTCGTCCAGGACTGTCTGTCTGTTACTTCAGACAAGTGGATCCTGGAAGTAGTAAGCCAGGGACTGGTTCTCAGCTTCAAAAAATTTCCGAAGATGAGAGCCAGATCTTTTTTCACCTGCAAGTCTCTCCAAAGCCCTTGCCCTAGAGGCAGAGGTTTCATCTCTTCTGGCCTTAGAAGCCATATAGAGAGTTCCTACCCTACACTGGGGCAAAGGTCTATACTCCAGGTACTTCCTTACTCCAAAAAAGACAGGGGAGTGGCGACCCATCCTAGATCTAAGATACCTGAACAAACGTCTTTTAAAACCAAGGTTCAAGATGGTGACTCTGGGAATAATTCTTCCCTCTCTAAGGCCAGGGGACTGACTAGCCTCCCTGGACCTCAAAGATGCCTACTTTCACATCCCCATCAGGTGCTCCCACAGAAAGTACCTCAGGTTCATGTTGCCCTCAGGCCATTACCAGTTCAAAGCAATGCCCTTTGGCCTAACATCAGCTCCAAGGGTTTTTACAAAGTGCCTGGCAGTAGTAGTGGCCTTTTTAAGAAGGCAGAAGATTTCCATTTTTCCCTATCTGGATGACTTGCTCATAGTGGGTCAGTCTCCAGGCTAAGTCAAGTCAGACCTGCAAGTGACCCAGCAAGTGCTCTCTTCCTTGGGGTTCCTTCTTAACCTCCCCAAGTCAGTCCTCGAAGCAGTGCAGCTTCTTACCTTTATAGGGGCAGAGCTAGATACTGTCAAAGCAAGAGCCTTTCTTCCCCTGCAAAGGGCAAGAGTTCTTATAGAACTGGCTTCTTCTTTCAGCCTTCAGGTGTCCCGACCAGCAAGGCACTTCCTTCAGCTCTTGGGCCACATGGCAGCTTCTACAGAAGTGGTCCAAGGGGCAAGATTCCAGATGAGGGACATTCAGTTCCATCTGAGGGCCTTTTGGTCCCAAAAGAAGGACCCTTTTACCAAGCTGATTCCAGTGACTCGGACACTGATCCAAGCTCTTCAATGGTGGCGGGATCAGGACAATTTAAGGCAAGGGGTCCCATTTGTCACTCAGTCTCATTTGCTGGTCCTTACCACGGATGCTTCCCTTTTGGGGTGGGGAGCTCATCTGGGGGCTCTCATAGCCCAGGGAGTGTGGTCCCCTCAGGAGTCCCTTCTTCATATCAGTCTCCTGGAACTCAGGGCACTTTTTCTGGCCTGTAAGCTTTCTCTCAGTCTGTGCAGAACAAGGAAGTTCAAGTCAGAACAGACAATACCACCACCATGTGGTACATCAACAAGCAGGGAGGCATTCGGTCTATGGCCTTGTGCACAGAGGCCATGAAATTGTGGTCCCTGGCTTATTCCCTGCAGACCTCTCTGATAGCAGTCCACCTTCCAGGAAAGGATAATGTGCTAGCAGATGCACTGAGCAGGATCTCCCAGAGCCATCACGAATGGTCCCTGGACACCCTAGTGTTGAAAGTGACTTTTTCAAGGTGGGGCACTCCAGAGATAGATCTCTTTGCAGCCCCAGACAATCATCAACTTCCTCTGTTGTGTTGTAGACCCCCAGTCTTGGGTTCAGTCCCTCTGGATGCTCTGATTTTGAACTGGGAAGGGAAATTTCTGTATGCCTTCCCTCCCTTTCCTCTACTGTTCAAAGTTCTAGTCAAGATAAGGTCACAACCTTGCAAAGTGATTCTGATTGCTCCAGACTGGGCCAGACAACCTTGGTACCCCTGTTGCTGTCTCTAGCAGTCCATCTTCCCCCGTCTCTTCCTAGGAATTACAACCTGTTAACCTCCTCTCGGGGAAGAATTTGGTACCCCAATCTTCGATCTCTCAATCTCAAGGCATGGCTCTTGAAGAGTTAGAGTATGCAGATTTGCATCTGTCTCAAGGGGTGGGGTGGGGTTCTGGATTTTCTCAAAGCTTCTCGAAAGCCCTCCACCAGAAAGACTTATAACTCCAAATGGAATAGATTCAGCATTTGGTGTTCCAAGAAGCATATTTCCCCAGACACTGCTGAATTGTCTACAGTTCTGGATTATATGGTCCATCTTAATGGCCTAGGCCTCAGACTAGCTACTCTCAAGGTACACTTGTCAGCTGTTTCTGCTTTTCTGTCAGTGGGGACGTCTTCCTCACTATCATCTCATCCTGTGTTCTTTAAAATTTTTCAAGGGATTGCTTCATACCAATCCTCCCTTTAGGGATCCTGCCCCTGCCTGGGACTTAAATCTTTGCATTGCTCAACTTATGCAACCTCCTTTTGAGCCTATGTCCTCAGCAGAGCTTAAGTACTTGACTTGGAAAACTGTGTTTTTGGTAGCCATTACCTCTGCCAGACGTATCAGTGAATTGCAAGCCCTGTCAGTGGAACCTGATTTTATCTCCTTTAATAGAGATAAAGTGGTCCTTAGAACCAATAGGAGGTTCATGCCCAAAGTGGTTTCAGACTTCCACTTGAATCATTCTGTGTCTCTTCCTGTCTTCTTCACTGGTCATTCTTCCTCAGGAGAGAGGAGGCTACACAGTTTAGATGTTAAAAGAGCACTTAGCTACTACATAGAGCGTACCAAGGGTCACAGGTTTGACTCCCTCCAGTTGTTTCTCACTTATGAGGAAGTGGGAAAGGGCAAACCTGCCACCAAGAGAACTATTGCCAGGTGGATTGTTTCTTGTATACAATTCTGCTATGAGAAACTGAGAAAGATTCCACCCTCAGGCCTGAGGGCTCACTCTACAAGAGGTACAGCTGCTTCCCTGGCTGCTGCCAGGGATATCCCTCTGTTAGAAATGTGTCAAGCAGCCAACTGTAAAATAGTCCATACCTTTACCAAGCATTACTCTGTGGATATCTAGGCTAGGAGTGATGCTCGGTTTGGCACAGCAGTACTTCAGAGCCTATTCCCAAAGTAGGTTATCTCCCTCCTCCATGGAGGTACTGCTTGGTAGTCTGCAGATTGTCAGAATACAGCAAGACTTCATGTTGTTTGAAGAAAAAATTACTCACCTTAGTAATTGTGTTTCTTCTAATGGAGTCCTACTGTATTCTGACCTCCCCCTGCCTCTCCTCTCAGAACCTGGCTTTTGGGAAGTGGGTGGGCAGGTGCAGTGCTGCACCCCAGGGGTGCTTCTTGCACACCTTCCCTTTTATTTGGGTGTTTCTGTATTATTATCCTTATTTTAGATTGGTTTTTGGTTTTGGATTTCCTGACTTGTCTTCCTTTGGGAATCCAAAGCTTTCTGTTGCCAGTAGACTAGTTGAAAATTTTACAATTTCCACTTAGTTTTGTTAGTGAGTTTTTGCTCTTAAGAATCTGATGGTTGGATTTCAAAGGGCTGCAGACAGAGACCTCAACCGAGGTCGAGCTCAACGTCCTATGCACAGCATAGAAAATTAACCCTATACTCTCCGGAGCAGTTTAAAGGCTGGAGCTAACTGCAGATTGTCAGAATACAGCAAGACTCCATTAGAAGAAACACAATTACTAAGGTGAGTAATTTTTTATTCTAGCGTTTTTATAAGACTACATATCAGACTGATTGCCTGAGTAATGCGCTTTATGCCAAAGGAGGTCCCTGGCTTTTAGGAGATAAGTAATGTCGCGGGGGATCCATGGATGACACTTGACTTTCCGCTTTCTAAGAGGGGCATGCTCGTCACACACTTTGTTGAAATGGGAGATGAGGTGCTCAAGGGCAAAGTCAACATCATTAGACGAGTATATTGCAGACCTGTCAGTGTGCCGAAGGTCGTTTTTCAGTAAATCAAGGTGGCCACGAAGAAGGACCTCGTTAGTTACTGTTCTAGCGGGTGGTTTGGAAAACCTATTAGACCAACAGAAAGTTACAGGGGAGTGGTCACTGTTTTACGTGCAGGGCAGTTCGAGAGTACCCAGTCTGATAAGGTACTTGTGCCTGTTCTATAGTTTTACGTGTGGGACCTTCAGCAAGTTGGGAGAAGTGGAGTGCCGTGATAGCATCCTTGTAAGGATTTGTTTTATCGGCAGGCCCATTTTTATTGAAGTCACCAAGCAGAATGGCATCAGAGTTGATACTCAGATTACCTAGGCAATCGAGTGTGTCAAAACCCACGACAGTGTGTTGTGGGGGGATGTATACTGATATGACGGTAACAGCCTTATTGTGAGCCCCAAGGAGAATTTTTACAGCAATTCAATCAATCAACTTTATTTAACCAGGCATTAGCACCATTGAGCGAACTCATTTTCAAAGTGGTCTTGGACATTAATACAATGCAATACATGTAGTGGAAAACAGTACAGTTCTTGAGTACCGCTACAAAGCACAACAGTGTAAAGCAAAACGAAATATACAAATACATACAAATAGAATCTTTTGAGGGTGGCAAACATTGTATATCCTAGACAACATAATTAACGAGCAGCGGTACATTAAATTTGAAACTAATAGGAGTGAGGATAAGTGAAAATCCCAAACAGCCTTTGCTAGGGGGAAGTTCATACCTTGTTAATAATAAGTGAGGGAATATTAAGAGAATAGGGTAGAAGTGGGGGTGAAGGAATGGGGAGCCAAAAAAAGGAGGCCAGAAGGGCTAGTGGTGGTAGAATACCGGAGTGACTAGGGTTAGAGCTCACTAAATGGGTGTCTGATTTCCGTAGCTTGTGAAGCAAGGTGAGCTTAGGAAGTATGGAGCGGCGCCATGTCTTAGGAATCATAGGCGTCTAAAATTGATCTTGTCTGTGTCAATCTTCACCATTCATCACATGTGGGTAGTGGGCAGAAGTCACTACCCCACAGGAGCTCTTTTTTTTTTGGGATGGACGGAGTCGACACCCTGACGTACTACGTGGCGCTCGCGGGTAGGCCGTTAGGTGTTGTCGACCCTGCCCTCCCACCAGTTCTTCGTCTCCCGCCATAGATGTCGCACCTCATGAGGAGATCAGCTTGAAGATCTGTGTCAGCATCTATGGCCTAGTGTTTCGTTTGGCCTTCCCGTTGAAAACTAATCTCTGTCGGTTCCGTTTCGCCACCTACTCGACGCCACTGACCGGTAAGACCGTTCCTTTTATTCTTACAGTGACGTCGAGTCTGTTTTTATTTTGTTTTACCATCGATCATGTCTGGTATGGGGCCAAAAAGTAGTCTAAACCGGGGTGGCCTCCCATGCGTCGGTGTCCGTGCGGCCGTCAGTATTCCATTACCGACCAGCATGATTGTTGCCTTACGTGTTTTGGCCCACTTCATGACATGGATTTGTGCGACGCCTGCTTTTCCATGGACCATCGAGTTCTTGAGCAGCGCACGAGGAAAGTTGGACGAGCCCCGCCGACTTTCGGAGGCGGATACACCTTCCTCGTCAGGCCAAACCACAGTCTCGGCCTTTCCTCCGGGTCCCTCCTGGTTCTTTTTTTTTTTTTTAACTTTATTTCTTTTATCTTCTCTTTCCCTACTCTCGGAGCCCTCTCCTTCCTTCCTTCCTGTCATCCCCCATTCCACCTTTTCGATGGGATCTGCCCCTAGAGTGCCTCCTTCTCTCCTCCTGCACAGTGGGGTCTGTCCCTCTTTGGTGGTCCGGATGGTACCCGAGAGGCTATCATCTAGAGCTGCCGAGAGGTGTTTTTCCATTTTCTCCCTGGTTTCCCCTACCCTCTGGAACGTCGAGCGCTAGGACGTACGTCCCGAGTGGTGGTGTGCTGACGCACGCCAAACCTCTCATGCGCCGTCGACGTCCCCCTTCCCCGGCTCCAGCGAGCGGAGCCGCCCCATCCCTTCAATTGTTGGTGCTTCCACGGCTGCGAGGGATGCAGAACAGCATGTCGTTCTTGGTTCCCACCACGTGAGGAGAGGCATCATTGGGACGCTCGATCCTCCCTCCCCTGCCGACCCCCGGCCACCCGAGTCCGTTCCCGAACCCGGGTCGCTGGCGTAGCGCAAGGTGTGGCGTCCAGCGCCTCAGCGCCACCGGGCCGCCCCCCCTGGTTCTGTATGGTCCATGGAGGAGGGGGCTTCCACCTCTTCTAGCCTTGCCATGGCGGGGGCCCCTTCCTCGGTGCAGGAGGCCCAGTTCGTTTCCCCCCCCTGGGGAATGGGCAGGAGGTACCGCTCTGGCAGTCGCCCCTTCAGGAGCGAAGGCTCCCCTGGTGTCATGTCCTTGAGCCCGGGCCGGCACTGTCCTTGGCACAGTCTGTCGATGCTGTTTTGGACCTCGGTGCTGCTTGCGGCACCATGGGCTCTGACGGCGCGTGGTTGGCAAGAGTCCGCCACTCGGCTCTGTGTCTGCTGCCGGCACCATTCGCAGCGCCAATGGTGAGTACGGTGCTGTGGTAAGTTCTATGGCACTTTCTGTGACTGTTTCTGGTCTCAGCGCTGTTCGTGGTGCTGAGACTGGAGACAGCGCCGTGCCAAGCTCTGGTGCTGGGTGGGTGACGCCGTTCTTGATCCTGGTGCCGCTTGTGGCACCGGGGGGGGGTGGTTGGTGCTGTTGCCAGTGCCGTCTCCGGTGCCATTCGCAGCGCCATGGTCGGGGACGGCACCGTGTCTGGCGTTGACTCCAGCCTCGACGCCGTGGTCAAGGCTGTCTTTTTGTCCGGCGTTGTTCGTGGTGACGGGGAAGAGGTCAGCTTCTATCGCTGTGCAGGGCCCCGGATTAGCACCTTTCTCGGTCCTGCTAAGAGCAGGGTGCCTGCGGGTGGTCTGGCACCGGGCCTCGGTCTCCTCTTTGGAGGAGAAGGATTCCGGGTCTGATCCGGACTGGCTGCCAGATTCTTCAGAGTCTGCAGCCTCTGTGGGCGCCTCGGTAGAGGCTTTGGTGATCCTGACCCAGCCTCCCTCTGAGGAGCGGGCTGTGGTCCCCGAATCTGGGGTCAAGGGGTCTGACCTGCAGGCTGCAGTCCAGGTGGCCATTGCCCTGCAGCCTGGACTCTGTGGATTTTCGGCTCCTTCAGCTGGGGCACCTTCTACTGTGGTGTGCCTGGATTGCCCAACTTTAGGGTTGACCAGGGCACCCATGGAAGGGAAGGGTGCTGCTCCCTGGTTGGTCTCTTCGGGGGCTGCTCAGAGTTGCCAGCTGCCTAGGCTGGTGTTCTCGAGGCAGAGGGCTCTCTCGGAGTCAGAGTGGTCAAGGGGCCTGAGTTCGAGGTGGTGGCCCTTCTCTAGGACCCACCTGGGTTTGGGGAGGAGCCGCAGTGCAGACCCTGGTCTTTCCTTCTCTGTCTCCTCTATAGTGCCCTTTTCTTTGAAAACCAGGGACCATCCTTTTGGGCTCACACGGTCCCAGTCACCTCACAGGGGGATTCTTCAGGGCATGGTCTAAGCAGTTCCAGCGTGGTTGATCGGCTGTCGGCTGTTGGGCTCTCCGGAACTCCTCCACCCTTGGGGACTTCTAGTGGGCTGTCTTGCCCGGACAGAGATCGTCCCTCTTCTGTAGTGAATCTGGCCCCCATTCCTCTGTCGCCATCTCCTTCTCTCCCAGGTATTTCTGGTCCTGGGGGCCCCTCACCTGGGAGTAATTCAGTGGTGCAGCTGCTCACTTCCTGACATACGTCAGGGCTATGGATGAGCAGGTGCAAAGCAGCAAACCCCTGGATCTCCGAAGTCTTCCGCTTCCTCATCCTCCTCTTTTGGAGGAGAGGAACCTTCTGTCCACATCTCCCCTGCCGCTGATTTGGCTGAGTATCAGCGTTTCCTTGCGGGGATGTTGGAAGACCTTCATATCACCCCCCACTCAGCACAGTCCTGAGCATTTGATGTGTGTCTTTTTAGGCAATTTCAGTGTGGCCATCCTTGTGGTGCCCACCTGGCCTGTTCCTTTTCAGAAGGCATCACTGCACTTCTGGCAACAACCCTTTTCCGGAGTCCCAGTCCCTAGGGATCTGAGCCAAAGGTATTGTGCCCCCAGGTCTCCAGGTTGTATGCCTCACCTTCAGTCAGGGTTGATGCAACTGGACACTCCTGATGGGCTTCTCGCCCTTTACCGTGACCGGCCCCCAGATCAAGACTCTGCGGATTTTAACTTCTGAGGGGGGAGGACCTTCTGCTCAGCACGGTTGTTGCTGTCAATTGCTGCACATCAGGCCCACTATGCTTCCTATGATAGGTTCTTGTGGTCCAGGCTAGGTCAGCTCCTAGCCTCCCTGCTTGATTTGGAGGTAACCAGACAAGCCATTGCGCACTCTGCACATAGCCTGGAGCTAGCAAGGCACCTAGCGAAGGAATCCTATGATGCCAACAAGGTAGTTTCCAGAGTCATAGGGACAGTGATCTGCATTAGGTGGATGGCATGGCTGCGTCTTTCCCGGTTGTCACCCTTGGCCCAGCGTAGGGTGATGTCCTCCGCCTACCGAAGAACCCATCTATTCTCCTGTAGGGTGAGACCGCATCTGTTGAGGCAACTTCCTTCCCCTTCCTGGGGGTCTACGTCTCACTCTCCCCTGTCTCAGGCCTCATCAGGCCCATAAAGGTTCTCCCTCCCAGTGGAGCTAAGGGGCTTAGTCCCTTAGGGTCTCGGGCCCCCTTCGGGGAGGGGGGGGCTCAGTACTCACCCACATGTGATGAATGGTGAAGATTGACACAGATTTGAAAATTACGTACCTACCGTAATTCTTGATCTTTCTGTGCATTTTCACCATTTATCACAATTCCCACCCACCATTCCCCTGGGCCTCAGTCTCTGGGTCCCCTTCCCTCTGTGTGCCCTCCCCCCCTTTCCATGGGTCAGGAGCGGGGTGACCTTGGGCATGCGGGGGGAGTTCCTTCTGGCGGGGGAGGGGTCGGGGGTGCTGCCCTCCTCATTGCCTTTGGCTTCCACTCCTTTGGGGTGGGATGTTGGTGGCTGCCCCCTCTCTATCTCTCTCTCTCTCTCTCTCTCTCTCTCCCTCAATCCTTGTCCTTCTGGACTAATCCCTTTTTCTTGTTTTTAAGAATGGGGATTTGTATTTTTCTCCCCTATTCTTATTTTGGTTGGTTAGGGGAGGGGAAAACCCTTGGTTCCTGGTCCCTCTCCTGTCTCCTCACAACCTTGAAGTCGTTCTGCTGGAGTGTGCTGTCAAAGAATTCCTGTGCCTTGAATTTTGGCAGTATAGCCATACATGCTACTCTTGGGCAGTAAGTCAGTCTCAAATCAGGGATCAGACCGCGGGCCTGGGGTTTGTCCTTTCCCCTCCCACTTGATGTTTCCTTCCCTCCTTCCCTTCCCTTTTCTTCTTTCAGAGATTGGGGCCCCTCCCAATCCCCTTAGTTTTTCTTCTCTCGTCTGTCCTCTCAGTCGTTTATTTCTCCTTTTAGTTCATATATCTTTTCCTTTGTCTGTCCCTTGGACTTCCTTGTCCCTCCTTTCCAACCCTGCTTTTTACTCTACGGGGACTCAGAACTGGTGGGAGGGCAGGGTCGACGACACCTGATGGCCAACCCGCGAGTGCCACGCAGTGCGTCAGCCTTGTGGGTAGCGCCATCAGTGCGTCGACTCTGCCCATCGAAAAAACAAAAAAAAAGAGCTCCTGCGGGGTGGTGACCTCCAGCCACTACCCACATGTGATGAATGGTGAAGATACACAGAAAGATCAAGAATTACAATAGGTACGTCATATATATTTACTAACACTCTTACCCTCTTATTATTTAAACTGTCTATTCACAACAAAAATTTTCATTTATGTATTTATGTTTTTAATTGTGGGTATTGCTTTGGATGAAAAAAAATGGTGACTTACATAAAAATATGTGTGCTGCTGTTCCATGTCGGGCTTTTGGAGACAGCAGAAAACACTCACTCTCAATCTTGTAGTTTCACTGTGTCATCAGAACCCTTTGGTTGAGTACCAGTAACCTAGGCTTGAGTCTCAGATGGTTGTGGTGGAATATGGGGGCTTACGTCTGCAAAATTCTGTTGCTATCTGAAATAGAGATAATGTAGAATTTTCCTGGACCTAAAGTCTCCACCACTGATTCACACTAATGGGACTATGCCGGAGGCACTAGGACCCAGCGGGAGCCAAAATTCTTCAGAAAGACTGGTGCCTAGGTAGGGCCGCAAGGAGAAGTGGCACTGCAAGCTCAGCTCGTGCCGTATAGGCTACCTGGCGTCAACCCTCCAACCGCCTCAGTTCCTTTTTTCCCCGCTGTTGAGTGTGCTTCAGTGACGACGTCACTCGCCCACCGGGAGTCAAAACTTCACGTCTATGTGACAGCAGCTGTAGTCTTTCAGTTTCATATAGTTTTATTAGTTCTGTCAGTTTGAAATAAATAATTGTTAGATTTTTCATCAGAAGTCATCTTCAGGCCTCCTTCGACAATGTCAACCATGAACGGGGCTGGTGACGGTAGGGAGACTTCGCATGAAAGCTGTTCTATAAGCAGGGCTAGGTCTGGTCCACCGCCCTCTACGGGGGGGGGGGTCTGACTACAGGCAGTCCAGTGCTGGGGGGGATGGGCATTCCTCCCAAAAGCACAAAAAGAAGCGGTCCCATTCTCGATCCTCATCGAGGACTCGGCACCGCTTGGCCTCAAGTTCTTTTTCGGCCTCCCAGTCAAAAAAGAAATGGCACCACTTGAGGTGACCTTCTAGTATGTCTGGGCATTGATTGGCAGTTACCGGCGGCAGGGGCCAGACTCTGTCCATTCTGGGGTCCCCTCCAGCTTCTGTTTCTGGTGACAGGCATCCTCAACTATGGAGTCCCTTCCCACCCACTGGGGGGTCCTCCGGTGAGCAGTTTCACCACTGGGCCGCTCTTATGGAGCAGTGGGTTTGGCGGTTGTCCCGTCTGCCCAAGCCAGCAAATCCGTTGCCGGGGCCTACGGGGGTTTCAGTTTCAGACTTTCGGGCAGGGCAGTTGGGGCTTCCTAGTTGCATGGCGCCTTCTTCAGTGCCCTTGATGCCATGCTCTGGTGATTATCCCCCTCATATGGCTACGGTGCAGGGGTTTACACCAGTGCCTTTATCTCCTGGTGAATTTCTTTGCCTTTCTTCAGTTAGTCGAGGATTGAGGACCTCTGGCTCGGCCAGCACTGTGCTCAGCAGCTTGTCCTCTGCTGGCGCCAATGGTGTTTTTGGCATCACCTCCTGTTGCGGCGCTGAGAGCACCTGTGGTGCTGCATGCGGTGCAGGGGTTTTCGACCTCCAATTCATGGTGCTCCTCCTCCTCCTCCTCCTCCTTTTTCTCCTTTTCCTAGCTATACAATCCCTTTGGGACTAGTAGGAGATTATGTTGAGTCTGATCCTGATCTTCAGTTGGAGGACAACTTTGACGATGATTCCTCCCTAGGGGTAGTGAATAAGTCTACTCTTACAGCAGAGCCTCTGCTTGGGGACCTTTCTTTTAAGGCTCTGTTTAGTAATGTTAATACCACTCTCTCTCTCCCTCTCTCCCCCCCCCCAAGACTTTGGAAATCGATCCTGGGACGTTGCTGCATCTGCAGTACCTGCATGTTCTGGACATTCCTGTGGCACTGACTCCCCCATGCAACCCTGTTTTGAGACTCTCTCGCAGATGGTGTGGGATAATCTGGCACTTATTCCCTCTGTAGCTAAGTGCATAGACAGGAAATATGCCCCTCCCAAGGACTGACCCATTCTGGCCTCGCAAGCCTTTGCTGACGCCATAGTTGTAGTGGCAGAGAATGGTAAAGTCGTTCTTCCGTAAGAATGTACGGCACGTCCAGTAAACAAAGAATTTCGCAAAATCAACACTTTGGGGGAAGTGAGTCTTTGCTGCTTCCACCCTGGGCATGCATATTGCTAGCTACCAGTGCTTCTTCTCTCAATATGAGTATATATTCTGGCATTTGCTTAAGGCCACAGTAGAAGCTCTCCCAAATTCGAAGGTTAACACAGAGCTTCTTCAAACCATTACTAGAGGCATTGAATCCAATAATCAACAGCTTAAGGCTGCCATGGATGTCTTTGACACTGCCTCCAGAGCAGCCGTGGCTGGTATATGCACCCGTCGCCACTCTTGACTGTGCACCTTGGGGTTCACAAATGATGCCCAACAGAGGGTTATGGCTTTGCCCTTTGGTACGTACCTGTTTGGTCCTTAGGGCGAGCAGGTGCTAGAGGTCACACAGAAGACTAGAACGGCCATCAAAACGGCTGGACTGCCATCCGCAGCCCCTCAAAAGGGCGGGAACAGGCATCAGTTTCATAACCGTCAGTCTTTTCATGGTAAAGGCAGAGGGGGATTTAACAGAAAGCAAACCCCTCAGCTGCAAAAGAAAAGTAGCAGAGGCGCAGGGCCCCAAAGTGCCTAGTGCCACCCTCTGAGATCCCGGCCTGAGTCCCACCTCAGCTCTCCAAGGGGGACTCTTCCTCGGCAGTAGGAGGGCACCTGACTCAGTTTTACGATCAGTGGAAGTCAGTCACATCAGACAAGTGGGTGCTCAGAATAATCCGCAAGGGGTACTCTCTAAATCTTTCAGAAACCCCTCCGGATGACCAACCCAAATGACAGCCCAAGCTGTCTGTCTCTTTCAGTCAGACCTTGTTGCTTCCAAGATTCAAGGCCTTCTAAACAACAGGGCAGTAGAGGTAGTCCTGCTGGATCAGCGGAACACAGGTTTCTACTCCCATTACTTCCTAGTTCCAAAGAAAACAGGCGGCATGCACCCTATTCTCTATCTCAGGAAGTTAAATAAATTCCTGTACAAGGAAAAGTTCAGGATGATATCACTCAGTACACTTTTACCTCTGAGTCATCAAAATGATGGACTAGCCCCCCTGGACATGCAGTACGCCTATCAACACATTCTCATACACCCACACCACCTCAAATACCTCAGATTCGTGGCGTTGGGTCAACACTACCAGTTCAGAGTCCTGCCCTTTGGGCTGTTGTTAGCACCTCAAGTTTTTACAAAGTGCTTTGCAGTTCTTGCAGTGCATCTGAGGAAGCTTGGAATTCAGGTGTTCCTGTATCTGGACGATTGGCTTTTAGCAAGTCCCTTCAGACAAGAGACTCAGAAAGCCATGGCTACAGCTTCCAAATTCCTCATGTCCATGGGAGTCCTGCTAAACTTGGGAAAGTCACAGCTGCAGCCCTCCCAATGGCTCCTTTTCATAGGAGCCCTTCCAGATACCCCCAGCACAAAAGCATTTCTTCCAGAGGACAGAAGGGGCAGCATCCTCCAGATGGCCCACTTCATCAGAGAGAACGGCTCTGTATGAGCTCTGTCGATGCAGCGGATGCTGGGTCTCATGGCATACTCGGTGTTCACTGTGCCTCTGGCTCACCTTCACATGAGGACTGCTCAGTGGATGCTCAGCACTCAGTGGTCGCCGACCACACACCCACAGTCCTTTCACATCAAGGTGACGGAACCTCTAAAATGGACACTCACCTGGTGGACTCAGGAGAACAACCTTCGGGAAGGTTATCCCTTTGCCCCTCTAGATCCCCAGATCTCCATCACCATGGATGCGTCCCTACTGGGATGGGGAGCTCACTGTCAGGATCTCCACACCCAGGGTCGCTGGAGTCAGGACGAGTCTCAGCTTCACATAAATGTTCTAGAAATGAGAGCCATCCTGTACGCAGTCAGAGCACTGAAGGACATACTCTGTCACAAGATCATTCTCCTTCAAATGGACAATAAAGCAGTAATGTACTACATCAGCAAGCATGGTGGAGCATACTCTTACCCCTTATGCAGGGAAGCGATGAGAGTGTGAGAATGGTGCCTGGAGCACAAAGCCCTGATCCAGGTAGTCTGCCTGCCAGGAGTACAGAATGATCTGGCGGATCGTCTCAGCAGAACGGAGGCAAACTCTCACGAGTGGTCTCTTGATACAAACGTCGTGCAATCACTCTTCGAAGAGTGGGGAACTCCAGTCTTGGACCTTTTTGCGTCCCCACTCAATGCAAAACTGCCTCTCTTCTGCTCTAGAAATCCAGGACCTGGTGTTTTTTGTCAGGATGCATTCAAACTGCGGTGGAAAAGATGCTTTCTGTACGCATTTCCTCCTCTTCCCTTAGTTCAGAGGGTACTGCTGAAACTGGAGGTGCGGGGGGGGGGCAGAATCATCTTCATCACCCCATTCTGGCCTCATCAGACCTGGTTTCCATTGATCAACAGATTGTCTGAAACTCCTCCGAGACAGCATCCACTTCAAACGAACCTGCTGACCCAGGGCCCAGTGGTTCATCCCAGCTTGAAGTCCCTACACCTCCATGCCTGGCTCCTGAAGAGATAGAGGTGAACAGATTTAATGTTTGACGTAGGGTCTCAGATATTCTATTAGCTGCACACAAACCAGCTACTCAAAAACTTATATGGCTAAGTGGAAGCAGTTCTCCATCTGGTGTGCAAATTCCTCCTGGAATCCTTTTTCCTGCCCACCAAACAAGGTCCTAGAATATCTTCTGGATGTACATAGAAACAGAGAAGTTGATGGCAGATAAGGACCGCAAGGCCCATCCAGTCTGCCCATTTCTTTTTTCTACCTTATAAATGTGCCATCGGCCTTTGCTCTGTCAGTGGCCTATCTATTCATAGTCATTTGTATTGCTCCCTTATGCCTATCCCATGCCTATTTGAAGCCCTGCACTGTATTCATAGCCACCACTTCTTGTGGTAAGCCATTCCATGCATCCACCACCCTTTCTGTGAAAAAGAATTTCCTCACATTCCCCTTAATCGCCCCCTCTAATCTCATGCTGTGTCCTCTTGTCCTGCTATTTTTCTTATATTTAAACATGTTAGACTCTCTCATCTTGTTAATGCCCTTAAGGTGTTTGAATGCCTCGATCATATCACCTCTCTCCCTCCTTTGCTCAAGGGTATACATATTGAGCTCTGTTAATCTGTCCTCATATGTCTTCTGATGCAGTCCCTGCACCATTTTGGTTGCCCTTCTCTGGACTGCCTCAATTTGGTTGATGTCCTTGTGAAGGTGTGGCCTCCAATACTGCATGCAGTACTCCAGATGGGGCCTAACCAGTGTCTTGTAAAGAGGGATTATTACCTCCCTCTTACAACTTGTGATACCCCTACTAATACACCCTAACACCCCCCTAGCCTTACCTACTGCTTTAGAGGTCTGCTTGGATGATTTCAGGTCATCAGTGATGATGATGATGCCCAAGTCTCTTTCTTCCTTTGTGACTGCTAGCAACTCCCCTCCCAGCCTATAGGTGGCTTCAGGGTTTCTCTTCCTATGTGCATGATCTTGCACTTCTTTGCATTAAATCCCAGTTGCCACTCTTCTGACCATTTTGCTAGTTTATCCAGATCTCTTCTCATTCTGCCCACCCCATCTGGATCATCTACTCTGTTGCAGATCTTGGTGTCATCTGCAAACAGACAAGCCTTACCCTCTAGTCCATCTGCAAGGTCACTAATGAAGATGTTGAAGAGGACTGGCCCCAGGACTGATCCCTGAGGTACCCCACTAGTGACTTGCATCTCTTCTGACTGTATACCATTTACCACCACTCTCTGTTTTCTGCCCGTCCAACCAGTTTGCCACCCAGTTGACCAACTTCTGACCCACCCGAGCCTACCCAGCTTATTTATCAATCTTCTATGTGGAACAGTGTCAAAAGCTTTGCTGAAGTCAAGGTAGGCTACATCAACTGCTCCCCTTGGTCCACCACTCTGGTTACCCAGTCAAAGAAATCTATGAGATTAGTTTGACAGGACCTTCCTTTGTAAACCCATGCTGTCTTGGATCCTGTGCCCTATGGATTCCAGGTGTTGCACTATCCTTTCCTAAGGAGTGCTTCCATAATCTTGCCCACTACTGAGGTAAGACTGACTGGTCTGTAGTTCCCCGCCCTTCCCTGCTACCACTCTTGTGGAGCGGGATCACATGAGCCCTTCTCCAGTCTCCTGGGACTCTCCTGTGCTCAGAGACTCACTAAACAGTTCTGCTAATGGCTCTGCTAGTTCCTGCTTTAGCTCTTAAGTACCCTGGGATGTATGCCATCAGGTCCCATTGCCTTATCCACCCTGAGCTTAGCAAGCTCTTGTAGGACCTTTCTTTGTGAAGGGAGTAGTGCTCACCTCCCTCCCCGTGTCCATGATGCTGAGCTGTGGTCCCTGCCCTACCTTCTCTTCAGTAAATACTGAGCAAAAGTATCCATTTAGGATAGATGCCTTTACAGGGTCCTCCTCCTCACATGCTCCCTTTTCTCCATTAAGCTTAGCAATACCCCCTCTGGACTTTCTCCTTTCACTAATGTATCTAAAGAAAGTCTTGTCACCTTCTTTTACTGTTTGTGCTAGTTTTTCCTCAGTTTGGGACTTTGCCTGCCTTACTGCCTTCCTGCTTCCCTTAGGGCAGTTTGGTATGCCTCCTATCTTCATCCGCTGTGTTCCCTTATATTTCTTGAAGGCCAGCCTTTTGGCTCTGACCTTTTCTGCTACTGTGTTTGAGAACCAAGTGGTTTCCTTCTTCTTTGCACTTCCTTTTCTGTCTAACACAATGGGATGTTGCTTCAAGTATTGCATCCTTAATGCTTGCCCACTTTGCCTGTACCCCTCACCTGTGTTTCTTTTGCCAGGGCTATCTTAACTCTGTTGGCCATCTTATCAAAGTCAGCTCCTCTGAAGTCCCATATTTTTGCCTTGGAATGGGATGATTTAGATGTAGTAGCCAAATTGAACCATACCATGTGATGGTCACTGGCCCCCAGGTGACCTTCTACCTGGAGATCTGTGATCCTTCCTTCTTAGTCAGTACTAGATCTAGGATAGCCCTGTCTCTCGTGGGTTGCTGTACCAGTTGTTTGAGGCCCTCCCCTGCAGGAATCCACTATGTGTCTAGTTCTGGCAGATGTTCCTGCTGGTATTGACCAATCTGTATCCGGCATGTTGAAGTCTCCCATTATCAGAACCTCCCCTTTAGCTGTCATGTTTTGTATATCTTCTAACAGTAATGTGTCTATGTCCTCCCCCTGGTCTGGGGGCCTGTAGACAACCCCAGTTCTTATGGCTGTCCCAGTTCCTGTTTCCAGGGTGACCCACAGTTCTTCTGGCTCCTTATGTGTATTCTGAATTTCTGTAGCTTTGATATGTTCATTGACATACAGGGCCACTCCTCCCCCTTTTGCACCTCGGTCTCTTCTGAACAATACATAGCCAGGTACTGAAGTCTCCCAAGTGTGGTTACTGGTAAACCACGTCTCACTAATTGCTACTATGTCCAGTTTAGCCTCTGACATTATTGCCTGCAGGTCTGGGATCTTATTTCCCAGGCTGTGAGCATTTGTGTACATGATTTTCCATTGGCCAGATTTTGGTGTGTTAGTTGTTCGGTGAGGTTTAGCATTACCCCTGTGCGTCGTATGGGGAGACAAATCTTTTTTCTTACCTGGTGATGCAAATGAACTGCAAACATGCTGAATCCCTGTTTGACCACAAGCTGAGGGGGGATCTCTCGAACACCGGCCTGCAATACTCTACCGTTAAGGTTCACCTTTGCGCGATCTCAGCATACCATGAGTCTGTGAACTCCGTGTCTCTGGCTTAGCTTCCTGTGATCAAGTGGTTTCTTAAGGGCATTCTGCATGGTCAGACGACCGGTAGTAGCCTGAGACCTTAACCCTGTGCTAGACATGCTCACCCATAAATCTGTCGCGCCCCTAGATGCTTGTGAGCTGAAGTTTCTAACTTGGAAGACCATCTTTCTAGTAGCTATCACTTCCATCCGCAGAGTGTCTGAAATAAGTGCTTAGGTCACAGACCCTCCTATACTGTATTTCACAGATACAAGGTGATTCTTAGGACCCACCCTAAGTTTCTACCCAAGGTTGTCTTGGAATTCCATCTGAATCAGCCCTTGGTCCTTCCAACCTACTTTGCGAACTTCTAGAATTAGGGAGAGCATACCCTATACTCTCTGGATGCGGGGAGAGCTTTGTGGTTCTGTTTAGACAGAACTAAAGAAATCCGCACATCAAAACAACTGTTTATCTCTTTCAGCACGGTCCAGCTGGGTCAGCCTGTTGCTCTCAGATGCATTTCAGCATGGCTGGTGGCATGCCTTGGCCAGTGCTACTCCATGGCACTGGTTAAGCTGGAAGGCAGGGTATACGCTCATTCTACCAGAGCAGTTGTGGCATCTCTGGCAGAAATCCGGAATGTGCCCATTGCAGACATTTGCAATGTGGCCTCTTGGAGCTCTGTGCACACTTTGGTAAAGCACTATGCTTTGGATGTCCACGCCAGGCAACATCAGTCCTTTGGCGGGACAATCCTTAATGGACTTCTGCCCTAAGTGAGCTCCTATCTCCTGCCGCCCGTCTCGGTGGGATAATTTTAGCTTGGTACTCTCCCATAACTGTGAATGAGTGGTGGAGACTTTAGGTCCAGGAAGATATGGAAATTATGTACCTACCATAATTCTTTGGTACAGTAGAAATCACTGGTCAGCACAACATCTCAGCACGCACCCACAAACACAACATGGCGCTGCCGCATGCGCCTGGTACATGTTGCAATGCCCAGTCCTGTGCTGGGGTGATGGTATGGGACTAAAATGCATTCCCACCCCTGTGCTTCAGATTTCCTGGTGGTCCAGTGACACAACCCCCCACACACACACACACATACACACTATCCCCAATAACAAATGGCCATAATGGCCTAAAGGACCTTCAGCCACTACAGTCTAGGATTTTACAGGCATCTCTCTTCTCCGTAGAGTCCCAGTCTTTGGTCTTAGCACTAGGGGTGACAGGACCCTGCTGGAACCAGAACATTTGGGGCTGGAGATGTCACTGCATAGCACTGCTGTATAGCATCCGTACTCTCACAGGGTATATAGTGACACCAGTCCCAAACACCTAAGATCTTACTTTGAGAGAGCTCTTGCAGTAAGTAATTACAAATGGGACTGAAGCCGGCAGGCGTCAGGACCCCATGGAAAAATTTCTAGCTAGCAGTCTCTGGTGGGGGACTGCCCCCATGTCAGGTGACCGATGTCAGTATAAAGGGGCAGTCCCCCACACCCACCTTCCAGTTCTTTCCCGCCGTTAGCTCGTGCAGAGCCTCTCAGTTAAGTTCACTGCTTTGCAGTCAATCGTCGGTAGTTTTTACCATCTATTTTCAACTTTTTCTTCGATTATCGTTAGCCTTACCTACAGCTGCCGTGTATGTCGTCCCCGACTCCCTCCGAGCACAAAAACAAGTGCGATTCTTGTGGCGCCCAGCTCCCGCACAAGGACTGACATTCCCAGTGCCTTTTTTGTCTAGGCCCCGATCATGCCATCGAGAAGTGCCAGCTCTTCCAGCAGTTTAATGTGGCCACCCAAAAAAACGGAGGCAGCAGCCCCTGGAGGCTCACATTCTTAAACTTAAAATGACCTCCATGGAAAAGGAGCTGAAAAAACTCAGGTGGGCATCTACTTCTCCAGAGGGCCACCACAAGAAGAAGCACCGGGACCGGGACTCCTCTTCAACGGTCACCACGGCCTCAGCTGGGGTCGCGGTGCTGCAGGTAACGTCTCTGCCGGGAAGCAGTTCAGTGGCCTCCATCTTGGAGGCTTCCAAGGTAGCATCAACCCTCCCATCGGGCTCATGCTCAGGCCCTTTGGGAGCCTCCGGGTCTAAGGAGACAGCTGCTCCCAGTAAGGCTGCCGCCATGCGGTCTTCTGGTTTGAGCGGCCCTGATAAGTCTGACATCGGCTCCTCTGACGCCTGCCTGGGTAAGGCCATTAAGATGCCTGACCTTCGGGCAGCGCACAGCATCTAGAGGCCTCATGTCGCCTCCTTCGCGGCCTTCAAGCACTGGACTGATAAGTTGACGCCTGGCCCTCCCAAGTCCACCCAGATCCCGCCGATAAGACGGATGTTGGTCCTCCGACGTCCGCTCAGCATTAGTGGCTACGCCGGACCCTTTGGGCCTCGCCGTCGTCCCAAGCTCGCCGCAACGCTCATTGCATTCTGAGGTGCCAGTGTCTCCTTTGTTGGAACCCGGGGATGGTAACCCTTCTTCCCCGGGTGACATGGAGGAGGTGGGTACACTGCCATCGGGTCTCCCTCCCGCTGCACCGGATCCTCGGACGCCAGTGCAGACGCTGGTCTATCCGATGCCTGACAACATCCCATTGCCGGACGCCACCCCTACGCTGGGCCTGCCGCCTGCCAGGCCTCCCGTTCCGGGTCCGCCCGCCGGGCCTCCTGTTCCAGGTCTGCCCGCTGGCCCATTTCCGGGGCCCTCTGCTCCTGCAGTCCCCCCAGTACCAGGCTATCCGACCCCGTCTTATCCAACGCCATCCTACCCAGGCCCGCAGTATCTGGCACCCCAATGCCAGCCTACCCAACGCCGCAGTACAAAGTGCCCCAGTACCCGACGCCAAGCTTCCCGCCATCAAGATATGGACACTCGCCTTACAGATACCTTCAGTATCCGTATCCCCCTCCTCCTCCTTCTCCACCGCCCCCTCAGCCGCCAGTGGACCTGAAGGAGACTCTGGCTTCCTGGTGGGCTGAGGCCAAGGCTCAGCTCACCAGGGAGGTAGTGAGCTGTTTTCTGATGCCGGTCCCGGTTTGCGGACTCCCTAAGTCGGAGGCGAGAGACCCCTTCCGGATGCCAGAGGCGAGCCCTCTGGTTCCAGGGCAAGGCAGGATACACTTCCTCGAGGGCCTCCCAAGAGGTCCATTCCTCCCCCGCGCTGGGAGGAGGAGTCTTCTTCTTCTTCTTCATCCTCCTCGTATGACTCCAACGGTCATTCCAGTCTGGACGATGAGCCATGCACTCTGGACAACCCAAGCCAAGGACTCCTCTGAAGTCTTCTCCGGAGGATCCCTCCTTTACGGAGTTGCTGCATAAAATCCAGGCAGTTCATCAGTGGCATTCCTTGGAGCCGGATCCACAGCATAAGAAACTCGCTGCACACCTGGATCTGCCCGAGACCGCTCCTACCCTGGTGCCACCCTGGATTGAGCCTCATGCCGACCTTGTCTTCTCTATTTGGAAGCAACCGTCGGTATTAGCCCCCATTCCTAGGAAGTCGGACAGGCTTTATTAGTCTCCAGAGGGTGTTGACTCTTTAAATTCACACCCTCGAGCTGATTTGGTAGTGATTAGCACCGCTCACGGCAGGACATCTAACCCTAAGCACTTGAACTCGTCACCACCCGACAAGGAATCCCGCCTTCTGGACCAGTATGGGAAGGAGGTCTATTCTTCTTCCATTCTGGGTATAAGGACCCTAAATTTTGTTGCTCATATGGGGGATTACCAGAAGGCGATCCTTAGTGAAGTGGAGGCTAAATTGAACTCCCTTCCTGAGTCTCAGACAAAGCAGGAAGTGGCTGATCTAGTCCAGTCCACGCGTTTGGCCAGTCGGCACATGCTTCGTGCCACATACGACACGGTGGATGCTGCTGGTTGGAGCTCGGCTTTCACCATGGGTTTGCGGTGTCATGCCTTGCTCCGGGTGTCAGGTTTGGTCCCGAAGGTGCAGTCTGCTATCTAGGACGCTCCCTTAAGGGGTTCAGTGGTGATGTCAAGGACATCATCACCGATCTGCGGGAGAAGGGTACTGCATTTAAGTCTGTCTACTCCCTCAGGCTTAGCATCGTCCCTTTCGCAGATGTACTCGGCAAAAGGTGAAACCTCAGGGAAAGCGGGCCAACAAATGTTGGGCCCTCTGTCTGTTGCCCCCACCCAAAAGCAGTGGGGAGTCAGCCGGACGCCTCCTCACACCACCACCAGACTCCTTTCCTATCCCACAGCCTCTGGGCTTTCCAGAGGAACTGGTAGGAGGAGATTCTCCTTCCATCTACCGGGTTTGGGAGAGGATCACTTCAGACACTTGGGTGCTCCAGCTGATCGCAGAAGGACACTCAGTAGAGTTTCTTCAGAAACCTCCTCGAAATACCTCCTCCCCAGTCATCTTACTCCCCAGAACACCTTCTTCTGGTCCAGGAAGAAATATCATCTCTTCTTCGGAAGGAGGCGATAGAGCCCGTACCACCCCATTTCCAGGGGACAGGTTACTACTACCATTTCTTCCTGGTCCCGAAGAAGTCAGGAGATGTGAGGCCAATTCTCGACCTCAGCTCCCTGAACTTGTTCGTGGACTACAGAAGGTTCAGGATGCTCTTTCTGCAGTGTCTTATGCCCCTTCTTCGGCTGGGACAGTGACTGTGTGCTCTGGACTTGCAGGATGCTTGCTTGCATATCCCTATTCGCCCCTTCCCACCACAAGTACCTGCATTCTTTGCCCCGGGGGACCACTATCAGTCCAAGGCACTCCCATTTGGTCTTTTCCTTGGCGCCTCGAGTGTTCACCAAATGCCTTTCGGTGGTAGCGGCCTACCTGCGTACCCAGGGGGCTCAGGTTTTCCCATACCTGGATGACTGTCCAGGGAGGAGCTCCTGCGCTTCCTTTCCCTTACCCTGCAGGTTTTCACCAGCCTGGGTATTACTGTCAACCAGGCCAAGTCCCATCTGATCCCATCCCAGAGGATCCAGTTTATCGGGGCGATCCTGGACACGACCTCCGGCATGGCATTCCTGCCACTGGACAGAGCAGCCACACTCCAGGCTCAGGTCAGCCTGTTGTCCAGCCGCAGGCAGGTCAGCGTCAGGTCAGTCCTTCACCTCCTCAGGCTCATGGCTGCTGCTATTCTGACAGTCCCCTCGCGCTCGGCTCTACATGAGAATCTCTCAGTGCATGCTTCGGTCTCAGTGGGATCAGTTGGTGGACGACCTAGATCAGCTAGTTCTGGTCTGCAGTCCCGTACCTCAGGATTTACTTTGGACGGTTCAGGAGAACCTTTGCTGGGGAGTTCCCTTCTGCCTTGCCCCCCCCCAGACGCTGACTACAGACGCCTCAGGCGAGGGTTGTGGAGCCCATTTGGAGTCTCACAGGACCCAGGGCTCTTGGTCCAGGCTCGAGAAAACTCTCCACATCAATGTGCTCGAGCTTCGGGACATGCTGTATGCTTTTCAGGCTCTGCATCTGTATCTGCTTCCCAGGCATCTGGCTGTCCAGACGGACAACATGTGTGTTGTCTGGTACATCAACAAACTGGGAGGAACTCGTTCCTACCCTCTCTGCAGGGAGGTGATGCGAGTTTGGGATTGGGCAGTGCAGCACAACCTGCACCTCACGGCAATTCACGTCCTGGCAGTCAAGAACACGTTGGCAGACCACCTCAGTCCGTTGTCAGCTCATGCTCACGAGTGGGAACTCGATCAGGGGGTAGCAGACGATATCTTCCTACATTGGGAAACACCACAGGTAGACCTGTTTGTGTCTCCTCACAACGCAAAACTTCCTGACATCTGCTTGCTAGCTCCAGGGTGTGGCATTTTTGGGAAGGACGCTCTGTCTGTAGACTGGAAGGGCAGATTCGTCTATGCCTCCCCCCCCCCCCGATCCCCTTGATTCTGAGGGTCTTACAGAAACTCAGCTCAGAAGGAGCTTGCATGATCCTAATCGCCCTTTCTGGCCCAGGCAAGTTTGGTTCTTCTATTCTGCAACAGTTTTCAGAGGAACCTCCGCCTCTTCCTCTGTCGTGATCTTTTGCTGACCCAGGATCAGGGGACCCTGGTCCATCCAGGCCTCAAGTCCCTTCAGTTGCACGCATGGCTCCTGCAGACGTAGCTCAAGCCCGATTCGGGGTTTCCCCACTGGTGGCTGAGATTCTGGTGGAGGCCATGAAGCCCTCCACTAGCTCTACCTATGCCATGAAATGGAAACGGTTCTCTATTTGGGCCGCTTCCAAAAGTTTCGAACCATTCTCGTGCTCTGTTGGGCGGCTTTTGGATTACTTGCGACACCTCTTTGATCTGGGTCTCAGTCATTCCTCTCTGAAGGTTCACATGGTGGCCATCTCAGCTTACCATGTTCTTTTGGGGACAGGACTTTTGCACAACTGGAAGTCTCCAAGACTTTTCTTAGAGGGGTCCTCTACTTGAGACCCCCAATTCGGGTTCCTGCCCCTCCTTAGGATTTGAATTTTGTCCTTGAGAAGCTTACTCTGCCTCCTTTCGAGCTGGCAGCCTCAGCAGACCCAAAGTTCCTTTCATGGAAGACTCTCTTCCTTGTGGCCATTACTTGTGCTCGAAGGATTTCCGAGCTCCAGGCCCTGATGTGCAAAATCCCATATTTGATTTTTCACAAGGAACGTGTGGCTCTGCGTACCAACTCTAAGTTTCTCCCCAAGGTGGTAGCGGAATCTACGCTGAATCAATCCATGGAGCTGCCTGCTTTCTTTACGCAGCACTCCAATCAAGGGGAGTACCTCTTGCATACTTTGGATGTTCACTGAATTCTGAGATACTACACCACCAGGACGAAGGATCTCAGAAAGACTGATCAACTGACAAGAGAAGGCAATGCTTTCTCTAAGCAATGCCTATCTAAATGGTTGGCTCATTGTATCACTTTCTGTTATGACAAGTACAACAAGATCCTGCTGGGTCAAGTCGGAGGCCACTCCACCAGAGGGGTCGCTGCCTCTGCTGGTTGTTTCAAGAATGTGTCAGCGGCAGACATCTGTGTGGCCGCAACTTGGACTTCTGTCCATACCTTTACGAAACACTACAGTTTGGACATTGCCTCTCACCGTAGAGTGGGCTTCGGGTTGGCAGTTCTGCAAGGTCTTCTTCCTTAAGACCTTCACAGCCAGAGGGTCTACTTTTGGGTAGTTTCCTCCTTCCGTTTGCTTTTTCTTGTTCCAGACTGCTTGGGACTCAGTCCTACTTGTAATTACCTACTGCAAGAGCCCTCTCAAAGTAAGATAGTACAGTTACATAAGAACTTACCGTAACAGTAGATCTTCGAGAGAGGCTCTTGCAGTAGGTAATACCTTTCCGCCTTCCATCCCCCTAAGCTTTTTCAGCTTCTTTTCCAGTGAAGGAAACATCCGCTTCTCTCTCGGCTTGCCTTTTTTGGCCTTTGGCAGGAAAGAACTTGAAGGCGGGCGTAGAGGACCGCCCCTTTATACTGACATCGGTCACCTGATGTGGGGGGCAGTCCCCCGACAGAGACTGCTAGCTAGACATTTTTCCGTGGGGTCCTGACACCTGCCAGCTTCAGTCCTATTTGTTATTACCTACTGCAAGATCCTACCTACTCTATCTAAGATCTACTGTTACGGTAAGTTCTTACGTAACTGTACTTTTCTTTATTCCCTGCCAACACAGTGCTTTCCTTGTCAGGGAGCAGAAAACCAGCTTGCATACCAGTAGTGTTCTAGTTTAGTTTGTCACATTTTTATCACTGTATTTAACTATTTTTGTTGTCTTTATAGCAGTTTCAGTAGTCTAAATGAGTTTTCTCACAGTCCTACCTAATTCAACTACATTCAAAAACCGTTAAAGCAGATAGGGAGCCTGAAAAGGCTAGTTACACTGGCAGCGAGGTTGTATCTGACCACAGCTGTCTTAAGTGAGTTCTGATAGCAGGCAATCTTGTGACCAAGCGGATAGGCAGTCATCTCGTATTGGCAACAAGAAATGATCCTAGCCCTGTTCATGCTCGGTGTCAGTTTCCAGGAACCATTTGACCTTTACCTGGTCCTCACATAAAAAGAGTAAAGAAAAGTGATGACACCATTCTAGGTCTATTTCTCACCACTCCAGAATCAGAACCGCACTCCGTGGGGCGGGTTCCCAGTAACCAAATCAATAGATGCAGGCAGTACAGTCACAGAACTCACCCCCAACTAACAAAAAACTGATGTCCACGAGGAAAATCATTCAAATAAACTGTCAGTTTTTCAGCAGGAAAAGAAGCTCCTTACAGGTAGAAATGTAAAACGGACTGACATTTCAACCATGGCGGGCTTTGTCAAAGTAACCACCCTCATTGGTTTTACAACATTTTTATCTTAGTGACTCATTACGTGATCAGTAATACATTTCAAGTGATACACTCCTATAGTGGAATACTACACATCTCTGTAAGGATTGAAACAAATTTCTGGTGAGGGTGCGTACCATAAAGTGCACTAAAATAAGTACGTTTCGCACTCATTTCTCTGGTAATGCCTATCTACTTTATTTTATTTCAAGCATAAAAAAATACAAACATTTTATTTATTTATTTAAAAGTTGATAACCAGGAAAGGCACCATTGAGCCAAGGATTGTTTCCAGATGCGACCCAGGGGAAGGGATACATAGGGATACTACAGTGAAGTAATACAAAGATTTACACGATTGCCAGTTGTGGGTCACAGTTACAAGACCCCAAATGCAAAATACAAAAAAAACACAGAACAGCATCTGCAAGTAAGGAAACGTGGGTCTTGAACACTGGACCCAAAACAGGACATAAATAAGACATAGCAAGAAAGCAAAATGTGGGTTGTGGTTACAAGACCCATAACAGCAAAATAACAGCCTGATACAGGCATACAATAAGAGCCACCGGTGCATACTAGTACAGAAGCAGGACTTACTGAAGACAATTGTCTGCAGGAGCAAGGTACTCGTAGCATTACTGAGAAATCCTTGTACATGTGGGAAACATGGAATTACAAGGAATCAACAGCAAGGGGGTGACATTAGAAAATTTAAGTAGGGAAGGGTTTAGAGCACTGCATGTGAGGTAGGAGGTGGAGGGGTCTTTTGATAGAGGAGAAAGAGGATGATAGATGGAGGGCAGGGGGAAGTTTGTTCTAGAGAGAGGGGAAACGATAGGAGAAAGCAGAAAGCCCAACAACAGAGTGGGGATGAAAGATAGAAAAGGTGTGTGGATCTCTATGGCGAAGATAGTAACTAGAGGTGGCAGCTTTGGAGAGGAGAGATAGGGTAGGGTACCAAACCAAAACTTTGTGACGAAGGATGCACAGTGAACCAGTCTTCTGTAAGATAAGGGTGCAAGGGAGAGTACGGAATAAAGGAGACAGTGGTGGGTGGGGGGAACAGTGGTGAAGCGGCAGAAGGAGTTTAGCAGAGTGTCTAGTCTGACAAGGGATGATTGAGAGACTGTGCCATACACCACATCGACATAATCAAATACGGGAAGAATCATTTTGGAGACCACTCCGCGGCGGGTGGGGAGGGGGGGAGAGACGGTCTTTATGTCGGTACCAATTTGGGGTGTAATTTATTGCAGATGGCATCGACGTGGGAAAATGGCAGAGAGAAGGTGCTATTTATACAGTTTTTAACAGAAAATATATATATTTATATCTACAGTTTTATTTTTAGTTTTTTAACTCTTTTATCAAGCTAATGGTTAACCCAGCTTGTGGCTGCCCACAGTCTGAACACAGAAGGCGTATGTCGGGGGGGCCCCGTGCACTTGGAGGTCACCCATTCGAGATAAGCTAGCCCCTGCATGAACTAGTGCCACATGCCATGAATTCCTTTGTCTGCTCTCATCCTTTTACACCAAGAACTATTTCTTGAGGGAAGTTAGTGACTTGTTCACAGATCTTCCATATATTGGGGCACCTGGAAAATACACAGAAAGAAAACAGATGGTAAATCTTGTGGAACTTAGTTCAATATACCCGTTCCTTTCAGCATCTTACTAGGAAGTGCTCCAACTCTATTTGTTTGTTCAAACCCTTAGCTGTTATGCACGCCCCCGTTCTTTAGATCCAGTAGATCTTCTTGGACATAAAGTCTCCACCACTCATTCACACTAATGGGAGTTCGCCAGAGGCGCTAGGACCCAGTGGGAGCAAACTTTTTCAGGAGGGCCGGCGCCTGAGATGGAGCCGTGAGCCCCGGCTCGTGCGGTAATGACTATCTCAGCGTTGACCCTCCAACCGCCTCAGTTCCTTTTTCCCCGCCGTCGAGTGCGCTTCAGTGATGACGTCGCTCGCCCGCTGGGAGTTTAACTTCACTAGCAGCAATAGTTCAGTTTATTGTTTTGTAGAATTATTTCAAATCAGTACCGATTATATTTTTAATTGTACAACAGACGTCTTCAGCCCTCCATTGACTGAGTCAACCATGAGCGGGTCACGTGACGGTAGGGAGACTTTGTATGAAAGCTGTTCAGTCAGCCGGGCTGGGTCCGGTCCACTGCCCTCTCCAGAGGGGGGTCTGACAACGGGTGGTCCAATGCTCAGGAGGATGGGTGGTCCCCCCAAAAGCATAAAAGAAAACTGTCCCATTCTCGGTGCCGTTTGTCCTCGAGTTCTTCTTCGACACATAGGTCAAAGAAGAAACTGCATCATTCTAGGTCACCCTCTGGTATGTCTGCGCATAGACGGTTGGTTATTAGGACCAGGTCACCAGTCTCCACCTATGTCGGAGTCACCGATTTCTGTCTCTGGTAGTCAACCTCCTTGACACCGGAGCGCCTCCCCGCCTATTGGAGGTGCTTCCGATGAGCAGTTTCACCAGTAGGCTGCTCTTATGGAGCAGTGGGCTTGGAGGTTGGTCCAGTTGCCCAAGCCGGTCAGTCCAATGCCAGGGCCTTCGGGCCATTCAGTTTCAGAGGGATAGGTAGGGCGGTTGGGCCTTCCTAGTTGCGCAGTGCCATCGACTCCACGCTCTGGTGTTTATCCTCCTTACATGGCTGCGGCGCAGGGGTCCACACCGATGCCGCTATCTCCTGCCATTTTTCCCTGTGTTACCTCAAATCGCAGTTTTCAGACCCCTGGGACACTCTCAGTGCCATCTGCGATGCTGCGGGCTCTGTCGGCACCTCCCACGGTGCCATGGGCTCTGGTGCTATCTGCGGTGCCGCAAACTCTATTGGCACCCGCAACGGCACCCTTGGGCGCCTGTTGGTGCTGTCCACGCCACTGTAGGCTCTGTCGAGCATCCATGGCGCCCACAGGCTCTGTTGGTGCTCTCTGCGTGCCAGGGGCTCTGTCATGGCGCCATTTCCGTTGGTGCCTCCCTCCTTGTTCTTGGCGCCGTTTTCTTCTACTGCACCGGGGATTGGTGCGACGCTGGCTGGTCTTCAGGGTTTCTCGACTCAGATTCTTTCTTCTTCTGTTCTTCCTCCTGATTTTCACTCCTTTCCTGTCTATACAGTCCCCCCTGGACTGTCAGCAGATGATTTTGAGGCTGATCCAGATCTTCGTCTGGGTGATGATGTTGATGACACTGCCCTGGGAGCAGGGATCAATCCTTCTGCAGAGGCTGTGGTTGAAGACCTTTCCTTTAAGTCTCTGCTCAAAAATTTAAATTCTACTCTTTCTCTCCAGACTACAGAAATCAATCCTGGGAGGCTTTTGCGACTCCAGTGTCTTCATGTCTGGGAGATCCCTATGGATTTAACCCCTTCAGTACAGCACTCTTTTGATACCCTGTCACAGATGGTGTGGAAGAATCCGGCTTTCTTCCGTGGCCAAGTCCATAGATAGGAAGTATGCCCCTCCCAAGGATCACCCCATTTTGGCCTCACAAGCCTTTGCTGCTGCCATTGTAGTCTTGGCAGAGAATGATAAGGCTGTCCTTCCTCAGTGATCTACAGCCTGGCCTTTTAACAAAGAATCTCGCAAGATGGACACCTTAGGTAAGAGAGTCTTTGCTGCCTCAACCCTGGGTATGCACATTGCC
This sequence comes from Neoceratodus forsteri, assembly GCA_016271365.2. Classification (NCBI taxonomy): domain Eukaryota; kingdom Metazoa; phylum Chordata; order Ceratodontiformes; family Ceratodontidae; genus Neoceratodus; species Neoceratodus forsteri. Next base: position 1,349,313,162 of record CM057456.1, on the reverse strand, counting down.
AGCTACCAGGGCTATTTTTCTCAATATGAGTATGTCCTATGGCATTCTCTGAAGGAAATGGTAGAAGCTCTGCCTGATTCGGAAGTTAACTAAGAGCTACTTCAAACCATAACTAGGGGTATCGAGTCCAATAGCCAACAGGTTAAAGCTGCAATGGACGCCTTCGACACCGCCTCCTGGGCAGCAGTGCTGGCATCTGCACCCGCTCCCACTCTTGACTGTGTACTTCGGGCTTCATGAATGACGCCCAGCAGCAGGTCATTGCCTTATCTTTTGACGATATATATCTGTTCGGGCCTCAGGTGGAGCATGCACTGGAGGCCACGCATAAGACTAGATCTGCCACTAAGACAGCTAGACCTGCACCCGTCTCCTCCCGAGGGGGTGCGAACAAGTGGCAATTTCCCAACAGTTGGTCCTTTTGGGGTAGAGGCAGAGGAGGTTTTAACAAAAACCACAACCCTCAGCCTCAAAAGAGAGTGCAGCAGAAGGCACAAGGGCCCAAAGCGCCCAGTGCCACATTCTGAGTTTCTGGCCCAGGTTCCACCTCAGCTGTCTGAGGGGGACTCCTCCTCAGCAGTGGGAAGATGTCTGACTCAGTTCTACAACCAGTGGAAATCTATAACATCAGACAAATGGGTCCTCCGGATAATCCGCGAGGGGTACTCGCTCAATCTTTTGAAAACCCCTCCGGATCATCCTCCCAAACGACAGCCCAGGCTGTCAGCCGTAGTCAGACCTTCTTGCTTCCGAAGTACAAGGCCTTCTGAACAACAGGGCAGTAGAAATAGTCCCAATGGATCAAAGAAACACAGGTTTCTACTCCCATTACTTTCTGGTCCCAAAGAAAACTGGCGGCATGCACCCCATTCTGGATCTCAGAAAGTTAAACAAGTTCCTTCACAAGGAGAAGTTCAAGATGATATCATTTGGTACCCTGCTACCTTTGCTTCATTGACACGATTGGCTAGCCTCCCTGGACATGCAGGATGCCTACCAACACATTCTCATATACCCTAAGCATCGCAAATACATAAGGTTCATGGCATTGGGTCAACACTATCAGTTCAGAGTCCTGCCCTTTGGGCTATCCTCGGCGCCTTGAGTTTTTACAAAGTGTTGTGCAATTCTCGCGACGCACCTCAGGAAAATCAGAATACAAGTGTTCCCACATCTGGACGATTGACTCCTAGCAAGTCCCTCCAGGCAAAAGACTATGGAGGCCGTGGCCATGGCCTCAGACTTCCTCACATCCATGGGAGTCCTGCTGAATCTCAAAAAATCACAGTTTTATTTTATTTTTTTTTTATTTTATTTAAACAGCAGTTTGGAAAACCTTTGAGCCATAGGCTCATTTACAAAGGTACCTTGTCACAGTAAGACAAACCAAAATACACAGTATAGCAGTACAACACATAAGTATAACAGTAAATTAAGACATAGATACAAACAAGCTGGTACAGGTAGGATGGATGCAAACAATACCAGAGTTATGTCGTCCTTAGCAGCTTAGTAATAAGCTTTGTCATAAGTATTGAGTACGGCTTTGACTAGTGGCAGTTACAGCATCGGGTGTTAATAAGGTGGTTACGTCAGGAAGTTTTGAAGCACGATATAGTTGGAGCTTCGGAGATGGAACACCTCAGTTTCATCCCTCCCAACAGCTTCTCTTCATAGGAACTCTAATGGATACCTCCTGTGTGAAGGCTTTTCTTCCAGAGGACAGAAGGAACGATATCTTACAGATGGCCCAATACATCCGAGAATACAGCTCGGTTCGAGCTATCTCGATGCAGTGGCTGCTGGGCCTCATGGCATCCTCGGTATTCACTGTACCCTTAGCTCATCTCCACATGAGAACCTCTTAGTGGATGCTCAGTACTCAGTGATCCCCAACCACTCACCCTCAGTCCTTTCCCATCAAGGTGACAGAACCTCTGAAGAGGTCCCTCAGCTGGTGGTCACAGGAGGACAATCTTCTGGAAGGATATCCCTTTGCCCCTCTGGATCATCAGACCTCCATTACCACGGATGCATCCCTGATGGGTTGGGGAGCCCACTGCCAGGATCTCCACACCCAGGGTATGTGGACTTAGGATGAGTCTCAACTTCACATAAACGTCCTGGAAATGAGTCGTCCTGTATGCAGTCTGAGCCTTGAAGGACATACTCTGTCACAAGAACATTCTCCTTCAAACGGACAAGGCAGTGATGTACTACATCACTAAACAGGGCAGTGCACACTCTTACCTATTATGCAGGGAAGCAATGAGAGTGTGGGAGTGGTGCCTGGAACACAAGGCTATGATTCAGGCAGTTTACCTGCCAGAAGTACAAAACGAGCTGGCAGACCATCTCAGCTGAATGGAGGCGGATCCTCACGAGTGTCTCTCGACTTAACTGTCATTCAGTCACTCTTCAAAGAGTGAGGAACTGCAGACCTGGACCTTTTTGCATCCCCACTCAATGCAAAACTGCCTCTCTTCTGCTCCAGAAATCCAGGACCTGGCATTTTTTGTCAGGGTGCGTTCAGGCTGCGGTGGACAAAACGCTTTCTATATGCTTTTCCTCCTCTTCCCCTAATTCAGAGGGTACTACTCAAATTGAATCTGGGGCAGAATGATTCTTATTGCCCCTTCTGGCCTCGGCGAGATATGGTTCTCAGCACTCAACAGTCTATCAGAACCCCCCCCAAGACGCTTCCCCTTCAGACGAACTTTCTGACCCAGGGTTCCGTGGTCCATCCCAACCTGTGATCACTTCACCTTCACGCTTGGCTCCTGAGGAGATAGAGGTGAATAGGTTCAATCTTTCTCGTAAAGTTTCAGATATTCTTTTGGCTGTCCGAAGGCTACTAGACAAAGCTGCACAGCTAAATGGAAATGTTTTTCTATCTGGTGTGCAAAATCCTCTTGGAATTCTTTTTCCAGCCCACCGAATAAAGTCTTGGAGTATCTTTTAGACCTCTCAAATTCAGGTCTGCAATACTCCACAGTCAAAGTTCATCTTTGTGCCATTGCAGCATATCATGAGCTGGTACTTTCCATGTCACTGGCTCAGTTGCCTGTAGTTAAGAGGTTTCTTAGGGATATTCTGCATTCTAGACCTCTTATCGGATGTCCAGTTGCAGCCTGGGACATTAACCTTGTGCTAGACATGCTCACTTATAAACCTTTCGAGTGTCTAGCTACTTGTGACTTGAAGTTCCTCACTTGGAAAACGGCCTTCTTGGTGGCCATTACTTGGCCCATAGAGTTTCTGAAATACATGCACTGGTCACAGACCCTCTGCATAATGTATTTCACAAGGACAAAGTAGTTCTTAGGACTCATCCTAAGTTTCTTCTTAAGGTTCTCTCGGAATTCCATCTAAACCAACCTTTAGTCCTTCCTACCTACTTTGCAAACTTCCAGAATGAAGGGGAGCGTACCCTTCATTCACTGGATGTTAAGAGAGCGTTTCGATTCTGTCTAGATAGAATGAAAGAACTTTGCAAAGCTCAACAACTGTTTGTTTCCTTCAGCACAGTCTGGCTGGGTCAGCCTGTCACTATCAGATGCATTTCAGCGTAGCTGGTGGCATGCCTTCGCCACTGTTATACTATGGCACAGGTCAAGCTGGAAGGCAGAGTGTACGTTCACTGTACCAGAGCAGTCGCAGCATCTCTGGCGGAAATCTGTAAAGTGCCCATTGCAGATATTTGCAATGCAGCTACCTGGAGCTCCGTGCATACTTTAGTTAAGCGCTACGCCTTGAATGTCCATACCAGATGGCATCTGTCATTTGGCAGGACCATTCTTAACGGACTTCTGTCCCAACCATGTGAGCTCTTTATGACCTGCCACCCATCTCGAGGGATTATTAGCGCAGTACTTTCCCATTAGTGTGAATGAGTGGTGGAGACTTTATGTCCAGGAAGATATAGAAATTACGTACCTACCGTAATTCTTGATCTTCTTGGATGAAGTCTCCACCACTCATTCACGCGCCCTCCCACCATCCCCCGAGCTTGCTTCTCTGTTATGGTCTTCACTCCCTCAATGGCTGAGCTGTGAAGACTTTATTGTTGACCCTTCTTACACGGGTCATTCGTACTATCTTATGTCCAATTTTTAGGTTATTCCTTTCTAGGTTAGTTACGCTGCACCTCCTCGGAAAAAAGGTACTGAGGCGGTTGAAGGGTCGACGCCGAGATAGTCACTACCGCACGAGCCGGGATTCGCTGTGCTGTTTCCTCGCTGCTCCATCTCAGGCACCGGCCCTCCTGAAAAGATTTGCTCCCGCTGGGTCCTAGCGCCTCTGGCGAACTCCCATTAGTGTAAATGAGTGGTGGAGATTTCGTCCAAGGAGATCAAGAATTACGGTAGGTACGTCATTTCCATTTTTCTCTTTGGGTCAAGGCCAACTCTCGATCACCTTCTCTGGGACCTAAGCCTACTTGCTCTAGTACTCAAGTTCTCTGTGAAAAAGAATGAGGGTAGACAAAGGAATTCATGGCCTGTTGCATCAGTTCACAGAGGGACTCTCTCATCTTGAATGGGTGATCATTAGCTTGATAAGAGTTAAAAACTAAAAATAATATTGTAGATATATATATGCTGTGTTAAGAACTATGTGAATAACACCTTCTCTTTGCCATTTTTGTATTTTTTTTTATGCTTGAAATAAAATAAATATAGTAGTAAATATAGTATTCCTTGTGGTCATCAGTTTTTTGTTAGTTGGAGGTGAGTTCTGTGACTGTACTGCCTGCATCTATTTCTCACCACTCTGCCCTGAGGCAGCTGACTCTCTTGGATGCAGAAGTTCCTTTGCTTCCTCCTTTATTGCCATTCAGTGAGGACTTCTTTGCATCTTCGGGACTGACTCTTCCAACTTCAGTACTCACTGTACCTTTTGAAGACTTATTGGATAAGCAGTTTGGTCAGAGCAGTGGTCTTTCACACCTTTTCGGTTCAGCTTGTGGTTTCATTTGCGGTGCCTGGTGCCTCCGCCAGCACTGCTTGTGGTGCCAGAGCCACTGTCAGTGCCACCTTCTTCTTCAGCACTGGGGCTTTCTTTGGTTCTGGTGCAGTATCCCATGGGACAGTACCACCACTGCTGAGGCCAGCCTCTGTACTGGGCAGGGAATAATCCTCAGATCTGCTAGCTCCCTCTCTTTTGATGGAGGTGGAGCAAGAATACAATCCAGATCTAACCGAAGATGAATCTGAGAAGTGTCTTCTAAACCCGGAGGAGATTACACGTGCCCATACAGTCCAAGCTTCTCAGGAGGATCTCTCTTTTCATTCACTGCTGAAGAGCATGAACAAAGCAGAGTAAGGCATATGAGGAGAGGCTAAAGGCACTGAACATGTACTCTGTGGAAGACAGAGAGAGGGGAAATGATTGGGACCTTCAAGTACTTGGAAAGGGATAAATAAGGTTGATAAGGAGAGTCTCATTAAACTTAGTGGCAACCATAACATGAGGGTGCACAGTCTTAAGCTGGAGGGTGGGAGGTTTAGGAGGGAAGTCAGGAAGCACTTCTTCACAGAGAGGGTGGTGGACACTTGGAATGTGCTGCCAGAAGAGCTAATCTCGTTGAAGACAGTGGGCAGCTTTAAGAGAGGCTGTGACAGTCATGGGTAGGGGGGGGATGGGAGGAGTGGGGAGGGAGAGCAGGGACATCAGCTCAAGCTATGGACCCTGCAATACGAGCAGACTTGATAGACCAAATGGCCTTCAACTGTTGGCTTCTTCGTATGTAAAGCTCTGAACTTTGAGACAGTGTCTGTGGCTGAAGCTAAGAAGCTGCAGATGAAGTATCTCAGAATACCTTCTCTCCCTGTATTACTAGTGCCTCTTACCCAGCCCACTCTAGAGACCCTTACTGAGGCAGCCTGGAGCAAGCCTGCTTTCATTCTGGCAATCCACAGGCTCCTGGATAAAAAGTATATGGTACTCCAGACCAAACTGATTTACTCCTTAAGATTGCAAGCTACTGTATCAGTCCCTTATTTTGAGATACAAATACTCCTTATGGTGCAGCCTGATATCTTCCATAGAGTCTGCTGGAGTCATCGAAGCAGGACCTATTGATAGTTACTACACAAGAGTTTGCGTCTGATAACCACCAACTGAGGGCTGCTTTGGATACTTGTAACGCAGCATTGCATGCAGCCACTGTGGGGATTTGTATTTGGAGGCATTCCTGGTTATGAACTGCGTGATTCAACTCCAGTATCCAACAGAAGATTATAAACTTTCCTTTCAATAGAACCCTACCCCTTTGGTCAGCATGTGCAGAAGGGGATTACAGAGCCCAGTAAGTAGAAAATGGTGCTTAAGAATATGAGGAACATCCACGCACCACCTCAGGGAGGTAAAAGATGTGGTGCCTTCCACCAGGAACTGCTTTTTCATGGCAAGGCTACCAAATGAGGCTTTCACCAGCAGTTTAAGCCTAAGCCCTTCAATCAGGAGTAGCAACTGGAAGTAAGATCATTTAGAGACTGTTTGCTTACCTAGTAAAATATGTTTTACATAAAGGCAGAAGCCACTGCAGAAGGTGAAGGCACTGAGTGCTACACTTGACGGGATGCTAGCCCCTTGTCCACCTCTGCTGCCGGGGGTGGATCACTCATCTCTAGTGGGGGGGGGGGTGATTAGCCTTACTCTGTAACCAGTGGGAGACCATTACCCCAGACACATGGGTCCTGAACATTGTTTGAGATGGCTGTTACCTAGAACTGTTTAGAACTGCCAGCCCGGTGGCACTGAGGGCTGAGGCGCTGGATGCCTTACCTCGCGCCACGCTGGCGACCTGGGTTCAGGAATGGACTCAGGTCATCGGGGAGCCGGTAGGGGGGGTGTCAAAGCTGGATGAAGCAGCTGGAAGGCAGCTTTCCTCTCCTGGTGTGGCCGCCTCCCGGCCCCCCCCCCCGTAGTCCTGCTGCCACCGGGTGGAGGTCTGGTGGTTAGCGGAGGGGGTGACACTTAGCAGGCAGGTACCTTGAGATGCAGCTTGCACATGCCTCTACATGCGCACGCTCATCCGAGGTAGGGGATGGGTTACAGGGAGAAAACTGAAAAACCTACCATAAAATACATATCGAGAAAGAACTGTTAGAACAATCTGCAGACCACTTTTCATCCTTGACATGCCAGTTTCTGACATCCATGGAAGTCGTACTCAATCTTCAGAAATCACAGTAGATTCCATTCCAGAGGTGGCAGTGTATTGGGGCAGTCCTGCATTCCACTCAGTCCCAGTCTTCTCTCCTGGACAGGCTGGTGTCAGTAGTGTGTGTGGCCTGCTATATCATGGAATACACTCAGGTGACCACACACTTCCTGCAGAGGATGTTAGATTGCATGGCAGTCGGAGTATTCACAGTATCTCTCGTGATACTGTATATGAGGACCACTCAGTGGATGTTTAGTGTCCATTGGTCACAAACCCCTCACATCCTGAACCAGCCAGTAAGGTGTCAAATCCTGTGGCTCACTTTCTCCTGTGGTGGTCCTTCAGGGAGAACCTCCTTCAAGGTTTCCCATTCTCCCCTCTGGAGCCACAGGTGACTCTCACCATGGATGGGTTGGGATGCACATCGCCAGAGTCTTCCATCACAGAAGACATGATCCGACTAGGAATGTCCATGCCACATAAATGTTCTCGAGGTTATAGCTATTCTACAAGACAAAAACAAAAGGAAGTGCACTGGGAAACGGGTCCCAATAGTAATACGAAATACAGAAAAATTAGTAAAACTGTGGCACTCACCACCAGTAAGCGGCCATAGGAGTCAAGAACTGTGTCCAGACATTATTGAAGCCAAAATCCACATAAGCACCACACAAAGAGATGCCTGACATGTTTTGCTCACCTCTGTGTGCTTTCTGAAATGTTAGGCAGCACAGTGATTATTTAATTTATAGTGGCCTGGACAGATTTTATCAAACCAATAATCACTAGTGCCTATACCCAAATGGCAAACATAAAATAATAAATTACACATGCACAAGTGATAGTGATACAGTAACACTGTAAATTACATCACCACGGTGCTATCCTGCGTTTGAGAAAGCACACGGAGGTGTGTGAAACGTGTCAGGTGTCTCCTTGTTTGGAGCTTATGTGGATTTAGCCTTCATGATAAAGTTTGGGCACAGTTTATGACTCCTACGGCTATTTATTGGTGGTGAGTGCCAGAGTATTACTAATTTTTCTTTATGACAGCTGTTCTGCATGGGCCAAAGGCCATCTGACCTAGTATGCCACAAGATAGTTTGTCATCAGACAGACCACAAATGTGTCATGTTCTGCCTCAACAAGCATGCAGGGACTTGATCATACCCTCTATCTAGAGAAACGGTGCAATACTGAGAAATGGTTCTTGGAGAGTGAGACCCTTCTTATGACAGCTCATCTGCCCAGGCTTGAAAATATGCTGGCAAAAGATCTCAGTCAAACAGTAGCAGATCCTGACAAATAGTTCTTAATGGGCAATGTAGTTCTGTCTCTGACCAGTGAGGATGCTGGAGTTGGACCTTTTTGCATCCCCTCTCAAACAAGGAAATCTGCTACACTTCTGCCCCAGAAATGGAAAGCATTGTGGTTTTTTTCAGGATGCTTTCAGGCAACAGTGGACAGGTGGTATTCTCTGTGCCTTCCCATAGCTCCCCCTTATCCAGAGGCTACTTGTCAAGCTGGAGGCACAAGGGAGCAAGACGATACTGACAGCCACATGCTATCAGAGATGGATCTCGTACTCACTGCTGAACCAAACATCCTGACCCAGTTTCATGGTCAGCCAGTACATCCAAACATCCAATCCCTACACCTCCAAGCATGACTTCTGAAGAGATGAAGTTGGCAGATAACAAGCCTCTTAGTGGGTCTCCGAAGTTCTTCTGACAGCACATAAACCTTCAACTGCAAACGTGAAGAAGTGGTTTTCTATTTGGTGCACTGAAGACTCCATAGATCTTTCATTGTCCTCCAGAGAGAATTCATGTCACCCTACTGGTCTTGGATATTTCTGAGTCTGTTCTGCAGTACTCCTCAATAGAAGTATTCTTGTCTGCCATCTCTGCCTACCATGGGCTTGTGGAAGACTCTTTGCTTAGCTCATTTCCCTTTCTTCATAGATTTCTGATGTATTCTGCATACGAGACCACCTATAATGAAATCTGTCAGCGTTTGGGATCTCAGCCTAGTACTGGACATGATCACCAGTAAACCCTTTGTACCAGCAGCTATTTGCAGTACCTCAGCAGGAAAACGGTGTTTGTAGTGGCCATTACTTCTACGCACAGAGTTTCTGAAACACAGGCCCTAATGACAGATCCTCCACTTAAGTTTTTTCACAAAGATAAAGTGGTACTCTGCAGACATCCTAAATTTTTGCCAAAGGTGGTGTTGAAGTTCCATTGCAACCAACTTTTAGTGCTTCCAACCTTCTTCCCCAAGCTAGAGAACTAAGGAGAAGTGATGCTTCACTCTCTCAATATTAGAAATATCCTCAGCTTCTACCTTTTTTAGAATCGAGGATTGCAGACAAGTCTCTCAACTGTCTCCTTCAATCCAAGTGAAAAGGGTTTTCTTGTTTCCAAACAGTGCTTGTCAAATTGGATTGTTAATTGCATTCACTGCTGCTACACAGTAGCAGGGCAGTGACTGTAGGGCTCTGTCAGAGGTCATTCCCACCTGAGCAATGAGTACCTCTCGGGCTTCGCTCCATTTGGTCCCTATTTGAGAGATTTGTAGGACCACTACCTGCAATAGTGTTCACGCCTTTACTGCTTTGGACTTTCAGTCCAGGAAAAATGCAGGTTTCAGATTGGCTATGCTGTAAGGCCTACTCTCCTGTTGAGTCCTAGGTCTCCAGCCTTCCTAGGCCAAGGAACTTTTGGACTGCTTGCTAGTTGAGACCAAAGAGTGGGACTCTATGGAGAAGATTGGTTCTTGGAAGGTAGAAGAGTTGCTTATTGTAACTCCAGATCTTTAAGACTGTTTTCTCCATAGAGAACCACTCACCCACCATCCATCCATCCCCTGGACTCGCTGTAGTTCCCCAATCCTCGAATGGATACGGGCAGTGAAGACACTCGTTGTTATGGTTCTTCCTTCTTATAGGGAGCAATCAGCTCTATTATGCCCTAGTATTATTCGTTACTAATTTTCGTATTAATACCTTACCTCTTCCTACTTGGTTAACAAAAAAAAAAAAGTACTGAGGCAGTTGGTGTTGGTGCTGCTAAACACCCTCAAAGGTACTCACAGTCAAGTGGACCCAGGAGGGTGCAGCTAAAGGGTGGCTAACCCCAAACATGAACAAACAAAACCAAGTGGATGCACTCCTTCAGTAACGTGCTGGTCAGTCCAAATGGCTGTTTTGACATTTTATTGTGAAACAAATAAACAGAACTGAACCACAGTGAACCAAAATCCCCCCACTGCTTTGCTCAGACTGACCAGCATGTTATTGAGGCAGTGCAGCCACTTGATTGTCTGCTAAATACCCTGAAGGGCATGCAAATGATGCTGTGCATTGGGGTGCTGTGCACTGACGCTGCCAGCCCCAGATGTTCTGGAACCCATGGGCTCCTGATGCTCCCGACGCTAAGAACAAAGAGTGGTACTCTATAGAAAAGATATTCTTGATGATCTAATTCTCAGTTGGGTGGCAGATTGATGGTACACTCCATTCAATTGACCTTTTTTTTTTTAAAGTGTTTATACTCCTTTGGGATGACCAGGTAGCTTAGTCATCCCTGTCCCTGGATGCTGTTGGCCAGCCTGCAGCCTCTCTCCGTGTGTGTGTGTGTGTGTATGCGTTGGGGGGGGGGGCTTCCCTGCAGATTTCCCCCCACAGCGGGGCTGGGGGGAAGGGTCATCTTCCTTCCCCCCAAGTGACTCACATCTAGAATCATACAAACATAGACTTTGACGGCAGATAAGGACCACTTGGCCCACCTAGTCTGCCCATGTCCCTACCTATTGGATAAGCTACAGATCCTAGTTAACCAACAGCCTACTTCCTCCTACACCCCCTCTAGAGTTGCCTTATGTCTGTCCCATGCGTTCTCGAATTCCCCTACTATTTTTGACCCCACAACCCCCTCAGGAAGGCCATTCCATGCATTCATCACCCTCTCCGTGAAAAAAATACTTCCTCATGCTGCCCCTGAGCTGTCCTCCCTCCATCTTCAGATTGTGCCCCCTTGTTCGTGCACATCTCTTTTTCTGAAAGATGCTACCCTCTTGGACTTTGTTGATTCCCTTGAGGTACTTAAAAGTTTCTATCATGTCCCCCCTTTCCCTCCTTTCCTAGAGGGTATACATATTAAGCTCATTTAGTCTCTCTTTGTGTGGCTTCTGGTACAGACCCTGCACCATTTTAGTTGCCCTCCTCTGGACTGCCTCCATCCTGTCTTATGTCCTTGCAGAGATGGGGTCTCCAGAACTGCACTCAGTACTCCAGATGGGGTCTCACTAACTGTTTGCACAGAGGGATAACAACTTCTTGTTTTCTACTGGTGATGCCTCTCCCTGTGCATCCCAATATCCCCCCAGCCCTCCTTACTGCCTTCTCACAATGCTTGCCTACCTGTAGGTCATCTGATATGACTACCCCCAGGTCCCTTTCCATTTTGTTGTTATCAGTATCCCCCAAGTTGTGTACTCTTCTCCTGGATTTTTGTTTCCCAGGTGCATTACTTTGCACTTCTTTGCATTGAATCTAAGCTGCCATACTTTGACCATTCCTCCAACCTGTCAAGTCCTTCTCATCCTTTTCACCCCCTCCTTGTGTATCAACCCTGTTGCAGATCTTTGTGTTGTCTGCAAAAGGCATACTTTCCTTTCCAGTCCTCCACAATGTCACCTATAAAAGACATTAAAGAGGACCGGTCCGATACTGAACCCTACGGTACCCTGCTTGTAACCCCCTTTCTTGGGTGTACTCTGTTTACTATTACTCTCTGCGTCCTGTTGTCCAGCAAATTTTTTTACCCAGGTTACCACCCTGGGACCCACTCCCAGGCTGGCTAACTTGTTTATTAATCTTTTGTGTGGGACTGTGTCAAATGCCTTGCTAAAGACTAGGTAGGCCATGTCCACAGCCCCACCCTGGTCTACTACTTTGGTCACCCAGTCAAAGAAATCTATTAGATTCATCTGACATGACCTTCCCTTTGTGAATCTATGCTGCCTTGGGTCCTGTGCCCTACTGGCCTCTAGGTACTCAACAATTCTTTCTTTCAGAAGTGATTCCATCATTTTCTTTACCACTGAGGTCAAACTAACAGGTCTGTCATTTCCTGCCTCTGCCTTGCTCCCACTTTTGTGAAGGGGAATCACATGTGCACTCCTCCAGTCCTCCGGTACCACACCATCCTCCCATGATTTGTTAAAAAGGGTAGTCAGTGGTGTCACTCGTTCTCCCCTTAGTTCTTTTAGAATTCTGGGGTGATTCCCATCAGGTCCCATTACTTCGTCCACCTTCAGTTTTAGGAGTTCTTTCAGGACCCTTTCTTCTGTAAATGGACTGGTATTGACCCCCCTATCCAGAGTGCTTCTGTTGTTTCGTTTAGGTACCTCCCCCTCCTCTTCTTTTGTGAATACTGAGCAGAAGTATTATTTCAGCATCCCTGCTTTTTCATTGTCACCCTCTGCCCCCTCCCTCCTTTATTAAGCCTCACTATCTCTCCCTTGGTCTTCCTTCGCTCCCTAATGTACCTATAAAAGGTTTTATTCCCTTAACTGAGTTGTCTGTCTTTTCCTCGGTTTGGGCCTTTGCTATTCTGACTGCCTTCCCCACTTCCTTCTGCTTCAACTGGTATAGTTCTCTATCCTGCTTCTTCTGTGATTCCCTATACTCACTGAATGCAATCTTTTTCTCCCTAACCTTCCCCGCCACCTCTTTTGAGAACCATAGTGTTTTTTTTTTCGTTCGTTTGGTTTTATTTGCATCACACAAAGGCTTTGTTGCCTCTGTGATGGCAGTTTTGATTTTTTTCCCATTGTTCCTTCACCCCTCCTTCTTAGGGGCTTCAGTTAACATCTGGCATATTCTGGTCCCTCGTCAACAATATCTCCAATTTTTCTGCCATTCTAAGGATACCTTCTATCATTTCCTTGTCCATGTCTTCCCCTGAGATGGGGTCTGTATACAACCCCGATGGGATTGTGGTGCCATTTTCTGTCTCCAGGGTAACCCACAGTGCCTCCTCTCCTCCCTGTTTACCCTTTAATTCTGTTGCTTTGATCCCTTCCCTTGCGTAGAGAGCTACTCCTCCTCCTCTTTTACCCTCCCTGTCCCTTCTGTAGATTGTGTACCCTGGTATGTTGACATCCCAGTCATGGTTCTCTGTGCACCATGTTTCTGTGACTGCCACAATATACAGACATCCCTCTTCCATCAAGGCCACTAGTTCAGGGGACGTGTTACCCAGATTATGGGCATTGGTACTCATCGCCCTCCATTTTTTGATGACCTTACCCCAGGGAGGGAGAATCCCCACTTACTAGCATAGCAGCATCTTGGGCATGGCTTTATGAAGCCTGGTCCTCCTTACAGTTTTTTCTTCCTGTTTTCCTCCCCAGGTGCCAGAGTCGCAGCGTGGCACAGAAGCGCAATCACGTGGCAGCACGCATGCGCTCTGGAACCATAGACTTCTTCCACCCACCCAGACATCCATCTAGCCCCTCATATCATCAGAGCTGCCACCAGGCCTCCACCTTGTGGCAGCCAAGAACCAGGAAGGTGAATCACTCCTGCTCGGAAGAGGAGAGCTGCCTGTTGGCCACTGACTTTTCTCCCAGCCCTGCCCCCCCGCCAGCCCCCAACAACTCGAGTTCATTCCCGAACTCTGGTCTTTTGGCGTGGCAGAAGGTAAGGTGCTTCACAGCGCCTCAGCCCTCTGTGCTATTGGGTCGGTCTTCCCCGGCCTGCTTTGAGATCCTCAGTGTTTGGGGTAGGTGGAATGGGGAAATCAAGGTGAGGAAGGAGGAGACTGAGGAATTTATTGGGTGGTTAAAGGAATGGTGTCAGAAAGAGGGATCCTGGCAGCTGACATATCTTGCTCTACTGCCCTACACTAATCATCAGCATTGTGACCTCATTGACTGTGACATCACTGCTACTTAGGAACAGCAAGTGAGTGACTGCCAGGTCATTCATCTGTGATGTCACTGTCAGTGAGATCATAATGCTGATGATGTAGTGTGTGGCAGTACAGTTAGATATGTTAGCTGCCAGGTTGAGAGCTGTTCCACACATCCAACACAATGTTATCACATAGAAGACTTTCTGATAAAGAAATGGAAAAAGAAAAATACTTCAGAAATAGAAAGTTATAACTGACTACTACTTAAATTTTGTATTGTTTTCCTGTCTGCCTGTTTTGGCTCCACTAGTTGTTTAAGAGCAATGGGGATGAAAGCAGGATTCCATAAGTTAAGTATGGGGGGGGAGGGGGGCAGAAATCCATGATGTTAAGGAGGGTAGGAGAGTACAAAGGTAGAGGAGCTCACAACCAGTCTGCTTAAATGCCAGGGGCCTAGGAAATAAAATTAGTGAGCTTAGATGATGATGGTGGATTTGGAATCAGACCATCATAGCACAGAAACAATGGCTACAGGGAAATCAACTGGGACATGGCACTACTGAGGTATACCACGTATAGGAGAGATGAGGGAAAGGGAAAAGTTAGTGATGTAGTCCTCTGTTTCAGGGATGGCACAGAGGCGGTAGTGGATGGGTCCATCGGGGGAGGGAATGGGGAGATAGAATTTCTGTGGGTACAGCTTAAAACAGCATCAGGAAAGACGTTGCACATGGGGGTGGTCTATAGACCACCACAACAGGGAGATGAGAGGGATGGGAAACATGGGGCAGAAATTGCAAAGGGGGCTGCAAAGGGGGAGGTAGTTGTTGTGAGGGATCTCAGTCTATCAGACCTAGACTGGGTCATTCCAGCGGCTAAGAACATGACCACCAAACAATGTGGCTCACCCTGGAGACAGGAAAGGCACCAGTAAGAGACCATGCTAGATATGTTGCAGGACTGACTGCTGGTGCAGCTGGTCAGGGAATCTACAAGACAGGCTGCCATTCTCAACATGTTACTCACCAGCTCGGAAATGGCAAATGAAATGTGGATTTGGGAACCACTGGGATCGAGTAACCATAACGCCATATGGTTTGAATTGGCTCTGGGTATCCATATACCCTCGTCAAAGGTTGTGATTCTAGATTTCTGATGAGCAGACTTTGATCAGATAAGGGAATTAGTCGAGGGCAATTTGACTGGAGTGGACAAAATCAGGGGGTGGAGAAGACACGGGGAGAAGTTAAAATGAACATTCTCAAAGCAGTCAGATAATGCTTGAGAACAGTTACCATGGGTAATAAGCACAAGAGAAGAGTCTATTCTCTAAGAAGGTCATGGAGGCAGTGAGGGCTGTATAGATCACTAAGACCCCATCAGGAATACTGCGCCTAGTTCTGGAGTCCTCACCTGAGGAAAGAAGAGATAGGCTGGAGATGATGCAGCGTAGGGTAACAATGATTCAAAGCCATCAGGGCAGATCCTATGAAGATTGGCTTAGGGCACTGAACTTGTACTTTCTGGAGGCCATAAGGGAGGGGGACAGCATAAGTGCCTTCTGCAAGGAACTATGCAGCAGGAATGTCTGGTCAACAGCAAGGGGAAATGAATGCAAGCTGGTGGAGAGGGATGGGGGGATTCTGGAGGGATGTGAGAAGGCTACACTTTACAGAGAGAGTGGCTGAGCCATGGAACAGCCTACCGGCAGAGGTGCTGGATGCAAAAAAACAATAATGGGTAGAAGAAGCACAGCTGGGACAGAGTATAGCGCTTACTAGTTACTGGCAAGGTTAATAGTGAGGCAGGGAGCGAGGGGGAGGAGGTTAGGGTGAAAATACCATCTAGACAATAAGTTATGGGGTATAGTAGGGTAAAACTGGACAGGCTAGATAGACTGGTGGTCTTTTGCTACTGACATTGTCTATGTTTCTGTGAAGATCTGGAGTTCCAGAAAGTTCTCCACAGTGGTCCAGTAGAACCTTCCTCACTCACCCTGGAGCCAGCCTGTTCCAAGTGATCTGGTTCTCCACCCACTCATGGCCTGACTCCAGTGCTGTCAGACGCAAACTGCTTCCACCCACAGCATCCATGTTACTGTCTACTTAAAACAGGTGCAGAGTTACACAGAGGAGGATGCAACAGGGTGCAGTTGTCCATGCAAGGGCTGCAATACCTTTGATATGACATTTGCATGGCGCCTCCCTTCCCCTCGCTATCATCAGTTATAGATATTGCAGGCACAAGAGAAGGAGGTAGGACCCCCATTAAAGGGTTGTAACTGAACACTGACTCACAGTGGTCTTGGCAGCTAGACAGGTTTGGACTTGGCAGCTGAAATTGCTCTATCCTCAGTATCCGTGGTTGTCCTTTTTAATGTTCTAACCTTGAACCGTGTGAGACTAATTTGTATGAAAACATTTGAACACTGAACCCAAAGTGATGTGATGTAGCATGAATAAAAGTAAAAAGTAGCCTCTTGATAGCCAAATAACCTTCCACCAAGTCTCGAACACACACCACACTCTACAAAGAATTTCACTGAGAAAACCACTGTTCAGGCAAGGTGGGATCTTTATTGCAGCAAACAGCAATGTGGACACACAATCCTACAGCTGTCCCAAACCTTTGCCCTCGGAAGTTGCCTAGTGCAAAATGCAAATAGATTGATCTCCAGCAATATAAACCGGTCTGTGTACTAAGCCCCTTGGGCACTAATTTTGCATTTGGCAACTTCAGATGGAGTGTGGTCTGTATTCAGGACTTGGTGAGTTTGTTAAGAGCCAGCTGCCACTCGTACCGGCACTGGCCATTCTATGTGAGTGCAACCTCAAACACTGGAATTGCTAATAACTTTCCAGCAGTCTATATAATATGAACATTATAGGATGTCTTTGAGCCACATTAACTGCCCCATAGGGCTAGGCAGTTATCACATTTTCTGGCTAAAACCAGATGCTGGCTAAGTTGGTATTTTTAAATGAAGACAGTAAACTTAACTGCAGCAAATTGGTAACAGTGTTTTACATAGTAGAACAGGAAAGTCATGTATGAGAGAATAACGTACATTTAATGTTGGAAACAGCCCAAAGGTTGTGTTCTACAGTTGTTTATTGCACCAGCTCTGAACCGTGAAATGTCCAGTTCAGATCTGATCAAACCCCATGGCATCACTTAGCCTCACTGTACTTCAGTGTTCCCAGCTGGAAGGACTCCCCCCGCCGGAAATGAGATGTGTTGTATCTTAGTTAGGCGGCTGTAGGTAAATAAATTCAAAAACAAATGTTTTTTTTGAATTGCAACTGGTATGCACTGTATTGACATAAATCTTCTGTTTCATCTCAAATTCTTTTCAGTCATTAGATGATCTATCTAATGCCAGCTCTGAAGAGTGCCAGCTGCTTCATGCATACATTTCTGACACTGGTAGGTAATATAATTGATTGGTTGGTTTCACGTTTAATATTTTCCATATATGTAGCCTCTAAGTGCTTCATGCTTGCAGTAGATTGTAAGTGTCTTGAATTAAGGTTACATATTTGTATTTCTGTGTCCTTATTCGCAACACTGCTATACTCTTCCCTATGTTGCCATTTACTGTAATTCTTTTCACCCATTGCATGTTGTGTGTTGAATGGAAAAAGGAGTCTTTTGCCAGTAAAAATTTAGTGAATGATGGGCTAATCATAAATAGAGGGAAATATTTACAGCCAGTTGCTGCCTGCAGCTTTTTCTTTCACATACAGGTGGGTCTGGTATAACAATTTCAATTATGATGGTTATGACCGCTTTGCATTTGTCAGTGTCTCACCAGTTGCCAAAAAGTGGAATAGATGGACAATGACCAGAAAAATCATTGTTGGCTCATTTTCTCATAGTATCAGTTTCTGCATACAGCATTACTTCAACAAAAACAAAATAATATAATTACTCTTTTATGGAGATATGGCCCTTCGAAAACCAGTACTCACGACTCATGCATACAGTATGATATTCTTGGAGCCGTCTTTACCTTATCCATTGTGTTCTCAGCTAGTACCACTCTAGGTTTTACTGTACAGTCGATAGAAATTTTTATTATGTACGTACATCTGTGTTTTTATTAACCGGGTAACTGACAACCCATTTTTAGGCACAGCCGGACATGCAGACAGATGCAGAAAAAAACACATTTGTAGGTAATGCTAAAAACATAGTACAAATTTACAATATGCTGTCACTCACGAACACCTATCAGAGTTTTTTTTTTTTTACTCTGTTTTAAACTAAGTACGGCTTTCAGTATTTGTAGAGATAACAGGTAATGTATTCCAAAGTTTATCCACAATAAAAGAGCAAGCCTTATGTCCCATATTGGTAGCAGCTCTCACTTCCTTATTAGAGAAGGATTTATCTTTAAATCTTACACTGCAAGAATCTTGTTTGTTCAGCAAAAGCTGAAATCATGATCTGGGAGAATCAGTTCTTAGTGACATGTCAATCAAACGGAGACCCTCTTTTAACATCAGGAGCAACCACCCCAGTTCAGCACAAGAGGCACAGTGATGGGTTCTACAGCTTACTATTAATGCAATACTTGTTCAAGTGACACATAGGAAGCAATATATCCTAGAGTTTAGAGTATAGAGCTGTGAAAATGGAGACCTAGTAGACCTAGATTTGAATCCCACAACTGCCACATGCATACAGTGTCAGTGTGACCTTGAGCAAGTCTTCCTACCTCCCTGTACAGAAATTGTATCCCAGGTCGCAGCTGGTAATGAGCTTTGACTCATTGCTCCTTTCCCAGTCAAAAATTCTAAAATAAAAATATATTTAAAAAAAATGCACGTTTCAAATCAATACATTTTCTTTTCTCATGTCACTAAATATTTCAGTTCATCATACACGTAGTATAAATTATGAAAGGGGTAGAAAGAATGCTGACTTCTGATTGGCCAATGGATACTTTCAGCCAGGCTTTTATCTCAGCAAAACAGCCCAGCTGAAAGTAGCTGAACAAAAATTACATGCAGTTTACTGAAAGGACTCATTTCATAATCACAATGGGACTCTCCAAGGGGTGTGTTATTATGGGTTAACAGCCCTTCTCAGGTGGTGGAAGCACTCTGCTTCGCCTCATGCTTCAGCCCACCTGAGGTGGGCTGATAATCCCATCTTATAAAATGGGTTGGGAAAATGCTACATCCTCATTGGTCAGGAGCCTCCTCAAGGCGTCTGTTTATAGAGTGACAACCCTGAGAGTGACACTTTACTAGCAGCCAGGATGCAGAGCATGGTACATATCCATGCCGGCCAGAAACTTCTGAAAAAAGATTTCTGGCAGTCATGATAGTGCTGTAAAGTCTCTGTTCTTGCCCTGACTCTGAAACTCAACTTTTAATAATGTCTAAGAATACAGACAAACACCAAATTGTAAGTACTCTTTGACCATAAATTAAACAAACAAAAAAAAAACTAAAATAATGGCAGAAGTAACCTCCTGTAGTTTTTTGTAAATGTTGCTTTGTTGCAGCTCTTTATCCATGGCCCAATTTGCTGGTGCTGCCTCACATCCCACTCGTGTGTTAACGGCATGTTCGGAATCCCCTCTAACCTGAAGCCCACTTGCCCTCGATCACTATCACACAACAAAGTCGGTCAAAAACATCAGATTATTGAATATAACTCACAATACTGACATGCACAAGTCAAACTGCTGCATTTAAACATGTAAGCTGCAGCTTTCAATTCAGTCCTGACTGTGTGCTGCCGCCCGCCATCCACCTAGTTTGACTGAAAGCAAGCCCAAACAAGCAGCTGCTTGCTGAACCGCAATGCTGGTAACAGTAACCACTGCACAGCTAGCCAAGTAGAATTTTTATTTCACCCCCCCCACACACAAATCTTCTGAGGCTGGCAACAAAGGGATTGGGGGGGTGAGTACTGAACAGTGAACAGAACGATGGTTAAACTATGTAGCATGCAGTCCCCTCTAGAGGCACTGCACCTGAATGCATCATGTTAGTCTGTCGTAGCACACAAACTACTTTGTCAAAATCTAAAGAGAAAGGTTTACAAATTCATGTTTAAACAATTTGCTTGCTTTATCAAGTTTCTTTTTTTTTTTTAAGCCACTCCAGTGAGTGGATTGTGTGTCTGATAAACACACTTCCCAGATGCTGAAAGCACTGGGCTCAAGCACATGATGCCTCACTATACCCCTTGGGTTGTGTGTTTTATCAGGCAACAACCCATACCCTGTCGTGGCTTATTGCTTGCATAACATACCCTCATTATGCCTTATTGCGTAACCATCTCAAGGGCAGCTTTCCTCTGTCTTGGAGAGGAGATGCTGCATTCAGCAACTCGACTGCCATCTGGTGGAAGCCAGGTGGCCTCACAGTGGGATCCCCCAGATGGGGTGATGAGCAGCCACTGGACACTAAGTATGCATGCGTGTTGCGTTCTTGCAAGCTGCACCCTCAGGAGGAGAGCAGGAGCTGGGTGAAAAAGCCCTGGTTCATCATTGCGCCAAAATGCCCCCACTGTCATGGTTTGGGCTGGCAGTATAGCCTAGAGGTTAGAGTAACAAGCTGTGAATGAGCTTGGTGCATCCAGCATACCTGGATTTGGTTCCTGCAACCTCCACTTGCATATTGTGAGACCCTGAGAGAGTCACTTAACTGCCCTGTGCTCCCAGGACACACATGGCAATGATCCATTGGAAACCACCGTAAATGAGTCCCAGACACAACGGTTTATCATGAATAAAAATAAATGATTATTATTTTAATATTCTGGTCCTGGGCAAGAAGTACAGTGGCGTGAAAAAGTATTTGCCCCCTTCCTGATTTTCTCTATTATTGCATATTTGTCACACTGGATGTTTTCAGGTCTTTAGAGAAAATGTAATATTAGATAAAGGGAACCTGAGTGAACAAATAACACTTGTTTTTTTTTTTAATTTCACTTATTTAATGAAAAAAAGTTAACCAACACCAACTGGCACTGTGTGAAAAAGTAATTGCCCCCTTACACTTAATAACTGGTTATACCACATTTAGCTGCAATGACTGCAACCAAACACTTCCTATAATTCAATATCAGTCTTTCATCGCTGTGGAGGAATTTTAACCCACTCTTCCTCATAGAACTGCTTTAATTCAGTAACATTTGGTAGGTTTCGAGCATGAACTGCTCGTTTCAGGTCCTGCCACAGCATCTCTATTAGGTTTCAGTCTGGACTTTGACTAGACCACTCCAAAACTTTAATTTTACTTCTTTTTAGCCATTCTGATGTGGACTTGCTTTTGTGTTTTGGATCATTGTCTTGCTGCATGACCCAACTACGCTTCAGCTTCAGCTGACGGAAGGATGACTGGACATTCTCCTTAAGAATTTTCTGGTACAGAGCAGAATTCATGGTTCCTTTAATTATGGCAAGTCATCCAGGTCCTTAGGCAGCAAAGCATCCCCACACCATCACACTACCACCACCATGTTTGACTGTTGGTATGGTGTTCTTACTGTGGAATGCTGTGTTTTGCTTCTGCGAGACATTATGGGATCCATGTTGTCCAAAAGTTCCACTTTGGACTCATCTGTCCATAGAACATTTTCCCAAAGGCTTGTGGATCATCCAGGTGCTTCTTGGCAAATGAGAGGCGAGCATTTATGTTCTTCTTAGTTAGCAGTGGTTTCCATTGCTACTCACATGAAGCCCATTTTGCCCAGTCTCTTTCTGATTGTGGAGTCATGAACACTGACCTTAGCTGAGGCAAGAGTAGCCTGCAGTTCTTTGGATGTTGTTTTAGGATCCTTTGAGACTTCTTGGATGATTTTACACTGTGCCCTTGGAGTAATTTTGGCAGGCGCCACTCCTGGGAAGGTTTACTACTGTTCCAAGTGTTCTCCATTTGGAGATTATGGCTCTCACTGTGGTTCGATGGAGTCCCAGAGCCTTAGAAATATCTTTGTAACCCTTTCCAGACTGATAGAGGGCAACAAATTTTTTCTGATCTTTTCAGGAACTTCCTTTGATCATGGCATAATGTGCTTGTTGAATCTTTGTGCTGGCAACGTGACTCTGATGGTAAGGGCCAAAATAAGTGAGGTTTATATTGAGCAGGGCTGGCTGTAATCAAGCCTGGCTGTGTTCAATCAGCTGACTCTAATTATCCCTTTAATTGGGTTGATTTAACTAGGGGGCAATTACTTTTTCACACAGTGCCAGTTGGTGTTGGTTAACTTTTTTCATTAAATAAATGAAATAAGTAAAAAAAAAAGTGTTATTTGTTCACTCAGGTTCCCTTTATCTAATATTACATTTTGTCTAAAGACCTGAAAACATCCAGTGTGACAAATATGCAATAATAGAGAAAATCAGGAAGGGGGCAAATACTTTTTCACGCCACTGTAGATAGCCGGTGAATCCATGTGAAAGTTGGTGACAGGGTGCTGTCGGGCGAGCTGGGGGGGGGGACTGGATTAAAAAATATAGATATATGTATGCATCACCATATTTGGGCTAAAAAGGGCTAGAACCTTGAATTGCAACTTAAGGGTCTTACATAATTGTTTTGAGAGTGAGCAGTCTGTTTTCACGTGCATTCTATCTCAACCCATGCCAGTTGTCTTCATTTGTTGTTCTGTTTGTCCTTTTTCTGTCTTTCCATTCCTTTTTTCTGTCGGCTGTTCTTTTTTGCCTTCATTTTTTTTAACTGTTAGTCCATGCTGACTGTGACCCATATGCTGTGGCAGGAGTTTGCAATGACCACGGCAAGACATATGCACTGTATACGATCTCAGTGTGCCGGAGAAGCCCAGAAGGCAGTGAAGAAACGTGGAAGACGTATCGGCGCTATAGTGACTTCCATGACTTTCACATGCGGATCACCGAGCAGGTAAGACCTACCTTGAGCCATTGGTGCAAGATGAATAGTTGCCACTAGTCCCACTTTAGTGATAATGACCTGGCCCCCCATGCCTCACTTCACCGTTTCAGATAGTTCACATGTAGATCACCCCTCTCTAAAGGGGAACTGTGCTGTAACAACCAACCTAATGCATTGAATTTTTGGAAAAATCCCATTATTATTCAGTATATTCTAATGCATAAATTCCCCCATTGTAATGAATTTGCCCCTCCCAATAAATGTTTGGTGATGCATTTGAAAAACTTGTTGAATGCACTAGTCAAGGGACTTGACTCATTAGAGTTCTAAAGCGGGATTTCTATTTTATGCTTTTGCAGTATTTCAGGTTTGTGTGCTCAGCAGTGGCTTATTGATAAATGCTTGTGATATCTGTAATGCCTCATATTTAGCTACCAGGTAAATCAGAGACCTGCACTCTGCTGCTGCAGTGAATCCCCTGATCTTACTTCGAGAAACAGCTCTTGCAGCAGGCTACACCATTAGGACTGAAGCCGGCAGGCGCCAGGACCCAACGGAAAATTTCTAGCTAGCAGTATCCAGCGGGGATTACCCTCGACGTCGGTCCCACCCCCAATGTCAGGCATCGTACAAAAGGGGGCAGTCCCCCAGAATCCCCAGTTCTTTTCCTGCCGTCGACTTGCCAGCATCGGCCTCACGGTCCCACTCTAGCGTACGATGACTAGAACTTTCAGTTTACCACTAAATGTCGGCATCTCCAACTCCTTCTTCAGAAGGACATCTTTCCAAGTGTGCCTACGGCAAACAGATCCCTTTCAAGGATTCTCATTCGTCCTGCCTGCGGTGCTTAGGCCCAGAGCACGACACCAAGGCCTGCTCCTTTTGTCAGGGGTTCAATAGTCGCACCAGGATCCGCCGCCAGAAGGCACTTCAGTGGTTTCTCTTGGAAGAAAAGTTAAGAAGCATGGATAAAGATCCTGCCTCCAGAGGTGAGTCTACCTCTAAGTCCCACAAACACCGGGACAAGCATTGGGAGAAGGCCAGGTCCAGATCCCCTCATCGGGCCTCGGACTCCTGCACCAGCTCAGGCTCCACGCACTCAGACCACTCTCCCTCCAGCAGAGCTGCAGCTATGAATTTTGGGGCCCTGGATAAGTCACTTGAAATGGACCCCATTTCCCAAACCAGCTAATGCCAGCTCCTCAGGTGGGCCCCTCCTGAGCTTGGGGCCCCGGACAACTTCCCCACTTTTCCCCCCATTACTGCAGCCCTGCCCTCCAGGGCTCGCTCTCAGCCCCCTCCAGTAAAGGTCAAGTCTTCAGGCAGCACTTCGGCTTCTCTGCATCTTCACTTCCAGGCCCTCAGCTTCTTCAGCACCTTCCCGGGCCTCATCGAAGTCTTCAGATCGTCACCAGTCCAAGTCTTCTTCCAAGTCTTCTTCAGAGAGACGCAGGGACCCTGACACCAGATTGGTCTCCCAACCTCCCAGGGGTCCAGATCCCCCTCTTAGAAAGACTAAGGACCTGACATCCCTAAAATGGATGACTGACCTGAAGTGGGCTTCCGATCCTCCATCGGACAAACACCCGTCGGACCAGACGTCGGTTAAGCACCTGACGTCAGCTAAGTACCCAACGTCAGTGAGATGTTAGCCAGGCGAGCCTCCCATCACCAGTGGACACGGTGGCGGGGTTCTACAAGGAGGACCTGGCGTTGCCTGGCGACCAGGCAGGTGACGGTGAGGATGCCGGGCTTCCCACAGGAGCCTTACGCCAGTTCTGGAGACGCCCTCGGACCCGACGCCTGATACCAGTGACAGACCACCGGCACCAGGTCTGTCGTCTGGTATGAACATTCAAGAGGTCAAAGATCTCTTTACCTTTTGGTGGGACACAATAAAGAAGGATGTGATCCCAGTCAAACCTCCTCCTCCTACTCCTTCACCTCCTATTCCCCCTCCTCCTCCACAGGGGCCAGCAGGAAGACCACCGACCCCCAAGGAGCACACTCCACCTCATAGGGGAAGATCTAAAGAACGGAGAAGGCCCCCCTCAAGATCTCCCTCAGGGTCTCCCAGCCCTAAGCAACCCAGACGTCGGTGGTCCACTCTGCCAGGGGAGGATTCTGGACCTGACACTACAGATACCTCCAGGTGTTCTTCTCCAATCAGCATCCCATCACCTGACCCACAAGACCTGCTCAGGTCACCTCCAGATGATCCCTCCTTTTCCGAGATCATGAGGCACATCCAGGAGAACATGGGATGGAATTCGGAAGATCTCGACCCCGAGAGACAGCACCTAGCTCGTTACCTTAGGCAGAAGGACCCTAAGCCTGTGGTGGTGCCACCCTTGGTGGACACCTTCGCGGATGTCACCAAGGCTGCATGGAAGCATCTGCACTCCACCCCCGTGGTGCCGAAGAAAGCTGACCGCCTTTACAGGGCCCTGACAGAGGACCAGTACTTGGCACAACAACCTCTGGCTGATTCCCTGGTCATCACAGCCTCTCATGACAGGTCCCAACAACCACAGCATCTGAGCACACAGCCACCGAACCAGGATTCCAAGCAGTTAGATGCCCTGGGGAGGCGCATGTATGCGGCTGCTACATGCTCCATCAGGTCCCTGAACTATCTGTCTCATATGGTTCAGTTTCAGAATACCCTGTGGGAACAGGGTCAGGACCTAGTTGATAAACTACCGGATGGCAAGCAGAAGGTGGAGCTCTTGAACCTCCTTTGCACAGGGTCAGATGTGGGGACCCAAGTGTTACGAGTGCATTTGATTCTGTGGACTCATCTGCCAGGGGCGCAGCTTCAGACGTCTGTCTCTGGAGACACTTCTGGCTCCGTGTCTCCAGTTTTACCCTGGACGTACAGAAAAGTATTCTCGACGTCCCTTATAACGGAGAAGTCCTGTTTGGTGAACCCTCTGAAAAGGTCATCACCAAGCTTCAGGACACCGGGAAGGCAGTAAAGTCTATACAGGCCATGTACAGATCCAAATCTGGTTCCTTTCGAAGGAACCAGAACCTTTTTTGCGGCCGGCAGCGAGGACAGCAGCCATGTTCCGGCCAGCAGCAAAGGGGCACCTTCCACCGTAAGGCCCAACCTAAATCTTCCCCGGGCAGAGATCAGCGGTATACCAAACTGGCCCAACCTGCGGGAACCAATGCTGCCACAGCATGACTCCTTCCGGCCCCTGCCCCTCCTCTGGATCAACGTGAAGAAAAGGTCAGGGGTCACATCGCTCGCCACTTTTCAGGGTGGCAGTCGATTACCACCGACTGGTGGATACTTCAAATGGTCAAGAGAGGTCACTTTATAGAATTCCTCGACCATCCACCATCAAGACCTCCCCTGCATTCCCGTTATTCGGGTCAGCATGCACTGCTCATACAGCAGAAGGTGCTCGCGCTTCTAGGAAAGGAAGCTATAGAGCACGTACCAAGGAACCAGAGAGGTGCAGGTTACTATTCCCACTTCTTTCTGGTTCCCAAAAAGACAGGGGACCTACGTCCGATACCGGATCTCAGCGATCTCAACGCTTCAGTCCTCTTCCAATGCTTCTGCATGGTGACCCTTCCTGGCCTGATTCCCATGCTCAAGCAGGATGCCTTTCTAGCGTCCTTGGACATGCAGGATGCCTACCTGCACATACCCATTGCTCGAACGCACAGGAAGTTCTTGCGCTTTGAATTTCTAGGTCGCCATTATCAGTTCCAAGCCCTCCCTTTCGGACTGTCATCAGCACCTACGGTGTTTACGAAGTGCATGGCAGTCATAGCGGCGGCTCTAAGGAGACAAGGCCACTATGTGTTCCCCTACCTGGATGACTGGCTTCTCATGGCACACTCTCGGGAGGCTCTGATGTCCGCAATTCACTGTACTCAGTCCCTGTTTGAGACGTTGGGCATCATTATCAATCAAGAGAAGTCACGCCTGGTTCAGTCACAGAATCTGCAGTTTATAGGTGCAGTTCTGGACACCGTCCAGGGGAGAGCTTTTCTGCCCCAGGACTGAGTGGAACACATCAGATCCCTCATCAGGGACATCTTGGCAAAGAAGACTGTCCCAGCCAGACTGGTCCTTTTCCTGCTTGGACACATGGCTGTGGCCATTGCAACAGTCCCGCTAGCCCGTCTCCACATGCGGGTGACCCAGTGGATGTTACGGGTACAATGGGATCAGAAGCAAGACCATTTGCAGCTTCCAATTCGGATCACGAATGCCGTCATCCGGGATTGGCAATGGTAGCTAGATTCAAAGAACCTGTCGGCGGGAGTCCCCTTCATTGCGCCGTCTCCGATTGTGACACTCTCCACGGACGCCTCAGAGTTCGGTTGGGGAGCACACCTCGACGGGGTCAGGTCTCGGGTTAATGGACGCCCCAGGAAGTTCATCTCCACATAAATATTTTGGAAATGAGAGCAGTTCTTTATGCCCTGCAGGCCTTCCAGTCAGAGATCCCACCGGGTACTCTGCTGTTACAAACAGACAATATCACGGTGAAGTATTACCTCAACAAACAAGAAGGCACCCATTCCTACCCACTTTACAGGGAGGCCATGAGGGTGTGGGATTAGGTTCTACAACACGGCGCAAACCTCATTGCTGTTCATGTCCCAGGAGTGGACAACGTCATCGCAGACAGCCTGAACTGCTCTCAGGCCAGAGTCCACGAATGGCAACTACTCCAGGAGGTAGTAGAGGATCTGTTTCACAGATAGGGCACACCAGAGTTAGACCTTTTCGTGTCCCCATCCAATGCAAAACTGCCCAATTTTTGCTCACTAGTTCCAGGGCCTGGTGTTTTCTGGCGAGACGTGTTGTCCCTCTCCTGGACAGGCAGATTCCTATACGCATTTCCTCCTTTCCCGTTGATCCAGAGGGTCCTATTGAAACTCCGCAGAGAGCAGGCAACGCTGATATTTATCGCCCCTTTTTGGCCCAGACAGATTTGGTTCCCTCTGCTGCACCAGCTGTCCCAGGAACCTCTGGTGCCTCTGCCAATCAGCTCTCACTTATTGTCCCAGGAGGCAGGTTCTTTGGTCCATCCGGACCTTCGTTCTCTGAACCTGCACGCCTGGCTCCTAGAGACATAGCTATCATGCGGCACGGTGTCTCGCAAGAGGTAGCAGATGTTCTAGCGGCTGCTAGAAAACTGGCCACTCGCACCACATACGCCATGAAATGGCGCAGATTTTGCCTCTGGGCTCAAGCACAAGGATTTTCCCCGATGGATTGTCTGGAAAGGTCGGTCCTGGACTACCTCCTGTCTCTCTTCCAGGCAGGCTCGGCCTACTTCTCTATTAAAGTACACCTTTGTGCCATTTCAGCCTATCATACACCTATAGGCCGACGTCTCATAACTCAGTTGGACACAGCACGAGCCTTCCTGAGAGGTGTTCTCCACCTTAGACCTCCAATTAAGGATCCTATTCTTCCATGTTATTTACCATTTGTCCTGGAGCAGCTCACGCTGCCGCCTTTTGAACCAGCCGCGGATTGCGAGCTACATCTCCTAACATGGAAGACATTATTTTTAGCTGCCGTTACTCCGGCCAGAAGGATTTCTGAACTTCACGCACTGATGTGCAAAGAGCCTTATTTGTTTTTTCACCAGGACAGGGTGTCCCTAAGAACAAATCCAAAGTTTCTACCTACGGTGGTCTCAGCTCTCACCCTCAATCAGGACATCGACTTACCCCAGTGTATTTTCCTAAATACTCTAATAGAGGAGAGGCCCTGTTGCACACTCTAGATGTGCATAGGTGTCTAAGATACTACCTGACCAGAACCAGGCACCACCGTAAATCTGATCAGCTTTTCGTCTCCTTCGCCCATAGGATGATGGGAGCACCGGTTTCTAAACAATTGCTGTCCAAGTGGCTCATCCATTGTATCACGTTCTGTTACCAGAAATGTAACAAACCTTTACCAGGCTCTGTTAGGGTCATTCCACAAGGGGTGGCTACCTCCTTTGCGGCTCTGGCTTTATGTCCACTTCAGCCATCATGCACTTGGCACTCGCGGACACATTCTTTTTCAGGTCATTACAGCCTGGATGTAGCATCACGGCTAAGAGCTGGTTTTGGTCTAGCAGTCCTTCCGGGACTACTATCCTAGGCTTCAGTCCAACTCGTGATCTCTACCTAGCCTCCTCCCACCTGCGAAGGATTTCCAATATTGCTTGGGAATCAGTCCTTCAAACAACATGAAGTCTTGCTATATTATAGACATTAGCAGTTTGATCCAGCTCTAGAACTGCCCCGGAGTGAAATGGTTAAAACCATTCCAAAATAGAATTTTGGCACGAGAGCAGCTCTATCTGTGTCATTTCAAACTTGAACTGTCAGATTCTTTACTCCGCCTCAGTGAACAGTCGCTCCGGAGATTTCTCCTTCTGCTCGGTTCATTTCTCGGTTTAAAAAGTGTTTTCTCGGTTGGATTTAACCGAGAATAGTTTTATTTTAACCGTAAAACCGTTCGGTTCAAGCTCTATCTGTGGTAACCGTAAGTAAATGAAGGTTTTGTCTGTGTGGAACTTGTAAGTTATCGGTTCGGTTTTGAACCGATCAGTGGGTTTAAAACTCATTTAAAACTAAAAGTTACTATTTTAGAGTGCGGTTCTCGTTCTTATCGGTTCTAAAAAAACGGTTTATTAGCTTTTTCCAATACCTGTGACACGGTTAAGAACCGATAGGGTGTTCTGCCTGGCACTGCCGTTAAAAGGGCAGGTTTTGGTTAGGCTGGCATTATGTCTGAGAAACCCAAAGAAAACGGGCCCACTGGGTTTCAACACTGTGATGTTTGTGGGGAAGTCTTTGCCAAGGCTGGACCCACACACCACATATGTGTTTATTGTCTGGGGTTTGACCACTCCAGTCAGACTGCCAGGTATAAGAATTTCCTGCAGCCACCCTGGAAAAAGATTGGGCAGGCTAGGAACGAAGGCTAAAAAGTCCGCTTGACCCGATGTAGCCGGTTCGTGCCAACCGAACTAGAGGGATGCCCTCTGACCAGGCCAGACTTCCTCGGGCAAAAGAAAAGCTGGTTCTGAGGAACCAATTCCAGTAAAGAAAACAAGAAAATCAGCAGGTCTGGAGTCCAAAATTCCTTCTCCAACTGCTGCAGAGATAGCAAAAGCCATACAAATTGTCCATTCACTGTCTCAGGGTCCGTCCGAACCACCACTATCTGGTAAAAGGTCGGTTCGTCCGGTCCCAGTGGTTCAGGATTATGATATTGAGGAATTTTATGAACCAGAGGAGGGGGAGGAGGATTATGAACAGTATGAATGTGGCTGGAAGGTCTGGGTGTGCCCATTGAACGGACATCTCCCCAGACAGACCTTTAGAATCTCCCCTATGCTGTCTGAGTCCCCATCTCATTTTATGTTTTATAAAAAGTTGCTGAAACCTCAGCTTTCTTTAGAAGAGGCTGTGGATGAACAAGAGAAGCCTGATTTTGTAGAAATGATGGATATTCCAGAGTCTAGGAGATTGTCTATTCCTTTCATAAGTCTTTAGGAAACAAACAAAATTTTAAAAGCTCCTAATTCTGTGCCTCCTGTAGATAAAAGATGGACAGAAGGTATACATTGTCAGGCCCTGATACAGAATTCTTTCTCAGCAATGCAGTCATGTTGTAGTTCAGGCTGCTGCCTGTGATAAAGCTAATATTCCCTTGGCTTCACATCCTCCTGACAAGGATTCCAGGAAGATTGATGCCATAGCAAAAAACAGTATATGGCAGCCTCTCTGGGACTCAGGCAAGCAAATTATATGGCTTATGTAGCTAGTATCAGAAATCTAGATGGGATACTGTTATGCAATTGGCCAAGCAGGCCCATGGCCAGCTGGCTAGTGAACTAGAACAGGTGGCTGCTGATGGCATTGAAGCCTCTAAGTTCGGTTTCATGCTGCTGTGGATGTTAATGATGTTTCCTCTAGGGTCATGGCCACATCTGTAGCTTTAAGGTTGGCCTGGCTCAGGTGTACTAGTTTGTCACAGGATACCCAGACTAAGGCTATGGATTTTCCTGTGGTGGGAAATTTCTGTTTGGAGAGCAGACAGAGAACTACATGAAGAAGATGGATGAATATAGGACTACTTACAAGAGTGCCCAGGCTAAGGGCGTGACCACTCCTCAAGGCATGCCCCAGGGTAGGCCTTTTCACAGGCCTTTCTACCAGACTCAGGCGTCCTCTGCCTATGCTCAGAGGGCTTCTGCAGAGGCAGGCAGACGAGGTGGGCAGACCTGCTCCCACCCCAGCCTAAAGCTCTCATGCGAAACAGGCACCCTGATGGGGTGCCCAGGGCCCATTCTCCTGTACCAGTGGGGGCAGGCTGGCTTACTTCAGTCAGAATTGGGCTTCTTTAACCTCAGACAGGTGGGTTCTGGAAGTAGTAAGCCAGGTCTGGTTCTCAGCTTAAAAAGTTTCCCAAGTTGAGAAGCAGACTTTTTCTACCTGCAAGTGCTTCAGAGACCCTCGCTCTGGAAACAGAGGTCTCATCCCTGTTAGCTCTCACAGCAGTAGAAAGGGTTCCTCCCCTGCATCAGGGCAGGGGTCTGTATTCCAGATACTTCCTTACCCCAAAAAAGACAGGAGAGTGGCGGCCCATTTTAGATCTCAGATATCTGAACAAGCATCTTTTGAAACCAAAGTTCAAAATGGTAACTCTGCAATGATTTTACCTTCCCTAAGGCCAGGGGACTGGCTAGCCTCCTGGACCTCAAGGATGCCTATTTCCATGTCCTAATCAGAAGATCCCATCGAAGTACCTCAGATTGAACTGCCCTCGGGTCATTACCAGTTCAGAGCAATGCCCTTCGGCCTTACCTCTGCTCCAAGGGTATTCACAAAGTGTCTAGCAGTGGCAATGGCCCACTTAAGAGGCAGAGGATTGCTGTTTTTCCCTATCTAGGACGACTGGCTCATTGTAGGCCAGTCCCCAGAACAGGTAAAATCTCACCTGCAGGTCACCCAGCAGCTTCTCACCTCCCTGGGTTTTCACAACCTACCAAAGTCGGTTCTGGAACCAGTCCAGGTACTGACCTTATAGGGCAGAATTGGACACAAAGCTAGCCAGAGCCTTTCTTCCCCAGAAAGGGTAAGGATTTAGTGGCTCTGGCCTCTTCCTTCACTCTGCAGGTCTCTCGACCAGCAAGACACTTTCTGCAGCTCCTGGGGCACATGGCTGCATCCACAGCTGTTGTGCAGGAGCCAGATTTCAGATGAGAGACATTCAGTTTCACTTGAGAACCTTTTGGTCTCAGAGAAGAAACCCCTTTCAAGTTGGTCCCAGTGACTCGAACCTTGATCCTAGCTCTCCAGTGGTGGCAGGATCAGAGCAATTTAAGAGCGGGGTCCCTTCATTTCCCTTCTCATGACTTGACTCTCACTACAGATGCTTCCCTTCTGGGTTGGGGAGCCCACATGGGCGACCTTTCCACTCAGGGAGTTTGGTCCCCAGGAATCTCTGCTCCACATCAATTTGCTGGAACTCAGAGCTGTCTTTTTAGCTCTTCAGCTTTTCTGCATCTGTCCATGACAAGGTGATACAAGTCAGAACAGACAACACCACAACAATGTGGTACATCAACAAACAGTGGGGCACTCGGTCTTCGGCCTTGTGCACCGAGGCAATGAAGTTGTGGTCTCTGGCCTATTCCCTGAACACTTCCCTCATAGCAGTTCATCTTCCAGGGAAGGACAATGTCCTAGCGGATGCCTTCAGCAGGATTTCACAGGGCCATCACGAATGGTCCCTGGATCCTCAAGTGCTGGGGATAGTTTTTGCCAGGTGGGGCATCCCTCAGATAGATCTTTTTGCAGCCCCAGACAATCACAAACTTCCTCTGTTCAGTTGCAGGCCTCCAGTGCTGGGCTCAGTTCCCCTGGATGCCCTTCTTCTGTATTGGGAGGGGAAGTTCCTCTATGCTTCCCCCCCTTTCCTCTCCTATTCAAAGTACTAGTCAAAATCAGATCTCAGCCTTGCAGGGTGATTCTGATTGCCCTGGATTGGGCCAGGCAGCCCTGGTACCCACTCCTTCTGTCTCTGACAGTCCATCTTCCCCTGTGCCTCCTCAGGAATCACAATCTGTTGACTTGTGCCCAGGGAAGGGTTTGGTATCCGGACCTCAAATCCCTCAACCTCAAGGCCTGGCTCTTGAGGAGTTAGAGTTTGCTGATTTACACCTCTCTCAGGGTGTTCTTGAGATCCTAAAGGCTTCCAGAAAGCCTTCCACTAGGGCTACTTATAGTTCTAAATGGAAAAGGTTTTCCATTTGGTGTGCTGGGAAAATATTTCCCCAGAATCTGCTGAATTGCCCATTTTGTTAGATTACATGGTACATCTTAATTCCTTGGGTCTCAGACCAGCTACCCTGAGAGTTCATTTGGCAGCTGTGTCTGCTTTTGTGTCAGCAGGAAAGTCATCCCCTCTTTCCTCTCATCCTGTGTTTTCCAAGTTTTTTAAGGGATTACTGCATACTAATCCTCCCTTTCGGAAACCGGCCCCTGCTTGGGACCTTAATGTTTGCATTGCCCAGTTAATGCAACCCCCTTTGAACCTCTGTCTTCTGCAGAGCTTAAGTACCTAACTTGGAAAACTGTTTTTCTAGTGGCTATCACTTCTGCCAGACGCATAAGTGAATTGCAAGCCTTGTCAGTGGAGACTGACTTTATTTCTTTCCACAGGGATACGGTAGTCCTTAGGACTAATAGGAAGTTTTTGCCTAAGGTGGTTTCAGATTTCCATCTTAATCAATCTATCTCCCTTCCAGTATTTTTCACTGATCACTCCTCTTCGGGTGAGAGGAGGTTGCACAGTCTGGATGTTAAGAGAGCTCTTAGTTATTATATAGAGCGTACCAGAGGTCACAGGTTCGAATCCCTCCAACTTTTTCTTACCTATGGTGAAGTTGGGAAAGGCAAACCTGCCACTAAGAGATCAATAGCCAGGTGGATTGTCTCTTGTATCCAATTTTGTTATCAGAAAGTGGGCAGAGCCCCCGGTTTGAGGGCTCATTGTACCAGGGGTACAGCTGCATCTCTAGCTGCTGCCAGAGATATTCCTTTATTAGAGATTTGCCAGGCTGCTACTTGGAAAACGGTACACACTTTTACCAAGCATTACTCCCTGGATGTCCAGGCCAGGAGAGATGCTCGGTTTGGCACAGCTGTTCTTCAGAGCCTATTCCCTAAGTAGGTTCTGCCCCTCCTCCATGGAGGTACTGCTGTGTATTCTGCTAATGTCTATAATATAGCGAGACTTCATGTTGTTTGAAGAAAAAATTACTCACCTTAGTAATGTTGTTTCTTCTAATGGAGTCTTGCTATATTATAGACCCCCAACCTGCCCTCTCAGAACCTGTACTTGGTGGGGTGCGGCAACTTTAGTGGGCACTACTTATGTCCTGTTAGCATTTTGTCCCCTTGGGACTTTGGGGTGTGTATGTGTAGCGGTGTGTGTTTTATTATACTTATGTTCCATTTTCATATTATTAGAATGGTGTTAGTATTTCTGGTCCCCTGACTTGAGTCTTGGGTGTTGGGACCATCAATGGTTGTTATTATTTAGGTAGCCATTTGGCTAGTGTAGGTTACAGCTTCCACACAGACCTTAGTGAGTTTGGCTCGTAAAGATCTGACAGTTCAAGTTTGAAATGACACAGATAGAGCTGCTCTCGTGCCAAAATTCTGTTTTGGAATGGTTTTAACCATTTCACTCCGGGGCAGTTCTAGAGCTGGATCAAACTGCTAATGTCTATAATATAGCAAGACTCCATTAGAAGAAACAACATTACTAAGGTGAGTAATTTTTTCTAATGGTATAACCTGCTGCAAGAGCAGTTTCTCGAAGTGAGATAGTACAGTTACATAAGAACTTACTGTAACAATAGATCTTTGAGAACAGTTCTTGCAGCAGGTAGTTTCCTTCCCACCATCCCCTCTGGAGGTAGAGTTGTTCCAATATCTCTTTTCTGGGATTAGGTGTTTCTAACACCGTTCTGAATACCTTTTGATGACGGATCCTCAGTCTCCACTTCTGATGTAACACCAAACGGCCAGGAGTCTCCGGTAGGAGAACTGGGGATTCTGGGGGACCGCCCCCTTTTATACAATGCCTGATGTCGGGGCGGCCGACATCAGGTATGGGTCCCCTGTATGCTGCTAGCTAGAAATTTTCCGTGGGGTCCTGGCGCCTGCCGGCTTCAGTCCTAATGGTGTAACCTGCTGCAAGAGCTGTTCTTGAAGATCTGCTGTTACGGTAAGTTCTTACGTAACTGTACTTTATGAAGATTTCTTTTTTCTGTTGTCAAATGCTAGTTTGCCTAAAGAGGGAACAAGACAGCACTATGTAATGATTTTTGGTGGGTTTCCAGTTCCTGCAACCTTTCTCAATGTTATCACATCCTGTCTCTCCCCCCCCCCCCCAGCACCTCCACCACAGCTAGTCTAGTTGACTGTTGGTGTGCCGCATTCTACAACTTCATGACTGCAAGAACAGAAAATGATTGTTGTCCTAGTCGGGGATGATCAGATGTTTATTTGCTGGCAGTGTGAGTGGGCTGATTGAGTGTTCTGTTATTGGGCTAACATATAAAGAGGATGCTATGCCATGCCATTTACAAGAAAATAAAAATAAAAACTTAACATAGTAAGAAGTTCTCTGTTACATGCAGAAGTGAGTGCCCTATTCTGAGTTGGTAAAAAAATAAAACTCCAGTGCAAGTATGGGGGGGGGAGGTGTAGGAACCCTTTGTTAAGGTAGTAAGTACTTTATTCCTTGTTGTCTTGGTTACCTGTAGGCTTCCCTGACTGAGCAGTGCTTCAGTGACAAATATGTGTTTTTTTTTAATAGAGTGGGGTTAATTTAAATGTGAGAAACTGCCAGCAACCTAACTACTTTGTATAACAGCTGCAGTGAGGGCATAATTGGGAGTTGGTGACCTAAAACAATTCTGTAATCAAGCAGGTTACTTCAGCTGTCATACATGTGAAGATGCCACATATGTACTACCTTTTTGTCATTAGGATGCCCCCTGCCTGTATAATTAACTTAATGAGTCGGCAATTTTTCCAAATTAGCTTTTGTTTTCCTGCTGCCACTGTGGTGTGGGAGAGCAGGGTAGAAAAAGAAAGCTTTCTGCAGTATCTGGAAACAAAATCAGTGTCTAACAGTGGTTTTGTTCCTTTATAGCATTGGTTACAGAGCTTAAGAAAATTACTAAAGAGCTTGGGAAATGGGAAGTCAAGTTTTAAGTGAAGTACTAAAGACCTGTGATGCCTGCAAGTGCGACAGCTGTCACCAGCCCTATCCAGTGCTTGACAGTCTGCCTTCTGTTAACTTCGTTCTCAGCCTCTGCCCCCATAAAAAGTATGGGAAAGAGAAATTAAGTAATTTTGTCCTTGTACCAGCTGGTATTTGATGCAGATGGACAGATTCGTATTATCAGCCATCTACAGTATACGTTCACTTTGGCTGCTCTTCCTAGAAGCTTAGATACATTGACGAATAAGGACAGGACAAGTCTAGTGGATGGATCGTCAAAGTTAAGGATGCTGGCACACTTCCCAATTTTGGGTTGCACCTATATCCTCCAGTAGGAGCCGTAATGCTTGAATGCTATTTTCAAATGTTTTGTTGCATTTGTGACAGTTTCACTGCTTAAGGTATAAAAAAATAACACATTTATTTTTTCTTCAATAAGTTTTTACTTAGTTTCACATAAAACCACCAACGTCAAAAGTTAAAATATTAGTTAAATATTACAGAAAAACTACTGTGGCAGAGACAAAAACACAACACTCGTACCTACCTACATTAACTAAGAGAGAAAAATATAAGTACATTTCTGTCAGCTTATTAATTTCGTCATAATACATGCCAGTTGAACGTGTGCTAAATTTAAGAACAACTATCTTTCTGAAGAGCGAAAGAAAGAAAGAAAGGGAACTACGAAGAGCAACACTTCTTAATAAGATGAAAGTAAAGAAGGATAACAGAAAGAGACAGAGAAAAGAAACATAACCCAGCACTTCTTAATGAGAGAAAAGAAAAGATAGATAGGTAGATAGATAGACAGACAGACAGACAGATACCCAAAGTCTAATTGATGCATAATTTCTAGTGCTGAAAGTTCATTGACTGCGCGCCCGAAAATTAGACCACTTCTGTGGTACTCTAACTTTGCAATTTGAGCAAATGCTTTGAAAACCAAGCCCTATGAGTCAGTTTAGTCTTCTTGATGCCTTAGAATAAGTCTTCCCCTCAGTCCTCCCTGACTGTTTCTTCCCTCTTGCTCCTAACAACCCCTTGAAGATTTCCCATTGTGTTTTGAACCTAGACGTAGTCCCAGCATTGACTGCATTGCTGGGAAGACTGTTCTACCTGTTCATCACCAGCTATGGGGAAAAAAAATCTTTCTAAATGTCTTTTTTGATGTTTCCTCCTCTTTATAGTAAGGCTGGTACACAGTCCCTGAATGGACAGTTTGGCTTTTTCTACTCCCATGTCTACTCTTCTTGCTCAGTTGTTCCCCTAATCACTTTGTCATTTCTCCCTGCTAGCTGCTAGATCCTAAATTGTACAGTATTCTGTACACTTTGCAGTGTATGTCTTGCTGCAGTGAAGACTTGCCTTCTGTGATATTCACATTATGTTGATATTCCTGGACTCAGACTTCTCCGTGGGGTCCCACCTTTGGATCTAAGCCACAGATGCTAGGACCCCATGAAAGCACGTCTTTTGACCAAGGGGCCAGCAGTGACTACTGGCCTATGGGGCCTTTGTGACACCACATGGTGTTGAGTGCCTGCCTATAACCGTTGCTTGCCCCCTCGCCTACCTCCATTCTGTTTTTCCAAAATCAAGTGCATGTACCATGGGAGTGAGTCACATCACCTCAGTTTGCTTACATTTGTTTTCCTTGTCATCTGTTTATCTTTTATTATTTTCTGGAATGCCCAAACTGTCGAAAAAGAAGGGCACCAGCCCTCTTTTCCATTTCTGCATGTGTGACAAGAAAATTTGCCATGATGACAGGCATTAGCAGTGCTTTTCCTACCTATGTCCAGGCCATGACATGGGCTCCTTTGACACTTATCTTCTGACAACGCGAGTCCAGTAGGGATGCCATACAAAAACTGCATCATCTCCACACTGAGAAGTTGCCTCTGAGATTAGAATAGTGCTGTAAAATCAGAACTCCATGCCAATGTTGCTTTGTGGTGATGCTCCCTCAAATGCTGCAATGTCATAAATGTGTTTTCTCCACTGAAGAAGAAAGTTGCCTTGGAGTCCTCACCGAGTCCATTGGCTAAGTCCTTTATTTTTATTTTAGAGAGGATATTTTATCTAACTTTTGGTATTTTAGGGGTATTCTCCAGATCTTTCAAAAGCTGTCTTCACCATTGATTCATACTGATGGGTTCTGAGCTGGAGGCACTAGGACCACGCCAGGAGCCAGAACTTTTCAGGAAGGCCAGAGCTGAGGTAGGCTGCACACAGCGTGGCACCACGAGACTAGCTCGTACTGCATGGCTTACCTCGGCACTGTCCCTTAACCGCCTCAGTTCCTTTTTTTCCCCACCATCGAGTGCACTTCAGTGACAACGTTACTCGACCATTGAGAATCAGATTTTCATGTCTATATGACAATAGCATTCAGTTCATTCCTATTTAATAGTTTAAAGCTAGTGTTTATTTTTGTGTCAGTTTAGCTGGAAAAAAAAAACTTTCCTGTCAGTCTCTCTCAGCCCTATCGAACGACAGCCTAAAATCATGGACTGCGCCAGTGCCGGTAGGGAGCATTTTCAGGCATGCAGCTCGAGCAGCAGATTGTTTCTGGTCCACTCCCCTCTTCAATGGAGGGTTCTGACAATGTGCAGCCCTGTGATCGGAAGAGAGGGCAGCCCCATAAACACAATAAGAAGCGGGCCTGTTCTCAGTCTTGGTTGGGGACCTGGTGCCGCTCAACCTCAAGTTCTTCCACTTCCTGTCGAATGGGAAGAATCAGTACCACTCAAGGTCGCCCTCTGGTAGGTCTGCCTTGAGGTCTTCTAGATCAGAGAGCAAGAGGCCCTTTCTGGCACTGTCAGTATCCCCATGACTCCTGCTTACAGTCATTCAAGGTCTCGGGACCAGAGCCCTTCACTGTCCTCTTGTGGGGATTCTGGTGGGCAGTTTCACCACTGGGTGGCTGTCTGGGAGCAGTGGGTACAGTGTCTGGCTCGTTTGCCCCTTTCCACTGAACCAGTTCAGGGTCCCTCAGGGCCAGAGACACTGGTGACGCATTTGGGACATTCTAGTCAGGTAGAGTGTCTGGTCCCAGCAAAGGACCCTGAGCCCTTGTTAGTGACTGTGCCACTGCCAACGGTTCCACTAGCTATACCCCCTCACAGTGTCACTGTCTTGGGACTGGCCCAGGTACTTTCTCGTACTTTCTCCAATTGCATCTGTGCTGGTTGGACCTGCGCCACAAGTGACATCAAATTCGGCGATGGGTTCAGGCCTCTTGAGGACTGTCCCCGTGCAGCATCCAGTGCCACACCCGGCACTGCATTCATTGAGGAATTCCTCAGCACTGGGCTCAGTCTCTTTGGTGGCACCGTTACCAGCGGAGGCTCCTTTGGTGTCAGCAGCGCCGGGCTTGGTGCTGGCCCCTCTGCCGGTACCTGTGTCACCTGTGTTTCTGACTCCTAAAGCTTGGCTGGGCATTCCTAGGTGCACTTCTCTTCCAGTTTCTCTTTCTGGAGAGGAGTTGGAGGGGTATGAGTCTGACCCCAAGCTCATGATTTCTGAGGCCAATGATGATGACTCCTTTTACAGCCTGGATAACCCAACTCCAGGCCTTCTTCCTGTTCCGCAGGAGGACCTTTCTTTTCAAGCTTTACTTCATAATATGCATGCAGCCCTTGCCTTCAAGACATTTGCCACTGACCTTGGGAAACTACTCCAGCTGGAGTGGCTCAGTGTTCCCAATATACCGGTCAAGCTTATAACTCCTGTTCCACCTGCTTTTGAGACACTCTAGGAGGCAGTGCGAGCCAGGCCTGCATCTTCTCCCTCTGTCTGTAAGCAGATAGATCATAAAGTATATTGTTCTTGAAGACAGACAGATTCTGGCTTCCCAGCTTATTGCCAATAAGATTGTCATTCTGGCCAAGAATGACAAGGCCATTCTTCCTCAAGAGGTCACAGCACATTCCATCAGTAAGGAGTTGCACATGATAGACACAATGGGTAAGAGGGCTTTTGCGGCTGCAACCCTTAGTGTCTGGATAGCTAGCTACCAAGGGCACTTCTCCAAGTACGAGTATGCCCTCTGGACCTCTCTTAGATCTCTTGCAGAGGCCTTGCTGGACTTGGACACTAAGCAGAAACTTCTTCAGACTGTTACTCGTGGTATTGAATCTAACAAGTCATCAGTTTAAGGCAGCTGTGGATGCATATGACACTGCTTCCCAATTTACTGCCGTGGGAATCTGCATTTGAAGGCACTTGTGGCTTCAGAAGTCAGGCTCCCCCAACAGTGTCCAGCAGCAGGTCATGAATGTCCCCTTCAGTGGCTCCTTTCTTTTTGGCCAACAGGTAGAACAGTAGCTCGAGGCCTCTCAGAAGACTCAAATGACCATTAGAACTTCTTGGCCTTATCCAACTCACCCTCAAAGAGTAGGGGTTGAGTCTTATACCACAGTAAACAGTCCTTTTGTGGCAAAGGCAAGGGAGTCCAAGTCAAGTCTCAGCCTCCACAGCAGCAGAAGAAAATGTATCCATAGGCATAGGCCCAGAAGGGGCCTAGTGCCACCCTCTGAAGCTTCAGCCCCAGTTCTGCCTCAGCTGCTCGAGTCAGACCTCTCTCCTCTCCATGTGGGAGAGGGGGGAGAGAGGGGGAAGATGTCTGACTCTGTTTTACTGTCAGTGGAAATACTTCGTCACAGACAAGTGTATCTTAAATATCATCCAAGAGGGGTATGCACTGATTTTCTCAGAGATCCCCTCTGGATTCTCCACCCAAGACTCAGAGGCAATTCTTTCTTTCAGCCCCCATGTCAGACCTCCTTGCTGCAGAGATTGCGGGCCTCTTGAACAACAGGGCAGTAGAAGTAATGCTGGAAGCAGAGCACAATACAGGCTTCTACTCCCACTGCTTCCTCACTGGAAAAAGTCAGGGGGCATGCACCCCCTTCCCGATCTCGGAAAACTGAACAAGATCCTAAATCGGGAAAAGTTCAGTATGTCTCCCTAAGGACCCTGCTGCCACTTCTCAAACCACAGGATTGTTTGGCTTACCTGGACATGCAAGACGACTACCAGCATATTCTGGTCCACCTCAGCCACTACAGATTTCTCCCATTTCGTGACTTTGGGTCAGCATTACCAATTCCCAGGGCCTGCCCTGT
The DNA here is from genome assembly GCA_016271365.2 of Neoceratodus forsteri. NCBI lineage: Eukaryota > Metazoa > Chordata > Ceratodontiformes > Ceratodontidae > Neoceratodus > Neoceratodus forsteri. The sequence goes on along the minus strand of CM057456.1, from coordinate 1,349,271,775 downwards.
TGGCTATCCTCGATGCCTCGAGTCTTTACAGAGTGCTTTGTGTAGCTTGCGACACATCTCAGAAAACTCTTGACTCTAAGTCTTCCTGTATCTGGATGACTGACTGTTTACCAGTGCCTGTCCAAGTAGGGCATGGAACAAGCAGTGACCACAGATCAGATATTCCCTCGTCAGTCTTCACCATTCATTACTGCTGGGTAGGTGCCGGAAGCACGCACCTGCCATGGGAGCTTTTCTGGGGGGAGGAGGAGTTAGTGCCAATGGTGCCGCCTGCGTGACAGAAATACTGCATGGTGCACGAGGGTTGGCTGTTAGGTGCGGTAGATTCCCCCATCCCAGTTCTGTTTCTCCCACCGTCGAGGTAGCACCTGCTGCGCGAGAGACTAAATCTTCCTGGACATAACGTCTCCACCACTTATTCACACTAATGGGATCTACGCAGGAGGCGCTAGGACCCAGCGGGAGCAAACGTTTCGCAGGAGGGCTGGCGCCAGAGATGGAGCCACGAGGGAGCAGTGCTGCCAGTCTCTTGCTCGTATGTGGCAATGACTATCTCAGCCGCTTCACCCTCCAAACCGCCTTCTCAGTTCCATTTTTCCCACTACTCAGTGCGCTTCAGTGCGCGGGAGTTAAACTTCAAACTAGCAGCATAGTTTTCAGTTTATTATTTTGTACTACTTCTGGAATAAGTACCGCTTACATTAATTATTCTTCCTAAAGAAAGAAGTATCAGCCTACATTGACGGAGTCGACCATGAGCGGGTCAGGTGACAGTAGGGAGACTTCATATGAAAGCTGTTCAGTCAGCCGGGCTGGGTCCGGTCCACCGCCCTCTCTGGAGGGTGGGTCTGACAATGGACGGTCCAGAGCCCGAGGGAAGGGGCGGTACCCCCAGAAGCATAAAAGAAAACAGTCGCATTCTCGACACTGTTCGGTCTCGAGCTCTTCTTCGACCCTTAGGTCAAAAAAGAGAAGGCATCTTCGAGGTCGCCCTCTGATATGTCTGCACATCGACGGTCAGTCATTGGGGTCATTTGCTGGTCTCCTTTTTCTGAGTCACCGGTTTCTGGTTCTGGTCACCGATCTCTTTGACATCGGAGCCCTTCCCAGCCTTCTGTTAGGGCTTCAGATGAGCAGTTTCATCAGCGGGCCGCTCTGATGGAACAATGGGCTTGGAGGTTGGTCCGGCTGCCCAGCCCGGTCTCTCAGGGGCAGTCCGGGCTTTGAAGGACATTCTCTGTCACAAGAATATTCTTCAAACGGACAACAAAGCAGTAATGTATTACATCAACAAGCAGGGCGGTGCTCACTCTTACCCCTTATGCAGGGAAGAGATGAGAGTGTGAGAATGGTGCTTGAAGCACAAGGCTCTAATTCAAGTGGTCTGCCTGCCGGGAGTGCAGAACGAACTGGCAAACCATTTCAGCAGAACAGAGACATATCCTCACTGATGGTCTCTCGACTCAACCGCAGTTCAGTCACTATTCGCAGAGTGGGGAACTCCAGACCTGGACCTTTTTGCATCCCCACTCAACACAAAACTGCCTCTCTTCTGCTCCAGAAATCCAGGGCCGGGCATTTTCTGTCAGGATGCGTTCAGGCTGCAGTGGACAAAACGCTTTCTATATGCCGTTCCGCTGCTTCCTCTAATTCAGAAGGTACTTTTCAATTTCGAGTCCCAGGGGGACAAAATGATCCTCATTGCTCCCTTCTGGCCTTGACTAATATGATTTCCGTTACTCAACAGTATGTCGAAAATCCCTCAGAAAGCACTTCCCTTTCAGACGAACCTTCTGACTTAGGGGCCTGTGGTCCATCCCAATCTGAGATCGCTTCACCTTCACACTTGGCTCTGGAAGAGATAGAAGTGAACAGGTTCAATGTCTCTTGCAGAATTTCAGATATTCTTTTGGCTGTGCGCGAACCAGCCACTAGGAAAACTTGAGCAGCCAAATGGAAGCGTTTTTCGTGCTGGTATGCAAAATCCTCTTTGAATCCTTTTTCCTGTCCACCCAATAAAGTTCTAGAGTACCTTTTAGACCTCTCAAATTCAGGTCTGCAATACTCTACAGTCAAGGTTCACCTTTGTGCCATCTGAGCTTATCATGAGCCAGTACTTTCCTTGTCACTGGCTCAGTTACCTGTGGTTAAGAGGTTTCTTAAGGGAATTCTGCATACCAGACCTCCTATCAGACGTCCAGTCGCAGCCTAATCTTGTGCTAGACATGCTCACTCGAAAGCCCTTCGAGCCTCTAGCTACCTGTGAGTTGAAATTTCTCACTTGGAAAACGGCCTTCCTGGTGGCCATTACCTCAGCCAGCAGGATCTCTAAGATACATGCCTTGGTCACAGACCCTCCGTATACTGTGTTTCATAAAGACATAGTAGTTCTTAGGACCCATCCTAAGTTTCTCCCTAAAGTTGTTTCAGAATTGCATCTAAACTAACCTTTGGTCCTTCCTATTTACTTTGCGAACTTCCAAAATGAAGGGGGAGTGTTCCCTTCATTCTTTGGACGTCAAAAGAGCTTTGCATTTCTATTTAGATAGAACAGAAGAATTTTGCAAAGCTCAACAACTGTGTGTTTCCTTCAGCGACACCCGGCTGGGTCATCCTATCTCTATCAGATGCATTTCAGCTTGGCTGGTGTCATGCCTTCGCCACTGTTATTCCATGGCGCAGGTTAAGCTGGAGGGCAGTGTGTATGCTCACTCTGCTAGAGCGGTTGCGGCATCCCTGGTGGAAATCCGCAATGTGCCCATTGCAGATATTTGCAGTGCGGCTACCTGGAGCTCAGTGCATACTTCCGTCAAACACTATGCCCTGGATGTCCATGCCAGATGACATATTTCATTTGGCAGAACCATCCTTAATGGACTTCTGTCCTCAACTTGTGAGCTCTTGGTCTCTCCTGCCACCCGCTCGGGGGATTATTAGCTCGGTACTCTTCCATTAGTGTGAATGAGTGGTGGAGACTTTATGTCCAGGAGGATATGGAAATTACGTACCTACCGTAATTCTTGATCTTCTTGGACGAAGTCTCTACCACTCATTCACATGCCCACCGGCCGTCCCCCAAACTCACCTCTGTTGTTGGTCTTCACTCCCTCAATCTTAGGCTGTGAAGGCTTCTTTCTTGACCCTTCTTATATGGGTCTTCCGGACTATCTTATGTCCGTTTTTTGTTAGGCTATCCTTCTAAGTTAGTTACGCTGCATCTCCTCAGGAAAAAAAGGTACTGAGGCAGTTGGAGGGTCGACGCCGAGATAGTCATTGCTGCATGAGCAGAGGCTTGTGGCGCTGCTCCTCGCAGCTCCATCTCTGGCGCTGGCCCTCCTGCAAAAATTTTGCTCCCACTGGGTCCTAGCGCCTCCGGCTTAGATCCTATCAGTGTGAATGAGTGGTGGAGTCTTCGTCCAAGAAGATCAAGAATTATAGTAGGTACGTAATTTCCATTTTTCGCCTGCGTCATCTGGCCTGTTTTCGACACCACATCTCTCCATCCTGGTTCTAGTCCACTCGGCACCAAGTATGTCCGCAAGATCTTTCCATTATTTTCTGTAGAGGGTGCCGAGTCTTTTTCTGTAAATTTGCAATTATTTTCGTGTACTGTCTGGTTTGGGGGCTAAGAAGAATTCCAAAGTGGGTCATGCCCCCATGCATCAGTACCCCTGTGGCAGCCATTTTTCTGTTTCGGACCGACATGACGTCTGCCTGCGATGCCTGGGGTCCAATCACGACATGGACAACTGTGACGCCTGCTTCTCAATGGACCACCGTGTCTTGGAAATCCGCATGTTCAAAGTTGGCAGGGCTCCGTCAACTTTTGGAGGACGGCGTCGCTCACAGGTTGTCAAGGCCAGATCTCTTGACTCTTCCTCTGGGTCCCCTCCTGGGTCTATTTGGCCCAGTGAGGAGGAAGCCTCCTCGGTTTCCTGCCTTACCGTCGAGGAGGTTTCTTCTGTGGTACCCAAGGAACAACTTGATTCCGTGTGGAGATGGGTTGTTAGCACCGCCACAGCAGTCACCACCACAGAGGTGCAGACTCCCCTGGTGTCGCAGCCCACAGCTGCTGGGCCCGGCACTGGTGGACCCTCAGTGCCGCCTTCTGGCACCGTCCCGGATCCCGGCACAGTTCGCAGTGCAAGGCTCTCCCGGGGTCACTATCTTGGTGGGCCACCTAGTCTCGTCCTCTTTGGGGGAGGATGACCCACAGGCCGATCTGCACTGGCAACCCGACTCCTCAGAGTCTGAGAGCCCTCTGGGACACGGCACCAGGTGGCCCAGTGTTCCTGTCCCAGACTCCCCAGAGCCCATAGTCCTGACAGCTCCTCACGCCGTGGCCGACATTCAGGGTCCTGCACGGGACAGCAGCCTGGGGGGACCGGTTGCAGTCAGTTCTCCTGGGGAGGCATGGAAGCTGCCGTCTCTGGTGCTGCCATGACCCCCATGGTGGGAACAGGGACCTCCTCTTCTGCGACCTCCCTCAAGAGGCCTGTTGAATTGGGGGACCCCGTATTGCTGGGAAGGAGGAATAGGGTGGCTTCGGAGTCAGAAGGGTTGAGGGGCTGGGGCAAGGCACATAGGCCCCCCTGACACTGCCCTTCGGGGAGTGGGGAAGAGCCGGAGCACTGAACCCCACCTCTCCTCCGAGATCTCTGGGGCTCCCTTAATTGGCAGCACAGAGGGTTGCCCTTCTGGATCCATGCAACCCTGGTCACGCCACAGGGGAGATTCTCCCTCAGGGCTCATTCTGGGGTTGTTTCAACATTTACAGCCTTCACTGCCCGGTTCAACTCCTGAGTCCCCCCCGCCTGTCGGGGCCTTTGGCTGGGTCTCAGAGCCCTGGCAGAGGCAGGGCACATTCAGTCAGATGCCCTTCCCCAATCCCTCTGCAAACAACTCCCACTCTCCCAGGCCATATGGGCCCTACGGGTCACTTAACCTGGGAGACATTCAGGTCAACTGCAGCGGCCTTCCATAGGCATGTGAGAGCTGTGGACGAATAGGTCTTCCGCCTGTCTCCCCCGCTGCAGGAGGACCCAGAACACTTGAGCTCCTCTATGTCCTCATCTTCCTCCTCTGGGGAAGAGGAACGATCTGTCCATCTGTCCTCCAGTGCTGATTTCATGGAATCTCAGCGGTTCCCCTTGAGGCTAGTGCAGGAGCTACATATCTCTCATGTCATATGGAGCAATACCGAGCGGGAGATGCGCTCATTCTTGAGGGAGTTCAGTGCTCACCATCTGATGGTGCCCTTCGGGCCCATCCCATTCCAGGAAGTGTTTGTCCACACCTGGCAGTCTTCAGCCGCCCCTTCTCCAGCCCCGGTAGACTGCATGAGGTGGTATTGCACTCCCCAGGAGTCTCTAGATTCTCTGCCTCACCCAACCTCGGAGCTGACATCCTTAGATACTCCTTCAGGGCTTCAGCGCTTGACACACGACTGACCCCTGGATCCGGATCCGTGGAGTTTGATCACTGCGGTAGAAGGGTGTTCTCTTCAGCTCATGCGTTGCTTTGTATAAGTTCTCATCGGGCTCACCATGCTGCCTACAACAGGCATCTATGGTCGATGCAAGCACAGGTGTTAGCATCCTTGCCTGATTCGGAGGAATCTAGACAGGCCATCGCACTCTCTGTACAGGGTCTGGGAGCTTGCAAGGCACCAGGCAAGGGCTTCTTATGATGCCAATGAGGTAGCATCCAGACTAGCAGGGAAAGCAATCTGCATCAGGCGGATGGTGTGGCTTCGTTTGTCCAGATTGTCACCCATAGCCCGGCATAGGATGATTTCCTCCATTTTCCGGGGGACCCATCTTTTTTCCCACAGGGCAAGGAGGACTTTACAGGGGTGCCTTCCATCCCCCCGGCCACGGGGGACACCACCTCGTCCTGACCAGCCTTAGACCTCACTTGGTCTAGTACGGCTATAGGGTCTCCCCCTCCTATGTCTCATCCGCAGGAGGCTGAGGGAATGTGTTCCTTCAGGGCTGTGTCAGGTTCCCTCCGGGGGGCTTGGTATTCAGCCAGCAGTAACGAATGGTGATGAAGATATGAAAATTACATACCTACCGTAATTCTTGATCTTGTGTTATATCTTCACCATTCATTACTGATTCCCTCCCACATTCCCTTCATAGAAACATAGAAACATAGAAGTTGACGGCAGATAAGGACCGCAAGGCCCATCCAGTCTGCCCATTTCTTTTTCTACCTTATAAATGTGCCATCGGCCTTTGCTCTGTCAGTGACCTATCTATTCATAGTCATTTGTATTGCTCCTTATGCCTATCCCATGCCTGTTTGAAGCCCTGCACTGTATTCATAGCCACCACTTCTTGTGGTAAAGCCATTCCATGCATCTACCACCCTTTCTGTGAAAAGAATTTCCTCACATTCCCCCTTAATCGGCCTCCCTCTAATCTCATGCTGTGTCCTCTTGTCCTGCTATTTTTCTTATATTTAAACATGTTAGACTCTTTCACCTTGTTTATGCCCTTAAGGTGTTTAAATGTCTCGATCATATCACCTCTCTCCCGCCTTTGCTCAAGGGTATACATATTGAGCTCCATTAATCTGTCCTCATATGTCTTCTGATGCAGTCCCTGCACCATTTTGGTTGCCCTTCTCTGGACTGCCTCAATTTGGTTAATGTCCTTGTGAAGGTGTGGCCTCAACTGCACTGCAGTACTCCAGATGGGGCCTAACCAATGTCTTGTACAGAGGGATTATTACCTCCTCTTACGACTGTGATACCCCTACTAATACACCCTAACACTCCTAGCCTTACCTACTGCTTTAGAGGTCTGCTTGGATGATTTTAGGTCATCAGTGATGATGATGCCCAAGTCTCTTTCTTCCTTTGTGACTGCTAGCAACTCCCTCCCAGCCTATAAGTGGCTTCAGGGTTTCTCTTCCCTATGTGCATGATTTTGCACTTCTTTGCATTAAATCCCAGTTGCCACTCTTCTGACCATTCTGCTAGTTTATCAGATCTCTTCTCATTCTGCCCACCCCATCTGGATCATCTACTCTGTTGCAGATCTTGGTGTCATCTGCAAACAGACAAGCCTTACCCTCTAGTCCATCCTGCAGGTCACTAATGAAGATGTTGAATAGGGATCAGCCCCAGGACTGATCCCTGAGGTACCCACTTGTGACTTGCATCTCTTCTGACTGTATACCATTTACCACCACTCTCTGTTTTCTGCAGTCAACCAGTTTGCCACCCAGTTGACCAACTTCGACTCCACCCCTGAGCCTACCACAGCTTATTTATCAATCTTCTATGTGAACAGTGTCAAAGCTTTGCTGAAGTCAAGGTAGGCGACATCAACTGCTCCCCTTGGTCCACCACTCTGGTTACCCAGTCAAAGAAATCTATGAGATTAGTTTGACAGGACCTTCCTTTGTAAACCCATGCTGTCTTGGATCCTGTAGCCCCTATGGATTCCAGGTGTTGCATATCCTTTCCTTAAGGAGTGCCTCCATAATCTTGCCCACTACTGAGGTAAGACTGACGGTCTGTAGTTCCCCGCCTCCTCCCTGCTACCACTCTTGTGGAGTGGGATCACATGAGCCCTTCTCCAGTCTTCTGGGACTCTCCTGTGCTCAGAGACTCACTAAACAATTCTGCTAATGGCTCTGCTAGTTCCTCCTTTAGCTCCTTAAGTACCCTGGGATGTTGCCATCAGGTCCCATTGCCTTATCCACCCTGAGCTTAGCAAGCTCTTGTAGGACCCTTTCTTTGTGAAGGGAGTAGTGCTCACCTCCTCCCCTGTGTCCATGATGCTGAGCTGTGGGCCCTGCCTACCTTCTCTTCAGTAAATACTGAGCAAAAGTATCTATTTAGGATAGATGCCTTTACAGGGTCCTCCTCCTCACATGCTCCCTTTTTCTCCATTAAGCTTAGCAATACCCTCTGGACTTTCTCCTTTCTACAATGTATCTATAGAAAGTCTTGTCACCTTCTTTTACTGTTCGTGCTAGTGTTTCCTCAGTTTGGGACTTTGCCTTACTGCCTTACCTGCTTCCCTTAGGGCAGTTTGGTATGCCTCCTATCTTCATCCCGCTGTGTTCCCTTATATTTTCTGAAGGCCAGCCTTTGGCTCTGACCTTTTCTGCTACTGTATTTGAGAACCAAAGTGGTTTCCTTCTTCTTTTGCACTTCCTTTTCTGTCTAACACAATGGGATGTTGCTTCAAGTATTGTATCCTTAATGCTTGCCCACTTTGCCTGTACCTCCTCACCTGTGTTTCTTTTGCCAGGGCTAGCTTAACTCTGTTGGCCATCTTATCAAAGTCAGCTCCTCTGAAGTCCCATATTTTTGCTTTGGAATGGGATGATTTAGATGTAGTAGCCAAATTGAACCATACCATGTGATGGTCACTGGCCCCCAGGTGACCTTCTACCTGGAGATCTGTGATCCCTTCTTTGTTAGTCAGTACTAGATCTAGGATAGCCCTGTCTCTTGTGGGTTGCTGTACCAGTTGTTTGAGGCCCTCCCTGCAGGGAATCCACTATGAGTCTAGTTCTGGCAGATGTTCCTGCTGGTATTGACCAATCTGTATCTGGCATGTTGAAGTCTCCCATTATCAGAACCTCCCTTTAGCTGTCATGTTTTGTATATCTTCTAACAGTAATGTGTCTATGTCCTCCTCTGGTCTGGGGCTCTGTAGACAACCCCAGTTCTTATGGCTGTCCCATTTCCTGTTTCCAGGGTGACCCACAGTTGTTCTGGCTCCTTATGTGTATTCTGAATTTCTGTAGCTTTGATATTTTCATTAACATACAGGCCCACCCTCCCCTTTTGCACCTCGGTCTCTCTGAACAATACATAGCCAGGTACTGAAGTCTCCCAAGTGTGGTTACTGGTAAACCACGTCTCACTAATTGCTACTATGTCCAGTTTAGCTCTGACATAATTGCCTGCAGGTCTGGGATCTTATTTCCCAGGCTGTGAGCATTTGTGTACATGATTTTCCATTGGCCAGATTTTGGTGTGTTAGTTGTTGGGTGAAGTTTGGCATTACCCTGTGCATCGTGATGGGAGACAAACCTTTTTTCTTACCTGGTGATGCAAATGAACGGCAACACGCTGAATTCCTGTTTGACCACTAGCTGAGGGGAGGGTGTTCTTCCCATTTGACGTGATGGGGTGCTGCACCCTCTCCCCATTTGCTAGTTTAAATATTCTGCAAAGACGCCAAACTTCTGCCCCAATGCACTGACTCTTTAGTCAGATGCAGTCCATCAAATTTAAAGAACTTCGCCTCCCAGAACTGTTGCCAGTTCCTACAAATCTGTGTCCTTTTCCTGGCACCAGTCCTTGAGCCACGTGTTTAGCTCCCCTATCTCCCTTCTCTGACCTTCCGTCCATCTGCTCCCTTCTCCCAGACTGGCAGGATCTCAGAGAAGGAGATGCCGACGTAAATAGATGATAGTTTGTCACCCAGCCTAGTCAGGTGTTCCTTGGTCTCCACAACTGACCGGCTGGCGAGATCATTAGTCCCTATGTGTACTAGGACATCAATGTTTTCTCCTGCTTTGTGAACAATTTTAGCAATGCGGTCAGTGTCTCTCCATGCTGATGTACCTGGGAGACATCTGACCATTACCCCTGGCTGGAGATGGGTATCAACTCCCCGAATCATAGAGTCTCCTATGATCAGAAGTTTTTGGGATTTCCTTTGTGCTTGTTTAGTTTTGGTTCCTGATTTGGGTGAGTATTGTTGTGCTAGCTCCTGTGCCACAGTGTCCTGCTCTGCAGTGTCTTCTGCCTCTTTATTTGATTTCAGAGATAGAGGCAGATACCTGTTTGTAGTGTTTATATGGTTTTTGGAGGTAATGTGTTGGAGAGTAGAGAGTGATGGGGCACCTGATTTGCTCCTCCTAACCACCTGCCAACCTCCTGGACCAACTACCCTCTGCGGTCGAGGTTTTTCTGTTGGTTGCTGGGGAAATGGCGGGTGGTTCTTATAATGTATTTCCTCTTCAATATGAAATTTGAGGCGTGCAATCTCTGCCCATGCTGCCTGGAGCTGAGACCTAAGATCTCCAAAGGCCCAGCATGTAGGACAGTGTCCTAAATCTTGTAAGACTGTCCTTCTGAAAATTGTTCCACAGTACCTGCAGTTAATGAAATCCATTCCAAATAAGTTGCTGGGTTTGTAACTAGTCAGAGTAATTAGAAGGAAAAAAAAATGCAAGTAATGGTTTAATTGTGCTTTGTTTAACTTGTTATAACAAGTTAAATTACTAGTGCCCTGTGTAAAGATCACCTTGTGGAGGTCCCACTGATCCACCTTCCTGCTCTGCCACAGGAAATGTCACAACTGTGGTACCCTATAAAGGAGTGTAGCGTGGGTGGTTGGGGATGGGGTGGGTGGCTGGGCCTTCCCTGCCTAAAAGAAGAACCACCGGACGAAGAACAAGGAGGTAAGAGCAGAAACAATCAGTCAACAACAAATGCAGTAACCCTGAAAGCTTATCCTAATGTTAGATAAAACTGTAAAACCTGTAAAGCACCACCTGTAATAATTTCAGAGAAGATATACCCTGTAAGAAACACTTTGCTCCAGAGAAAATAAAGCAGTAACAGAAGATATACCTTGTAAAAGACAATTTGACTCAGAAGATTACAGCAGTAATCTGTTAGCACACACCTGTAGGCACACCTTGTAATAATGCAGAAGAAGGTATACCAGCAACAACAATTTGAATCAGAGAAAAATAAAGCAATGAAATGTTAGCAACAAACAGTAGCAATCCCTGTGAGTAAAAATAAAAACACCACCACACAGTAAATCTGCTTAGCCAAACTAAGTCTTAATCCTTCTCCCTTGCTCTGGTAAGTTTCTCTACTCTGCCTTTCAAGCAGTCTTAGAAGGAAAGAGCTCAGGTGAAGCTAGGTGCCTTGACCAGCAAACCAAGTCTTCTACCTCCAAGATATCAACTAACCTGACTTTTTAACCCTTCTTTCTGTGGAAATTACTGACAGTTTGCCAGCTCCACCCCCCACATACACACCTAATCCTTTGGAAGAGCTGTGGGAGGAAAAGCAATTAGCTCCTTCAATGTGAGAAGGAGACTGAAACACCTCTGAGACAACAAACCTTTTCAACAAACAAGAATAAAATAAAACACAGTGTCAAACAGTAATTTTGCTTAGCCCAATGATAAAAAAGTCACAAAAATGTAAGCTCCACCTGTAATACAGTAATTTCAGAGAAGATATACCCTGTAAGAAACACTTTGCTCCAGAGAAAATAAAGCAGTAACAGAAGATATACCTTTGCAAAAGACAATTTGACTCAGAAGATTACAGCAGTAATCTGTTAGCACACACCTGTAGGCACACCCTTGTAATAATGCAGAAGAAGGTATACCAGCAACAACAATTTGAATCAGAGAAAAAATAAAGCAATGAAATGTTAGCAACAAACAGTAGCAATCCCTGTGAGTAAAAAATAAAAACACCACCACACAGTAAATCTGTTAGCCAAACTAAGTCTTAATCCTTCTCCTTGCTCTGGTAAGTTTCTACTCTGCCTTTCAAGCAGTCTTAGAAGGAAAGAGCTCAGGTGAAGCTAGGTGCCTTGGCCAGCAAACCAAGTCTTCTACCTCCAAGATATCAACTAACCTGACTTTTAACCCTTCTTTCTGTTGGAAATTACTGACAGTTTGCCAGCTCCACCCCCACATACACACCTAATCCTTTGGAAGAGCTGTGGGAGGAAAAGCAATTAGCTCCTTCAATGTGAGAAGGAGACTGAAACACCTCTGAGACAACAAACCTTTTCAACAAACAAGAATAAAATAAAACACAGTGTCAAACAGTAATTTTGCTTAGCCCAATGATAAAAAGTCACAAAAATGTAAGCTCCACCTGTAATACAGTAATTTCAGAGAAGATATACCTGTAAGAAACACTTTGCTCCAGAAAAAATAAAGCAGTAACAGAAGATATACCTTGCAAAGACAATTTGACTCAGAAGATTACAGCAGTAATCTGTTAGCACACACCTGTAGGCACACCTTGTAATAATGCAGAAGAAGGTATACCAGCAACAACAATTTGAATCAGAGAAAAAATAAAGCAATGAAATGTTAGCAACAAACAGTAGCAATCCCTGTGAGTAAAAAATAAAAACACCACCACACAGTAAATCTGCTTAGCCATGGGCCTCAGTTCTCGGGCATCTCCTCCACTCTGCTTGCCTTCCCCCTCTTCGAGGCCAGTTGAGGGCAGAGTCCCCCTGGTACCTCAGAGCTCTATGTTTCCTTCTCTAAGTCACAGAGTGTTCAACTGGGAGGATGGCAAGTAGGGTCTTCGCCCTAATCTCTGAGGGAACTCCCTGGAACTCTCTTCACGATGCACTGGGGTGCCCCCCCTTTTTTGTCTTGGATAATCCTTTTGATTATGTAATCTTCTGGTAATCAGCTGCTTCAGTGCATTTTTAGGAGAGTCTGTGGGATTTTCTTCCCTCCTTCCTCTTCTCCTCCTCAGGGCACGGCTGTCCTATGGTTCTCTTCTCCTAAAGTGAGGTCTACGCCTATACCCTCGTGGGAAAACCTGTAGCTGTTTTTTTTTCTCACCTCCTTCTCCTCCTTTTCAGAGTCAATCTGGACACACTCCTTCTCTATCAGGACTGCTCTCCTTCTCCAAGGGACAGTTTGTGGAGGTACATGCTACAAGGTTTTCAAAACGTATACAGATAAAGGGTAGGAAGAGAGGTCAGTCTCCGCCAGTGCTTTTCTGAGGCCATCCCTATTTCCCTCAGGGCATTGGTACGTAGCCTCTGGAACCGGTGGGATCCTTGCTCCCTTGTCTTCATCTCCTCAGGATTTTGAAGCTATTACAAGCCAGTGATTTTCCAATTTAACATGGTGGAGAGCCCTCCTTCCTCCCCCTTTTATCCCTTACTCATATCTCTTCTTTCAAACAACATGAAGTCTTGCTGTATTCTGACTATTGCAGTGATCTCCAACCTTTGAACTGTCCCAGAGAACAAAGAGTTAACTTTCCACGCAAGGCATGGAACGCTGAGCTTGAGCTCAGTTGAAGCCTCTGTCTGCTGTTGTTTGAACCCCAACCGTCAGATTCTTTACTCCGCCTCACTGAACAGTCACTCCGGAGATTTCTCCTTCGCTCGGTTAAAAAAAGTCGGTTAAAGTGTCATTTTTTCGCTTGGTTTCAACCGAATTTCTGCTTCTAACCTGTCGGTTTCAGTCTCTGTCTGTGGTACCATGAGAACTAGATAGGTTTTCTATGTTAGTTTTCTGTGTGGAACTTGTAAACATTGGATCGGTTCAGTTTGAACCGATCAGGTTTGTGTAACAAACCTTTTGTCTTTATTAGAGTGTGGTAACCGGTCCGTATCGGTTCTAAAAACAACAGATTTAATTACGGTTTTTTTCCAAGACCCGTAACACAGTCAGGAACCGATAGGGGTATCTTGCCTGGCGGATTGCCGAAAAAGGGTAAGTTTTGGTTAGGATTGGCCATGTCTGAGAAACCCAAGAAAAAAACCGGGCCCACTGGGTTTCAACACTGTAGTGTGTGGAGTGAAGCCTTTGCTAAGGCTGACCCCCACACCACCTGTGTTTATTATCTGGGGTTTGACCACCTCAGTGCAGACTGCCAAATTTGTAAAAGTTTTCCCAAAGTTACCCTGGTTAAGAGAGTAGGTAGACTGAGGGAAAGGGAGGCCAAGAAGTCCGCTGACCCGGATGGCCAGCCCAGTTCGGTTCCGACCGAATCAGAAGGAGTGCCCTCTGACCAGGGCAAAAGGAGAACCGATTCTGAGGAGTCGGTTCCGGTTAATAGAAAAAGAAGGGATATATCATCCGGTTCGGATTCACAAGTTCTTTCTCCGACCGCTGATGAGATAGCCAAAGTGATAAGGATAGTTCAATCGCTAACTCGGTTCCGGCCGAACCGGCACCATCGGTCAGGGGCTCGGTTCGGTCGGTTCCCTTGGTTCCGGATTATACTTTAGAAGAATTTTATGAACCAGAGGAGGAGGAGGGAGAGTATGAAGATGATGATGATGATGGTGATTATGAAAGTCTGGATGTGCTTATTGACCCGGACATCTCCCCAGACAGACCTTCAGGTGTTTCTCCTCCTAAGCTTTCTGAGTCCCCTTCCCACTTTATGTTTTACAAGAAAGTGGCTGAAACCTTCCAGCTTCCTATGGAAGAAGCAGTAGAGGATCAGGAGGAGCCTGATTTTGTTGAGGTGATGGACATCCCAGAGTCCAGGAGATTGTCTATTCCCCTCCATAAATCTTTTGGGAAACAGACATTTAAAATTCTAAAAACTCCTAATTCCATACCTCCTGTGGACAATAGAATGGACAAGAGGTATAGTCTTTCAGGCTCAGACACGGAGTTCCTTTCCCAGCAATGCAGCCATGTTGGGGTAGTGCTGGCTGCTCCCTGTGATAAGGCAAATATTCCCTTGGCTTCACATCCCCCAGACAAGGACTTCAGGAGGATTGATGCCTTGGCAAAGAAACAATACATGGCAGCATCCTTGGGACTCAGGCAGGCTAACTATATGGCCTACATAGCTAGATACCAGAAGTCCAGGTGGGACACTGTGATGGCTCTAGCTAAACAGGCCCCTGACCAGCTTGCCAAGGAGCTGGAGCGGGTGGCTGCGGATGGGATTGAGGCATCCAAGATGCAATTTCATGCTGCTGTGGACTCCAATGATGTTTCGTCTAGAGTCATGGCTACATCTGTGACCCTTCAGAGGATGGCTTGGCTCAGATGTACTAGCCTATACCCAGGCTAAGGCCATGGATTTTCCTGTCATTGGTAATTCTCTGTTTGGGGAGCAGACAGAGAATTACATGAAGAAAATGGTCGAGTACAGGACCACCTACAGGAGTGCTCAGGCCAAAGAAAGGCAAGCCACTCCTCAGAGGCAGCATTCCAGGGGCAGGGGCAGGCCTTTTCATAGGCCTTTCTACCAAGCCCAGGCCTCCGCTTCTGCTTTTGCTCAGAGGGGGTTCTTTAGAAGGAGAGGCAGACGGGGTATGAGCAGGCCTGCTTCCACCGCTCAGCCTAAAGCCCCTGCCAAGCAGACATCCTGATGGGTCTGCCTGGGCCGATTCTCCACTACCTGTAGGGAGCAGGCTGGCTTACTTTGTCCAGGACTGGAAGTCTTTAACATCAGACAAGTGGGTCCTGGAAGTAATAAGCCAGGGACTGGTTCTCAGCTTCAAAAAATTTCCCAAGATGAGAACCAGATCCTTTCCACCTGCAAATCCTTCAGAGGCCCTTGCCCTAGAGGCAGAGGTTTCTTCCCTCTTGGCTCTCAGAGCCATAGAAAGGGTTTCTACCCTACACAGGGGCAAAGGATTGTACTCCAGGTACTTCCTAACCCCCAAAAAGACAGGAGAATGGCGGCCCATCCTGGATCTGAGATACCTAAACAAGCACCTTTTAAAGCCAAAATTCAAAATGGTGAGACTGGGGAATAATTCTGCCCTCTCTAGGGCCAGGGGACTGGCTAGCCTCCCTGGACCTCAAAGATGCCTATTTTCACATTCCCATCAGGTGCTCCCACAGAAAGTACCTCAGGTTCGAGTTGCCCTCAGGCCACTATCAATTCAGAGCAATGCCCTTTGGTTTAACATCAGCCCCAAGGGTGTTCACAAAGTGCCTGGCAGTAGTGGTTGCTTTCCTAAGGAGAAAAAAGATCTCCATCTTTCCACACCTGGACGACTGGCTCATAGTAGGTCAGTCTCCAGACCAAATCAAGTCACATCTACAGATAATTCAGCAAGTGCTCACTTCCTTAGGGTTCCTCCCAAACCTTCCAAAGTCAGTTCTAGAGCCAGTGCAGCTCCTCATCTTTATAGGGGCGGAGCTGGATACAATAAAAGCAAAGGCCTTCCTTCCCCTGGACAGGGCAAGGACACCAATAGAACTGGCCTCTTCTTTCACCCTTCAGATGTCTCGACCAGCAAGGCACTTCTTGCAGCTCCTGGGCCACATGGCAGCCTCTACAGCAGTGGTCCAGGGGGCAAGATTTCAGATGAGGGACATTCAGTTCCACTTGAGAACCTTCTGGTCCCAGAGAAAGGATTCCCTGACCAAACTAGTCCCAGTGACTCGAACCCTGATCCAGGCTTTGCAGTGGTGGCAGGATCAGGACAATTTAAGGCAAGGAGTTCCTTTTGTCACTCAGTCTCATTTTCTAATCCTCACCACAGACGCCTCCCTCTTGGGCTGGGGAGCCCACTTGGGGGATCTTACCACCCAAGGGCTGTGGTCACCTCAAGAATCCCTGCTTCACATCAATCTCTTGGAACTCAGAGCAGTGTTTCTGGCACTACAAGCTTTTTCCAAGTCTGTTCAGAACAAAGTAGTCCAGATCAGAACAGACAATACCACCACAATGTGGTACATCAACAAGCAAGGGGGCACTCGGTCTACGGCTTTGTGCACAGAAGCAATGAAGTTGTGGTCTCTGGCCTATTCCCTGCAAACTTCTCTCACAGCATTTCACCTCCCAGGGAAGGACAATGTCCTAGCAGATGCTCTTAGCAGGATATCTCAGGGCCACCATGAATGGTCCCTAGATCCCCTAGTTTTGAAGGTGATTTTCTCCAGATGGGGCACTCCACAGATAGGTCTTTTTGCAGCCCCAGACAATCACCAACTTCCTCTCTTTTGCTGCAGACCGCCAGTATTGGGCTCAGTCCCACTGGATGCTCTGTTACTCAATTGGGAAGGGAAGTTCCTGTATGCCCCCCCCCCCTTCCCTCTCCTGTTCAAGGTACTAGTCAAGATCAGGTCTTAACCCTGCAAAGTGATTCTGATCGCTCCAGACTGGGCCAGACATCCCTGGTACCCACTGTTGCTGTTGTTAGCAGTCCATCTTCTCCTGTCTCTTCCCAGGAATTACAACCTGTTGACATCCTCTCAGGGGAGGGTTTGGTATCTGAATCTCAAATCTCTCAATCTCAAGGCCTGGCTCTTGAAGAGTTAGAGTTTGCTGATCTGCACCTCTCTCAAGGTGTCCTGGATATTCTAAAGGCTTCTCGAAAGCCTTCCACCAGAAAGACTTAAAACTCCAAATGGAAAAGGTTCACTATTTGGTGCTCTGGTAAGCATGTTTCTCCAGAATCCGCTGGGTTGCCTACAGTCCTCGACTATATGGTTCATCTCAATGGCTTAGGACTCAGACCAGCTACACTCAAAGTACATTTGGCAGCTGTTTCTGCTTTTTTGTCAGTAGGCAAGCCCTCTTCTCTTTCAGCCCATCCTGTATTTTGCAAATTCTTCAAGGGACTGTTGCACACTAATCCTCCCTTCAGGGGAGCCTGCTCCTGCTTGGGACCTTAATGTTTGCATTGCTCAGCTTATGCACCCCCCTTTTGAGCCTTTGTCCTCTGCGGAGCTTAAGTACTTGACTTGAAAAACTGTGTTTTTGGTAGCCATTACCTTTGCCAGGCGCATCAGTGAATTGCAAGCCCTGTCAGTGGAGCCTGAGTTCATCTCTTGCCATAGAGATAAAGTGGTCCTAAGAACTAACAGGAAGTTTTTGCCTAAGGTGGTTTCAGATTTCCACCTTAATCAGTCTGTGTCTCTTCCTGTTTTCTTCACTGACCATTCCTCCTCTTGAGAGAGGAGGCTGCACAGCCTGGACGTAAAAAGGGCTCTTAGCTACTACATAGAGTGCACCAAGGGTCACAGGTTTGACTCCCTCCAGTTGTTCCTCACTTATGGAGAGGTCGGTAAGGGAAAACCTGCCACTAAAAGATCTATTGCCAGGTGGATTGTCTGTTGTATACAATTCTGCTTCGAAAAATTGGTAGAATCACCCCTCAGGCCTGAGGGCTCACTCTACTAGAGGTACAGCTGCTTCCCTGGCTGCTGCCAGGGATATTCCTATCTTAGAGATTTGTCAAGCAGCCACCTGGAAAACAGTCCATACTTTCACCAAGCATTACTCTCTGGATATCCAGGCTAGGAGTGATGCTCGGTTTGGCACAGCAGTACTTCAGAGTCTATTCCCAAAGTAGGTTCTGTCCCTCCTCCATGGAGTTACTACTTGGTAGTCTGCAACAGTCAGAATACAGCAAGACTTCATGTTGTTTGAAGAAAAAATTACTCACCTTAGTAATGTTGTTTCTTCTAATGGAGTCTTGCTGTATTCTGACCTCCCCCCGCCTCCCTCTCAGAACCTGGTTTTTGGGATGTGGGTGGGCAGGAGCAGTGTTGGCACCTAGAGGTGCCCCTTTTTCTCACCCTCCTTTATTTTGGGTGTGTGTTGTGTTTTGTTTTTTGGGTTTCCTGACTCGAGTCTTTGCTTTGAAACCGAAAAAACCCTTTTTTTATCAAATTTAGTTGCCAGTTGGCTAGTGTGAGTTTACAGTTTCCACACAGAACTCCCAGTGAGTATAGCTCATAAAGATCTGACGGTTGGGGTTCAAACAACAGCAGACAGAGGCTTCAACCGAGCTCGAGCTCAGCGTTCCATGCCTTGCATGGAAAGTTAACTCTTTGTTCTCCAGGGCAGTTCAAAGGTTGGAGATCACTGCAATAGTCAGAATACAGCAAGACTCCATTAGAAGAAACAACATTACTAAGGTGAGTAATTTTTTCTTCTTCTTGTGTCTCTTTTCTGTCTCTCTCTTCTTTCAAACAACATGAAGTCTTGCTGTATTCTGACATATGCAGTTAGCACCAGCTCTTGAACTGCTCCAGAGAGGAAAAAGTTAACTCTATGTCAGAACATAGAATGTTAGGCTCGAGCTCGGTTCAGACCTCTGTCTGCAGCACTTCAAAGTGTAATCGTCAGATTGTTTAATCCGCCTAACTGAACATTCGCTCCGGAGATTGCTCCTTTGCTTGTCGGTTCAGTCCTAGTAAAACGTTGGTTTTATACCGTTTTTTGTCTTTATTTTTTTGGTTACTGTCTGCGGTACAGTAAGTGTTATAGGTAGTGGACTTTAGTTTAACTACTGTTTATTTCTGTGTGGAAATTGTAAAGTTTGTCAGTCGATCTGGATAGGAACCGATTGTGTTGTTTTTAGTTTTATTCTTTAATGTCTTAGTGTGAGGTGCCGATCCCTGTCGGTTTCAAAAAAACATAAACATAATTTTTGGACTTTTTTTTTTTACACAGCCCTTAACACAGTTGGTAACCGATAGGGGGTCTTGCCTGGCTTTTAAGCTGCTAAAGGGTAAGTGGTTAGGATGGCTACGTCTGAGAAACCCAAGACAAAACCGGGCCCACTGGATTTTAACACTGTAGTGAGTGTGGGGATGCCTTTGCTAAGGCAGACCCTCACACCACTTGTGTTTATTGTCTGGGGTTTGACCACCTCGATTCAGACTGCCAAATATGCAAAAAATTTTCCGCAGGCCACCCTGGACAAGAGATTGGATAGGCTTAGGGAAAAGGAGGCAGAGAAGTCCGCTGATCCGGATGGCCAGCCTGGTTCAATTCCGACTGAACCTGAGGGAGTGCCCACTGACCTGGGCGATACTTCCTCAGGCAAAAGGAGAGCCGATCCTGAGGGGTCAGTTCCGTCAAAGAGAAAGAAAAAATCGTCCGGTTTGGATCCAGAACCATTATGTCCAACCGCCGAAGAGATAGCCAGGGCGATTAGTATTGTGGAATCGCTCCATTCGGTTCCGTCTGATCCGGTGCCTCCTGGTAGACGGTCGGTTCCTCCGGTTCCGGAATACTGTCCGGATGATTATTATGAACTGGATTTGGAAGGGGAAGAAGGGTACGACAACGATGATGATGATGGTGGTGTGGAAGGTCTGGATGAGCCCATTGAACCGGACATCTCCCCAGACAGGCCTTCTAATGTTTCCCCTCCCAGGCTTTCTGAGTCCCCATCCCACTACTTGTTCTACAAAAAAGTGGCAGAAACCCTCTAGCTCCCTCTGGTTGAAGCTGTTGAGGAACAAGAAGAGTCTGACTTTTTAGAAATGATGGACATCCCAGAGTCCAAGAGGCTGTCTATTCCCCTCCATAAATCTCTTGGGAAACAGACACAAATAATTCTCCAAACACCAAATTCTTTACCTCCTGTGGACAAGAGAATGGACAGGAGGTATATGCTGTCAGGCTCATCTATGGAGTTCTTACTCCAACAATGCAGCCATGTTGGGGTCGTGCAGGCTGCAGCCTGTGACAAGGCTAACATACCCTTGGCTTCACACACCCCAGATAAAGATTCTAGGAAGGTGGATGCTATGGCCAAAAAACAGTACTTGGCATCCTCCTTGGGACTCAGGCAGGCAAACTATATGGCCTGCACAGCCAGATACCAAAAGTCCAGATGGGATACTGTTCTGGAACTGGCTAAACAGGCTTCCTCCCAGCTAGCCAAGGAGCTGGAGGAGGTGGTTGCTGATGGGATTGAGGCATCTAAGATCCAATTTCATGCTGTTGTGGTCTCAAATGATGTGTCATCATGAGTCATGGCTACATCTGTGTCTCTTCAGAGATTTGCTTGGCTCAGATGTACTAGCCTTTCACAGGACACTCAGGCTAAGGCCATGGATTTCCCTGTGGTGGGTAATTCTCTGTTTCGGGAGCAGCCAGAGAATTACATGAAAAAGGTGGATGAGTACAGGACCACCTATAAGAGTGCACAGGCCAAGGAAAGGCAGGCAACTCCTTAGAAGCTGCAGTCTAGGGGCAGGGGCGGACATTTCTACCAGGCACAGGCCTCCTCTTCTTTTCCTCAGAGGGTGTTTCTTCAGAGGGAGAGGCAGAAGGGGGATGAGCAGGGCTGCATCCTCCTCCTCCCAGTCTAAGGCTCCTGCCAAGCAGACACCCTGATGTGTCAGCCCGGGTCGACTCCCCTATTCCAATAGGAGGCAGGCTGGCTTACTACTTCCAGGCCTGAAAGTCTGTCACCTCAGACAAGTGGGTCTTAGAGGTAGTAAGCCAGGGACTGTCCCTCAGCTTCAAAAAATTTCCAAAGCTGAGGATCATCTCCGAAATGATTGCCCTAGAGGCAGAGGTTTCCTCTCAGCTGGCTCTCAGAGCCATAGAGAGAGTTCCTACTCCACACAGGGGCAAGGGTCTATACTCCAGATACTTCCTTACCCCAAAAAAGACAGAGAAGTGGCGGCCCATCCTAGACCTAAGATACCTAAACAAGCACCTTGTCTAGCCAAGATTCAAAATGGTGACTCTGGGAATAATTCTTCCCTCTGAGGCCAGGGGATTGGTTGGCCTCCCTGGACCTCAAGGATGCCTGTTTTCACATTCCCATCAAGTGCTCCCACAGAAAGTACCTCAGGTTTGAATTGCCTTCAGGCCATTATCAGTTCAGAGCAATGCCCTTTGGGCTAACATCAGCTCCAGGGGTGTTCACAAAATGCCTAGTAGTAGTAGTGGCCTTTCTCAGGAGACACAAAAATCTCAATTTTTCCGTACCTGGACGACTGGCTTATTGTGGGACAGTCCCCAGACCAAGTCAAGTCAGACCTACAAGTGAAGTGACACAACAATTGCTCACTTCCCTGGGGTTTCTCCTCAGTCTACCAACATCAATTCTCAAACCAGTACAACTCATGACCTTCATAGGGATAGAGTTGGATACTGTCCAAGCAAAGGCTTTTCTTCCTCTGGCAAGGGTAAAGGCCCTTACAGACCTGGCTTCTACCTTCCGCCTTCTGGTGTCTTGACCAGAAAAATATTTTCTTCAGCTCCTAGGCCATATGGCAGCTTCCACTGCAGTGGTATAGGGAGCCAGATTTCAGATGAGGGACATTCATTTTCATCTGAGGTCCTTTTGGTCCCAGAAAAAAGATCCTCTAACCAGATTGATCCCAGTGACTCAAGACACTGATCCAGGCTCTCCAATGGTGGTTGGATCAGGACAGTCTCAGGCAAGGAGTCCCATTCATCAGTCAGACTCATTCAGTGGTACTAACCACAGATGCATCTCTTCTAGGCTGGGGGGCTCACTTAGGTACCCTCACAGCACAGGGAGCGTGGTCTCCTCAGGAGTCTCTTCTTCATATCAGTCTTCTGGAGCTCAGC
Organism: Neoceratodus forsteri; assembly: GCA_016271365.2. NCBI lineage: Eukaryota > Metazoa > Chordata > Ceratodontiformes > Ceratodontidae > Neoceratodus > Neoceratodus forsteri. Next base: position 1,349,249,733 of record CM057456.1, on the reverse strand, counting down.
ACAGTACTCCTGGCTTTTCAAGCTTTCTCGGACTCAGTAAGGAACAAGGTGGTTCAGGTCAGAACAGGCAATACCACCACCATGTGGTACATCAACAAGCAGGGAGGCACTCGGTCTATGGCCTTATGCATGGAAGCCATGAAAATGTGGTCTCTGATTTATGCCCTGCCGGCATCTCTGGTAGCAGTCTATCTACCAGGGAAGGACAATGTGCTAGCAGATGCTCTGAGCAGGATCTCTCTGGGCCATCACGAATGGGCCTTGCATCCCTTCATTTTGAAAGTAGTCTTCTTAAGGTGGGGCACTCCAGAAATAGATCTCTTTGCAGTCCCGGACAATCATCAACTTCCCCTCTTCTGTTGCAGACCTCCAGTCATGAGCACAATTCCCTTGGATGCTCTGGTTCTGAATTTGGGGGGTGCAAATTCATTTATGTCTTTCCTCCCTTTCCCCTGTTATTCAAGGTCCTGGTCAAGATCAGGTCACAACCATGCAAGGTGATCCTGATTGCACCAGACTGGGCCAGACAGCCTTGGTATCCCCTGTTGATGTCCCTAGCAGTCCATATTCCCATATCTCTTCCCTAGCCACACAAGCTGTTAACCTCATCTCAGGGGAGAATCTGGTACCCCAATCTTCAGTCTCTCAACCTCAAGGCTTGGCTCTTGAAGAGTTAGAGTATGCAAGTCTGCACCTGTCTCAGGGGGTCTTGGATATTCTTAAAGCCTCTCGAAAGCCTGCCACCAGAAAAACTTATAATTCTAAATGGAAGAGATTCATTATCTGGTGCTCCAGTAAGGATGTTTTACCAGACACTGCTGATCTGGGCTACTGTTCTGGATTATATGGTTCATCTCAATGGCCTAGGCCTCAGGCCAGCCACTCTGAAAGTTCACTTAGCAGCTGTCTCTGCTTTTCTGTCAGTGGTGAATGTTTCCTCCCTGGCATCTCGCCCTGTTTTCTGTAAGTTCTTCAAAGGGTTGCTTCACACCAGCCCTCCTTTTAAGGACCCTGTCCCTGCTTGGGATCTTAATGTTTGCATTGCTCAGCTTATGCAACCCCGATTTGAGCCAATGGCTTCAGCAGAACTTAAGTACTTGACTTGGAAAACTGTGTTCCTGGTAGCTATCACATCTGCCAGGTGTATTAGTGAGTTACAAGCTCTGTCAGTGGAGCTGGATTTTATCTCATTCCATAGAGATAAGGTGGTCCTTAGAACTAATAGGAGGTTCTTACCCAAGGTGGTTTCAGATTTTCATCTGAACCAGTCCATGTCTCTTCCTGTTCTTCACTGATCGCTCTTCTTCAGGAGAAAGAAGGTTACACATTTTGGATGTTGAGGGCACTTAGTTACTACTTTGAGTATACTAAGGCACTATCGTTTGACTGTTCTCAGCTGTTTCTCACTTATGGTGAAGTGGAAAAGGGTAAACCAGCTACTAAGAGAACTACTGCCAGGTGGATTGTCTCTTGTATTCAATTCTGCTAAGAAAAGCTAGGCAAAATACCCCCCTCAGGCCTGAGGCTCATTCGACTAGGGGTACAGCTGCTTCTCTAGCTGCGGCCAGAGATATACCTTTGTTAGAAATATGCAAAGCAGCCACCTGGAAAACAGTCCATACATTTACCAAGCATTACTCTCTGGATATCCAGGTTAGGAGTGATGGTAGGTTTGGTACAGCAGTTCTGCAGAGCCTATTCCCAAAATAGGTTTGGTACCCTCCTCCTGGGAGGTACTGCTTGGTAGTCTGCATATGTCAGAATACAGCAAGACTTCATGTTGTTTGAAGAAAAAATTACTCACCTTAGTAATTGTGTTTCTTCTAATGGAGTCTTGCTGTACTCTGACCTCCCTCCCTGCCTCCCCTCTCAGAATCTGTTTTTGGGAAATGTGCTGGCAGGTACAGTGTTGCCTCTCAGGGGTGTACTTGGCACTCCTCCCTTTTAGAAGGGGGAGTGGGTTTTCAATTAAGTTGTTTCTGTAGTTATATTTTGGTCTACTACCTGATTATTTTTTGGGGTTCTTGACTCAAGTCTTTTGGGGACCCAAAAATCTGTTGGCTGTTGTATTTACAATTTCCACTTAGGAGGTGTAGCTAGTATTGGCTCGTAAGAATCTGACAGTTACACTTTGAAGTGCTGCAGACAGAGATTTGAACCGAGCTTGAGCCCAGCGTTCTATTCTCTGGTATAGAGTTAACTCTTTCCTCTCCGGAGCAGTTCAAGCGCTGGGGCTAACTGCATATGTCAGAATACAGCAAGACTTCATTAGAAGAAACACAATTACTAAGGTGAGTAATTTTTTCTTCTGTGAGACCACCCAAGGATTGGGGCCTTATGGCCACTTAGGGTAGGAATCTCTTCCCTCTGTCCCCTAATCAGCTTATACCCTTCCTTATCCTATTCCCTCGGCTCTCTTGCCTCACACTGTTTTTCTCCATCTCCTGTATCATCCTCTACAACTTAACAGAACTGGGATGGAGGAGGAGTCTGTGGCACCTAACGGCCAAGCCTCATGCGCTGCGCAGTGCCTCGGCCATGTGGGTGGTGCCATCGACACCGACCTCCCCCCCCAAAAAAAAAAAAATTGCCCAGCAGTAATGAATGGTGAAGATACAAGAGAAGATCAAGAATTACGGTAAGTTAGTAATTTTCACTTCCTGACCTCCATGGGAGTCCTGCTGAATTTTGAGAAGTCGCAGCTTCAACCCTCTCAGCAGCTTCTCTTTATTGGTGCCCTCTTGGACACCACCAAGGCAAGGGCCTTCTTCCAGGAAGACGGAAGGTAATCCATCCTCCAGATGGCACATTTCATCATGATGAACAAGTCCATTTGGGCCTACTCCGTGCAGCAGATGCTAGGCCTCATAGCCTCTTCTGTTTTCACAGTGCCTCATGAGAACATCCCAGTGGATGCTCAGCATGCAGTGGTTTCCGACAGTGCATCCTCAGTCTTACCCCATCACAGTGATGAAGCCCCTGCTCCAGTCACTTGTGTGGTGGACACAGGAGGACAGTCTCCTCCAAGGCCTCCCCTTCTCACCACCAGAGCCTCGGATAACCCTCATCACAGATGCATCTCTTCTTGGGGTGGGGAGCCCATTGCCAGCATCACCACACTCAGGGAGTCTGGATCCCTGCAGAGTTGCATCTCCACGTCAACATCTTGGAAATGAAAGCAGTCCTATACGCCTTTCAGGCTCTGGTGGACTTGGTCCACCGCAAAGTAACCTCCTGCAGACAGACAAGTCATTCATGTATTACATCAACAAACGGGGGAGCACACTCTTATCCTCTTTGCAAGGAAGCAATGAGAGTGTGAGAATGGTGTCTGGAGCAGGACACTCTGATACAAGCAATTTATTTGCCAGGGGCTCAGAACGGTGTGGCAGACCAGCTGAGTTGGACAGAAACAAATCCTCATGAGTGGCCGTTGGCCCCAGGCATCATACAGTCTCTCTTCGATGAATCCGGAATCCCAGAGCTGAACCTTTTTGCATCCCCACTCAACACCAAACTGCCTCAATTCTGCTCCAAAAATCCAGAACCTGGTGTTTTCTGTCAGGATGCATTCAGGCTGCAATGGACAAATTGCTTTGTGTACGTATTTCCTCCTGGTCCTCTAATTCACAGGGTACTACTCAAGCTGGAAGCTCACGGGGGCAAAATGATTCTCATTGTCCCATGCTGGCCTCAGCAGATGTGATTTCCACTGCTCAACAACTTATCAGTTGCCCCTCCGAGGCCACTTCCCCTGGGGATGGACCTACTGATGCAGGGGTCCCTGGTTCATTCCAACCTACACTCCCTTCATCTTCAAGCCTGGCGCCTGAAGGGAGAGAAGTCAGCAGGTATAAGGTCTCTAAGTGGGTCTCCAAGATTCTTCTGGCTGCTAGCAAGCCCTGTACCAGAAAGACTTACACAGCCAAATGGAGATGTTTTTCTGAGTGGTTCCTCGAAATCCTGCATAGATCCATTCCTATGCCCACCGGCCAAAGTTTTGGAGTACCTTCTGGACCTTTCTGATGCTGGCCTTCAATACTCCTCAGTTAAGGTCCATATGTGCACTATTTCAGCATACCACAAGCAAGTTCAGAGCCTCGTTCTAGTTCAGTTACCTCTCTTTAAGAGGTTCTTGAATGGCATTTTGCACACAAGGTCCCCAGTCAGGAAGCCTGTCACTTCCTAGGACATCAGCCTTGTGTTAGATAGGCTCACTTGTGAGCTCTTTGAACCCTTGGCTACATGTAACCTCAGATGTTTAACTTGAAAAACTAAATGTCTTCCTTTGTCAGTCTTCACCATTCATTACTGTTGGGTGAGCTGCCAGAGGCATGCACCTGTACGGGAGTTGTTTTTTTTGGGGGGGGGGGGGAGTCTGTGTCAATGCCACTGCCAACAAGGCCGACGCATTGCATGGCATACGCAAGTTGGCCGTTAGGTGCCGCAGACTCCCTCCTCCACCCCAGTTCTCTTTCTCCCACCGTTGAGGTTGCACCTGCTGTGTGAGTCTCAGTTATTTGCTGTCATCAGGCCTACCTGTTCGTCGACACAGTTTCCTGCTTCTTCATCCTGATTCTGATTCACCTGACGTTGTTGGATACCAGTAAGAGTGTTCTTTTTATTATTATTGCCAAAGGCGCCGGGTCTTTTTTCTGTGACTTGTTCAGTTCTTTTCTTGTCATGTCAGGTTCGGGGGCGAAGAGAAAATTCAAAGCGGGCCATGCCCTCATGCGTCGGTGCCCCTGTTGCTGGCATTTTTCCGTGACAGACCAACATGACGTTTGTCTGTGCTGCCTGGGTCCCAACCATGATATGGACAACTGCGACACCTGTTTCTCCCCTTGTTTTGGTTTGGGCTGTGAAGGTACTGCTTCTTTGTTGCTGACCCTTCTTACACGTGTCGCAAGGGCTATCTTATGCCCACCCCTTTTTAGGTTAGGTATTATACTTTGGTTACATTGCACCTCTTCGTAAAAAAGGTACTGAGACGTTAAGGGCTGGTGCCAAGGTGTAAGCCGTGCCGTGCCAGCTAGTCTTATGGTGCCATGCATGAATGTAACCTACCTCAACACTGGTCTCCTGAAAAGTTATGGCTTCCATAGGGTCCTAGTGCCCCCTGGCTCAGAACCCATCAGTGTGAATCAATGGTGAAGATGGTCCAAGAAGATCAAGAATTACAGTATGTACATAATTTTCATTTCCTGATTGGTTTCCTGGAACTGGAGAAGAGTTTAACTTTGTGGTTCCCGCTTTAACACAATAACATTTATTTCTGTTAAATACATAAACAAAACTGCATGTTTTACACTCTTTATTCAGTCGATTGGTATGACTGAAAGCCTAAGGAAAGGAAAGGGAAAGGGGAAATTGGTTAACCCAGGAAAGGTGCACTAAGCCAGAGCTTGTTTCCAGGTGCGGCCTGGGAGCACAAGGAAGTTGTCACCTACCCAGGGTCACACAGTATGCAAGTGGGGGCTAATGGGATTAAAACCCAGGTTTCCAGGTTTGCAGCTCAGTGCCCTTAACCGCAATGCTATACTGCCTCCTAAAAGAACAAGGCCTACAGCAGGGGTTGAAACTGGCACCGGCCCACTAGCGAAATGCTGGTTGATTTTGTTTTGGGATAGTAAGAGTTTCCTTTAACTAGCCCTACGGGCTTGTATTGTAAGATTTCAATAAGTATACCATCTGGACCACCGGATCTGAAAAATGCATACTTCCATATCTCTGAGACACTCCCACAGAAAATACCTACGATTCAGCTCAGGAAAAGAGCAGTATCAGTTTGGTACACTTCTTAAACAAAGGAACAGGTATAAGAGACCAATATTGTTCCTCAGAATGGGTCAGGGTAGCAGTGAGGGCCAAACAAAAAAAGTCTTTACCAGGTACAAGGAAATGCAAGGGGAGGAAGAGTGAGGAGAATACCAGTTGAGAACTAAGGAGTAAAGAGGTGGTTAGGGAGGCAAAAGCAGACTTAGAACTGCATATTGCAGAGTTGGTCAAGGGAAGGGGGAGCAGTTCTTCGTATGTATTAGGGACAAATGAATGAAAGGAGGGGGAATTATTAGGCTATCTGAGGGAGGCAGAGTAACGATTACTTTTGCTCAGTCCTCACAAGGTAAGATAGCAGGCCCCTGCCAGAAGGTGGCATCAAGGTGACCATAAAAGGGGTCCCAGAGATGAGGCAACCAGTATTTACCAGCAAAAGAGTCCGGAAGGGACTAGTGGTCCTAAAGATACATCAGGCCCCAAAGGCCTGATGGGCTGCATCCAAGAGTACTCAACAAACTGGCAGCAGAATGGGCTGAACCCCTGGTAGGGCACTTCAGTAGCTCATTACAGATTGGGGTAGTTCCAAAAGACTGGAGGGTAGTGAACATAGTTCCTCCATAATGGGGAGACAAGGAGCAAGTGGGGAACTACAAACCTGTCAGTCTTACCTCTGTTGTTGGTAAACTGATGGAGTCACTGCTCAAAGAGGACTTGTGGACTACCTAGAAAGCAACAGACTCCAGGAGGTAAATGGCATGGGTTCATGGAAGGGAGGTCTTGTTAGGAAACCTAATATTTTTCTTTGGTGACGAGGATATTTGATAGGGGCCATGCTATGGATTTACTCTAACATAAAACCCAGGGGAAGAATACACAATGGGAGGTGAGTTAATAACAACAAAAATCGAAAGACACCTAGGAGTATTTATATCAGATGACCTAAAGGTGGGCAAACAATGGGGGAAGGCAGTAAGGAGGGCTGGGGGGATACTGAGATGCGTAGGGAGAGGCATCAACAGTAGAAAACAGGAAGTTGTTATCCCTCTGTACAGGCAGTTGGTGAGACCCCATCTGGAGTACTGTATGCAATTCTGGAGACCCCATCTCTGCAAAGACATACAGTGGAGGCTGTTCAGAAGAGGGCAACCAAAACGGTGCAGGGTCTGCACCAGAAGACATACGAGGAGAGACTAAAGCAGCTTAATATGTATACCCTTGAGGAAAGGAGGGGAAGGGGGGGCATGATAGAAACTTTCAAGTATCTCAAGAGAATTAACAAAGTACAAGAGGGTAGTATCTTTCAGAAGAGATGTGCAAGAACAAGAGGGCACAATTTGAAGATAGAGGGGGGGCAGCTAAGAAGTAATGTTAGAAAGTATTTTTTCACAGAGAGGGCTGTGGATGCATGGAGCAGCCTTCCTGAGGAGGTTGTGGAGTCAGGAACAGTGGGAGAATTCAAGAATGCATGGGACAGGCATAAGGCAATTCTAGTAGGGGTTAGGAGGAAGTAAACTGTTGATTAACTAGAATCTGCAGCTTATCCATAAGGTAGGGAAATGGGCAGACTAGGTGGGCCAAGCAGTCCTTATCTGCCATCAAATTATGTGTTTCTATGTTTATTTCAGCTTCTGCAAGGCTTTCAACTCACTGCCTCACAGAAGATTGCTAAAGAAGATGGAGGATCTGGGTGTGGCAAGGGACATAGTAAGATGGGCAGGAAATTGAGTGAAAGAGAAGCAGCAAGAGAGTTGTGACTAATGGGGTCAAATCAGAAGAGAAGGAGCTCGTGTGGGCTGCCACAGGGATCCGGCCGGGGTCCTATCCTCTTCGGTGTGTTCATTAGCTACATTGGAGAAGGAATCCGGGGCAAACTGTGTCTCTTCGCAGATGACACCAAGCTCTGTGGGATGGTAGATAGCATTGAGGGAATTAGGGAGATGCAAATGACCTGCGAAGACTAGAGAGGTGGTATAAGGTTTAGCAGTTGATATTCAGTGTCAAAAAGTACAAAGTGATGCACCAAGGGACAAGAACCCGAGGACAGAGTACTGGATTGGAGGGGTAAAGCTGAGCACTACTGCTGAGGAAGGGAACTTACAGCAGCAGTCATCATTGGTGACTCCTTTAAACAGTCAAGCCAGTGCAACAAAGCCTATAATAAGGCAAATAGGGTGCTCTGATTTATCTGAAGGAGTATTGACAGTAGAAGAAAAGATGTATTAGTACCTTTTTATAGATCGTTGGTGAGGCTGCACATAGAGTACGTTGCCCAGATCTTTCTGGACATAAAGTCTCTACCACTTATTCACACTATTGGGACTGCGCCAGTGGGGCCAAAATCACTTGAGGAGGGCTGGGCGCTGAGTTGGGACCGGCCATGCGCAGCACCCAGCAGCTGGCTGCTTTTCATATAGGCTGTCTCAGCATCGACCCTCCAAAGGCCCCGGTTCCTTTCTTCCTGCCGTCTAGTGCACTTCAGTGATGATGTTGCTCACCCACCGGGAGTCAGTTCTTCTCATCTATATGACAGCAGTTATAGTCGTTCAGTATTTATTAGTTTTTGTTTATTTTCATAAATTTATTTTAAAAAAAAAAGTCAGTTTTCATCATCGAAGAAGTCTTCAGCCCGCCTTCAACGGAGTCGACCATGAACAGGGCCGGTGATGGTAGGGAGACTTCGTATGAAGGCTGTGTTTTCAGCAGGGCTGTGTCTGGTCCACTGCCCTCATGGTGGGGGGATATCTGGCTACAGGCAGTCCAGTGCTCAGGGGGATGGGCGGTCCTCCCTAAAGCACAAAAAGAAGTGGTCCCATTCTCAATCTTCGTTGAGGACTCGGCACTGCTCAGCCTCAAGTTCTTTTTCAACATCCTGGTTGAAGAAGAAATGGTACCACTCAAGGTCACCCTCTGGTATGTCTGCGTGTTGATCGTCAGTGGCTAGGGGCAGGGGTTCGACTCTGGGGTCCCCTACAGCCTCTCTTCCTGGTGACTGGCATCCTCAACTCTGGAGTCCCTCCCTGCCCCCTGGAGGGTTCTCCCTTGAGCAGTTTCATCATTCGGCCACTCTTGTGGAGCAGTGGGTTCGGCGGTTGTCCCGTCTGTCCGACCTGGCAAGTCCTTCTCCCGGGGCCTTCAGGCCTAACAGTTTCGAACCTGCGGGCGGGGCGGGTGGGATTTCCTAGTCACCTGGCACCTTTTCTGGTGCCATTGATGCCACACTGTGCTGCTTTTCCCCCTCTTGTGGTTGTGGCACAAGGGCCAGCGCAGGTACCATTCTGTCCTGCTGATTTTCTCAGATCTTCCTCCCTGACTCCGGGGATGGGGTTGGTAGCCTCTGGTTTTGTGGCACCTGCTCTCTGGGCCGGCGCTGTCTTCTCTTACGGCGCCACACCTGGTGCCGGCCCCGTCTATGGTTTTCAACTCTGATTTGCGGAGCGCCTCCTCCTCTTTTTCCTCCTTTTCCTATCTATTCTGTCCTTCCAGAACTAGTAGGGGACAATATTGAGCCTGATCCTGATCTTCGATTAGGGGATGACTTTGACGATGATTCTTCTGTTGGAGTGGCAAATAAACTGTCTCCTTAAGTGGAGCCACTGGTCTCTGCTAAAGAACATGAATTCCACTCTCTCTCTCTCCAGACTTCAGAGGTTGATCAGGGAAATTGCTGCATCTGCAGTATCTACACATTCCAGATATTCCTGTGGAATTAACTCCTCCAGTACAGCCCTCCTTTGAGACTCTCTCACAAATGGTGTGGGATAATCCGTGTCTTATTCCTTCTGTGGTTAAGTCCATAGACAGGAAATACACCCCCCAGTGATTGACCAAACTTGGCCTCTCAGGCCTTTACTGATGCCATAGTTGTCTTGGCAGAGAATAACAAAGCCATCCTTCCTCAGGAATCTACAGCACGTCCAGTAAACAAGAAATCTTGTCAGATTGACACCTTGGGGAAGCAAGTTTTCGCTGCCTCTACCCTGGGTATGTGCATTACTAGCTACCAGGGTTATTTGAGGGGTAGGAGGAAGTAAGCTGTTGGTTAACGAGGATCTGCAGCTTATCTGTTAGGTAGGAAAATGGGCAGACTAGGTGGGCCAAGCGGTCCTTATCTGCCATCAAATTCTGTTTCTCTCAGTATGAGTATACCCTCTGGCATTCGCTCAAAGCCGCTGTGTGGAAGCTCTTCCAGAGTCTGATGTTAGCTCAGAGCTTCTCCAGACCATTACTAGAGGCATTGAGTCTGGCAATCAGCAACTAAAAGCTGCTATGGACATCTTTGACACCACTTCCTGGGCATCAGCAGCTGGTATTTGCACTCAATGCCACTCGTGGTTACGAACATCGGGATTCACAAATGATGCCCAACAAAGAGTTATGAGTTTACCATTTGATGGCACTTACCTGTTTGGCCCTCAAGTCGAACAGGTACTAGAGACTTCACAGAAGACTAGAACGGCTATCAAAAATGGCCAGGCCGCCATCTGCTGCCCCTCAACGGGGCGAGAAACGGCGACAGTTTCATAACCGTCAGTGTTTTCGTGGCAAAGGCAGAGGGAGCTTCAACAAGAATCAAGCCCCCCCCCCCACTGCCACAAAAGAAAATGCAGCAGAAGGCACAAGGCCCAAAAGTGCCTAGTGCCACCCTCTGAGATTCTGGTCCAAGTCCCACCTCAGTTGACCGAGGTGGACTCTTCCTTGGCAGTAGGAGGGCTTCTGACTCAGTTTTATGACAAGTGGAAGTAAGTCACATCAGACAAATGGGTGCTCAGAATAATCTGTGAGGGTTACTCTAAATCTTTCAAAAACGCCTCCAGATCATCCACCCAAACAATGGCCCAAGCTGTCTGTCTCTCAGTCAGACCTTCTTGTTTCCAAGATTCAAGGTCTTCTGAACAATAGGGCAGTAGAAGTAGTCCTGTTTGATCAACGGAATGCAGGTTTCTACTCCCATTACTTCCTAGTTCCAAAGAAAACAGGTGGCATGCACCCTATTCTCGATCTGAGGAAGTTAAACAAATTGCCTTACAAGGAGAAGTTCAGGATGATATCACTTGGCACTCTGTTACCTCTGATTCATCAAAATGATTGGCTGGCCTCCTTGGACATGCAGGACACCTACCAACATGTTCTCATACATCCAAACATCTCAGATTTGTGGCATTGGGTCAGCACTATCAATTCAGAGTCCTGCTCTTTGGGCTATCCTCAGTGCCTCAAGTATTTACAAAGTGCTTTACAGTTCTTGCAGCACATCTCAGGAAACTTGGAATTCAAGTGTTCCCATATCTGGATGACTGGCTACTAGCAAGCCCCTCCAGACAAGAGACTCAGTAAGCCATGGCTATGGCTTCCAACTTCCTCATGTCCATGTGAGTTCTGTTGAATTTAGGAAAATTGCAACTACAACCCTTCCAACGGCTCCTCTTCATAGGAGCCCTTCTGGATACCTCCATTGCAAAACCCTTTCTTCCAGAGGACAGGAGGAATGACATCCTTCATATGGCTCACTTCATCAGAGAGAATGACTCAGTTCGAGCCCTCTCGATGCAGCAGATGCTGGGTCTCATGGCATCCTCAGTGTTCACTGTGCCTCTGGCTCGTCTTCACATGAGAACTACTCAGTGGATGCTCAGTACTCAGTGGTCCCCGACCATACACCCTCAGTTCTTTCACATCAAGATAACGGAACCTCTAAAATGGTCTCTCACCTAGTGGACTCGAGGACAACCTTCAGAAAGGGTTTACCTTTGCCCCACTGGAATCTCAGATCTCCATCACCACGGGTGCATCCCTTCTCAGATGGGGAGCTCACTGTCAAGATCTCCACACCCAAGGTCGATGGAATCAGGATGAGTCTCAACTCCACATAAATATTCTAGAAATGAGAGCTGTCCTGTACACAGTCTGAGCTCTAAAGGACATTCTCTGTCACAAGATCATTCTCGTTCAAACGGACAACAAAGCAGTGATATACTGTATCAACAAACAAGGTGGAGCACACTCGTACCCAACCTGTTTGGGCCCGGGGTCGAGGACCACCTCACCCATATTGAGAAGTCCAGTACCACCTTGGACTCCATGACATCTGCCCAGAAGGACCCCAAGCAGCAGAAGAGGAAGCCCTTTCGGTCCACCTCCACTCCTGTGGCCAAACCCGCCTAGCTCCAGGCTGGTCAGCAGGCTCAGGCCTGGCGACCTTGGCCCAAGTCAATGGCCTCAGTCGTTCGCAATCCTGGAGGGATAGGCTGTGATAGCACCTCAGCCAGGCCCTTCTACTCTAAGCCTGCCTATTGACGGGATATGTGGTGCCTCTCTCGTGCCTGTCACACCTCCCCTGGGTCCTCCTTTGGGGGGCCGGCTCCGCCACTTCCTTTCTGCCTGGTCAGCTCTCATTATGGATAGGTGGGTTCTTGAAGTGGTGGGTCCAGTCTGCCTCTGGAATTCAAGCAGTACCCTGTTTGCCGAGCCCACGCCCCACAGGACTTGGTTTCCGCAGACATGCTGTCAGCTCTCAGAGCCAACATAGCCCAGCTCCTCTTCAAGGAGGCCGTGGTTCCTGTCGCGGATCCTCTGGAACACCCAGGGTTTGTCTCCAGGTACCGTCTGGTGCCAAAGCGGATGGGGGCTGGCACCCCCATTCTAGATCTGCATGGTCTGAACAAATGTCTCCGGTCGCGCACCTGCTTGATGGTAACTCTGTCTCAGATCATACCATCTCTAGAGCGAAACATGTGGTTTGCTGCCTGGATCTTCAGGACGCACTCTTCCTTGGCCCAATCTGTCCATCTCATTGAAGGTTCCTCCACTTCCGAGCAGAGGGGAACCCTCTACGAGTTCCAGGCCATGCCATTTAGCCTTTCCTTGGACCCCAGGGTCTTCACTAAGTGCATTGCAGTGGTCGCAGCTTACCTGAGGCACCAAGGGGTCCTGGTTTACCCCTACCTGAATGACTGGCTGATCACAGGTCCCTCCAGGCAGGAGGTGGAGCAGTCCAGTGACTTGGCCCTCCAGACCTGCGTCTCCCATCGCAGATCATCAGCTTCATCAGGGTGGAGCTCAGCTCTTGCAGAGCTAGAGTCTGTCTCCCAGCAGACAGGGTGGAGGCTCTCTCCTCCTTTGCCCAATCATTTTGGGTTGGGCAGTTGCACCCTGACCAGTACTTCCTGCACATGCTGGGCTACATGGCGGCCTGCACCAGTGTGGTCTGTTGGGCCTGCTGGAAGATGCGCTTCCTGCAGTGGGAGCTGGCCAGCCAGTGGTCTCAGCGTAAGGGTCTCTTTGACCAGCTGGTCACGGTGAACCAGCGGTTGTGGGACTCCATCCAGTGGTGGTTAGTCCCAGTTCATCTGCAGGAAAGGATCCTGTTTTTCCACTCTCATGAGTGATCGCTCCACTCAGAGGCAGTGCACAGCCTGTTCTCCCAGAGGGGCACCCCGCAGGTGGACCTGTTCGCCTCCAGGGAGAACGCAAAGCTGAGGCTGTATTGTGCCCCCCCCCCATCAGGGAACACTGCAGGGGGATGTCTTCTTGACTCCCTGGACCCCAGGCCACTTCTGTTTCTTCCCTCTGATTCCCTTGATCCACAAGGTGCTCCTCAAGGCCAGGAGAGACAAGGCACAGGTGATCCTGGTGGCTCCGGACTGGCCATGTCAGTTCTGGTACCCCTATTTCCTCGGCCTCAGCAGCAGGCTCCCAAGGCATCTTCTCCTATGCCCGGACCTGCTTTCCATCAGTCAGAGGAAGGTACTCCACCTGGACCTTCAATCCCTGCACCTGACAGCCTCGTTCCTGAATGGCTAGAGTTCCAGACTCTCCGAAGCTGTCTTTATTGTTGTGGAAGCATCTCGGAAGGAGTTGACCAGGGAGTGCTATGCCTTCAAATCGAAGAGATTCTCCATTTGGTGTCAGGGCAAGGGGTTGGACCCTCTGTCCTATCCAGTGGCTAGCGTTCTTGATTGCCTATGGTTCTTCGGTCAACGACCCTTAAGGTGCACCTGGCAGTAATCTTTGCTTACCAGGCACAGGCCGGTCAGCAGTTGGTGATGCATGAGAAGGTGTTCTGGTGCTTCTTCAAGGGCCTTGACCATATTTCCCCTCCAGTGCGTGAACCACCACCACTGTGGGACTTGTTGCTGGTTTTGACAAAGCTCATGAGCAAGCCATTCAAACTAATCCATAGGTGTGACATATCTCACCTGTCATGAAAGACCGCCTTCTTGGTGGCTGTCACATCAGCCAGAAGGATCAGTGAGCTCCAGGCACTTTCGGTGGAGTCTCCTTACCTGGTCTTCCACAGGGACACGGTTGTCCTGCACCCCAACCTGAAGTGACACCACTGACTACCCTCTTTAACAAATCATGGGAGGATGGGGTGGTACCTGAGGACTGGAGGAGGGCAGATGTGATTCCCCTTCACCAAAGTGGGAGCAAGGCAGAAGCAGGAAACTACAGACCTGTTAGTTTAACCTCAGTGGTAGGGAAAATGATGGAATCACTTCTGAAGGAAAGAATTGTTGCGTGTCTAGAGGCCAGAGGGGCACAGGACCCAAGGCAGTATGGATTCATAGAAGGGAAAGTCATGCCAGACAAATCTGATAGATTTCTTTGACTGGGTGACCAAAGTAGTAGATCAGGGAGGGGCTGTGGACATGGCCTACCTAGACTTTAGCAAGGCATTTGACACAGTCCCACACAAAGATTAATATATAAGTTAGCCAGCCTGGGAGTGGGTCCCAAGATGACAGCCTGGGTAAAAAGAATATTGGCTGGAGAATAGGACACTGAGAGTAATAGTAAATAGAGTCCACTCTGAAAAAGGGGTTAGCAGTGGGGGTACCACAGGGTTCAGTATTAGGACCGGTCCTCTTCAATGTCTTTATAGCGACATTGCAGAGGACTGGAAGGAAAAGTATGTCTCTTTGTAGATGACACAAAGATCTGCAACAGAGTTGATGCACAAGGTGGGGTGGAAAGGATGAGAAGGGACTTGGCAAGGTTACAGGAATGGTCAAATGTATGGCAGCTTAGATTCAATGCTAAGAAGTGCGAGTAATGCACCTGGAAACAAAAACCCAGGGAAGAGTACACAATGGGGGTGAGATACTAACAACAACAAAAATGGAAGGGACCTGGGGGTAGTCATATCAGATGACCTAAAGGTGGGCAAGCAATGTGTGAGGGCAGAAGGATGGCTGGGGGATACTGGGATGCATAGGGAGAGGCATCACCAGTAGAAAACAAGTTATTATCCCTCTGTACAGACAGCTGGTGAGACCACATCTGGAGTACTGCGTGCAGTTCTGGAGACCCAATCTCCATAAAGACATAGACAAGATGGAAGCTGTCCAGAGGAGGGCAACTAAAATGGTGCAGGGTCTGCACCGGAAGACATATGAAGTGAGACTTAAGGAGCTTAATATGTATAGCCTCGAGGAAAGGAGGGAGAGGGGGGACATGATAGAAACTTTCAAGTACCTCAAGGGAATCAACAAAGTCCAAGAGGGTAGCATCTTTCAAAAAAAGAGGTGTGCAAGAACAAGGGGGCACAAGTTGAAGATAGAAGGGGGTGGCTCAGAGGTAATTTAAGGAAGTATTTTTTCACAGAGAGGGTTGTGGATGCATGGAACAGCCTTCCAGAGGAGGTTGTGGAGTCAAAAACAGTGGTGGAATTCAAGCATGCATGGGACAGTCATAAGGCAATTCTAGGGGGGTGGGGGTAGGAAGAAGTAGGCTGCTGGTTAACTAGGATCTGCAGCTTATCCATCAGGTAGGGAAATGGGCAGACTGGGTGGGCCAAGCGGTCCTTATCTGCTGTCAAATTCCATGTTTCTGTGTTTCTAAGTTCCTCCCGAAGGTTATGTCAGATTTTCACCTTAACCAGGTGATTAATCTCCCGGTGTACTTCACCAGTCACACCTCGGAGGCCAAGCACAGGCTCCATAATCTGGACCTGAGGCGAGCGCTCGCTTATTATAAAGAGCACACAGCTGTAGTTCGGGGAGGAGAGGTTCGCCAGCTGTTTGTCACCTATGGTGAAGCCGCACCTGGCAGACCTGCAGTCAAGTGGATGATTGGCAAGTGGATCACATCCTGCATTGATCTCTGCTATAGGTTGGTGGGTAGGGATCTTCCCAGAGGGCTAAAGGTTCATTCCAGCAACCATACCGCTGCATCTGTGGCTGCTTCAAGGGATGTCCCTGTCCAGGAAATCTGCAGGGCTGCTACCTAGAGGTCAGCACACACCTTTCATTTCCCATTACCACATTGACCTAGAGTCACACTGGGATGCTGGTCTTGGGGCCTCAGTTCTTCAATCCTTAGTTCCTAAGTAGGGGGTGAGTGCCTTGCCTCCCTCCTCCCAGAAAACTGCTTGGAGTCTGCCAGAACTGTGCATAGAACATCCTGTCCATGTCCCTAGAAAAACAGGTTATTCACCTGTAACAGTAGTTGTAGGAGTGGAATATGATGTTCATCCACACGAATCCACCCAAACGCCCCTGGCTTTGGCGCACACATCTGCTTCCAGTGGGTGAGATCTGGTGTCATGGGGTGGAGCCAAGGGAGTTACCACCCGGGTGGGTGGGACGAGTCAGCTTGAAGACTTTCCGGCAAGCTGTTAAAGGGAAAGGACACTGCCAGAAGTGTGGATGAACATCATATACCACTCCTAGAATTACTGTTACAGGTGAGTAACCTGTTTTTTCCTGCAACAGTCTCCTATGCCAACAGACTGAATTATTTCATGCAGTAGTTCCCTCAAGCTGACAAGGCTACATTCCTGTCAGCAGCAATACAGTGGGCCGAAAAAGGCCACACCTAGAGGTAGCTTGTACTTGGCAGCACTTCCATTCCAATTCCCTTCTTTCAATCCAAATCCTTACACAGGCCTCTGTGGCTCATTTTCCATTCCTTAGTTCCCAAACACTAGGGACTATGACAGCACAAAACGTTTCTACTGTCCCAGTCCCATTTCCAAATCTGGCCTTCCATACACTTCCTCCACCGAGGAGTACCTTACAATCCTTGGAGCACTTTCTTCTCTTTAAGGTCTTAACTCCGTCAAACTGGTGTTCTTTAGCAAGAACAGAAGGCTTCCCAGGAAATTCTGCATCCTGATCTGGGAACCAACAACACCTCTGCTTCTGCAGCTATTCCAATTTCTGGACTGCCTTCACCCAGGGGACTAATTGCTGTGCCACACGGAGCACCCGGACAGTCTGCCACCACGCTGGGGTCCCAACCACCCATTCCCCCATGGACCTTTCCCTGCCTCCAAAGGCTGCCCTGCTTGTGAGCCCAACCTGCAGTGGCCACCGGCCATGGGAAAAGGGGTGGTGCTGCTACCACTATGCCCATAATAGTCCAGGCTGCCACCTCTGGACTGCGCCCCAGACCCAATTTGCCATAGCAGCCTGCCCACAGGACACACTCTGACTCCACGATCTGCATTCGCCCATGGGAGAGACTGTTTAAAGTACAAGGGCCCCATCAGAGCTTACCCTACCAAGGTGCTGAAGTTCACTTGGTGGGCCTCCATACTTCATTTCTCTCCCCGGGCTTCAGCTCCCAAATGCACCCGACAGGCCTGAACTTTCAGGTCCTCTTCTCCCATCACTCTAGGCCCAAGCATGCACATTTCTAATGCTTGGATCTTTAGTGGGGAGGCCAGGCTAAGCGACCCACCCCATCCCTGCTCGGCCCTCTGGCTGAACTTGTGGGCTGACCCCCCCAACTCTTCTTTCCCAGGGCTTCTCCCTCTCTCCCCTTGGTGCCAAATCTCTCTCTATATATACCCCTGGGGATGGTGCCCACTGCTGCCAGCAAGCAGGCAATACATCTCAGACCTAGTGGCACCAAGCTCTCTCTTCCATAGCTACACCTAGCAACCAAGACTAACTAGTAAGCACCAAGTGGGTGCATACATATGTCAAACATTAAGGCAAAAACTATGCAGGGTAAAGATGCCTCCTTCATCTGTTGGGGAGGACCTATTATATAAATATGAACGTTAACCATAACCCACATAGGTAACACATGTTGGGGTGGGTTATAAGCCTTGTCAAATGTATAAAGATCCATGAACCAACAGTTAAGGAGGAGTCCAAACCTTAAAACAAACAAGCAAAAAGGGAACATAACATAAGAGGACTAAATATACCTTATTCAAGGAGGCAAGTAGGCAGTATCATGGAAGATGGCAGCCACGCTGGGCAGGCTGTCTGAAGCAACAAAATGGTTCTGCTATTTTAGTTTTTTTGTTTAATCTTGCTCATTATTTTGTTTTCTTTTATTGATTTTGTTAGAAATTATGTATGTGTTTAAGTTTAGTGGTAGCTAGATAGGGTGGCTAAGTGAGGAAGCCAGGTTAGGTGCATTTCTTTGGGTTCGGGGAAAGCATAGCCCAGAGTCACTAATATGCTACAAAGTTTTTAATTCAGTGACTCCAGAGCTTCAGTTTTAAAATCTGGAGTGCATTTAATTACTCGGAACTGTGATCTTTATACCATTCATTTGTAAGACTAGAGCCGACGCTGTCTTATCTGCCTGGAGTGTTCTGAAGTCTGCATTTGGAGAGTGAGAGGAAAGAGGTCTGGAGTATGGGCCGAATGAAGGGAGCTGAAGAATAAATGGATTCTTGAGGAACCATCTGATCAGGAGCCTGGTGTGACGAACGTCGGTGGAAGATCCTGTGAAACGGACTGGTGCCAGAAGTCTTTTCTGGTTCTGTTTCGGCGAAGGACTGAGGAGTGTGAGGAGGTTCTGAGATCGGGGCCTAGTTGTCTTCTTGGGGGCCTATTGATGGCGATTCGGGGGATCCCATTCAGTTTACCAGGTGGATGGCTGCCTAGTTCGTGAACGGTGCAGGAGTCCAGGGACTAGGTCCACTGAAGAGCGGGCAGGTTGCCCCTTTTCTCTCTTAGGCTGCCTAGGGAGCTGTCCGGTGGTCCGGCACTGGCCAGAAGCTGTAGCTGCTGGCATGGGTGTTGGTGGCGGTGACCTCCCGGGGAAGTGCTGTTGGGCTCCCTTGTTTTTCTGCCTAAATTGATGCCCTTTTTCGGATCACCTGTTGATGGCAGTGAAGATAGTTGTCGTCGGAAGGGCCAGACTGAAGAAATATCGTATATTAAGAAGACCCCTGGGATCCCTCTGTGAAGGCCGAATTCACCCAACGTTGGACATCGGAGTAGGACTTCCTTGATTTCATAGGAGATGGTCAGACCTTTTTATTCTGTCTTTAGGCCACTCTGTATTTTATGGGCAGTGAGAGTGCCTGTTAGAACTGTGAACTCTGATAAATATCTGTGGACTTTTCTATGCCTGAGTGAGAGGTAGTGCTGGTGAAAGACTCTTTTTTTTTTTCCCCTGGCTGTTTCTCAAAGAGGTGGGAGCTCTTTGGGCCTACAGCTTGAGTTTGAGACTTCTAGTGACTGCTCTTTGCCATTTAATATTTTCATCTGCTGCCATAAAAAATATATAAATATTTATACATTATTAGGTTGGGTTTGGTGGGTGGATATTTGTAATTTGAGTGTCTAATTTGTTTAATTCATAGGTTAGGTTATTGGTGTGCATGGTGTGCGATAGTGGAGAGTGTGATTAGTAGTGTTGTTTGTTGTGTATGAAGTATTGATTTGTTTTTGGGTTGGATTGTCTGCTGCTACTGTTTTGTGATGTGTTGGGGTGACACAAAGACAGTCAGGTGCTATTCTCCCTCCAGGCTCCGGGATCTCCACCCTTTTGATTGTCCCCCCTTGTCAACTGAGGCATATAGGAGATGTCGTGCCTCTGGTATAATCAGGAGAAGGAAGAAGGTGGGAGGGAGCTGGGCCTGGTGGGTAACGGAGAGGGTGGGTGGATTGGGAAGGTGGGGACAAAAAGATGCTTTGTGGTGAAATGGGACCAGGATAGGGGGTCCTCCTTGCCTGGTTCCCATGCCCAAGAGCTCTGCTGTGTGCAGGCAGGTGATGTGGTCTTCCTCGACTGCTCATCCTACTCAGGTGGTGTTATGCAACGCCAGGTCCATCAAGAACAAGACTGCATGAATAGCAGATGTTGTTGGAACATTGGACATGGCGTGAATCACCAAGACCTGGCTGGACAAGAATGTAGACCCAGTACTGGCCTCAGCAGTTCCACTCAGGTACTCGGTGATGCACCACCCGAGAATGGATCATTGGGGTGGGGGATATAGCGTCTGTTTTAGATCAGAACTGGGCCTTGTGGGATGTGCCAGTGGGGTCCACTAGATCCTTTAAGTGTATCGTGAGTGCAGGTGTAGGATGCAGGATACTGCTCGTCTACCATCCACCTGGGGATGGGAAAGAATTCCTGCAGGAAGTCGCAGACTTCATTGTCGACGTGGTATTGGGATCCCCCAGATGGTTGATTCTGGGGGATTTCAGTGCCTGGATCGACGATGAACTCTCGCATTTGGGTCAGGACTTCCTCCAACTTATGACTTTTTTGGGTCTCACGCAGGTAGTTACCTCCACAACCCACATTTGTGGTCACTCATTGGACCTAGTGTTCCTCCTGGGGATTGAGATCTCCGACTTGGTGGTGGAATCATTCGGGTGTTCTGACCATCACATCATAGCGTTCAGTTTTGTGGCTTCCCCAAATAAGACAGCCCCTATGGAGATGGTCCAGTACTGCCCTTTAAGGGGCATGACCCCACAGGGCCTAATGGTGGTGCTGGACCTATCGAGTTTGCCGAGTGAATGCATGGATCCAGGGGGATCTGGTACTTGCCTATAATAAGGCAGTGACAGAGGCCCTGGATTCCATTGCTTCTGTTCGTGTTCTTCCCCTCACTCTTTGATCAAGGTCCCCATGGTTTGATGGGGCCTTGAAGGAGTTGAGGAGAGTGGGTTGAAGGCTAGAGAAGGCTTGGCAGAAATTGGGACTGGAGGTCGACAGGTTTAGATTGATGGACCATTGTACAGTCTATTAATCGACAATCTCCCATAAGAAGCCAGAATTCTTGTCCAGGGAGATTGCCGCTGTACAAAATCGACCAGCTCAGCTCTTTCAGACTGTTGACAGATTGTGCAATCCAATCTGTCTTCAGCCTGAGAGCGCTTTTTCACAAAAGAAGTGCGATGAGTTTAGCTCAGTTCTTCGCAGATAAGGTTGCCACCATTAGGTTCAGGATCAGCCCAGCCCTCCCTAATGGGTGTTGCAGAGGTTGGCGGTAGGTTGCGAGCACCCGGGTTGCTTGGTGCTACTCTGGCCAGCCAGAATTCATGGACATCGTAAGGATTATCCAGACATTGCGGCCAGCCAGCTGTAGTTTAGACCCAGGCCCAACGCAACTCCTTGTGGACTGCATTGATGACATTGGCCCGATCCTGGCTGAGATAGTCTGGAGTTCATTGGAGAGGGGGATCTTTCCTGATCCCCTAAAGGAGGCGGCTGCATGACCGCTCCTGAAAAAAACCTCCCTTGACCCAGACAGTCCATCTAACTTCAGACCTGTCTCTAACCTGCCTTTTTTGGGCAAGGTTATTGAGAAGGTGCTTGTGGTGCAGTTGGATGATCACCTTTGCACCTACAATGCCTATGATTCTCTCCATTCCGGATTTAGGAAGATGCCTAGCACCAAGACGGCCTGGGTGCTTAATGATCTCCTAATAGCGAGAGATCGGAGGACCTATTCCATCTTGGTCCTCCTTAATTTCTCTGCAGCATTTGACACTGTGGACCATGGTGTGCTATTGGAGAGCTTGCAGTTCATCTGTGGACTGTCAGGTACAGTCCTCAGATTGTTTCGATCATTCCTCGAGGGTAGGACTCCGAGAGTGGTCGCTGGGATTTTTTCCTTTGATGCTCTTCCCCCTATCCTGCGGGGTTCCACAGGGCTCCAGTTTGTCACCCATGTTGTTTGCAGTGTACATGCTGCCATTGGGAGACATTATTAGGTGGTACAGTCTGAGGTATCACTGTTATGCAGATGATACTCAGCTGTACATGTCCTTTGTACCTGAGCAGGATGATGTTATCTTGGTGTTTAACAACTGCCTCACTGAGATCCAGGATTGGATGAGTGCCAGCTGGCTGAGGTTAAACTCAGCTAAAACCGAGGTGTTGGTGGTGGACCTGGATTGTCGGGAGGTGGGTTTGTCAGTTGGACAACCTTCTGGGCTTTGGCTTGGGGGGGCATTCAACTGGCTACCTCAGTGCAGGAGTGTAACCTAAGTGTTATTTTTGACAACGGTTTGACCCTGAAATCACAGGTGTCTGCCGTTGTCAAGACCTTGTTTTACCATCGAAGAATATTTCCCAGGTGAAACATCTGGTTCCTCCTGATGATCTTCCAACACCCGGTCCACGCCTTTGTGACCTCCCTCCTTAACTACTGCAATGCCCTGTACCTGGGGCTACCGGGGGTTGATATCTGCCGCTTGCAGCTGGTGCCTAATGTGGCGGCCAGGCTTGTGACTGGTACTTCTACTACCAGTCACATTACGCCTGTGCTCCGTGGACTGCGGACTGAACTGGCTGCCTGTACAGTGGCACCTTCAAGGTCAGTTTGCTGACCTATAAAGCCCTACACGAACAGGGACCCCGCTACCTACAAGATCTCCTTTCTCCCTACTGCCCCCCACCCCTTCCGATCCACTGACGAGGGATTGCTAGAGATTCCCAGGGTGCGACTAAAGACATCTGGGGCCAGGTCTTTTGCGTTTGCAACCCCTACCCTGTGGAATTCTCTAGCTCGTTGAGTTAGAGAGTGCCTGACTGTCCAGAGTTTTAAATTAGCCCTCAAAACTCATTTGTTTAGCTTAGCATTCCCAGATGAGTCTAATTGATGGGATTTTAGTATTTAATACTGCTGTGAATTAAAAGTTTTATGTATGATTTTATTAACCTTGATTTTAAGTTGGTTTTGTGTTTGTTTGTGTGTATGTACAGCACCTTGATCTCTGGAAAGGCATTTTTAAAAATAAAGTTGATTTGATTTGATGTAGGAATATACTGGTATAATCATGATCCAAAAGGCCCTGGGGAAAAGGAAATATAATTGAAAGTCTGGAGGCAGCAATCATAATGGACTCCCTTATCCTCCCTGTGTGCCATAGCCCGTAGCCTTAAAGTAACAGGGTGTAAGTTCAGGTGCAATAAGTCATATAGAGAAAAACACCTAAAGTCCTTTGCTTCCCGCTTGTGGTGCTGTGAAGTAAAAAAGGAAAGTGGAATAACAGAAAACCTCACTTGTCTTCTGCTAAGGCAGCCTTGTTGAACGTTTAACCCTTCTGCTAGGGCAACCTTGTTGAATGTATAACCCAACCAGCAGGTGCTTTCTGAGTCAGATACCAATAGAATATAAGGGGAGGGAACAGAGAAGACCCATATTGAGTGGTGCCATTACAAGCAATTCCTTAAGGGAGCTATGCCACTTTCTATGTATGCCAGCCGTAGCAGTAGGTTCAAGCCCACAACCCATGCATAAGGGTAAGAAATCACAAATAAAGTGGATTATACTTATAAAATGCTAGCACTTCATTAAACGGAGAGGGGAGGAGTGGTATACCCTGCTGGTACTGACGTGGTGCTGGAGACATACTAAAGCTTAGCGGAAAGTCTCCCACAGTACGCAAGTTGATTTGTAAAGTAATAAATGTCTCAGTCCTGTTAGCTGGTGACTAGCAGGGTATGGTTCAAAATGGCACATAGGGGAGGTAAAGAATGGAACAGTGTGCTTATTACCTCTGGAGCAGGGAAAAGAGGGTGGAAGGCTAGAAAGTACTAGTCAGTTGAGATCATCAGATATAGATAGTTGTGGACTCTGTGCAATGGCTTTGTATATAATAATTAGAAATCCAAGGTCCTGAGTAGTCCATGGTGCTGAGCACTCTCAGGGATTTGTAATCCAAACAGAAAAGGTGATGCAGAAAGGCAATAACACTGGATTCATTTCATTTTCTTCATTAAGGCCTTGTGGAGTTTTTTCCTCAAGGTATCAGGCATAGGGAAATTTGCAGGCTGTAAGGATCAACCCTTGTAGCAGCCTGCCAGTTACAATGCAGCCAATTTGAGATCCTGACTCTGATGCATTAAAAGAGGGCAGGTCTGTGTCGTGTTGCTGAAGTGGTTTACATGCCCCAAAAAGAGTCAAAGGTGTTTAGGCCAGAATTGAAGAAAATATGGAGCTTAGCAGGTAAGTTAAGCTGGGCCTTAATATTTTTTTTTCTTTTAGCTGTTTGAATGCATTCAGAATTTTATGCTTTTTATGTTGAGTGGTCAGGGAAAAGTCCTGTTCTAAGAATACCCTGTGGCCATCATACTGTACATCTTTTTGTTTCCAGGCCAGTTATAAGATTTGATGTTGCATCTAATAATGCATGAACTTTATTAGGAAGGTCGAGGATGAGCTGCATCACCATCTTAAGGGGAAGGCTTATCTGGCATGCTTGTTCCTTGTCTAAATTCCAGTCCTCCGAGATGAGCAAAATCTCACTGAGGAAAGCTTTCAAACAGGTGACAGTGTCTGGTAGTTCTGTACCCTCCAGGCCACCAATATTCTAAAAATCTGTATGTTAGACCTGTGGGAGCAATCTTCAAGTTCCCGTACTTTGTCCTTCAGTTCCTGATAGGTTTGTAAGGGAAAAATCATGGCCCTGTCACACCTGCTCACACTCTTCAAAGCATTTGACAAGGCTGACTTGAGTTGTGTGGTTTTGTGTTCCACTGCCCTGAGGTTTCAACAAATAACCAGATACCGTCAAGTCCACTCTGTCCAGAGTTCAGGTTAGGTGCATAATTTCTAACAAGATCTGTCGGTTGGAAACCTTGCCGACATCACAGTCGCGCTCCTCTATAGACAGCGCTGGGGAGTGCTAACTGGGAAATGCAAAACGATGAGTTGCTGATGGTCCGAGACCATCCTTGGTTTGAAGATAGTGCAGTGCAGAGCTGGGAACTCGTCCCTTCAGTCAGCCAGACATTCCGGTTTCAATGCAGGGGCAAAATTAAGTGAAAGTGCCACTCAAGCGTGGATGTGGAGGGCAAGTTGGTCCAGTGAGAAGGAGAGCAGCGAGTTAGGCTGCCATGCTATTCAGTGACATTGCCAGAAACTAGTGCATCCTGTTCTAAGACCAAAAACTGGTGCTATATGGAGCAGATTGACTCTTTAGGCGCTTTTTTACACATGCTGCTGTTCAGAAAAGAACATTACTTGTGTAGCGCCGGTATAGCCTGTTCCGCTCCACGTTCTGATTACACTAGTTCTTTTTTCTGTCACAAAGTGCCCTGCCATCCATACCGGTGCAGTACTCCTTGCTAGAGTTGTTTGCTGCAGAATGGGCGCCTTACACTGCTTGCTGCAACGGCACATTTTGGGACAAACCACCTACACCACGGAGCGCGGTTCAGGCGACCGTTCATTTTCTCAACGGAACAAATAGCATTTATACAGCATTGGATGGAACGATAAAGTCCCTTCCCGTAACGCTTACTCCGTTGCCAGACTGCCAGTGTAAAAGCGCTTTTAGACAATATTTATGTTTGATTAATAAAGTAAATAGAATAATGATGGCAAACTCTTAGTAAGGCTGTAATTTCATGAAGGTATTCTAGTGACAACTAACCTCTAGAGCAAAGTTTGAGAGGTTTGATCTTATCTGTGTCAATCTTCACCATTCACCAATAGTGGGTACAGCACTGGAGCTAGGACTCCGCAGGAGACTCTTTTTTTTCTCTCTCTCTATGGGCGGAGTCGACTCAGGGCTGGCGCTGTCCTCGAGGCCGACGTCCTAGGTGGCACTCGTGGGTTGGCCGTTATCTGTAATCGAATCTGCCCCAGCCCCATTTCTTCATCTCCTGCCGTCGAGTGAAGACCTCGTGTGGAGACTCTGCTAGCAAGACTGCGTTTGCAGCCTAGTTCGTTGGCCTTGTGTGTGTGTGCCTCGGTTCTGTTCACCCTGCTTGACATCGCTTCCGCCGGTAAGATCGTTTCATTACTTTTAAGCAGCATCGAGTGCTGCTTTTGTGATTGTTTGCCGTATGGTCATGTCTCATCCGGGAGGGGCAAGAAACCATTGAAATGGGGTGGCCTCCTATGCGTCGGTGCCCCTGTGGCTGCCTTTATTCCATGACGGACCAGCATGACTGCTGCCTCTCCTGCCTCGGCCTGACCCATGATATGGACAGCTCGATGGCTGCTTCTCCATCGACCATCGAGGTTGTGAAATCAGTGCATTTAAAGTTGGACATCATCACCCACTTTCGGAGGATGGGTTCTGATCGACCAGGCCAAGGCGAGGATTCTCGGCACTTCCTTCAACCCTCCCCAGTCCTATATGGTTCAGGAGGAGGGGCCTCCACCTCTTAGCCTTGCTGGCGCGGGGCTCCTTATGTGGTGCAGGAGGCCCAGTCTGTCCCTCTCGGGGGACAGTCGGCAGTCGCCTCTTTGGAGGTGAAGGCTCCCTCGGTGTCATGTTCTGGGCCCTCTAGGTCCAGACCAGCACCGTCCTGATCATCGATTGCCGGCGCCGCCCATGGTACGGTGCCACTCGTGGTGCCGGGGGCTTGGAGGGCTGTGGTGCGGTCGGCGCTGGGCTGTCCTTCAGTGCCGCTGTCTCTCCTGGCGCCATTTGTGGTGCCGGGTATGTCGGTGGTGCCGGGGGATGTGTGACTGCGGTTTCTAGACCTGTCTCTGTTTCTGGCGCCGTGCGCGGTGCCAGGACTGGAGCTGGTGCCGCCCCCAACTCCGGCACCATTCGCAGTGCCAGGGATGGAGGCGGCACCGTGGTCAGCGCTGACCTTGGCTCTGGCACCGCTTGCGGCGCCGGGGGAGAGCACGGCGTCGCACCCAACTCCGGTGCTGTTTGCAGCGCGGGGGGGTGGCGGCGTCAGGAATGGTGCCGTGCTTGACTCCGGTACTGGGGTGGAAGGATGTCAACTCGTGGTCCAGGAACTGGGGGTCTAGGTGTGATCTGGCATTGGACCTCAGGCTCTACCTCCTCGGAGGCGGACTCTGGGTCTGATCCAGACTGGCTCCCAGATTCTTCGGAATCCTCTGATCCCTCAGTTTCCAGCACCTCGGCCCCAGCCTCCCTCTGGGGGTCAGTCATGGCTGGTAGGCCCTAGGGTCAGTGATACTGACCAGCCAGCAGTGGTCCCCGTGGCCACTGCCGTGCAACCTGGGGCCACTGGTACTTCTGCTCCTCCAGTTGGGGCACCCTCTTCCCTGGTGTGTTTGGACAGTCCAAGTTTGGGACAGCCCGGGGCATGCCAGGAAGGGGAGGGTACTGCTCCCTGGGTGGACTCTTCGGAGTCTGCCCGGAGTTGTCAGCTGCCTAGGCTGGTGGCTATGAGGATGAGGTCCCTCTCCGACTCTGAAGGGTTGAGGAGTAAGGGTGTGGTGCAGCGCGCCTTCACCGGAGCCCAGCCAGGTTCTGGGAGGAGCCGCAGTGCAGACCCTCACTCTTCCCTGGATTAGTCCTCGAGAGGGACTTCAGCTTCTGAGGTCAGGGAACGTCCTTCTGGACTCACACGGTCCCGGTCACCTCACGGTGGGATTTATTCCCATGGGCACAGCTCTGACCGTTCTGATCTGGTTGAACGGCTGTTAGCTGCTGGGACCTTCAGGTCTCCCTCCTTGTGGGGAGTTTTCTCTTGGCCCCCCTGCCCTGACAGAGACCATTCTCCTGTCCCTTGTCCCCTGAGCCTCTGTCTCCATCCCTGGCTATCCCAGGTATTCCCAATCCTAGGGGACCTCTTACCTGGGAACAGTTCAGATGTTCTGCTGCACATTTCCCTACCTATCTCCATGCCCTGGACCAGCAGGTATTCCACCATGCTTCCATGCTGCCGGACCCTGAACCTCAGAGCTCGTCTGCATCTTCTTCCTCCTCCTCGGAGGGAGAGGAATTCTGTCCACATCTCCCCAGCATCTGATCTTTCTTCCTATAAGCACTTCCTCGTGAGGATGTTGGACAAGCTCCATCTTGCCCTGGTCCCTGTCAGCAATCCTGAGCATGTGACACGCGTCTTCTTAGGTGAGTTCAGTATGGCCAACCTGGTGGTTCCCATCTGGCCTATTCCTTTCCAGGAGGTGTCACATCGGCTTTGGCTATGTCCCCTCTCCACTGTTCCAGCCCCAAGGGACCTACGCCAACGGTATTGGGCCCCACCCGGGTCTCCAGGTTCTCTGCCTCATCCCTCTTTGGACTTGACGTCCCTGGACACCTCCTCTGGGCCTTGCACCCCCCACCGTGACTGACCCCCAGATTTGGACTCTGCGGACTTCAATTTTTGGGGGAGAAGAGTTTTCTATTTGGCACGAATCCTCCTTTCTGTTGCTTCACATCAGGCCCACTTTGCAGCCTACGATAGGTTCTTGTGGTCCAGGCCAGGACAGCTCTTAGCCTCAATACCTGATATGGAGGAAACCAGGCAAGCCATTGCCCTGTCTGCTCAGGGCTTGGAGCTAGCAAGGCACCAAGCAAGGGCATCTTATGATGCCAGTGAGGTGGCATCCAGAGCGATAGGGACAGCGATCTGCATTAGGTGGACAGCATGGCTTTGCTTATCCCGGTTGTCACCCCTGACCCGGCGTAGGGTGATCTCCGCATACCAGTGAACCCACCTTTTCTCCCGCAGGGTGAGATGCGACTTTTGGGGCACCTTCCTTCCCCCACTGGGGGCTCCCTGTGTCACCCGGACCAGTCTCAGGCCTCCCCAGGCCTGTAAGGGTTCCCTCCTCCAGTGTCTCACCCACTGGAGGCTAAGGGACTTAGTCCCTTGGGGTAGATTAGGGCCCCTTAGAGCTCGGTGCTCACCACTAGTGATGAATGGTGAGAGATTGACAAGATAAGATCCCGAAAGTGCGTGCCTACCGTGAATTGTTGATCTTTCTATGTATCTTCACCATTCATCACTAAATCCTGCCCTCCTTCCCGCTGGGGCCTCAGTCTCTGGGCTCCCTCTTCCCCCCATGTGTCTCTCTGTTGTTTTTCTTCTTGCTGTCCTCTCCCTCATGGTTAGGAGGAAGAGGACCCTGGATACACACAGGGAGGAATTTTCTCCTGTAGGGGGTGTTATTGGGGTGTATGGGAGGGGGGCTCTCTCCCCTGTCTTTAGTCTTCTCCCTCACTTCTTGGGAGTAAACTGAGGGATTGGGCCCCCCTCCATTTTCTTTATGAACTCAAAACTTTTGGGTTCATTTTTCATGTCTGCATCCTGGCAGTTTAAGTTTCCCTATTTTGGGAGGGAGGGAGAGGAGTACGAGACACACCCCCATCCTGACCCACCCTCCTTAAGGTTGGCCCTCCCAGGTGAATGCTGCTTAATAGTTCAGGCTTTGCCTCCTGGCAGCTGTTAACCTTGGTAGTCCAAATTATGGTCTGTAGTTATTGTCAAAATCCTAGAATGCAAGATCGTCTCTGGGGTGTGGTCCTCTTTTTCCCCCTCCATCTCTTATCCTTCCCCTTCTTTCTCCTTCCAGAGATTGGGGCCCCTTCCCTTTCCCCAATTTCCCATATCTGGTTTCTCTCTCCTGTCTCCTCTTAATTTATTTCTCCTTTTAGTTTTATATCCTTTCCTGTTGCCCAACCCCACCCCTCTTTCCTTACACTCTCCGGCGTTTCAGAACTGGGGCTGGGGCGGAGCCGATTACAGATAACGGCCAACCTGCAAGCGCCACGTAGGACGTCAGCCTCGAGGGCGCTGCCAGGCCTGCGTCGACTCAGCCCATAGGGAAAAAAAACTCTCCCGTGGGGTCCTAACTCCAGCACTGTACCCACTAGTGATGAATGGTGAAGATACACAGAAAGATCAGCAATTACGGTAGGTATGTAATTTTCATTTTCTTGCTGTCAGTAGAATCCTGAGATGGAACTTTATAGCCTAGTTGCTGATTGGTTGGGCATTTGTTTATTTTTTAGTATATAATTTTGTCACTTTTTCACCCTGCAAACCTTACCTTGTAGATACTGGAACAGACGGACTGTCCTCAGGGTTGAAACTTAGTGAAATACCAGGAACAGTTTTAAACTGTTTGCTGACCTCAGCCTCTGCTTGTTTAATTTTTTTTGTGTGCAGTTGCCCTGAACAGTGGTTGCAGTGGCGTAACCATGCATACTTATTGTATGGCCTTGCATACAGAAAAATCCCCAAACAATCCCGTTTTAATTTTTTTTTTAATTGTATTTTTCCATTTTGGTTGAACCTGGTCTGGTCCACCAGTCCTTAGTACCGGGGCGGGTCTCCACAAATAATCCTACATGCTGGCACGGTGGCACTCTCAAGCAGCAGCTGCGGTTTCGGCATCGGGAGACCAATTGGGCAGTTTGTCCATGTGTGTTTTTGCTCTGCCAACCAAAGTTATAGTATTTTTTTCCCCGCCTGCATCGGCTAGCTGTTAGGGCGAAAGCAAAAGTGCATATTACAGCCGCCTCGAGAGAGAGAGAGAGTCTTGGTCTTCGGATCACGTCGGGTGGGAGGCGGAGTTGGGCTGCGTGCTTGTTGCTCGTCATCGTCGATTGACCTGGCCTCACTCACTAACCTTGTAAGCCTCAAACACCTTGGCGCAGCCTAGCTAAAGAGAATGGAGACCGACCGAGCCACTGGTGTGCGTAACTGGTAATACTAATGAGGACAGGGTAGCTGTTGCTGTGTGTATCTCAGTGGGGGAGGGCTGCTGGTACTACATATGGTAGCCTTTGAGGAAGCGTAGCTCAGCTGCTAGGTGTAGCTGGTGAGGAGGAGTAATACCAACTGATGCTGCATTGCTTGCGTTTGTAACTGGTGGGGATAGCTAAACTACCTCTGACTTGTGTTACTAGTGAGGGAGGGGGCGGATTATCTCAGGGAAAAATAAAGGCTGCATTTGCTGCATCCCTAATTGCCTGTTGTCTCGGGGTATTTGTTTTTAGCCCCAGTAAATAAAGGCTGTGTATAAAATTAGCTAGTAAATTATGCTTGTCCTGAAGCAGATGTCATGTGCTTTTAAAATGCACCATTTTGCATCAGATTAATCAGGGGAAAATCCCTCTGGACTGGACCTCCCTCTTTTTTGGAAAAATTCACATATGGGGTCCTGCCCCCCCCCCCCCCAGTTTTGCAATCCTGTTGATGCCCATGGAATCAGTTCTGGGCTTGATAACGTAGTGAGTAGGTGGCTGGCTGTCATTTAGAGAGCAAGTATGGTACTGTTTTGCCCCTTATATGCTTCTCCTGCCTCCCCTGATGCAATTATGCCAGTCAGTCCACTGCCAGCGCTGGCCTGTGGAAGAGGGAAGTTGATGTCCCATTGTCACTCATAATGAGAAGGCCACCCTCCTTCTGTTCCCCCAGAGCTGTCGAACTCAGTGCTCCTTTTAGAAGCCTCCCAGGCATGGGAGCCAAGATGCAGTGTAATCTGCGGCACCAGTGTGGGGTCAATAAGTTCCACTGGTGTCAGCATTTTTTTTAAACCTCATTATTTGGGGTTGAAATGTTTACGCTGTGTTATTTCAGCAGTAAAGTACTGCCTCAGACTAACACCTCATAGTCATAAAGTCATAATTTCCCTTCAGCATGCTGTTCAGCATGTCCGGACCATTCCACTGGCAATGCAGTGTATTCACAGCAAAAGTTGGGAGCAATAAGTTGTGAAGTTTTGTTAGCAAACAACCATAGGCAAAAAAAGTGAAGAAATGTTCAAGTTACTAATGGGCTATAGGAAGCAGTATAGTGTAGTGGTTAAGTGCACCAACTGCAAGTGGGGTCTGATGGGATTCAAACGCAGGTCTCCAGGTTTGCAGCGCACTGAGCTGTAAACCTGGAGACTTGGGTTTGAATCCCATCAGCTCCCAGACACTTGCATACTGTGTGATCCTGAACAAGTCACTTAACTTGCTTGCGCACCCAGGTAGCACCTGGAATTACACTTGTCTTAGTGTGTTTTTCCTGGTTAAACGATTTCTGCTCCCCTTTCCCCCTCCAGTGATCCTGACCCATAATATTTTACTGCAGTGCCTGTATTACACATTCTCAATAATTTGTGCTATCCAGACTAGGGTTCATCTTTGTCTCCCTCAGCAATCCAGGCTGCCTTGTGAAGAGAGGGCAAGTCACACATTAGCTGTTGATTGAATTTGATGTTACTTTTAGTAAATGAATATATCCATACAGTGTATGGCTGTAGCTCTAGCAGCGTAATGTTCAGTATTCTGTCACTGTCTATAAAGTGTGTGTTCTGGACCTGGAGGCATTGTTAATGTTGGTATTAAAATCTCCACAGCTTTGAATTTAACTAGTGGGGCCTCAGATAGTTCAATGAGCAGTGGAATCTAGCCTGCTGTGTTGATGCATGTTAAGCAGTATATAGCATAAGCTTAGCTCAGACTGTTGGGCAATTTGACAGTACTGTGGGTGTTTTCGGGTCAGTTGCTACAGTGCCTCCTACTTGCACTTGTATTGGTAGGAGCATGTCACACACTGCCCTTTTACTTTGCTGAAATGTAATACTCTTTCTCAGTTTTCTCTGGCTTTGGTGATGGTGATAGTAATATTGGTTTACTGATAAAGTACATTCCTTATGCTGTGCTACAACAAGCTTGTGACTGTAGAAAAGATGTAAATACTAAATTCTTATTGGAAAATAATCTAATATGACCCTGAATTCCACTAAATGCTGACCCTGGTTTTAAAATGTTTTCAATTATATACATTGGTACTTTTACCTTGATGGGTTGTGTGGATTTTGCAATATACATTTATGGGTCTGGATGGAGGGCCTCTCATGGATATGAGTGTGTCACCTAGTGCCGCCAGTCAGTCCACCACAGGCTGCAATTCAACATTGTCTTCTAGGTAAGTGCCTCTTAGAGGAATGGGAAATGAGACACCAGGCAAGGCTTTTTGTTTGGTTAGTTAACTGTGTGTGTGTCAGGCAGTGGGAATGTAAGCTTAACTGTTGTGGGGGGACTTGGATGTCCTTTAGAATGCTGCTGCAGGTTGGAGTCTTGGTGGTCTCCTAAGGTGTTGGAAGACAGTATAACCCCATTGTTTCCATAAGTGGTGGTGGGGGGGGAGCATGACCTTCCCCCCATAGTTGTTTTGCTTTTCAGAGTAAGTATTTTTGCTTTCTCTCTGCCTGGCTTTTTTTTCCCAGTTTGAGTTTATTGACTGTTCCTAGTGCTGGTGTCCCTGTTTTGCTGAGTTCAGAGTTCATGGCTTACCTGGCTGGGTTGCATTCAGAGTACTTCAGTGCAGATACCTCTCACCCATCCACCCATTTGTAACCCAGCCAGGTGTGGCAGTGGACCCAGAAAAGTAACATCGCTGCAGAAAAAGCTCATATGTAATTTTTTTTGTGTGTGGCTGTATATTGTTATATAAGAAAAAAATATCACGTTTCATCTTATTCTGATTAATGAAAATGTTCTGGAAGAAGACTGCAACTTCCTTCTATTTTATTAATGCATTTCATTATCCTGACTTAAATCCTATGTATATTGCATACCAGTGGCTAGCAAAGTGGAACTGTAGTGAGATGTCAGGCTGTGGTAGTAGGGCACTGTAAAAATCCCACAACTGGCCCCAAAATGCACCAGAATGCAATAAAAATGCTAAAATTTTCTGGGGGCCTAAGCGGCCCCCAGACCCCTGGCTTGTTCCAGTACTATTCTATATTGTAATTTTTAAACACTTTAAACAGTCTCCAGTGCTTACTTACTAAGCACTCATCATTTTCATAAGTGCTTAGTACTTAACTGTATACCTGCACTGCAAGGATGGCATCAACAATAGGTGCCAAAATAAAACTTTGCGGCCACCAAGGGACAGAACAGTGGTACTGGTATGTAAAAAGGCTACGGTAGAAGGGTATTGTATACTCCCACAGTTGGCCCCAAAATGCACCATAAAGCATCAAAAATGGCATAATTTTCTGGGGGCCTAGGTGGCCCCCAGACCCCCGACCAATTGGGTGGAGGCACTGACTTGTGCGTACACTTTTTAAAAGGCTGGTTACTCCTCTGAGTGGTTGTAGTTGCCCCCACCCCCATAATCTGTTTTCCTCCCTGGCCAAGGCAGGCTGTGCTCCTTCTGCTCTGCCCTGTTATTTATTTTGTGCCCCCCCCCCCACTATTGTCTGCAACTCGTGTGTCAGTGCTACCACCAGGCCTCCATGTGGCAGACAAGAGCTGAGTCAACCCACCACCACCTTATCTGGGAGAGGTGAGCTGCCTGGAGACTGCTTAATCCACTCCCGGTGCTCCCCACCCTGCTGACCCTCAACAAGCCAAGGTCATTCATGAACTCAGGTCATCGGCGTATGGGAGGTAAGGTCCTTAGCACCTCAGCCCTTTGCAACACAGGGCGAGCTCGTGGCTGCAGTTTAAGCAGCGCTTGTACATGACTGTAAGATTCTTTTTCGTTGTACTATCTTGCAAACAGTAGTATTAATGCTATCTGTGGCATTCTATGGGGAGACCCATATATTATATTATATTATAATAACCTACTTTCTTCTTTCCTAGTTTGAAAGCATTTCAAGTTTATTGAAGCTCCCAGGGAAGAAAACGTTTAACAATATGGACAAGGAGTTTCTGGAGAAAAGGAAAAAGGATTTGAATGCTTATTTACAGGTAAACGTAATGCACAGTGTTACCTCAATTGTATGTTGTTATTTTATTTTTATTTATTTATTTATTTAGTGTTTTGTTGACCGGGTAAGTGCACTAGACAAATCCTGCCTATTTTCAGGCATGACCCGGGGGAAGGGGATACAGATGAATGCCAAGTGACCTTGAACCAGATTAAGCTGTTAGTGGTATTTTTAGTGAATGAGGGAAATTTGGTCAGGACACCGGGGACATTTCCCTACTCTGGTGGTAGGGGGACCCCTTGCGATGCCTGGACAAGGGCTCAGTATGTCTGAGTCGGTGGAGTGTGAGGAGGTGTTGGAAGAGTGTTCTATGGATTTTGTTGCAATTCTTGCTGAAGAACCTGTACAGATGGATGACATGACTGTATTGTGTGATCCCTTACCTGAGGAAGATTCGGCTTGGCCTGGTAGTGCTATAGCTTGTCCCTTGGATGATGCTGTGTCTAACCCCTTTGCAGTTTTTTCCACAGAGGATGACAAAAAGAGGAAACGCCAGGAATATTGTCATGTAGCCCCTCTTGGTGTTGCGAAAAAAAGTAACGTGCATGCGGCAGACAACCCGACATGTGACAAGCCGGGTATATCGGCTGATACCTTGGATGATGACTTGTTCCCATTTTCAGCTCGGCATGCCGCCTGGTCTCCTGAGGCGGCTTTGGAAGATGCAGGTTGGGTGAAACCCCCGACTGCATGGATTCCAGACCCCAGTATCCCATTGCTGGGGGACGGACTGAACCAGCCGATGGAACCTTTGCTGTTGCAGGCTGTGGAAGGAGTGCTTGTTTCGGAACCGGACCACGCCATTTCGTCATTTCCGCCTGCTTGTTCTGCTGATGGAGAGCTTGTTTTGGACGTTTCTGGATCTGCTTTGGAGTCTCCAATGTCGGGATTAGTTCTACCTGCTTCTTTGGCTCCTGAGAAGGTTACTACTGCTGTTGACATTACTAGTTCTCCGGACCACCGGACTGCGGTTCCTTTATCAGGTCAGTGTATCCGGACTTTGGAAACAGTTCTACGGACAATCCTGTAGGCAGTTCTATTCATCAACCCCTTCGGACTGATTCTACAGAACCAGCCAGTTATGCCTCTCTTTTCAAAAATACAGATGTCCCTGCTAGAAAACGTTTTGTAGCACGTATTTATTATAAAGGGGGTTTGGATCTCCCCCCAGATCGTAATTATGTGGGTAAATCCTTAATTATTGACTCTTTGAGAATTAGGCCTTCGGAGGTTTATGCCTTTATTCATTCTTCTGGGGACCATAATTTTGACATTTCTTTTCGTTCTGCAACTCTGTTAGATAAATTTTGGACTGCGTATTATGCTGCTCATGCTGCTCGTACAGACCCTATTTGGAAACCCTTTGTGGTTATACCCATTACTAGACCTACTGCTAAAATAATTACTGTTCTTTTTCAAAATGAAGGAGTAAATGTCTTAGATATTTTGTATTGGTTGGAACAACGCTGTACAGTTAATGGGGTGCCTCATGCTCTGATTGATGATAATGGTTTTTGGATGGGCGGGTGGAAATTTAATGTGCAACTTAAGATGACTGAGGCTGGGATTCAACATCTCCCAAATTGCTTCTATTTAGGGAGGGATCATGGTATTCTATTTTATCCAGGTCAGCCACGCTCTTGCTATAGATATGGTTCATTGTCTCATTTGAGTTCTGATTGTGACCAACTGAAATGTGCATCCTGTGGGATGTTGGGACATTCGGTTTTGTCTTGTACTGTCCCCCCTACTTGTAATTTATGTGGTGAAAGTACCCATGTTTTTGTGGCTTGTCCATGGGCAGCCCATAATACCTCTGATTATGCTGAACATGATTCTTATCTTGCTAAGTCCTTTACTTCTTCTTGGACCCTGCCCCCGGCTCGGGACCAGTTCGCACTTCTAAGTTACAAATCCATTTTGTTCCACCTTCAATTGGTGTCCCAGAAATCCCAAGATGATTAGACGCCCTGAATATCCCCCAAAGGGTCACCCCCTTCACTTATTGTTTCAGTTCCTTCCCCTGCTCAGTCCCTCCTCTCCCAGTCACTGAGGAATTGGAGTCTGGGGAGGTCTTGGAAATCTCACCCCCAGTTGTTAGACAACTTTGTTCCACCAAGCTGGTGGAGGAAGTGTGTCCATTTTCCGTTCCAGTAGCTAATCCCTATGGACCTTTGCAGAGTTGGGGTGATGTTATTGATGAGGAAGAGTTGGTGGACTCCCTTCCTTCGTCTTCTATTCCCGCGGCTTCCTCTACAACATTACCCCCAAATGATAACTCAGGGATTGCCTTGAAGAAGAGAACTAATAGAACCAGGAGAAAGAAATGATTTGGTTATTTTCATTACAGTTTTTTCCCCTTTTTTCTTTTTTATGTCTTCTGTTCGTTTAGCTAGTTTAAATGTTAATAGTATTCGTTCACAGTATAAACATACAGCTACTTTTGCAGTTTTGCATAGTTTATCTTATGAGGTTTTTTTCTTGCAGGATGCTAGGCTTTACACTACTGGGGAGGCTGCTACAGCCACAAGAGATTGGGGGTTTGGTCCCTCATATTGGTCTCTGGGCCAAGACCTTTGTTCAGGTGTTGGGTATTGTTTTGTCACGTCTGGGTTTATTCTACAGAAATTGGTGGACTTAGTTCCAGGGAGAGTGTTGTTGTTAGACGTATTAGAAACATAGAAACATAGAATTTGACGGCAGATAAGGACCGCTTGGCCCACCCAGTCTGCCCATTTCCCTATCTAATGGATAAGCTGCAGATCCTAGTTAACCAGCAGCCTACTTCTTCCTACCCCAACCCCCTAGAATTGCCTTATGACTGTCCCATTCATGCTTGAATTCCACCACTGTTTTTGACTCCACAACCTCCTCCGGAAGGCAGTTCCATGCATCCACAACCTCTCTGTGAAAAATACTTTTAAATTACCTCTGAGCCTCCCACCCCTATCTTCAAATTGTGCCCCTTGTTCTTGCACCTCTTTTTTGAAAGATGCTACCCTCTTGGACTTTGTTGATCCCTGAGGTACTTGAAAGTTTCTATCATGTCCCCTCTCCCTCCTTTCCTCGAGGCTATACATATTAAGCTCCTTAAGTCTCTCTTCATATGTCTTCCGTGAACCCTGCACCATTTTAGTTGCCCTCCTCTAGACAGCTTCCATCTTGTCTATGTCTTTATGGAGACTGGGTCTCCAGAACTGCATGCAGTACTCGGATGGGGTCTCACCAGCTGTCTGTACAGAGGATAATAACTTCCTGTTTTCTACTGGTGATGCCTCTC
Organism: Neoceratodus forsteri; assembly: GCA_016271365.2. Lineage (NCBI taxonomy): Eukaryota > Metazoa > Chordata > Ceratodontiformes > Ceratodontidae > Neoceratodus > Neoceratodus forsteri. The sequence goes on along the minus strand of CM057456.1, from coordinate 1,349,212,078 downwards.
CCTATGCATCCTAGTATCCCCAGCCCTCCTTGCTGCCCTCTCACATTGCTTGCCCACCTTTAGGTCATCTGATATGACTACCCCTGGGTCCCTTTCCATTTTTGTTGTTGTTAGTATCTCACCCCCCATTGTGTACTCTTTCCCCTGGGTTTTTGTTTCCGGGTGCATTACCTTGCACTTCTTAGCATTGAATCTAAGCTGCCATACATTTGACCATTCCTCTAACCTTGCCAAGTCCCGTCTCATCATTTCCACCCCACCTTGTGCATCAACTCTGTTGCAGATCTTTGTATCATCTGCAGAGAGACATACTTTTCCTTCCAGTCCCTCTGCAATGTCGCTTATAAAGACAGTGAAGAGGACCGGTCCTAATACTGAACCCTGCAGTACCCCACTAGTAACCCCCCTTTCTTCAGAGTGGACTCCATTTACTATTACTCTCTGTGTCCTATTCGCCAGCCAATTCTTTACCCAGGCTGTCATCTTGGGACCCACTCCCAGGCTGGCTAACTTGTATATTACTCTTTTGTATGGGACTGTGTCAAATGCCTTGCTAAAGTCTAGGTAGGCCATGTCCACAGCCCCTCCCTGATCTACTACTTTGGTCACCCAGTCGAAGAAATCTGTCAGATTTGTCTGGCATGACCTTCCCGCTGTGAATCCATGCTGCCTTGGGTTCTGTGCCCCTCTGGCCTCTAGATACTCGATAATTCTTTCCTTCAGAAGTGATTCCATCATTTTCCTACCACTGAGGTTAAACTAACAGGTCTGTAGTTTCCTGCTTCTGCCCTGCTCCCACTTTTGTGAAGGGAATCACATCTGCCCTCCTCCAGTCCTTGGTGCCACCCCATCCTCCCATGATTTGTTAAAGAAGGTAGTCAGTGGTGTCATAGTTTACCCTTAGTTCTTTTAGATTCTGGGATGAATTCCATTAGAGCCCATTGCTTTGTCCACCTTCAGTTTTAAGAGTTCTTTCAGAACCCTTTCTTCTGTAAATGGGCTGGTATCAACTTCTGTATCCAGAGTGTTTGTACTGTTTGTTTTAGGTACCCCTCTTCCTTTGTAAATACTGAGCAAAAATATTTGTTTAGTATCTCTGCCTTTTCACAGTCACCCTCTGCCCACCCTCCCTCCCCTTTATTAAGCCTCACTATCCCTCCCTTGGTCTTCCTTCACTCTCTGATGTACCTATAAAAGGTTTTATCCCCTTCTTAACTGAGTTGGCTATCTTTTCCTCGGTTTGGGCCTTTGCTGTTCTGACTGCCTTCCCAGCTTCCTTTTGCTTTAACTGATACAGTTCTCTGTCCTGCTCCTTCTGTGATTCTTTGTACTTCCTGAATGCTTTTCTCTTGAACCTTCCTGCCACTTCCTTGAGAACCATAGTGGTTTCTTACATCGTTCGTTTTGTTTATTTGCTTCACACAAAGGCTTGTTACCTCTGTGATGGCAGTTTTATTATTCCCATTGTTCTTCCACCCTCCTTCCTGCCCATTTGCTAGTGCATTCCTTAGGCACTCACCCATTTTAAAGTCAGCCCTCCTAAAGTCCAGTACTTTTGCCTTTGTATGGCTTGACTCTATTGCTGTGTTTATTGTGAACCATACTGTCCGATGGTCGCTAGTTCCCGGATGGCTACCCACTTCTACATCTGTGATCCTCTTTTCATTTCCATTTGAGAGAACCAGGTCTAAGATTGCTCCCTCTCGAGTGGGCTCCAATACTAGTTGTCTAAGGCATGCCCCCAGTAGGGCATCTAGAATAACCCCACTCTTTTAAGTGGCTGCTGCAACTGCACTCCAGTTAACATCTGGCATATTCCGATCACCCATCAGCAATATCTCCCCTTTTTCTGCCATTCTAAATATACTTTCTATCATTTCCTTGTCCATTTCCTCCCCCTGAGAAGGGGGTCTGCATGCAACCCCTGTGCGGATTATGGTGCCATTGCCGGTCTCCAAATTTACCCACAGTGCTTCTTCTCCTCCCTGTTTTCCCTTTTGTTCTGCTGCTTTGATTCTTTCCCTTATGCACAGAGCTACTCCTCCTCCTTTTTTACCCTCCCTGTCCCTCCTGTAGATAATGTATCCTGGTATGTTTACGTCCCAGTCATGGTTTTGTGTGTACCATGTTTCTGTGACTGCCACTATATCCAGATGTTCCTCCTCCGTCAAGGCCACTAATTCAGGAAGCTTGTTACTCAGACTACGGGCATTGGTACTCATTGCTCTCCATTTTTTGATGGCTTTACCTTCTGTTGCAGTATCCCCACTGACCTTTCTACCTCGGTCTTTTTCTCATTTAGTACCCTGTTTTGTAGGGAGAGGCTGGAATTTTCCTGCTGCTTATCAGTGCTTATACTGTACTTTTGTCAAAGCTACTAGGTATTATGGTATGATTTGCCTTATCAGTTTATTAATATTTATGCCCCACAACAGAAAGCTGCTATGGTACAGCTTTTTAGGTTAATTAAACCGTATTTGTTTACCAACAGGATAATCCTATGGGGTGGAGACTTTAACACCAGTTTAGATGTTCTGCCCACTAAAAAGGTATATTGTGACACCCAAGCATTGCGTACTTTTCTTGCTGAGATGGAATTAGTTGATGTGTTTGCTCAAAATTCGTTGCATACATTTTCGAAAGGTAGTTTAACATCTAGGATAGATCTCTGGTTGTGTTCGCGGACTATTGGGGAGGTTAAGGGTGTAGTGGTCCCTATGGCAACTTCGGATCATCATTTATTGGGATTACAGATTCATTTGGGGAAAGTGCTTCCACAGGGGCCTGGGGTTTGGAGGGTTAATACATCCTTATTGTTGATTCCGGAATTTCATCAAGGTTTTTTAGATTTGGTCTCCGATCACATTTCGGTGGTTTTTCTCTATGATTCAGTGATTGAGTGGTGGATTGATACTAAAAGGTGTTTAGCGGCCTATTTTAAATTTTATTCTAGACTGTTAGCTGATACTAGACACCATACCTCTCAGCTCCTTCTCACCGAATGACTTGCATTATTTACAACATCCTATTTGTCTCATTCTGATTGTACTACCCATATCAAAGAGGTTAAAGTAGCTTTGACAAAGTACAGTATGATAGACAGAAATCTATGGTTTTTGAACAAAAAATTCGGACTTCTGGGAAGCAGAGTCAATTCAACCCTTTTGACAGTACTAGAGAGAAATTTCGTGATAAACAGATGTCTCAACTTCTTGATAATCAGGGACAGTTTGTTAAAGGGAAGTTGTGAATCATGGAATATGTTACACAATATGTGAAGCAACTGTTTGAATCTCCAGTATCTGAAACCCCTGTAATGACGATATTGTAGCAAGCATCGGATGTCCCTACCTTAACATTAACTCAGCAGCAGAAGGTTGTAGCCCCTTTTACATTGGAGGAAGTGAAGGTGGTTATTTGTGGTCTTAAAGATAAGGTGGCTCCTGGCTCCGATGGGTTGTCTGCTGAAATTTATAAATCTTTATGGACATTTATGCCGACCCAGTTATTAGCTGTTTTTAATGCTTTTTTAACTGAAGATCGTTTATCGGACCAAATGTATGAAGGTTTGATGCTTTTTCTTTATAAAAAGGGTGATAAATCTGATTTGGGGAATTGGAGACCGATTACCTTACTGAATATAGATTACAAATTTTTTTCCAAATTACTAGGGAACAGGATTTTGAAATTTTTGCCTTTTTTGATTTCACCATTTCAGTATTGTTCAGTTTTAGGTAGGTCCATCCGAGATGCTTTGCTTTTGGTAAGGGAATTATTTTCTCAAGGGCAACATGGAGTTCTACAGGGTTATTTATTTAATTTTGATTTATCTAAAGCCTTTGATGGGGTATCACAAGAATTTATTTGGTTGACTCTCCGAGCTTATGGGTTTCCTCAGATTTTTATTAATTGGCTTATGTTGCGTTATTCATTAGCTTACGTGAGGCCTTATGTAAATGGATGGATTGGATCACCTTGTTACATTCGCCGGGGAGTCCGCCAAGGTTGTCCCTTGAGCCCACCATTGTTTGTCATAGCATTTGACCCTGTTATTAGATTACTTTATAGATCCCCCAGACTTGTGGGAATTTCGGGTCCTGGTTTTAGTAATCAGAAAATAATCTGTTATGCTGACGATTTATGTGTGTTGGTGCCAAATATTCAGGTGGGATGTTTATTATGCATGGTTCTCCCGTTTTTTTTTTTATCTATTATTGGTTCAAGTCTAAATCTAAGGAAGAGTGTGTGTTTTCCCTTGGCTACAACTGTGGTGGAGGTTTCTTCCATTGGGGGTATCCGGTTAGTGGATTCTCCACATAAGCTATTGGGTATTTATTTTGGTGTACCAGATATGGCTCAGTATAACTGGGAAATACGTCTGAATAATGGCAGGGAAAAGGTGTATAAATGGAATAAATGGTTTATGGGGAAGAAGAAACTGATTTTTTTGATTAAAACTTGCTTGTTGCCTTTATTTTTACATGTGTATATTTTCCTTTACCCAAATGTTTTTTGTGCCCTGTGAGCCTTTTTTCGCTTGTTTTTGGGGTAGCCGCCTTAATCTGGTTAAACGGAATTATTTGTTGAATACTTATCGCCGGGGTTAATATGGTTCATCTGATTGTCTTTTTTTATTCTCTCTGGTTTTTTTCCACCAATTTAAAGCCCCTTGTTATTAATCCCTCACAGCTTTGGATTCCTTTAGTACATGTTTCAATTTCGGAGATTTTGCAAGAATGGTTTCTGGGGAGTTTCATACATAGAAATAAACGGAAATATGTTTTATCCTCGGCTTGGGTAATAGTGTTTGATATGCTTAAACAATGGTGTATTACGGTATCCATGGTTACGGAGTTTTCTCGTAAAAAGTTGTATGCAGTGGTAATAGAGTCTTATTTTTCAGAAGAAGTTTTTCCGGATTTTATTTTGTCAGAAAAGGCTCAGATTGGAAATCGACTAATTGATACCAGGATCCCAGTGGCAATGTGGGATATTGCTTGGTTGGGAGTGCATGGTAAGATTAACGTCCGGGGGAATCACAAACAATTGAAGGATAGGTATTGTTTTCGGACTTCCTATATGACCCTTACAGAGACTATGGATCATTTATATTTCTCCTGTCCTTTTATTTTGCAGTTCTGGTTTTTGTGGCGTTGTCGCTTTTGGAATCAAGTATGGTGTCAGTGGGATCAGAGAGTTTTGTTTTTTGGTTTATTTCCGGCTTCATGGGATGAGTGTAATACTAGTACTTTAAATCTCATTGCAGTTGTGATATTGAATTGGGTATGGCAGGTTAGGTGTTGGTTTTTATTTCAACAACGTTCTTTAACCCCTGAAGATTTATTTACGAAAGTAGTAGCTCATATCGATCGTCTTAAGGAAGGAGAAAGGAAACTCCTTAAACGGAATATTTGGGAACGATATTGGAAATTTTATTAAACCAGTTGCCATTTCTGTTAATCTTGTTTTGTATTTCCTATCTTGTTTAGGATAACAAAATAATTTTTGTTGGTTTTCCTTTACTTTGACCTTACTGTATAAACTTCTGTATTATCTTTGTTGGATGTATTCCTTTTGTATGTTATTTTTGTGCTTTTTATGATTTTAATAAACTTACCCCTACTCTTTTCGATAAGTGCATGGGATCTTTAACATCCACCTGAACTACCACCAATCCAGGCAGATGGGACCTCGGTTTAATGTCTGTTCGGAAAGACGGCACCTCAGAAGTGCAGCACCCCTCTCATAAAATGACTGGGTCAGTGAGCACACAGTAATATGCAGTTAGCTCATTTCTGCCTACAATAGATGAGTGCTGTGAATTTCTTTGCAAATACATTTGAAGATACTGTATTCTCAGTCACATAGATGCCAGAACCATAGTGCTCGTGCTGGAGGAGGGGCAGGAGCCTTTTAAACTCTGAGATAATGGCCTTTCTGCAGCATGGGCCCTCCCCCCACTGCAAACTGTAAGTGTCCTGTCAAGCTTCTGACTTCTATTTTTCTCAGCATTCCTGCTGTATATCCACATATCTCAAAACAGAAGAAAGTTTGTCCTTTGATGTAAACGTGTTTTTTTCTTATCTCATTTAGTAGCTTTGCACATTGAGATAGCTTCATTTATATGAAACACCTAACTTTCATAATGGATCCATGGTGAACCCACAGCAGCAGAATTAAATCCACACGGAGACTGTTACGTAGTTTACATATACACACATTATTGCCGGGGATGTGTGTCAAAGAAGTGCATTAAACCTGTAAGCCTGTGTTTTCTGTAGAAACTAATTTTTAAAGCACTGGTTCACATTCTGTTATTGTTCCATCTTTACTGGGCTTTTAGTAAGCATGGTGAGTGTTTCTGGTTTGCACACTGTTAAGATCATTTTAGAACTGTGTGATGTAGTTTATATCCATGCTTAGCCCATCTTTCGTTATTTGTTTATTTATTGAAGTGTTTCACCAGGAAAGACATACTGAGCTCAGATAGCTTTTTTCCAGATGCATACTGGGGGGAAAGGGGGTTGGGAACAAATATACAGTCGTAAGTGTGCAACTACAGATAGTGCAATTGGAACAAAATACATATTACAGCAGAGAAATGGGTCTATACAAATGTGTGTGTAGTATACAAAGTCAGTAGATAGAAGCTGATTTCATAAAACAGTGTACAGGGAGAACACAATAAGTACAAATGCAGAGTCGGCAGTCAGAATATACAAAAAGAGCAGATATATAATGACATAGTGGCAGATACAGTGACAGTTTACAAATAGAAGCAAAGGAGAAGCAGGACCAGGTACATTAGAGACAGTGGCAGGAATGGGAGGTGTGTGAATGGAGAAGAGAAGTCAGGGAAGGTTTAGAGGGAGTGAGTGAATTTTAAAGGGGAGAGAATTCCAGAGTTTAGGAAAGCAGAAAGAGAAGGCTGATTGGCCAGCTAGAGTTTTTCGGGGAGGGAGCTTAAAGGAGTGAAAGCCAGAGTTTCAGAAGGGGTAGGAGGAGGGAGTGGAGGGAGAGTAGGGATTCGAGATAGGGTGGAAGAGAATAGAGCCAGAATTTAGAGGTGAAGGAAGCACCGTGGGACAGATGGCGATCCTCCAGGGAAGGGAGGGAGAGAGAAGTGTAGAGAGTACAGTGGTGGGTGCAAGTAGGGCAGTTAAAGGCAAAGCGGCAGAAAGAGTGGAAGAGAGGGTCCAGTCTAGCTAGCATAGTCTTGGGGGTAATGCCATAGACTAGGTTGCCCTAATTAAAGATCGGAAGAATCATCTTGGTAAGGATGTCACGGTGGGTAGGAAGGGGATGCTGCTTTTATGCCTAAAGAGGGCACCAAGTTTAGGATGGAACTTTTTGTGAACTGTGTGAAATGGCGGTGCCATGCCTATGTGATGATGTCAGTGAAGCAAGTCCACTTCTCTTCTTCCATAAAAACCTATGGGCACTGTTTTAAAATGCTTGATATTGGCAGTATGTTTAGATATCGGCATATGTCAATACATATGCTGATATCTACATAGACTGCCAATATCCAGCATTTTAAAACAGTGCCCACAGGTTTTTATGGAAGAAGCAGAGCGGACGCACTTTGCAGACGTCATCATGTAGGCACATCACCACCAGTTTGTAAACCGAGCAGCCGCTCGGCATCAGAAATAATTGGAGGGTATGTTTACATTTTGGGAAATATTTCCACTGTGCCGACTCTTCATAAAGCAGCAAAATACAATTAAACAGTGGCATGAGGTAACTCAGCATCCCTTATTTTACTAATACATAGGAGCATTTGCAAATTATTCTATCCCCCCTCCCCAAATTTACTTGACCTTTAATGTGCCTGTGGTACATAAAGGACATCCTTGACTTGTGACCTCAGTTGACAGACCCAGATTATTTTAGTTAGAAGATTGCATAGGTAAGCTGCATAGTCAGTGGACACATTCATAAGTCAGAGGCCCATCTGATTTTGCATCTATCTCGGGCAAGAAAATAAAGTTGATGGTACTGCTGATAGAGGTGGGTCATTCTGTTGCAGCCAAGCACAGACCTGCACATGTTATAGAATGCTACTGTAATTTAGCCAGAAAAAGGGAGTTGGCTTCCCTTTTTACTGTACATTATTTCTATATTGGAATGCTGGCAAAAGTGAATGAAGGAGAAGTTGAGGTCTAGGCAACTGCATTTGTGAAACAATAAGTCATGCTCCTGGTGTGAATTCTTGACAGGTCTTGTAATGTGCTTATTGATGTGTAATTTGGGATCAAGCCATAATAACCTGAAGTACTTGAAACAGATAAAATTGTATGATAGTGGACCATATTGTGGTGAGATATGAAAAGTGTTTGAAGGATAGTATTTGCTTGGGAATAACATAGCTTTTTTTTTTTTTTTTTTTTTTTTTACCTGTTACATAGGAATAGAAATTGACGGCAGATAAGGATCGCTTGGCCCACATAGTCTTCCCATTTTTCCTGCCTACTGTAACACCACAGACCCTATTCAATCTCCGGCATTCCCACCCTTTCCTTACTACTAAGGTTCCCTTTTGCCTGTCCCATGCCTTCTTGAATCCCACCACAGTGTTTGTTCCCACCACCTCTGCTGGGAGGCTATTTCAGGCATCCAGCACTCTTTCTGTGAAGATGTACTGCCTTATATCTCCCCTGAGCCTACCCACTCAACCTCATAGCATGACCTCTTGTTCATAAGCATCTTTGTCTCTGAAATGGTCTTCTTTCTTGAACCTTATTTATACCCGTGAAGTATTTGAAAGTCTATCATCTCCCCCGTTTCTCTTCTTTCCTCCATGGTGTACATATTGAGGTCCTTCCAGTCTTTCCTCAAAGGGCTTTTGATGTAGACCCTGCACCATTTTAGTTGCCCTCCTCTGGATCGCCTCTGCTCTGTCTATGTCCTTCTGGAGATGTGGTCTTCAGAACTGGACACAGTACTCTAGGTACGGTCTCACGAGTGATCTATACAGTGGAATTACCACTTCCCTCTTCCTCCTGTGGTACCCCTCCCTATGCACCCTAGCATTCCACTGGCTCTTCCCACTGCCTTGTCATACTGCTTGGCCACCTGTAGGTCATCAGATATGATTACCCCCTGGTCCCTTTCCTGTTTTGTGGTCGCATACTCTGCCCCTGGGTTTCTGCGCCCCAAGTGCATTATTTTGCACTTCTTCACGTTGAAACTTAGTTGCCACACTCTTGACCACTTCTCAAGCTTTCCTAGATCCCCTTTTCATGTTTTCCACCCCCACCCCCGAGTGTCTACCCTATTGCAGATCCTAGTGTCATTGGCAAAAAAGCATACATTCTCTTCTAGCCCCTCCTCAATGTCACTAATAAAAACATTAAAAGAGGATTGTTCCTAGTACTGATCCTTGAGGTACTCTGCTGGCCACCCTTCCTTCCTTCCTCAGAGTAAACTCCATTTACCACCACCCTCTGTTGCTTATGCCCCAACCAGTTTACCACCTTTGGGCCCACTCCCAAGCTGCCTAGCTTGTTCACAGGTCTCCTATGTGGAACATTGTTGAAATCCTTATTGAAATCTAGGTAGGCCATATCCACCACTTCACCCTGATCTAATTCCTTGGTCACCCAGTCAAAGAAATCTATCAGACTTGTTTGACATGACCCCCCCTCCAGTTCAACCAGGTGTAGATGGAGGTGGGGTGTCACCTGAGAGCTAAATAAATGAGTGGTTGTTTAATGTAGCAGATATACCCAAAACGCATGATCTATCTGATCACATGAACGCTGGGCCAAAACGGTAATTTGCATCAATTTTGTACTGACACCTTGACAAATTTTGAAATTTTCAGCTTGACATACTTAATGCAGATTCTTGGACTATTACTACTTCAAGAGTAACTGAAATATACATTCAAGTGTGGTCTCAATGAATAGGTGGGAGTTAAAGCTTTAAAATGCATACCCATATGTTACCACAAAAGATTTTCTTTTAAAGTTATCGGGTTAAATACCAACCACCACCCCTTAATTTCTTGGGAAACTTCAAAATATTTAGTTATGTGAAAAGGTTTCACCAGGAGAGACAACATGAGCTGTAAACAGTTTGTTTTCAGAGGCGTCCTGGGGGGGAGGGGTTACATGATTGGAGGGGGGGATAAGCAAAAACATAACAAAAATAAAGTACATACACCTCTTCCCTCACTCCTGATTCCTCCAAAACCTCCAATTAGTGGACAGTTTTGCCTTTTCACCCATCTCTCCCAACGACACCTTAAAGGCACTGCTCTCTATTAACCCAACTAAGGCCAGCTCCCCCCGATGGCATTGACCCTAAGCTGCTGTACCTCTCTGCACCTACTATTTCCTTCCCTCTCACTGATCTCCTCAACCTGTCTTTCCACACTGCGACTATCCCTGAAGCCTGGAAACATGCTACAGTTCTCCCCCTACCAAAGGGAGGCGATCTCTCATCTCCTGGGAATTACCATCTCATCTCGCTTCTACCCACCTTGGCCAAACTCCGGGAACACCTTGTTCTCTCCCAGCTCTCCTCCTTTTTTGATGACTCCTCCTTCTTCACTCCCTTCCAGTCTGTTTTTTGGAAGAATCACTCCACAACCACTTCCCTACTTAGACTCACTGACTCTCTCCATTCTGCCATGGATGGATGTCACATTACTTCTGCAGTCTTTGTCGACCTTGTGAAGGCTTTCAACACAGTCTCCCACTCCCTCCTTCTTGAGACTCTCGTCAGCTGGTTTGTCTCTATCTGCCTGCAACTGGTTCAGAGCCTACCTGGTAGGTAGAACTTAGTCCGTTAAAATAGCCGACTCTACGTCCCCTCCTCTACCCATCTCTACTGGTGTGCCTCAAGGCTCTTTACTTGGCCCACTCTTGTTCTCAATTTGTCTAAATGACCTACTGTCAGTATGCTCCTCATCCTGTATCCATATGTATGCTTACGTCACAGACTTGTTCACCTCTGGACAATCTCCCTCTGATGTGACTTCCAGACTACAGCTTGACTTTAATAATGTTCAATGCTGGCTAAGCTCGCATCAACTCTTCCTCAACACCAAGAAGACAGTATCCATGATCTTTGGCACTAGGCAGAGACTCTCTAGGCTGCCCTCCCTTCCCTCTGTCCACACCCTTGACAGGACAAAACTAGAGGACACCACCTCTTTCAAATACCTGGGTTTCTGGCTTGACCAACACCTTAACTTTTCTGTACATATTGATTCCATCCTGAAAAACTGCGTCCCAAGCTTTTCGCCCTTTACAGGAACTGTAGTTCCTTACCACTACTGGTTAGGCGTGATCTTGTTCAGAAAATGATACTTCCTATTTTTGACTGTTGCAACATAGACTACAGTGCTGCTCCTAAGTCTTCCCTTACCAGGTTGGATACTCTCTTCAATGCTTTTTGTCGCTTTGCTCGCGACACCCTCTCCTGTACACATCACTGTACCTTGTATCATTCTCTAGCGTTCCCCTCCCTTGAGTGCAGACATCTGTCTCACTGTGCCAAGTTCACTTCTAAATTCTGGTTTGGGATTCTTCCCCTCTTACCTCTCCTCCTTACTCTCTGCTCCACCTCCCTCCTCCCGCCCTCTCAGGTCCACTGATGCACTCACTCTAGCTATTCCTCATTGCTCTACCTCCACAGGCCAGGCAGCTTTCTCCTACCACTTCCCAAAGCCTTGGAACTCACTGCCACCTCCTGTCAGACTTTCCTCTTCCCCATCTTCAATCTCCTTAGCCCTTTACAATTTCTGTTCCCCTAACTGCACTTGTTCTTAGTCCCCTTTCAACCCTCCCAACCCTGGCTCATTATCCTTTAGCCCTACTTCACTTCTGTTCTCCTAACTGTACTTGTTACTAGCCCCCCTTCGCAACCCTCTTCACCCTTAGGCACTATCACCTACTTCTCTATTCCTGACTTAACCTCCTGTGTTCTGACTGAACCCTTCCTGTGATTACTTCCTCACATACTAATGATGCTACCACCTACTGTACCCCCTCATCCCACCCCCACCACAACCTACTATGCCATTTCAACTCTTTACTACCATCCACAACCTATTGTGCTATTTTGACACTCTATTGCTGTCCTCCCCAACTATCCCCTCTCCCCTGCCACTGATGCTCTCCCTTTTCCATTCCTAGTTTACCCCATTTTCTCCAGCCTCCTATTCCTTATCCCTCCTCCCTCCTCCAGTCACCTGCCACATTCCACCTCCTCCTTGCCCCCTCTCTCCCCAGTCCTATTCCCCTTGCAGAGTTCTCTGTCATCCTGACGGGGTATAGATCCTGACTCCCTCTCTTCTACCCCTCTTCCTCCCCCCTCCCACTTTCTAATCCTGACCCCCTTGCATGGTTCTCTGCATCCTGAAGGGGTATAGATTGTCCCTCTCTCTTTTTCTCCCTTCTTCTTTCCCCCTCTTTCTAATCCATCGCCCACCCACCTCCCTACTTCCCTATCCCTCTCCTCCCCTCTCTTCTCTACTTCCCCACTTCCTTTCTCTCCCCTCCCTTTCTGCCTGGTCCTGTCCCCCTTGCAGGGTTCTCAGCATCCTGAAGGGGTTAGATCTTGGCTGTCCCTCTCTCTCTCCCCCCCTTCCATCCCCCACCCTCTACCTCTCGCCTGTCCACTTCCCCACTTGTCTTATAACTGTCCTCCCTTGTGTATACAACAGCACGTCAAATCGTGTGCTCAGCCTACTACTTCTAGCACTTCGAATGTGTTATCCATCCTCTGATCTTTACCTTACTGGATCACTTGCTCTTGGGTTGCTGCAATGTATGTTATATCCGAATATGGTTTTGTTTACCATGGCCAGTTGGTCTGCTCTGTAATCGTACTACACTGTTTTATTTTAGTAATTGCACTTGTATTGCTCTGTTATTGCGATGTGTTTGCCTGTTCTCCCAATTCTGACCACAGTAATACTCGGATATTCATAACTTCTGCAGTGTCCATTTCAGACTGAACTGCCTGGAGAGATGGAATGCTATGCAAATGATGGAATCTTTGCGCGTGCTATTTTTCAAATGCTGCCTTGAACTAACTGCCCTGGCTCTAAACCCTCAGAGTTCACTCTCCGTCTGTCAAGACCAGAAGCTCGGAGATCTTCTTATCATCTACTTGTCCTGACGCGATTAAACTTATAAAAATACATAAGTATTATTTATCCTTTTTCTTTTACTGCCTTTAGCTAGTTTTTTTGTTTTAATAAACTGTTGTTTTAGTGTTAGATTAATCCTTTCTCGGTTTCTCCCAGTGCACTTTAACCGGTGGGGAACCGGGGCTTTTCTTAGAGATTTTTTGAGTTCCCTGATTAAGAAAAACCCCTTAGTTTTATTTAAAATTTAAGTTTTATATTTAAATTATGAACTGCTAATCCCGGTTCTTGAACCGCCATCTCTGGTTCGTTTCTCGCTTTGGTTCCTGGTTCTGAAAGTTTTTTCTCGGTTCAGGAACCGACCGCAAGTGCTAAATAAGGTTATAAAATCCTTCTTATTTCTAGGCACATGGATATGTTGTTCACCCACACTTCTTGGCAGGTCCCTTTCCCCTTTAATTCTTGCCGGAAGGTCTTAAAGCTGGCTTCTCCCACCCACCCGGGTGGTATAACCCTCGGCTACGCCCCATGACACCAGATCTTCCTTTCCACTGGAAGATACAGGTTGCCACCTCTTTGCTCCCACGTTCTGTAGGCCCTGGCTTAGTTTCCTTCAGATTCTTTGAAGATTAAGCTAGTTCGAGCTAGCGATTGCGATAGTTGTTTCTCGATCATGGAAGATAAATCTTCCCCTGGTTTCCGTCGGTGCCCGTGCAGCCAGAAAATATTGCGCACAAATCCACATACCGCATGCATCTACTGTTTGAGTGTTGGCCATGACACCCAGGTCTGTGAGATTTGTCTTGCATTCCACCCGAACATCCTCGATGATTGTCTTGCACAACTCAGGCTGGGCAGGCCCATAAAACAGAATCCACCAGTGAAATCGATGGAGGCCCGGTGGGCAGTCTCCTCGGCTCTGGGGTCCACCGAGCAGTTAGAGCAAATGCAGATCTTCGAGGAAGTGGCAGTGCGGGCTGGGGAGCTCTCCTCTCAGCCGATTTTTGTTCCACTCAATCTGGGCTCCACCTTCTCAGGCTTCTTTCAGGAGATGTGCCAGTCTCTCCCCACTTAAGGCGAGGGATCTTCGGGCACGCATGTCTCCGGGTCCCGTAAAATGAACAAAGAACTGAGAGATTCTTTGTGTCGGCAAAGACGTTCTTGGGATCAACAGCGATCTCAGTCCCAGGAATTTCCAGTCTTGGCCTTGGTTGAGATTGTGACTTTGGCCGCCGTCTTTTTGGTCCTGCAGTCTGGTCAGCCGACCGAAGTCTTGATCGACGACGCAGTTAAGACAGCTCTCGACTCTGTTGATCTGTTGTCCCGTGATGAGGCCGACAGCTCTCTTAACAGGACCCCTGTTCTGTTTCTTCCCAATGAGGAGACCCAGCCTGTTAGCAATCCCATCGAAGAACCTGTCCCTGATCCCAGAAAATCAGCGGTTCTCCCGGTGTCTCCCGAGCAACCCAGTCGGCCAGTCCGATTGAGGTCGAGGTATTGGGCCCCCTCGACTGATAGACCAAGGAAGGTGCATAAGAGCTCAAAGAAAGGGTGACACCAACATTCATCTTAGTCCTCCTCGGATGAGGAGAGGCTTTGACGGAAACTCCATCGACGCTACGAAGATCTCTTGTGGCAACAGCTGATTTTGTCTGGCCAGAAACTGACTTCGGTTTCCTCACTTGCCATTACCTGGCTTTCGCCTTCTAGGCTGAAGCCAGCTCCATTAAAACTGATCATTTCGGTTCCTCTGCCCACAGAGCCGGTAGAACCCTCCCCGGTTTGGCCAAAATTGACCTCTCCACCGATAGTGGTAGAGCCTTCGCCTAAATAGCCCATGGGAGGAGCTCCTTCGAAGGAAGCACGGACTGTTCCAGGTCTCCCCCGCAGGATTTTGGTCACTGTTATGCCTGACCACCCCAGGCACGTAGAAGGGGACCTTGGTGGCCGGCCGACTTATACGAATACTTTAGACTCTGATGACTCCGACCTCCACTCTCGTCTGCTTAACGATGAGTTAGTGGGCAGTCTGTCGATGGATGAAGGTCCTTCGTACTTTTTAGGGATTCCCCGCCTCATCTCCGAATCCACGGGGATGCCCCTGGAGCCTGTCCAGAAACAGGCGGAGTACCCTCTTGCAGATATTCTTAAGAGAGGGGATACCATTACGGAAGCCTTCCCAGTGGCCGAGGCCATTGTTGGTCTGGCTTTGGAGCTTTGGCAGCACCCTGCCTCCTGCCCAGTGCCGTCTGCCAGGATGGTCTGCAAGTATGCGGTGCCCATTGGGTCCTGCTGAGAGTTCATGAACACCACTTGGCTGAAGGGCTGGTGACCGCTTCTGTGTTCAGTTGCACAGGGAGTTCTGCCGACACTGATAGACCAATTGGACCACTCTACCAGGAAGATTTATCAGGCAATCTCAGCCATCATTATAGTGCACTTCTCTCATGCCCTGTTGGGCTCCCTGGATGATGTTCTTCCGCACCTCCCCGCAGACCTTCAGACTACAGTCACCAGGTCCGGGATCAGGGCCAGGCCGTTGCCAAGCAGCAACTTCAAACAGTCCTGGACCTTGGGGATTCATGCGCCCATTCAGTGGCAGCCGCTGTTGCCATGTGCCACAGGGCTTGGCTGAGACTTTCCACCATCATGACGGATACCCAGCACAGACTCACTGATGTTCCTTTCCTGGGCACCGATCTCTTTGGCCCAGGTGTGGATGGTCATCTTCAGCAAATCGAGCAGTCCAGTGCCACCTTGGGACTCAGCTACTTCTGCTCAGAAAGACTACCCTGGCGCCAAGAAACAGCAGAAGAAGAAGAAGCCATTTTGGCACCCTGCTCCTGCGGCCAAGCAGCCCTCCTTCCAGGGTGGGCAGCAACAGGAGGCACAGGCTTGGTGCCCCGGGCCCGCAGAGCAGGTCAAGATTCGGGCGGCTTCCAATCTGGACCGTCTTTCTCCAAGCCTGCTCAGTGATGGGATAGGGGCTGCCACCCCTATTCCTGTCACACCAGCTCTGGGTCCTCCCGTGGGGGGCCGGCTCCACCACTTTCTTTCCACCTGGTCCGCTGTTACCATGGACAGGTGGGTTCTAGAAGTGGTCAGCCAGGGTCTGCCTCTGGAATTTGAGCAGTACCTCCCAGCCGAGTCCATGTCCCATGGGAGGAAAGGGTATCAGTCCACACTTTGTCGGCTCTGAGAGACGACATAGCCCAGCCCCTCCTCAAGGAGGCAGTGAGCCGGCGCGGTGGCACTGAGGGTTGAGGCACTGGACGCCACACCTCGCGCCACGCTGGCGACCCGGGTTTGGGAATGAGCCCGGGTCGTCGGGGGTCAGCAGGGAGGAAGGATTGGCGTCCCTAGGACTGCTATCCTTCTCCGAGGAGGAATCCACCAGCCGACGCGCCTCGGTGACCTCTAACGGAGGCACTTCAGTGCCCGCCCAGTTACAGGGATTGGTGCTGTGGCAGACGCTCATCGGGGTGCGTGGGACAGAACACCAGCTGAGCTGGACGCCATTGCACGCCCGAGCTCCGGGGCTCACTAGAACAGGAAAATAATGGTGCCATGGATAGGCAACAGCACCAGTCCCCCATACCCCTCGCTGGGCCTACCCCCGACTGGCCTTCCAGGTCCTCCACCTCGGGCCCTACCCTGCAGCCAGAGTCTGACTATAAGAGCGCCCAAGAGGAGGTGGGCGACCCACCCTGGGAGGTTAGACCAGGAGTGCTAGCTGCGGGGAGCACAGTCTGGGGCTTTGGTGGGCAGGAACCGGACTTGGCTGCCCGAGAGAGGTCCATGGGGCCACGACCAGAGGAAACAAAGTTGGGGAAAAAAAAAGGCAGTGGCCCGAGTGACAGATCCCCCAGTCGAACCAGGGTTTATTGCCAGGTACTTCCTGGTCCCGAAGCGGATGGGGAGCTGGCGCCCCATTTTAGATCTGCACAACCTGAACCAGTTTCTCAGGCCACACACTTTCAAGTTGGTAACTCTGTCCCAGATCATACCATCCTTGGAGCAGAACATGTGGTTCTGCTCACTGGATCTCCAGGACGCATTTTTCCACATCCCAATCCATCTCATCAGAAGTTCCTCCACTTTCAAGTGCAGGGAACCCTTAACGAGTTCTGAGCCAACCACAGACAAGTGGGTCCTGTAACAGTAGTTCTAGGAGTGGTATATGCTGTTCATCCACACTGACCCACCCAATCTCCCTGGCTACATCACACAAACCTGGCTTCCAGCGGGCTAAGATCTGGCATCATAGGGCGGAGCCAAGGGTTATACCACCTGGGTGGGTGGGAGGAGCCAGCTTTAAGACCTTCCGCCAAAAATTAAAGGGGAAAGGGACATGTCAAGAAGTGTGTATGAACAACATATACCACTCCTAGAACTACTGTTACAGGTGAGTAACCTGTTTTTAACAGTTATTGATTTTATTCATTTTCTGCATCAGAATGTCTGAAAAAAAAAAAAAAGAAGAACCGGTGAACCCAGTTTCAAACCTTGTTCTGATTGTGGTGAGATTTTTACCAAAGCAGATAAGTACAATCTGTGTGTTGTCTGTTTGGGTTTGGAACATTTAAAAACAGACTGATATTTGTAAAACTTTTCCAGATAAAACAGTGGAAAAGCACCTTGAAAGGCTTAAGAAAAAGATGTTTGTTTCCAAGGGTCCCTCGGGCTCTGACCAGTCGACACCCTCTGTTCCTGTGGGTGAAACCACTTTGACTTCAACATCTGTAACTGCCACCCCTGAGATGGGTACACAGGCAGTTCCAAAGAGGCTTGCTGAACTGGCTGACTCTCTGGTTTCCTCAAAAAAATCTAAAAAGACAAAACACACAGAACCCCCAGTTGACAAGCAATTGGGGACTTCTGTGCCTGCACTAAAAATGCCAATTGTAGATGAGATTGCACAGGCCTTTCATGTTATCCAGGTTTTACAAGGGCTGACTGCTCCTTTGCCACAGACTCCAGCCAAACAGACTGGCTCTTCTTCTCAGTCTTCTCTTTATGAGCAACAAGATTATCTAGATATTGATGTGGAGGAGGAAGGGGACCCCACTGAACCAGAGGTTCCCCCTGAACAAGAATTTGGCTCTCCTCCAAGGGCATCAGAGGATTCTTCCTCTCATTTTACCTTTGTAAGAAGGATGGTGGATGCATTAGACATCCTCACAAATGAAGTTATTGAGGATGAAGAAGAAGTTGAATACATGGAATTTACGGGGTTAACACCCACTAAAAAGCTTCTTCTTCCCATTAATAAATTCTTTAGAAAGATGCACTAAAGATACTGCATACATCAAATACTGCTCCACCTCTGGATAAGAGGGTGGATGAAAAGTATCAGTTAGAAAGGCAGGGTGCTGAATTTTTGTTCTCTCACTCTGACTACCAGGGGGTGGTGCAGGTGGCAGCCTGTGACAAGGCAACGGTTCCACTAGCCTCCCGTCCCCCAGACAAGGACTCAAGGAAAATTGACAGCATGGCCAAAAAGAGTTTTATTTATTTATTTATTTTATTTGTGAAATCAGTTTACAACCTTTGAGCCAGAGGCTTGTTTCCAAAGGTACCTCGTCACATTAAAGACATACATAGAGTTTTAGGTTACATAGCATAGGTTTGCAAAACAATAGGCGTTCAACAGAGGCGCCACATCACACTGAGGTCAGACAAAATACATTTAGGTTACAGGGTACATGTAATTGAGAACAGGTGTTACACAAGTTGGTATCAAAAATTGATCAATCTAATAGGTATACAATGAAACAGCTGGCACTGGCCAGGTTAGACATAGGTACGGTGTACTGGGAAGCGGTGGTGGGGATGGCTAGGTGGAGAGCCGCCCGGTGGGCATTGTCATGAGAAGTCGAGGTGGAGGCTACTTTCAGAGACAGGAGCAGCTACGAGTGTTGAAGAGTTTGTTTCGAAGGGTGGTTTTGAAATTGGAGATGGTGGTGGCATTGGTGATGGGGGCAGGGAGAGAGTTAAACCAGGATGGGGCTCTGTAGCAGAAGGACCTCTGGCCACGGCTGGTTCTTGATCTGGGGACCATTAGAGTGGTCTTGTTGGATGACCGTGTTGCAATAGTGGGTGGGATCTGGTGGATGGATGCTGTTACCCCAGGGGGGGAGAGCCCGAGTAGGGTTTTTTTTGTGAGGAGGCAGGTTTGATATCGGAGCCGTTCACCCAGGGTAAGGAGTTTAGCCTCGTCATACAGCTGACAGGTGTGTGTGAGCCTGGGGGCACCAGTAATCAATCTGCATGCTTTATTCAGGGTTAAGTGAATTTTTTTGAGTGCAGTTGTGTTGGCAGCACCATAGACTGGTAGACCATAGTCTACAAGGGACAAAACGGAGGACGTAACAGCAAGCCGGAGCGCATTTGGGGGAAGGCAGGTTCTATGGCGGAAGAGGATGCCAAACCGTGTGTTAGTGGCTGATGTTAGGGCATCAGTGTGGTTGTGAAATGTGAGGGCTGAGTCGAAGGTAACCCCAAGGTATTTGTAGGAGCAGACTTGTTCCAGTGGCTGTTTGGTACTAGGAAGGATATAGAGTGGGTGGTTGCTAGCTTTGTTTTGGGGGTGGGAAAAGAGCATAGCTTTGTTTTTTTTTAGGATTGATGACGAGTCTGCGCTCCTTAAACCAAGCTTCGGCATTATTGAAAGACTGCTGTAGGGTGTCCTGAAGGGAGACGGGATTGCGGTGGGTGGCAAAAAGGACAGCGTCATCTGCATACAGGAGAATTTTGCCAGGGCATGAACTGGGCAGGGTGTTCAGATAGAGTGAGAAGAGAAGGGGGCCCAGGATGGAGCCTTGGGGGACCCCAGAGTGAATGGGACAGGTATCGGAGAGTATCCCATTGATTTTAACACACTGTGATCGAGCGGCTAGATAGCTTGTGCACCATGCTAGGGGGCCAGCCGAGAGACCAGTGTGGCAGAGAGCATTCAGCAGAAGAGGATGGGAGACGGTGTCGAAAGCCTTTGAGAGGTCGATGAACACTGCACCAGCTAAGGAGCTGGTATCCAAGGAGGAGTGTAGGAAGTTGGAGAATTCAGTTAGGGCAGTGCTGGTACTGTGACCAGCACGGAAGCCATGTTGCTCTGGGCATAAGATGTTATGCTTAGCCAGATAATCAGTGATTTGAATGGCCACCACTTTCTCCAGGGCTTTGGGGGGGGGAATGGAGATTGGCCAGTAGTTGCTGGCCGACGACCTGTCGCCCCCTTTATGAATTGGTGTGATTATGGCTGTTTTCCAAGCCGTGGGAAATTGTCCCAGGCAGAGCGATCGGTTAATTAGGCTGGTGAGTGGGGCAAGGACTTCATCTAGCACCAGCCTGAGGATACTGGGGTCCAGTGAGTCACTGCCAGGACTGTTGCTATTCAAAGCTTTGATTAGGATGGGTCTGGCTTCCGGGCGGAAATCTTGCATGAGGTGGAAGCTGGGGTGCTGGAGGACAGGGGAAGGTTGGTTGGGGGGAGGGTCAAAGAAATTACTAGGGAGGACTGAGCTAAGGTCAGTGAAAGCGGTGTTTAGCCAGTTAGCTATGGTGGCAGGCTCGGTGGTGGTAGTGCCATTGCTAGTGAGCTGGTATGGGGCAGGGGAGCGAGATTTTCCGTTTAGTTGTTTAATATTATCCCAGAAAGTCCGGGCCGAGCCCCAGGAGGAGGTAAGGGTGGCCTGGTAATGGTCGGCCTTGGCTTTCCGGATGACCCAAGAGCACTTATTCCGGGCTGCATTGTAAGCCTGCCTATCAGACAGCCGATCCGTTTCAGTGGCAGGTGCCAGAGGTTATCGATTTCTTAGTAATTGTAGAAGGCAGGCTAACCCAGGGTGCATTCTGCTTTTGGACGGATTTTGGTGAAGGGTGCAAAGAGATCACAGGCCATGTTGAAGGTGTGTGAAGAAGGCGGGGCAGTGTCAATGTCGGTTGCACGATGAATGGGGACCAGTTTATCTGGGTGAGGAATAGTTTAAGTTTTGCAGCCCACCAGGGCAGAGGCGCCTGCGGAGGGTGGTCTGGGCTTTGGGTTTGGGATTGGGGACTGCCCAATGAAATAGGATAGGGGAGTGGTCACTTAGGGAGTCTGGTGGGACCTGGATGTTTTGTATTTTTTGGGGTCGGTTGGTTATAATAACATCCAGAAGGGTGCTGGTACCTCTCTTAGGGTTTATTCTCATGGGCTGGGTGACGAGTTGTGTCAGGTCTTGGGCGGCAAATGAGTCTCTGATCGCGGAAGAGGAGGTGCTGAGCCAATTTACGTTAAGGTCCCCAACTAGGATTTGTTCCGCCTTATGGTGGAGGGAGGCCAGATAGTCAGTTAAAGATACCAGGGCTGGGTGCTGGTTCTTTGGGGGAACGTAGGCCGTGGTGAGATAGAGAGGGCTCCTAGAGGGGTCCTGGGTGAGTTTGAGGGTAAGAGCCTGGGCCCCATTTACAAGGGCAGGAGTGGGGAGTGCGTGTCCAAGTATTGTGTCCCTAGTGTAGATTGCACAGCCTGCCCCTCGTTTGCCTACTCGGTCCTCTCGGTAGAAGGTATAGCCTGGGAGGGAGACAAATGAGTTAGGGGTGGATTTGAACAGCCAGGTTTCAACCAGGGCTATGTCGTCTAGTTGATGAGTCATGGCCCAGCACTGTGGGCGCAAATTTTTCAGCAGGCTGCATATGTTCATGGAGGCTATTTGGAGACCAGTGGGTGGGTGGGAGGCAGGCCTGGGTTGGGATGTATGTTCCTGTCAGGAGTAGAAGGAGAGAACTGCTCTGTCAGAGGGTGGCAGATGGAGAGTTTCGCCGGGGCGATAGGATGAAAGGGGTTTCGAGCACAGGGGTGGGTAGGGCAGCACAGGCAGAGAAGGCTTGTGTGATCAGATGCCCAAGGGAGCCGGGGGGGAGGAGGAAAGGTAATGTCCGGATGGGGGGTGAGGTGGAGAGGAGCATATGGGGTGTGTGGAGGAGGAGGGGCAGTGGTATAGGAGGAGGGGAGGACAGGAGGGTAGGTAGGAACACTGGAGCAGTGAGGCCGAGGGTTAACAGGGACAATAGGGTTGGTGGAAGGCAAAAGGAGGAGGAGGAGGAGGAGAAGAGAGAGGCAGGTGGGCAGGAGGTGCAGATGCATAGTTGGTAAGGGTGGGAGAGCTGAAGTGAAGAAAGAATGGGGGAACTAGGATGATAGAGGGGGAGATAGTAATGAGAGGTCACCTCTAAGTGTAGTTGCTGCTTTGGTACAGTGGCAGAGCTGGTGCCTGAGGTGCACAGGGCACTAGGTTCAAGTGTTGCTCAGGGTAGCAGGAAGGACCCCAGACAGTGGCTGTAGCAGCAGGGAGCTGGGCTCAAGGTCTGCAGAAACAATCAGATAACAATTTAGCAGTGTCTGAGGGTTAGAGTGTTTTTTAGAGTTTGAAATCCTGCAGAAATAATAGACAGGTGTGCTAGCTGAGTGGTGGAACTGCTGACTTAGACAGTGAGGGTGCAGGGTTCAAAGCCTGCAAAGGCAGCAAGAGAGAAGTGGTAAAACTTTATATTTTGGGCGGGTGATAAGAGACTAAAGGCCTAGAAAGTAGGAATAAAATAGGTAGACAAAGTGGTTAAGAGGTAGAGCTGCTGACTCTGACTGCAAGGGTACTGGGTTTGAGCACAGCTTAGGGACAGAGTGTAGAAAGTTTTTTAATTCAGAAAAGGAGGGAGGAAGGGTTAAGAGTTTGAAAGTACAGGAATATGTTGGCCTGGTTCATTGGCTTAGTGGTTAGTCAGTAGACTTTGGAAAAAAGGGTACCAGGTTTGAGGCTGCCGGGCGCTTAGTGGTAGGCTGATGGGAGGAGTGAGGAAAGTAGATAGCAGAAAGGATTCAAAGGGAACTGCGAGGACCTCTAGTGGGTAGGTTTGCTAGGAAGGGGTGGAGAGTTGAAAGAGGAGCTAGAGTGGAGAGTGCAGCAACCCCTTGTGGTTGGTGTCTATAAGCTGCAAATGGGAAGGTGGACACTTAGTAAAAAGAAGGGTAGGTCACGTGATGTGACACGTGACCTGCCAGCAGCAATAAATGAAGCGCCGACCCTGGGTTGGGGCAGGTGGGCGGGAAGTGCTACACAACAGTCAGGCTGTAGTGGAGGACGCTTTACCTCTTACAGGCTCTGGCAATCCCCGTGTTCAGGCTCCGCTGCTGGGCAGAGTAGTGAATCGAGAGGGGTGCTTCAGGGCCTATAAAGGAAGGGAAACAAAGGAATCACATTAGTATGCAGCGGGCTAGTTCAGGACCCTACTGCGCATGCGCCAACTATTGGGACTGTATCCCGATACAGAAGGCTACTGCGCATGCGCAAGATGGCGGACACACACGCTACACATTCTATGCAATTCTACCGAAGGTAAGCACTCTAACTACAGCATTTAAACAGCTACTAAAACACAGGATATAGTGCTAGATGATCAGCACACTAGCCCTTAAAGTAACACAGAAATAGACCCCAAATACTGAGTCACCTTTCGGCCTCTTTGGCTATTAGGCAGGCCGACTTCCAGGCCTATGCCGCACAATACTAGAAATCTTTCTGGCAATAAGTCATTGCTATGCAGTCTCCTATTTCAGCTGACCAGGCTGGGACAGCCAGATTTGGTCTCAAAGCAGCCAAATATCAATTTCAAATGGCTGCTGATTCAAATGACACAGCTGCCAGCTGGATGGCAAACACTGTGGCTCAGAGAAGGTTTGCTTGGTTAAGAGCCACAAACCTTACCCAGGATACACAGACAAAGGCACTAGTTTTCCCATTAAAGTAAAATTCCTTCTTTGTGCAAATGACAGAGGCTTGCATGAAAAGGGTGGATGAGTATAAGGCCACCTACTGAAGTAACTCTGCAAAAGAGAAAGCTTCCCCATCCACTAGACCCTTTGGAGGGGGAGGCAGGGGCAGATCCTTTCAAAGTAGGCCCTTTTTCCAGGCCATGGCTATGACCCCATACCAGCAGTATCCACAGCAGGGATACTTCAGGGGTAGGGGCAGAAGGGGTTCCAGGTGTGGTTCCCAGGCCCAAGCTCAGCCCCAAGCAAAGCAGTCACCCTGATGTGTTTGTACAGGTTGCCTCCCTACTGCCTATAGGAGGCAGACTGGTTCACTTTCCACACCTCAGGGAAAACATCACCACAGACAAGTGGGTCCTGGAAGTAGTGAGCCAGGGGCTGTCTAATTTTCAAATCCCTTCCACCCTTAAGAACTCGAGTTTTTAAGCCATCTTCAAATCTAGAGAGAAAACTCCTGGAAACAGAGGTTCAAAAACTGCTTCAGTCTCAAGCAGCGGAACCAGTGCCAACCAATTTAAAGGGAAAGGGATTTTATTCCAGATAATTTCTTACCACAAAGAAAAATGGGGAGTGGCGTCCCATCTTAGACCTCAGAGTCTTGAACAGATACCTCACAAAACCAAAGTTCAAAATGGTAACCTCTGGCACTGATCTTGCCAGCCCTCCAAAAGGAGACTGGCTGGCCTTACTGGACCTACAAGATGCCTATTTTCACATCCCTATAAGGGAATCTCACAGAAAATACCTCAGGTTCAGACTCCCTTCAGGTCACTATCAATTCTCAACCCTGCCGTTCGGTCTCACTTCAGCACCAAGAGTGTTCACAAAGTGCCTGGCAGTGGTAGTTGCACACCTTTGAAAGCAGAGTGTCACAGTCTTCCCAAACCTAGACGACTGGCTGGTGGTAGGAAAATCACCTCAGCGTGTCAGGGATCAGCTGCAACTTGCTCAGGAGCTCCTGGAGTCCCTAGGATTCCTGATAAATCTAAAAAAGTCAGTCCTTCAGCCTGTGCAATACCCTGCAGGGCATACCTACCCCTGGATAGGGTAAGGATAATCCAGCAATTAGCAGGCTTATTCATCCTGAACAAATCAAAAACTGCAAAACAGTTCCTTCAGCTCTTGGGCCATATGGCAGCTGTCACTGGCACAGTACTGGGATCCAGATTCCAGATGAGAGACATTCAGTTTCACCTCAGAGCTCACTGGTGCCAGAAAAGAGACCCCCTTTCAAAATTGATTCCGGTAGCAAGAACTCTGTTACATGCTCTCAAATGGTGGAAAGAGGAAAGCAACCTGAGAGAAGGGGTTCCTTTCCAAGGCACGGGGTCATAATGTCGTAAGACATTATACCGCATGGCAAAATTGTACTGCCAATACAGCGCGATATTGCCATACTGCATAATTATTTTTTCTGTGGTGGGCTCCGTTCTGCCCACCAAGCCCCCTGGACCCACCCCAAGCTAAAGATTCTTAACTCTGGGGAGGTCCAAGTCAGGGAGTGCACAAATTGTGAGGAAAATTAAAATGTCTGGGACCGGGAATCAAACCCGGTCCCAGACGCAGCATCTGGGTTCCTGCTGCTGTGGCTCAGTCCAGTGAGCCACAGCAGCTGCTCAGCAGAATCCACTCCCAGCAGAGGTCTTATCCTCTGCCTGGGAGTGTGTGAATGGTGCAATACTGCATACAGCAGGTTACGAAGTATTGCACCATTCGCTGTCCTGGACAGCACTCTTTTGGGTTAGCTATAATGTTGTACGCTATTAAGCATACAACATTATGACCCGGTAGGCCTTTCCAAGAGGAGAATCCATCAGTAATTCTCACAACGAATGCATCACTCCTTGAGTGGGGTGCCCATCTGGGAGATGGTACTACCCAAGGCACATGGTCAAGTGCAGACTCACTCTTGCACATAAACCTGCTGGAGCTCAGAGCAGTATTGCTAACACTGAAGGCCTTCATGCCCCTGCTACAGGGAAAGGTGGTACAGATCAGAACAGACAACAACACCACCACCAGCAGCAGGGAGGGACAAGGTCAAGTCCTCTCTGCACAGAAACCATGAAAATATGGAGTCTGGCATACTCCTTTGGAGCTTCCCTATAGGCCATTCATCTGTCTGACAAGGACAATACCTTGGCAGATACCTCGAGTCAGATTAACCAGGCCCATCATGAATGGACTCTGTGGACTCTGAACAGGCAAGTGGTGCAAGCAGTTTTCAGGAGGTGGGGCACTCCAGAGGTAGACTTGTTCGTATCCCACCAAAACCACCACCTGCCAAAATATTGTTGCAGACCACCAGAGCGGGGAACAGTCCCTTTGGATGCTCTAATCCTGGATTGGTCAAGGAAACACCTGAATGCTTTTCCTCCCTTCCCCTTGGTGTACAGGGTGTTGCTCAAGCTCAGGTCCCAGTCAGCATCCATGATCTTGATAGCTCCAGATTGACCCAGGCAGCCTTGGTACTCTCTTCTGCTCTCCATGGGTGTGGCCGAACCGATACACCTTCCCAGGAGGCACAACCTGTTAACCTCCAGTTAGGGGAGGCACCTGTACCTGAACCTCAGATCCCTCAAGCTCAGGGCCTGGCTCTTGAGGACCTAGAATATGCAGGCTTAAACCTTTCTGGAGGTGTCCTGGACAGTTTGAGGGGTTACAGGAAGCCCTCCACTAAGAAAACCTATGCTGCAAAATGGAAAAGGTTTTCTGTTTAGTGTTCCACCCAGAGTATTGTGCCAACACAGGCTGTGGTACTAGCCATGCTGGATTAGCTTACTTATTTGTATTCTTTGGGCCTTCAACCCAGTAGCCTGAAGGTACATTTGCTGCAGCATCTGCTTACATTTCAGCCAGACATAAAATTTCTCTAGCCTCGGACCCAATCTTTAAGAGGTTCTTTAAGGACCTTTCCCATTTGCACCCCCCTCACAGGGAACCAGTGCCAACATGGGACCTCAGTGTGTGTATAGCCAGACTCATGGGGTCCCCTTTCAAGTCCATGTCTTCAGCGTATCTGAAATATGTCACATGGAAAACAGCTTTCCTAGTGGCAGTGTCTTCAGCTAGAAGGATCAGCGAGCTCCAGGCTCTTTGAATAGATCAGGACCACATCTCCTTCCACAAGAACAAAGTGGTCCTGTGAACAAACAGGAAATTTCTCCCTAAAGTGGTTTCTGATTTCCTCTTGCACCAGAGCATTACCTTACCTGTCTTTTTTACTGAGCACTCCACTTCTGGTGAAAGGAGGCTCCGCAGTTTGGAGGTTAAGAGAGCTCTTAGTTACTACGTGTCAGCCACTAAGGACCATAGGCAGGACAGAAAACAGCTGTTCCTGACTTATGGGGATGTAGGAAAGGGTAACTCAGCATCTAAAATGTCCATTTCTTGCTGTATAGTACAGTGCATCCGGTTTTGCTACTCTGAAGCTGGAAGGGAATCCCCAACAGGGTTGAGGGCCCATTCCACAAGTGACACAGCCGCTACCTTAGCAGCTGCCAGAAATGTTCCATTAGTGGACATCTGTAAAGCAGCTACCTGGAAAACAGTACACACCTTTACAAAGAATTACAGTTTAGACATCCTGTCCAGGAGTGATGCCAGGTTTGGCACAGCAGTCATGCAGTCTGTTTCCAAAGTAGGTTTTGTGCCCACCTCCAAAGGTACTGCTTCGTAGTCTACAGAAGTTATGAATACCTGAGTATTACTGGGGTTAGAAGAAAAAATAACTTACCATAGTAATCTTGTTTCTTCCCAGTGATACTCAGGTATTCATAACTTCCCACCCTGCCTCCCCTTCAAGAACCAGTAGCCTCTGCATTCCTGGGAATGTTTTTCTGACTTACTATATAGGTGCCACAATCTGGCACTAATGTTTGCGAATTTGGTTGTTCTTGTTTTTCTTCCCCTTCAGGTGATTTCTGACATTCAGGGGTGTTGTTGCATTTTATGACCCCTAGTTTGTTTGTTTTTTTGTCCTTCTCTTGGGGGCTTTTCGGTGTTATTTTATTAATCATTATAATTCCAAGTATTACACTATACAGTATATGTATGTCTGTGTATATTTATATATATGTAGTTTTTGAGGCCTGTCTTTCCAGGCTTCAAGGAAATCTGAGGATTTAGAACCAGGGCAGTTAGTTCAAGGCAGCATTTAAAAAATAGCACGTCTGCCCGGGGCTCCTGCCAGATACAGCACCAGCAGCTGCTCTCCACCTGGAGCAAAGCTAAACACCCACGGAACGCCTCCAGCCAGCGGCAACGATGGCCATGCTCCCCAACCCAGACTCAAGGAGCCGAAACAGTCTGCCCGGGGCTCCTGCCAGCTACGGCTCCAGCAGCTGCTTCTCTATGCCTGGAGCAAAGCTAAACACCCCCATGGAATGCCTCCAGCCAGCGTCGCGACAGCCGTGCCCGCAAACCCGGACTCAAGGTACTGAACTGGCTGGGCCCTCCTGGCTTGTAACCTGGAGTTTCCATTGGCTTTCTGTGATCGACGCTGGCCTGCCATTGGCTACAGCTATCTTATTTTAAACTAGCTGTGCCTTGCCGTTTTTGCCACTCTCCCTGCAGACACTTTCTGTGACAAACATGTATGCAGGTTTTTCGTGCACAGCCTAACTTAAACCATTTGAAACTGCCTGCTAGTAATCAAATTTTAAAACAGCCTTATTTAAACTTTGGGTACAGTCTGCTATTTGTTGTAGTGTATACAGTTTTATTTAAACAGTCCTACTTAAAGCAGCAGAGCAACGAAAATAGGCTGAAATTTGACCCCACCTTTTTTTCTTTCCAGTGGATGCCTGATGTCTTCCAGTTTATTTTGGTGGTAAAATTTTCAGTTTTCATAATCCTGTAAGAAGTTTATGAAGGTTTTAAAGTAATTATTTCTCAAGAAAAAAAAGATGGGCGCCACATTTTTGCATAGAAATTATATTGCGGACTCGAGGGGGATAGGAATCCAGTCAAAATGCAAATGTACAGTACACAGCATAAGAAGCATCCAGAAAACCCAAATGAACAGTTCTGTCAATATTTTTCTTAACCACAGCAGAAAATTAGCTTTTTGGAATGATTTGTTTTTGTTGCGCTGCTGCTTTAATCAATTTGCACTGCCTGCTGGACCTGTGCTTCTAGCCTAATGTTGCAGCCTGTAAGCTCTGTAATAGTTAAGCAATAATTTTCTTGCGGTGAGCAGCCTAGACTGAAATTGGCATTGTTGCTGTCTAACTAATTTCTGTGTGCCTGCTGCTTATCTGGTCCCTTCCCCCTGAAACCTTCTTTTCCTCACCTACCAACTCAACTATACAAGCTGCCTGTTTCACTTGCTCTGTGCCTCCGATTAACATTTTATTTTATTTTTATTCCCCGGACCTGCCTTCTTTTGTGCCACTGTATCTATTATTTCTTTGTGGGGCCATAGTGTAGACATCCCCTCCTTGGACCTTTCCCTAGCTACGTCCCTGATTCTCACCTCCTTACCTTCCTGCAATTATTTTAAATTGTGTCCCTCCCACCATTTAGGCATTCCTTTGTCTCAGACCTGTTTTAATCCCCTCTTTCTCTCATCTCCCCTGTGTTGGAGCCAAAACAGTCTGCCCAGGGCTCCTGCCAGCTACGGCTCCAGCAGCTGCTCTCCGCCTGGAGCAAAGCCAAACACCCCCACGGAATGCCTCCAGCCAGCGGCGCTGACGGCTGCGCTCCCCAACCTGGACTCAAGGTGCTGAACTGACTGGGCTCTCCCGGCTTGTAACTTGGAGCTTCCATTGGCATTGGCTGCCTGCCCTTGAATGGGGCTGCTTGAGCTCCCCCACGGTTGGCCGGCACTCAGCCAACCACCGACCGAGACCAGGACGCCCACCTGCAGCTGCTTGGAAGCTGCCTGCCCTTGAACGGGGCTGCTTCAGCTCCCCCACGGTCGGCCGGCACCCATCCAGCCACCGACCGAGACCAGGAGGCCCGCCTGCAGCTCCTTGGAAGCTGCCTGCCCTTGAACGGGGCTGCTTCAGCTCCCCCATGGTCGGCCGGCCCCCAGCCAGCCGCCGACCGAGACCAGGACGCCCTCCTGAAGCTCCTTGGAAGCTGCCTGCCCTTGAACAGGGCTGCTTCAGCTCCTCCACGGTTGGCCAGCACCCAGCCAGCCACTGCCTGAGACCAGGACGCCCGCCTGCCGCTCCTTGGAAGGTACGGGACAGCGCAGCCAATCTGAACACGGGTGCTTCCAGCAAACCCGCTCTGATTGGCCAGGACTTTTCCCCTGCTTCTGCCACCTGGCACTTTTTACAAATAGATTTTAGATAGAACTTAGCACATTTCAAGTGTGTAATAGAAGTTTTTCAACTGTATTAGCTGGATTGTAATTTCTACTAGTGTTTTAAAGTGCTTACACCTCTTCTGTTTCAGTGCTCCTCCTGCACCCCGCCCTCATCCAAGCACTCTGCCTTGGAGCCGAAAAGTCTAACTCCCTTTTGTCTTGATAAACTGCTCAAATCTAAACCCATCCTAACCTCTGTGCTATTTAAGACCTGCTCTTTTTTCTTCTCTCCAGCTGCCTGCCCTTGAACGGGGCTGCTTCAGCTCCCCCACGGTGGGCCGGCACCCAGCCAGCAACCGACCGAGACCAGGACGCCTGCCTGCAGCTCCTTGGAAGGTACAGGACAGCGCAGCTAATCGGAACACAGGCGCTTCCGGCAAACCCGCTCTGATTGGCCAGGACTTTTCCCCTGCTTCTGCCACCTGGCACTTTTTGCAAATAGATTTTAGATAGAACTAAGCACATTTCAAGTGTGTAATAGCACAGCCGACGATAGACCAAGGGATCTAAGCTGTGTGGTGAGCTTGGCATGATCAACTAGATCGAAGGCCTTGGACAGGTCTATAAAGATAGCCCCCGATAGCTTGCCTTGATCCATGGCTGCCCTGATCCATGAGGAGACAGTGACAAGGGCAGTGGATGTGCTGTGCCCTTTCCTGAACCCTTGCTGTGCGGGTCTCAGTAGATTATGGGATTGCAAGTGTTCCGAGAGTTGCCCTGCCACAACTTTTTGTAGAAGTTTACTGACCGCTGATAATATGGATATCGGACGGTAGTTCTCTCTTAATTTGGGGTTTCCCTGTTTAAGGATCGGTACCACCCTGGCTACCTTCCATAAGTCAGGAATAACACCCGATGACAGGGACAGATTGAAGATGTGCGTCACCAGTGGAGCAAGCCATGGTGCTCCAAGGCTGAGAAGCCGCAGTTCCAGCCCATCCTGGCCAGCACTCGAGAAAGGGGAGAGGCCCGTAAGAAGTCTCTGAACCTCATTTAATAATGTTAACTGTCTTCTTCAAGAGATGTTCTTGTAGCCAAACACCATGAACGATTACAAAGCAGTACCTAACTG
The DNA here is from genome assembly GCA_016271365.2 of Neoceratodus forsteri. NCBI lineage: Eukaryota > Metazoa > Chordata > Ceratodontiformes > Ceratodontidae > Neoceratodus > Neoceratodus forsteri. The sequence goes on along the minus strand of CM057456.1, from coordinate 1,349,180,778 downwards.
GATGGGTGGTATGGAACAGAGGAAGGAGGAACCATCCCTGTAAACCAGCATACCTTGCAACACAGCCAGACCAAACCCAGCTGTGCTATGAGAGAGCCTGTCTAGACTGTATTGCTAATTAAAAATATGGCTCTTACTCCAGGTACAGCATTACAGATCTTGGCCACAGATACCAACAGAAAACATGACACAAAAGCAATCGTGCCCTGGTAGAGTGTGCAGAGCTCCACCCAGGGATTTAGCGCAAATTTAGTTTTGTACAAAGTATCCCCGTATGTTGTACCTGCTGATAATTTACTTATTTGCCTGCAATGTTGCCGCCCCCTTCCTGCTCTTGGTTATGCTCCTGAGGGAATTTTTAATATGAATTGCTGCTTGAATTATTAATGTGCAGGCCTGGGCCTGCTGTGCCGGTTACTAAAGCAAATGTCGGAGGCAGTTGCAGTCTACAGTATTCACAGAGCAAGGTCCCTTAAGTTAAATAACACAGTTACTTGCCCCCCTTACTATTTAGTCCGTGATCACAGTATAAATATAAAAACAGTGTGCTGTTTAGGATTTTTAACTTCCCAACTGTACAGCCACCAGAAATGGATTGAAGGGACCTTGCTTTAACGTGTGATCCACGGGGTCATACATCAACAATGCAGGCCCCCCCCCAATGCTGCATTACAGTATCAGTATTCCATAAGCAACCCAAGTTACTGGTGTGGGACTAGAACTCACGAACTTTCAGTGGGAGGCAGTTTAGCTGAGTGACTGGATTACGGCGGTGTGAACCCCACAGCTGTCACTTGCTCACTGGAACCCTGAGCAGATCACTTAATGTAGCAATATTTGTTGCTTAGCAAGAAAAAATCATTGGGCGCTGTGCACGATTGGGTCAGTGGTATGCGAAAAAGTCACTTACCCCACCCGTGTAGCTGCACACCCGCCGGTATTCACAACTGGTGCCTACCTGTCCGCGGCTCCACCCCCTTGGCATACAGGAATCCGCAGAGTGGCTGGGGATGGAGTTGCGGTCCCGGTTGGGCATCCAATGGAATGCCCATCCTGGGACCCACAGTGGCTCCCTCAGGTAGCATGGTGTGGGTCGGGGGTAGTGCATACCTACCACAGGCACCTGGACCTGTGCCACATGTCACCTATGGCCAGTCTGCCCACTGGACCAGCCTTTAGCTCCCAGCACCCCTCCGGCGCACTGACGGACCCCAGCCCACAACCCCACAACAGCAGCTGTGCCCTGCCCCACTGTGGCCGAATCCCCAAGCCCCCGTAGGAGGACTGTGTCACTGTGTGTCTGACACCCCCCCACTTGGCAATATGAAGTCCCGGTGCCGCTGCGCTGCTGCTGTGTCAGGCACCCACCTGTACTGCTGCCCCTGCCCTCTCCATCTGCTTAGTGGGCAGGGGAAACACGGAGGGCCTTGTACTGGTCCCCCTGCATTGGCCAGGTGCTAACAGTGGGGAGCACACAGTGTGGAGTTACAGCAAGAATTGTACTTGTAGCCTGCACCCTACTGTGCCCCCACCGGGGCGCAGCACATCATGAATCTGTGCATGCCACGTAGTGCTGTCACGCCCCCGGCATGCCCCTCGCCCACCCCCAGCGTGTTGCCCCCTTTGTGAGTGCCATGTGGGTACCACTCTGTGGCATTCACGCGTACGATGCCAACACACCTGGTTTCTGTGGGCGCGTTGGCATTGTGGGTAGTGCCCATTATGTTTTTAGCAAACTTTATTACTGGCAAAAACTTCAATATACCCATTTTCTTTTTAGTCTAATTCATTCTTGAATTTAGATGCATAGATCTTCCTGGACCCAAGTCTCCACCACTCTGTCACACTAGTGGGATCGCACTGGAGGCGCTAGGACCAAGCGGGAGCCAAACATTTTCAGAAGGGTGGGCGCCGAGACAGGGCCACACATGCTCGGCACCACGAGACTAGCTCACATCTGTGTAGGCTATCTTGGCATCGACCCTCCAACCACCTCAGTTCCTTTTCTCCCACAGTCGAGTGCTCCTGGATGTCGATGTCGCTCATCTGCCGGAGTCAGAGTTTTCATTTATACAACAGCAGCTTTTAACATTTAGTGTTTGTTTTATTTAACATTTTTAGTAGTATTTTCTTATTCTACAAAGAAAAAAAGATTATGAAGAAGAAGAAAAATAAATTCTCACCTGCCATCAACGGAGTCGTCCTTAGATGGTAGCGGTGATGGTAGGAAGACTTCGTTTGACAGTTGTTGTAGCAGAGGGGCTGTGTCTGGTCCACCACCCTTTGCTAAAGGGGGGGTCCAACTACAGACAGTCCTGTGCTTGGGGGAGAGGACAGGCCACCGAAGCATGAATCTGGCGGTTCCGGGGATCCGGCTCCACTTAACCTCAAGCTCTACTTCCTCGTTGGGGGAAGAAGAATCAGTGCTGCTCGAGGTTGCCCTCTGGTATGTCTCCATGGGGATTGTTGGGAGGGAGGGGAGATAGGCCTGAACTGACTTTGGTGGGTTCCTCTTGGTCCCGCTCTTAACGGCCGCGTTCTTCGACTCTGGACTCCATCTCTGTCCTCGATGGAGTTCCGGTGAGCAGTTTCACTGCTGGGCCACTCCTGTGGAGCAGGGGTTCGACATTTGTCCAGTTTTCCTAGCCAGTGTTCCCAATTTCTGGGCCTCTGGGCCTCGGAGCCGCTGGACTGGGTCGACTGGATCAGGATGTGCGTGGTGCCCTCCTGGTGCCTTCACCATCGCGTCGACCCCTCGTGCCTACCCCCCTCCTTCTTTCCATGCAGGGGTGGGCACGGGCACTTCTTTTTCCTTTCTCCTCAGGATTTTCTTCATTGGCATTCTCCACGGTGCCATTGGTCCTGGCCATGGCCGACGCCATAGGTGATGCCACAGGTCCAGCGCCGTGGAGCGGCGCCACTGGAATTGGCATCGGTGCTGTAGGCAGCACCGCTGGTGTTGGTGACAGTGCTGTGGGTGGGCGCCGTTGCTACCTTATGGTGCTGTTGGTGCCGTTGGTTCCTGGTGTCACTGGTGGTGCCATGGGTGTCGGCGCCAGCTTTGTGGGGACACATGGGTGCACCCAGGGGTGACGTGGTGCCATGAGTGCCATTGGTGCCATGGTTGCTAGAGGTGCCTGCGGGTGCCACCGCAGGTGCCCTCAGTTGCCATGGGTGCCTGCGGGTACCAGTACAGGTGCCCTCAGGTGTCGCCCAGGATAGCATAGGCACTGCTTGGTGCCATCCTGTGCCACGAGTAATGCTGGTGCCACAGAGGGTGCCAGTTGGTGCTGTCCGACAGAACTAGTGTTCGATTTTTCCTTCTGCAGACTACTTCTTCCACGGAGCTTGTGGTGAGATGTTTTCCACAGAATGAAGTCCTGTTCTGTGGATTATTTTTCCACAGAGCTTAGTGAGGATCTTGTGACATCCAGTAGTTTTTCGCTGATGGAACTCTTCTGTGCTGTTCTGCCAGCGAAATCCCTCTTTCCGCTCAGCACTTTCTTGGCTCCTTAAGTGGTGCCGAGCTTCTCGACACCCTTCCTGGTGGCAGAGTCTCTAGTGGCTCTGACAGAGATCTCCCTTTAGGGGTCCTTCTGGGGTAGAAGTGCATATGGATGAGTCTCTCCCTGTCCTGCTTGTCAGTGATACAGCAGATGACTCATTTTATAGACTGGAGGGCAAGCCTTCTCTACCACCAGAGTCCGTGATGGAAGATCTTTTCAGTTGTTCCTCAGTGATGGGGTCTACTATAGTATTTCAGACTGCATCCGTGGACCAAACGCTTCTGTGTCTAGACTCTTTGCAGTCGTCAGGATGATTACACTCTGTGGAACATTCTAATTCAATGGTCGGGAGCTGTACAGGCTCTTCCACTCCTTTGATAGGGGTATATAGCCCCCTTGTGATACTGCCCCTTCGGTGGCTTCATCGACAACAGGTGGTTTACATCTCTTCAGCTGTGATTATTCGGCTGCTCATGATTTCAGTTTTGGACGCTCAGGCTCCTCCTGCCTCTCAGATGGACGACATCTTTGTCATTTTTGTATCAGGCAATCCTTGAAAGATAGCAGCCTGAAAGCCTTGTCAGGCTCAGACTAATGGTAAAAAAAAAAAAAGAAAAATCATCACGACACAGGGCCTAGCCTGAAATTACCCAATACCATCCTTTTGGATCTGGCCAGGGTCCGCCTCAGCCCCTGAGGCGGTAGTCTCTAAACTATGGTGAAGAGTACCTGACTTCTTCTGTTCCTAGGGGGAGTCCGATCCAGTGGAGGTGTGGGCCATCTCTTTTCTCCAAGAGAGATTTCTGTCATTCAGAGATATTCCCTAGGCCTAGGCAGCTGCCCAATCTGTTGGTTTCCCCTTGTTTTTAATTAGGCTTTCTTCTCTTGATCAGTCTCACAGCAAAAGAAGTGACTCTCCAGCGAGTCGGAACCTGTATAGGACTGACGTTGACAGGTGGCAGGACCCCATGGAAAAATTTCTAGCTAGCAGTCCCTGGTGAGGGACCGCCACCGTGTCAGGTGATCGGGCGTCAGGAGGCGTGGGTATAAAGGCGGTCCCTGACACCCCACCTTCAGTTCTTTCCACTGTTAGCTCATGCAGCGCCGCTGGAGAAAAGTTAATTGCTTGGTCAGCCTCCTCTGCGTCGTTTTAATCATATTCTGATTTTTCAACAATGTCAGGTCATCATGGGTGGCGTCATCCCCTCAGCATCTCCTGGAGCAGCAAAATAAGTGTGACTCAGAGTGGTGCCCAACTCCCGCACAAGGACGTCCATTCCTGTGCCTGTTCTGTCTAGGCCCGATCACCCGGTCGAGAAGTGCCAGCACTGCCTCAGCTTCCATGGCGGCTACCGGAAGAAGCGGCGTGAAATCCACAAACCCACATTTTGAAGAAAAGATGAGTTCGATGGAGAAGGAGCTCAAAAAACTGAGGCAGGCGTCCACTTCCCCCGAAGGCCATCGGAAGAAGAAAGATAAGGAGAGGCACCGGGACAAGGGCTCCTCTACTGCATCTCCCTCGGGAGCTGCCGGGTCTCAGGTAACATCATCTCCGGGGGACCGCTCCTCGACGGCCGCCTCGGAGGTTTCTGAGGGGGCGTCGGCCCGCCCGTCTGGCTCGCGCTCGAGCCTTTCGGGTGCCTCCAGGCAATTGGAGGCCTCCGCCCCTGGTTCGGCCACAGGTTCGCGGCCTCACTGCCGTGGGCAACCCTGCAGCTGGGCGCCAGCTCCTCCGACGTCCGCCCCAGAGAAAGCCGGGTATATGACCCTAGGGGTGGCGTGGCTCCCCTCTCACCAGACCAGGCCGATCCTTCCTGCTCAGTCCGTGTGAGATGCCCTGCCCCAGTCGGAGCTCGGGTTGCAACTGCACGCCAGGTTCGTCCGATGGCTAGTCGGCAATCGGATCAGACGACGGACTCTACCCATGTCCGTCGTCTCCGTTCTCCTTGAGCTCACACATCCGGGGACCCAGATTCCCCAGCCCGACCCTGGATTTTTCCCCTCCATCTCCAGGCGATGCCGGGGATCTTCCTCCATCGGACCGTCCTCCTGTAGGTGCACCAGATCTGACGTCGGCTCCCTGGATGTCGGCTCCTCAGACGCCAGCCCCTCTGATGCCGGTACCTCCGACGCAGGGGCCCCCGACACCGGTTTTACTGACTCCGGCCGCTTCCGGATGTCACCCCACCACTGGGCCCTCTGCCCTCCGGGCCCTCCAACTTGGATCCACCTGTGAGGCCACCGGCCGGGCCGTCTGCTCCAGCAGCTCCTCCGGCTCCCGGGTACCCTCCGTCCTATCCACCGCTGACGTACTCAGGACCACAGTACAGCGCCGCGTACCCAGCGTCGGTCTTTATGGCCCGCGGTACCCGGCGCCACAATACCCGGCTGCTGGGCTACCCGCCGCCGGGTTTTGGATACTCTCCATATGGGTACAACCCATATCCTTACCCCCCCCCTCCTCCTCCACAGCTGCCGGTGGACTTGCAGGAGACTCTGGCTTCCTGGTGGGCTGAGGCCAAGGCTCCGCTTACCAGGGAGGTCGAGAGCCGCCTACCGACGACGGTGCCATCTAAGGTTCCCGTACATCCGAGGTGGCACACTCCCTCTCCACCTCCGGACTCCAGGGCTCTCCCATCTGGGTCCAGAGAGGGGCAGGATACGCTTCCCCAGGTGCTTCCCAAGGGGTCCGTTCCTCCCCCCGGTCAAGAAAGGGAGTCTTTTTCCTCTTCTTCTTCACTCTCGGACTCGTTGAATTCCTCCGATGGTTGCTCCGAAAGGGACGACGAACCATGCTGTCCATTGAAGCCCAGGCCAAGCACTCCTCCGAAGTCTCCTTCGGAAGATCCTTCTTTTACGGAGTTGCTAAGGAAAATCTAGGAAGTTCATCAGTGGCACTGTTTGGAACCAGACCCTCAGCGTTTGAAACTCACCGAGCATCTGTATCTGCCCGTGACAGCTCCTACTTTGGTGCCACCCTGGATAGAGCCTCATGCCGACCTTGTCACCAACATTTGGAAACAGCCATCGGCTCTAGCCCCACTTCTGCGGAAGTCGAATAGGCTATACCAGGCTCCCGAGGGTGTTGATTTTTTTAGATTCTCACCCTCGTGCCGACTCGGTCGTGATTAGCGCCGCTCACAGCCGGTCGGCCAACCCAAAACATCTTAGCTCATCGCCACCTGACAAAGAATCCCGCCTACTGGACCAGTATGGAAAGAAGATCTTTGCTTCCTCCACGCTGGAGATTAGGGCCCTGAACTATGTCGGCCATATGGGGGACTACCAGAAGGCCATTCTTACTCAGGTGGAAGCCAAACTGGACTCTCTGCCAGACTCCCAAGTCAAGCAGGAGTTGGCTGATCTTGTCCGCTCTGCACGTTCGGCCAGTCGACACATGCTTCGTGCGACCTACGATGCAGTGGACACTGCTGGACGGAGCTCAGCTTTCACCGTAGGCTTACGTCGTCATGCTTGGCTCTGTGTGTCAGGGTTGGTCCCGGAAGTGCAATCTACTATCCAGAGAACGCCCTTCCGGGGGTCGGTGCTTTTCGATGGTGATGTCAAGGACATCATCACCGATTTGTAGGAGAAGGGGATGGCACTGAAGTCTGTTGACTCCATGTACCACCCCCACCAACTGCAGCGCCATCCCTTTCGCAGACGGAATTGGCCCAAGGTGAAAGCCCAGGGAAGGCGGGCCACAAAACGTCGGGCCCCCACAGCTGCTAAGCTCCCCCCCTCCCAAAAAAGCAGCGGGTGCTTCAGCTGCGGCGCTGCCCCACACCACCTGACTCCTTCCCTCTCCCACAGCCTCTGGACGCCCTGGAGGAACTGTTAGGAGGGAAGTTTCCCCTCCACCTTCCGGGATGGGAGAGGATAACATCAGATTCTTGGGTGCTCCAGCTGATCGCAGAAGGACACTCGATAGAGTTTCTACAGAAACCACTTCGCCACCCCCCTCTAAAGTCGTCATATTCACGGGAACACCCTCTCTTGGTCCAGGAGGAGATTTCAGCTCTACTTCTGAAACAAGCAATAGAACCTGTCCCCCTTCATCTTCAAGGGACGAGTTACTATTCCCATTTCTTCCTGGTCCCAAAGAAGACAGGAGATCTCAGACCTATTCTGGATCTCAGTTCCCTGCATCTTTTTGTGGAGTACAAAAGGTTCAGAATGCTCTCATTGCAGAGCCTTCTGCCCCTTCTCTGGTCGGGTCAATGGCTGTATGCCCTGGATATGCAGGATGCTTACCTGCACATTTCCATTTGCCCGTCTCGTCGCAGATATCTTCGTTTTGCGTTCAAGGGGGACCACTACCAATTCAAGGCACTTCCGTTTGGCCTATCCTCGGCGCCCCGAGTGTTTACCAAATGCCTGGCAGTGGTGGTGGCCTACCTGCTTACCAGGGGGGTGCAGGTTTTCCCGTACCTGACGATTGGCTCCTGGTGGCCTCGTCCAGGGAGGAACTCCTGTGCTGCCTCACCCTTACCCAGCAGGTTTTTGCCTGCCTGGGTATTACCATCAGCCATTCCAAGTCTCACTTGATCCCATCCAGGAGACTACAGTTCATCGGGCGATTTTAGACACGACCATTGGCAGGGCCTTCCTGCCACCGGACTGGGCATCCACCCTCCAGACTCAGATAAGTCTGTTGTCCGGCCGCAGGTGGGTCAGTGCAAGGTCAGTCCTTTGCCTTCTCGGGCTCATGGTGGCTGCTATCCCGACAGTTCCTCGCGCTCGACTCCACATGAGAGTATCTCAGTGGACTCTCCGCTCCCAATGGGCTCAGTTAGTGGATGACTTAGATCACCCAGTTCTAGTCTCCTCGCCGATGCTTCAAGACTTGCAGTGGTGGATGGTTTGAGAGAACCTGTTTCGGGGAGTCCCTTTCTTTTGTCCTCCCCCCTCCCAGACTCTAACCACAGATGCCTCGGGCGAAGGTTGGGGAGCTCATCTAGGTCCCCATCGGACCCAGGGCTCCTGGTCCAAGCTCGAACAAAAACTCCACATCAGTGTGCTCGAGCTTCGGGCAGTGGTGTACGCTCTCCGAGCCTTTCACCCATACATCCTTCCCAGCCACCTAGCTGTCCAGACGGACAACATGTGTGGTTTGGTACATCAACAAACAAGGGGGGGGACTCGGTCCTACCCTCTTTGCAGGGAAGCAATGAGGGTTTGGGATTGGGCAACACAACACGACCTTTACCTCACAGCAATTCATGTTCCGGGAGTCGACAACACCCTGGCAGACAAGCTAAGTCGCTCTTCTGCTCTGACTCATGAGTGGGAACTGGACAAAGGGGTCCTAGACAATATCTTCCGACTTTGGGGAACACCACAGATCGCCCTGTTCGCATCCCCTGTAAATGCAAAGCTTCCCATCTTCTGCTCGCTTGTTCCAGAGCGAGGCGCTTTCTGGAGAGACACTCTGTCTCTAGACTGGAAGGACAGATTTGTCTATGCCTTCCCCCAATTCCACTTATCCCGCGAGTCTTGCAGAAACTAGCTTCAGAAGGAGCACGAATGATTCTAATTGCTCCTTTCTGGCCCAGGCAAGTTTGGTTCTCTCTTCTACAACAATACTCAGATGATCATCCTCTTCCTCTATCTCGAGGTTTAATGACCCAGGATCAGAGGACACTGGTCCATCCAGGTCTCAGATCTCTTCAGCTGCACGCATGGCTCCTGCAGACTTAGCTCAATCCCATTTTGGGGTTTCTCCTCAAGTGGCGGAGATTTTGGTGGAGGCTAGAAAACCCTCCACTAGATCCACCTACGCCATGAAGTGGAAATGATTCACTATCTGGGCAGCTTCCAAGAACATGGAACCCTTCTCCTGCTCAGTGGAGCTTCTGCTGGAGTACCTACGCCATCTGTTTGACCTGGTCTCAGTCATCCTTCTCTGAAAGTCCACATGGCAGCCATCTCGGCCTATCATGTCCCCTTTGCAGACAAGACATTCGCTCAGTTGGAGGTCTCTAAGACCTTTCTCAGAGGGGTCCTCCATCTGAGACCTCCTATACGTTCCCCTGCTCCCCCTTGGGACTTGAACATTGTTCTCGAGAAACTTACTCTGCCTGCCTTTGAACCGGCAGCTTCTGCAGAATTGAAGTTCCTTTTGTGGAAGACTCTTCCTGGTGGCCATTACTTCCGCTCGGAGAATTTCCGAGCTCCAGGCCCTGATGTGTAAAATTCCATACTTGATTTTTCACAAGGAACGGGTTGCTCTGTGCACGAACCCTAAGTTTATCCCTAAGGTAGTAGCGGAGTCTACTCTAAATCAGTCCATAGAGTTACCCGCCTTTTTCACGCAGTACTCTAATCAGGCGGAGTATTTACTCCATACTATGGATGTTCACCGGATTCTGAGATACTACACCAACAGGACAAAGGATCTCAGAAAGACTGATCAACTGTTCGTCTCTTTTGCTCATAAACGGGAAGGCAATGCTGTTTCTAAGCAATGCCTATCTAAGTGGTTGGCTCATTGCATCACTTTCTGTTATGACAAATACAACAAGACCCTCCCGGGTCAAGTAAGAGGCCACTCCACCAGAGGAGTAGCTGCCTCAGCGGCTTGTTTCAAGAATGTGTCAGCGGCAGATATCTGTGCTGCCACCACCTGGACTTCCGTCCATACCCTTACTAAACACTACAGTTTGGATATTGCTTCTCGCTGTAGAGCAGGCTTCAGGCTGGCTGTTCTGCAAAGCCTCTTATCTTGAAGCTTGCACAGCTAGAACTGCTTCTTGGAGTAGTTTTCCTTCTCCCGGTGCCTCTCTTTGTTCCAGACTGCTTGGGATTCAGTCCTATATGTAATTACCTACTGCAAGAGCCCTCTTGAAGTAAGATAGAACAGTTATGTAAGAACTTACCGTAACAGTAGATCTTCAAGAGAGGCTCTTGCAGTAGATAGTACCTTCCCGCCCTCCATCCCCCTAGGCTTTTTCAGCTCCTTTTCCAGCGATGGAAATGTCCGCTCCTCTCTCGTCCGGCCTGTTTTGGCTTGTAGCGGGAAAGAACTGGAAGGTGGGCGTCAGGGACTGCCCCTTTATACCGACGTCTCCTGACGCTGGTCACCTGACATGGGGGCAGTCCCTCACCAGGGACTGCTAGCTAGAAATTTTTCCGTGGGGGCCTGCCAACGTCAGTCCTATATGTAATTACCTACTTCAAGAGCCTCTCTCGAAGATCTACTGTTACGGTAAGTTCTTACGTAACTGTACTTTCCTAATTCCTTGCTTGCTTCAAGTTAACAGATGGCATGCTCCTTTCTTGACTGTAGGTCAAGTAGGTCTCTCTTCAGAGATGGCTTCTCGATATTCACACCTTTGGTTCCTGCGCACTGGTTCTGTGCCAGTCACTCACGAAGTTACCCACTTTGAGTGGGTGATGAAACTCTGATGTTTGTTTTTCATCAGCAAGCAAACAAGTCCTTTCCTACTTCCTTTCAGGAAGGCCGGAGCAAGTGGTGCCTCACCGCATTGAGTCACTTCTGCCGCCATTCAGTCACTTTCAACAAATGGGTTAGCCTGAACTTGGTCCTGCTGTGTCCCCCCTCGATGTACAGCTGCCTCTATTTGCCTTAGAAATCCAGACCCTGTTTTTTTTTTTCTGTTGGAATGTTTTTCCGCAGTAGACATGTCCTCCTGTACACTTTCCCTCTCTTCTCTTAGTTCAGAGACTGTTACTACAGTTGTAGGCACACAGGGCAGAATGATTCCTTTTGGAATATGACGTGGGTAGAATCTGGTTCTACTAGACCACCACAAGAGGCTTCAAAGTCGTGCTTGGCCTTCCATCAGGAAGGTTTCAGTGACTAAGTGGAAACCATTCCCCTTGATGGGTTAACCCCACCTGGACCCCCTTTGCTCACCAAGTAAGAGGTTCAACTGCTCCTGGACCTGTTGTTCACAGGTCAGCCATACTTGGTAGTGGGAGTTTCCATCTGCGCTTTCCGGTCTACCCTGAACCAGTAGACTTTACTGCCGACTCTTTCAGTTCCTGAGGTCCCTTTACGTTAGATTAGTACATGTCTTTGGCGCCATTAATTTTTGTCCTAGACCTAATTGTGGGGCTGGGTCCTCGCCGCTGTCCTAGAGTGGTTGCGGCCTCCTGGCAGAGTTTCTTTTTGTGTCCATTGCAGTCTTCTGCACAGTGGTGAGTTAGAACTCAAGTGCTTATCTTTAAGCACTATGTTCTAGATGATCTTTCCAAGACTGCTCTTTTTATTAGCAGGGCAGTCCTTGGCCGTCCTTTCTGAGTGAGCCCAATCTCCTACCACCCTACTCAGGGTTGTTGGTTTTAGATTGGTACTCTCCCACTAGTGTGAATGAGTGGTGGAGACTTGGGTTCAGGAAGATATGGAAATTACGTACTTACCGTAATTGTTGATCTTCTTGGACACAGTCTCCATCACTCATTCACACGCCTGCCCTCCATCCCCTGGGCTCACTTGTTTTCTTTCCTGATCTTCACGGTCCTATGGTTCAGGCTGTGAAGGCGTTGTTCTTTCACCCTTCTTGCAAGGGCCATCCGGGCCCTCTCAGGCCCAGAAAGTCAGGATAAGTTACTTTTATTAGTTAGGCTGCACCTCCTCGGTCGAAAAGGTACTGAGGCGGTTGGAGGGTCGACGCCGAGATAGCCTACACTGGTGCGAGCTAGTCTCGTGCAAGCATGGCCCTGTCTCGGCGCCGACCCTTCTGAAAATTTTTGGCTCCCTCTTGGTCCTAGCGCCTCCGGCACTACCCCACTAATGTGAATGAGTGATGGAGAATGTGTGCAAGAAGATCAACAATTACGGTAAGTACATCATTTCCATTTTTGAAGTTTGTAAAAGTTCAGCGCCCCTTCCACACCCACCATGAAAAAAGAAATTCTTGGTGTGCGCTGAACAGCAGCATCCCCCCGCCTCATTCCTGGAATACAATGCATTTTAGTATACAATTATACGAAAGGCATTATATAAAACTAAAGTACTTTCCTTTCTTTCCAAAATGAAAGCAACTTTTAATGCTTGCTAGACAGAATATTTCCATATCTTTACAAAATGTTTAAAAATGATGTGTGTTAAAGTGATCTTATTTTTGTTCATCTTAAAGCAAGAAATCATTTTGAAATTATCAGATTGAACAGCACTGTTTTTGCAAAACCTCTAGTCTTAAATCTGTAGCATTTTTTGTTACAAAATCGATGCTTAAGTGACAGACTTAAAGATTAAACACATGTACTGCTGCAGTACTTTTATCTGCATATGTCTCTGAACCTGCTTCCGGGGTCATGCTTGAAAACAGGCATTTATTGTATAGGGCACATACAGTACCTGGTTTACAAAAACTAATATAAACAAGCATTTGTCAATGCTGAATGTTTGCTTGCTGGCATTGGCATTGGTAGTGTAGGAGTTAGAGAGCTGCATAATAGGAATGGCAGTGAAGTATTGAACTGAAGTCAACCCCACCCCACCCTGCAGAGACTGACAGGCATTGGGATGTGCCTTTGGGTCGTCAGGCATAACGGCCATGCCATTTCACCACACCCTACCCTGCAGACACTGACAAGTGTCACGGTGTCGCTTGGGGTTTTTGGCTCTTATGCTCACCCCATTCCATCCGGAAATACGGTGAGATGCGTTCTGTATAGGAGAGTAGGGTGAACTTTGGGGCTGAAGAGTCCAAGGCACATCTAGATGCCTCTCACTGGCTGCAGGGTGTGGAATGGTATGAGCATTACAGGCGAGAATCCCCAAGTCACACCCTGATACCTCTCAATCTCTACAGGCTGGGGCGTTATGGTCGGAAACCCTAATGCCTCAGGCGTTCGTTGGCATTTTCACTCCAAATTTTCAACATGTTTTGTTTGTGACCCCCCCACCTTGTGAACAATGGCAATATCAGCAGATTGAGATCAGAAGGAGGGTGGGTGGAAGAGGCGAGGGACCAGGCAGAGGTAGTTAACGAGTACTTTGCATGTGTGTTCACTAGGAAGGGGGATGGGATATCTACAAAGCAAGGTACGAAGGGGATAGAAGCGGCAGTGAGTGGGATCAGGGGAGCAACAGAAATGGAGCAAGAGGGAGGGAGAGGTACCCCAGGGGTGTCACATCTAGATAAGGATAAAAAGACCAGTAAGGTGGAGGGAATGGATGATGCTATCTCCGCCAAAAGGGTGTGGTTAGCCTCAAGACCCTAAAGAAAGACAAATCTCCTGGGCTGGATGGCATTCATCCGAGAGTACTGTGGGAATTGGCGGACATACTGGCTGCACCCCTGGCGGAGCTCTTCAACAGGTCACTTGAGACAGGGAGGGTACCTAGGGATTGGCGAGAGGCACATGTGGTGCCAATCCATAAAGGGGGGTCGAGGAAGTACCAGGTAACTATAGACCCATCAGTTTGTCCTCGTGGTGGGAAAATTAATGGAGAGTATACTAAAGGAACGATTGGGGGTGTACTTGGAGGTGGGAGGTCTGGATAGTCGGCAACATGGGTTTGTGCCAGGTAGATCATGTCAAACCAATCTTGTGGAGTTCTACAAATGGATAACATCAGAACTGGACAGGGGAAAGCCTGTGGATGTATTATTCTTGGACTTCAGCAAGGCGTTTGACCCTGTCCCCCACAGTGGTCTGGTGGAGAAGCTGATGGGGTTAGGAGTAGGCCCTTTGATGGTTAGATGGATTGAAAACTGGCTAGCTGGACACACCCAGAGAGTAGTGGTCTGTGGGGAGCTCTCGAACCCTAGAGAGGTTGGTAGTGGGATACCACAGGGCTCGGTCCTGGGTCCGATCCTGTTTAATGCATACATATCGGACATCAGGGAGGGTATAGGGTGTGAAATGAGTCTCTTCACAGATGACTCCAAGATGGGAGCAGTAGTTGAGGGAGAAGAGGGGAGGTTGGCCCTGCAAGGGGACCTGGACACCCTGGAAAGCTGGGCTCACACATGGAAATTAAATTTCAATATCACCAAGTGCAAGGTGTTGCATCTTGGTCGGGGAAACCCTAAACACAGATACACCCTGGGAGGGGCTGGAGGCCTCAATAGGAGAAAAAGACCTAGGGTCATGGTGGATGCATGTATGAATAACTCTGAGCAGTGCAGGAGAGCGGCTAGCAAGGCAAACAGGATGTTGGGATGCATCATAAGGGGATCACCTCTAGGAGCAAGGAAGTGATTCTGCCGCTGTACAATGGACTAGTTAGACCACACCTTGAGTACTGTGTACAGTACTGGAGACCACACTTGAAGAGGGACATACAGCTCCTGGAGAGGGTACAGAGGGCAGCTAAGATGATACGAGGGTTAGGGGATTTGATGTATGAGGACAGACTTGAGGAGCTCTGCCTGTTTTCATTGGAGGAGAGGAGAGACAGGGGGGACATGATTGAGGTCTTCAAGTACCTCAAGGGAATAAATAGGGTAAACATGGAGGGGATCTTTAGACTAAAGCAGGAGGTATCACCAGAGGGCATGGTTTGAAGGTGGAAGGTGGAAGGGTGAGGGGAGAGGAGAGGTTTTCACTGAGAGGGTGGTGGACCCTTGGAATGCACGGCCTGGCGAGCTGGTTCAGAGATCCACAGGGGAGGGCTTCAAGAGAGGGTGGGACACACACAGAAAGTGGATGTATCAGATGATGGCCTGTCCCGGGGGGTGGGGATGGATGATAGGGGTTTCTGGAGCACAAGGGATGGGAGGGCCTCGGCACCCAACTAAGGATCTAAGGTTCGAGCAGACTCGATAGACCGTAAGGCCTAATCTGCTGGCAAATAGTATGTTAGTATCAGTTTGTTAGCCGAAACCTTATTTCGCACATCAACTATGCCATTTGGCACCACAGGTGCGAAAACACTTTTTGAACAGGATGTGAAAAATGACAGCTGTACTGTTCATGGGGAGGTGCAAAAGTTCATGGGAAGGTGCAAAAAATGGCAATGTTGAAATTCTGCAGTGAAAATATAAAAAAAAAAAACTGAAGTCACGAGCCTGCGTAGAAAATGCGTAACGCACACCCGTAGTGCAATTAGTTTGGGGATTTTTTACAGCAGATTGTCAACACAGGAATTTTGTAACCTCCACTCATGAACAGTGTCACTGTGATTTTCTTAATCTGTCCCGAACAGTGATTTCCCATAGCGACCACGCATTTCTGCGCTGGAAGTGCGAAAACACATTTCGGTCATGGTGTAAAAAATGACAGCTTTATTGTTCATAAGGAAGTGTGGAAAAATGCCAGTGGTGAAAATCTGTACTGAAAATGTTAGAAATCCATGAAGTTACAAGGGTGCGTGGAAACTGCGCAATCGTCGTTTGTAACACAGTCATTTTATGGATATATTTCACCAAATTTTTAACATAGCCATTTGAACACCTCTGCTCATGAACAGTGTCACTGTGATTTTCTTAATTTGTCCCAAACATTGATTTCACACATCGACTGAGCCATTGTGCACTACATGCGCGGAAACACATTTTGGGTCAGATGTGAGAAATGACAGCTGTACTGCTCATAAGGAGGTATGGTAAAATGGCAATGTTGAAAATCTGGAGTGAACATATTGAAAATTCGCTTGACTACAGGCGTGCATAGGAACAACTCACGCGTAACTCGTATAACAGTCATTTTGGAATTTTTCACAAATTTTCAACATAGGGTTTGGGGGCCTACCTCATGAACTGTGACATTGTTGTACCAGAACTCGCCCCGACAGGGTTCCGCCGCAGTGACTGCAAAATCACCTTCTCGGAGCCGATTAACGCATGACAGTGACAAAACTCTGAGGTGGGTCCCAAAACCCATGTTGAAAATTTGGTGAAAAATTCCCAAAATGGCGAGATATGCAGTAAAGTTGGAAAACCCTATTTATTACATTATACAGCTTACCGGCATTTCCTTAGTTAGCAGTCGGCGTTGAAAGAGTGCAGACATGTTCCCGGTCACGAAGATTGTCGCTGGAGCTCAGAGGTAAGTATGGGGTGAGGTAGGGTGTGGGGAGATAGGGTGCGCAGTGGGTGGGTCGGTGGAAGGGGGGTCAAGACAGCAGCAAGGGAAGGTTTTTTCTTTTTACCTAGAGCGACCGGGATGTTTGCCATGCTGGGTGGGCTCTAGCATGGCAGCTGGAAGCTGTTGGGCGGGGCCGTGGGCGACAGAGTTAGGCACCGTCAGACATACGATGTTGCCACACTGGGTGGGCTCCCAGAGTGGCACCCTGTAGTCTCTTGGGGGGGGCAGTGGCTACAGTGTGTGCGTGGGGGGGAGCACGAGCACACAGTATGCATGCGTGCGTGTGTGTGTGGGGGGAGCGCGTATGAGCATGCAATATCTTATCGCTGCTCACTGAAGCGTAGCTCTCCCTTTCAGTTGTACGGCCACTGCATTTTCAACTGCTGTCACATAGACAGCTGCAGCATTCATTGGAGAACTGCAGCCACACCTGCAAACACATTGACTGAATTGGAAGACAGCTGCCACACCTCTGAAAACTCTGATGATGGCACTATGTTTTCTTGCACATGCGTGCAAGCAAACATAATAAATGAAGCAGGGGTGGGGCGGTCTTGATGGACCTAGAGTCCCTTTTATGACCTTAAATACTCTGTTACTAGTATGTATGATTCATTTTGATTTTAGTATTTATCTCTCTTTCAAAACTATGAATGAAAAACACAATGTAGTGTGAACAAATGCCTGTTTGATGAGAAGTAAGGCACTTGAGTTCAAGAAACCTAGTTCAAGAAACTACTTAGGAATAAATGGAGAATAAGCGTGTCACTCAGCTGAGTTAGCTTGCTGACTAGAAGCTCTGGTACAGCGCAGCAGGTCATAAAGCTGTCATCAGTTTGCCGTGGCTCAAGTAACACGGTATAGGCATTTATGTGTTTCTAAGACAGTGATACCATTTCCTAGAATTAATGCAAGTACTGTAAGGAGATGCCTGTTTGGAAGAAAACACCAAGTTCAGGAGGAGCCTTGCAGTGCTTGCCTGCCCCCCACCCCCAACACTGTCACAAGCAGGAATCTCTTACCTTTTCACTCTGCTATGCTGTGAAAATGTTCCCTGACTGCACTGTTAAATTGGGTTTTGTTGTACAGTCATCACTGTCTGTTCTTGCTACTGCAAGACTGTTGCTGCCTCTCCACTCTCACCTCAGGGCTGGGGGCACTACTCACACTGTTACTGCCAAACTGCCCCTGCCACTCCAAGACTGCTACTGCCTCTCCACTCTCACCTCAGGGCTGGGGGCACTACTCACACTGTTACTGCCAAACTGTCTCTGCCACTCCAAGACTGCTACTGCCTCTCCACTCTCACCTCAGGGCTGGGGGCACCACTCACACTGTTACTGCCAAACTGTCTCTGCCAGTCCAAGACTGCTGCTGCTGCCTCTCCACTCTCACCTTAGGGCTGGAGGCACTGCTCAGACTGTTACTGCCAAACTGCCTGTGCTACTCCAAGACTGCTGCGGCTACTCTGTGAGGACGCTTCTGCTCTTTATGAATCTCTGGTCGCCAGACTGACTGACTTTCTTGGATGCTGCTGCCACTTCCACTGTAAAACACAAGTCCCACAGGTTCCCATTTGAGTACCCTGCCATTCAGCTCCCCCGCCTCCATCTAACCAAACAAAACAAGCATACTGCATTGGCCTACTCCCAGGGCCAATCAGTAATGTTTGATATTATGACTCACAGTTATGGCACCCTCTGAACATCCAGAGAGTGCAGGAGGCACCTCTCCTAGGTTCTCGGGATTCAGAAAAAAAATAAAGATTGGCAGACTGGTTGAAAATAAGACATTACCTTTAGTACAAACTTAGGATGGGTTCTAAGCACAACCCAGTCCCTATGAAAAGTCAGATAAGGTGGGTCAGCTACCAGAGCCTGAACTCTGAAGCCATGTGAGCAGAGGTGAGAGCTGCCAAACACCCCATTTCTCAATTATGGAATTTAAGGTCACAGGTGGCTGCTGGCTCAAAAGGGGCTGTAGTCAGCACAACCAAGGACTAGGTTAAGGTCCCAGGCTGGCACCATTTGCGAGCTGGGGATATGTATGAAGAATGCCCATCCAATATCTGCAGGGGACTTCCAGCTGAGTAACTGTCTTCCTATCAGTGGGTGCATAAAGAGTTGAAATGGTCGATAAATGGCATCTTAATGGAAGAATATTGCAACACTGAGAAAGGTGAAGCAGATATTCCTAAATCCTCTGTACTGGACAATGGAATGGGTCCAAGAACCTGGACTGACATCGGATATTAAACTGTTTCCACTTAAAGATCAACTGCAGATATATTATAAACATATTAAAAATGTTGCTTCTTTTCCCTAACATAAGGATATTCAGGCCTTATTTGTTACATATGAAGTGAAGAAACTTGTCATTTGTTATGTACAGTTACTATTTTAATGCTCCCCTATTTGATGGTTTCACAGAAAATCCTTCAAACATTTTTAGACCAGCCAGCGGAATCTTGGGTGAATGCTCATTCCATTCAGGCTACAATGACATCATTTTCCTGAAGGTCTCAGCAGCTCAGTACACCCACCCATATCACACATACACACACCACATACAGCAGACTGTAAAGTGGCAACACCTCATGTTTATTTTCAAACGTCTGAGGACCTTTGACTATGGAATTTTATTGGTACAGCATTACAGATAAATATTTAGTTGCTTTCACAAATTAATCAGTCATTTGTAGGGGACAGTACTTTGAGATAAGGAGGAAGCTGTTGGGTTTCATTCAGGACAGTAAGAGAACTAAGGAAACAAAAATGTTCATGTTTAAAGCCTGTCATGTTGTTTTTTTTTTTGTTTTTTTTGGGGGGGGAGATACAGAGCACAAAGTGTTGATAAACTTAGGGCAATCGATCGATATCTACTCATTGTGTTTTACTGGAATAATTTGATTAATACAGGCCACCTCCAGAAAACTGGAAGTAAAGACTGATTTTTGAATGTCATGATATGATGTACTGAGTTGCCTGGACCTTGAGGAAAATGATGTCATTGTTGCTTGAATGGAATTAGCGCTCACCCAAGATTCTGCCAGCTGGTCTGAAAATGTCTGAGGGATTTTCTGTGAAACCTTCAAAATAGACAGGCAGTAAAACAGCAAATGAACATGAGAAATGACCACTCCTTCACATTACTTGCAGTATATATGGACTGGTTATTCTCATGGCGAGCAAATAAAATATGTTAAAAGCATTTTAAAAACACTGCAGTTGATCTTTAAGGGGAGTATGTGTGCGTAGTGAAAGGTTTCTTGCCTGCCAGAAGAACAGTTCATACATCCTGAAAGATGCCAGAATGACCTACCTCTTTGGCCTCAAGAACCAAGCATGGAGCTGCACTGGCAGCTTGCCTTGAAACTGAGACAATAGACCCAGGCCAGAAAACCAAAAATGAGAGCTCCGCAGCAGAGGAAAGCAGACATTTATGGGCCAAAAAGGGGTCATAATCACGCTGGCTGATTTGTTCTGGAGCTTGACAAGCATCCATAAGAGCAATGGAACTGGCGGGTGGCAAAACCTTCCCCTCCAAAAGAGGGCCAAGACTTGCCCCAAAACTCCAAGCCCTGAAGGGAGTGAGCAAACAAATCCTCCGTTTTGCGTTGTGTGGGGATGCAGAAAAGGTCTAACACTAACTGACCCCATCTTGCAAACAGAATTTCCACTACAGTACATCAGTTTGGAGCTCCCATTTATGAGGCTGTGCCACAGAGTGCCTAAAAGTGTTCTGAGCACGTTCTGTAACCTTGCCAAGTATGTTGCTGACAGCTGCAGGTTATGCTTCACAGCCTACTCCCAAACTGATTGCCTCCCTGTGAGTCCTGCTCCTCATTTTTTTATAGAAAGAACATGACACATTGATGGTCTATTTGAACCAGCCATCACTGATCCCTAGAGTATCCCATTGGTCACCTGCCTCCAACCTGGGACATTGTTTACTGCTAATCTTTGTACTCTCTTGTTTTTATAGTTTTGTATCCTGTTCAGTATTTCCCCCTATCCTTGTCTTGAGGGGCAGCTTATCTTGTAGAACCATGTCAAACACTTGCATAAAAGACAGGTGTAAAATATCCATTGGTGCCCTGATGGTCACTCTCCTAGTCACCTCCCCAAAGAAGTGTATCAGGTTGTCAAAGAATAAAACTCACCCCTCCATGGAGAATTGCAACCAGGACGTTTTCTAGCGAGACCTCTTTCTGTATACACCTCTGCAATGGTGTCACTTAGTGCAGAAAACATTTACTAGACGGCAGCACTAAATTTCTCACACATTCTTAGAATAACATTCCTCTCCAGCAGTTATGGAAGCCCATCCTTGTGAACACTGCAGCTTTCCATGGAGCGTTGAGTTTTATCCTTTGATGTCTGCTATCCCCATATGTTAGCACACCCTCTCTGAGGGATCACAGTGCTACACCAATTGTGGATCAGGTTTGTTTGATAGGCCCTCCATTGTAGATCTCATGTCGACTCTTATTAGTTTGTACTTATCAGGATGTATATTGAGTCTGTCTTTGACTATAATCTCACCTGGAGCCAATATTAGACTAACTGATCTATTGGATCTTGCTGTGGCCCTGTCTTGAATAGAGGGATCAAGTCTGCCTGCCTTCTGTCTTCTCGAATCTTCCTCATTTTCTGAGCATGACATCTTGCTAGTTCTAAAGAAAGTATGAGGACTTTTTCTCATTATTAACTTCTAATCTTCTTCATATTTCTGTCATCAGGTCACACCTAAGGAACTTCACCATCAGGCATCAAGATCCAACGGAAGTAATTTTTCTGCAGCAGTCTATTAGGGCCACCCATGCCGACATCAGGCTTCTGACATCACACACCCTATATACGCATGGGCAGCCCCGCTCCCTCCACAGTTCTTTCCCACTTTCAACCATTTGCACGCATGCTCAGCAGAAGCTTTGTCGCTCATTTCGACCGCCATTTTTACTTCCCCTTTTTCATTTACTTACCTTTGAATCACTTTAAAGTGATTCTTTTGTCCTTTGTATGTGGAGAACTACTCCTTCGTCGACTCTTTTCCATCACTGTCGCTGCAGAAAGAAGATCTCCTCCACCAGTGAACATGAACTCTGTGTCTGCTGTCTTGGGCCCATCCACAGCATACTCGCCTGTGAGTTCTGCCTGAAGTTCAATCTCACCACCCGGCACTGACGCAAGAAAGCCCTGCAGAAGTTCCTCATGGAGCAACAGGCAGCCAGCCAAGAGCAGGGATCCTCTGGAGCCCCCCAACCCCCTGCCCAGTCACCAGCGTCTTCTTGGAGCTCTCAGGCCACAAAGGCCTGGGACAAATCCTCGGGGAAACATTCTCAGTGGGGCAAGGAGCGGCCTAAGGACTGCTCCCCCATCAGTGATCCTGGTCCCTGCTGGATTCTTGTTCTTCTCCTGGGGTCACCCTGTTGACTGCTTCAGCGATGGCACCTCGCCCTATGCAGGCCTGTGCTCTGACCAGGCCCCTCATGATGGATTTGCTTCCCAGCTGTCATAGGGCTGTAGAGGGGCCATCTGCCTCTGGGTCATCTGCCCCTGCCCCACTGTCGACACCTCTCAAGCCTCGAGATCCGCATGTGCTGGGCTCAACCACTACCCCTGCAGTTAGAGGTTTGTCATTGTACCAGGCTGCGCGCTCCGTCCGTCGACGCCTGTGTCGATGACTATCCCTATTCCTGCCATTGTCCTTAATACTGTACTTACCTTTATTACCATGTCTCTCATTCAACAATTGGTTCCACGGTCCAGGCCATTGTCGCCTGCGCCATCAGGCGCTGCTTCAGTGTGGATGCCAGTTTGACCCCCTCACTCAACGCTCTTCAGAGAGCTGTTGGTACTACATTCGTCGGCTCCTACCTTAGAGCAGGGTGATGTCGAAGAATGCCATCCTGATCTCATCTTTCCTGCGGAAGAGGATGAGAAAGAAGACATTGATGTGGAATCCTCTGACAGGTCCAGGAGTGAGGAATCTGTCAAGCACACTCTCAGGTCCCCCCCCAGAGGACACCTCCTTTTTTCAACATTATGAAGCAGCTGTCCTCCACCGTGGGATTTCTAACTGAGGATTAAGATGAAAATAGGAGGAATCTAGTTGATTTCCTGGAAATCCCAGCGTCTCCACCCATGGTTGTTCCTTCTCTGCTGGCAGCCTTGAATGATGCTGCCACAGTGGCCTGGAGTAGGCCCAACATGGTACCAGCTATGCCCAGAAAGGCTGATGAGTTCTTTCAGGCTCCTCAGGTGTTGCCCTTTTATGCGGCCCAGCCTGATAGTGACTCAGTGGTTATCAAGGTCGCTTGTGACAGAACTAAGACCCCTAAGAACCTTAGTTCCCTGCCCTCTGATCATGAGTCCAGGAGATCGGACCTCTGGGGCAAGAGGAACACTCTCTGCCTTCGGATTGCCAACTGTTTGGCTCATCTTAAGTATGAGAATACCCTTAGGAGAAAGGGCAAGGTGGCTGCACAGGCCCTCCCTGAGGGTTCCCAGAGACAGGAGCTCCTTAAGGTGCCCCAGGCCTCAGAAGATGTCAGTAAGCATCTCCTCAGAGCCACCTATGATATGGATGATACTACAACCAGAGCAGCTGCCTCTGGCATTTGCCTCAGAAGGCATTCCAGGCATAGTGTCTGTGGCTTTGCGAATGATGTCCTGCAAAAGGTGTTAAATGCTTCTTTTGTGGGTCACAAACATTTTGGACCAGATGTGCAGGATATTATCAATGAACTACGGGCCTCTGTGAGGGCTATTCATTCTGTCCACTCCCTGCACCGTACCCAGCCCAGGAGTTGTCCGAGGTCCTCTCTTCATAAGGTCTCTCACAAGTCGGGCCCCAGAGCCAAGCTTCAGGGTAAGTGCAGAGCCAGCTTCACCATACCTGCCCCCTCTTCTACCTCCGGTCCCTCTGCCAGTCAATCCAGAGGAGGAGGTGCAGCCCAGGCCACCGGTTCAGCCTCCGCCTGACTCCTTGATAGACACCCCTCCTCCTTTTCCAAGCCAGGAGGTGGTGGTTAGAGATCAGTTCTCTCTCTCCATCTGTCCCAGTGGAGAACCATCACAACAGATGCTTGGATCCTGCAGATAATCTAACAGGACCATGTTCTAGAGCAGTCTCCAGATGTTCCCCAGTCCCCATGTTTTGCCCTCCAGATCATACAGAGGTGCTCTGGGAGGAGGTTCTCGCCTTGCTGCGCAAATAGACCATCGAACCAGTGCCCAGGCAGCAAAGGAACAAGGGGTTCTACTCCAGGTTTTTCCTGGTTCCCAAAAGAACAGGGCACTTGAGCCCCATTGTAGACCTCAAGGAGCTGAACCCTTTTACCCAGTAGAAAAAATTATGGATGCCCACTTCTCACTTTGCACGGCCTTCTTCCTCTGCTCAAGCAGGGCAACTTGCTATGCTCTCTCGATATGCAAAGTGGCTACCTGCATATCATGGTTTGTCTCTCTCTCCCCCCCGCCCCATAGGTGATATCTGTGGTTCCTGTTCCAGGGGAGCATTACCAGTTCAGAGTATTGCCTTTTGGTTTATCCTCTGTGCCATGAGTCTTTACCAAGTGCTTAGCAGCTGTAGCAGCAGTCCTTGGGCACAACAGCCTCTATGTGTTCCCATATCTGGACGACTGGTTACTGAAAGCCCAGTCCAGGGAGCTCCTGTAGAATACACCCTGCAGTTATTCCAGTCCCTGGGCGTCACTGTCAATTGGCCCAAGTTGGTGCTGACCCCTTCCCGGAGATTATAGTACATAGGGGCAGTCCTGGGCTCTACCCAGAGCAAGGCCTTCCTCCCTCAAGACAGGATGGACCATCTTATGACTCAGGCCCAGGAGGTGACTCAGAGCGGCACATCCCTGCCAAGACATTCCTCAGACTTGTCAGCATCATGGCTGTGGCCCTTGATCTTCTGCACATAAAGTCTCCACCACTCATTCACACTAGTGGGACTACATTGGAGGCGCTAGGACCGAGTGGGAGCCAAAAATCTTCAGGAGGGCCGGCGCCAAGGTAGGACCACGCATGCATGGCGCTGCGAGACTGGCTCATACTATATAGGCTGTCTCGGCCTCAACCCTCCAACCGCATCAGTTCCTTTTTTCCCCACCGTCGAGTGTGCTTCAGTGACGACGTCGCTCGCCTGCCGGGAGTCTGATCTTCTTGTCTATATGACAGCAGCATAGTCCTTCAGTATTTGATTAGTTTTAGTATATTCATTATTTATTTATTTTTTTTTTTTTTTAAGGTTTTTTTTTGTTTTAATTCGTTTCAATGAAGAACAGAGAAGTCTTCTTCAGCCCGCCTTTGACGGAGTCGACCATGAACAGGGCCGGTGATGGTAGGGAGACTTCGCATAAAAGCTGTTTCAGCAGCAGGGCTGGGTCCAGTCCGCCACCCTCTATGGAGGGGGGGGTCTGACTATGGGCAGTTCAGTGCTCGCGAAGAAGGGTGGTCCTCCCGAAAGCACAAAAAGAAGCGGGCCTGTTCCTGATCTTCATCAGGGACCCAGCACCACTCGACCTCAAGTTCTTCTTCATCTCTCAGATCAAAGAAGAAGCGGTACCGCTAGAGGTCACCCTCTGGTACATCTGCATGAAGACCATCGGTAGCGGGGGACAGGAGGCTGTCCCTGGCTCCATCGGGGTCACCTGCGGCCTCTGTTCCTGGCGGTCATGATCCTCGACTCCAGAGTCTTTGCCTGCCCCGTGGGGGGGGGGGTCCTCCGGTGAGCAGTTTCATCATTGGGCCGCTCTGATGGAGCAGTGGGTTCTGCTGTTGTCCCGATTTCCCGTACCTGCAGAGCTGACCCCGGGGCCTTTGAACCCGCAGATGACACATTTGGATCAACCTATCGTGTGACACCTACTTCGGTGCTGTCGATGGCACACTCTTGTGCTTCCCCCCCCTCACATGGCTGCGGCGCAGTGGCCAGCACAGTTACTACTTTCTCCTACTCATGTTTTCAGATCTTCAGCCGTGGGTGCCCAAGAGTTAGGGTTGGGGTCTCCAGGCACTCGCCAGACGCTGCCTTCGGCTGCAGCCTTGGTGTCACTATGACCGGCGGTGCGTCAGTTGCTGTTATCACCACCATTGCTCCCTCAGGTGCTGGGATTTTCGACTCCCAATTCAAGGAGCACCTCCTCCTGCTCTCTTTTTTCCCTTTCCTTTCTATACTATTCTTTCCGGGCTAGAAGGAGATAATGTAGAGCCTGATCCTGATCTGCGATTAGGAAATTACTTCTATGAAGATTCATCCTTTGGAGTGGAAAGTAAGCCCTCTACTTCAGCAGAGCCTTTGGTCAAGGACCTATCCTTTAAGTCTCTCCTGAAGAGTATGAATTCCACCCTTTCTCTCCAGACTTCTGAGGTGGATCCTTGGAAGCTGTTGCGTCTTCAATATCTGTATATCCCAGAAATCTCTGTGGAATTGACACCTCCAGCACAGCCCTCTTTCGAGACCCTTTCACAGATGGTGTGGGACAGCCTGGCACTCATTCCTTCTGTGGCTGAGTCCATAAGACAGGAAATGCGCTCCCCTCAAGACAGACCAATCATGGCCTCTCACGTCTTTGCAGATGCCATAGTGGTCTTGGCAGAAAATGACAAAACCGTTTTCCCTCAGGAGTCTGCGGCTCATCCATTAAATAAAAGAATCCTGCAAGACTGACACTTTAAGGAAGTAAGTGTTCACTGCTGCTACCAAGGAATGTGTATTGCTAGCTACCAGGGCTGTTTCTCTGAATATGAGTATACCACCTGGCACTCACTAAAAGCCTCTGTGGAGGCTCTTCCAGAGTTGGATGTTAGTTCAGTGCTTCTCCAGAATATTACTAGAGGCACTAAGTCCAATAATCAGCAACTTAAGGCTGCTGTGGACACCTTTGACACTGCTTCGAGAGCAGCAGCAGCTGGGATATGCACCCGGCATCACTCATGGTTGCAGACTTCGGGGTTCACAAATGATGCTCAACAGAGTGTCATGAATTTTCCATTTGATGGAGTTTATCTGTTTGGCCCACAAGTGGAGCAGGCACTTGCGGCCACTCAGAAAACTAGGACTGCTATTAAAACAGCCTGACCAGCCCTTGCTGCCCCTCAGCAGGGCAGAAACTGCCAGCAGTTTCATAACCATCAGTCCTTTTGTGGTAAAGTCAGAGGGAGTTTCACAAGAACCAAGCCCCTCAGCCACAAAAGAAAATGTAGCAGAAGGCACAGGGCCCGAATGTGCCTAGTGCCATCCTCTGAAGATCCGGCCCAGGTCCCACCTCAACTGTCTGAGGGGGACTCTTCTTTGGTAGTAGGGGGGCATCTGACCCAGTTTTACAACCAGTGGAAGTCAGTCACAATGGACAAATGGGTCTTCGGGATAATTCGCGAGGGTTACTCTCTGAATTTTTCAGATACCCCTCCGGATCATCCACCCGAACGACAGCCCAAACTGTCTATCAGTTAGTCAGACCTCCTCACTTCCGAGATTCAGGGCCTTCTGAACAACAGGGCAGTAGAAGTGGTTCCACAGGAGGATGGGACACAGGAGTCTACTCCCATTACTTCGTTGTTCCGAAGAAAACGGGCAGTATGCGCCCTATTCTAGACCTAAGGAAGTTAAACAAATTCCTCTTCAAAGAGAAATTCAAGATGATATCGCTCAGTACGCTTCTACCTCTGATTCATCAAAACGATTGGCTGGCCTCCCTGGACATGCAGAACGCCTACCAACATGTTCCCGTGCACCCAAGCCACCACAAGTATCTGTGATTTGCCACTCTGGGTCGACACTACCAGTTCAGAGTCCTGCCCTCTGGGCTGTCCTCGGTGCCTCAAGTCTTTACAAAGTGCTTTGCAGTACTCACAGCACATCTCAGGAAACTTGGAATTCAAGTATTCTTGTATCTGGACGACTGGCTCCTAGCAAACTGCTCCAGATAAGGGACGTGGGAAGCGGTGGCCATGGCTTCCAAGTTCCTCACATCCATGGGAGTGCTGTTGAATCTGGAAAAATTGCAGCTGCAGCCCTCCCAACAACTCCTCTTCATAGGAGCTCTCCTGAACACCTCCAGGGTAAGAGCATTCCTTCCACAGGACAGGAGAAACGATATCCTCCAGATGGCTCGCTTCATCAAGAACAACTCAGTTTGAGCACTCTTGATGCAGCGGATGCTGGGTTTCATGGCGTCATTGGTGTTCACGATACCTCTGGCTCACCTTCACATGGGAACCACTCAGTGGATGCTCAGTACTCAGTGGTCCCCGACCACACATCCACAGTCCTTTCACATCAAGGTGACAGAACCTCTAAGGAGGTCGCTGGCCTGGTGGACTCGGGAGGACAACCTTTTTCAAGGTTTTCCCTTTGCCCCACTGGAGACACAGATCACCATCACCACAGATGCATCTCTAATCGGCTGGGGAGCTCACTGTCAGGATCTGTTGCTATCAGGTGTATTTCGGCATGGCTTGTAGCATGTCTCCGCTATTGCTATTCAATGGCGCAGGTCAAGCTGGAAGGCCCACTCTACCAGATCAGTTGCGGCATCTCTGGCAGAAATATGGAATGTGTCCCTTGCAGACATCTGCAATGAAACATAGAAACATAGAAGTTGACGGCAGATAAAGACTGCAATGCCTATCCAGTCTGCCCATTTCTTTTTCTACCTTGTGAATGTGCCATCGGCCTTTGCACTGTCAATGGGCTATCTGTTCCTACTCAGCTGTATTGCTCCCTTATGCTTATCCCATGCCTGTTTGAAGCCCTGCACTGTATTCATATCCACCATTTCCTGAGGTAGGCCGTTCCATGCATCCACCACCCTTTCTGTGAAAAAGAACTTCCTCACATAACCCCTTAATCAGCCTCCTTCTAATCTCATGCTGTGTTCACTTGTCTTGCTATTTTTCTTATATTGAAACATGTTAGACTCTTTCACCTTGTTAATGCCCTTAAGGTGTTTAAATGTTTCGATCATATCACCTCTCTCCCTCCTTTGGTCTAGGCTATACATATTGAGCTCCATTAATCTGTCCTCATATGTTTTCTGATGCAGTCCCTATACCATTTTGGTTGCCTTTCTCTGGACTGCCTCAGTTTGGTTAATGTCTTTGTGTAGGTGTGGCCTCCAGTACTGCACACAGTACTCCAAATGGGGCCTAACCAGTGTCTTGTGATACCCCTACTAATGCACTCCAACATCCCCCTAGCCTTACCTACTGCTTTAGTGGTCTGCTTGGATGATTTCAGGTTATCTGTGATGATGATGATGCCCAAGTCTCATTCTTCCCTTGTGACTGCCAGCAACTCCCCTCCCAGCCTATTGGTGGCTTCAAGGTTTCTATTCCCCATGTGCATGATCTTGCACTTCTTTGCATTAAACCCCAGTTGGCACTCTTCCGACCATTTTGCCAGTTTATCCAGATCTTTTCTCATTCTGCCCACCCCATCTGGATCATCTGCTCTGTTGCAGATCTTGGTGTCATCTGCAAACAGACAAACCTTACTCTCCAGTCCTTCTGCAATGTCACTGATGAAGATATTGAAGAGGACTGGCTGCAGAACTGATCCCTGAGGTACCCCACTTGTGACTTGCATCTCTTCTGACTATACCGTTTACCACCACTCTCTATTTTCTGCCCATCAACCGGTTTGCCACCCAGTTTACCAACTTCTGACCCACCCTGAGTCTACCCAGCTTATTAATCAATCTTCTATGTGGAACAATATTGAAAACTTTGCTAAAGTCAAGGTAGGCGGCATTAGATGCTCCCCCTTGGTCCACCACTCTGGTTACCCAGTCAAAGAAATCTATGAGATTAGTTTGACAGGACCTTCCTGTTGTAAACCCATGCTGTCTTGGATCCTGTGCTCCTATGGATTCCAGGTGTTGCACTATCCTTTCCTTAAGGAGTGCCTCCATAATCTTGCCCACTACTGAGGTAAGAATGACTGGTCTGTAGTTCCCTGCCTCCTCCCTGCCACCACTGTTGTGGGCGGGATCACATGAGCCCTTCTCCATTCTTCTGGGACCTCTCCTGTGCTTAGAGACTCACTAAACAGTTCTGATAATGGCTCTGCTAGTTCCACCCTTAGCTCCTTTAGTACCCTGGGATGTATGCCATCAGGTCCCATTGCCTTGTCCACCATAAGCTTATCAAGCTCTTGTAGGACCCTTTCTTTTGTGAAGGGACTAGTGCACACCTCCCTCCCTGTTGTGTCCATGGTGCTGAGCTGTGGGCCCTGCCCTACTTTCTCTTCGGTAAATACTGAGCAGAAGTATCTGTTTAAGATATATGCATTTACATGGTCCTCCTCCTCACATGCCCCTTATCCCCTTTGATCTTAGCTTTCTCCTTTCACTAATGTATCTACAGAAAGTCTTGTCACTTTCTTTTACTGTTCGTGCAAGTGTTTCTTCGGTTTGGGCCTGTGCCTGCCTTACTGCCTTCCCTTCTTCCCTTAGGGAAGTTTGGTATGCCTCCCTATCGTCATCCCGCTGCGTTCTCTTATATTTCCTAAAGGGACAGTCTTTTGGCTCTGACATTTTCTGCTACTGTTTTTGAGAACCAAAGTGGTCTCCTTCTTGGTTTTCACTTCCTTTTCTCTCAAACACACTGGGATGTTGCTTCAAGTATTGCATCCTTGATGCTTTCCCACTTTGCCTGTACCCCCTCACCTGTATTTCTTTTTGCAAGGGCTAGCTTAACTCTGTTGGCCATCTTATCAAATTTAGCTCCTCTGAAGTCTCATATTCTTGCCTTGGAATGGGATGATTTAGTTCTAGTGGCCAAATTGAACCATGCCATGTGATGATCACTGGCCCCCAGGTGACCTTCTACCTGGAGATCTGTGATCCTTTCACTGTTAGTCAGTACTAGATCTAGGATAGCCCTGTCTCTTGTGGGTTGTTGTACCACTTGTTTGAGGCCCTCCCCCTGCAGTGAATCCAGTGTATCTAGTTCTGGCAGATGTTCCTGCTGGTATTTACCAATCTGTATCTGGCAAGTTGAAGTCTCCCATTATCAGAACCTCCCCTTTAGCTGTCATGTTTTGTATATCTTCTAACAGTAATGTGTCTATGTCCTCCCCCTGGTCTGGAGGCCTGTAGACAACCCCAGTTTGTATGGCTGTCCCATTTCCTGTTTCCAGGTTGACCCACAGTTGTTCTGGCTCCTTGGAGCTCTGTGCACACCTTTGTGAAGCACTGTGCCTTGGATGTCCATGCCAGACAACATCTGTTCTTTGGCAGGACAATCCTTAATGAACTTCTGTCCTGAGTAAGCTCCTTTCTCTCCTGCTGCCTTTCTCGGGGGATTATTTTGGCTCGGTACTCTCCCACTAGTGTGAATGAGTGGTGGAGACTTTATGTCCAGGAAGATATGTAAATTACGCACCTACCATAATTCTTGATCTTCTTGGACAAAGTCTCCACCACTCATTCACATGCCCACCCACCATCTCCTGAACTTACTTATCTTGGTTTTGGTCTTCACTCCCTCGTTGGCTGGGCTTTGAAGACACTGTTGTGTTGACCCTTCTTGTACGGGTCATACGGACTGTCTTATGTCTGACATGTATTAGTTTCACTAGGTTAGTTTATGCTTCACCTCCTCAGTAAAAAAGGTACTGAGACAGTCGGAGGGTTGACGCCAAGATAGCTTATACGGCATGAGCCAGTCACGCGTCACTGTGCTGCGCGGTCCTACCTTGGCACTGGCCCTCTTGAAGATTTTTGTCTCGCGCTCAGTTCTAGCACCTCCGGCGTAGTCCCACTAGTGGGAATGAGTGGTGGAGACTTCATCCAAGAAGATCAAGAATTACGGTGGGTATGTAATTTACATTTACGATGCCTCTGGCTAAGTTGCACATGAAGATTATGCAGTGGACCCTCAGGGTTCAGTCAGATCAGTGCTCAGTTGACCTAGATCAGCTGGTACTTGTTTCCTCACCAGTATGCAGAGTGCTTCACTGGTGGATGGACCCAGCCAGTCTCTTAAAGTGGGTCCCTTTTGTTATCCCCACTCCTCACTAAATCCTTACCACAGATGCTTTGGATCTGGGTTGGGGAGCCCATCTAAGTCCTTATCAGACATAGGGTCTTTGGTCCCCTCAGGAGATGCTTTTCCACATAAACATCTTAGAAATGAGGGCAGTTCTTTATGCCTTGCAGGCCTTCCAGAACCATCTCTGTTTCAAAGTCCTCTGTTGGTGCAGTCTGACAATCTCAGTGTGGTCTACTACTTCATCAAGCAAGGGGGGGACCCATTCCTACCTTCTGTGCCGAGAAGCAGCGAGGGTCTGGTACTGGGCTCCAGATCATGGTCTAGAACTGTCTGCCGTCCATGTGCCAGGTGCCTCAAACGCCTTGGCGGACAGCCTCAGCAGGTCACATTCCAAAGTGCACAAGTGGGAGTTGCTGACCTCAATCACCGAAGGCCTGTTCAACAGGTGGGGTAATCCAGAGTTGGATCTTTTTATGTCCCCTCTCAATGCAGAACTGCCACGTTTTGCTCGCTAGATCCAGGGCCTGGAGTTCTCTGGCAACACGCATAGCCCCTCTCCTGGAAAGGGAGGTTTCTTTATGCATTCCCTCCTTTCCCTCTGATTCAGAGGATTCTCATTAAGTTACAGATGGAGTGTGCCACCCTAATTCTGGTGGCCCCATTCTGGCCTCGGCAGATATGGTTTCCATTATTGCAACAGTTGGCTGTGGAACCTCCAGTTCCCCTGCCCCTCTGCCAGGACCTATTGACTCAGGCCCAGGGGACCCTGGTCCATCCAGACCTCAAGTCCTTCCACCTGCATACATGGCTGCTGAAGACATAGCCATTGCTCAGTTTGGGGTGTCTCAGAAGGTGGCTCATGTCCTGGTGGCTGCCAGAAAACCTTCCACCAGGGCCACTTACTCTATGAAATGGAAGCAGTTTGCTATCTGGGCCGTTTCTCATCGCCTGGACCCTTTCACTTGTCCATTGAACCAGGTTCTGGAGTATCTCCTGACCCTGTCTGATGCAGGCCTCAAATACTCCTCTGTTAAAGTGCACCTGTCAGCCATATCAGCCTTTCATATGCCCGTTGGACGTACTGTGACACAGCTGAATGTGGCCCGTACTTTTTTGAGAGGCATCTTCCTCTTGAAGCCTCCTATCTGTAATCCGGTTCCAGCTTGGACCTGAATCTTGTTTTGGAGAAGCTGACCCTACCTCCTTTTGAACCAGCCGCATCTTGCAGGCTACGCTTTCTGTCGTGGAAAGCATTATTTTTAGTTGCCATTACTTCTGCTTGAAGAATTTCAGAGCTACAGGCTCTCATGTGTGAGCTGTCTTATTTGATTTTTCACAAAGACAGAGTCTCTTTGCCTACCAACCCTACATGTCTTCCTAAGGTGGTGTCTGAGTTTACCCTAAATAAATTCGTCTACCTGCCTGTTTATTATCCAGAGCATGCCAATCCAGGGGAAGCATTGCTCCATACTAGGATGTGCATGGAATTTTGGGTTACTATACAACACTGTACAAGGGACTGCAGGAAGTCCTCTCAGTTGTTTGTTTCTTTTGCCCCTGGCAGAGAGGGAGCTCCAGATTCAAAACAGTGCTTGTCCAAATGGTTGGCCAACTGTATTATGTTTTGTTACAGGAAGTACGGTAAGAAACTTCCTGGGGTTGTTAAGGGCCATTTCACCAGGGGCATTGCCACTTCCATTCCCTGTTTCAGAGGCATGTCTGCAGCCGAGATTTGCACTGCTGCCACTTGGAGTACTGTCCACAGTCACTAAGCACTACAGTCAGGACATTGCATCCATAGGAAAGGCAGGCTTTGGCCTTGCTATGCTTCAGTGCCTTCTTTCTTAGGCTGTCAACTTTCTACCACACAGACTGTCCTTGCTCTCAGCACTGTTTGGGACTCGTTCCTTTGGTGTGACCTGATGACAGAGATATCCCCGAAGAAGATAGACTAGTTGCATAACAACTTACCATAACAGTAGATCTTCAAGGGAATCTCAGTCATCAGGTCATGCCGTCCCTCCCTCAATTCCCCTTTCTTTCTCTATCCAGCATGGCTGTCCTGTTTCTCCAGCCTTTTTACTAGCTGGGCATCTTCTCTCTCTCCCCTTGGTTCCCTGGTGGGACTCCTGTCTCCCATGGCCTCCAGCTAGGGAGAGAAATGAGGAGTGAGCAGGGCTGCCTGCGCTTATATAGGATGTGTGACATCAGAGCTTGACATCGACGTGGGCGGCCCCTAATAGACTGCTGCAGAAAAAAGCTTTCGTGGGATCCTGATGCGAAGTTCCTTAGGTGTAATCTGACGACAGAGATTCCCTTAAAGATCTCCGGATACAGTAAGTTGTCATGTAACTGTTCTGTACTGTCGCAGGCACAGCCAGTGACAGCAGTGAATGATGTGGGGATCCTACTTATATGGAAATGAGGATTTTCTGTAACCCAGTTAGATCTCTTTGGAAGCAGATTTTCATATAAAAAATGAATTCCATTGCTGCTTATGTTGTTTATGTATGACCCAGATAGTTGGCAATGTTTAAGAAGTGTTTTTTAATTTCTGTAAAATCATCTGTTCGCTCATATAATGAAAGAGCATTAGTATATCAGTATAGTATATACTTGCACTACATCGATACAGTGGAAGTTGTTTTCTGTCAGTTTACTTATTTATTTGAATTTTGGTAACTGGGTAGGCCCACTGAGACAGAATGTCCCTTTTATAGGGGCGACCTGGGGGAGGGTAAAAGGGGAGGTACAGAGAAACAACACATAACAGCAACAGATAAGTGCACAATAGCACTTTTACAGTACTCTGTAGAACACATTAAATATACAAAATACAAGATGCATGTACAGTATTTACAAAATTATACAGAATAAGTAAGTACAGAGGTAGTGATATACAATAAATAATCAAGGTGCAAGAGGAGAGATTTTCATAGTTCGTACAGTCTGTTTTACAGATAAAACAGTAGATGCTGGTACAGAGGCAAAGAATTCAAGTAACACTGGATCACAGTCGAAGTTGGAGTGAAACACCTCAGAGTTGGAACACAGCAGAGCAGGAATGGCACAACAGGGTAGAGCGAGAGAGAGAGAGGGGAAGGGACAAGGGAATAAGCTGGAAGTCAAGGTGGGATAACATAGCCAAAGGAGCAAGGCTGAGGGGAAGCAAGGTGGGATTTAAGAGAACTCTTGAAGGAGTGGATGGAGTGACATCTTAGAGCTGCAGCTGGTAGAGAGTTCCATAGGGAGGGCCCAGAAAAGGCGAATGCACGTCGACCCATGGTTAGGCGGGGTTTTTGAATGGAGAGAAGAGGAAGGTCGAATGACCTTAGGGACCTCATCGTGGGTTTACATTGGACAATGTCTATGAGGCAGGGAGGAGTGAATTCATGAACAAAGTTGTAGGTAAGGCAGAGGGTGGGGTATTGTAGTCTGGCTTCAAAGGAAGGCCAGCCTAGGGAAGCCAGGGCTGAACAGTGGTGCATCCTAGCATTAGCGCCGAGGGCAGAGCATGTGACCCTGTGGTAAGTTTGCTTGAGTTTGTCAACACGAGTGACCTGAGTGGAGTGGAGTATGGGGGCTCCACAGGAGATAAGCGGGAAGCAATGAGGAGGAAGCTATGGCCAGTTGAGAGGAGTGTGTAAGGTAGAGCAAGAGGTGGTAGAACAACCCTAGCTTTTGGTCAGTAGTCTTAACCACAGTGGAAATATGCATGTCATATGTGAGGTGGGAGTCCAGCATGACACATACTAGGGATCATACTAAGGATGTGAAAGGAGCAAGAAGGCAAACAGCTCCTCAAACTACATATAATAGGAGATATTTTTATGAAATGGCAAGAATCTATCCAATCTGTTTTTGAACAACTTTTTATTTTGACTGATAACAATTGATGTTGGTAGTTTATTCCATGGATTCACTATTCTTTGAGAAAAATAAAATGCTCTTTTTTTTTAAATCTAAATCTTTCTCATCAACTGAAGTGGATGACCTCTAGTGGTAATTACTACTTGTTTAAAATCAAGCCCACATTCTGATGTCAGAACGGCATCCTTAATAATTTCCCATGTAAATAGATCGCCCCTTAGTCTGCGTTGTTCCAAGGACATTAGATTAAATTTAGTCTTTCATTTTAAGACAGATTCTTTACAGGACAAATTGACTTTGTAACTCTTCTTTGAAGTCTCTTAAGCCTATGTATGTCTTTCTACATGTAGGGGCACCATAGTTGAGACACATAATCAAAATAGGGTCTCACATATGCATCGTACAGAGGAAGCAGAATGTTTGGATCTTTCTGTGTTATGTTGTGCTTAATTGCCCACTAAATTTTATTAGCTTTACTAATAGTGTTAGTGATGTGAGAATCAAAATTAAGTTCGGAATCAAAAGTAATACCTAGATCTCTTTCACAGACCTTGCTAGTTAGTCTTTCATTATATGAGAAATATGAGACCTTACTTCGAGAGGGCTCTTGCAGTAGGTAATTACATATAGGACTGAAGCCGGAAGGCATTAGGACCCCATGGAAAAATTTCTAGCTAGCAGTCTCTGGCGAGGGACCGCCCCCACGTCAGGTGACCGGCATCAGGTATAAAGGGGCATCAGGTATCAGTATAAAGGGGCAGTCCTTCACACCCGCCTTCCAGCTCTTTGCCGCTGTTTGCTTTCGACAGCGCCTTACGGTTAAGTTCCACTGCTCATCAGTCAGTTGTCGCCGGTAGTTATACCGTTGGTTTTTACTTCGATTTCGATTATATTTGTCAGGATTTTCTTACCCGCCGTGTATGTCATCCCCTACCACGTCTGAGCACAAGAACAAGTGCGGCGCCCAACTCCCGCACAAGGACGGCCATTCTCAGAGCCTCATCTGCCTAGACCCTGACCAGCCCATGGATTCCTGTCAGCACTGCCTGAAGTTCAATGCGGCTACCCGCAAAAGAAGGCAGCAGTCCCTGGAGGCTCACATCCTAAAGAAGATGATGTCCTCCATGGAAAAGGAGCTAAAAAAGCTCTGACAGGCTTCCACCTCTCCCGAGGGCCTTAAGAAGAAGAAGAAGGAGAAGCACCGGGACTCCTCATCCGTGTCGGCAGCGACTTCAGCTGGTGTCGCTGCCCTTCAGGTAACATCCCCTCCGGGGGACTGTTCCCTGACGGCCGTCTTGGTGGTGTCTGAGACGGTGTCGATCCCCCCGGCTGGTTGACGCTCGGGCCAGTCAGGAGCCTCCTGGACAAAGGAGGCATCTGCTCCCAGTAAGGCTGCCCCTGCGCGGCCTTCTGGTTCGAGCCTCTCCGGTAAGTCAGGCATTGGCTCTTCCGACGTCCGCCAAGAGCTGTCTGCTAAGTCGCTCGACCCTTTGGGGCAGCGCGTGGTTGTCAAGCCGCCCGTCAAGGTCACCTCCCCTACATGGCCTTCTTCGGGCGCTGGGTCCGATCAGTCGGACGTTGGCTTCTCCGATGCCCACCCAGATCCCGGCGGTCGCTCAGTGAAGGAGCCTACCCTGGATCCTCTGATCTCATCCTGCGCCGCCGGCTCCCCGTATCCCTCGCCGCTGCAGTCCGAGGCCCCTGCGTCTCCCCAGCTGGACCCAGAGGATCCTCCGGCCCTCCCTGGGCCCCGCTGGGGACTCTTTCAGCCTCCATCAGGCCTTCCTCCCGTGGGTCCGGATGGCCTGACGTCGGACGCTTGGATGCCGGCCCCGTCGTCGGCCGACGTCCCCTTGCTGGATGTCACCCCGATGCCGGACCCGATGCCCGCCGGGCCACCTTTTTCGGGCCTGCCTGCAGGGCCTCTTTCAGGACCTTCTACCCCGGTAGAGCCCCTGGTGCCGGATTTTACGCCATCTTATCCGACGCCGTCTTATCCGGCTCCACAGTATCTGGCACCACAGTACCCGATGCCGCAGTATCCGGTGCCTCAGTACTCGACGCTGGGCTTCCCGCCGTCGGGCTATGGATACTCGCCCTACAGATACCCCGAGTATCCGTATCCCCCTCCTCCCCCTCAGCCTTAGGTGGATCCGAGGGAGACGCTGGCTTTTTGGTGGGCTGAGACCAAGGCTCAGCTCACCAGGAAGGTGGAGAGCTGCCTCCCGACAACGGACCCAGTCCTGGATCCCCATCACGGGAGGCGAGACCGCCAACCCCAGAGACATTGCTATGGGGTCTAAGGCTGGGGGTGGCACCTTGCCCCGTAGGGGCCGTGTTCCTTCCCCGAGTGGGGCGGGGTCTTCGTCTCCTCCTTCTTCTTACTCATTGGATGACTCCGATGATAGCTTCGATCCGGATGAGCCTCGCACTCCTGACAAGCCCAGGACCAGGACTCCTCCGAAGTCCCCTCCGGAGGATCCCTCATTTACAGAGTTGCTAAGAAAAATCCAGGCTCTTCATCAGTGGAAATCCCTGGAGCCGGATCCACAGAGGCAGATGCTAGATGCCCATTTGGATTTGCCCGAGGTTGCTCCCACGTTAGTTCCACCCTGGATCAAGCCTCATGCTGACCTCGTCTCCACTATCTGGAAACAACCGTCAGCTTTAGCCCCCCTTCCTCGGAAGGCAGATAGGCTGTATCAAACTCCCGAGGGGATTGACTTTCTTTCATCACACCCCAAGGCTGATTCAGTCGTGATCAGCGCCGCCCACGGCCGTTCGGCTAACCCGAAACACCTGAGCTCATCCCCACCCAATAAGTAATCCCGCCTTCTGGACCAGCATGGCAAGAAGGTCTTTTCTTCTTCCACTCTGGGTATCAGAGCCTTGAACTATGTGGCTCACATGGGGGATTACCAGAAGGCTATTCTTAGCAAGGTGGAAGCCAAGTTGGACACCTTTCCTCAGTTCCAGACTAAACAGGAAGTGGCGGACCTAGTCCGCTCCGCACGTTCGGCCAGTAGGCACATGCTACGCGCTACTTACGATGCGGTGGACGCTTCTGGATGAAGTTCGGCGTTCGCCGTGAGTCTCTGGAGACATGCCTGGCTTCGGGTGTCAGGTTTGGCCTCAGAAGTACAATCCGCCATTCAGGATGCCCCCTTCTGAGGTTAGGTGTTGTTCAGTGGCGATGTCAAGGTCATCATTACCGGACTGAGAGGAAGGGCACTGCTCTCAAGGAGGTTGACTCCATGTACAGAGCCCCTCAAGCACAGCGTCGTTCCTTTCACTGTTGCGCACAGCCTAAGGCGAAACCACAAGGAAAGAGGGCCAAGAAACGCCAGGCCCCTCCGGCTTTGAGACCCCTCCCACCCAAACAGGCTGCGGGAGTTCCAGCCGTGGTGCTGCCCCACACCTCCTGACTCCCTCCCTCTCCCACAGCCTCTGGTCGATCCAGAGGAACCGGTAGATGGGAGATTCTCCCTTCATCTGCCGGGTTGGGAGAGGATCACTACCGACGCTTGGGTCCTCCAGCTCATAGCAGAGGGCCCCACCATAGAGTTTCTTCAGAAACCTCCCAGAACCCCCCCCCCTCCCCAGTCATCTTACTCCCCCGAACATCTTCTCAAGGTTCAGGAAGAAATATCCTCCCTTCTGTTGAAGGAGGCAGTAGAATCCGTCCCTTCCCCTCTTCGGGGGATGGGTTTCTACTCCCACTTCTTCCTGGTACCCAAGAAGACAGGAGACGTGAGGCCCATTCAGGACCTCAGCTCTCTAAGTCTGATTGTGGAGTACAAAAGGTTCAGGATACTCTCCCTACAGAGTCTCCTGCCCCTCCTTCGGCTGGGACTGTGGCTGTGCGCTCTTGACATGCAGGATGCATACCTGCAGATCCTTATCCACCCTTCCCACTGCGAATACCTCCAGTTTGCTTTCCAGGGGGACCACTACCAGTTCAAGGCCCTCCGATTTGATCTTTCCTCAGCCCCCCTGAGTATTCACCCAATGCCTGTCAGTGGTGGCGGCCCACCTGCGTACCCAGGGAGTGCAGGTTTTCCCGTACCTGGACAATTGGCTCCTGGCCGCCCCGTCCAGGGAGGAGCTCCTGCATTCTCTTTGCCTTACTGGGCAGGTCTTTACCAGCCTGGGTATTACCATCAACCAGTCCAAATCCCATTTGATCCCATCTCAATGCCTCCAGTTCATCAGGGCAATTCTGGACACGACCACCAGTATGGCCTTTCTACCCCCAGACAGGGTGGCCACACTCCAGGCTCAGGCAAGCTTCTTGTCCTCTCGCAGGCGGATTCCCACCAGGTTGGTCCTTCGCCTCCTGGGGCTCATGACTGCTGTAATTCTGACAGTTCCGCACACTCAGCTCCACATGAGAATCTCTCAGTAGACTCTTTGATCTCAGTGGGATCAATTGGTTGACGACTTGGACCAAGAGGTACTAGTCTCAACCCCGATGATTCGGGATTTGTGCTGGTGGTTGGTTCAGAAGAACCTTTGTCGGGGAGTTCCCTTCTGCCTTCCTCCCCCCTCCCAAACACTGACGACGGACGCCTCGGGCGAAGGTTGGGGAGCTCATCTGGGATCCCAGCACACCCAGGGCTCGTGGTCTATACTCGAGCATACGCTTCACATCAAAATGCTCAAGCTCAGAGCGGTGATATACGCTCTTCAAGCATTACACCCCTTTCTGCTTCCCGGTCACCTGGCTGTCCAGACCGACAACATGAGTATAGTCTGGTACCCCAACAAACAGGGGGAACTCGTTCCTACCCTCTTTGTCGGGAAGTGATGCGGGTTTGGGAATGGGCAACCCTACACAACCTTCATCTCACGGCAGTCCACATCCAAGGGGTAGAGAATTCCTTGGCAGTTCACTTGAGCCGATCCTCGGCACAACCTTACGAGTGGGAATTGGACCAGGAAATAGAAGATGGCATCTTCCTACATTGGGGAACTCCTCAGGTCGACCTGTTCGCGTCCCCACTAGACGCAAAAACTGCCCACCTTTTGCTCAATCACTCCAGGGCGCGGGTGGTTCTGGAGAGATGCTCTGTCTCTTAACTGGAAGGGCAGATTCATCTATGCTTCCCCCCCCCCCAATTCCGTTGATTTCGAGGATCCTGCACAAGCTCAGCTCAGAAGGGGCCCATATGATTCTCATCACTCCCTTCTGGCCCAGGCAAGTTTGGTTCTCTCTTCTGCAACAGTACTCAGAGGAACCTCCGATTCTTCTTCCTTTTTTGCGGCTTCTTTTGACCCAGGATCTGGGATCCCTGGCCCATCCGGGCCTCAGGTCCCTTCAGCTGCATGCTTGGCTCCTACAGACGTAACACAAGCCCATTTTGGGGTTTCTCCTCAAGTGGCAGAGATCTTGGTGGAGGCCAGGAAGCCGTCCACTCATTCCACCTATGCAATGAAATGGAAACGGTTTTCCATTTGGGCTTCGTCCAAAGACTTGGAGCCTTTCTCCTGCCCTGTCGGGCGGCTACTAGACTACATGCGTTATCTCTTTGACCTGGGTCTCAGTCATTCCTCTTTGAAGGTTCACATGGTGGCTCTGGATGCTTCTCATGTTCCCTTTGGGGACAGAACTTTCGTTCAGCTGGAGGTCGCAAAGACCTTTCTGCGAGGGGTTCTTCATTTAAGACCCCCCATTCAGGTTCCTGCCCCTCCTTGGGATTTGAATTTCATTCTTGAGAAGCTTACGCTGCCTCCCTTTGAGCCGGCAGCCTCAGCAGAACTTAAGTTCCTTTCATGGAAGGCTCTCTTCCTAGTGGCCATTACTTCCGCTCAAAAAATTTCCAAACTTCAGGCCTTGATGTGCAAAATTCCATATATGATTTTCCATAAGGAACATGTGGCTCTGCGCACAAATCCTAAGATCTTACTTCGAGATACAGCTCTTGCAGCAGGTAACACCATTAGGACTGAAGCCGGCAGGCGTCAGGACCCCACGGAATTCTTCTAGCTAGCTATCTTCAGCGGGGACCACCCCCGACGTCGGTCCCGCCTCCGATGTCAGGCGTAGTACATAATGGGGCGGTCCCGCGAGATTCCCAAGTTCTTTCCCGCCGTCGACTTGCGTGTCTCGACCCTTCGGATCGTTTCTAAGTGCGTGACGCACGGTTAAGTTCTTCCTTCGGGAAAACATTATTTTCTTCGGCTCAGTTGCTGTCTGATGTCCTCTCCAACCTCCGCTGAAGGCCATCCCTCGAAGTGCGCCTGTGGGAAGCAAATCCTGTTTAAGGATCCGCATTCGGCCTGCGTCTGGTGCCTAGGCCCAGACCACGACACCCGTTCCTGCAATTTCTGCCAGGGGTTCAACAGCCGGACCCGGATCCGTCGCCAGAAGGCTCTGCAGGCGTTCCTGCTCGAGGAGAAGATTAAGGCCATGGACACCTCCAAGGGGGATTCAGCAGAAAAGGCCTGGAAACACTCTGAGAAGCACAGGGAGAGGGTTCCTTCCAAGTCCCCGTCTAGGGCCTCTGACTCCCGTAGTTCTGGCTCCCGGTCTGACCGTTCGCCCTCCCGGGTCCTTTCTCAGCCTCCCCCCGCTGCAGTG
The DNA here is from genome assembly GCA_016271365.2 of Neoceratodus forsteri. NCBI lineage: Eukaryota > Metazoa > Chordata > Ceratodontiformes > Ceratodontidae > Neoceratodus > Neoceratodus forsteri. The sequence continues at coordinate 1,349,138,806 of CM057456.1, read as the reverse complement.
AAGAAACCTTCAGGCTCCTCTTCCTCTTCGTCATCTTCCTCCAAAGCCCTGGTCAGGTCTGGGGACCGTCATCATCATCACAAGTCGGGTTCCCGCCATTCCGAACCCGGCGTCAGGTCTGTCTCCTTGCCTCCTCCTCCCCAGCGAAAGACCAAGGAGCTCACCTCTCTTAAGAAGCCGTTGGACTTGACGTCAGCCCATCCGACGACGGCCACCCATCACAGGTCCCAGGAGCCGTCGACCACCAGACGCCCTTTGCCCGGTCAGGCGCCGCCCTCTCGGTTGTCGGCAGGAGGGCCGACGTCCGTACCCGTACGTTTAGAGAAGAGGACCCGGACGCCTCCTACCGACGTCAGTCAGGAGATTATCACAGAGGAGGAGTTGACACAGCCCGAGGACCAGATGGGCGAACCCGGTCCTGTCACACCTCCCAGGGAGCCCTCTCCACAACCTGAGGCCCCTGAGGAGCCGACGCCAGAACCCGACGACCGGCCACCGGTGCCCGTCCATCGTCGGGTCTTTCCCTTCTGAGGTTAAGGAGCTCTTTTCTCACTGGTGGGATACCATTAAAAGGGATATGGTTCCCTTCACCTCCTTCCTCCTCCTCCTCCTCCTCCTCCTCCACCTCCACCACCTCGACCCCTCAGCTCCTCGCCCCTTCCCCGTCAGGGCTGCAGGCAGTACCTCTCCCCAGGGAGCCTACGGACCCTCCAAGGGGGAGACCTGATAAAAAGAGACCTCCGTCTAGATCTTCTTCAGGGTCACCCAGTCCTAAGAGACCCAGAAGACGCCGTCGTTCACCTTCGACGGAGGTTACGGGATCGGAGTTCTCAACAGGATCCAGATCCCCCTCTCCTCTTCACAGACCCACGTGAGCTTCCTAGATCTCCTCTGGATGACCCATCGTTCTCTGAAATCATGAGACATATCCAAGAGAACATGGGATGGGATGCGGAAGAATTAGACCCCGAGAGACTACGCCTTGCTAGGTATCTTCGGCAGAAGGATCCCAAGCCTGTGGTGGTACCACCCTTGGTGGACACTTTTGTGGACATCACCAAGGCAGCGTGGAAGCGTCCACACTCGCTCCCGGTGATGCCGAAGAAAGCTGACCGCCTGTACAAGGCCCGTAAAGAGGACCAGTACTTGGCTCAACATCCTCTGGCCGACTCTCTGGTCATAACAGCCTCTCATGACTGGTCCCAGAGACTGCAACATTTGAGCACCCTGCCACCGGACCCGGAGTCCAAACAGCTAGACGCTATGGGCAGGCACACGTATGCTTCCGCTACTTGCGCCATCAGGTCCCTGAACTACTTGACCCACATGGTACAGTTCCAAAATGCCTTGTTGGAACAGGGACTGGATCTGGCGGAGAAATTGCCAGAAGGTGAGCAGAAGGAGGAGATGTTACAGCTCCTCCATACAGGTTCGGATGTGGGAACCCAGGTGCAGCGAGCCACGTATGATTCCGCGGACTCCTCGGCCAGAGCGGCAGCTTCAGGCGTATGCTTCCGGAGACACTCATGGCTCCGTGTCTCCGGATTAACCCCGGATGTCCAGAAAAACATCATGGACGCCTCTTTCGAAGGAGAAGTTCTCTTTGGTGCACCCTCTGAGAAGGTTCTCACCAAGCTTCAAGAGGCCGGGAAGGCGGTGAGGTCAGTCCAGGCAATGTACCGACCGAGGCTTAGTTCCTTTCGTAGGAACCAAAGCCGTTTTCGTGAATGGACACAGAGACAACAGTCCCACACCAGTCCACAGCAGAGGGGCTCCGGTTCCCGCAGAGCCCAGGGAAGACAGCCCGCGGGCCGAGGTCAGCGTCCAGCTAAACTGACTCAGCCCGCGGGCCCCTCTGCCGCCACAGCCTGACTCCTTCCCGGCCCTCGCCCCTCAGGATCAACGGGATATCAAGATCAGGGGTCGTATTGCGAATTTCCTGCCAGGATGGCAGTCCATAACCACCGACAGGTGGGTTCTTCAGTTGGTCGTAAAAGGCCACTTTATAGAATTCGCAGACAAGCCATCCTCAAGGCCTCCTCTGCTCTCCCGTTACTCGGGTCAGCACAAATTGCTTATCAGGCAAGAAATACTTGCGCTCCTGCAAAAGGAAGTGGTAGAGTATGTTCCAGAGAACCAGAGAGGGTACAGATACTATTCCCACTTCTTTCTGGTTCGAAGAAAACAGGGACCTCTGTCCAATCCTGGACCTCACCGACCTCAATATGTCGGTCGCCTACAAATGATTTTGCATGGTGACCCTGCAGGGTCTTATTCCCATGCTAAAGAAGGAAGCCTTCTTAGCGTCCCTGGACATGCAGGACGCATACCTGCATATACCCGTAGCTCAAGCGCACAGGAGGTTCCTGCGCTTCGAGTTCCTCGGCCACCACTTCCAGTTCCGAGCTCTCCCGTTCGGACTGTCATCAGCCCCCAGGGTCTTTACCAAATGCATGGCAGTCATGACAGCGTCTCTAAGGAGACAGGGTCACTATGTGTTTCCGTACTTGGACGATTGGCTTCTCATGGCTGCCTCCAGAGAGGCATTGTTGATGGCTATCCAGAGCACCCAGACTCTGTTTCAGTCTCTGGGCATCATAATTAATTACGAGAAGTCTCTCCTTGTACTGTCTCAGAAGCTGCAGTTCATAGGCGCAGTTCTGGACACCGTTCAGGGGAGAGTATTTCTTCCAGGCGACAGGCGGAGCGCATCAGATCCCTCATCAGGGATCTCTTGGCGAAAAGACTATCCCTGCCAGGCTGGTCGTCGTCTGCTCAGACACATGGCTGCAGCCATTCCGACGTCCCTTTGGCAAGGCTCACATGCGGGTAACTCAGTGGATGCTCAAGGTGCAGTGGGACCAAGGCAAGACCACATGCAGCATCCGGTCAGGATCACGAGCGCATAATGGTGGCTAGACCCAGGGACACTTTCTGCGGGTGTCCGTTTACAGCGCCGTCCCGGGTAATCCTCTCCACAGACACCTCAGGGCTGGGTGGGGAGCACACCTGAGCAGGGTGAGGTCCCAGGAGCGTGGACCCTTCAAAACTCATCTCCCATCAACATTCTGGAGATGAGGGCGGTCCCTTACGCCCTGCAGGCCTTTCAGTCAGAGGTCCCTATCATCTCTTACTCAAACAGACAATACAGCGGTGATGTATTACCTCAACAAACAAGGAGGCGCACACTCTTACCCCCTTTGCAGGAAGCGATGAGAGTGTGGGATTGGTAATCTCGACACGCAGCGAGCCTGATTGCAGTTCACGTTCCCGGAGTGGACAATACAATACAAGAGATGGCCTGAGTCGTTCCCAGGCCAGAGTCCCAGTGGGAACTTCTTCAAGGGTAGCAGAGGATCTGTTTCTTGATGGGGCACTCCAGAACTGGACCTATTCGCTTCCCCATCCAATGCAAAACTGCCCAATTTTTGCTCGCTAGATCCAGGGCCTGGTGTTTTCTGGCGAGACGCGTTGTCCCTCTCCTGGGCGGACAGATTCCTCTACGCTTTCCCTCCATTCCCATTGATCCAGAGAGTTCTTCTCAAACTGCGCAGGGAGCATGCAACAATGATCCTGGTAGCCCCATTCTGGCCCAGACAGGTCTGGTTCCCCTTGCTAATGCAGCTGTCCCGGGAACCTCCAATTCCGTTGCCTTTCAGCTCCCATCTTTTGTCTCAGGAGGAAGGTTTTTTAGTCCACCCGGACTTACGCTCACTGAACCTGCATGCTTGGCTCCTAGAGACATAGCCATTTCGCGACACGGGGTCTCGCAAGAGGTGGCGAAAGTTCTTTCCGCGGCCAGAAAGCCGGCAACGCATGCGACGTACACCATGAAATGGCGCCGTTTCTGCCTGTGGTCGCAAGCATGCGGCCTTTCCCCTCTAGGTTGCCCGGTGAAAGCGGTGTTAGAAATCCTGCTCTCCCTTTTCCATTCGGGTCTCGACTACTCCTCTATTAAGGTGCACCTCTGCGCTATTTCTGCTTACCACTTCCCGGTGGGACAGCGCACAGTGGCGCAACTTGATGCCTCTCGAGAGTTTCTGAGAGGGGTGTTACACCTTAGGCCACTCATTAAGGACCCTGTTCCTCCATGGGATTTACTCTTTGTCCTGGAACAACTCACAGCTTCCCCTTTGAACCTGCCGCGGATTGCGAGCTGCGTTTCCTGTCATGGAAAACGTTATTTTTAGTTGCTGTTACGTCAGCAAGGAGAATTTCCGTGCTTCACGCTCTCATGTGTAAGGAACCTTATTTGATTTTCCACCAGGAAAGAGTGTCCCTGAGGACGAATTCTAAGTTCTTGCCTAAGGTGGTCTCTGCACTCACTCTCAATCAGGACATTGACCTACCTGTATATTTCCCTAAATATGCTAATAGAGGAGAAGCGCTGCTCCACACCCTGGATGTTCACCGCTGTCTTAGGTATTACCTGAACACGACTAAACAGTCGAAGTCGAGCAACTCTTCGCTTCCTTTCGCTGACAGGATGATGGGCCAACCAGTATCAAGCAGTCCCTTTCGCTGGCTTGTCCAGTGTATATCATACTGCTATGATACAAAGCAGAAAACCCTCCGGGTACAGTCCGGGGCCATTCCACTAGAGGGGTTGCTACCTCCTTTGCACGCTCGTAACGTCTCCTCCCTCTGCTATCTGTGCTGCAGCCACTTGGAGCTCTGTGCATACTTTTATCAGGCATTATAGCCTGGACATTGCTTCACGGCGAAGAGCCGGTTTTGGCCTGGCCGCGCTACAGGGTCTCCTGTCCTAGAGTCAGGACTTGGTATGGACTTTCCTAGTTTCCTCCTCCCACAATGCTTACAAGCGTTATTGCTTGGAAATCAGTCCTAATGGTGTTACCTGCTGCAAGAGCTGTATCTCGAAGTAAGATAGTACAGTTACGTAAGAACTTACCGTAACAGTAGATCTTCGAGAACAGCTCTTGCAGCAGGTACCTTCCCACCCACCTTCCCTCTTGGAGGAGGCATGGCTTTCCGAGCCTTTGGCAGGGGATTTACACCCTTTTACTTTCTGATGGTGGATCCTCGGTCTCCCCTTCTGATATCGTCCTGCGGCCGGAAGTCTCCGGCGGGAGAACTGGGGAATCTAGCGGGACCGCCCCCTTATGTACTACGCCTGACGTCGGAGGCGGGACCAACGTCGGGGGCTGTACCCGCTGAAGATAGCTAGCTAGAAGAATTCTGTGGGGTCCTGGCGCCCGGCTTCAGTCCTAATGGTGTTACCTGCTGCAAGAGCTGTTCTCGAAGATCTACTGTTACGGTAAGTTCTTATGTAACTGTACTTTTCTTCCTAAGGTGGTAGTGAATTCTACGTTGAACCAGTCCATTGAACTGCCTGCCTTTTTCATGCAGCACTCCAATCACGGGGAGTATCTTTTACATACCCTGGATGTTCACCGGATTCTGAGATACTACACCAACAGGACTAAGGATCTCAGAAAGACTGACCAACTGTTTGTTTCTTTTGCCAGCAAAAGAGAAGGCAAGGTTGTTTCCAGACAGTGTTTGTCCAAATGGTTGGCTCACTGTATCACTTTCTGCTGCGACAAGTATCACAAGACCTTGCCAGGTCAGGTCAGGGGTGTCACGGCCTCTGCTGCCTGTTTCAAGAATGTGTCAGCAGCTGATATTTGCGCCACTTCAACTTGGACTTCTGTCCATATCTTTACAAAACAGTACAGTTTGGACATTGCCTCTCACCGTAGAGCCGGCTTCGGGTTGGCTGTTCTGCATGGACTTCTTTCTTAAGTCCTTTTCAGCCAGAGGATCTCCTATGAGTAGTTTCCTCATCCCGTGTGCTTCTCTTTGTTCCAGACTGCTTGGGACTCAGTCCTATATGTAATTACCTACTGCAAGAGCCCTCTCGAAGTAAGGTAGTACAGTTACCTAAGAACTTACCATAACAGTAGATCTTCGAGAGAGGCTCTTGCAGTAGGTAATACCTTCCCGCCCTCCATCCCCCTAAGCTTTTTCAGCTCCTTTTCCAGTGAGGAAACATCAGCTTCTCTCTTGTCTCGCCTTTTTTGGCCTTTGGCGGGAAAGAACTGGAAGGCGGGTGTGAGGGACCGCCCCTTTATACCGACGTCGGTCACCTGACACAGGGGCAGTCCCTCGCCAGAGACTGCTAGCTAGAAATTTTTCCGTGGGGTCCTGATGCCTGCCGGCTTCAGTCCTATATGTAATTACCTACTGCAAGAGCCTTTCTCGAAGATCTACTGTTACGGTAAGTTCTTACGTAACTGTACTTTCCTAGCATTATGTTTCCCAAAATGGAGGATACTACATTTAGAAACATTAAATCATACACCCCATTTGATGGACACCCAGGTATTTGAAGGACTGTACCTGTTCTAAGGGGTCACCAAGGGAGGAGTTTATCACTAATGGAGGTGGGGAGGTTAGTTTTGAGGTCTGTTGATAGAAGAGCATTGATTTCGTCATCTTGGTGTTGAGCACCAGAGATTAATGGAAAACCATGACTCAAGCTTAAGGAAGTCCTGCTGCAAGTCATGGTTTAGCAAGATTAAGTCAGAGAAGGATCTGTACAGAATGGTGTCATCGGCATACAGGTGGATCGATGCACCTTCACAGTATAGCGGGAGTTCATTTATAAATAAGGAAAATAGAAGTGGGCCAAGGATAGATCCCTGAGGGACCCCATCCTTTATGCCGCTAAATGATGAAGTGTGACCAGTCCATTGCACACATTGTGTTCGGCTGGTGAAATAGCTAGAGAACCAGTTTAATGACAACATCAAGACTGAGGGACAGGAGCATATGTAGCAGGAGGTTATGGCTGACAAGATCAAAGGCCTTGGTAAGGTCAACAAATATAGCACCAGTGACAAGGCCCTTTTCCACAGTGGAGAGGATGTCAGATGTAACGTTAATGAGGACAGTGTGGGTACTATGGGATTAACGGAATTCATGCTGGTTTATGGAAAGTAAACCGTTAATCTCCAGGTAGGATTGAAGTTCCGCATGAAGAATTTTTTTCTTGTATTTTGGCAAAAGGCAGTGTGTGGAGATAGGCCGATAATTCTCAAACGCAGAGTTTGGGCCACTGTTATGAATTGGGACAACTATGGTGGCCTTCCACTTGCTAGGCACAGTGCTAGAACAGAAAGATTTGTTAATTAGGTCATGTACAGGAGAGACAATGGCTGTAGCCTCGAGTTTTGTGAAGCAAAGTTCAAGGGAGTCAAATCCAGGTAAGGAGGTTTCCTTGATAGTCCTAAGGTGACGCAGTACCTCTTTCTGAGTGGCCAATTTAAGATGAAACGAGGGGCTAGTAAAAGTGGAAGGGGGGAGGGGGGAGAAGGTACAAGGGCCGGGAGGGTGGCCTTATGTTTGGAGAGGTCTGTGAAGGCCTGGTTCAACTCAGAGGCAATAGCTGTGGGGTCGGTGAACTCGGAGTCGTTACAATGCATGGTGTTGGTTAAGGACGAGGATTTACCCTTCAGAAGTGAGTTTGTCTCCAGAAAACAGAAGTGCATTATTAGTACAACAAATTTATACGGTATATATTTACACTGTGTTAGTATATTAAAATAGTTTGAGTCAGTAGTGACCCTGCAGATCCAAAAAACTAAAGCAGTCACCAGTTGAATTGCCAGCTGTCTGTCTTGGCATCTGTAACATGGAAGGGCTCATCTCAAAAGACTACTTTTAAGTGGGAGCTGTCTGGCACAGAATTTTCAACAGTTAACTTTTACAACAACAAATAAAACACAAATGAAATTAGTGACTGTTATGCAGATAAATTATATCAATAAAGAATATAATGTTAAACTTGACATTTTTATATTAAGCTATACATAATATGAATTTAATTAAGTATAGACAAAGAACCGCGTTCATACATTACACATGGGAAGCTACTTTGGGGTATTCTGTAAAGGAGAACCTGAACCATCTTCCGGTCTTACTTTTAATAATTGTAGTATTTTTTTTTTCTTTTGATGAGCTCCAGTGCAGAAAGCTTAATGAGAAACAAAATACACAATGTGGGAGTGAGCAGCGGTGCATACAAACTATATCGGAACAGATGATAACCTACTAATTTATTATTACTGTTAGCCTTATGTTTAAAGCTGATGCTAATTTTAAATAAACATGTTATGCTTCAGTTGTTGCTGAATCCAGAGATGTTGCGTGCCTGCCCAGCTATAGCTCACTGCCTGTCTGACTTTCTGGAGAACAGGGCCTACAACAAAGGAAAGGGAGATTTTGCACGCAAGGTAAGACTGCCACCTACTGTCCAGTCTGTGGTAAAGATGCCAGAATTTCTAATGATACTGATTGTGTGTATGGTGATTTTTCTTACCCTTCAATTTTAAAGAGAGATTTTTTCTTGTAAATATTTTGGTATTATTATGAAGTAAAATGCATTTTATAGTAATAGTTTTGTTTTGTATAATCATCACCTTTCTTATATGTATTACCAAGTGTTGTAAAAGAACTTGGTCTAAAAGGTATCAAATCACCTATTTTGTACATAAGTGCTGTAAAAGTCACATACAGTATATCGTCTGAGTGACTGTTAATTCAAAGTTTATGGGCAAAAGAAAGTTTTGTTTATTTTTTTTAAAGTCAATATGGTTTAGACAGAAGTAAACCAATTCTGAAAGTATGTACATTTAAGAGAGATGGATCATGAATTAAAATTGTTCTGCCTCCAAGTGGGTAATTTTAAAAAGTTGTAGTTGTACAGTGGAGTAGTTTCCCAGACATGGAGTCGAGTTCTTTTCTAAGAATGAATGAATGCATGCAACAGTTCTCGCACATAAAGTATGAAGCAGAAGTCCAGCTGTCTCTGCAGTATTCTCTGTACTATAACAACGATTGTTTGCAGTGAAGTCTTAAACTAGCAGCAAGCATAAGACTGACATGTTAAGATAACCATAACATCATACTTCTTTTTCTTTGTACGTATCACCAGTAAGCTTTACAGGCCAATTGTGGCTACTGTGGTTTGCCTTTTAAAGCAGCGGTATTTCTTAGCAAAAAAAAATCATAGTTTTTCAGCAAAAATGTATTTCTGACATCCTTACATTCATTCTTGTGTATATTTAGTTGTCGTAGATATTTTTGTATTTATTTATTCAAATCATTAAAGATGGCCCCACTTGCAATTTAAAAAAGAAAATCCTCTTCCGTTGAGGTCACCTGTTGAATCTACATACTGTATTCATATTGTGGATTTATTAGGATGGTGTCACCACATTTTCTGATGGTAAACAAAACAGCACTGTACCAAGATATTTAATTTGTCATGTTATGCATGGCATGGGAACGGGAATATCTTATCTGTGTCAGTCTTCACCATTCATCACCTTTGGTAATGTGGCCGGAGGTCATGACCCCTCAGGAGCTTTTTTTTTTTGGATGGGCAGAGTCAACGCACCATCAGCGCCACTCTCGAGGCAGACGCACTGCGTGGTACTTGCGGGTTGGCCGTTAGGTGTCATCGACCCCACCATCCCATCAGTTCTTCGTCTCCCGCCATAGAGGTAGTACCTCTTAGGAGGCTAGCTGCGCAAGAGGCCTACTTCGATAAGAAAATCCCTCGATGCCGAATCCTTCTACACCGAGAGACTGTCGACTCCAAAATACCTTCAATGCGGTCTCTATATCCTGCCGGTTCCATTTTCGCCTCCACTCGACACCGCTGGTAAGACTGTTCTTTTTCTTTATTTTCTCAGCGACGTCAAGACTTGTTTAGCTTGTTTTACTGTAGGTCATGTCTCAGTCAGGGGGGGCAAGAAAACTTCGAAGACGGGACGGCCCCCTATGCGACGGTGCCCGTGCGGCCGTAAATACTCCGTTGCCGACCAACATGACCGTTTCCTCACATGTCTTGGCCAGCTTCACGACATGGATTCATGCGATGTCTGCTTCTCCATGGACCGTCGTGTCGCCGAGCAATGCGGCGTGGAAAGTTGGGCAGTTCCGTCGACTTTCGGGGGACGGGCGCACACTCGTTGGGCCAAGCCGTGGTCTCACTGTCTTTCTTCCGGGTCCGCTCCCAGTTCTCTATGGACCATGGAGGAGGGGGGCTTCTGCTCCCAGTAGCCTCACCATTGCAGAAGCCCATTCCGCGGTGCAGGAGGCCCAGTCCCTCCCCCATGGGGGGCAAGCAGGAGGCACCGCATTGGCAGTCGTCCCTTCGGGGGTGAAGGCTTCCCTGGTATCGTCTCCGCTGGGAAGTCTGGGTCGGCGCTGTCCTTGATGCCATCCATCAGCTCCGTCTTGGTCCTTGGCGCCGTGCCCAGATGGCACTGTGGTCAGTACAGGTCTGTCGCTTGGCACTGTCTCTGCTGTTGGCGCCAATGACGGTGTTGTGGGAGGTTCTACAGTGCCGTCCTCGACTGTTTCTCGCCTCGGTGCCGTTTGCAGCATCGAGGCTGAGCATGGCGCCATGTCTAGCTCTTGTGCCACCTGCGGCGCCGGGCAGTGACATGGTGCCATGGGGGGTACTGCTCTCTGCGCCATTCGTGGCGCCAAGAGAGCTGTCAGAGCAGTCGTTGGCACCATCTCTGACCTCGGCACTGCTGTGACAGGCACTGGCTCCGATGCTGCTGCCGCCCTCGGCGTCGTGTCTTCTTCGCACGCCGTTTGTGGTGCGGTTGGGGACTTTGGCACCAACTCTGATGCAGTCACCCGGACTGGTACCCCCTTTGGTCGGGATGGCAGTTGGCGTCTGCATCCTGTCTGCCACTGGACTTCGGTCTAAACCTCCTCAGAGGCGGAGTTGAACTCTGAGTCAGACAAGCAGTCTGATTCTTTGGAGTACACCCCGGCAGTGTCCTCGACTGACCGGAACCAGCCTCCCTCTGAGGAGATGGCAGTTGCCCCCGGGTCCTGGGTCAGGGGTGCTGACCAGTAGGCAGTGGTGCAGGCCACTATTGCTCTGCAGCCTGGCCTCGGAGGGTTTTCTGACCCCTCAGTGGTGGTACCCCCTAAGGTGGTGTGCCTGGATTGCCCAACTTTGGGGCCGATCGGAGCACCCACAGGTGGGTAGGGTGCTACTCCCTGGATAGTCCCTTCAGAGACTGACCAGAATTGCCAGCTGCCTTGCTGGTGTTTGCAAGGAGAAGGGCTCTTTCAGACTCTGAGGGGTCGAGGGGTAGGGGTTCGACATGGCGACCCTTTTCTGGGACCCACCCAGGTTTGGGAAGGAGTCGTAGTGCGGACCTCCATCCTTCCTTCTCGATCTCCTCGAGAGGGTCCTGTTCTTTGGAGGTAGGGGACCGTCCTTTTGGAGTTCCATGGCCCCGGTCACCTCACAGGAGGGAATCTTCAGGGCACAGCCTAGGCAGTTCCAGTACGGTTGATCAGCTGTTGGCTGTTGAGTTTTCCGGAGCACCCTCTTCCCTTGGGGCTCCAGGTGCACTCTCTTGCCCAGGCAGAGGACAGTCAATTCCTGTTGTCAGCTCTGCCCCCACTCCTCTGCCACCTTCTCCTGCTCTCCCAGGCATTCTTGGTCCTAGCGGATCTCTCTCCTGGGAGCAATTCAGGGCTGTGGCTGCTCATTTTCCCCCTTATGTTAGGGCCATGGACAGGCATGTGTTCCAACCTCCCCCTGAGCAGCCAGCCACTGAATCTATGAGGTCCTCTGCTTCTTCATCCTCCTCTTCAGAAGGAGAAGAGGAACCCTCTGTCCACATCTCCTCTGCTGCTGATCTCGCGAAGTATCAGCGTTTCCTCGTGAGGATGTTGGAGGATCTGCATATTACCCCACCCACTCAGCAGAATCTGGAGCACTTGACGCGCGCCTTTCTAGGCAATTTCAGTGCGGAGACCCTTGTGGTACTCCCCTGGCCTTCTCCCTTTCGGGAGGTGTCGTTGCATTTCTGGCAGAGACCCTTTTCCGGAGTCCCAGTCCCTAGGGATCTCCGCCAGAGGTACTGTGCCCCCGAGTCTCCAGGTAGTTTGCCTCATCCTCAGTCAGGACTGATGCAACTGGAGACTCCCAGTGGGCTTTGCATACTTCACCGTGATCGGCCCCCAGATGCAGATTCCATGGATTTTTACTTCTGGGGGAGGAAGACTTTCTACTCAGCACGGTTGCTCCTTTCAATATCTACACATCAGGCCCACTATGCTACCTATGATAGGTTCCTGTGGTCCAGTCTAGGTCAACTCCTAGCCTCTTTGCCTGATATGGAGGTAACAAGACAAGCCATTGCACTCACTGCACGTGGCCTGGAGCTAGCAAGGCACCAAGCGAGGGCATCTTACAACGCCAACGAGGTAGCTTCCAGGGTCGTAGGGACAGTGATCTGCACTAGGCGGATGGCATGGCTACATTTCTCCCGGTTGTCACCCTTGGCCCGGCGTAGGGTGATGTCCTCCGCATACCAGAGAACCCATCTTTTCTCCCATAGGGTGAGGCGGCGTCTGTCAGGGCAATCTCCTGCCCTCTCCGGAGGTTCCCCGTCTCACTCTCCCCAGTCTCTGGCCTCTCCAGACCCGTGAAGGTTCTCTCTGTCAGTGTGCCACCCACTGAGAGCTGAGGGACTTAGTCCCTTAGGGTCCATGGCCCCCTTCGGGGGGGGCTCGGCACTCACCCAAAGGTGATGAATGGTGAAGATTGACACAGATAAGATATGAAAATTACATACCTACCGTATTTCCTGATCTTTCTGTATATCTTCACCATTCATCGCAATCCCACCCTCCATCCCCCTGAGGCTTCAGTCTCTGGTCCCTCTCTCTCTCTGTACCCCTTTCTCCCCCCCTTCCATTAGTCAGGAGTGGGGATGACCTTGGGCACACAGGGGATTTTTTACATTCTCTCGGGGGTGATCAGGAGGAGGGCACTTCTTTCCTCAGTGCCTCAGCTCCACCTCTGTGGAGTGGGGGTTGGTGGTTGCCCTCTCTTCTTTTCTCTCTCTCCCTTTCTGCTATTCTCTCCCGTTCTTGTCCTTAGGGACTCAGTCCTCAAATTAATTTAAGAAACTTGTTTCTTACCACCAAAATTTGGTTTCGGGAGGGGGGGGTACAGCCCTGTATCCTGTCTTTTCTTCCAGAACAGCCGTTTCTGCTTATGTTGGAGTTTATTACCAATGATGCTGTGCCTTGAATTCTGGCAGTGTAGCCTTCTGGTTACTCTTTCACAGTTCCTATACAATCCGGAGACAGGTCAAGGCTTCAGGGTGTGCCCCCCCACCCCCACATCCTTACTTCTAATTCTTCCTTCCCTCCCTCCCTCCCTCCTCTTCTACTTCCAGAGATTGGGGCCCCTTCGCAATCCCCTTAGGTTTCCAACTCTCTCTCTGTCCTCTATTTCTCCTTTTAGTTTGTATATCTTTTCCTTTATCTGTCCCTTGGACTCCCTTGTCCCTCCCACCCAACCTTTTCTTACTGTACAGCGACTCAGAACTGGCAGGAGGGCGGGGTCGATGACACCTAACGGCCAACCTGCGAGTGCCGCGCAGTGCATCGGCATCGAGGGTGGCGCCGATGGTGCATTAACTCCACCCATCCCAAAAAAAAAAAAAGCTCCTGCTGGGTCATGACCTCTGGCCACATTACCCAAAGGTGATGAATGGTGAAGATACACAGAAAGATCAGGTAGGTAGGTAATTTTCATATTTTAAAACTTCAAAATCCTGTATTTTGGTTCAGAAATGAAAGAAAAATGGGAATATTACATTTTTTGCCAGAATAACATTATTGTTGAAAAAAACTATATAGTGACTAACGAATACTGCAGCTTTACCGTGATAGAAACCTTTTTAAATGCCTTAAAAACACCTGCATGCTAATTCCATTCGGTTGCATCCACTCTTCTGATATGATCTGACTGGTTGTTTTTAATGAACGAAATAACTTTTATGAGGACTGGATGACACTGTGGACTGGCAGTGCATAATGTAAAAACTACAAAAGGAGATGTGCACAAGGATATCAGAGCAGTGCGCCATTCAGGGTGACTGAATCAGACAGAAAGACCACACACACACTCTTCATCAGATAACAAAAAGGAGTGCTGGAAGCTTGATGCAATATCCCAAGCTTTTACTCAAGATCAAGTCATTGTCATCACATCACTCAAAAATGTTATATAAAAGGCAGTGTAGATCTTCCTGGACATAAGTCTCCACCACTCATTCACACTAGTGGGATTAGCGCCGAGCACTAGGACCCATCGAGACAAACTTTGCTGGAGGTCGGAGAGGCGGCGCCGCGCGAGACGCGGCGCCGTGAGCAGCGGCTCGGCGGCAATGACCATCTCGGCGACGACCCTAAAACCGCCTCAGTTCCTTTTTTCCCGCCGTCGAGTGCGCTTCAGTGACGACGTCACTCTCCTGTCGGGAGTCGAACTTCAAACTAGTGCATAGTTTTCAGTTTATTTTTTTGCAACATTATCTCGATAGTAGTATCGCTTAATTTTATTTTATTTTCGTTAAATTTTTCTAATATTTTAAATTTAACTTACTTGAAGAAGTCTCGGCCTACTGGACGGAGTCGACCATGAGCAGGTCAGGTGACGGTAGGGAGACTTCGTATGAAAGCTGTTCAGTCAGCCGGGCTGGGTCCGGTCAGCCTCCTTCTCCTCAGCGGGGTTCCGACAACGGTCAGTCCGATGCCCGGGGGGATGGGCGGTCCCCCCGTCGGCATAAAAATAAACTGTCGCATTCTCAGCACCGTTCGGCCTCGAGCTCTTCTTCGGCCCACAGGTCAAAAAAGAGAAGGCATCACTCGAGGTTGCCCTCTGGTATGTCTGCGCGTCGACGGTCGGTTATCGTAGCTAGTTGCCGTTCTCCTTCTTTGGAGTCGCCAACTGCTGGTGACCGTCGTCCTCGACATCGGAGCCCCTCCCCGCCTATAGGTAGGGCTCCAGATGAGCAGTTTCATCAGTGGGCCGCTCTTATGGAGCGATGGGCTCGGCGGTTGGTTCTCCTGCCTGGCTCGGTTGCCACGGAGCCCCCGGGCTCCTCCAGCGATCGGGTAGGGCGGTTGGACCTTCCTAGTCGCGCGCCTTCCGGTGCGGTGACTCCAGCACAAGTGTTTCGCCCCTCACATGGCTGCGGCGCAGGGGGCCACACCGATGCCCTTATCTCCTGTTTTTTTTCCTTCTCTAGCTTTCCAGGTTCCTGGGGCGTTTCCGGCGCCTTCCGCGACGTCTGTTGGCTTGTCGGCGCCATTTTCGGTGCCGCTGGGGCTTGCGGCGCCGTCCGTGGCGCTGCCTGCGGTGCCGTTGGGTCTGGTGGCGCTGCTTGGTTCGGCGGCGCCGTTGGCGGCACCGCTTGGTCTGGCGGCGCCGCTTGGTCCGGTGGCGCCGCTTGCGGTGCCGCGTGCCTCTTCGGCGCCGTGCCCCTCTGCGGTGCCGTTTTCAACCCGTTTTGCCTTCTCGGCGCCAGGGGCCCTCGGGGACTCTCCTTGTTTCTCTGCTATTTCCTCCTCTCCTAATTTTCACTCCTTTCCTGTCCAAACAGTCCTTCCTGGACCATCAGGAGATGATGTTGAGCCTGACCCAGACCTTCGGTTGGGTGATGAAGTGGAGGAAACAGGATCTTTCTTTGCTACAGAGCCTGTGGTCGAGGACCTGTCCTTTAAGTCTCTGTTGAAGAACCTGAGATCCACTCTTTCTCTCCAGACTACAGACATCAATCCTGGGAAGATATTAAGACTCCAGTACCTTCATGCCCGGAGATCCCTCTGGTTTGACTCCTCGATCCAGCCTTCCTTCGAGCGCTGTCTCAAATGGTATGGAATAATCCTGCTCTTATTCCCTCAGTGGCTAAATCCATTGATAAAAGTATTCAGCTCCCAAGGATCGCCCATTTGGCATCCCAAGCTTGCGGATCCTATTGTAGTCCTGGCAGAGAATGATAAGGTCATTCTTCCTCAAACTACTACAGCTCGACCTATTAACAAAGAGTCTCGTAAGATTGATACATTAGGTAAGAGAGTGTTTGCTGCCTCCACTCTAAGTATGCATATTGCCAGTTATCAAGGCTATTTTTCTCAGTATGAGTATATCCTGTGGCACTCTTTGAAAAGAATGGTTGAAGCTCTTCCGGATTCGGACTCCAAGTCAGAGCTGCTTCTGACCGTTACTAGAGGTATTGAGTCCAATAACCAACAGATCAAAGCCGCTATGGACGCTTTCTACACTGCTTCTCGCTCAGCAGCCACAGGTATTTGTACTCGGCGCCATTCCTGGCTGCGTACTTCTGGCTTCACGAATGATGCTCAGCAGCAGGTAATGGCGCTGCCCTTTGATGGCTCCTTTCTTTTCGGCCCTCAGGTGGAACAAGCCTTAGAGGCCACTCAGAAGACTAGGTCAGCCATTAAGTTGGCCAGACCTCCGCCTGCTCCCTCTCGGGGGCATGTGAACAGACGTCAGTTTCATAGTCGTCAGTCCTTTCGAGGCAGAGGCAAGGAAGCTTCCATAAAAGCCAACCTGCCCAACCTCAAAGAAAGCGCAGCAAGCGCGGGGCCTAAAGCCCCAAGCGCCACTATAATTGCTGGCCCAAGTTCCATCCACATTGCCGAGGTGGAACTTTCTCCTCCGGTGGGAGGTCGTCTGATGTACTTCTACAACCAGTGGAAGTCCATAACCGGACAAATGGGTCCTTCGGATAATTCGTGAAGGTTATTCTCTCAGTTTTGGAAACCCCAATTGTCCTCCCAGGCGACAACCCAGGTTGTCGGCTCTCAATCAGACCTCCTCACCGCCGAGATCCAGGGCCTTCTAGGCAACAGGGCAATAGAACTGGTGCCCCGCATTCTGAAGCACAGGGTTCTACTCCATTACTTCCTGGTTCCAAAGAAATCTGGGGAATGCACCCCATTCTAGACCTCAGAAAGTTAAACAAATTTCTCCCCAGGAGAATTCAAAATATTTCCTAGGTACCCTGTTACCCTTGCTGCATCAGCACGACTGGCTGGCCTCCCTGGATATGCAGGACTTACCAGCATATCCCCATCCACCGACCCACACAGTTCCTCAGGTTTGTAGCTCTGGGTCAGCATTATCAGTTCAGAGTCCTGCCTTTTGGGCTATCCTCGGCCAGAGTCTTTACAAAGTGTTGTGCAGTTCTGCTTGGCGCATCTCAGGAAGATGGGACTCTGAGTGTTTCCCTACCTGGACGATTGGCTCCTAGCAAGCCCTTCCAGCCACGGGACTTTGGAAGCCGTGCAAGCGACTTCCGTCTTCTTCGTCCATGGGAATTCTGCTGAATTTGAAAAATCACAACTGCAGCCCTCCCAGAGGCTCCTTTTCATAGGATGCTTCTAGACACCTCTTCCTGAGGCTTTCCTTCCAGAGGACAGAAGACTCAACATCCTTGGATGGCCCGTTACATCAGGGAGAACCAATCGTTACAGCTCTCTCGATGCAACGCATGTTGGAGTCTCATGGCGTCCTCGGTGTTCACTGTACCCTGGCCGGTTGCACATGAGAACCACCCAATGGATGCTCTCCACTCAGTGGTCTCTGACCTCTCACCCCCAGTCTTATCCCATCAAGGTGCGGAGCCCTTGAAGGTCTCTCACCTGGTGGACTCAAGAAACAATCTCCTGGAAGGGTTCCCTTTGCTCCCCGGATCATCAGATCTCCATCACCACAGGCGCATTGCTAATGGGATGGGGAGCTCACTGTCGCTCCCTCCACACTCAAGGTGTATGGACTCAGTTCGAAACTCTTCTCCACATAAATGTCTTGGAGATGAGAGCGGTCCTCTACGCGATCCGAGCTCTGAAGGATATCCTTTGGCACAAGAACATTCTCCTTCAAACGGACAACAAAGCTGTGATGTATTACATCAACAAGCAAGGCGGTGCTCATTCTTACCCCCTTTGCAGGGAAGCAATGAGGGTGTGGGAGTGGTGCTTGGAGCACAAGTCTCTGATTCAGGCGGTTTATCTGCCAGGTATACAAAGCGATCTAGCAGATCACCTCAGCAGAGCGAGGCAGACCCTCACAAGTGGTCTCTCGGTCCAGCCGTAGCTTCGGTCACTATTCGGAGAGTGGGGACTCCAGACCTGGACCTTTTGCATCCCCACTCAGCATAATGCTCTCTTCTGCTCCAGAAATCCAGGGCCTGGCATTTTCTGTCAGGATGCGTTCAGGCTGCGAGTGGACAAAGCGTTTCTTCACGCCTTTCCACGCTCCCTCTAATCAGAGAGTTCTCCTCAGTTCGAGTCTCAGGGGACCAAAATGATTCTCATTGCTCCCTCCTGGCCTCGGCAACTATGTTTCCTCTGCTCAACAGTATGTTGGCAGCCTCTCCAGACCACTTCCCTTGCAAATCAACCTTTTGACTCAGGGTTCGTTGGTCCATCCCAACCTGAAATCACTTCACCTTCATGCTTGGCTCCTGAAGAGGTAGAAGTGATAAACTTCAACATCTCTGTGGAGTCTCGGACATCCTTCTGGCTCTTGTGAGCCAGCCACCCAGCAATCGTGCTTCCAAATGGAAACGCTTTTCTCTCTGGTGTGCAAAGTCCTCTTGGAATCCCTTTCCTGTCCTCCTGAAAGGTTCTGGAGTATCTCTTGGACCTATCAAACTCAGGTCTCCAGTACTCCACAGTTAAAGTTCACCTTAGTGCCATCTCAGCGTTCCATGAGCGGTTTCTTCCTTGACTCTGGCTCAGCTTCCTATAGTGAAGAGATTTCTTAAGGATTCTTCATACAGACCCCTGTTAAGCGTCCAGTTGCAGCCTGGGACATTAACCTGGTGCTGGACATGCTCACTCGGAAGCCTTCGAGCCCCTAGCTACCTGTGAGCTAAATTTCTTACCTGGAAGACTGCCTTCCTGGTGGCCATTACCCTCAGCCCGTGGGTCTCGGGAATTCATGCCTTGGTGACGGACCCTCCGTATACTGTATTCCATAAAAACAAGGTAGTTCTCATTACTCATCCTAAATTTCTTCCCAAGGTTGTGTCAGAATTCCATCTAAACCAACCTCTGGTACTTCCCTCTTACCGCTAATTTCCAAAATGAAGGGAGACGATCTCTTCATTCCTTGGATGTTAAGAAACCTTGCGGTTCTATTTAGATAGAACCAAGAATTTTCATAAGACTCAGCAACTGTTTGTTTCTTTCAGCGACACCGGCTGGTCAACCCGTCACTATCAGATGCATCTCATCATGGTTGTGGCATGCCTTCGACATTGCTACTCCATTGCTCAAGTTAAATTGGAGGGTAGAGTGTACGCTCACTCTACTAGGGCGGTCGCGGCATCTTTAGCGGAGATTCACAATGTTCCAATTGTGGATATCTGCAATGCCGCCACCTGGAGCTCAGTGCATACATTCGTTAAGCATTATGCACTGGATGTTCATGCCAGGTGACATTCCGCATTCGGCAGAACTATCCTTAATGGGCTTCTATCTTAGACGCGTGAGCTCTGGCTCTCCTGCCGCCCTTTTGGGGGATTATCAGCTTGGTACTCTCCCACTAGTGGTGATAGTGGTGGAGACTTATGTCCAGGAAGATATGAAAATTACGTACCTACCGTAATTCTTGATCTTCTTGGACGAGTCTCCACCACTCATTCACACGCCCACCCTCCATCCCCCGAGCTCACCGCTGTTGGTCTTCACTCCCTCAAATCTTTAGGCCGTGAGGACTTCTTTGCTGACCCTTCTTACGGGTCGTACGGACTATCTTATGTCCGTTTTTTAAGGTTAGATTTACTCTTTCACGTTAGTTCTGCACCTCCTTGGTAAAAAAGGTACTGAGGCGGTTGGAGGGTCGTCGCCGAGAAGGTCATTGCCGCTTGAGCCGCTGCTCGCGGCGCCGACCCTCCAGCAAAAAGTTCGCTCCCGATGGGTCCTAGTGCCTCTGGCGCTAATCCCACTAGTGTGAATGAGTGGTGGAGACTCGTCCAAGAAGATCAAGAATTACGGTAGGTACGTAATTTTCATTTTCTGCTCCCAGAATCATAGCTCTACTTGCCAGCACAGCCCCAGCACTTCACTCAAACGAGCTTCCTCATGCGGTGAGAGAGATACAGGGCTGTGCTGGTATAGGAGCTGCAGTTCTGTGAGTGGAAACAATACTGTCTTTTATGATCTTCCTGGACATAAAGTCTCCACCACTCATTCACAGTAATGGGGGTTCGCCTGAGGCACTAGGACCCAGTGGGAGCAAACTTTTTCAAGAGGATCGGCGCCTGAGATGGAGCCGCAAGGAAATGGCACCACATGCGGTAATGACTATCTCGGCGTCGACCCTCCAACCGCCTCAGTTCCTTTTTTCCCTGCCGTCGAGTACACTTCAGTGACAACGCCGCTCGCCCGCCGGGAGATGAACTTCACTAGCAGCAATAGTTCCGTTTATTGTTTAGTAGTTTCATTTCGAATCAGTACCGATTATATTTAAATTGTACATCAAGAAGTTTTCAGCCCTCCATTGACAGTCGACCATGAGTGGGTCAGGTGACGATAGGGAGAGTTCACATGAAAGCTGTTCAGTCAGCCGGGCCAGGTCCGGTCCGCCGCCCTCCCCATGTGGGGGGGGTCCGACAACGGACAGTCCAGTGCTCAGGGGAGTGGGTGGTCCACCTGAAAGCATAAAAGGAAATTATTCCATTCTCGGCAACATTCGGCCTCGAGTTCCTCTTCAGCACAAAGGTCGAAGAGAAAAAGGCATCACTTGAGGTCACCCTCTGGTATGTCTGCGCGTAGACAGTTGGTTGTTCGGGCCAGGCATCGGTCTCCACCTCTGTCGGTGTTGCCGGTTTCTGTCTCTGATGGCCGACCTCCTCGACGTCGGAACCCCTCTCCGCCTTTCCGAGGAGCTTCTGATGAGCAGTTTCACCAGTGGGCTGCTCTTATGCAGCAGTGGGCTCGGAGGTTGATCCAGTTGCTCGAGCCGGTCACTCTGACGCCAGGACCTTCGGGCCATTCGGTTCTGGAGGGATGGGTAGGGTGGTTGGGCCTTCCTAGTCGCGCGGTGCCTTTTTTCGGTGCCGTCGACTCCGCGCTCCGGTGTTTATCCCCCTCACATGGCTGCGGTGCAGGGGTCCACACTGATGCCTCTATCTCCTGCCATTTTTCCCTCGTTTACCTCAAATCGAAGTTTTCTGACCTCTGGGACTCTCTTGGCACCGTCCACAGTGCCGCAAGCTCATTCGGCGCAGCGCGTGGTGCTGCAGGCCCTGTCGGTGCAGTGCCAGGGGCTCTGTCGGTACCGTGTGCACTGGCGCCACTTTGTTAGGTGCCTCCCTCCGTGTTCTCAGTGTCATTTTCTTCTTTGGCGCCGGGAGCTGGTGCAGCACTGACCGGTCTTCGGGGGTCTTCGACTCCAGTTCCTTCTTCTTCTGTTCTTCCTCCTGATTTTCACTCCTTTCCTGTCTATGCAATCCCCCCGGCCTGTCAGGAGATGATTTTGAGCCTGACCCAGATCTTCACCTGGGTGATGATGTTGATGATACTGCCCTTGGGGCAGGGATCAATCCTTCAGCAGAGCCTTGGTGGAAAACATCTGCTTTAAGTCTCTGCTCAAACAATTAAACACTACTCTTTCTCTCCAAGCTTCAGAAATTGATCCTGGGAAGCTTCTACGACTCCAATATCTTCATGTCCTGGAGACACCTATGGATTTAACCCCTCCAGTACAGCCCTCTTTCGAGATGCTCTCTCAGATGGTGTGGAAGATTCCAGCTTTCATTCCTTCTGTGGCTAAGTCCATCGATAGGAAGTATGCTCCTCCCAAGGATGGGTCTTATTTTGGCCTCACAAGCCTTTGCTGATGCAATTGTGATCTTATCTGTGTCAATCTTCACCATTCATCACCTTTGGGTACTTGGCTAGAGGTCATGACCCCACAAGAGCTTTTGATGGTATGGTGAGCGGCACCATCTGCGCTGCTCTCGAGGCCGATGCACTGCGTGGTGCTCGCGGGTTGGCTGTTAGGTGTTGTCGACTTCGCCCTCCCGCCAGTTCTTCGTCTCCCGCCGTCGAGGTCACCTCATGGGACGCTTGCAGCGAAGAGTTTGAGGCCTACCTTATATGCAGTTGAATTTCTCGACTCTGTGTCGACTCCTTTTCGACTCCGTGCTGCAGTCTTTCGGCTCCCTATCTCCTGCCAGTTCTGTTCGCCTACTCAACATCGCCCGGTAAGATTGTTTCATTATTTTATTTTGTTTTTGCGTCGTCGAGCCTAGTTTGGTGTTTCTTTCTCTTAGGTCATGTCTAGGTCTGAGGGCAAGAAGACTTCCAAGACGGGACGGCCCCCCATGAGACGGTGCCCTTGTGGCCGTAAGTACTCCATCACCGACCAGCACAACCGTTGCCTCGCTTGTCTTGGCCCACTTTATGACATGGATTTGTGTGATGCCTGTTTCTCCATGGACTGCCAGGTCATTGAGCAACGCGCGTGAAAAGTGGGGTGAGCTCCGCCGACTTTCGGGGGTCAGGCGCGCACTTGTCGGGCCAAGCCGTGTTCTCTCGGCCTTTCCTCCGGGTCCCCTCCCACTTCTATATGAACCGAGGAGGAGTGGGCTTCTGCCTCTTCTAGCCTAGCCGTGGCAGAGGCCCCTCCCGCAGTGCAGGACGACCGGTCTGTCTCTTCCCCCTTCCCCGGGACAGATGGGAGGCACCGCCTTGACAGTCGCCCCTTCAGGGGCGAAGGCTCCCCTGGTATCACACCCACGGCTCGGAAGGCCTGGGTCAGTGCCGTCCTTGACACCGTCTTCTGCCTCGGCACTGTTCGTGGTGCTGTGGGCTCTGATGGCTCCAGTCCGTCGCTCGGCGCTGTTGCTGCTGTTGGTGCTGTTTGTGGCGCCGATGGTGCTGTCGGCGCCATGGGAGACTCTACAGCGCTGTCCCTATCTGTTTCTCGCCCTGGCGCCGTTCGCAGCACCATCATTGAGCACAGTACTGTGTCTAGTTCTGGAGCTGTTCACGGCTCCGAACATGGACACAGCGCCATGGGGGTTTAGGACCTCTGCGCCGTTCATGGTGCCAAGTGCTGTAAGGGCCAAAGTCAGCGCTGTCTCTGTCCTCTGCACTATTCGTGGCACCATGGGACGGGACGGCGCCGTGACAGGCTCCTGCTTTGAGGCTGCTGCCCTTGTTGGGGCTGTGTCCTCTTCTGGCACCGTTCGCGGTGTGAAGTGCGGAAGGCGGCACCGGCATCGACTCTAGTGCAGTCTCTGGTCCTGGTGCCCTGTTCAGTAGGGATGGCAGCGGGCGTCCACGCACTGTTTGGCACAGCACTTCGATCTCCACCTCTTCGGAGGAGGAGTCTGACTCTGAGTCAGACGGGCAGTCTGGCTCCCTGGAGTTGGCTGCTGGCATGGGCACCCTGGTAGCATCCTCAACAGGCCAGAGTCAGCCCCCCTCTGAGGAGCGGACAGTGACTGCCAGGGCCAGGGTCAGAGGTTCTGACCAGCAGGCAGCGGTGCAGGCCACCATTTCCCTGCAGCCTGGCCTCGGAGGGTTCTCTGACCCCTCAGCGGTGGTACCCCCTCATGTGGTGTGCCTGGATCACCCAACTTTGGGGCCAATCAGAGTACCCACAGGAGGGAAGGGTGCTGCTCCCTGGATAGCCCCTTCGGGCGCCAACCAGGGCTGTCAGCTGCCTAGGCTGGCTCTCTCTCGAGGAGGGCACTGTCTGATTCCGAGGGGTCGAGAGGCATGGGGTCTGTGTGGCGGCCTTTTTCTGGAACCCACCCAGGCTCTGGGAGAAGTCGTAGTGCGGATCTCCATTTTCCCCCCTCGGTTTCCTTGAGAGGGCCCCGTTCTTTGGAGGTAGGGGACTGTCCTTCTGGACCTACACGGCCCCAGTCACCTCACGGGGGATTCTTCAGGGTGCAGCCTAGGCAGTACCAGTTTGGTTGTTAAACTGTCAGCTGCGGAGTCTTCCGGAGCGTGTTCTTCCCCTAGGGCTCCTGGTGCGCTCCCTAGCCCAGGCAGAGGGCAACCGATCCCTGTTGTCGGTTCTGCCCCTATTCCTCTGCCACATTCTTCTGTGCTCCTAGGCATTCGTGGTCCTAGCGGGCCTCTCTCTCTCCTGGGAGCAGTTCAGAGCTCAGACTGCTCTGTTTCACCTTTTACTTTAGGGCTATGGATAGACAGGTTTTTCAACCTCGCCCTGAGCAGACAGCTTCTGAACCTTCAAGGTCCTCTGACTCTTCATCCCCCTCTTCTGGGGGAGAGGAGCCGTCTGTCCACATCTCTCCAGCTGCTGATCTCGCTGAGTATCAGCGATTCCTTGCGAGGATGCTAGAGGACTTGCACATTACCCGTCCCATTCACCACAATCCAGAGCACTCGGCGCATGCCTTTCTAGGTGATTTCAGTGAGAGGACACCCTTGTGGTGCCCCCTGGCCTGCTCCCTTGTGGGAGGCGTTGCGTTCCTGGCAGAGACCCTTTTTCGGAGTTCCTGTCCCTAGGGATCTCTGCCAGCAGTATTGTGCGCCCCGAGTCTTCAGGTTCCATGTCTTATCCTCAGTCAGGACTGACGCAACTGGACACTCCTGATGGGCTTTGCACCGTTCACCGTGACCGGCCCCCAGATCAAGATTCCTCGGATTTTGACTTCTGGGGGGAGGAGGACCTTCTACTCAGCACGGTTGCAGCTCTCTATTGCAGCACATTAGGCCCACTATGCAACCTATGACAGGTTCTTGTGGTCCAGGCTGGGTCAGCTCCTAGCCTCCGTGCCTGACATGGAGCAAACCAGACAGGTCATTGCACTCTCTGCACGGGGTGTGGAGCTAGCAAGGCACCAAGCAAGGGCATCGTATGACGCCAATGAGGTAGCTACCAGGGTCGTAGGGACAGCGATCTGCACTAGGCGGACGGCATGGCTGCATCTTTCCCAGTTTTCACCCTTGGCCCGGCGTAGGGTGATTAACTCTGCCCACCAGAGAACCTATCTCTTCTCCCGTAGAGTGAGGCAGTGTCTGTCGGACCAACTTCCTACCCCCTCTGGGGGTTCCCCGTCTCACTCGGGCCTCTCCAGGCCCTGAAGGTTCTACCTCTTAGTGTGTCACCCACTGAGAGCTGAGGGACTCAGTCCCTTAGGGTTAAAAACCCCCCTTTGGGGGGGGCTTGGCACTCACCCAAAGGTGATGAATGGTGAAGATTGACACAGATAAGATATGGAAATTACATACCTACTGTAATTCTGATCTTTCTGTGTATCTTCACCATTCATCACAATCTCACCCTCCATCCTCCTGGGGCCTCAGTCTCTGGGTCCCCCTCCCTCTCTGTGCCCCTTCTCTTGCCCCCCTCCTTTCTGTGAGTCAGGAGCGGCATAAACTGGGGCACATAGGGGGATAGTTTTCTTTAGAGGTAGAGTGGTCAGGAGTGGGGGCACTTCTTCAGTGCTTCGGCTCCACCCCTGTGGGGTGGGGGTTGGCAGTTGCCCCCTTTTCTTTCCTTCTCCCCGTCAGTCCTTGATTTCCTCTTATTTCCTTGTCCTGTGGACATAACCTCAATTAATTTAAGAAACTAGGTTTCTTGTACCAAAATCTTCTTTGGGGGGGGGGGGGGAGATATCTCTGTTTTCCTGTCTTTCTTCCAGAATAGCCGATTCTGCTTATAGGAGTTTTGCTAGTAATTCTGTGCCTGCAATTCTGGCAGTTAGCCTCTTGGCTACTCCTTTGCAGTTCCTATATAAACTGGAGACAGGTCAAGGTTACAGGGTGTGTTTCTCCTGTCTCCCCCCCCTCTAAAATTTTTCCTTACTTCTAAAAACCTTAACCCTCCCTCCCTCCTCCTTTCTACTTCCAGAGATTGGGGCCCCTTCCCAATCCTTCTTAGTCTTCAAACTTCTTCTGTCCTCTCAGTCATTTATTTCTCCTTTTAGTTTTATATATTTTCCTTTGTCTGTCCCTTGGATTTCCTTGTCCCACCCTCCCAACCCTTTTCTGACCTCTATGGTGACTCAGAACTGGCAGGAGGGCGGAATCGACAACACCCAACGGCCAACCCACGTCATCGGTGGTGCGTCACTCGTGGGCGACACCAATGGTGTGTCGACTCCGCCCATCAAAAAAAAAAAGCTCTCGTGGGGTCATGACCTCCGGCCAAGTACCCAAAGGTAATGAATGGTGAGGATACACAGAAAGATCAGAATTACGGTAGGTACGTTATTTCCATATCTTGGCAGAGAATGATAAGGCTGTCCTTCCTCAAGGATCTACGGCCCGACCAATAAACAAAGAATCTCATAAGATAGATACCTTAGGTAAGAGGGTCTTTGCTGCCTCAACCCTGGGGATGCGTATTGCCAACTACCAGGGCTATTTTTCTCAACATGAGTATGTACTTTGACATTCCCTAAAAGAAATGGTGGAAGCTCTGCCAGAATCGGAAGCTAGCTCAAAGTTGCTTCACACCATAACTAGGGGTATCGAATCCAGTAACCAACAGGTTAAAGCTGCAATGGATGCCTTCGATACCGCCTCTCAGACAGCGGCTGGCATCTGCATCTGCATCTGCTGCCACTCTTGGCTACGTACTTTGGGCTTCACGAACAACACCCAGCAGCAAGTTATGGTCTTACCCTTTGATGGTATGTATCTGTTCGGGCATCAGGTGGAGCAAACTCTGGAGGCCATGCAGAAGACTAGATCTGCCATTAAGACAGCTAGACCTACACCCACTCCCTCCAGAGGAGATGTGAACAAGCATCAGTTTCACAACCGTCAGTCCTTTCGGGGCAAAGGCAGAGGAGGTTTTTACAAAAACCACAACCCTCAGCCACAGAAGAAAGCGCAGCAGAAGGCACAAGGCCCCAAAGTGCCCAGTGCCACCTTCTGAGATTCTGGCCCAGGTCCCACCTCAGCTGTCCGAGGATGTCTGACTCAGTTCTACAATCAGTGGAAATCTATAACATCAGACAAATGGGTCCTCCGGATAATCCGCAAGGGGTACTCTCTGAATCTTTTGGAAACCCTTCCAGATCATCCTCCCAAACGACAGCCCAGGCTGTCGGCAGTAGAGCCAGACCTTCTTGCTTCCGAGGTACAAGGCCTTCTGAAAAACAGGGCAGTAGAAATAGTTCCACTGGATCAATGAAACACAGGTTTCTACTCCCATTACTTTCTGGTTCCAAAGAAAACTGGCGGCATGCGCCCCATTCTGGATCTCAGAGAACTGAACAAGTTCCTTAACAAGGAGAAGTTCAAGATGATATCACTAGGTACCCTGCTACCTTTGCTTCATCGACATGATTGGCTAGCCTCCCTGGACACGCAGGATGCCTACCAACATATTCTCATACACCCAAAGCACCACAAATACCTAAGGTTCGTGGCATTGGGTCAGCTCTAACAGTTCAGAGTCCTTCCCTTTGGGCTATCCTCGGCGCCTTGAGTTTTTACAAAGTGTTGTGCGGTTCTCGTGGTGGATGTCAGGAAAATCAGAATACAAGTGTTTCCATATCTGGACGACTGGCTCCTAGCAAGTGCCTCCAGGCAAGAGACTCTGGAAGACGTGGCCACAGCCTCAGACTTCCTCACGTCCATGGGAGTCCTGCTGAATCTCAACAAGTCACAGATGCAGCCTTCCCAGAAGCTCCTCTTCATAGGAACTCTTCTGGACACCTCCTGTGTGAAAGCTTTTCTTCCAGAGGACAGAAGAAATGATATCTTACAGATGGCCCGATATATCAGAGAATGCAGCTCAGTTCGAGCTATCTCGATGCAACAGATGCTGGGCCTCATGGCATCCTCAGTGCTGACTATACCCTTAGCTCATCTCCACATGAGAACCTCCCAGTGGATGCTCAGTACTCGGTGGCCCCCAACCACTGATCCTCAGTCCTTTCTCATCAGTGTGATGGAACCTCTGAAAAGGTCGCTCACCTTGTAGTCTCAGGAGGACAATCTTCTGGAAGGATATCCCTTTGCCCCTCTGGATCTTCAGATCTCAATTACCACGGATGCGTCCCTGATGGGTTGGGGAGCCCACTGCCAGGATCTCCACACCCAGGGTACGTGGACTCAGGACGAATCCCAACTCCACATAAACGTTGTGGAAATGAGAGCCATCCTCTGTGCATTCCGAGCCTTGAAGGACATACTCTGTCACAAAAACATTCTCTTTCAAACGGACAACAAAGCAGTGATGTACTACATCAACAAACAGGGCAGCGCACACTCTTACCCATTATGCAGGGAAGCAATGAGAGTGTAGGAGTGGTGCCTGGAACACAAGGTTTTGATTCAGGTGTGCAAAACGAGCTGGCAGACCGTCTCAGCAGAACAGAGACGGATTCTCACGAGTGGTCTCTCGACTCAGCTGTCTTTCAGTCACTCTTCAAAGAATGGGAAACTCCAGACCTGGACCTTTTTGCGTCTCCACTCAATGTAAAACTGCCTTTCTTCTGCTCCAGAAATCCAGGACCTGTCATTTTTTTATCAGGATGTGTTCAGGCTGTGGTAGACAAGATGCTTTCTATGCACCTTTCCTCCTCTTCCCCTAATTCAGAGGGTACTTCTCAAATTGGCGTCTCAGGGGGAGCAGAATGATTCTCATTGCCCCCTTCTGGCCTTGGCAGATATGGTTTCCACTATTCAACAGTCTTATTGGAACCCCCTCCCCCCGAAATGCTTCCCCTTCAGACAAACCGTCTGACCCAGGGTCCCGTGGTCCATCCTAATCTGAGGTTGCTTCACCTTCACAGTTGGCTCCTCAAGAGATAGAGGTGAATAGGTTCAGTGTTTCTCGTAGAGTTTCAGATATTCTTTTGGCTACGCGTAAGCCGACCACTAGAAAAATCTACACAAGCAAATGGAAGCGTTTCTCTATCTGGTGTGCAAAACCTTCTTCGAACCCTTTTTCCTGCCCACCGAATAAAGTCTTAGAGTATCTTTTAGACCTCTCAAATACAGGTCTGCAGTACTCCACAGTCAAAGTTCATCTTTGTGCCATTTCAGCATATCATGAGCCGGTACTTTCCATGTCACTCGCTCAGTTGCCTGTAGGTAAGAGGTTTCTTAGGGGTGTTCTGCATACTAGATCTCCTATCAGACATCCAGTTGCAGCCTGGGACATTAACCTTGTGCTAGACATGCTCACTCGTAAACCTTTCAAACCTCTAGCTAGTTGCAGCTATAAGTTCCTCAGATGGAAAACGGCCTTCCTGGTGGCCATTACTTTGGGCCTCAGAGTTTCTGAAATACATGCACTGATCACAGACCCCTCGTACACTGTATTTCACAAGGACAAAGTAGTTCTTAGTACTCATCCTAAGTTTCTCCCTAAGGTTGTCTCAGAATTCCATCTAAACCAACCTTTAGTCCTTCCCACCCACTTTGCGAACTTCCAGAATGAAGGAGAGCATACTCTTCATTCACTGGATGTTAAGAGAGCATTGTGGTTCTGTCTAGATAGAACAAAAGAAATTTGCAAGGCTCAACAACTGTTTGTTTCCTTTAACAAGACCCGGCTGGGTCAGCCTGTCGCTATCAGATGTATTTCAGCATGGCTGGTGGCATGCCTTCGCCACTGCTATACTATGGCACAGGTCAAGCTGGAAGGCAGAGTGTACGCTCACTCTACCAGAGCAGTTGCGGCATCTCTGGCAGAAATCCGCAACATGTCCCTCACAGATATTTGCAATGCGGCCACTTGGAGCTCCTTGCATACTTTCGTTAAGCACTACACCTTGGATGTCCATGCCAGACAACATTTGTCATTTGACAGGACCATTCTTAACGGGCTTCTGTCATGAGGATGTGAGCTCTTTATCGCCTGCTGCCTGTCTCGGGGGATTATTTAGCTCAGTACTCTCCCATTAATGTGAATGAGTGGTGGAGACTTTATGTCCAGGAAGATATGGAAATTACATACCTATCGTCATTCTTGATCTTCTTGGATGAAGTCTCCACCACTCATTTACACGTCCACACACCATCTCCCGAGCTCACCTTTTTGGTCTTCACTCCCTCAGTAGCTGAGCTGTGAAGACTTTATTGTTGACCCTTCTTACACGGGTCATTCGGACTATTTTATGTCCGATTTTTAAGCTAGTCCTTCTAGGTTAGTTACGCTGCACCTCCTCGGGGAAAAAAAGGTACTGAGGCGGTTGGAGGGTCGACACCAAGATAGTCATTACCGCACGAGCCGGGGCTCACAGTGCAGCTTCCTCACGGCTCCATCTCAGGCTCCGACCCTCTTGAAAAAGTTTGCTCCCATTACGTCCTAGTGCCTCCGGCAAACTCCCATTAGTGTGTATGAGTGGTGGAGACTTCATCCAAGAAGATCAAGAATCACAGTCGGTACGTAATTTCCATTTTCCAGGTGCTGCGATAGCAGCGAATTGATCTGTGGACTAATTAAAAGTTTGGGATATTGCATCACTAAGTTTCCAACACTCCTGCGTCATTTGGTGAGGAGTCAAAGCTTGATGTTGCTTTTCACCCTAGGTCACTGGATCAGATCTTTCGAGGTCTGTAGTGGCTGAAAGCTGTTACCACCTGATGGCTGTTTAGTGGCCCATATAAAATTAACTAAGGTGGTCTCCATCCATTTCCTAGTGGACATGTAACCCACTACCACAGTTTACAATTTCTGGCCCCCCTGTCAGCAGCCTCACATGCAAGGCTAAGGATTAAATGAACACAGATTCTGAATTGCTTCCTCACCCACTAGAAACCTAGAAAGTTGCTGACAGAAAAGAACTAGTGGTCCATCGTGTTTGCTCAGTGTCTTACCTGAGCCATACCTACCTACCATTGGTTTAGAGGTACTACTGGTGGACACTGCATGACAGGGTTGAGGGACACAGGAAGGATAGTGCGCAAAAGCCCCTGTACCTGTTGTGCACAAATGGAGGACTTCAGGCGCTTCGGAAGTTTAAGGGGAACCTTTGAAAAGAACGTTTTTAGAAACATTACAGTTCATATTTCTTATATGTTCTGTATTTTATTGAGAAAATATTTTTACTAGGAAATCTTGATTGAGATAAAACGTCATTTACGATGGTGTTCTGGAAACTGAAACATTCTTATTACAACAAACATATCAGTAGTGATGCATGAAACTCAAGTTTGTCTACAACACTTAAATGATGTACAAATGACCTCTCTTAAAACATTTCTTGGCACGTTTTCTCTTGACTGCCTTGTCTCACCAGGCACAAATGGTGGCTTATCAGCACTGCCTATGGTTGCAAATACACACGCTGCTCTGTGCAGTGCCCGACTGTGATGCCATCAGAGGTCTGGAGACAGCATGACACCAATCGAGGGAATCATACGAAACCAGTTAGGTCCTGGATCCTCGGAATGGCTGTGTGTCTTTAGCCACTGTCGTGGCTATGCCTGGCCTGCTGGCACCACTGGGCCAGTGAAAGGTGCTCAACTTACTCTACCAGGTGTTAATTTCTTTCTCTTGGGTCAGATGGCATTTATCTGGGGACCCTCCCATTCCTGTGCCTCGGGAGCCACCACCTCGATCTAGTCAGTATTTGGTCCCTCCAGACCAAGAAAAGCCCCCTCACTCAGGTGTGTTCTCCCCTCTTGCAGAGGGCTGAATCTGTTTTCTGTAGCTTCATAGTGAGCAGGCTCCTCCCTTGTAAAAGGGGCAGTTTGGTACAGTGACCCAAGAGTGGAACTTCATGAAGAAGATTGATTCTAGGAAGATTACATACTTACCATAATGAAGATCTTCTGTTCAGTATTCTCTGAAGAGGGGAAGGGTCAGGGACCACAGTTGGGCAACAGATGCAAGGGGGGGAGGTGGACACCTGTCCATTCACAGTGGAGAGAGTCCTGGAGGAACTCACAAAACTGATGGTGAACAAAGCAGTGGGGCCAGATGGCATACACTCAAGGATATGAAGGGAACTGTGAAAAGAGCTAGCAGCACCTCTGGCAGGCAGCCTTGTTCACAGAGCCTTTTAACACAGGAGTGGTTCCAGAGGACTTGAAGAGGGCACATGTGGTCTCTCTACACAAATCCGGCAGTAGGGAGGATGCGGGGAACTACAGGTCAGTCAGCCTCACCTCAGTAGTGGGGAAGATCATGGAGACAATGCTTAAAGAAAGAATAGTGGGACATCTGGAATCCACCGGGGCCCAGGATCCAAGGCAATATGAATTCACAGCAAGGAGGTCATGTCAGATGAATCTGATACATTTCTTTGATTGGGTGACAAAGGAAGTAAATTGTGGGGGGGCAGTGGATATCTCCTACCTCAATTTCAGTAATGCCTTCTACACTGTCCCACACAAGAGGCTGGTTAACAAAATGGGTAGTCTGGGCATGTGGCACAAGGTTACGAACTGGGTAACAGACAGGAGACAGAGGGTGGTGGTTAATGGGATTCAGTCTGGGAAGGGGGGGGGGTGACCAGCGGAGTATGTCAGGGATTAGTCCTGGGGCCAGTTCTGTTCAATATCTTCATTAGTGATATTGCAGAAGGACTGGAGGGAAAGGTCTGCCTGTTTGCAGATGACACCAAGATCTGCAACAGGGTGGATACTCCTGAAGGGGAGGAGAAAATGAGGCGGGACCTGGAGGAGCTGTAACAATGATCTGCGGTGTGGCAGCTGAGATGTAATGCTAAGAAGTGCAAAATTATGCACCTCGGACAAAGGAACCCTGGGGTGAGCTACAGGATGGGGGGGGGGAGTTGTTGACTATCACCAAGGAAGAATAGAACCTAGTGGTTATCATTTCTGATGACCTGAAAATGTCAAAGCAGCTAGTGTTTGTTCTGTTTCCTGGATGTCAGTCTTTTGGCCATACACCTTCCGGGCAAGGACAAAACCTTGGCAGATGCCCTGTGTCGCCTTAACCAAGGGCACAGCGAATGGTTTCTGAACAAGCAAGTGCTGGCCACAGCGTTCAGACAGTGGGGCTCACCAGAAATAGATCTTTTTGCCTCTCACCTCAGCCATCAGCTTCCTCTGTAGTACTGCAGGCCTCCAGTCCTGGGAACCCTCCCAGTGGATGCCCTTGCTCTGGACTGGTCAGGGAAGTTCCTTTATGCCTTCCCTCCTTTTCCTCTGATTTTCAGTGTTACTGAAACTCTGAGCTCAGCCAGCAAAAATGATTCTGGTGGCGGCACATTGGCCAAGACAAGCTTGGTATCACCTCTTGCTAACTCTCTCTTGCAGCAAACCATTTTGCTTGCCACTCAGTCACTCTCTCCTGACACTCCCTCAGATAGGAGTCCTTATCCAGACCTGCAGTCTCTTCACCTCAAAGCTTGGCTCTTGAGGAGTTAGAGTTCTCTGCCACTCAGTACTCTGAACAAGTCCTGAAGATCCTGAGGATGGCCAAAAAGCCTAGCACAAAAAACACCTATGCAGCCAAATGAAAATATTTTTCTCCTGGTGCAAGAGGAAACATATTAATCCTCTCAGAGCTTCAGTTTCTAATCTCTTGGATTATCTGGTACTTCTCCAGGCTTTAGGCCTAAGGCCTTCTTCCCTGAATCTTCATCTGGCTGCAATCTCGGCCTACTTTTCAATTGGAAAGAACAAATCTGTTTTTTCCCAACCGGTGTTTAAACAGTTTTTTTAAAGGTCTCCTTCCTCTTCAGCCCCCAATCAGGGAACCTGTCCCTCCTTAGTATCTTAACCTGTGTACTGCCAAGATCACTGAGCCACCCTTTGAGCCCATGGTTATGACCCATCTCAAGTATGTCACTTGGAAAACTGAATTTCTAGTAGCCATTACCTCCGCAAGTAGAATTTCAGAGCTACAGGCCCTTTGTACTGAGCCCAGCAACCGTACATCATCCCTCATAGGGATAAGATTGAGCTCGGGACGAACAGGAAATTCCTGCCTAAGGTGGTCTCAGAGTTCCACCTAATCAGTCCATCACCTTACCAGTATTTTTTACAGAGAGAAATCCACTCCTGGGGAGCAGAAGCTGCACAGTCTGGATGTCAAGAGAGCCCTGCTTTATTACTTGGAGCACACCAAACAGTTCAGGGACTCCTCCACACAGCTGTTCCTCACCTATGGGGAGGTAGGTAGAGGAGGACCGGACACTAAGAGAACTTTTTCTCGCTGGATAGTCTCCTGCATTTGGTTCTGCTATGATAAGGCTGGTAAACAGTCCCCTGAGGGCCTCGGCCCACTCTACCAGGGGCACTGCAGCCTCTGTGGCAGCTTCAAGGGGCATCCCATTACTGGATGCCTGTAAAGCAGCTACTTGAAAGACTGTACACACATTCACAAAGTGCTACTGCCTGAATGTACAGTCTAGATCTGATGCCAAATTTGGCAGGGTGGTTCTGCAACAAAGTAGATGATCCAGATGGGGTGGGCAGAATGAGAAGGGATCTGGAAAAACTGGCAAAATGGCCTGAAGAGTGGCAACGGGTTTAACGCAAAGAAGTGCAAGATCATGCACATAGGGTAGAGAAACCCTGAAGCTACCTATAGGTGAGGAGGGGAGTTGCTGGCAATCACAAGAGAAGAAAGAGACTTGGGCATCATCATCACAGTTGACCTGAAATCGTCCAAGCAGACCACTAAAGCAGTAGGTAAGGCTAGAGGGATGTTGGCATGCATTAGTAGGGGTATCACAACTCGTAAGAGGGAGGTAATGATCCCTCTTTACAAGACACTGGTTAGGCCCCATCTGGAATACTGCATGCAGTACTGGAGGCCGCACCTGCACAAGGACTTTAACAAAATGGAGGCAGTCCAGGGAAGGGCAACAAAATGGTGCAGGGACTGCATCAGAAAACGTATGAGGACAGATTAACAGAGCTCAATATGTATACCCTAGAGCAAAGGAGGGAGAGAGGTAATATGAACGGAACATTCAAATATCTTATGCATTAACAAGCTGAAAGTGTCTAACATGTTTCAATATAAGAAAAATAGCAGGACATAGCATGAGATTAGAGGGAGGCTGATTAAGGGATAACGTGAGGAAGTTCTTTTTCACAGAAAGGGTGGTGGATGCATGGAACGTCCTACCTCGGGAAGTAGTGGATATGAAAACAGTGTAGGGCTTCAAACAGGCATTGGATAGGCATAAGGGAGCGATATAGATGAGTGTGAATAAATAGGCCATTGACAG
Organism: Neoceratodus forsteri; assembly: GCA_016271365.2. Lineage (NCBI taxonomy): Eukaryota > Metazoa > Chordata > Ceratodontiformes > Ceratodontidae > Neoceratodus > Neoceratodus forsteri. The sequence goes on along the minus strand of CM057456.1, from coordinate 1,349,103,809 downwards.
AGTAAAGGCCTATGGCACATTCATAAGGTAGAAAAAATGGACAGACTGGATGGGCCTTGAGGTCCGTATCTGCCGTCAACTTCTGTGTTTCCTAAGTAGGTTCTCTACCCACCTCCCAGCTGCACTGCTTTGTAGTCTGCTAATGTTACTGATGCTAAAGGACTCCTGGGCTGAGAAGAAAAAATTACTCACCATAGTAATCTTCTTTCTTCCAAGGGGCCCTCTAGCATCAGTAAACTCCCACCCATCCTCCCCTTATGACCTTACAGAAGAGGACTCTGCTTTTTTCCTTCTACCAAATTTGTTGTTCTAAACTTTGAATTACATTTAAAGCAACATTTTCACGTTCATGCTGTTGCATGTTTTTTAAATCCTGTTGGTTCATACCTACATGGGCATGTGCCCAGTCTAGTTTCGAAAAAATGATGGTGCCTTCTACACAGTCTCTGCTCAGCACACCCACAAACTTTCTCTGATTGGCTAATTCGTAAACTCATTACCGTAATCTCCACCTCTGGGGCAGTACTACCTGGTTAGCTGACTGCTAATGTTACTGAATGCTAAAGGACCCCTTGGAAGAGAGAAGATTACTACAGTGAGTAATTTTTTTCTTCCTGTCATGGAAAGCATTATTTTTGGTTGCAATCACTTTCTGCTTGAAGGATTTCAGAGCTGCAGGCTCTAATGTGTGAGTCTCTTTATTTGATTTTTCACAAAGATAGTTTATTTGCCTGCAAATCTTAAGTTTCTACTAAAGGTGGTATCTGAATTTACATCGACTCGAACAATACCCCTTCCTTTTTACTATGCTGAGCATGCCAATTAGGGTGAGGTGGTGCTCCACACCTTGGATGCATGTACTTAGAATACTGAGATACTATGTAAATTGCACCAAGGACGGCAGAAGTCCTCTCAGCTTTTTGTTCTGTTCATCCCCTGGGAAAGAGGGTGCCCCTGTGCTAAACAGTGCCTGTCCAAATGACTGGCATGCTGTATTACGTTCTGTTATAGGAAGTACAATAAGGAACTTCCAGGTGCGGTTCATTGTCACTCCACCAGGGGTAGGGCCACTTCTGTTGCTTATTTCAGACATGTTTCTGCTGCTGACATATGTGCTGCAGCCACATGAAGCACTTTTCATGCCTTCACTAAACATCACAGTCTGGACAAAGTCTCTCGTAGACGTGCTGGTTTTGGGCTTGCAGTACTGCAAGGCTTCTTGTCTTGCCTGTCTGTATCAGACTGAACCAATCTCCCAGTGCCTTTTTGGGACTGCTTGGGACTCATTCCAGAGGTGTGGCCTAATGGAAGAAATATCCTCGAAGAATATGGAACAGTTATGTACTTACCGTAACAGTAGATCTTCGAGAGAATCTCTTCCATTAGGCTATGCCATCCTTCCCTCAGTCCCCCCCTTCGGCTTCAGTGATGATAGCATCAGGTATTGTGCCTGATCCTAATCCTTGGCTGTTATTTTCAGCACCATGTATCACTTTGTATGCTTGGTACTGATCTGATCTGGTTCCCCATGGGTGGCAATCCTCTGAGCCTAATCTCAGGTGGGGAACATTTATGTAGATGCCAACACATGACATTGTCATGGGTGGCCCACAGCTATCAAATGTTTTTGTGTGGTCCTAGTGCCTGGTGGTTATAGTTCCAAAGGTGTTGCCTAATGGAAGAGATTCTCTTGAAAATTTACTGTTACGCTAAGTACGTAACTTTTCTGTTTTTATTTTTCCACATAGTGAGGAACAAACTAGTGGATGCATTTCTCATTCCAGTATAAAAAAATTATTTTACTCAGTACTACTTCAGGAGGGTGTTAGGTAACGAGGCTTTTTCAGAGACTGCTACTGTTTCTATATAACTTCATATTTTCAAACCTAGTCAGAGCCTGGGCTGGCACAGCTGTGGGGTGCTGTCATGTTATCCCCTTTTTTCTAGTTTACTAGGTCAGCAAGACTACTTTTGCTGTAAGATGGGCAACTGGGTTTTACAGTGACTCTGGCTCAGCTTGCATCTATGTGACTACCAGTAGTCCCCAGATAGACACGTGGTATCAGGCTGGCCTCCTGCCCAAAGGATTTGCTCCCGAACGGTCCCAGTGTCTTTGGTTTAGACCCAAGAGTGATATTCTATGGAGAAGATATTCCGGAAGATCTTCAGTTACAGTAAATATTTAACTTCTTTTTTTTTTTTAGTTATTTATGCTATCCCATTTTATCACTTCCCACTTTGATTCCACCTCCTCTTGTACCTCTTAACTCTTTCATTTTTCCATTCAGCTGCTCCCTCATCCTATCAGAATCAACTCTCCTAAAATCCAGGCCCTTTGTCTAGGGCTCATTCCTCGTATTTCCAGTTTGATGTCAGACTGTGCTGTCTGGTGGTCCAGTGGGTCAAGCACTGTGACCTATACTATCCAATTTCGTAAGGACCGAGTTGAAGATGGCCACCCCTGTTGTTGGCTCCTTCATCCACTGTACCAGGAATGATTGCTGAAAACCTCCAACAGCTGCTGACTCTTGCTGCTAGATTTCTCCAATCCATGTCAGGCATGTTGAAGTCACCCAGAAGCAGCACCTCCCCCTGCCTTGTTGCTCTTTTAATCTCAGCCTCCAGCTCCCTGTCTGCTTCCTTTCCTTGAGATGGAGGCTGATATACCACCTCTACCCTAATGCTCTTCACACACACACCTCCATTACCACCTGTACCCACATTGTCTTTGTGTACTCCCCTTACCCCATATCCTCACTCTCCTCAGCCATTATACTCTTATTTACATATATGCCACCGCTTCCTTCCCTCTCTGTCTCTCCTGAATACTGTGTATCCTGCTATGGTCATGTCCCAGTCATGATACTTGTTTGCCCACGTTTCAGTGATTGCCATCACATCACCACCTGGGCTAGTTGCCTGTTATGTGGCACATTGACTTTTTGGATGTTTTACTAACGTACAAAGCTTTGAATGGACTGGGCCCCCAGTGCCTCAGAAGGCTCCCTATATGCCTTCCAGGGGGTGGGCACTTTTTTGGGTGCCACCTATGAGGCTGACGTCCATCTTTGATTGGGCTTCTGCAGTGGCTCCCCTGCCTCTAGAACGTGCTCCCTGAGTGGATCTGCATCACTAGCTCTGTAACAAAAAAGTCACAAAACAGCACTCAGTCAGCAAGTGAAACTCATCAGGTAAATAACTGCTCAATGCAATTTATTTAAGGTTGTTAGGGAGAAATAACCCTTACCCCAGTGCTTTGGCAGTGAAGTCTTCCTAAGGGGGAAGCACTGGGATAAGGGTTATTTGGCCCTAGCAACCTTAAATAAATTGCATTGAGCAGCTATTTGCCTGGTGAGTTTCATTTGCTGACAGAGTGCTGTTTTGTGACTTTCCTGTTACCTTGGGCTAGCATCCCTCTTCACGGCGCCAGCCCCTAACTCTGTCAGCATTGCAACAGCAAACCTGTGGACGTTTAGCTCTGTATCATCATTCAGACATCAACTAAAGAAATATTCCAAGCTTTCAGATAGTTAAGATGCTTTAGTTTTTTGTGTTGTCTAATTTGTATGTTTAAGCTATTATTTATGATGAGTAGTCTATTTGACTGTTTTGCTGTGTTTGTTTTGTGGTTGTTGGTGTTATGTGTCCTGTGAATGTTGTGCAGGTGCTCAAGCCGTGCTTTGGATCACTGGTTTAACTCCTCAAGCTCTTGGCATTTGTGCACATAGCCATCCAAGACACCTTCTTCCACCTCTGTTAGGTCCTGACTCCTTCCCTTCCCTCCTGACCTCTTTTCCAGGCCCTTTCCCTGTTAACCCTCTTCCACCTCCCTCCTGGTTCTCCTGGAGCCCCTGTTCTACAACTTATTCCAGAATCCCCATTCTCCACACTCATTTTGCCGAATTGTTTCTTCTGTGTTTCCTAGCACTGGGGGAGGCCATCCATGCTTCCCTTATTTGGGTGGGAGCACTTTTCCGCATCTGCTGCGTCTTCCCACCACTGCTAATTTAAAGGCATCCCAGTGTGCTCTTTAAACATGGTCTTTAGCATCCTGGTGCTCTCCTACAAAAAAAAAGGGGTGGGGGTGGGCTATCCTACTTGAATAGTCATCTGTTCCTTCAAGAATGGTCTCAGCCTCCCAGGTACCCTGTTCCTTGGTGCCACACTACTCCTCCAACCATGTGTTGAAGCAAGCCATCAGAGGAAGTGTCCCCTCCCATCTTACAAACCACCAGGCTGGTTTGGGGCTGGAGAGGTTTACCTGTGTCTGACTTGGATGTCTGGATTTTTCTCTGTTTGATTAGCAGGGTATTTTCGCTGTCAAATTGTTGTGTAGGGTATCTTGCTGACAGAAAGGCACTCATCGCGGTGGTGGGTGAGAGCTTTAGCTGATTGTTCTGTGAGGGCACAGTTTAGGCCCAACCCTTCCCACCCTCATCCCACCCACCCTGGAAATAGTTCCTTTATACCTGAGGTTCTGACATCATTTCCTCAAGAGTGCAAGGTGCATATCACTGTCATATCCTCTCTAGCACAATGCACTGACAATATAAGCATACGCATTGTATAATATATATATTTCTATATAACCAATCACACACGCACACACACACAAAAACAAACAAACAAAAAAAAGTAGATAAACATGCAGGGAGTAGTGCAATGTAATGGCTGTGGGGCAGCAGTCTTCCGGGAGTCTTTCTGGAGGCTGAGATGCTGCCCTATTTGCAGACAACTCTCTGCCCTGAGGGGGGAAGTTGCCCGTCTTCAGGCCGCACTGGACAGTAGTAAGGAAACCTTCCCCCAGGCCACACTGGACAGTAGGAAGGGAACCTCCCCCATCCAGGGAGCATTAGGGCCACTACCTCAGAGGTTGCGAAGAAAGCACAGCAGTTGGACCACAGTGGGCTCAGGGAGGGTGAGGATGGTGGAACAGAGGCACACCCAGTCAGTTGTTCCACTCCATAATCCATACACCATTCTGGGGGAGCACAGCTCCCCTATGGATGCACCCACAGAGAAGACTGATGACAACTGTCACAAGGGAGGCCCACAGGAAGGAGGCAGAGGACACCACAGGGAAAGGAAGCAGCTCCTGGTGGGAAACTCAATTATTAGGGGTATAGAACTGGGGGGAGCTGGGAAAACTGAAGTAAGGTGCCTGCCTGGTGCCATGGCTTGGAGGGACAGGAGGCGCATCCTCAGGATCACAAGAACAGCTGCAAGGGAGTCTGAGCTGGACATAATTGTCCACCTAGGGACAAATGACTTGGCTCATCATGAGATTAGAGCAGTGCAGGAGGACATTGCAGAGTTGGGAGGGCCTAAGACTAGTAGCACACAGTATCCTTCTCAGAGGTGCTGCCTGTCAAAGGCATGGGGAGGCGAGGGTAATTAGCACCATGCAGTTTAATGAATGGTTAAAAAAATGGTGCGGAGCACAGGGGTTTGGCTTCATTAGGGACTGGGGTTCCACCTGGAGGGACACCAGCCTATACTGGCAGGATGGTCTGCATCTGTCCAGGAAGGGAACAAGTCTTTTGAGCAATCAGTTTAAATGCTTTATTGGCAAGCTTTTAAACTAGTCAAAGGGAGAGGCTCTGACAAGCAGCAGGAAAATCCCAGCCTCTCCCTACAAAACGGGGTACTAAATGAGAAAAAGACCGAGGTAGAATGGTCAGTGGGGGATGCTGCAACAGAAGGTAAAGCCATCAAAAAATGGAGAGCAATGAGTACCAGTGCCCGTAGTCTGGGTAACAAGCTTCCTGAATTAGTGGCCTTGATGGAGGAGGAACATCTGGATATCGTGGCAGTCACAGAAACGTGGTACACACAAAACTATGACTGGGATGTAAACATACCAGGATACACTGTCTACAGGAGGGACAGGGAGGGTAAAAGAGGAGGAGGAGTAGCTCTTTACATAAGGGAAGGAATAAAAGCAACAGAACAAAAGGGTAAACAGGGAGGAGAAGAAGCACTGTGGGTAAATTTGGAGACAGGCAATGGCACCACAATCCGCACAGGGGTTGTATACAGACCCCCTTCTCAGGGGGAGGAAATGGACAAGGAAATGATAGAAAGTATACTTAGAATGGCAGAAAAAGGGAGATATTGCTGATGGGTGATCTGAATATGCCAGATGTTAACTGGAGTGCAGTTGCAGCTGCCACTTCAAGAGTGGAGTTATTCTAGATGCCCTACAGGGCATGCCTTAGACAACTAGTATTGGAGCCCACCGAGAGGGAGCAATATTAGACTTGCTTCTCTCAAATGGAGATGAGAGAGGATCACAGATGTAGAAGGGTGGCCATCTGGGAACTAGCGACCATCGAACAGTATGGTTCACAATAAATACAGCAATAGAGTCAGTTACACAAAGACAAAAGTACTGACTTTAGGAGGGCTGACTTTGTTAAAAAATGGGTGAGTGCCTAAGGAATGCACTAGCAAATGGGCAGGAAGGAGGGGTGGAAGAACAATGGGGAATAATAAAACTGCCATCACAGAGGTAACAAGCCTTTGTGTGAAGCAAATAAACAAAACAAAACGATGTAAGAAACCACTATGGTTCTCAAAGGAAGTGGCAGTGAAGGTTCAAGAGAAAGAAAGCATTCAGGAAGTACAAGGAATCGAGAAGGAGCAGGACAGAGAACTGTATCAGTTAAAACAAAGGAGGCTGGGAAGGCAGTCAGAACAGCAAAGGCCCAAACCGAGGAAAAGATAGCCAACTCAGTTAAGAAGGGGATAAAACCTTTATAGGTACATCAGGAGCGAAGGAAGACCAAGGGAGGGATGGTGAGGCTTAATAAAGGGAGGAGGGTGGGCAGAGGAGACTGTGAAATGGCAGAGATACTAAACAAATGTTTTGCTCAGTATTTACAAATGAAGAGGGAGGTGCATAAAGCGAACAGTAGAAACACTCTGGATACAGAGTTGATACCAGCCCATTTACAGAAAAAGGGTTCTGAAAGAACTCTTAAAACTGAAGGTGGACAAAGCAATGGGGCCTGATGGGATTCATCCCAGAATTTAAAAGAACTAAGGGTAGAACTAGTGACACCACTGACTACCCTTTTTAACAAATCATGGGAGGATGGGGTGGTACCCGAGGACTGGAGGAGGGCAGATGTGATTCCCCTTCACAAAAGTGGGAGCAAGGCAGAAGCAGGAAACTACAGACCTGTTAGTTTAACCTCAGTGATAGGGAAAATGATGGAATCACTTCTGAAGGAAAGAACTGTTGAGTATCTAGAGGCCAGAGGGGCATAGGACCCTAGGCAGCATGGATTCACAGCGGGAAGGTCATGCCAGACAAATCTGATAGATTTCTTTGACTGGGTGACCAAAGTAGTAGATCAGGGAGGGGCTGTGGACATGGCCTACCTAGACTTTAGCAAGGCATTTTACACAGTCCCACACAAAAGATTAATATACAAGTTAGCCAGCCTGGGAGTGGGTCCCAAGATGACAGCCTGGGTAAAGAATTGGCTGGAGAATAGGACACAGAGAGTAATAGTAAATGGAGTCCACTCAGAAGAAAGGAAGGTTACTAGTGGGTCACCTCAGGGTTCAGTATTAGATCGTCCTCTTCAATGTCTTTATGTTTACATTGCAGAAGAACTGGAAGGAAAGTATGTCTCTTTGCAGATGACACAAAGATCTGCAACAGAGTTGATGCACAGGGTGGGTGGAAAGGATGAGAAGGGACTGGCAGGGTTAGAGGAATGGTCAAATGTATGGCAGCTTAGATTCAATGCTAAGAAGGCAGTAATGCACCTGGGAAACAAAACCCAGGGAAGAGTACACAATGGGGGTGAGATACTAACAACAACAAAAATGGAAAGGGACCTGGGGGTAGTCATATCAGATGACCTAAAGGTGGGCAAGCAATGTGAAAGGGCAGCAAGGAGGGCTGGGGGATACTGGGATGCATAGGGAGAGGCATCACCAGTAGAAAACAGGAAGTTATTATCCCTCTGTACAGACAGCTGGTGAGACCCCATCTGGAGTACTGTGTGAAGTTCTGGAGACCCAATCTCCGCAAAGACATAGACAGGATGGAAGCTGTCCAGAGGAGGGCAACTAAAATGGTGCAGGGTCTGCACCGAAGACATATGAAGAGAGACGAAGGGAGCTTAATATGTATAGCCTCGAGGAAAGGAGGAGAGGGGAACATGATAGAAACATTCAAGTACCTCAAGGAATCAACAAAGTCCAAGAGGGTAGCATCTTTCAAAAACAGAGGTGTGCAGAACAAGAGGTACAATTTGAAGATAGAGGGGGTGGCTCAGAGGTAATTTAAAGTATTTTTTCACAGAGAGTGGTTGTGATGCATGGAACGGCCTTCCGGAGGAGGTTGTGGAGTCAAAATCAGTGGTGGAATTCAAGCATGTATGGGACAGTCATAAGGCAATTCTAGGGGTTGGGGGTAGGAAGAAGTAGGCTGCTGGTTAACTAGGATCTGCAGCTTATCCAGTAGGTAGGAAAATGGGCAGACTGGGTGGGCCAAGCAGTCCTTATCTGCCGTCAAATTCTGTGTTTCTATGTTTCTCCCAAATTGCCTGAACCGCACAACCTCTGAAAAGTCAAAGAGGCTGCTACCAGCCACCCCAGTGGCCCAATGGCAGGTGTGACACAGTGCCATGCAGGTGACCTGAGTTCAGTAGCAAGTTTGAGAAGTCATGTCAGGAAGAAGGCCAGACCACAGCAGCTGCTTGGCCCTGCACTGCAGTCAGAGAGGGCTGGTGTTGGACTCTGATGCCACAGGGACCCCACTGGTAGAACAAGGGAGCTTGCTCCCTCCTTTTGTTGCTGCATGCAACTGAGGCCACTATGTAGGCTGTACACAATGTTGTGGAGGTTGTTGGGTCCGGGAGACAATGTGGGAGAAAAACTCACACATCCTCTCCACAGTGGCCCTGGGTTTGCAGCCTCTCAACTCTCTGAGCTGCCACTGGATCCTAGTCTGAAATGGACTGCCTTGGGGGCCTGTCATGGAGGTTAATCCAAGGAGATGGCTGGCCTTAAAAGGAAGCCCAGAGAAAATGCAGACCCTAGACCTGATCTGGGTATACCCATAGGCAGGACATACCCCTTGGATGAGTGTGGCTGAGGTGGGAAACAGCTCTGTGGAAAAACGAGGCTGCTACCATCTTGAGCCCCCAATCTTCCTCACGCTATCCTGAATCTCCTGCAAGGGTCTTGAAGCCATGTTTTTAGTTCCTAGGTGGACATTGACATCCAGCCCTTCTCCTCTTCACATTCCACGAACAATTCTTTCTGCATTGCTAGCATCCCTCCCAACTGACTCTTCTGGAAGGCACCTTACTATCCTGTCCCCATGCCCCTGCCATCCATTGTGTCCTCCTTACAACAGTGCCTCCTGTTGCAAGCAAGTCCTCTCCTTTTTTGGACTCCAGTCGCATGTCAGGTCTTGGGGACAGACATGGCCTCCTGGGCAGCTACAGGTTCTAGTTTCTTTTGTGGGGAGATTGGGCCGTCTGAGTGGAACAGTGGTCCAGATCTGTTTGATGGTGCAACCTGAGGGACCTGACCAACATGGACCCTTCTTCCCCTAATCCCCTCTTGCTGGCCATGCTCCCCATCTGGACCCTAGGTTTCAAGTTTCCATTTGGGAAGAGGCAAAGCAGTTGCCTGCACCAGTGACCACTGGGACCCGCTCCAGTATCACCCATACCTCAGCCAGTTCCGCAGTGAGTGCTGCAAGCCTGCTGCACACTGGGCAACATCGCCACCTCCAGAGGAGTTCCCTGAAGGGGATTGCACCACAGGTGATATCAGTCTTCACCATTGATTCTCACTTGTGGGTCTGTACCGGAGATACTAGGACCCAGTGGGAGCCAGAACTTTTCTGGTGGGGGCCGGTGGTGTAGTAGGCACCATACGCACATTGACACAATCTCCCACTGGCAGACAGCGGCACCAGCCCCCAATCCCCTCAGTTCCTTTTTTCCACTGTCAAGTGTGCATCGGGGGCCAGAACTTCACCATTTTTTTTTCCATTAGCAGGTTATACAGACCTGCCACTAGAGGGATTCTTGGTCTTTCTACACAAATCACTGTACTCAGTCATGAGCAATATGGCCTGCATTATCATTCTACTTCTAATCCTGGCAAAAATTATGACTCATAAAGCACTGATCCATGCTAAGTCAGAAGTCATCCCAGCCTGGGAACCCACAATCATAGTTCCTGCTGCATCTTCATATTGCTTCTCTACTCTTAATCTGTCGGGTTTTCATTTTAATTCTCATCTCTCTCTCTCCTCTGGCCCTCCTCCCTTCACCAATGTCTTTCCGTGCACTTCCCCTGCTAGCCTTGAATGGCCATGTCAGCATCTTCTATGCCCTGGCTAGACGTACCTCAATGACTGAACACCACCACGATAGCCCTTGACGAAAAGAGCCCACTTCTACCTGATAAATGCCCTCAAGAAAATGTTTCTAATTCTCCTTTTCTGTTCAGGCAATGTCGAACTAAATCAGGTCCCCCCAACTCAAATCCTTCTCCGTCCAGAGTTTGTAGCTGCTCTGGGATGAAACTGGTGATGGTCAATATTCTAAGCCTGCTCAAAAACTTGATCATCTTCAAGTTTGGGCAGCCCACACTGACCAGATCTGATTATAATTACAGAGTCATGGCTAAAAAGACCAACACTGATCCACAAATTACTATACCGGGCTTCAAGCTCTTTAGGGCTGATAGGGATTCGAGAGTGGTTGTATAGACCAAATCAAATTTGATGTTAGCAGCATTTCCTGTAAAACTAAGCCCAAGGAATACGAGATTGTCTCGCAAATTTCACCTTCCATCCTCAGAGTGCATCACAATCATTGGTGGCTATAGACCCCGTCCAGGACACAGAAATTCTTAACGTGTTGAAATCCATAACTTTGGCTGCTAACACGGAAACAATAATCTTAGTGGACTTCAGTATGGATTGGCTCACTGCTAAATCCCTACTCTAAAAGCCATCTGTGATGAGCTGGGTCTTACACAGATAGTAACTGAGCCCACAAGAATCAGTGCTTCTAACTCTGCCAACAGCTCACTCTTAGATGTCATCTTAACTAGCATCCCCATAAAATCTCACATTCTGCAGTTTTCCATAGCGACATGAGCAACCACAGTATCATTGTATGTACAAGATTCCAATCTAAAACCCAGCAGCACCCTAAATTCCAGAATCAAGCGCTCGTTCCGTAAATTCAACTCAGTAAACTTCCTAACGATCTAGCTACGATCAGGTGGCAAGACCTATATCTTGCCAAATCTGCTGATGCCGCCGTCTCTGTCCTAAATGACAGCCTCACCACCCTAATTAACAAGCATGCTCCTCTTATTAAAATGAGGGTGTGGAAAATCTCGCATCCGTGGTTCACCCAAGAGCTCAAATCTGCACTTACCAATAGAGACAAGTTATGGGCTAGGGCCAGGCACACAAAGGACCCGGCAGACTGGCAGGTGTTTAGAACTGCCAGAAATGCCTGTGTTAAAAGTGTACATGCTACTAAAGCAAACTTCTACATCCCCACTCTGGAGCAGGCCAAAGGGAACTCCCAAAAAATCTGGAAGACACCGAGATCCATTGAAGGCCATCCTGCTGCTTCCTCCTTCCACCAAGATTCTGGCCAAGGGCGGGATGGTTGAAAATCAACTCACGAATCCTCGAAGAACTTAACCTTCACTTTGCCACTGCCGGGTTGGCATCTGACTCCTCCCATATGCTGTGCCGCTAATAGCAACACTAGCCAAGATACTACACATGCTACTCCACCTCATCCCTTCCAGTTGTACCTGTTTAGCTACAAAGAAGTCGAAGACATAATTCTTAGCCTTGACACCAAGAAAAGTGTAGGGACGATGGCCTTGAATCATTTTTCTTGCGGTTAGGCTATGCCCAGCTCACAGCCCCCATCCTTCACATCTTCAACCTCTCTATTACCACAGCCACTGTTCCATCCTGCTGGAAATCTGCCCATATTCTTCCTCTCTTCAAATCAGGAGATCCTTGTGACTTAAACAACTACCGTCCTATGTCTGTCTTGCCCATTCTCTCCAAAGTGCTGGAAAAACTTATATACAACCAACTGAAAAATCATCTTGAAGCGCACTCTCTCCTAAACCTGGCCCCATTTGGCTTCAGGTTGAACATCTCAGCCTTAGCTAAAGTCTCTAATGACTGGATCCATGCTATGGACACCAAGAAGGTTACTGATGCAGTCTTTCCAGACCTCATTAAGGCCTTCAACACTGTAGACCATCACCTCCTAATCACCTGTCTTGCCTACATAGGTGCCACTCCACTTACCTTACAGTGGTTTAACAGTTATCTCACAGGAAGGATACAAAAAGTCAAAGCTGATGGCCTACTATCTGCCCCCCTTCCAATTGCCAGAGGAGTCCCTCAGGGCTCCATCCTAGGACCAATCCTTTTTTCCCTGTACATCAACAACCTTGACTCCCACATAAAGAACTCTAGCATAAATTTATTTGCGGACGATACGGTTTTGTACGCATCAGGCTCGTCCTTAACTGAAGTCAGGGAAGCACTCCCAAGCTTACTTTATCCAGTTAGAAAGCAACCTTATCAATGCCAAGCTTCTCTTAAATGCCAAAAAATCCAAGACAATGATTTTCTCGAGACTTGCCTTGTCTGGTGCCTCCTACCCACCTAAAACTTCATAGTTACCTCCCTAGGTGAACCCTTGGAAGTCATACCTAAATTTAAATATCTAGGTATGTGGATAGACAACAAGCTTTCCTTCACGTACCACATTGAGGATCTATCAAAGAGGCTTAAAGCACGCTTGGGTTTCTTCTTTAGAAATAGGACCCTCTTTTCTCTCGCGCCCCGCAGAAGACTTGTCCCAGCAACATTCCTTCGCTTGACTACGGAGACATTATCTTTATTTCTTCCCCAACCTTGAGCCTATCTAAACTGGACGTACTCTATCATAGAAACATAGAATTTGATGGCAGATAAGGACCGCTTGGCCCACCCAGTCTGCCCATTTCCCTACCTAATGGATAAGCTGCAGATCCTAGTTAACCAGCAGCCTACTTCTTTCTACCCCAACCCCCTAGAATTGCCTTAGGGCTGTTCCATGCATGCTTGAATTCAACCACTGTTTTTGACTCCACAACCTCCTCGGAGCGTTCCATGCATCCACAACCCTCTCTGTGAAACATACTTCCTTACATTACCTCTGAGCCGCCCCATCTTCAAATTGCGCCCCCTTGTTCTTGCACACCTCTTTTTTTTGATCACCGTGCTCTTCACTTCATTACTAACTCTACGTACAGGACCCACCACTGTGATCTTTATGCAGCAGTTGGGTGGACTTCTCTTGCCACCAGACGCCTCCTGCATGCTGGCATTTGGACCCTCAAATTACTACTCCACAAACTGCCTGTCTATTTAACGTCTCATACACATCTGCATAGCTCTACTCCCTAAGGAAATCCGACCTTATCCTACTAGATGTTCCCAGGACATGTACCACAGCTGGCGAAGAGCTGTCTCATCGCCTCCCAAACATTTGGAACCAACTACAAGCCATGCTGAAGCTAACCAGCATCGTATCAATTAACTCCTACAAAACACTAGCTATCTCTAAATTAAAAGACATATGTAGTTGCTACTAGGCCCCCAACGCCAAGTGAACTTCCTAGGTACCAACTGGCCCTCTACTTATTAAGCTGAAATGTGTTGCATAATTTAAGGCAAGGTTAAAGCTGGAATATACTGCATATATAGCATAAGGACTTCTATTGTGTATACCTCTTGTGTTATATATATATTTTTTCTTTTTTGTTCTACATTTTATATCTCCTGTCTATGTAATTACGAACTGTATGTGTATGTGCCTCTGGACCTCTGTGAATGAGCTTGCTCAACAGAGTCTTTCCTGCAATAAACTTGAACTTGAATTTGCATAAAGATAGCATTCAGTTCTGTGGCTTTAGTTTAAATATACATTAGAGTTTGTTACATTTGTGTCAGTTTATTTAGTTTAACACACAAAAATCTACAGTTTTGTCTCAAACCCTACCTCAGCAGTCGACAACCATGGAAGACGTTAGTGAGCCTAAAAAGACTATTTGCTCTGGCAGCAGGCCTGTGTCTGGTCACCACCTCTCTCTCTGGGTGGGTGCTCTGACACCGGGTAGTCTGGTGCATTGGGACTGGACAGTTCTTCTGGAGTAGCGAAAAGAACAGTCCAGATCCCGCTCACACTCGGCATCAGGGTATTTGCACCATTTGGCCTTGATCCTTTCTCGCAAAAGGGGAAGAAAGGCACTGATTGAGGTCATTCTCTGGTTGTTCTGCTGTGAGGCTCTCAGCTTCCATAGACCTTGGTTCCCACCATTGTCGATGACACCGGGGATGCACGGCCTGTGAGGTTGGTATCTCCATCCCAGAGCCATCTCTGTCCATTAGAGGGGACTCTGGTGGGCAGTTTGACCATTGGTCAGCTCTTGGGGAGCAGTGGGTGCAGCGTATAAGTCATGCTGTGCCATTTCTGGTGCAAGCTCCTGACCCCTCGGGGTTGGTTGGGCTTGTGCCCCTCTGCAGTGCCTCTTGGCTTAGGTGCACAGCCAGTTGCAGTGCTGGCCTTCAGGCTAGTGAAGCATGCAGTGCTGCTGACATCTGTCCCATTTGTGGCATTGCCTCTGTCCTCTCTGGAGACGAGGGCAGCTGCGGTGCCGCCAACAGTCACTTTAGTGCTGACTGGGTGGTTAACACCGTATGCGGTGCAGCGTGTGGTGCTGGGGTTTGGTCCTTTGAGGCCTGCCTTGGTGATGCTTGCGTCTGAGGAATCTTGACGTTGTCTGGGGTGCCCCATGCAACATCATACAGGGTGCCCCACGCAGTGTCGTTCAGGGCGCCCCCTGCGACATTGTCCAGGGCACCCCACGCAACATTGTCTGAGGTGATTCAGACCTCATCCTCTCTGGTGGTGAGGAGGACAACTCTTGCTATGGTCCAGAAGACTTAGACCCAGTTCATGTGACTGCTCCTCTGGGGGACCTCTCCTTTCAGGCTCTGCTCAGAAATATGCATTTCACATTGAATTTTGAGCCAGCAGCCATAGACCAGGCTAATCACCTCCAACTGGAGTATCTGAACATGCCTAATATCCGAGTCGTTTTAGTTCCTCCCATCCAGCCAGCCCTTGAGACACTGTCAGAGGCAACTTGGAGGAGGTATGCTGCTGTAGCATCTGTCCCCAAACAGGCAGACAAGAAATACGTGGTGCCTAATGGTAGGCCTATGTATTTCTCTCATCCAGTAGCAGATGCCATTGTTATTTCCTATAGGAATTACAAAGACATAATGCTCAAGATGATCATATCACACCCCACTATCAAGGAGTCACACAAAGTGGACACCATGGGCAAGCAGGTCTGTGCCTTCGTTATCTTTGGCATGAGGATATTTAGTTACCAGGGTCTCTTCTCTAAATATGAGTATGCCCTCTGTGGCAAGCTCAAGCTTCTAGCAGAGGCCTTGCCAGACACAGAGGCAAAACAAGAAATGCAGCTTGCTGTTAAACAAGGCATTAAACCCAACAGCCATCAGCTTAAAACCTTTATAGATACCTTTGGCTAATGACTAAGGGAGGTACTGGCTGCACTTCTGTCAGTCCTGTTTAACAGCTCACTGGAAACAGGAGTGTTCCAGAGAACTGGAGGTGGCCAGATGTAATCCCACTTCACAAAAGTGGTAGCAGGGAGGAGGCTGGCAATTATAGACCTACCAGCCTGACTTTGGTGGTATGGAAGTTAATGGAATCACTGCTGAAGGGCAGGATAGTGGAATACCTTGAATCTAATGGGTTATAAGACTCAAGACAGCATGGATTCGTGGGTGGGAGATCACGTCAAACAAATGTGATAGATTTGTTTGATTGCATGACCTAGGAATTGGATCATGGTGGAGTGATGAATGTAGCCTTCCTAGATTTCAGTAAAGCATTTAATACCGTTCCACATAGGAGACTATCAAGTAAGCTGGGTAGCTTAGGAGTGGGTCCAAAGGTGGTAAACTGGGTAAGAAATTGGTTAGGGGATAGGTGACAGAGGGTGTTAGTAAACAAAGTTCACTCCGAGGAGGGGAGAATGACCAGGGATCAATGCCGGGACTGGTCCTGGTTAATGTCTTTATAAGTGACATTGCAGAAAAGCTGGAGGGGGAAGGTCTGCCTCTTTGTGAATTGCACCAAAATCTGCTGTAGGTGCAAAATAATTCACTTGGGGCACAGAAACCCAGGGTCAGTGTACAAAATGGTGGGAGTGTTATTGAGGACCACAAAGCAGGAAAGAGGCCTGGGGTAGTGATGTCTTTTGACCAAAAGGTGACCAGACAGTGCAACAAAGCAGTTGGGAGGCCTAGTGGGATGCTGGGGTGCATAGTAGTACTAACATACTACCATACTAAAATGCCAGCAAAATAGGCTTAACGGTCTTTCGCGTCTGCTCGTTTGGTCAGCCCCCACCCTGGGAGCTGACTTTGCTGCCCCCCTCGCCTTCTCTGGCTTCTCCCTTCCCAGTTCCAGATATTCTCGCTGCATTGGATTTTGCTTCCAGAACCCTTCCCCTATACCTGTCCCACCCCCTCTTGAACCCCTCCATCATCTCTGCCTCCACCAGCGCCCTAGGCAGCGCATTCCATGGCTCCGCCACCCTCTCAGTGAAGTAGCACCTCCTCCTTTCTCCCTGAATCTTCCCCCCTCCAGCTTCCACCCATGCCCTCTAGTGGCCCCTCCTCCTTTCTTGAAGCACCCTGACTGCTCCTCCTATTTACTCCCTTCATGTACCTGAAGACCTCTATCATGTCCCCCCGGTCCCTTCTCTCTTCCAATGCGTACTTATTTAGCTCTTCGAGCCTCTCCTCATAGGTCCTGTTCCCCAAGCCCCAAATCATTTTGGTTGCCCTCCTCTGGACCCTCTCCAGGAGTTTAATGTCCCTCTTTAAGTGTGGCCTCCAAAACTACACGCAGTACTCGAGGTGCGGCCTCACCAAGCAGTTATACAGAGGGAGTATCACTTCCCTCCTTCTGGAGGTGATCCCCCTAGCGATGCATCCCAGCATCCTGTTGGCCTTGGCTGCTGCCCTCCTACAAGTCTCCGAGTTGTTCATCTTGACATCCACCACCACCCCCAGGTCCCTCTCAGCCATCGAGACTTGTAGCATTCCCCCCACCAGGGTGTACACTTGGCCCGGGTTTCTGGCCCCCAGGTGCAGTACCTTGCATTTCCCTGCATTGAACCTCAGCTTCCACTTTCTAGACCATCTTTCCAGAGCCTCCAGGTCCCCCTGTAGGGCCACCCCCCTCCTCCCATCCACCACCGCCCCCAGTTTTGAGTCATCTGCAAAGAGACTCATCTCACTCGTGATACCTGTCCTTATGTCAGAGACATAGGCGTTGAACAGGAGGGGCCCAAGGACTGATCCCTGTGGGACCCCACTAATGACCTCCTTGGGGATGAGACTATCCCGCCAACTATGACCCTCTGGGTCTGGTCCTGGAGCCAATTGCCTAGCCTTCTGATCATCTGGTTCCCCACCCCCATTTCTCCCAGCTTATCCATCAGGCTGTCGTGAGGAACAGAGTCAAATGCCTTGCTGAAGTCTAGAAAGGGGACGTCCACTGGTCTACCCAGGTCCAAGGCACTCGTCACCCAGTCATAGAACTCCACAAGGTTTGTCTGACATGATTTCCCCGGGACGAATCCATGCTGTCTATTATCCAGGCACCCTGACTTTTCCAGGTCCCTCCCAGCCTCTCCTTGACAATGCCCTCCAACACCTTGCCCACCACCGATGTCAGGCTGACAGGCTTGTAGTTCCCTGCCACCTCCCTTGATCCCCCCTTGTGGATAGGCACTATATGCGCCACCTTCTAGTCCTGGGGCACCCACTGTGTCCTCAGAGAGATGGTGAAAAGCTCCGCCAGGGGTTTCGCCAGGAGATCCGCAAGTTCCTTCAGCACTCTGGGATGTAATTTATCCGGCCTTGGTGCTTTCTCCGTCTTAAGGGAACTGAGGGCTTCCCTCACTCTCTCTGCTGTGATTTCCACTTCCACTACCTCTTTCCCTGCTTAGCCTTCCCCTCTCCTGCCAGTGATGCCTCCCCCTCTCCCCAGACCCGCCGATCGGTAAGGGTCCCCCCCCTCCAGTATCACTGTCTTCTCCCATGTATGATGCAGCACCCCCATTTTCCTTGGTGAAAAATGAGATGAAGTACTCATTTAGTACCTCAGCCTGCTCCCCCAGGTCTTGTGCCCATCTCTCCCCTGTTTTAATCCTGCTAATCTGCCCCTTCACCTTTCGTTTTTCCCCAGTGTATCTAAAGAACCCCTTGTTCCCTCTCCTAATTTCCCTGGCCAGGTTCTGCTCCTTCCTTGCCTTAGCCCCCCTCACCACCCTAGTGGCCCTAGTAGTAGTTGTAGTAAATATTTTTTATTCCTCAGAATAAAGGAATACATTCAATTGAGCAAAAGCTCATTTCCAGTGACGTCCCAGCAAGATTACAGACAGACATAAATACAACATGGTGGAAAAATTGCAATATATATTACTAATAAATAACATATTAGAGTTTCAATAAATCGATTAATCAAATGTCAAGCATCACAATGAGTACAGTGAGTGGAGCTGTTTATCCATTTTTTAATTCCATTTGTACAAGTTGGATGAATAAATGGGGGTACCAGCACCCTGCAAGGGTACAGGAATTTGGTTCCTCAAAGTGGTTCCTCTGTAGGGGACAGAAGACCTTCCCACATTTAGATTACATCTAGCTATGGAATATTGTATACCTTGGGAAAAGCGTAAACTATCCTTAACACATAAGTAATAAATAATTCAGAAATATAACTAGGGACCCCCGTTTTCAAGACTTTGAACATAAACTGAAGAAGATGCAAATTCCTACGGATAAAAGGTTTTGGCCAGTTCAAATTATTATGCAACAGACATCTGTGAGTTCTATAGGGCACCTCCATTACAAAACGGGCCATTCTATAAATCATCTTTTTTCAACAGACAACCCACAGCCCCACCATATAGAAGGTCTCCGTAGTCTAACATGGGCATTAAAAGAGAGTTACATGGGCCAGCCCGGTGGTGCTGAGGGTTGAGGCGCTGGACACCACACCTTGCGCTGCGCCAGCAACCCATGTTTGGAAACGAGCATGGGCCGCAGTGGGTCGGCAGGGGAGGAGATGGATCGAGTGTCCGACGGACTGCTCTCCATCTCCGGGGCGGGGGGGGGGATCAGCGGCCGGGGCACGCCTGACCCCTTGCGGTGGCTGGGGCTCGGCAACATGGAGCTGCAACAACGTGGGGTGGGAGCGTGGCAGATGCTTGATGTGGGCATGCGCGGGAGTGTGCTCGACCCCGTCACAGGTGTCATTGCACACCGCAAGCCTGCAGGGGGGCAGGAAAAACAGTGTAGGCTGGTGGACGGTAGGGGATGGGGCTGGGGGCACCTTCCAGATGGATTAAAAATCTTTACCATTTGCTGGGTTATGAGCCGGAGGCACTGGGAGCCTGTGGGAGAAAAAAATCTTCAGGAGGACCGACACCGAGGTAGGACTGCGCATGCACGGCACCACAATACTGGCTTGCGCCTGTGTAGGCTACCTTGGCATCGATCCTCCCAACGACCTCAGTTCCTTTTTTCCCCCACCTTGAGTGTGCTTCAGTGACGACATTACTTACCTGCCAGAAGTCAAATCTTCATGTCTACATGACAGCAGCATCTAGTCTTTCAGTAGTTTGACTTTGTGTTTATTATTTAAAAAAAAATGATTTTCCTCTCAGCCTGCCATTCGAAGGAGTCATCCATGGATGGAGATGGTGACGGTAGGGACTCTCCGTTAGAAGGCTGCTCTGGCAGCGGGGCTGTGACTGGTCCACCGCCCTCTCCAGAGGGGGGGGGTTCTGACCATGGGCAGTCCGGTGTTTGGGAGGGAGGACAGTCTTCCCATAAACACGAAAAGAAGCAGGCCCATTCCCAATCTAGGTCGGGGACCCGATGCCGCTCTGCCTCTAGTTCTTCCTCTTCCTATCAGAAGAGGAAGAAACGGCACCACTAAAGGTTGTCCTCTGATATATCTGCTAAGAGATCTTCGGTGGTTGAGAGCGGTAGGCCGTCTCCGGCTCCATCCGGTTCTCTGACTGCTTCCATGCATGACCGCTTTGATTCTTGACACCGGAGCCCCTCTCTGTCCTCTTGTGGGGTTTCCGGTGGATAGTTTCATCAATGTGCCGCTCTTATGGAGCAGTGGGTACAGCGTCTGTCTCGTTTGCCCCTTCTGGCAGATACGGTTCCAGAGCATTCAAGCCCAGGAGCCTCAATTGGGTCCTTCCGGGCAGGTTGAGCGTTTGGCGCCAGCAACGAAAATTTCCTCCTTGCTAGTTCCACATGCCTTTCTCCCTCATTCTGTCTCCTCGCAGGGGCCAGCACAGGTACCATACCCCTCCCCTTCTTTTTCTTCCAGATCTAGGTTGGATCTTCGGGCAGTTCTGTGCCAGACCTGCCACCGGTTCCGGTGTCTCCTGTTTATCCTTTACCTAGACCAGGCAGAGTCTTGCTAGGGGTGGCTCCCACACCCTCTGAGGGTGACTTAGAGCAGGATGAGTCTGACCCTGACCTTATTATTTCTGAAGAAGGTGACAAGGACTCATTTTACAGATTGAATGGTAAGCCCTCGTTACCAGCTAGAAATCCTGTGGAGGATCTCTCCTTCCAGTCTTTGCTTAAGAATATGAAGGTAGCACTGGTTTGTCAGACATGTTCTGTGGATCCAGGCAGGATTTTGTATCTAGAGTGGCTTCATGTCCCCAATATTTCTCTAAACCTTATGCCACCTGTCCCCCCACCCTTCAAGACCTTGTCTGAAGCTGTGTGGGCGAGGACTGCTATTATTCCCTCTATCTGCAAGTCCATAGATAGGAAGTATGTCTCTCCCAAGGAGAGACCTATTTTAGCCTCACAACCCATCACAGATGCACCGGTTGTCCTTGCTGAAAATGACAAAGCTGTTCTTCCTCAAGAAGTCTCAGCATGTCCTATCAATAAAGAGTCTCACAAGATAGATACCATGAGAAAAAGGGCCTTCGCAGCCATGACTCTGGGTATGTGTATCGCCAGCTACCTGGGGCACTTCTCCCAATATGAGTATGCCCTTTGGACTTCCCTTAAATCCCTAGTGGAAGATCTTCTGGAGTCTGACTCTAAAAGTGAGATTTTAAAGACGGTCACTGGAAGAACAGAATGCAATAGCCATCAGCTGAAAGCTTCCATGGACGCGTACGACACAGCTTCCAGAGCAGACGCTGCAGGAATCTGTATTAGGAGACATTCTTGGCTCAGGACATCAGGATTTTCCTCTGATGCCTAGCAGCAAGTCATGACTGTCCCCTTTGATGGTATATATCTGTTTAGCCAACAGGTTGAGCAAGACCTGGAGACCTCCTAGAAGACTAGGACTGCCATTAAAACAGCCAGGCCGGCTCTTTCAGCTCCTCAGAGGGTCAGGAACCATCAGTTTTTTCGTAACAGGCAGCCCTTTTGAGGAAGAGGACGAGGAGCTCCAAACAGGCACCATCTCCTCCTCGGCCACAAAAGAAAACGCAGCAGAACGCACAGGGTCCAAAAATGCCAAGTGCCATCCTCTGAATGTCTGGCCTCGGTTTCGCCTCAGCTGCCTGAGGTGGACTTCTCCACAGCAGTGAGAGGTCGTCTGACTCAGTTTTACATCAAATGGAAGTCTGTCATTACAGACAAGTGGGTCCTCTGAACCATTCGAGGATACTCTCTCAACTTTGCAGAGATTGCCCCAGACCTTCCACCCAAGTGACAACTTGTTCTGTCAGCAGCTCAGTCAGACCTTCTCGCTTCAGAAATACTGGGCCTTCTCAAAAACAGGGCAGTGGAAGTGGTTCCCTGGGCAGGTCAGAACACAGGGTTCTCTACTCCCATTATTTTCTAGTTCCTAAGAAAGCGGGCATCATGTACCTCATTTTCGACCTCAGAAAGCTAAACAAGTTCCTCTATTGGGAGAAGTTCAAGATGATCTCCTTGGAAATGCTCCTACCATTTCTCCAACATACAACTGGCTGGCATCTCTGGATATGCAAGACGCCTACCAGCACATTCTAGTACACCCAAATCACAAGTATCTTCACTTTGTGGCCCTGGGTCAGCACTACCAATTCGCAGTCCTGTTCTTTGGGTTTTCCTCAGCGCCTCGAGTCTTTACCAAGTGTTTTGCGGTCCTTGCAGCACACCTTCGAAAGCTCAGTGTTCAAGTCTTCCCCTACCCAAATGATTGGCTTTCGGCGAGCCCATCAAGGCAGGAGACACAGACAGCGGTATCCGCAGCATCTCATTTCCTCACCTCTACGGGAGTCCTACTGAACCTGGAAAAGTCACAGCTTCAACCCTTACAGCAGTTGCTCTTCATAGGAGCCCTCTTGGACACTACCAAGGCAAGGACTTTTCTCCTGGAGGACAGGAGGAGCGACATTCTCCAGATGGCTTGCTTCACCAGAGAGAACAACCTGGTAAAAGCTCATTCCTTGCAACGGATGTTAGGCCTCATGGCTTCATCCATTTTCACGGTGCTTCTAGCTTGATTGCACATGAGGACCACTCAGTGGATCCTCAGCACATAGTGGTCCTCAACGACACATCCACAGTCTTACCCCATCAAGGTGACGGAGCCTCTCCGATGATCACTTGCATGCTGTCTACAGGAGGATAGCCTTCTACAAGGTTTGTCCTTTGCCCCACCGGAATCTCAGATCACCATCATCACAGATGCATCTCTGTTCGGCTGGGGAGCTCATTGCTGGGACCTTCACACTCAGGGTATGTGGACCCCAGAGTCTCATCGTCACATCAACCTTCTGGAGTTGAGAGCGATCCTGTACGCTCTTCAAGTCCTTGAGGAAGTTTTCAATCACAAAATAATCCTTCTTCAGATGGACAGTAAGGCTGTGGTGTACTACCTCAACAAGTGGGGTGGGGCACATTCATCCTCTATGCAAAGAAGCAATGAGGGGTATGGGAATGGTGCCTCAAACACAATGTTCTGATTCAGGCAGTCTACCTGCTGGGAACTCAGAACAATCTGGCGGATCACCTCAGCAGGACGGAAGCAGATCTCCAAGAGTGGTTACTTGCTCCAGACGTCATGCAATTGCTCTTTGACGAGTGGGGCAGTCCGGACCTGGACCTTTTTGCATCCCCACTCAACGCAAAATTGCCTCTATTCTGGACTTCCAGTGATGCAACGTACCTAATGGTGGCTTAGCTCCACAGCTCCCAAGTCCCGGGACAAGTAAAACAGCTATCAAAAGCCATCGAGCCTCTACTTTATAAGAATCTGATCCCCTTCAGACTTGTAGACACTGGGTAGAATGGAGAAAACTAAAAAGAAGGACTTTGACATGCCAACTAAACGTTCTGCAGCATCTGAAGAGGAGCGTCATGTTAGCCCCTCACCATCGCGGTCCTCTTCAGCAATGTCCTCAGGCGATGAAGACTCAGAGTCCAAATCTACATCTACGTTCACCAAGGCAGATGGCCAGTGCATGCTGAGCATTCTTCTTCGGATTGACTCCAAGATTTCTAGCCTGGAAACAGATTTCAGAAAGCTTGAGTCCCACACATCGGCTATGGAAACCCACCTAGATACCCTGCAAAATTAACATATGGCGTTCGGGCGTTCCCTAGCTTTTCTACACCGGAGGGAATGCAAGCTAACACACAGGGCAGAGGACGCAGAAGCAAGAGCCAGGAGGAATAAAATCCGTATTCTGAATTCTGAGGGCAGTGAGCAAGCAGATGTGGTGGGGTACTTGGGGTCATGCCTGTAACAGGAGCTCACCTTACCAGAAAACTGAGTTCGCCATTGAGAGGGCTCACAGGGCGGTGGCCCCAAAACTTAAACCAGGGGCTCCCCCTAGATCCATCATGGTGAAATTCCTTAAATTCCCCACTAAGAAGAAAATATTGCGATTAGCTTGGGAAAAGAGACTTAAATGTGGACGGCTGAAAGGCTTTCTTCGACCAAGACTTCCCCTGGGTATGATGGCCAAGCAGAATAAAGTGCTTCATGTGGTTAAAGCTCTGCGGGAGATGGGGTTGAGGGCCTATCTCCGCTACCCCTCTCGGCTGTGGCTACATGATGGGGAGAGTGTGTAGATCTATGACAATCTGGATAAACTGGCAAAATGGTCAGAAGAGTGGCAACTGGGGTTTAATGTAAAGAAGTGCAAGATCATGCACATGGGGAATAGAAACCTTGAAGCCACCTATAGGCTGGGAGGGGAGTTTCTGGCAGTCACAAGGGAAGAAAGAGACTTGGGCGTCATCATCACCAATGACCTGAATTCATCCAAGCAGACCACTAAAGTGGAACTGGAAGGGGACAGGATCAGTTGTGTTCCAGGACAGTAGCTGCTGCTTGTTGTTTTTACAGGGTTCTTGTGGATTTTACTTGGTAGAAGGTTATTTCTTTGTGTTTTTAGTGAAGCTGATTGAATTGGAGACCTGTTTCCTTTGGCAACAAACATATTTTGGGGGCTTTGGGTTGAATTTTGATTCATTGTTGCTGACTTCAGTAGCTGCAAAGATTACTGCATAGTGGGGGAAGGGTGTTAATTGGCTGGAGGCAGAGCTGAATCAGGTTTGTGGTGTTGGCTGCTTTGTCTCCTCAGAAGGAACTGGAAGGGGACAGGATCAGTTGTGTTCCAGGACAGTAGCTGCTGCTTGTTGTTTATACAGGGTTCTTGTGGATTTTACTTGGTAGAAGGTTATTTCTTTGCTTTCTTACTTCTAAGGGGCTAGCAGGGTATTGTTGTGGGGGCTGTTGGAAGTTTGAAAACTGATTTGGTGTCTGTAAGTGGGCTCATTTGTTGGATGTTTCACTGTGTAACAGGCTGCGCTGGTGGAGGCCTATTTCTTCTGATTTAAAACCTATTTGGTGGGATTTGCTTGGGCCTGGGTATTTGGCTGCTGGGCTTGGAGGGGAGACACAGGGCTGATACACTCTCTCTTGGAGTCGGGTGTCTGCCAGACCCCCCTCCCCACCCCTCCTCCCCAGAGTTCTGCTAATTTATGGGGAACACCTGCCCTGCAATTGGAGGAAAAGGCTGCAGGTACAGCTCATGTAGTTCTAGCCGCTGGGGGTTGGATTTAAAGGCTGGGAGGGAGGAGCTTAGGGAGTTGTTCATTTCCCTTATAAGTTTACTGTGTTGTACTGCACCTAGTAACAGGGTTACTGGTGTACTGTGGGACTGTATCTAAGATTAGTGGGTGACCTGATTAGGCAGTAGGGGTGTATCTTGGACTGGGAGGAACCTGGTGGCTCACCCAAGGAAACCTACTTGGAAGGGGATGGAACCACATGGCATTAGGGCGGTATCTTTGGGAGGGTGGTGGGGTGCACAGGGTGTGGAGCAGCCATGATACTGGACTGGGCTTGGAAGTTTAGTGGTTGCCCAGTGTGCTACTAGCTGGCACAGCTTAGGGAGGAGGTTGCGGGGATTAGGAGACAGCTGGGGGAGGGGAGGTATGGTTGGGGAAGGGGGCAGGAGATCTCCCACAGGGTTACACCAAGCACTGGGGGCAGCAGCATAGGGAAAGGAGTGCAGGAGAACACTCAGGGGTCACATAGGGACCCTGGCAGAGGGGTCCAAAGGACACTACCAAGGAAGCAGGCAGGTAACTGGGGACCCTCACAAAGGAGGGACAGAGACAACATTCTCAGGGAAGTAGGCAGATGGCCAGGGCTGGACAGAAGGAAGTAAGGCGGGAGGTGGATCAGATCTTACACTTTCATTGCACTTCAATTCTCTTCTTCTGCTCAAGGATGAGGGGTGATGTAGCCATGACAGGGTGGTTAGAGATGGAAAGGGTGGGGGCAGGAGGCAGGGCCAGATAGCAGGAAGAACAGGGGGAACCTGGAATGCAGGAAAATGGGAGAGCAGTGAATCAGAGCAGGAGGGGCAGGGGAAGAGGAGGAAGCGCAATGAGAAGGACCAGTTGGGAGGAAAGGTAAGGAGAAGGACCAGAAGTACAAGGAGGATTTAGTAAAGGGGCTGAGGGTTTAGGCCAGGGGCACAACAAGCAAGGAGGACTAAATGAGGGACAGCAAGGAAGGAGGACGAGCCAGGCTAGTTTAGCAGATGGGGAGAAGGACCAGTTGCAGCAGCGAGGGGAGTTAGCAAGGGTACAGAAGGATACTCAGGAGGATAAGAGGCATAGGATTGGAGGAGGGTGGTCAGGGTAAATAAGGAGGGGTGGCATGTGGCACCCAGATAGGGAGGAACAAGGAGCCGGCTGGGTGGAGGGCCAGTAGAAGGATGAGGGACATGGAAGGGAAATGGAGGAAAGGAGTGGTCAGAGTGCTCCTGTTGGAGATTCTATGATCAGGGGTATCAAATGGGATAGGGAGGAGAAGCCTGGCCAGTTAGAACAAAATGCTTCCCTGGACTAACGGTGCACAGGGCTAAGCACGAGGTATATCAGCTGGCAAAGGATTGTGGGGGTTCCCCGGACATACTGGTCCACCTGGGTACAAATGACATTGAGAGAAATAGCGAGCTAGAGATACAGGCAAGATTCAGGGAGCTTCCCAGGGTCTGTCATGACATAGGATGCACAGTTTCCTTCTCAGAAATCCTGCCGGTGCCAAGGGCTAGTGGGGAGTACAAAAGGAAGATTAGGGAGATAAACCAGTGGCTCAGGGAGTGGTGTGAGGCCAGAGGGTATGGGTTGATGGGGGACTGGGTGGAGACCTGGGAGGATACGGAGCTGTATGCTAGAGATAGACTCCATCTCAATTTGGAGGGGAGGGGAATCCTTAAGTTGAAAATAGAGAGGTTCATTGGTGAAAAGTGGGGTTTAAACTTGTGAAGGGGGAGGTTGGGAGAAAAGGCTGTCAAGGGGGTGCCGATAAAGGAGGGACTCTGTCTCCACCCTCCTGGGGAGCTGGAGGATTGCGGGAAAAGGCTGACTGGTAAAGTGCAGACCAGGGGAAAACAGAATCCCCATGGGAACACGAGCAGGGGAAATGGAAGTATAGGGAAAGGGTGGAAGGTAGTCCTGCTAAATGCCAGGAGCTTGGGAAATAAAATGCCTGAGCTCCAGGCGATGCTAACTGAGGGAGCAGTAGATGTGGCAGCGGGTCACTGAGACCTGGGCCACTGCAGGATACGACTGGGACCTGAACCTGGAAGGTTACACTATGTTCAGGAAGGACAGGGGAGGGAAGGGAGGAGGGTAGCAATGGTGAAAAACTGCATTGGCATAGGGGACGTGAGGAGGCGGAGGGAACCGCGGAAGCAATTTGGGTCACCTTGATAACAACGTAGGGGAGAGTAAAAATAGGAGTGGTGTATAGACCCCCTGCCCTGGCGGAGGAGCTGGAGGAGAGTCTGGTGGCAGATGTTGGGAGACACTGCAGACTGAGCAGAGGAATGGTGGTGGTGTTGGGGGACCTAAACATGCCAGGAACAGACTGGGAGACTATGACATCTTCTGTGACCAGGGAACAGAGGTTGTTGGATGTCTTTCAAGACGCGTTCCTAACTCAGCAGGTGGGGGAACCGACCAGGGAGGCATGGGTACTGGATGTGGTCCTGGCAGACAGTGACCAGATTAGGGGTCTGGAGGTAAGGGACCCGTTGGCGGGGAGTGACCATGCCACGGTCTGGTTCTGCCTGGACCTAGGAGGGCTGGAAAGCTGCACAAAGACGGAGGTAACTGACTTCAGGGGAACGGATTTTAAGGAAATGGGAAGGATCCTTAAGGAGCATTTGGATGGGACTGGGTCAGACATGGACGCTGATAGTAGGTGGGAAATCATCAGGAGAGGGGTGCAAGATGCAACCAGCACCTGTGCAAGAGTAAGACGAAAATGCGGTAGGGCCAGAAAACCCTGCTGGTGGACCAGGGAGGACCAGGAGGTGGTGCAGGGAAAGAAGGCAGCCTATAGGCAATTCAAGTGCTCAAGGAGTGAAAGGGATCAAGGGGAGTATGAGCTGAGTGCTAGAAGGGCCACTAGGGTGATGAGGCGGCTAAGGCAAGGAAGAGCAGAACCTGGCCAGGGAAATCAGGAGAGGAACAAGGTTTTTAGATACATTGGGGAAAAACGAAGGGTGAAGGGGCAGATTAGCAGGATTAAATCAGGAGAGATGGGCACAAGACCCAGGGGAGCAGGCTGAGGTACTAAATGAGTACTTCACCTCAGTTTCCACCAAGGAAAATGGGGTGCTGCATCATACATGGGAGGAGACAGAGATACTGAAGGGGGACCCTTACCGATCGCGGTCTGAGGGAGGGGAGGCATCACTGGCAGGAGGGGGAGGGCTAAGCAGGGAGAAGAGGTACTGGAAGTGAAATCACAGCAGAGAGGTGAGGAAGCCCTCAGCTCCTTTAAGATGGAGAAAGCACCGGGCCGGATAAATTACATCCCAGAGTGCTGAAGGAACTTGCGGATCTCCTGGTGAAACCCCTAGCGGAACTTTTCACCATCTCTCTGAGGACAGGGTGGGTGCCCCAGGACTGGAAGGTGGCGCATATAGTGCCTATCCACAAGGGGGGATCAAGGGAGGTGGCAGAGAACTACAGGCCTGTCAGCCTGACATCGGTGGTGGGCAAGGTGATGGAGGGCATTGTCAAGGAGAGGCTAGGGGGGACCTGGAAAAGTCAGGGTGCCTGGACGATAGACAGCATGGATTCGCCTCGGGGAAATCGTGTCAGACAAACCTTGTGGAGTTCTATGACTGGGTGACGAGTGCCTTGGACCTTGGTAGACCAGTGGACGTCCTCTTTCTAGACTTCAGCAAGGCATTTGACTCTGTTCCTCACATGGGCCTGTTGGATAAGCTGGGAGAAATGGGGGCGGGGAACCAGATGATCAGAAAGCTAGGCAATTGGCTCCATGACCAGACCCAGAGGGTCGTGGTTGGCGGGATAGTCTCATCCCCAAAGAGGGTCATTAGTGGGGTCCCACAGGGATCAGTCCTTGGTCCCCTCCTGTTCAACGCCTATGTCTCTGACATAAGGACAGGAATCAGGAGTGAGATGAGTCTCTTTGCAGATGACTCAAAACTGGGGGCGGTGGTGGATGGGGAGGAGGG
Organism: Neoceratodus forsteri; assembly: GCA_016271365.2. Taxonomy (NCBI): domain Eukaryota; kingdom Metazoa; phylum Chordata; order Ceratodontiformes; family Ceratodontidae; genus Neoceratodus; species Neoceratodus forsteri. The sequence goes on along the minus strand of CM057456.1, from coordinate 1,349,074,616 downwards.
GAGGGTGGCCCTACAGGGGGACCTGGAGGCTCTGGAAAGATGGTCTAGAAAGTGGAAGCTGAGGTTCAATGCAGGGAAATGCAAGGTACTCCACCTGGGGGCCAGAAACCCGGCCAAGTGTACACCCTGGGGAAATGCTACAAGTCTCGATGGCTGAGAGGGACCTGGGGGTGGTGGTGGATGGTGGATGTCAAAATGAACAACTCGGAGACTTGTAGGAGGGCAGCAGCCAAGGCCAACAGGATGCTGGGATGCATCGCTGGGGATCACCCCTCAGAGGAGGAAGTGATGCTCCCTCTTTTAACTGCTTGGTGAGGCCACACCTTGAGTACTGCGTGCAGTTTGGAGCCCACACTTAAGAGGACATTAAACTCCTGGAGAGGTTCCAGAGGAGGCAACAAAATGATTTGGGGCTTGGGGACAGGACCTATGAGGCGAGGCTCAAAGAGCTAAATATGTACACATTGGAAGAGAGAAGGACTGGGGACATGATAGAGTCTTTAAGTACATGAGAGGGTAAATAGGGAGGAACAGTCAGGGTGCTTGAAGGAAGGAGGAGGGGCCACTAGAGGGCATGGGTGGAAGCTGGAGGGGAAGATTCAAGGGAGAAAGGAGGAGGTGCTACTTCACTGAGAGGTGGTGGAGCCATGGAATGACACTGCCTAGGGGCTGGTGGAGTCAGAGACAGTGGAGGGGTTCAAGAGGGGCTGGGACAGGTACAGGGGAAGGGTTCTGGAAGCAAAATCCAGTGCAGCAAGAATATCCGGAACTGGGAAGGGAGAAGCCAGAGAAGGTGAGGGGGGCAGCAAGGTCAGCACCCAGGGTGGGGGCTGACCAATCGAGCAGACTCGAAAGACCGTTAGGCCTATTCTGCTGCCATTTTAGTATGTTAGTAAAGCAGTAGGTAAGGCTAGAGAAATGTTGGGGTATATTAGTAGGGGTATCACAAGTTGGAAGAGGGAGGTAATAATCCCTCTTTACAAGACACTGGTTAGGCCCCATCTGGAGTACTATGTGCAGTACTGGAGGCCACACCTTCACAAGGACATTAACCAAACTGAGGCAGTCCAGAGAAGGGCAACCAAAATGGTGCAGGGACTGCATCAGATAACATATGAGGACAGATTAACGGAGCTCAATATCTATACCCTAGAGCAAAGGAGGAAGAGAGGTGATATGATCGAAACATTCAAACACCTTAAGGGCATTAACAAGGTGAAAGAGTCTAACATGTTTCAATATAAGAAAATCAGCAGGACAAGAAGACACAGCATGAGATTAGAGGGAGGCCGATTAAGGGGTAATGTGAGGAAGTTCTTTTTCAAGGAAAGGGTGGTGGATGCATGGAACAGCCTACCTCAGGAAGTGGTGGATATGAATACAGTGCAGGGCTTCTAACAGGCATGGGATAGGCATAAGGGAGCAATACAGATGAGTATGAATAGATAGGCCATTGACAGCAAAGGCCGATGGCACATTCGTAAGGTAGAAAAAGAAATGGGCAGACTGGATGAGCTTTGCGGTCCTTATCTGCCGTCAACTTCTGTGTTTCTGTGTAACCTCCTGCAGGCAACCCCAGTGTTGGAGAGGCTGGGTGTTCCGGTCCCAGATACCAGTTCAGAGCAAGCAGAATTTGAAATCGAAAATCTGCTCTGGGTAATAGCTCCAGGAGGATGGCGCCCCCAGGGAAGAAGAAGAAATGAATCTCTCCTACCTCTGCATGCTGATGTAGCTTGATGGGTTCTTCCCCGACAACTCCCCCCTTGAACCTGCAAGTTTGTTGGAGGTAGCTTTTGATAGTTTCGTTCTGAGGACTCTCCAGATATCCGGGTTCTTGATTTGTTGGTCCCCCGAAGAACAGTCTTGCAGTGCTTCGAATTGTGTCCTGAGACTGAGTTCTCAGTATTGGGGAGGAACTCTTGGGACTTGGTAATCATTTCTGGATGGCAGCCTGGGGGACGGACGTTCTTCCCTGTGCGCCTCCGAACGGCTCCCCCTCATCGTGGGACCGCCTCCCACCCGCACAAGCTGTGAGACTGTTGCCCTACAGAATGAATGCTTTCAATTTTTGAACTCCACGTTGGGGACTGTTGTGAGTTATCTGAATAGTATACTTACATCTAATGTTGTTATTAAACTTGACTTTCTTGTTAAATACGGATTGGGGAAAGTAGATTTTACAACTTAGAGCTGAGAACATAACTTTTTTCTGCACTGGTGGGAGCAGAGACATGGCTCATAGCTCAATGTTGGATTCTTATTGATCTAGGGCCTCTCCTAACCACACTCCTTACTGATGTCAGTAAACGAGGCTAATTTTGGGGTGGGAGTAAGGAACTAAAAATGAGGGTTTCCTGTGAGTTCCCTCTGAATCTTGCTCCGCATTTATAAGTACTAAGTTTGAAATTATTTTACTTAAGAACTCTATAAGGTTTTTTACTATATAAGAGCTACAAGTTTATGGGGTCTTATAGCAGGTTTCAGTCAGCTCCCCTCAGCTTTTATTTGCCTTGGTTTAGTTCTTGTCTAATGCTTTATGGGTTTCTTTTCCATACCTGGCACCCCACTTTCTATATGGACGCCTTGGAGTTAGACAGGAGATGGGTAATCCATTCGGCAGGCTTGTTTAATTATAGTACTCTTTTACTAACTAGGGGATAGATCCCACAAATCCCCTTGTGTTCAATAAGATAGCAGGGTTTCAGGTTAAATCTTTGAACCTGGGGCCAGCCGGCGTTTGTAGGCTGATTTACCCTTTGCACAGAGAGTGCTGTACTCTTCTGATCTTCTTGGAGGGCTTTGTGTCCTCAGTGACTGACCTGTGGCTGCAGGAGGTCACCCGGGTACAGCTAAACTAGCTTTGTACCCTAGGGCGGTTTGGCCATCTTTTCCGCCTGAGTCCTTTGGACAGTTCTGCTATAGTTGTGGTTACCTTGCATCTCCAGTTGAGATTGCTAGGTAACTTAAATGTTTCTTGATAATATGTTTTCTTTATTTGTTATCTTGTTCTGTTATTGTTTTGAATTGTTTTATGTGGGCTCTGGGAATAGACAATGGAGGGGGAGGATGGGAAGGGGGATAGAAATTTCATTTTTTTTTTCCACAGTGGGGGTCACGTAATATTTGTACGGTGAATGTGAAAGGCATTAGCAATGTAACCAAAAGGGCCAGAATTTTGAAAGAATTGAAAGATTTACAGTGTGACATAGCATGTTTACAAGAAACTAAGCTTACTCCACTGGAGCATACTAAGTTACGGAGATCTTGGGTTGTCACGTTTTTTCAGACTCACCCCCCTCATCTTTAAAAGCTGGTATGGCTATTTTATTAAAGCGGGGGCTCCCTTTTCAAACCCGCTCAGTTTTAAAGGAAGGTAGTGGTAGATGGTTGATATTATCGGGGGAGCTGCGAGGACAGCTCTTATGTCAGTATACGCCCCCACCCCTCCTTCTGGGGCTTTTTTTAGAGATCTATTCTCAATTATTGGGAACCTGGAGCCTGGACATCCCCTAGTGGCTGGCGATTGGAACTGTGTGGAAAATTGCTAGTTAGACAGGAATCCACCCAGCACAAGAGGTATTGTGGGGGGGGGGGGTTCCCAGACTCCTACGAATCCTTGTTACTGAATCAGGACTGGTGGATCTGTGGTGGTGGCAGCACCCCTCAGCTAGGAACCATACTGTTTATGCCTCAGCTGCTAATGCCTATTCCAGACTGGACAGGATATGCTCCTGGCAGTCAGAGGCTCATGTGTTTGAAGAAGTTCGGATACACCCAGTCTCTTTTTCAGACCACGCTGTGGTCCAAGTGGTGGCAGTCTGGAAGCCAAGAGCCCCCACAGTGTCTTGGCGGTTGGACCCTGGCCTTTTAATGGATAAGACCCTTGTAGCAAAATTGAAAGAAGACATCAAGTGATATTTGGAAGAGAACAGAGTAATAGACATCCTGGTAAAATTTATTTGGGACGCTTTCAAGGCGGTGCTGCGGGGCAAATTTATCAGCCATGCTGCCTATCGGAACAAGGTTCATAAAGCTAAATTATCTCAAGCTTTAGCCTCTGTAGCCTCGTTGGAGATGGAGCATAAACTAACCTGGAACTCCACCACATATCAAAAATTTGCAAGAAGCTAGGGAGGAATATAATCAACCGATGGTACACTGTACCCTCATCTCCCTACGCTTCACAAATCAAAGATATTACGAGGGAGGGGACAGGGCAGGCAGTCTATTAGCTATGCACCTTAGAAAGCAAGACCTGGATAGGTACATCCCTAAAATCAGAGATACGAAGGGTACAGTGGAATTACTGGTTAAACCTTCTGCGATAGCAGGGGCGTTTGCAGATTTTACTCCCAGCTTTACAGACAAGAGAGGGGTTCTGATCATAGTCAGAGCATAGATTCATTTTTGGGGAAGGTGGAGCTCCCGGCTCTCACTGCGGAGCAAGTTACTAGCCTGGAGCGCCCGTTTACGGAGGGAGAACTAAGGGCTATGATAGCATCCCTGAGTTCAGGTAAAGCGCTTGGACCAGATGGTTTTATTGTTGAATTTTATAAAGTATTCAGTAAGGAGGTAGCTCCAATTTTGCTAGCTGTTTGTAACAAGGCCCACGAACAAGGAGCAGTCCCTGGGTCCTAGGGGGAGGCTACCATCTCAGTCTTACCTAAAGCTGGAAAAGATCCGGTGGAGTGCGCCAGTTATCGGCCAATTTCCCTGTTAAATGTGGATGCAAAAATTTTTGCTAAACTAATTGGAAAGAGACTTAAAGGGATTATCCCAGACCTGGTGCACCCCGACCAAACTGAGTTTGTCCCTGGATGGCATATACAGAACAATATCCGGCTGTTGCTTAATGTGCTGTCCTCAGGGTCTCGCCCAGCCACCCCCCCGGGACTCTGGGCTGTAATCTCATTAGACGTCGAAAAGGTGTTCGACCATTTGGACTGGATGTTCCTGAATAAAACACTAGCAAAATTTGGATTTGGGAGCAAATTTCAGGACTGGAAATCTTAATTTGTATAGTGACCCTGGTGCCAGGGTCAGAGCGAATGGGTGTGCTCGAATAGGTTCAGCATAGAATGAGGGACTAGATAGGGGAGTCCGCTCTCCTCTTTGCTGTTCAAATTAAGTATGGAACCCTTTGCGGCCTTGATTAGACAATTGGAATCATACAAAGGAATCCGAGTGGAGGGGTCGGAGGTCCGGATTGCCCTCTGTGCTGATGATACATTGTTATATTTGGCTGACCCAATGAATTCAGTCCCAAAAGTGTTATCCCTCATTCAAGAGTTTAGGGCCATCTTGGGGTTCTGGGTAAACAAATCTAAGACTGAGATGCTCCCCATCTCCAAATCAGGGCCTTTGGGGGGTCTCCCTGCCGTGAGGGAATTCCATTGGACCAAGAAGGGTTTCCGATACTTAGGAGTTTGGATACTTGAAAACTTAGATAAGTTATATTGTTCTAATTACCTTAAACTGCTTAAAACCATTCAAGGTGACTATAATAGATGGAAAGAGCACCCTCTCTCCCTCTCGGGACACATGGAAGCGGTGAGGATGAATGTTTTGCCCCGGCTGCTTTTCCTATTTTCGTCTCTCCCACTGAAGCCCCCCATGTGCTTCTGGAGAAGTCTGAAGTCAGCCACCTCTAAATTTATATGAAACCATATACCTCCTAAAGTTAAATGGCAGGTTCTGCAGAGGGCTAAGCAGGCTGGGGGATTGGGTCTTCCCAACTTTATAAATTATTATTGGGCAGATCAGCTACAGGTATTGAGCCCATTATGGCCCGGTGCAGATCGACCTCTTTGGACGGAGTTCGAGAAACTCAATATACCAGGGGCCCAACTGGCTGATTTAGTCTTTTTGGACCAGGCCGGCCTTTCGAAATTCTGGGTAATAAACCCCTGGGCAGTCGTATTAAAGCAAGTATGGATATGGGTTGCCAAACATTGGGGATTCCCTCTTAGGCTGACTCCACGGACTCCTGTCAGAGCCTGTGTGGACTTCCTCCCACTGCAAACTGATTTGTGTTTTCACAGGTGGGAAAGGGTGGGTCTTAGTTGTATAGGCCAATTGTATCATTCCCAACATTTTAAAAGTTTCTTACAGTTAGTTGAGGAGTTTGGGCTTCCAACAAGAGACTATTTTAGATTCCTACAAATAACGACATTTTCTCATGAGCAAGGGTTTGACCTTCTCAGGGTCCCTAGCCCCTAACCCCCAGTAGAATTTCTTCTTCCAATACTTTCTAGCAGGGACAAGACAGGCCTGGTCTCCCAAATGGTCACTTTCTTTACTTCAAATGAACCAGATCTCTTGGGTAGACTAGAGTCCACATGGGAGAGGGAACTGGGGTGTAAGTTGGGAGCAGAGGACTGGCAGCGGATTTGCATGGGGGTGCACTCCACCTCGTCCTCCCCTTCATAGCAGGAATTTCGCTGGAATGTTAATATGAGATTTTTTCCGTACGCCAGTTATTACTAAGCATTATGGCTCATCTACTTTGGATTTATGCTGGAGGGGGTGTGGAGAGAGGGGCACTCATGCTCATATCTTCTGGGGTTGCCCCCAAACCAAAGGATTTGGGGGCCAGATAGATCAGGAGTTAGGGAAGATATTCTGGACACAACTTCCCACAGACACCAGATATTGGGTGTTGGGTCTCCCCCGCAACTCACCACTAAAGCTCAGAAGTTCCTATTTTTTATTTTACTATCGGCTGCTCAAAAGAGTATTACAAAAAATTGGTTGGAAAAAAATCCCCCAACTCTTGGTCTTTGGTATTCCATTTGTTTACAAATTCAACTAATGGAGAAGTTGACTACTCAGCTAAGATTCCAGATGGATAAATTCAAGGGGAGATGGTTGCCTTTTTTCCATTACCAAGCGGAGAAGGAAAATAAAACAGTGCTGGAAATAATAGCTTAGTATACTTAAGTGGGCGGGTCCCTTATGTATTTACATTTTTGCTAGACTCAACGCTCCAGGGCTTGAGTTAACTCCATTTTGGGAGTCGTTGACTCCCAAAAATAAGGCAAAAACTTCCAAAATCAAAGGGGAGGAAGTCATTGACTTCCAGATGTCAAAATCTAAATTGGATGACTTCCAAAACTGAAGGCACAGAAGCCAAGAAATTGTTTTTTTCTAAAAGAAATTTGTATTTTACCACACATATTTGTATTAACATCCATAAATTGATAATTCCTATAATATTTGCTTTCAAATTGTGTGATCTAGGAAGTATTTTGACTTCAAAAAAAATTGGAATGACTTCCAGATTTTGATTTGTGGAAGTATTTGTCTTCCACTAAAAATAAATTAGCTGAACCCCTACAAAGCTCCATAGATTGGTTTAGTTCCTGACCCTTACCTTCATACAGTTAATGCTCCATGTATTTATTGGTTATCTAACTTAGAGTCCCCATACATGTCACCTTCCCCCACCAAAATCATCCAGATTTTGGGTGGTTCTAGTCTTACCTATATTTAAGGAGCCATTTCTAGCCCTAAGCCCTAGGTTTTGTTTTTGTTTTTATTTTCTTCTTTGTCAGTCAGTGTCTGTAAGTGTCCATTGTCATTATTATAGGTTATAGACAGTCCCTTTTCGTGTATCAGTTGGTGTTTTGATTTCAGTTTGTGAGCTGCACTATTTGTGTTGATGTGTTTTGGAAAATCAATAAAATTACTATTTCCAAAAAAAAACTGCCTCTATTCTGCTCCAGAAATTCAGAACCTGATGATCTTACTTCAAGTTGGAACTCTTGCAGCAGGCTATAATCATAAGGACTAAGGCTCCAGGACCCCACAGAAGACTTCTAGCTAGCAGTCATCAGCGGGGGACCACCCCCTGATGTCGGCCCACCCAGACGTTGACCAGTGGTATAAAAGGGGTGCTCCCCCAGCACCACCTCAGTTCTTTTCCCACCATTGACCCATTTGCTTCGGCTCCATGGATGCCTCCTGCTACAGTCGATCGCCATTTCGTGTTTACCCACTTTTCCTTTTTTCAGTGAACATAGCGACTTCTTTCAGTCTTTTTCTTCTGCATGTCGTCTTCTCTGACTTCCTCCATCGAGTGGCGAAAGTCCAAATGTGCATGCAGCAAACTGCTCCCGTCGAAGAATGGCCACACCGCCCAGTCTTGGCCTGCCTTCTCTTCCTGGACCCAGACCACGATACGGAGGCCTGTCAGCACTGCCAAAGCTTTAACCAAAAGACTAGGATTCGCTGCCAAAAAGCCCTAAAGGCTCACCTTTTGGAACAGAAACTAGCCACCATGCAGAAGCAATCCTCGGGGACGAGCCCCTCTTCTTCTTCCTCGTCGTCAGCGACTCACTGGGAGAAGAAGTCTTCTGGGAAGTCCAAGGATAAGGAGAAGACCCAGACATGCTCCCAGTCTTGGTCTCCACACAAGAAGACGACCTCTTCGGGTTCCTCCTCCCACAGGAGGTTGGACTGCTCTTCCCGGTCTGCTCACTCTTCCTCCGGGCAGCTGGTGGATCAACCTCCCGCCCTGGTGCTAGCGACAGGTTGAGGTTCATCAGGGTTCGGGGCTTCAGTCCTGGCCCTGCAGACCTTGAAAGTGAAGGCTATCCCTAAGCCTTCAGATTCCTCAGGTGGCGGGTCGGTGCCCATCGTCCATCTGACCCTGGCGTTTGATTCGACCTCTAAGTCCAAGGACAAGGCTCCCCGATGTCAGGAGCATGTGTCCGCCCTGGCGGCTACAGTGACACCTCTGTCTCACTCCACGGTGACTTCACTGAAGATGCCTGTGAAGCTAATGCCAGCTGGATCCCCAGACTGTCATCAGCGGATGCCCGTCCTTTCGACGCTAGGTACTGTGGCGTCCAACCAGCCGATGCTGTTGCCAAACCCTCCGGCATCACCAATGGACATAGCTGTGTCTCTTACACCAATGATGGCGGGTCTGACGTCCAAGATTCCTCATCCCATGGACCAGACTCCCGGACACCCGACACCAGCTCCCCCAACACCTGCTGATCCTCAGCCCCAGGCGCTGGCTAGTCAATCAGGCCCTCAGATTCCTTTGAGCGAGGTAAAGGATCTCTTCCACTTCTGGTGGAATGAGATTAAGGGTGACCTTCTTCCTCCAAAACCCTCCGAGCCAGTAGTGGTAGGACCTGAGCCGGAACCCAGGGATCCCTCCCCTCAACCAAAAAAACCCTCCCTGTCTTCCGATGGCAGACGCTGGGGTAGGTCCAAACACAGGAGTCAGAAACACAGTCACTTTTCCTCCCGGTCGTCAGGCCGACATCAGCATCGTTCATCAGGCAGACGCTGGCATGATTCCTCTCCCTCCTCATCTGGGTAGGAGGACTCAAATCATAGCTCGTTTTCCTTGTCCTCCATGGAATTGGAGCCTAGGAGTGGTCCTCCCACACCGGACAATAGGAACACCCCCAGATCCCCTCCTGACAATCATTCATTCATGGACGTCGTAAGGCGGCATATCCTGGCCACCAATGGCTGGGAGACTGAGGACCTGGATCCGGAGAGGCATAGGCTAGCTAAGTACCTTCTTCAGAAGGAGCCTAAACCTTTGGTGGTGCCCCCGTTGGTGGATGCCTTCCAGGATCTCATGAGACTCACCTGATAGCACCCCTCTTCCTTCTCAGCCATATCCAAAAAGTCAGATAGGCTCTATAGGGCCCCCAGAGATGCGCCCTTCCTGGTGGAACACTTGGTGGCCGATTCATTGGTCATTACCGTGGCCCATGACATGTTTAAGAGGCCTAAGCACTTAAGTAACCAGCCTCCCGACCAAGAGTCTAAGCTGCTGGACCAGCTGGGCAAAAAAGTTTATGCTTCGACCACAAACTCTATCAGGTCTCTGAACTTTCTCACACACATGGTGCAGTACCAAACTGCCCTGTGGGAAAAGAGCCTTGAGCTGGCCCAAGCTCTGCCAGATTCATCGCAGATGTCAGAGCTTTTAGATTTCCTGAAGTCTGGCTCAGGCGTTGGCACACATGTCTTGCATGCCTCGTATGACACTGCCAATACGGCTGCCAGGGCAGCCGCCGGTATCTGTATCTGACGCCACTCATGGTTTCATGTCTCTAGTTTTACCTAGGATCTTCAGGCTGGACTTTTGGACCTCCCTTACAAGGGGTCAGTCCTTTTTGGAGATGAGGCCAAAAAGATGGTAACTCGTCTCCAGGACTCAGGAAAAGCTATCTAGTCAGTCCAGAAGATGTACAAGGCCAACCAGAAGCCCTTTTGGAAGCAATCCTTTTGTAAGTCCTCTGGACAGCAACCCCGAAATCAACAACAGCAAAGAGGGGGCTTTAAACGTAAAGCCCCCTCCCAGACCCCCGGAGGTTCCACATCCAAAGCCACCAAGTCTTCCCAGGCTGCCCTTCCCACACCCAGAGCTACTGTCTGACTCCCTGCCAGATCCCCCTCGCCCAGCAGAGACCCTGGAAGAGGCAGTGGGGGGTCGCTTCTCCCTCTATCTGAAGCGTTGGAGCAAAATAAGAGCCGACCGATGTGTCCTACAAATCATAGAGAGAGGACACTTATTGGAGTTCCTGGAGAGGCCACCAGATAGTCTGCCAGAGTCCTCCACTACCCTCTGTCTCACATTGCTGTAATCGAAGGGGAAATTCAGGCTCTTCTTCAGAAGCAGGCCATAGAGCCAGTCCCTCCAAATCAGAGAGGAAAGGGAATTCATTCCCATTCCTTCCTTGTACCAAAAAAGACCGGGGATCTTAGCCCCATTCTGGATCTAAGTTATCTGAACCAGTACATAGAGTACAAATGGTTCAGAATGGTCACTTTACCAGGCCTAATCCCCCTTCTGCACCAAGGAGACTGGCTCTGCTCTCTGGACATGCAGGCTGTGTATCTGCATTACCTAGTGTTCCAGCCCCACAGAAGATTCCTGTGTTTCCTTTTCCAAGGGTGTCATTATCAGTTCTGAGCTCTACCGTTTAGGCTATCCTCGGCACCCAGTCTTCACCAAGTGCCTAGCGGTGGTGGCTGCAGCACTCAGCAGACAAGGCCGCTACGTATTTCCTTACCTGCACATCACTGCACCCTTTACAGCAATGTAGGCTGGACCTTTCTTGCAATCAGCAGACTTTACCATACGTATGTCTGGGTGTACAAAGCTCTGCTAAATAAGCTACCCCCCCCCCCCACACACTGATATTACTTCATCCATCCGATGCTTACACAGTCCTTATTCACTCAGGAAGTGCTCTTACATCTCACTGGAGGTGCCTACTTTCCACACTCATTATGACATGGCCTCATTGAACTATATCCTTCCAACTGTTAGGAATAATTTACAAGAGACACTAAAAATTCAGACACTTGTCACGCTAAACGCTTTTAAGTGGTTACTAAGCAAAATCCAAACTGCCACTTGTAATTGCTCCTAATATGACCTCACTCTTCCTGTGCCTGTTTCTACACTGCACTTTTTGATTCCATAACAACAATTGCTGCACTTATTTAGTTCTGCCTTGCCATGTCAATTTATCATTATTGTAAGTGCCTTTAACATTATTCTTTTGTCCTCAGACTGGGAAACTGTATTCATTATGTGATATGGATTGTACTGTATGTTGTCTTTGCCTTGTTGATGTATCTGTTTACAAGGGACGTCCTTGCAAATTAGCTTGCTCAATGAATCCTGTTCCTTCACAATAAACTGAACTGAACTGAACCTGGATGACTGGCTTCCAACAGCAGCCACCAAGGATCAGCTGTTAAGAAGACTTGGACACCCCTTTACCCACTTCGGAGAATTGGGGATTACTCTGAACTTGCCGAAGTCATCCCCTGAGCCTAGCCCGAAGCTCCAATTCATCAGACCAGTATTGGACTTGATACAGGCCAAGGCGTTCCTGCCCCAAGACAGAGCGGACCACCTTGTATCCCAGGCTTGAACAGTGTCATCCTCCTGTCGCACCTCAACTAGGTCTTTCCTTCAGATGGGTCACATGGCAGCTGCCATTCTGACTATCCCTCTGGCTCGCTTACATATGAGGGTCCCCCAGTGGACACTCAGGGTGCAGTGTGACCAGCGTTCAGATGACCTGGAACTGCCTGTCACAGTGTCTGACCCAGTTCGTCTGACCCTGACTTGGTGGATGGATCCTGTCAACCTTTCCAAGGGAGTTTCCTTCAGACAGGAGTCTCTGAAGCAGGTCCTAACCATGGACACCTCGGAACTGGGCTGGGGTGCCCGCTTAGGGGACCGACAGACTTAGGGGTCCTGGTACCCTTTGGAGCAGACCTGCACATCAGTGTCCTAGAGATGAGAGCTGCCCTGTATGCTCTGAGAGCATTTCAGATGGACCTTCTCCCGGGCCCTCTCCTACTCCAGACAGGCAATATGTCCGTGGTATTTTACATCAACAAGCAGGGGGGCACTCTTTCGTATCCCCTCTGCAGGGAGGCCATGAGGGTCCAGTATTGGGCACTGCAGCACCGCCTGGAACTCACCGCCATGCATGTTCCAGGCACCCAAAACGTCTTGGCCGACAGCCAAGCATGTATTGGTCTTAAGCCCATGAATGAGAACTATTCCAGTCAGTCACAGATCAGCTGTTTGATAGGTGGGGATGACCAGAGTTGGATATCTTTGCGTCCCCATTCAATGCCAGACTGCCCAGTTTCTGCTCCTAGATCCAGGGCCTGGAGTTTTCTGGTGAGACGCATTGTCCCTTTGTAGGACAGGGAGGTTCCTGTATGCCTTTCCTCTCCTTTGGAGGGTACTTCTTAAGCTGCAGGCGGAGGTAGCGTGGATGATTCTTGTTGCTCCATATTGGCTTTGTCAGCTCTGGTTCCCTCTGCTTCAGCTGTTAGTAGCAGAACCCCCGATCCTCTTGCCCCTGAGCTTGCACTTGCTCTCCCAGGATCGGGGCACTCTGGTCCATCCGGACCTCAAGTCTTTGCACCTGCATTCATGGCTCCTTCAGACTTAGCAGTTGCCAGATTTGGGGTTTCCTCTAGGGTAGCTGATGTCCTAGTGGCTGCAAGAAAACCCTCCACTAGGTCCATTTATGCTATGAAGTGGAAGCATTTCTGCCTCTTGGCCTCCACTCGCCACCTTGACCCCTTTACTTGTCCAGTGAATTCTGTTCTAGAATATCTCCTCTCTCTATCTAATTCCGATCCGAGTTACTCCTCTATTAAGGTGCACTTTTCTGCCATCTCTGCATTCCATGCACCTATACAGGGCAAGACCTTTGCTCAGCTGGATTTGTCCCGTACATTTTTACAGGGCATCCTGCATCTGAAACCTCCCATTCAGAACCCAGTCCCTCCATGGGACCTCCTTTTTATGTTAGAGAAGCTTACTTTGCCTCCATTTGAACCAGCCGCAGATTGTGAGCTATGCTTTCTGTCATGGAAAGCATTAATTTTAGTTGCTGTTACTTCTGCTTGAAGGATTTCTGAGGTACAGGCTCTGATGTGTAAAGAGCCTTATTTGGTTTTTCACAAGGTCAGGGTGTCCTTGAGTACAAATCTTAAAGTTTTTGCCTAAAGTGTTGTCAGAATTTACCCTGAACCAGGACATTGACCTGCCTGTGTGTTACCCAGAATATTCCAACAGAGGGGAGGCATTACTACATACTCTGGATGTCCATAGGATGCCTCGTTACTACCTTACCCATACTGGTCCTTTCCGAAAAGCCGACCAGTTATTTGTTTCCTTTGCCCCCAGAACTATGGGGGCGCCAGTTATTAAACAAACGTCTAAGTGGTTAGTTAACTGCATCGTTTACTGTTATCGTAAGTATGACACACCCTTACCGGGTCCGGTAAAAGGACACTCCACCAGGGGTGTTTCTGCCTCATTAGCTTCAATGAGGAATGTGTCCGCAGCAGACATTTGTGCAGCTGCTACCTGGAGTTCTGTTCACACCTTCGTCAAACACCGCAGTTTTGATGTTGCTTCCAGACGTAGGACGGGGTTTGGCTAGGCTGTTCTCCAAGGCCTACTGTCCTGATTTGTTATGTTGGATGCTTTTAGTCTCCTCCCATGCCTGACAACCTCTTCTCCATGACTACTTGGGACTCAGTCCTTATGATTATAGCCTGCTGCAAGAGCTCCAACTCAAAGTAAGATATTACAGTTACGTCAGAACTTACCGTAACAGTAGAGCTTCGAGAAGAACTCTTGCAGCAGGCACTGCTTTCCCTCCCACCTTCCCCCTAGTATTCCTTCTGCTTTTTTCCATTCATGAACCTCGAACTTCCTCGATTCTCCTTCCTTCCTTCCTTGCACCATGTCTCCAGTGGGAGAACTGAGGTGGTGCTGGGGGGCTGCCCCTTTTATACCATTGGCTTACATCAGGGTGGGCTGACATCAGGGGGGTGGTCCCCTGCTGAGGACTGCTAGCTAGAAGTCTTCAGTGGGGTCCTGGTGCCTGGCGACTTAGTCCTTATGGTTATAGCCTGCTGCAAGAGCTCTTCTCGAAGATCTACTGTTACGGTAAGTTCTTACATAACTGTACTTTATCTATCAGGGTGCATTCAGGCTGCAGTGGACAAAACGTTTTCTGTACATTTCCTCCTCTTCTGCTAATTCTGCTAATAGCTGGATAGTGGCCACCTAGCCGGATCGGTCTTCATAGACCTAAGTAAGGCGTTTGATACCGTTCACCACCGCCTGCTTCTGGAACAGCTCCTAATTGCTGGGCTCTTCCCAGACTCCACAGCCTGGTTCAAAAGTTACCTGGGGAACAGATCGCAAAGAGTAAAAATTGCAGGTGTTCTCTCCGACACGTGACCAGTCCACTATGGAGTTTCCCAGGGTTCCATACTGGGGCCCCTTCTCTTCAGCCTATTTCTAAATAACCTCCCCCAGTCGTGCCCGGAACAACTCGTTCTGTACGCCGATGATGCCGTTATCCACGCCACCCATAAAGACCCACTATCCCTACAGAACAAGCTCCAGCTCAGGTTCGCATCCATAGAGAGCTGGTTCAGCAAACAAAGACTCATTCTTAACTATAAAAAAACAAAAGCTATGCTCTTCAGTAACTCGCATAACAAGAGCAGGCAGCATCCACTGACCATTACAAATCACCTTGGACTGGCCATTGAAGAGGTACCCTCATTTAAATATCTCGGATCTCTCTTGACAATAACCTGTCCAATGGAGCCCTTGTTGACAGTGTTGCCGAGAAGGCTAACATGCGACTTGGTCTACTTTATAGACATAGGGCACACCTAACCCCTGAAGTCCTTAGGATCGCTGTCCAAAGCTCGGTAGTCTCCGTTATCGACTATGGCCTCATAATATATGGCTCTGCCACCTCAACAGCCCTCAGACGCATCTCAACCACTCTAAACAAAAGCATGTCGGCTTATAACTCAAACATCGCCTACACATGCTCAGTGACCCCACGCCCAAATTGGTCATTGAATCTATCAAACTGGATAAAATACCAAACTTGCATTATGGCAACGAAGATAACCTTGGGACTTGCTCCCCCTGGTGTCCAAGCCCTCCTCAGCCCTAGTCGAAACCACCGCCATACCAGGGGATCTGACTGTCAACTGCTGCTGATTCCTCAATGCCGTACATCAATGGGTCAACGATCATTTGCCTACAGGGCGCCAAACTGGTTAAATAATCTCAATAGGGAAATCTCCTTCACCCCCAAGCTTGGCCCCTTCAAAACTAGGCTCCACCTCTCTCTCTCTCTCTCTCTCTCTCTCTCTCTGCCTCCAGTACCTGTGACTGCCACATCTAGCCAGCTACCCTAACTACCGCCTCTGTTGCCCAGCACCACAGCAAGCACTTTCCCCCTCTTCTACCCATCCTCGCCCCCCACCACCACCACCACCCCAAAACCCTCCACCTGCACTTCTGTATGTGTTGACAATGCCTTTGGCAGCTTATACCCTCCCTACATCCTATCCACATCTCGTAACGCTGTTGCTCACCAGACCTGTTCTGCCAAAAATGTATACATCGTCTCTGGTAACTGACTGTGAACTTGTTAAACCTGTTATCCTGCCATTAATTACTGTCCATGTTTTTGCCAAAATTGTTGACATCCTCCACTAGTAACTGCTTGTGAACTTGATTAACCTGTTTTTTTCTGCTATAATTTCTGTTGTACCATTTACTATTGTAACTTTGTCGTACTGTCCTCAATCTGACGTGGAACCTTTGTAAAAGAGCCTTGGCTCAAAGGTACTTGTAATCCTAGACTTAAATAAGTAAAATAATTGAGGGCGCTGCTCAGATTGGAGGCGCATGGTGGCAAGATGATTCTCATTGCACCATACTGGCCTCAACAAAGCTGGTTTCCATTGATCAACAAGTTGTCTGAGGCTCCATGAAAGCAACTGCCTCTACAAACAGACCCCTGGTCCATCCCAACCTGCACTCCCTTCATCTCCATGCCTGGCTCCTGAGGAGATAGAAGTGGGCAGGTTTAAGGTTTCCCAGAGAATCTCACAGATCCTCTTTGCAGCGTATAAGCCCTCCACCAGGAAGTCTTACACCACTAAATGGAAGTGCTTTTCAGAATGATGTACTAAGATTTACCTAGATCCATATCAGTGTCACCCGGACTAAGTGTTGGAGTACCTGTTAGACCTTTCAGATGCAGGACTGTAATACTCAAGTATAAAGGTACACCTCTGTTCGCTGTCTGCCTATCATGAGCCAGTCCAGAACATGTCTCTGGCTCAGTTACCACTGCTCAAAAGATTTCTCAAAGGCATTCTTCACACAAGACCCCCAGTTTGGAAACCGGTAGCCGCCTGGGATATTAATCTCGTGCTAGATCTGCTCACTCGTAAACCCTTTGAGCCTCTAGCCACATGAGAATTGAAGTTTCTGTTCTGGAAGATCACCTTTCTGGTGGCCATCATTTCTGCTTGCAGGGTCTCTGAAATACATGCCTTGGTCACAGACCCTCAGTATACCGTCTTTCATAAAGACAAGATGGTCCTCTATATTCACCCTGAGTTCCTACCCAAAGTGGTTTTGGATTTCCACCTCAACCAGCCCTTGGTTCTTCCCACTTATTTCTCTAACTTCCAGAATGAAGTGGAACGCACCCTTCATTCCCCAGACATTGAAAGGGCTCTACGGTTCTATATAGATAGAACCAGGGATATCCGTCAAGACAGGCAACTCTTTGTGTCTTTCAGTGTGGTCTGGCTGGGTCAGCCAGTATCTATCAAATGCATCTCTGCTTGGATAGTGGCATGCCTTCACCATTGCTACTCTATGGCGCAAGTCAAGTTGGAAGGCCATGTGCCCGCCCACTCTACTAGAGTGGTTGTTGCATCTCTGGCAGAGATCCACTCTGTCGCCATTGCCGATATTCGCAAAGCGGCTACTTGGAATTCAGTGTACACTTTTATGAAGCACTGTGCTCTGGACGTCCATTCCAGCCAGCATGCTTCCTTTGGCAGGACAATCCTTAATGGACTTCTGTCCTGAGTGAGCTCCTAACACCCTGCTCAGGGATTTGGTTTTAGCTTGGTATTCTAACCCAGCAGTATGAATAAATGGTGAAGACTTTTAGTCCAGGAAGATATGAAAATTACGTACTCACCGTAAGTCTTGATCTTCTTGGACAAGCCTTTACCATTTATTCATATGCTCACCCACCATCCCTGGAGATCACTCAATTCATTTGTTTCTAGTCTTCACTCCCTCATTTGGTTTGGGCTGTGAAGACATTGCTTAAATTGACCCTTCTGACAAGAGTCAGTTGGGCTATCTTATGTCCTTGTTAGGTTAGGTGTTCTTAGGTTATATTTCACTGCACCTCCTCAGTAAAAAAGGTACTGAGGTGGTTGGAGGGTCCACGCCAAGGTAGCCTACACTGGCTTGAGCCAGTCTTGCAGTGCTGTGCATGCGCGGTCCTACCTCGGTGCTAGCCCTCCTGAAGATTTTTGGCTCCAGCAGGGTCCCAGTGCCTCCGGCTTATAACCCAGCAGTATGAATAAATAGTGAAGACTTGTCCAAGAAGATCAAGAATTGCAGTGAATACATAATTTTCGAATTTTCAGCGTGGTGGTCCTTTGTCCAGAGGCAGACCCCCCACTCCTCAAGGGCTGTCTCTGGCATCCCCCCAGTGTCCGCCCCTGAGCCCGCCACCTCAGGACCCAGGCTGGGCTGGTTTCAGTGAACCCCGAACTTTGAGGTCTTCCAAGTGTCAACCCAACGTCTGTTCTGGCCATCGCCAGGATGAGCGCATGCCACCGGTATTGGACCCAGACAGCGAGACCAATGAGGATGACTTGGTCTGTTTCTGGGTATTCCTCCTTGCCCAGGGAGTCTTCGGATGACTAGGTCCATAAATTCCCCTCCCCCGGACATCATGCATCACATCCAGTCCTGTATGGGCTGAGAAGCTCAGAGGAGCAGGACCCAGAGCGGCGTCACCTGGACAAATATTTAACTCATTACCTCAAATAGCTCCATATGAAGTCCGAACTATCCATTGTTTATCTGACACATAATAGCTGCCCAGGAGGTAATGAGTTGGAAGCCCTCCCTGTGGTGGTGCCATCCATGATTGACTCCTACGAGGATGTCACAAAGGCGGCATGAAATCACCCCTCTTCCACCCCTCCATTGCCTAAGAAGGTGGACCATCTTTACCATGCCCTCTTAGGAAGTTACCCCAAGGCTGATTCAGCGGTCATAAATGCAGTGCATGACCGTACCAAGAAGCCCAAGCAACTTAGTGTTCTTCCCCCAGACAGGAAGTCTCGGCAGCTGGGCCACCTGGGTAATTGCATGTTCGCATCTACTACTCTGGCTATCCAGGCCATCAATTACCTGGCCCATATGGTCCAGTATATTAGAATGTCCTCTGGGACCAGGCTAGGGACCTGGTGCAGGCATTGCCAGAAGACCCCACCAAGACACAGCTCGCCCAACTCATGAAGTCGGGCTCTGACGGTGGCATCTGCCTCTGGTACCATTCTTGGCTTCGGGTCTCTAGCTTTGCCTCAGATGTGCAAGCCACCATTTTGGATGCCCCCTTCCGGGGCTCCGTCCTTTTGGGAGGGATGTCCAGGACATCATCTCCATCCTGGAGGAGTTAGGGCAAGCCCTTAAGTCAGTTCATTCACTCTGCCACACTCAGCCTAGAGCGGGCTATCGTCAGTCCCTTTGTCTGTCCTCCCGCAAGCAGTCCTGAAACCAGTCTGCCAAGCGCCAGAACAAGTGAAAGGCAACAGCGGCCCCTGCAGCTGCTGCCACTAGAGCCCTTGGTCACCTGCGACTGCTCTGCCAGTGCCCGCTCCCACCTCCTGACTCCTTAGCTGACCCCCCCCCCCGTCTGAGACTCTGGAAGAGGTGGTCAGGGGTTGGTTCTCTGCCCACCTGGACGGGTGGCGGGGAATGACCAAAGACAATTGGGTGCTCCAGATCATAGAGCACTGGCACACGCTGAAGTTTCTAGAATTACCTCCAGAAAATTCTCCAGTACCCCCTGGCCCACCTGTCCCTCATCTGGGAGGAGATTCAGGCTCTCCTACAAAAAAAGAGCCATATTGCATGTCCCTCCGACTCAATGGGGACGGGGGTTTTACTCCCACTTCCTCATCCCCAAAAGGACCGGGGATCTTTGGCCCATTCTGGACCTGAGCCATGTGAATCTGTACATCGAGTACAAGCACTTTAGGATGGTCACTCTCCAGGGAATGTTACCCCTTTTGCACCAGTGGGATTGGCTCTGCTTTCCGGACATGCAAGATGCTTACCTGCACATCCATATTTTTCCCCACCCATCGTCGCTTCCTCCGATTCCATTTTCAGCGAGCCCATTTTCAATTCCAGGCCCTCCATTTTGGCCTTTCTTTGGCCCCCAGGGTGTTTACCAACTGCCTGGAGGTTGTGGCAGCAGCTCTGAGGAGGCATGGCTTTTATGTGTTCCCTTACCTGCATGATTGGCTGCCAGCAGCCCCCTCCAGGGACTGCGTGGTTCAGACTCTAGACTACACCTATTCCAGGCTTTGGGGATCACCATCAGTCTGCCGAAGTCCTACCTCTCTCCTTGCCAGCACCGTTAATACATAGAAATTATCCTACACTCTACCCAGGGCAAGGCCTTTTTGCCCAGGGACAGGGCGGAGTGACTGATGGAGCAGGCCTGTCTGGTTTCCTCCAGTCCAGAGGTCCCCACCAGGGTTTTCCTATGCCTTCTGGGCCATATGGCAGTGGCTATTGCCATGGTTCTCCTGGCCCGCCTGCATATGCGAGTCCCTCAGTGTACCTTGCAGATCCAGTTGGACCAATGCACAGATGACGTCAACCGGTTGGTCCCGGTTTCCGACCTGGTCCAGAGGGTTTTGTCGTGGTGGCTGGATCTGGCCAACCTCCTTCAGGGAGTCTCCTTTCAGCTCTCAACCCCAGTCAGATTCTCATGACAGACATCGGCCTGGATGGGTGCTCATCTGGCTAATCACCAGACCCAGGGTACCTGGACGGATGTGGAACAGGGTCTCCATATCATTATCCTGGAGCTGCGAGTGATCCTTTGCGCTCTGCAGGCCTTTCAGATTCATCTCCTCCCTGGTCCACTGCTGGTGCAGACAGACAACATGTGTGTGGTGTATTACATCAACAAGCGGGGAGACCATTCTTACCCCCTGTGTAAGGAGGCGATGAGAGTCTGGTACTGGGCCATCAGGCACGGTGTGGAACTCTTGTCCGTACACGTTCCAGGCAACCAAAACATCTTGGTCGACAGTCTCAGCCGCTCCTGGTCGCAGGCTCACGAGTGGGACTTCAGACCTCAGTGGTCGAAGATCTCTTCGACAGGTAGGGTCTCCCAGAGTTGGACCTTTTTGCATCCCCAGTCAATGCAAAACTGCTGCTTTTCTGCTCGCCTGATCCCGGGCCTGGAGTTTTCTGGTGAGACGCATTGTCCCTCTCTTGAAATGGTAGGTTTCTGTACGCCTTTCGTCTCTTCCCATTTCTACAGAGGGTTTTGCTCAAGCTCCAGTGGGAAGGAGTGGAGATGATTCTCATGGTTCCTTTCTGGTCACATCAGATTTGGTTCCCCTTGCTACAGCAGCTGGCGGTGAAATCTCCGGTGCCCTTGACTCTGTGCACTGGCTTGCTCTCCCAGGACCAGGGCACTCTAGTCTATCCGGACCTCAAGTCTCTGCATCTCCATGCATGACTCCTGTAGACCTAGCTAATCACCCACTTTGGAGTGTCATCTAGGGTCAGAAATGTCCTGGTGACTGCTAGCCCTCTAACAGAGCCACTTACACTATGAAATGGAAGCATTTCTCCTTTTGGGCTGCTGCTCACCAGTTGGACCCTTTCACCTGCCTGGTGACTCAGGTGTTGGAATACTTTCTTTCCCTTTTGGACTCCGGCTTATTTATTTATTTAGTGATTCAGAAAAGACCTTTGAGCTCAAGCTCTTTTATAAAGGTTCCATGTCATAGATTGAAAAACAAAGAACAATAGGAGAAAGCAAAGGTACATTACAATGAACGATACAGCTTGGATTCAGAACTTACAGAATAACTCAAAACACAGGTACAAGTTAAAATAACCAGAAAAACACTTTATGAGGGCACTCCTCACTCAAGGTGCATCTTTCTGCCATCTCTGCGTACCATGCGCCAATCGAGGGCAAAGCTGTCACCCAGCTGGAAGTGTCCCGAACCTTTCTGCATGGCATCTTGCATCTGAAACCTCACATTTTGGACCCAGTCCCTCCATGGGACCTCAATTGTATGTTGGAGAAACTCACTTTACCTCCCTTTGAACCAGCCCTAAGTTGCGAGCTGCACTTTCTGTCGAGGAAAACACTCCTTTTGGTTGCTGTTACTTCTGCTCGAAGGATTTCCGAGCTCCAGGCTCTTATGTGTAAGTAAGGAGCCTTATTTGTTTTTTCACAAAGACAGGATGTCCTTACATACTGCTGCTAATTTTGTACCCAAGGTGGTATCGGAGTTTATTTTGAATCGGTCCATCCACCTTCCAGTTTATTTTCTTGAGTATTCCAATCAGGGGGAGGCCTTGCTCCATCCTTTGGATGTACATAGGATGTAGCAGTACTATATGAACCGCACACAAAACCTTTCAGGAATTCTGATAAATTCTTTGTTTCATTAGTCCCTAAGAGAGAGGGCGCTCCTGTTTCCAAACAGTGTTTGTCTAAGCTGTTAGCGAATAGCATTGTTTATTGCTACTGTCAGTACAACAAGGCCCTTCTAGGAGTGGTTAGAGGTCATTCCACCAGGGGTATGGCTGCCTCTACGGCTTGTTTCAGGAATGTGTCTGCTGCTGACATATGTGCAGCCGCCACCTGGAGTTCTGTCCACACCTTCACCAAGCATTACAGTCTGGACATTGCCTGTAGGCACAGGGCCGATTTCGGCCTAGCAGTACTTCAGGGCCTTCTCTCCTGAGCTCTTGGCTGCTGATCTGTCCTTCTTCTGGTGTTGTTCTCATGGTGATACCCATTACTGCTTGGGACTCGGTCCTGCCGGTGTGGCCTGCTGCAAGAGCCTTCCTCGAAGTAAGATAGTACAGTTGTGTAAGAACTTACTGTAACAGTAGATCTTCGAGAGAAGCTCTTGCAGCAGGCCCTACTTTCCCTCCCTCCTTCCCCCTGCTGCTCTTTGTTCCTCTCACACTGCTTCTGCCTTTCTTTTGGCTCTCAGGAACCTCCTCGGTTCTCCTTTTGCTGCCTGTTTGGGGTCTCCAGTGGGAGAACTGAGGTAGGTGTGGGGGACCACCCACCTTTATAGGATAGCCTGATGGCGGTGGTCAGTCCCCGTGGTAGACTGCTACCTAGATGTTTTCCATGTGGTCCTGGTGCCTGATGGCTTAGTCCTACCGATGTGGCCTGCTGCAAGAGCTTCTCTCAAAGATCTACCGTTAAGTTAAGATCTTACTTCGAGAGGGCTCTTGCAGTAGGTAATTACATAAAGGACTGACGCCGGCCGGTGGCAGGACCCCACGGAAAAATTTCTAGCTAGCAGTCCTGGTAAGAGGACCACCCCCATGTCAACTGGACCGCGCCATACCGACGGCCGGGTATAAAGGGAGGTCATCCGACGCCCGCCTCAGTTCTTCTCGCCAGCTCGCGTAGCGCCTGCTGTGAAGTTCATATTGCCTGTCGTGGAAGACGCTCTTCTTGGTGGCCATTACTTCTGCTCGCAGAATTTCTGAGCTCCAGGCCCTGATGTGCAAAATCCCTTATCTGATTTTTCACAAAGAATGAGTAGCTCTTCGCATGAATCCTAAGTTTAAATTTTTCCATGGGGTTCTGCCACCGGCCGGCGTCAGTCCTATATGTAATTACCTACTGCAAGAGCCTCTCTTGAAGATCTACTGTTATGGTAAGTTCTTACGTAACTGTACCTTCTTGCATAACTGTACTTTCGTAGAGCTGTCCTGGACACAACCTGTGCTAGGGCCATCCTCCTAGACAGCAGAGTACTAACAGTTTTGCAGATGGCATGTTAAATCATGGATTGCAAGACTGTGCAAGCCATTCCATGCAACACATGCTGGTCTGATAGCCTCCTCAGTGTTCACAGTGCTTCTGGCATGATGGCAGATGAGGACAACTCGGTGGATGCTCAGTACCCAGTGGTCGCAGGCATTGCATCCTCACAACTACCCCATTCAGGTAGCCAAACCTCTAGGGTGGGCCCTGAAGTGGTAGTCAGTGGAGGACAACCTCCTCCATGGCTTCTCCATCTACCCACCAGAGCCACAGTTAATCCTCTCCTCGGATGCCTCCCTGCTGGGGTGGGGAGCCCACTACAGGGCCTGAGGAAAAGGTGTTTGAGACCTGTCAGAGTCACTTCTCCACATCAGTGTGCTGGAAATTCGAGCAGTTCTGTATGGCCTGAAAGCTCTAGCTGACATGGTATGCCGAATGACTGTTCTCCAGACAGACAAGCCATTCATGTATTATATCAACAAGCAAGGATGAACACCCTCTTATCCTCTCTGCAGAAAGGCAATCAGAGTGTGAGAATGGTGCCTGGAACAGGGGATCCTGCTCCAAGCAGTCTACCAGCCAGGGGTCCAGAACAATCTGGCAGATGAGCTCAGTCAAACAGCCCGATTCTCATGAGTGGCCACTAGCACCAGACATCATGAGATCGCTTTTCAACCAGTGAGGAACCCAAGATGTGGACCTTTTTGTGTCCCTACACACAGCCAAACTGCCTCGATTCTGCTTCAGAAGCCCAGGACATGGTGCTTTCTGTCAGGATGCATTCAGACTGTAATGTCAAAATCTATTTCAGTATGCATTCTCTCAATTCCCCCTCATCCAAAGAGTGTTATTCAAACTGTAGGCACTGGTGGAATAAAATGATTGTAGTGGCCCCCTGCTGGCCTCATCAGAGATGCTTCCCTGCATTGCCTCGACTTTCATTCAGCAAACAGAGGATTCTACCACGTCCACTCCAGATGGACTTATTGAATCAAGGTCAGCTGATCCATCCCTGCCTGTGCTCCCTTCATCTCTAGACCTGACTCCTGAAGAGAGAGCATTGAACAGGTACAAGGTATCTCAGAGGGTCTCTGAATTACTTTTGGCTGCCCATAAACCTTCCACCAGGAAGACATGCACAGCCAAATGGAAAAGATTTCTCATCTGGTGCTCCAAAATCTCTATGGACCCCTTCAGGTGTCCACCTGACATTGTTCTGGAGTACTTACTGGACCTTCCTGAAGCTGGCCTGCAGTATTCTACAGTTAAAATCCATCTGTGTGTTATTTCAGCATGGCTGAAACCCATGGGTACCCTCTACCTAGCATGTTTGCTACTTTTTTAGAGATTCCTCAAGGGTATTTTTGCACGCAAGGCCTCCCAGCAGGAAACTGGTGGTTCCCTGGGACAGCAGCCTTGTGCTGGATATGCTCACTTGCAAGCCTTTTGAACCCATTGCAACTTATGACTTAAAGTTTCTAACTTGGAAAGCAGCATTTCTGGTAGCTATCGCCTTTGTGCGCAGAGTATCTGAATTCCTTGCTTTGGTCACAGATCCTCCGTATATTGTTTTCCATAGAGATAAGGTAGTTTCTTCCTAAAATGGTGGTGGGAGTTCCATCTTAATGAGGCAGTATAATCTTGCCTACCTACTTTGCCAACTTACAGAATGAGGGAGAAATCTCCACTAACTGGATAAGAGGGTCCGTAGGTTTTACCTGCACAGGACTGAGGACTTCAGACAGTCTAAACTGTGTCTCTTTTTACCCTAATTGTAAGGGACAGCCTGTTACAGTCAATTGCTTTTTTGCCTGGATTGTAAATTGCCATCACCAGTGCTATGCTATGGCTCTGGTTAAATTGGAGGGCAGCATATGTGCCTACTATACCAGAGTGGTTGCCACTTCTCTGGAGAACATTTGCTCCATGCCTGTTGTCGAAATTTGCAGAGTTGTAACTTGGAGCACAGTGCACAGCTTTACCAAGCTCTGTGCCTTGATGTCCATGCCAAGCAGCTTGCTACTTTTGGCAGGGCAGTTCTGAATTGATTATTATCCTGAGTGAGCCCTGAGCTCCGGCCTCTCTGGTCTGGGGGCCTTCCTCTGAGCTAGACACTCTGACCAACAAGTGGGAATCTGTGGTGAAGATTGATTCTTGGAAGATATTAAAATTACATACTTACTGTAATTTGTGATATTCAGAATATCTTCACCATTGATTACCACAGCTAACCACCATCCCTGAGACTCACTCCAGTACTGTTCTGTAGTGGTCTTCATCTCATTGTACTTAGTTTGGGCTGTGAAGGCAGTGTATTACTGGATCTGGTGGTCTTTCTTACATGGACCACCAGGGCTATCTTATATCTCAGGTTAAGTACATAGGTTACTAGTTAGGTTCATGCTGCTCACCTCCTCAATAAAAAAGGTACTGAGGTAGTTGGTGGCTGGTGCCGCTGTATGCCAGCAGGCACATATGTTAATGCATGATGATGCATGCACAGTGCTTGCCGCGTCATCAGCCCCTACTAGAAAAGTTTTAGCTCCCTTGGGTTCTTAACACTGCCAGGACAGACCCAAAGGTGGTAATCAATGATGAAAATAATCTGGAAGAATTACTGTAAGTACATAATTTACATCATATCAAGGGCCCCTTCCCCCTCCTTAGCTCCCCACATCCTCTTTTAATTGCACCCTTATAGCTCTGCTTTCCCTGTTGTTTTAGGGTCCTTGTCCCTAGTACTTTGCCAGTGTCTCTGATGCTGTTCCTTGGGCATAGATCCTTCTCATAGGGTACCCCAAACTGAATTGCTTTGGGATCTCTTTTACACACCTGATATCTTCACCCCCCCCATCCGTCCTCTCAGACCACACCTCTTATGTATGTCCTACCCTCCCTTAGTCCTGCATTGCCCCTTTGTTTAACGTTTTCTCTTGTCAGTACAGAGCAGTGCCTTTTCTAGTATCATGGATATGTTGTTCTACCCACACTTGTTGGCATGTCCTTTCCATTTAAGAATCTTGCCAGAAGATCTAAAAGCTGGCTCCTCCCACCCACCCGGGTGATATATCCCTCGGCTCTACCCCATGATGGCAGATCTTCCTTTACGCTGGAAGATTCAGGTTCCCTCCTTATCGCTCACGCGTTACTATAGGCCCTGGTGCATAAATCTATGTAATTACCCTAACTTAGACTCATTAGAGTTTCTCCCAGTTGCTTCGCGATCTCGACCGTGATGGAGGACAAGTCCTTCCCTGGTTTCCACTGCTGCCCATGTGGGCAAAGGATGTCTCGGACCAACCCACATGCCTCATGCATTTTATTGTCTGGGTCACGATCATGACACCCAGGCGTGCGAAATGTGTTGCGCTTTTCATCCAGATGTTTTGGATGATTGTCTCACATGACTGCAGTTGGGCAGACCAGGAAAAACAGAACCCGCCAGTCAGATCCAAGGAAGCCCGTTGGGCGGTCTCCATGGCTGCTGGGTCTGCTGAGCAGCTTGAACAGATGAAGGCCTTTGAAGAGGAAGTGGCTCGGGCTGCTTGATCAGTCCTCTTCTGTCAATCTTTGTCCTGCTCAACCTGGGTTCCACCTTCTCAGGCTCCTTTCGGGAGATGTGTCAGTCCCTCTCTACCAAGGGAGAGGGCCCCTCGGGCACGCATGTCTCTCGGTCCCGTAAGAAGGACAAGGAGCAAAAGGAAGGATCTTCTTGCTGACAATGTTCTTGGGATCTCGGTCCCAGGAATCTTCTGTCTCGACTTTGGTCGAAGTTGCGGTCTCAGTTGCTGGCTTCACGATACCCCTGTCAGGGCAGCCGACTAAGACGTGGGACGATGATCTGGTCGAGATTATTCTCGATCCCGTCGACACTCCATTGCTCAGTGAGGCCGACAACTCCTTATTCAGGACCCTGGTCCTACCTGTACCCACCAAGGAGGAGACCCAGCCCGCTGGGAATCCCCTCAGGGTCCCGGTCCACGACCAGGAAAAGCCGCATCATCTCCGAATCCATGGGGATGCCCTTAGAACCCATTCAGAAATGGGCCGAATACCCCCTCACTGACATCCTCAAACGAGGGGATTCACCGATGGAGGCTTTCCGAGTGGCTGAAGCCATTTTTGGTCCGGCTTTGGAGCTGTGGCAGCACCCTGCCTCCTGCCCTCAGCCTGAATGGCCTGCAAGTATGCAGTACCCCTTGTTTCCCTTTCAGGCTTCACAGAGCACCCCGCAGCCGAGGGATTGGTGGCTGAATCTGTGTTCAGGCGCTTGGGTAATTCGGGAGACAATGATAGACCCCCGGACAGAGTCCAAAAAATTGGACCATTCGGCCCGGAAAGTCTATCCACCTCTTCGCTGGGCCTTTGTCAGGCAAGTTGCCATCATCATGGCACATTTTTCTCATGCCCTTCTGGGCTCTCTAGATGAGGTTCTTCCTCACTTCCTCGCAGACCTCCCAACCATGGTCAAGCAAGTCCACGACCAGAGCAGGGCAGTTGTGAAGCAGCAACTCCAGATGACTCTGGACCTCGAGGACTCCTGTGCCCACTCAGTGGTGGCCGCAGTTGCCATGCACCACGGGGCTTGGTTGAGGGTCTCCACCTTCATGGCAGACACTCAGCACAAATTGACAGACGTCCCTTTCCTGAGTACCAACCTTTTTGGCCCAGGTGTGGATGGTCACCTCCAGTGCATAAAAAAGTCCAGTGCCACCTTGGACTCTGTGACTTCTGCTCAGAAGGAATCCCAGGGTTCCAAAAAGCAGAAGAGAAAGCCTTTTTGGCCTTCTGCCCCTGTGGCCAAGCAGCCCCATTTCCAATCGGGGCAGCAATAGCAGCAGGCTCAAGGTTGGTGCCCTCGGCCAATGTCCAGGCCCCCTGCAGCTGTAAACCTGGAGGACAGGATTCCGGTGGTCCCCAAACTGGACCCTCTTCCTCCAAGCCTGCCCAGTGATGGGATGGAGGTGCCCAAACCCATACCCATCACACCAGCTCTGGGTCCTCCTGTGGGGGCCCGGATCTGCCACTTCCTGGTCCGCTGTTACAATGGACAGGTGGGTTTTAGAAGTGGTCAGCCAGGGACTGCCTCTGGAATTCGAGCAGTACCCACGAAGCCGAGCCCACGCCCTAGGGAGGAAATGGTGTCCATACACACTCAGTCGGCTCTCCGAGATGACATCGCCCAGCTCCTCCGCAAGGAGGTGGTGGCCAGAGTCGCAGACCCCCCTGTCAACCCAAGGTTTGTTTCCAAATATTTCCTGGTCCCAAAACGGATGGGGGGCTGGCATCCCATTCTAGCTCTGCACGACCTGAACCAATTTCTCAGCTCCCGCACATTCAGGATGGTAACTCTGTCTCAGATCATACCATCTCTCGAGCAGAACATGGTTTTGCTGTCTGGATCTCCAGGATGTGTTCTTTCATGTCCCGATCCGTCTGTCTCTCACCGAAGGTTCCTCCATTTTCGAGCTGAGGGAACCCTCTTTGAGTTCCGAGCCCTGCTGTTTGGCCTGTCATTAGCCCCTTGGGTATTCACCAAATGCATTGCAGTTGTGGTGATCACCTTGGTCGGGGGTGGTGGGGTCAGAGTGTACTCCTATCTCAACGACTGGCTCATAGCGGGTCCTCCAGACAGGAGGTGGAGAAGTCCAGGGATCTGGCCCTCCAGACCTGCATTGAACTTGGCCTCCTGGTCAACGAGACCAAGTTGGAACTCGTACCTTCACAGGTGATCTGTTTCATCCTGGCAGAGCTCGACTGTTGCCGAGCCAGAGCCTGGCTCCCGACGGACAGGACAGAAGTTCTCTCCTGCTTTGCCCAGTTATTTCTGGTTGGGAACTTGCGCCCCACCTGGAACTTCCTGCACCTTCTGGGGTACATGGTGGCCTGCACCTCCATGGTCCGTTGGACCTGGTGGCATATGTGCCCCTTCAGTGGGAGCTGGCCAGCCAGTGGACTCGGCCACATGGTCACTTAGACCAGCTGGTCACTGTGACTCAGAAGATGTGGGACGCTCTCCAGTGGTGGACCGTCCTAGCACACTTGCAGAAAGGGATCCCATTTGTCCGTCCCGAGCCAATGGTCATTCTCGTGACCGATGCCTCTCTCATGGGCTGGGGTGCCCACACGGAGAATCACAAAGTCCATGGGCTTTGGACCCCCGAGGAATCCCGATGTCATATCAACCTGCTGGAGCTCAGAACAGTCTGGCTGGTACTGTCAGCATTCACTCCACTCCTTTGAGTTAGGTGGTGCAAGTCCAGACAGACAATACCATGACTATGTACTATCTCAACAAGCAGGGCGGCATGCACTCCCAGCCTCTGTGCAGGCAAGTGCTCCACATCTGGACCCTCGTGAGCTGACTGGAGGCATATCTTCTAGCCATCCATGTGGCTGGAGCTTCAAATCAACTGGCGGATGCTCTCAGCTATGTGGGCAAGGCGTCCCACGAGTGGTCACTCGATCCAGAGGTAGTACACAGCCTGTTCTCCCACTGGGGCAAACCTCGGGTCGATCTGTTCGCCTCAAGGGAGAATACAAAGCTGAGTCTACGTCATGCCCACCCCCCTTAGCAGGGCTTGCTGCAGGGGGATGCCTTCTCGAGGCCGTGGACCCCAGGCCTCTTCTGGACTTCCAGAACCCTGACTCCCTCTACTCAGAAATCTCTTCCTTGGATGAGGACCTGCCTCTGCCAGTTGCCACTTCTCCTCCTGATGACCCGTCCTTTAGTGAGATGATGGTCCAAATACAAAAAGTCATGGGGTTCTCTACCACAGAACATGACAATCAACGTAAGGATATGGCAGAATATCCGGAACTGCCAGAGGAGCCGGCTTTAGTGGTGCCCCCACTGATTCCAACCTATCAAAATGCCATGCTGGCTGCCTGGCATCAACCATCAGCTATTACTTCTGTCCCACGAAAAGCAAATCACTTCTGTCAGGCTCCCCTGGATCATCCCTTTCTGTCCACTATACCAGAAGTGGATTCAGTGATCATTACTGCCGCTCATGATCGTACTAAAAAACCCAAACACATGAGTTCCTTACCACCTGATAAAGAGTCTCGAAGGATTGACTACCTGGGGAAAAAGGGTTTTGTCTCAGGTACCATGAATATTCGAATTCTGAACTGTATGGCACATATGGTTGAATACCAGTGTACCCTTGGGGCTTCGGCCATAGACATTATCAATAAACTTCCTCCTTCCCAGGAAAAGGACACGTTCTAGGAGCATGGATATGTTGTTAATCCGAACTCTCTGGCATGTCCATGTAAGTTATTTTACTGTGCCTTGTATATCTGTAAATTTTGTATATATCTCTTATTTATTTGATTGTACTAATTTTATGCTATTCTCATGTCTTTGTAAAAAAACTTGTACCCTTATTTGTATGACCACTCAGGTCCATCTTGTAAATGAGCTACGCTCAATGATGTTCGCCTGAATAAATAAAGATTTTGATTGATTGATTGATGTCCCTTTCCCCTTTGAATCTGGCCAGAAGTCTTCAAGCTGGCTCCTCCCACCCACCCGAGTGGTAAATACCTTGGCTCCACCCCAAGACGCCAGATCTTCCTTTCCGCTGGAAGATTCAGGTTCCCTCATGCTACTCTAGCAATCCGTAGGCCCTGGATTCGCAACGTCGGTTTTCACCACAAATTTCACTTAAACTCGTCAGAGTTCACAACTCCGATCAAAGCGCATCGGACATGGAGGACAAATTGTCCCCCGGATTCCGCCGGTGTACCTGCAGCCAGAAGATGTCGCACACCAATCCCCACCTCTCATGTGTCTATTGCCTAGGTGTCATACATGATACCATGTCTTGTACGTTTTGTTTGGCCTTCATCCCAATGTTCTGGACGACCGCAAGGCGTGCCTAAAATTGGGGAGACCGGAGCTTAGAAACCCGCCGGTGAAATCGAAAGAGGTAAGCTTGAAGACTTACGGCCAGATTTAAAGGGGAAAGGTACATGCCAGAGTGTGGATGAACAACATATACCACTCCTAGAACTACTGTTACAGGTGAGTAACTCTTTCTTATTGGCCACAGTGTCCACTAGCAATTCTATCTCCCATCACCTGCTCAGGTCAGGATATGATGCCATAGATACCTCAGCCCGAATCTCAGCTACTGAAGTCTCTCTGCGTCGCCATGCTTGGCTTCCCATTTCAGGTTTTGCTCCTGATATACAACATAAAGTAGCTAATGCACCCTTTAATGGGTCCAAACTATTTGGGCCAGGTACTCAAATGTTGTTAGACGACCTGCAGGCATCAGGCAGAATCCTTCGTACGGTACATGGCATATACCATACTCCGCAGCCCACCTATCGTATGCAAAATTCCTCCTGTTCCAAAAGAGGTGGAAAATGCATGGCCTATAACAGAGGTAGCTTTCGAGGTCGTGCCCAAGCAGCAAGAGGCAACACTTCTGCCGCTCGTGGCTCCCATGCCCGTCCCTTGGGATGGGCCAGCAACCCAGTACCCAGTGACCTATCAGGGCTTAACCCTCGCCTCCTCGACCAGGCCCCGGAGGCTGTAGAGGGTCGTTTTGCCCTCCATCTGGAGGCCTGGAATATGATCAGTTTGGACAAATGGATACGTCAGATCATCCAAAGGGGACACACTCTGGAATTCCGGTGATCCATTATCCTCCAGATCATGCCCTATCCTTCAAGAAAAATTGAAGGCTCTTTTAGCCAAACGGGCTGTTCTACCAGTGCCCCTTCCAGAACATCAAATGGGATTTTACTCCCACTTTTTTCTGGTACCCAAGCAATCTGGAGATCTCAGACCAATACTAGACCAGAGACACCTGAATCAATATATTCAGTACAAACATTTTCACATGATAACTCTTAACTGCCATCATACCTATCCTAAAACAAGCAGACTGGCTGTGTGCCCTGGATATGAAGGATGCCTACTTACATATCCCCATTCATCCTGTCCATTACAAATTTCTGTGCTTCCACCTTCTGGGTCAAAATTATCAGCTCTGAGCACTCCCTTTGGGCCTCTCATCGGCCCCAAGAGTGTTCACCAAATGCCTGGTGGTGGTAGCAGCACTTTGTCTTCCCATACCTAGACGATTGGCTAATCAAAGCAGAATCCAGAGCAGCTCTGCTTGCCTCCCTAGCCACTACTCTGAGCATGTTCAATGACCTAGGGATAGCAGTCACTTGGCCACAGTCCAGTCCAAACCCAACGAAGTCTCTCCCAATACATCGGAGCTGTTCTAGGCACAGTCACAGCCAGAGCTTACCTTCTGCCTGCTCGTCAGAACACTCTTATATCTCTGGCTTCGCAAATACAGACTCAAAAAATAGTCACAGCCAGACAAATACTGAGACTTCTGGGTCACATGTCTGCTGCCATCCTGATTTTGGCATTCGCCCACCTTCACATGAGACCTGTCCAGTGGACCCTGCAGAATCAATGATCTCAAAGAACTGGACAGTTCAATGACACAATCAGGGTTACTCCTCTGAAGTCACCCCTGACTTGGTGGACAATCAAAACCAATTTGTGTCAAGGATTGCCTTTCCGCTCCCTCCCTCCCATGCAGACGTTAACCACGGGTGCTTCCCTGGACAGATGGGGCGCACACTTAAATCCTTATCAGATCCTTATGAACCACCTCTTCCCATCACTCTCATATCAGTCTCCTCGAGATGAAAGTGGTCCGTCTCGCCCGTCGGGCATTCCAGCCCTACCTCAAGCTAAGAACATTGCTGATTCAATCAGACAAGATTACAGTGCTGTTTTACCTCAACCAACAAGGGGTCACGAGATCACGCACCCTCTGCACAGAGACCCTTGCTGTCTGGCAGGAAGCCATCAGACAACAACTAACGCTAACGGCCGTCCACCTACCGGGACAGTGCAATCAGTTAGCAGACCGGCTAAGTCGCCAGTTATCCGCTCACGAATGGACACTTCACAAAGAAGTACTCCAAGAAATCTTCGACCTATGGGGCACTCCACAGATGGATCCGTTTGCCTCCCCAGTTAATCACTAGCTCCCCACTTACTTCTCCATTATCCCGAGCAATAAGGGACAATCTATAGATGCCCTGTCCCAACCTTGGACAGGACTCTACTTATATGCCTCCCCCCCCCCACCCCATCCCTCTCTTGCATCTGACTCTATTGAAACTTCAAATGGAGCTGGCCACCATAATTCTCATAGCACCAATGTGGCTGCATCAACCATGGTACCCTGTACTCCAACAGCTGTCAGTAAGGGAACCCATTCAGTTGCCAGTCAGATCTCCTGACTCAGTGCCATGGATCCCTCCTGCACCCCAGCCTGAAGACCCTTTATCTTCACGCTTGGCTTCTGAGGACACATTCATAAATAGACTCCAAGTGTCCTCTTCTGTTGCCAACATTCTCCTGGCTGCTTGTAAACCAGCAACCAGAGCAACATATAATTCCAAATGGAAATGCTTTTCCATATGGTCTGCCTCTCACTCCCTGGACCCTTACTCTTGTCCACTGATGAAGGTTTTAGATTACCTGGCCTCATTATCAGAGTCAGGCTTAAGTTACTCCTCCAACAAAGTCCACCAGGCTGCCATATCGGCATTCCATGAATCTTTAGATGGCAAACTTCTGTACCAACATCATTTAGCCAAGTTGTTTTTGAGAGGAATAATACATATTAAGCCTCCTATTAGAAGACCCACTCCTCGTGGGATCTCAGTTTCATTATAGAAAAACTGACCCTCGAACCTTTCGAGACAGCAGTAACATTTGATCTCCATTTTCTTTCATGGAAAACGTTATTTCTAGTGGCTGTTACTTTAGCTCGCTGTATTTCCAAGCTTCATGCCCTCATGTGTAGAGAACCTTACTTGATTTTCCACAAGGCCAGGGCGGTCCTTTGTACCAACCCATCCTTGCTTCCTAAAGTAGTCTCTGAACATACTCTAAATCAGTCCTTGAGCTTCCGGTTTACTACCCTGACTACTCCAATACCGGTGAACATCTCTTACATACCTTAGATGTCCATCGTATCCTGTGCTATTACACTAATCGTACCCAGTCGATTATGAAAACATCTCAATTGTTTGTCACCTTTGCCTCTGGCAGAGAAGGGCTTCCCATTGATAAATGAACCCTGTCTTCGTGGTTGGTGAATTGTATTACTTTTTGTGTTACAAAAAGTAGAACAAGACTGTACCTGGACCTGTCCAAGCCCACTCCACTAGAGCTATGGCGGCTTGCTTCAAAGTCATCTCCATTTCAGATATCTGCAATGCAGCTACCTGGTCCACAATACATACTTTCACAAGGCATTGCAATCTTGATATTGCCTCGAGACGTAGGACGGCTTTCAGCCGTGCAGTCCTACAAGGTCTCCTATCGTAATTGTCCTCCCATATGGACATAACTGCTGGGGATTCTCCCAAAAGTAATTACCTACTGCAAGAGACCATTCCGTGGAAGATAGTGCAGTTATGTAAAGTCTTACCGTAACAGTAGACCTTCAAGGAATGTCTCTTGCAGTAGGTGCAGTCCCGCCCTCCATCCCCCCTCCTTCTCTTAACAGAGCAAATTCTGATCCAGTGACTTAGGGTTGGGACTCCTTGATACCTCGGCTTCCCCTTGGTCCTCACTTTTGCGAGCTGAATCCAGCGGGGAAACTGAGGATACCAGGGACCGTCCACACTTATATAGGAAGCAGGAAGCTGATGTCATGTGTAGGCGGTCCCTGGTGAAAACTACTAGAAGAGCTGCCGTGTGACAGCGCCCTCTGCTGGAAACTCCCAGAAGTAATTACCTACTGCAAAAGACATTCTTTGAAGATCTACTGTTACGGTAAGACTTTATGTAACTGCACTTTAGAGGAGTGGTATATGTTGTTCATCTGCACAAACCCACCCGACCTCCCCGGCTTCGACACACAACCCTTTGCTTCCAGCAGGCAAAGATCTGGTGTCATGGGGTAGAGCCGAGGGATATACCACCTGTTGGGTGGGATTAGCCAGCTTTTAGACCTTCCAGCAAGATTCTTAAAGGGAAAGGACATGCCAACAAGTGTGGATGAACAACATATACCACTCCTAGAACTACTGTTACAGGTGAGTAACCTGTTTTTATCTGATCCTTCCTGTGTTCCCTTGGGTTTGCCACTTATGTATAGTAATGCACCCTTGGCTGGAGAACCCCACGACTTACTTGTTCCCCTGCCTTACTTAGGTCAGGATTCTCTGCAGTTCCTTCTGACTCCTATGCGGACACAGTCCTTTTTTTTTTGTAGATTCTTTTTCTCTGACACCTACCTGGAACTGTCTCTGGCTACCCCGCTCACTTAACCGCTCTACTGCCCACTGTGATCCCCGTCATCTTCAGAGACGTTACAACTCCCCGGGGACGGGGGCCCTACAGCTCCAGGGAGATTGAAGGGGCAGTGACGGGGAACCAGCATTGGGCGTGTGGCGGCAGCACTGGAGGAGCCGTCGCCTATCCGGTAGGTGGGGGCTTTTTTTCCCCCTTTTACATGCCCTCTTCCCCCCTCCCTCATGCGTGGTGCATGCCCCCGACTTCTCAGCACACGGCAACCCTGCCAGCGTCGGGCCACACTGAGAATGTGCAGTCCAATGCTGTGCGGTGCTCCTGGTCTCCACCAGGGGCTGCCGGAACACCGGACATCCCCATTGCCCCTCCCTGGGAGAGGAGAGCAGCCTGCAAGTGACTGAGTTCAATCCCTCCTGTCGACTACGGTGCCTCAAATCACGCCCCGAACCCTGACGGTGTGGCGTGAGGTGGCGCCCAGCGCCTCAACCTCAGCTCCACCGGCCAGTACACAGTCCTTCTTGTGGTACTCCCCTCTGGATCAGTTAATGCAAGAGGTTGATTGGAACTTTGGGAGTTAAATAGTGGAATGCTAGGACTGTTTTGCCTCTAGCAGAGCATGCCCCTCACCTGCCCAGCATGACCTTCCTCCTGGTGACCTCCCTTAATGTGGTTCCACGCAACAAATTTGAAAATTAGGCTGTTAATGCAGTAAACTAAAAGCCGATTAACAGCTTACCCTCCCCTTTACCATAATGCAGCTCAGCTAGCCCTGCGTGTAACACTCTTTTCCATGTTCCCCCCCTCCCCCCGGCATCCTCAGTGCACTGTAGTTCTAGACTGTTAAACAGCCTCCCAGCTTAGCTGAGCCTCTTGGTTTCTTTAAAAAACAAAGGGGTGAGCAGTTGTTACTGTACATATGTCATGCTGTACATGTTACTGAATTTGTAACTGTACAATGATTGCATTTATCTAATTACTGTGGTGATTTGAACTCTGTGTGCTGTACCTAGGCATGTGGCTTGTCTCAGTCCTCTTGCCTAGCAAAACAAGTGAATAAAAAGAATAAAAGAAATAAAACCATTATAGTTAGGGTTCATAAGGCCCTTATGTTGAACCCATATGTCTGGCTGTTTACAACTCAAGAGTCTTTGGACCTACAGTAGGGCCCTAAAAATGCAAATATTCATTTTAAGATTTTTTGGTCACCTATAGCTAAAAATTAAAAATACAAATATTCATTTTAAGACTTTTTGTCATTTAAAGCTTAAACTGACATTTGAAACCTGAAATATGTTTGTTCCTGTCCCATGTGTGGTGCTGCTTTTGGTGTTTTGGAATGAAAAAGTAAAATAAAAAAAGTTAAAAACAGAATAAAGTATCGCTGACCACACATTAAAAAAAGTATTTTTTCATAAGGTATTTTCACATGCCACAGTGGAACCGTGATCGCAGTCATCATGCCATTCAAATGCTGTTTTCACCTGTCAAAATCAGGAAGTTAAAGATGTGTTCTCAGATTTGGGAACACATCTTTACTTCCTGGTATCATACATAGATACATAGACAGTGTCGGCAGATAAGGGCCTATGGCCCACCCAGTCTGCCCATTTGAGCTTGTAAGTTCAGTTTGTTTTCCTAGAAGTCTGTTGCCCCTTACCCCTGACCTCCAGAATTCCTTTTGTCTATCCCATGTATTCTTAAATCCCGTGATTGTTTCAGCCCCACCACTTCCTCTGGCAGGGTGTTCCACTTGTCCACCACCCATTCTGTGAAGAAATTCTTTCTCATGTTTCCTCTGAATCGTCCTCCCTCCAACTTCATCCCATGCCCTCTAGTCCTGGAACATCTTTTTCGCTTTAAAATAGTGTTTTCCTGCACCCTGTTCCTCCCTGTAAGATACTTGTATGTCTCTATCATATCCCCTCTCTCCCTCCTCTCCTCCAGGGAGTACATGTTCAGTTCCTTCAACCTGTCTTCATAGGACTTGTGATGCAATCCATGCACCATCTTTGTTGCCCTCCTCTGAACGTTCTCTACCCTGTCTATGTCCTTACTGTAGGTATGGTGTCCAGAACTGTACACTGTACTCCAGGTGGGACCTCCACTAGTGTCTTGTATAGCGGAATTATGACCTCCCTTTTCCTGCTGGTGATGCCTCTGCCTATACATCCCAGCATCCTATTTGCTTTACCTGCTGCCTTGTCACACTGTTTCCCTACCTTGAGGTCATCAGAGATGATAACCCAAGATCCCTTTCCTGCTTGGTGCATGCTATATCCTCACCCCCAACTGATATATTGTGCCAGGGTTTTGTGCCCCATATGCATTATCTTGCACTTCTTTGCATTGAATTTCAACTGCCAAACCCCTGACCATTCTTCAAGTTTCTGCAGGTCGCTTCTCATTCTGTCTATACCCTCTGGTGTGTCTACTCTGTTACAGAGCTTTGTGTCATCAGCGAACAGTGAAATTCTGCCTTCTAGATCCTGCGCCATGTCACTGATGAAGATGTTGAATAGGACTGGTCCCAGCACTTGACTTTACAAGCATCATGACCTTACAAAGGAGAATAGTGTGGCCACCATGAGCCCATTCACACTGGCTGATGTCTACCCCCACCCCCACCCCAGTTCTGACTCCAGGATTCCACCGTGGTATCTGACAAGATCTAACTTTTGCAGGGGGTGGTGGGGTATCATAATTCGGCCACATGGAGCCTATCTGCCATGGCACACTAGTACCCTGACCCCTGAAGCCCACCTACAAACAGCACAAATGGCCACTGGAAGTAAAAAAAAACAATCAATCCCTGGAGTCTAGTGGTACCCCCTCCCTCACCCAGCCTCGGACAACCAATATATGCAAATGTGCTTTCCAGTGGTACCCCCCAACGACTCTGTACAATCTGTCCTTGGTATCCAGTGGTGCCCCTCAACTGGCCCAGGACAGTCAATCCCTGGTAGCCAGTGGTTACCCCTCCTCCCTCAACCTTCCTCCAACCGCCCAACCCCCACAGACGGCTGCCAACAAAATACCTTCTATGCTCCTCCTTGTTCTGCCATTGTCTGAATAAGTTACCCTCAATCACAAAAGTGAAATTAACAAATGTCATCTATTTCAAGTCTTGCGTTCGTGGCTAACTCATTCATATGGTGGCCAGCAGAGATGAGTGGAAGTTTTTTTTGCCAGTCATGTATTTTTGGGGAGTGTCTGGTGAAAGAGTGGACTACCACTGGACACCAGGTATTGATTTTCCAGAGCTGGGTGAGGGTTTGGAATACCTTAGGACATCAGGGGTTGATTGGCTGTGTCCAGGTGAGGGAGAGGGTTTACCCCTGGACACTAAGAATTTGTTGTCTGGGGCTATGTTGGGGGGAGGGTACCACTGGACACCAGGTATTGATTGTCTGGAGCCAAGTGAGGGAGGTTGGTACCATTGTACATCAGGGACTGCTTGGTACAGGGTGAGGTGAAGGAGGACATGCCAGTGTACTACTGGGATTGTTTGCCACAAGGTGGGGTAAAGACAGGGAGTTGCACTGGGACTGCTTACTTCTTGCCATTAAGTGTATTGACAGTGCCGGGTCAATACAAAGTAGTGTGATTATGTTAAGTTTCCTTTTTCTTTTTTGGTTTTTTAAGAAAATCCATTGCAGAAACTACATTTAGGTATCAGTGTTAAAGCACATAGCATCACAAGTGGGGAAATGTGACATTAGTGTAAAGAAAGATTCCTTGAGCCTAGGTGAATCTGTAGAATGGTGTCTCTTGGGGCTTGACTGATTGTGCAATGCAGAATTTGTGCTACCCTAACTTCAACACCCTCTCTCCAAGAATTGATATGTGAGTAGTGTTCCGTGTCTAAAAAGATAACATCCATATTAGGGTTATGTCAGCGTTGTATCTCACGATCGTTAAGATCCTGAGAAATGCCATGCTAGTACAGATTCAGCAAAGCTCGGTGAACTTTTTTTTTAACCCTAACATTGCATTTCCCTACTTTGCATTTCAGCACTAACTGATGCCTAAACATACCTTTTTTGCAATGACTAGATAGAATAAATATAGAATAATGCATGGAGAAGTGTGGTTTATGGTGATTTTATGCACCCCAAGGTTTGTGATGACCCATATAGGGTTTATATGGGCATCACACACCGAGAGGGTGCAGAAAATCCCTCATAAACCACACTTCTCCATGTTTTATTTTTTATATTTACTGGTTTTTGGTGGGTTTTTTTTGTTTGTTTATATTGTCTTTTTTGTCACTTTGGTGGGGTAACTATTACCACCAACAAGCTTGTCTCGCGCTGAGTGACTGATTGTGTAGCACTTGTGAATGTCCAGTGTGAGGACAACTTGTTCTGCGTTTTTTCTGGTGATGCTGAGGTGCTGTTCCGCCCGTGGATTACGGAGCTCCATAAACCATATATGTGGTTTATGGAACTCAATAAACCACATATGTTGTTTATGGAGCTGTTGGGCACTTGCTACCAGTGGTTTATAACCAGTAACCAGTAAATATTAGGAAGTTATCAGTAACAAGGCTGTAATTCCATCGAGGGATTCTGATGACATCATAAACCATGAGAACTGTGCTCAAGTGGTTGTGATATCACCAGAATTCTGAGATGGCATGACAAGCCTAGATCTTACCTCAAGGAAGACTCTTGCAACAGGCCACACTGATAGGACTGAGCGGCCGGGCACCAGAACCACATGGAGAACTTCTAGCTAGCAGTCTACCACGGGGACAGGCCACCGCCAGCGTCAGTCAGTTGACATCAGCCTAGCCTGTATAGGTGGGTGGTCCCCCACGCCTCCCCTCAGTTCTTTCCCCGCCATTGACCCGTGCACGTCAGACCTTAGCGGACACCGCAGCTACAGTTGATCGCCATTACCCATGATTGCCTCACTTTTTTATTTTTCATTTTCTTTCAGTTCTAAAACATCGAAATTTCTGTGTTTTACTCAACGAGCTTGTCTTCTCCACCAGCCTTGTCTTCCAACCGCTCCATGAAGTGTGCCTGCAGAAACAGATAACTGGAAAGGACAGCCACTCTGTGTGCCTCTTCTGTGTAGGCCCTGCCATGACACTGAAGCCTGCCAGCATTGCCAGAAATTCAACCAGGCCACTCAGACATCTTTTAAAAGTGCTGGAGAGCCACCTTTTAAAGCAGAAGTTGGTCCTGATGGAGAACGAGCTGGAGGCCAGGAGCTCATCAGCCTCACCTGCACGGACCTCCGAGGCCTCTTCTTTCCCACAGGGAGAAGTCTGGGAAGCACAAGCACCGGGACCAACACCAGGATCAGTTAGCTTCCGATTTGCTGTTGCCTCTTAGGCCGCGTCTGGGTTGTCCTTCTGTGGGGGGGTTGGTCTCCTCGGTCCTGTTCGCCCTCTCTTCCTCTGGGCTCGCGGTGACTCCGCCACCTGCCCTCATCTCTGTTTTGGGTGGCGTCTCTTCGGGGCGGGGACTTCATCTCCTATCCCCCAGCCCCTGGAGCTCAGGCCCATTTCATAAACGGGCCATCAGCCAGGTGGCTTGGCCAGTGTTAGCACTTCAGACATCAGCTCTACCACCATCACCCCCCCCCCCCCGGCCACAGCCCTGCTGTTGTCGGTTCCCACCTCTGGGACCGAGGTTTGCCCTAATAAGGCTGGTGGAGAAGACAAACTCGTTGAGTAAAACACAATCTCCAACTTCTAAACCGCCCTTCGGAGCCACCTGTTTAACACTCGCAGCTGCTCCTGTGTCTAAATGTGGCCTCGATCTCTCCACACTTGACAACGCCCACTGGGTGGCACCCCATCTCACCGCCCCCCCCACTTCTCTCCGTTGCATCTTGCCTCTGTTATTTACCAGCATGTGCTCAGCTGTATCACTGTAATTGCTACTAAATTGTATAATATATAGGAGGCAGTATAGCGCAGTGGTCTAAGGCTCTGAGCTGCAAATCTGGTGACATCCAGCAGACCAGACCTGGGTTTGAATCCCACAGCTTCCACTTGCATACTGTGTGACCCTGAGCAAGTCACTTAACCTCCTTGTGCTCCCAGGTCGCTCCTGTAAAAAAAGCTTTCAGCTTAGTGTGCTATACCTGGTTAAACAACTAAATAAATAAATAAAATAAATGTATGAAACTACTCTGTGTAACTGTAAGTCAGTGACCTTTATGCTGTAATCTAAAGTTGTTCTGTCTGTCCTCAATGTGACGAGGTACCTTTGGAAATGAGCCTCTGGCTCAAAGGTTGTAAACCGATGTACAGATAAATAAATAAAATAAAATAATAGGCAATGCTCACAGCAGGTGCCCGCTGTATCTTCTCACACCAGCGTTGCCTCTGCCTCAGGGGTCTTCATCCCCTTAGGTGCCAGCATCTCCATTTGGAGCAATATTGGGGGCTCAGTCTCATGAACGTTCCAGGCTGTCACCTGTGAGGCTGCCACTGTTGCAGCCACAGCCCCAGCAGTGGGACCGACTCTGTCGTTGCTCCTGCCGCTACCCTCACCACAGCCAGAGGCTGTCAGACTAATGCCAGATCCTCAATCGGCGCCGGTCGGTCCTTCACCGGGGTATCCTTCGCTGTCTCCTCAGCCATTGTTACCCTCTCTGCCTTTCCTACCAGTATATAATATTGCATCCCCAGGTAGACTACAATGCCTTCTTTTTGACGTGGAGGTCCTTTTTGCAGCACCAAACCCCCACCCTTCAAGCGGCGCATCACCAGTGGTCTCCCCATCGCCCCTCCCCAGGACCCGCTAGCCCTAGTAATCCCTGTACATTGTGGTCTTCAGGGACCCAACCTGACATTGGTTCAGATTCTCGATGGGACAAATGCCAGCAGCCTACGTTGGTCCCAGAATCTGGGACCTCAGAGGTTGACTCTGATTCTTCAGTGTCTCCCTCCTCTCCTGGCGACTCTTCTGAAGGGGAGGACCAGCCTAAGGAGGTGCCCCAGTCCCCCCACCCAGTGATCCATCCTTTATGGATGTTCTGCATCAGATCCAGTCCATTATGGGCTGGGAGACAGAGGAGCAGGACCCAGAGAGACGCTGTCTGGCACAGTACCTCCTGCAGCGGGATGCCTTTCCAGTGGTGGTGCCCCCTTTGATCGAGTCTTATGAGTATGTCACCCGGGCGGCTTAAAACCACACTTCCACTACTCTTCCTCTGCCTAAAAAGGCAGACCACTTTTACCATGCCCCTGTGGCCAAGCCCTTCCTGGGGTCTCACCCCAAGGCAGATTGTGTGGTTATCCACGTGTCGCATGATGTTACTAAGAAGCCTAATCATCTTAGTACACTCCCCCTGACTGTGAGTCCACGCAGTGAGACCACATCTACCACCCTGGCTATTAGGGCCATAAATTATTTGGCCCACATGGTCCAATATCAAAATGATCTTTGGGACCAAACCAGAGATCTGGTGCAAACCCTGCCTGAGGACCCCACCAAGACACAGCTTGCCCAGCTTCTAAAGTCTGGCTCAG
This sequence comes from Neoceratodus forsteri, assembly GCA_016271365.2. Taxonomy (NCBI): domain Eukaryota; kingdom Metazoa; phylum Chordata; order Ceratodontiformes; family Ceratodontidae; genus Neoceratodus; species Neoceratodus forsteri. Next base: position 1,349,031,364 of record CM057456.1, on the reverse strand, counting down.
ACATTGGCACTCACATCCTTTGAGCTGCGTATGATGCAGTAGACACCTTAGGGCACTGGAGAGCTATTGGGGTTTGTCTCCAGCGCCATCCTTGGCTCCGGGTTTCCGGCTTTGCCTCGGATGTGCAGGCCAGCATCCTGGATGCCCCCTTCCGGGTGTCAGTCCTCTTTGGGGGAGATGCCAGGACATAATCTCTACCCTGCAGGAGTCTGGTTGGGCCCTCAAATCGGTTCACTCGCTCTGCCACACTCAGCCTAGAGCGAGCTAGCGTCAGCCCTTTCACAGGTCCTTCAGTACGCAATCCTGGGCCCAACCTGCCAAGGGTCAGCACAAGCGTAAGGCCCCTGTGACCCCTGCTTCTGCCCCACCAGAGTCTGCAGGGCCCCAGCAGCCTCCCTGCCCATGCCTCTACCTCCTGACTCCTTGGCCCCCCCCAGAACACCTGTCCTTGGTTTGGGAGGAAATTCAGGCTCTTTCTTCAGAAAAGAGCCATAGCGCCCGTCCCTCAGGCTCAATTGGGAAGGGAGTTTACTCACACTTCTTCCTCGTCCCCAAAAAGAAAGGGGATCTTCAGCCCATCCTGAACCCAAGTCATCTAAATATATACATCAAGTACAAGCACTTCAGGATGGTCACCCTTCAGGGACTGTTACCCCTTTTGCACCAGGGGGGACTGGCTCTGTTCCCTGGACATGCAGGATGCCTACCTGCACATCCAGGTTTTTCCTGCTCATCGTTGTGTCCTCCACTTCCTTTTTCAGGGAGTCCATTATCTGTTTCAGGCCCTACCCTTCGGCCTTTCCTCGTGCCCTGGGTGTTTACCAAATGCTTGGCAGTGGTGACTGCCGTATTGAAGAGGTAGGGCTTCTATGTGTTCCCCTACGTGGACGAGTGGCTGCTTGCAGCCCCCTCTAGGGAACGTTTGGTTCAAACCCTGGAATCAACTTTCAGTCTTTTCCAGGCCTCAGGGATCACCATAAATCTGCTGAAGTCCTGCCTTTCTCCTTGCTGGTGCCTCCTGTACATGGGGCGGTCCTGGACACCAGTCACGGCAAGGCCTTTCTGCATAAGGACAGAGCGGAGCGACTGATGGCGCAGGCCTGTCTGGTTTCTTCCAGTTGGCAGGTCCCAGCCAGAGTCTTCCTCCGCTTTCTGGGCCGCACGGCGGCAGCGATAGCCATGGTATCTTGGCCCGGCTGCATATGCAGGTTCTTCAGTGGACCTTGAGGGTCCAGTTGGACCAGCATATTGACAACCTGGACCAATTGGTCCTGGTCTTCAACCTGGAGGTGTCTGTCATGTTGGCTGGACCCAGCCAACCTCCTTCGGGGAGTCTCCTTCAGCTCCCGACCCCCTGGCAAGTTCTCATGATGGATGCACCCGGCTTGGGCTGGGGCGCTCATCTGGCTCAGAATCAGACCCAGGATAACTGGTCAAAAGTGGAGTAGGGTCTCCACATCACCGTCCTGGAGATGTGGGTGGTTCTTTATGCCCTGCAAGCCTTTCAGATTCATCTCCTCCTTGGTGCACTGTTCGTGCAGATGGGCAACGTGTGTGGTGTACTATATCAACAAGCAGAGAGGGACTCATTCTTACTCCCTGTGTCGAAAGTGATGAGAGTCTGGTTCTGGGCCATCGAGCACAATCTGGAGCTCTTGGCCATGCACGTACCAGGTGCTTAAAACATCTTGGCCAACAGTCTCAGCAGCTCCAGGTCCTGGGCTCAAGAGAGGGAATTTCTAACCTCTGTGGTCGAAGATCTCTTCGACAGGTGGGCTGTCCAGAGTTGGACCTCTTTGCATCCTCGCTCAACATAAAACTGCCACTTTTTTGCTAGTTCGATCCCAGGCCTGGAATTTTCTGGTGAGACGATTGTTCCTCTCTTGGAAGGGAGGTTCCTGTACACGTTTCCTCCTTCCCGCTCTTACAGAGGGTTTCCTCAAGCTCCAGTTGGAAGGAGCAGAGATGATTCCCATAGCTCCTTCTGGCCATGCTAGATTTGGTTCCCCTGCTACAACAGCTGGCAGTTGAACCTCTGGTGCCCTTGCACCTGTGCACGGCTTACTGTCCCAGGACCAGGGCACCCTGGTCCATCGGACCTCAGGTCCCTGCATCTCCATGCATGTCTCCTGCAGACCTAGCTATTGCCTACTTTGGTGTATCTTCTAGGGTCACTGACATCCTAGTGGCTGCCAGGAAGCCTTCCATCAGGGCCACTTATGCTGTGAAATGGAAGTGCTTCTACATTTGGGCAGATGCATGCCATTTGGATCCTTTCACCTGCCCGGTAAATCAGGTGTTGGGAGTACCTCCATTCCCTTTCAGATTCAGGCTTGGGATACTCCTTCCTTAAGGTGCACCTTTCCACCATCTCTGCATACAATGCCCCTATAGAGGGCAAAGCTGTTGCTCAGCTTGTGGTGTCCCGCATGTTCCTGCGAAACATTTTGCATCTGAAACCTCCCATTCAGGACCCAGTCCCCCATGGTACCTCATCTTTGTGGTAGAGAAACTCACCTTTCCCTTTGAACTGGCTGAGAGAGTTGCAGAGCTGCCTTTTTTTGTCATGGAAGCAATCTTTTTAGTTGCTGTTACTTCTACTCGAAGGATTTCGAGCTCCAGGCTCATGTGTAAAGAGCTTATTTGGTTTTTCACAAAGACAGGGTGTCTTTGCATACTAATCCAAAGTTTTTACCTAAGGTGGTGTCTGAGTTTACTTTAAATCAATCCATCCACCTGCCAGTTTATTTATCTGAGAATTGTAATTATACTTTGGATGTTCACAGAATGTTGCAGTATCATACGAACTGCACCAAGTCTTTGAGGAAAACTGACCAGTTTGTTTTGTTTGCCCCAAGAGAGAGGGTACTCCTGTTTCCAAACAGTGTTTTCTATGTGGTTAGCTAATTGCATTGTTTGTTGCTACCGTAAGTACAACAAACCCCTTTCAGAGATGGGCAGTGGCCATTCCACCAGGGGTGTATGGCTGCTTCCAAATCTTGCTTCAGAAATGTGTCTGCTGCTGACATCTGTGCAGCTACCACTTGGAGTTCTGGCCACACCTTCACCAAGCATAACAGTCTGGACACTGCCTCTAGGTGCAGGGCCAGTTTTGGCCTGGCAGTTCTTCAGGGCCTTCTGTCATAAGCTCTTGGCTGCTGACTTGTCCTCCTCCCGGTGCTGTCACTCTGGTAATGCTTAGTACTGCTTGGGACTCAGTCCTATCGGTGTGGCCTGCTGCAAGAACCTTCCTTGAAGTAAAATAGTACAGTTACGTAAGAACTTACTGTAATAGTGGATCTTCAAGAGAAGCTCTTGCAGCAGGCCCTGCTTTCCCTCCTTCCTTCACCCTACCACTCTTTCTCTTGCACTGCTTCTGCCTTTCTTTTGGCTCTCAGAAAACCTCTTGGTTCTCCTTTAGCTGCCCGTGCAAGGGTCTCCGGTGGGAGAACTGAGGTAGGTGTGAGGACCGCCCACCTATAGGCTAGGCTGATGTCAGCTAACTGATGTCAGTGGTGGGTGGTCCCCCATGGCAGAACCGCTAGCTGGAAGTTTTCTGTGTGGTCCTGGTGACTGGCGGCTTAGTCCTATCGGTGTGGCCTGCTGCAAGAGCTTCTCTCGAAGATCTACTGTTACGGTAAGTTCTTACATAACTGTACTTTACTGCTGTTTTCCTCTCTGTTAGTTTTTATAATATATGAAACACCCCAAGCGTTTCATTTCCTAATACTATTGCTCTGATGTCAAAATGATAGTATTATGACTTTCTGATGTCAGAGCAATGGTATTATGAGATCTTATCTGTGTCAGTCTTCACAATTCATCACCTTTGGGTATAGTGGCTGGAGGTCACAACCCCGTGGGAGCTTTTTTTTTTTTTTTGGATGGGCGGAGTAGATGCACAATCGGTGCAGCCCTCGAGGCAGACGCACTGTGTGGCCCTCGCGGGTTGGCGGTTAGGTGTCGTCGACCCCACCCTCCCGCCAGTTCTTCGTCTCCCACCGTAGAGGTCGCACCTCTTGGAAGCTCTGCTGCGCAAGAGGCCTGCTGTCTGTTTCGAAGCCTTCGTCTCCATTTTCGTTCGACGCCGAGTCCGTTGACTCCGTAGTATTTCAATTCCTGTAATTTCCTGCCGGTTCCACTGTCTGCCACCACTCGATGTCACCTGGTAAGACTATTCCTTTTCTTTTATTTATTAACGTCGAGTCTTGTTTTGGTTGTTTTTTCCATATGTCATGTCTTGGTCAGGGGGCAAGAAAACTTCGAAGACAGGACAGCCCCCAATGCGTCGATGCCCGTGCGGCTGTAAGTACTCCGTCACGAACAGCATGGCTGTTGCCTCATGTCTTGGCCCACTACCGACATGGATTAAATGCGGCGCCTGCTTCTCCACAGACCATTGTGTCATCTAACCGCAGCGTGGAAAGTTGGGCCGAGCTCCACCGACTTTGAGGGGCGGCGCGCACTAGTGCCAAGCCACGATCTCTCTGCCTTTCCTCCGGGTCCCCTCCCGGTTTTCTGAGACCGCGGAGGAGGGAAGCTTCTGCTGCTAGCAGCCTCGCCGTGCAGAAGCCCCTTCCATGAGTGCCAGGAGGCCAGTCTGTCCCCTTGGGGGACAGGTGGGAAGGTACCGCATTTGCAGTCGCCCCTTCGGTGAAGGCTCCCCTGGTGTCATTTCCTCGGCTCGGAGCGCCTGGGTCTCGCCATCCTTGGCCCGTCTGTTGGTGCCATCTTGGGCCGTGGCACGTGGGTCCTGATGCGCCATTGTCAGTGCTGGTCCGTCGCTTGGCACTGTCTCTGCTGTTGGCACCATTCGCGGTGCCGATGGTGCTGACAGTGCCATGGGAGGATTTTGCAGGTGCCGTCCTTCACTGTTCCTCACCTCAAGCGCCATTCGCTGTGCCGTGGTTGAGCGCCAGGCAGTGTCCAGCTCTGGTGCGCTTGCAGCGTGCGAGGACACAGCGCTATGATGAGTTCGATCTACGTGGCGAGAGCGGGCTTAGCGCTGTGGGTCAGGACAGCATCATGACGAGCCCGCGGCCCCGATACTGCTGCCGTCCTTGGCGCCATGTCTTCTTCACATGCCATTAAGTAGTGCGGTTGAGAGCCTCGGCGCTAATCTGGTGCAGTCACTCAAACTGGTGTCCCATTCAGTTGGGATGGCAGCGGGCGTCCACGTGCCGTCTGGCACAGGACTTCATTCTCCACCTCCTCAGGCGGTCGGACTCCTGAGTCAGATAGGCAGTCTGACTCTTTGGAGTTAGCTACTCACGTGGACACCTTGGTAGTGTCCTCGACAGATCAGAACCAGCCCCCTCTGAGGTGGACAGTTGCTTCCGGGTCCAAGGTCAGGGGTGCTGACCAGCAGGCAGCGGTTCAGGCCACCATTGCTCTGCAGCCTAGCCTCCGAGGGTTTTCTGATCCCTCAGTGGTGGTACCCCCTCAGGTGGTGTGCCTGGATCGCCCAACTTTGGGGCTGATTGGAGCACCCACAGGAGGGGAGGGTGCTGCTCCCTGGATAGTTCCTTCGGGGACTGGCCAGGGTTGCCAGCTGCCTAGGCTGGCTTTTTCGAGGGAAGGGCTCTTTTGGACTCCGAAGGGTTGAGGGGTTGGGGTTGACCACGGCGACCCCTTTCTGGGACCCATCTGGGTTCGGAAGGAGTCATAGTGCAGACCTCTGCCCTTTCTTTTCAGTTTCCTTGAGAGGACCCATTCTTTAGGGGTAGGGGACCGTCCTTTTGGACTTTCACGCCCCAGTCACCTCACAGGGGATTCTTCAGGGGTGCAAGCTAGGCAGTTCCAGTATGGTTGACCAGCTGTCTTCTGTTGAATTTTCGGAGCTCTCTCTTCCCTTGGGGCTCCAGGTGCGGCGCTCTAGCCCAAGCGGAGGGACAGCCAATTCCTGTCGTCGCCTCTGCCCCCTCTCCTTTACCACCTCCCCTGCTCTCCCAGGTATTCTTGGTCCGAGCGGCCCTCTCTCCTGGGAGCAGTTCAGAGCTGTGGCTGCTCAATTTTCCTCTTATGTTAGGGCCAGGGACAGGCAGGTTTTTCAGCCTCCCCCTGAGCAGCCAACCTCTTAAACTTTGAGGTCCTCTGAGTCTTCATCCTCCTCTTCAGGAGGAGAGGAACCCTCTGTCCACATCTCCCCAGCTGATAATCTCGCTGAGTATCAGCGTTTCCTCATGAGGATGTTGGAGGACCTGCATACCACCCCACCCACTCAGCACAATCCGGAGCATCCGATGCACACCTTTTTGGGCGATTTCAGTGCGGACACTCTTGTAGTGCCCTGCTGGCCTGCTCCCTTTCGGGAGGCATCGGTGCACTTCTGGCAGAGACCCTTTTCCAGATTCCCAGCCCCTAGAGATCTCCGCCAGAGGTATTGTGCCCCCCCCCAGTCTCTAGGTAGTCTGACTCATCCTAGCTCAGGACTGGCCGCAACTGGATACTCCCAATGGGCTTCCGGCCTTCACTGTGACCCGGCCCCAGATGCAGACTCCATGGATTTTGACTTCTGGGGTAAGAGGACTTTCTACTCTGCACAGTTGCTTCTCTCTGTATCTGCAGATCAGGTCCACTACGCTACCTATGACAGGTTCCTGTGGTCCAGCCTAGGTCAACTCCTAGCCATGATGCCTGACACGGAGGTAACCAGACAAGCCATTGCACTCTCTGCACGTGGCCTGGAGCTAGCAAGGCACCAAGCAAGGGCATCTTATGATGCCAATGAGGTAGCTTCCAGGGTCATAGGGACAGCGATCTGCACTAGGCCGGACAGCATGGCTCGTCTCTTCCGGTTGTCACCCATGGCCCGGCATAGGGTGATTACCTCCACTTACCAGAGAACCCATCTTTTCTCCCGTAGGGTGAGATGACGTCTGTCAGGGCAACCTCCTACCCCTTCCAACGGGTTCTCGTCTCACTCTTCCCACTCTCGGGCCTCTCCAGACCCGTGAAGGTTCTCTCTCTTGGTGTGCCACCCACTGAGAGCTAAGGGACTTAGTGCTTTAGGGTTAAGGCTTCCTTCGGGGGGCTTGGCACTCACCCAGAGGTGATGAATGACGAAGATTGACACAGATAAGATATGAAAATTACATACCTACCATAATTTTGATCTTTCTGTGTATCTTCACCATTCATCACAATCCCACCCACCATCCCCCTGGGGCCTCAGTCTCTGGGTCCCCCTCCTTCTCTGTGCCCTCTTCTCATCCCCCCTCCTTTCTGTTGGTCAGGAGTGGGATGACCTTGTTCACATAGGGGGATGTTTTTCTCTAGGGAAGGGTGGCCAGGATAGGGGCACTCCTTCCTCAGTGCCTCGGCTCCACCCCTGTAGGGTGGGGTTGGTGGTTGCCCTCTCTTCTGTTCTCTCTCCCCATCAGCTTTTCCTTTGATTTCCTCGTCCTTTGGACACAACCCTCAATTTAATTTAAGAAACTAGTTTTCTTATACCAAAACTTGATTTTGAGGTGGGGGAGGTATTCCCTGTATCCTGTCTTTTCTTCCAGAATAGCCGATTCTGCTTATGTTGGAGTTATTGCAAGTGATTCTGTGCCTTGAATTCTGGCAGTTTATCCTTCTGGCTACTCCTTCACAGTTCCTATACAATCTGGAGACAGGTCAAGGTTCCAGGGTATGTTTCCTTACCCCTCCCCTCACATCCTTACTTCTAAATTCTTCTATCTCGCCCTCCCTCCTCCTCTTCTACTACCAGAGATTGGGGCCCCTTCCTAATCCCCTTCATTTTCCAGCTTCATTCTGTCCTCTCAGTCGTTTTTTTCTCGTTTTAGTTTGTATATCTTTTCCTTTATCTGTCCCTTGGACTCCTTTGTCCCCCTCCCAACCTTCTTACTCTGCGGCGACTCAGAACTGGTGGGAGGTGGGGTCAACGACTACCTAACGGCCGACCTGGCGCAAGCAGTCGTTGGCCTCGAGGGCAAGCGCCGATGGTGCGTCAGTCAGCCGTAAAAAAAAAAAAAAAGCTCCACGGGTTGTGACCTCTTTCCACTATACCCAAAGGTGTTGAATGGTGAAGATGACAGAAAGATTAGAATTATGTAGTACGTAATTTTCATTTTGATGTTCACTGATGCCTCATGGGAAAAATGGTCACCCATATATATTACAATATCTTCTTGGTGGGGTATCTCAGTCCTCAGGTCACACATATGGAACTTCACTGTCAATGAAGCAGGAGCCACACGGAAGATTTTCAGCAGCACCACGGGGGCTGCCCACACCAATGCCAGCTGCCGACATCACCAACCCTGTAAAGGCGTGAGTGGCCCCACTTCCCTTTTCAGTTCTTTCCCACCATCGACTCTGTTCGCATGGGACTCTGTGGAAGCTCCAATACAGTTTTGAACCATTTTCGCCTACGACTTCTATTTTACTTAGTCTTTTAGAATTGCTTTTTTATATCTCTTTTTTATAAGAGATCTTTTACCTTGTTTACGGCGAGAGTTAATCCTTCCACTTCTCTCTTCCATCGCAGCTGCTGTGGAAAGAAGGTTGCCTCTTAAGACAACCATATCCTCTGTGTCTGCTGTCTTGGGCTTGACCATGACATCTCGGACTGTGAGCTCTGCCAGAAATTTAATCAAACCACCCTCAGGCGACACAAAAAGACTCTCAAAAAATTCCTGATGGAACAGCAGGTAGCCAGTTCTGGGCAGGGGTCCTTGGGGGTCCCTCCTTTTAAGTCGTCGAGGGGTTTGTTGAGCTCCCAGACCGCTAAGGCCCTAGACAAGTCCTCGGGGAATGGACACAAGAAAGACAGAAAATGGGATCGCTTCCCCCGGCTGCGTTCTCGATCCCAGATGGCCTCTTCTTCCTCTTCTGGGGGTACTCTGTCAGTTGCCCCTGCACCAATGCCTGTAGCTGTCCAGGCCTCTGCTCCTTCCAGGCCCATAATGACAGCACCACCACCTGCTTCTCAGGGCGGGCAGTTGTCAAACCTAGGGTCCTCTACCCCCAATTTGTCAATGCTTGGCTGGTTGATGACAGCCCCTCCATCGTGGACTGATACCTCTCCAGGGAGACCAACGACCGTCTGGCTCTTCGGGCTCCCACGGGTCATCGTGCCCTGTGCCAACGACCCCTCCTCCGTCGACGCATCAGTCTCCTGTCCTAGTCCACCCATTGGGTGCTCACAGGCCTGGGTCCCCAGCAATGTTGACGGCCCCGTTGTCGTTAACACCACTTTGGCCTCTTTGGGCGATTCCCTGTGGGCAGCCGTCGGTCCCTCATTCATCAGATTTCAAGTTGGAGCAGGTCAATGTCACGGAGGAGTACCATCCTGACCTCATCCTGCCGGAGAAAGAGGAACCGCTTTCCTCTGAAAAGTCCACTGCCCCCTCAGTGATTGAGGACTCTGTCAAGCATACTCCCAGGTCTCCTCCAGAGGACCCTACTTTCTTTAATGTTATGGAGCAGCTGTCCACAGCCATGGGCTTCCATACTGAGGGAAAGGATGCCAATAGACAATAGCTGGTGGACTTTCTGGAAATCACGGAATCTCCCCCTAAAGTTATTCATCCTATCCTTCCAGTCTTGAGGAATGCCACTACTGCTGCCTGGCATAGACCTGACATGGTCCCTGCCATGCCCTGCAGTGTGGATAAGTTGTATCATGCCCCTCAGGGCTCGCCTTACTATGCTGCTCAAACCAAGACCATGACAGGTCCAAGGTGCCTAAGCACCTTGGCTCCCTCCCCCTAACAGGGAATCTAGGCAGACTGACCTTTGAGGTAAGAGGGTATACACCTACTCTGCCTTGGACTACGGATTGCTAATTACCTCTCCTGTATGGTTAAATACCTGGTCAAGTACCAGAATACTGTCTGGAAGAAGAGCAAGGCAGCTGCCCAAGCCCTCCCAGAAACGGAAGGTTCTGAAATGCTTGCAGAATGCTGAGGATATTAGCAAACATCTCCTCAGGGCCTTGTATGATATTCTCATATACTGGTACCAGGGCTGCTGCCACAGGCATTTGCCTTCATAGGCACTCCTAGCTGAGGGTCTTAGCTTTTGCTGCAGATGTCCAGCAGAAGGTACTCAAAGCCCCTTCAGTGGCTCTAAGTTATTCAGGCCAGATGTCCAGGACATCATCAGTGACCTGCAGGCATCTGGTGGGCTGTCAAGTCTGTCCCTCCCTTTATCGCTTCACACAACCTAGGGCAGATAGCCCTCCCTTTGTAAGGTGTCCCACAAGTCTGGAGCGGCCTTCTGTCCTGAGGGTAAGAGAAGGGCCTCCTCCACCTTGCCCTATCCCCTCTGGTGCTGCAGTAAAGCACCCCAGTGGTGATGGATCAGCCTTGGCGGCTGGATCTGCCTCAGCTTGACTCCTTACCAGACCCCCCACCACCACTTCTCGACCTCAGCCAAGAGGTGGTGGTTGGAGGTCGGTTCTCCCTCCATCTCAGTCAGTGGAGAACCATCACTTCAGATGCCTGGATTCTTCAGATTATAGAGAGTGGTCACACACTGGAACTTGTAGCGATGCCTTCAGAGTCTCCTCAGTACCCTCCACCTATGCCCTGGCCCATCTGACTGTCCTCTGGGAGGAGATACAGTCCCTTCTGTGGAAAAAGGCCATTGAGCCAGTGCCCAGGTGCCAAAGGAAAGGGGGATTTTACTCCAGGTTCTTTCTGGTCCCCAAAAGAACTGGAGATTTGAGGCCCATTCTAGAGCTCAAGGACCTCAGTTTATATATCCAGTACAAAATATTCTGCATGATCACTCTGCCAGGCCTTCTGCCCTTACTCAAGCAGGGTGACTGGCTGTGCTCCCTGGATATGCAAGATGCTTACCTGCATATCTTGGTGTTTCCACCACATAAGAGATTCCTCCAGTTTCTTTTTCAGGGTGAGCACTACCAATTCAAAGTATTGCCCTTTGGCTTATCCTTTGCGCTGCAGGTCTTTACAAAATGCTTAGCAGTGGTAGCTGCGGCTCTCCAGAGGGAGGGACTGTATGTTTTCTCCTACCTGAACAACTGACTCCTAAAGGCTTCATCCAGAGAACAGCTCCTCCGGACCTTGAAGAGAACCCTTTAGCTGTTTCTCTCCCTGGGCATCACTGTCAGTCTACCAGAGGCCGTACTGATTCTGTCCTGGAGGTTGCAGTATATAGGGGTGATCCTGGACTAAGCGTAGGCCAAAGCCCTCCTGCCTCTCAACAGGGTGAAGTGCCTAATTGCCCAGACTCAGGAGGTCATCCAGAGCCTTTAAATTCCCTCGAGGGTGTACCTGAGGCTTTTGGGTCTTATGGCCGTGCCAATTACCACGGTCCCCTTGGGCAGGCTGCACATGCGAGTCCTCCAGTGGTCACTCAGAGTGCAATGGGACCAGTTCACAGATGAATTAGATCAGTTAGTGCTGGTCTCCTCCCCATTCTGCAAGGTGCTCCAGTGGTGGTTGGACCCACAGAACCTGTCATGGTGGTCCCATTCCAGATCTTCTCCCCTCAGCAGATTCTCACCACAGATGTCTCCGGTTTGGGCTGACGGGCACACTTAGGTCTTTTTCAGACTCCGAGAACGTGGTCCCAGATCCAGTTCTCCCTGCATATCAGTGTCCTGGAGATGAGGGCGGTCCTGTGTGCCATGCAGGCTTTTTAGAACCATCTCCTCCCGGGTCAGTTGTTGATCCAGTCAGACAATCTCAGTGTTGTCTATTATATCAACAAGTGGGGGAGGGGAGCACACTCATACCCCCTGTGCAGGGAGGCCATGAGAGTATGGTATTGGGCACTAGACCACAGTCTGGTTCTACTGGCAGTCCGCATCCCAGACGTGCAAAACAGCCTGGCAGACAGCCTCAGCAGGACGCAGTCCAGCATGCATGAGTGGGAACTTCTCTCCTCCATTGCAGAAGATCTGTTCGACAGATGGGGTCATCCAGAGTTGGACCTTTTTGCGTCCCCACTGAACACAAAACTGCCCAGTTTCTGCTTGCTAGATCCAGGTCCTGGGATTTTCTGGTGAGATGTGTTGTCCCTCTCCTGGAGTGGGAGGTTCCTTTACGCCTTCCCTCCATTGCCTCTGATTCAGAGGGTGTTAATCAAACTGCAGATGGAGGGGCCCAGCATGATCTTGATCGCACCATTCTGGCCATGGCAGATGTGGTTTCCATTACTGTAATAGTGGAGGAACCTCCGGTCCTTGTGGAGGGATCTACTGACGCAGGTTCAGGGGACACTGGTCCATCCCAAACTCAAGTCCTTCAACTGCATGCCTGGCTCTTGGGACATAGCCATTGCCCAATTTGGGGTGTCCCAGAGGTGGTTGGGTGTCCTCGTTGTAGCTCAGAGCTCTCCACTAGAGCCACATGTGCCATGAAGTGGAAGAGGTTTGCCATCTGGTCTCTGTTGTCTGGTGAGCCAGATTCTGGACTACCTTGATATCTCTGTCGGACTTAGGTCTCCAGTACCTCCCTCAAGATGCACCTTTCTCGCTATCTCTGCCTTCACTAGTCTGTGGGCGGTCGCATCTTGGCTCAGTTGGATGTGTCAAAGCTCATGGAAGCTGCCTCAGCCAGGTATGCTAATGGAAAGCAGCAACCAAACGGAGAGTTCCTGCACTACCCACCAGAAAGCACGGACTAGGAAACAGACAGGCAGGACCCACAACTTCAGCCGGTTGCAATCAAGCTTCTTCAGAAAGTGTCCCACTGGTGTTACTACCCTCTTTTAAAGTACAGTTCATAAATGACAGTGCTAAATTCCTGTTGGCTGATAACAATAAAATGTGCAAAATACAATGATCGTGAGTAAATAAAGAATGCATAGTGCATACAAACCAGTAGTACTGTACACTGTATACTATTCCTGATCCGTGCTTTCTGCACATTTGGAGGTTTGCACATTTTATCTGCCTTAATAAATTGGTGTTATTGAGCATATTTGGCTTTCTGGTCTGTTTGTGGGTGGGCAGTGCTGGAACTCTGTGTTTTAGTTAGATGTGTCACATACCGTTCTCGGGAATTCTGCGTCTGAAACCTCCAGTCTGTTCGCCTATCCTGGCTTGGGACTTAAATTTTGTTTCGGAGAAGTTGGCCCTGTCTCCTTTTGAGCCAGCTGTGACTTGTGAGCTGCGCTTTCTCTCTTGGAAAGCATTATTTTTGGTTACTGTTACTTCTGCCTGAAGGGTTTCCAAGCTTCAGGCTCTATGGTGTGAGGGGCCTTATACTTTTCACAAAGACAGGGTGTCTTTGAGCACAAATCCTAAGTTTCTCCCCAAGGTGGTGTCTGAATTTACCCTGAACAAATCTGTCCACCTGCCTGTTTACTTTCCTGAGCGTGCCAGTCCAGGGGAAGCACTGCTCCATGCATTAGACGTGCACAGAATTTTGAAGTACGATCTGCTCAGAACTAAGGATTGCAGAAAGTCTGAACGGCATTTTGTTTCTTTCTCCCCAGGAAGAGAGGGCATTCAGGTTTCTAAACAATGTTTGTCAAAGTGGTTGGCACATTGTATTGTGTTCTACTAGGAGGCATTATAGCGCAGTGGGTTAAGGCTCTGAGCTGCAGATCTGGAGGCCTGGGTTTGAATCCCACAGCCACCTAGGTGCATACTGTGTGATTCTGAGCAAGTCACTTGACTTCCTTGTGCTCCCAGGTCACATCTAAAAACAAGCTTCGGCTTAGTGTGCTACTCTTGGTTAAACAATGTTTCCTTTCCCTACTACAACAAGCATGACAAAGAGTTGCCAGGGGCAGTGAACACCCACTCCACAAGGGGCATGGCAACCTTTGTGGCCTGTTTCAAAGGAGTCTCAGCCGCTGACATCTGCGCGGCTGCCACCTGGAGCACCATCCATACCTTAACTAAGCACTACAGTCTGGACATTGCCTCTAGAGCCTGAGCGAACTTTGGCCGGACTGTCTTGCAGGGTCTTCTGTCCTAGGCTTTGATTGGCGTTCCTCCCAGACTATCTTGCTGCACCTGTAACTGCTTGGGACTCATTCCATAAGTGTGACCTGTACTGAGATACCCCCAAAGAAGATAGAACAGTTACTTAAGAACTTACTGTAACAGTAGATTTTCGAGAGGATTGCTGTCATCAGGTCCATCTTCCCTCCCACTGTCCCCCTCTTATGGAGTTCTTTTTCAGAACTGGCTTACTGGTGTATAAAGCCTTTTATTTTGGCCTGGGCACCTCTATCTCCACTTGGTCCCATGGCACGAGTTTGCTCCCTAGTCTCCAGGGGAAAGAACTGAGGAGGGAGCAGGGCAGCTAATGCTGTTATAGGATTGGTGACGTTGGCAGGTGACGTCAGCATGGGCGGCCCCAGTGGTACTGCTGAAAGTCTCCTGTGTGGATCCTGCTTCACCGCCAGTGGAGTTCCATATGTGTGACCTGATGACTGAGATCTCCTCGAAGACCTACTGTTAAGTAAGTTCTTACATAACTATTCTATATTAATATGGCCACAGAGAGCACTCATAGTGTTTGAGTGGTCTCGCTTGCATTCTTAGGGCACCAGAACTGCTCACGTTGGTTGCCATATTAACATACTATAATAACTTGTGACCCCCCTTCCAAAATAACTGGCTGCAGACTGACTTTAAAATGCCATAATAACCTCGTAAATGCTGTAGTAACTCACTACCTGGTTATTATGGCATTCTAGGAACGTGGATATGATTATCTCACTTTGAGGGGGAGCTCTTGCAGCAGGTAATACCATTAGGACTAAGGCCGCCAGGCATTAAGACCCACTGAAAACTTTCTAGCTAGCAGTCTATGGCGGGGACGCCGACGCCGCTCCACCCGCATCATCAGATTGGTATAAAGGGGGCGGTCCCCCGGCGCCATCTCAGTTCTTTTTCCGCCAGTCGGACCCATTTACATCAGATTCATGGACGCCTCAGTGTGTCACAGTCGACCGCTTTTTTCGAGCCTTCAAGCAGTTAGCTAAATTGTTAGTTTTTTTGACAAGAATTGCATGTCTTCTTCACCTACAACTCGACTGAAGTCAGAGTGTCTGTGTGGGAAGCGGATCCCGGCTAGAGATGGCCACTTGGCCTGCTTGATCTGCCTAGGCCCAGACCACCAGCCCTACGATTGCCCACACTGCCAGAAATTCACTAATAAGACCAGAATTCGACGAGCGAACACGCTCAAAGCTTATCTTCTGGAGAAACAAGTGGCCGCCATGCAGAAGTCCCACTCAGGGCGTAGTTCTTCTTCATCACCTCGGGAGTCTCCCCCAAGGAAAAAAAGTCGTGAGGGAAACACCACCATCGGGAGAAAGAAAGGGCCAGGTCAGAATCTCGCCCCAAATCCCCCCAGAGAGCTTCTGCTTCATCTGCCTCCGGCTGGAGATCAGAATTGGTCCCCACAGGTGCCACTGCTGTTCTGGGGACTACTTCAAAGAAGGCATCCTCCTCGTCCCACAAAAAAGATGGGGAGTCTTCTTCCACAGGGCATTCATCTGCCCATGTTCCCTTGGCCAACCGACCCCACAAGTCTTCACTTGGGTCGATCCCAGATGGACCGGCATCTGCCTCAGCCAAGTCCTCGGACGCTGTCTGGAAGCATGGTGGTTCGTCTGACAAACCTAAAAAGCAGGATGATTCCACCAGATGCTGGGAGGTCATCAGGCACCAGACGCCTCCCACTCCTGACAAGGAAATGCCTGCCTTAGACCACAGACAGACTACTGGTCCATCCGACTCTGCCTCGGATCACAACCAGACGCCCCCAGTCAAAAAGCGCCCGTCAGCCCTGAAAGACCCCGTGTCGGCCCCGGCGACTACGGACAAGCCACCCAAAGTTACAAGGCCTCCTCCACCAGATAAGCCAGACACCAGGTGCGAAGGTGGGTCTGCCTGAGGGATTGAGCCGGATCCATTGCCAGAGACACACCTATAGAGCAGGTGCCTACAGACTGGGTGCCAGCCCCTGAAGGTCCACAAGCCTGACACCGTTCATGATCGACGCCTCCACCCCAGTCGTTCCCTTAGTGGATGTCGAGCATTATTCACCTCTTGGTGGAACACAGTAAAAGGAGATCTGCTCCATAGACCTAGGGACCCATCCCTGGTACAGACTACTACCTAGGACCTTCCCCCAAGCAGCCTCCTTCACCTAAGGACTGATGGCCATCTGAGGATGAAGACCAGCAGCCGCAGGTCCCAGGGGCAGAAAACACACCCGTCTGTTCCGTCATCCGGCAGACGCCTGTCATCGTCCTCCAGTGATGATGCTGGAGACTTCTCCTCAGACTATATACTCAGAAGAGGAGCTGCCTATCCCTTCTCCTGGGCTGAGGAATTCCCTTGATCCCCACCGGATGATCCGTCTTTCTAGACATCATGCAACATTCAAGCCGGTGTACCAATGGGATACAGAGGAACTAGACCCAGAAAGGTGCCACCTAGCAAATTTCTTGGGGCCACTGACCCTAGACCTCTGGTCATCCCCCCATTAGTGCAACCTTTCCAAGATGTTACAAGACTCAACTGGCAACACCCGGCCACTACGTCAGCGATGCCTAGAAAGGCAGACAGACTTTACAGGACTCCAAAAGAGGAGCCCTTTCTAGGAGAAAATCCAAGGGCTGACTCCATGGTATTAACAGCAGCTCATGGTAGGGCACAGCAGCCCAGGCATATGAGTGCCCAACCTCCTCACTCAGAGTCCAAGAAGCTTGACCATATGGGTAGGAAGGTTTACACTTCTGCCACTGGTACGATTCATTCACTAAATTTCTTGGCCCACATAGAGACCTACCAGAAATCTCTTTGGACGAAGACCATGGATCTGGCCAAGGCTCAGCCAGAATCGGAAGGGCAAGCGGAGCTCCTAGCACTTATCCAGTCAGGGATGGACATTGATAAACATGTCCTCAGATGCTCCTATGATTCTACAGACACGGCAGCTAGGGCAGCCACCACTGGTATCTGCATGAGGAGGCACGCCTGGCTACGGATTTCTGGTTTTCGCCAGGACCTCCAAAACGCTATTTTGGATGCTTCCTTCCAGGGTCCTGTCCTCTTTGGCCAAAAGGCAGAAAAACTGATCATTGGTCTGCAGGACTCAGGGAAAGCAGTGTCTGAGGTCCACAAAATGTATAGATCAGAGCCTCAGACTGGTCGCCATCATCCTTTTCGTAAGCAAGGACAACAGGGGAAGCGGCAACCTTAGCAAATGGGAGCCTTCAAAAGGCATGGCCACCCTGTCCTTTCAGGTGCCCAGGGCCCCAAGCATCCCAAAGCACCCAGACCTCCTCTGCCCAACCCCTCTACAACAGCATGACTCCTTGCCAGACCTCCCTCTCCCACACCAAGTGCAGGGAGAGGCGGTAGGAGGGAGGTTCTCCCTCTACCTGTCAGGATGGTCCAATATAATGTTGGACAAGTGGGTCCTACAGATAGTGGAGAGAGGTTACTCCCTAGAGTTCACACACATTCCACCGAACAACCCTTCAATCCCCTCCCACTGTTCATCCTCTCATACCATCCTTCTGCAGAGATTCAGGCATTGCTGGAGAAAAGAGCCAACCAGGTTCTCTTTGCTCAGAGGGATGAAGATTTTTACACCCATTTTTTTCTAGTGCCAAAGTAAACAGGAGACCTCCATCCCATTCTGGATCTCAGCCAGCTAATCAATTGCATTGAGTACAAGAGATTCAGGATGGTGACGTTGGCAAGCCTGTTGTCCATGTTCCATCAAGGAGTCTGGCTCTGCTCTCTGGACATGCAGGATGCATACATGCATATGAAGATCCTGCTGTCCCACAGGAAGTTCCTGCGCTTCATCTTCCAAGGTGAACGCCACCAGTTCTTTCAGGGTCCTGCCATTCAGCCTTTGTCAGCACCAAGGGTTTCACCAAGTGCCTGGCAGTAATGGCAGTGGCCTCAGGAGAAAGGTCACTTTGTCTACCTACCTGGACGATTGGCCCCTCACTGCCCAGTCAGAGGGCCAACTAACCAGGTCCTTGGAAGAAATGGTCAGGATGTTCTGGTCTCTGGCAACACCCTGAACATGTCCAAGTCACACCCATGGCCCACCAAAGGCTACAGTACATAGGGAGCAGTCCTGGACACTGTGCAAGGAAAGCCTTCTTGCCTTCAGATCAGACGCAGAGACCAAGGGAAGTCGCTTGCAGAGTTCAGACTTCAGACCTGGTTTCAGAGAGAGTGGTTCAACTGTTGGGCAATATGGCCGCAGCCACAGCCATAGTCCTGCTTGCTCGTTTGAACATGAGGATTCTGCAGTGGCACCTCAGAGTTCAGTGGAACCAGGGCACAGATGAACTGGTTCAGCTCATTCAAGCTTCGGCAGCGGTTCGTTGATCCCTGACTTGGTGGCTAAACCCAGCATACCTAAGTGTAGGAATCCCCTTTCAGCATCCCAGCCCAAAGCAAATCCTCACTACGGATGCCTCAGGTTTAGGGTGGGGAGCACATCTGGCTGCCCATCAGATGAGGGGCTCATGGAGTGCTATAGAACATTCTCTGCACATCAACGTTCTCGAGATGTGAAAAGTGCTATATGCCCTTCAGGCATTCCCAGGGTTAATCAGCCCAGGCTCACTGGTGCACCAGTTGGACAGTACCCCCGTGGTCTTTCACATCAACAAGCAAGAGGGCACACGCCTACCCCCTATGCAGAGAGGCCATGAGGGTTTGGTCCTGGGCAGTGGACCACGACCTGGATCTCACAGCAGTACACTGCCCAGGCATTCAGAATGCTCTGGCAGACAGCCTAAGTCTCTCTCAGTCTCAGAACCACGACTGGGAATTACAGCAAGAGGTCATAGAAGACCTCTTCAAGTGTGGAGTCAGCCAGACCTGGACCTCTTGCATCCCCACACAACGCCAAACTACCCAATTTCTGCTCGCTAGATCCAGGGCCTGGTGTTTCTTGGCTAGACACATTGTCCCTCTCTGGGCAGGGAGGTTCCTATTTGTCTTCCCTCCCTCCTTCAGAGAGTACAGCTCAAGTTGCAGGTAGAAAAAGCCAAAGTGATACTGATTGCACCATTCTGGCCTTGTCAGATTTGGTTCCCATTACTGCAACAACTAGCATCGGAACCACCGATTCCATTGCCCCTCTCCGCTCACTTGCAATCCCAGGAGCAAGGGACGTTACTCCATCTGGCTCTGCAGTCCCTATATCTGCATGCCTGACTCCTGCATTCTCAGTCAGGGACAGATTTGGGGTGTCCATTAGAGTGGCAGAGGTCCTCATGGCAGCAAGGAAGCCATCTACCAGGGCAGCCTATGCCATGAAGTGGAAGCGGTTTTGCATATGGGAGGTTCCACACCTCTGGACCCCTGGGTTGTCCGGTGGAATCTGTGCTAGAGTATCTTCTGCCTGTCGGAGTTGGGTCTTAGCTACTCGTCCAACAAGGTGCATCTCTGTGCTCTATCAGCTTATCACGCACCAGTTAATGGGAAGACTGTGGCACAGCTGGACATCTGCAAGACCTTTTTAAGAGGGATCTTGCATATCAAACCCCCCAGGAGAGAGACCGTGCCACCATGGGAAATCCTGTTCGTATTGGAAAAGTTCACCTTGCCTCCTTTTGAGCCAGTTGCAACCTGCGAGCTTTGCCTTCTCTTGTGGAAGGCGTTATTTTTAGTTGCCATTACTTCGGCTCAGAGGATCTCAGAATTGCAGGCCTTAATGTGTAAAGAGCCCTACCTTATTTTTCACAGGGACAGGGTAGCCCTGCATACAAATCCTAAGTTTCTTCTGAAGGTAGTGTCTGAGTTCACTCTGAACCAGAACATCCAGCTACCAGTTTACTACCCAGAGCACTCCAACAGAGGGGAAGCCTTGTTGCACACTCTGGATGTTCATAGAACTTTACGTTACTACCTTACTAGAACCAGTTCTGCTAGAAAGACAGACCAGTTGTTTGTCTCTTTCACCCATAGGAAGATGGTGGCCCCTATGACTAAGCAAACGCTGACCAAGTGGTTAGTCCTTGTATCACTTTTGCTACCAACACCACAACAAACCCTTACCGAGACTCGTAAGGGCCACTCCACCAGGGAGTAGCTACATCCTTTGCTTCCCTGGAGAAGCTGCTCAGGGCGGACCTACAAGCGCGGCCACTACTTGGAGTTCCGTGCACACCTTCACTAGGTACTACAGTCTGGACATTGCTTCCAGGAGGAGAGCAGGTTTCGCCTTAGCAGTCCTTCAGGGACTCCTCTCCTAATTTGCCTACATCCACTTTATTGTCCTCCACCCTTCTGCCCTGGATCTTTTTTTGGGTACTGCTTGGGACTCTGTCCTAATGATATTACCTGCTGCAAGAGCTCCCTCTCGAAGTGAGATAGTACTGTTATGTATGAACTTACCGTAACAGTAGCTCTTCAAGAGGAGCTGTTGCAGCAGGTGGCTTTCCCACCCTCCTACCGCTGGGACAAGCTGTTTTTTTTTTTTTTTTCCCTCTTTGAGAATAGGAGACCCTCTCGGTTTTCCCAGTATTTTTGTCTTCAGCTGGGTCTCCAGCAGGAGAACTGGGATGGCACTGGGGGACCGCCCCCTTTATACCACATCTGACGTCGGGGGTGGTCCCCTGCCGTAGACTGCTAGCTAGAAAATTTTTCCATGGGGTCCTAACGCTTCGCGGCCTTAGTCCTAATGGTATCACCTGCTGCAAGAGCTCCCCTCGAAGATCTGCTGTTACGGTAAGTTCTTACGCAGCTGTACTTTCTATCCACAGTGTCTGGCAGTGTCCTTTCCCTTTAGGGCTTGCCGGAAAGTCTTCAAGCTGACTCTTCCCACCCACCTGGGTGGTATCTCCCTCAGCTCTGCCCCTTACTGCCAGATCTTTCTTTCCGCCAGAAGAAGCAGGTTCCCTCCTCACTGCTCCCACATTGAGTAGGCCCTCGTGCGTAAATCTTCAGATTTACTTCCTAAAATGTTAAACTCGTCCGAGTTTTGTCTTCGGCTCAATTTCCTATTGTGAGAGTCATGGATGATAAGTCCACTCCCGAGTTATGTCGTTGCCCTTGTGGGCAGAAGATGTCTAGAACTGACCCACACGCCATGTGCGTCTCCTGCCTGGAGCACAAGCACAATCCCCAGGCCTGCGACTTTTGTGGTTCCTTTCACCCGAATGTTCTGGAAGACCATCTCGCCCAACTTCATCTGGGCCTCCTGCACGAACCTGCTGATCAAACCCAAGGATGCCTTATTGGGTGGTCTTTATGTCATGGGGTCCTCCTGACAGCTTGCAGCCTTTGAGAAGGAGGCAGCCCAGTCCATGTCCCTCTCCTCTTGGCTTCTGCCTTAGTGCCGCTTCAACTGGGCTCAACTTTTAAGGTTCCTTCAAAGAATTGTGCCAGTCTCTGCCGACCTTTGGTCAGGATCCTCTGGCACAAATCCAAATCCAAGAAAGAGTCCAAAAGAGAAGGATAGGACTGCCATCGATCGTGGGATTGGGAGAGCTGTTGTTCAAGAGCTTCTGATCCCCGTGTTTCTCCGGATTTGACTTTAGTCCAATCCTCGGCCTTGGCCTTTGGCTCCATGGTAACTCCATTGGGCCTGTTGGCTGAGACTCTGGTTGAGGTCCTGGCTGAGATTTTTTTCGAGCCAACTGACCAGTTGTCAACAGAAGAGGTCGACACTTATTTGTCCAGGAATCTGGTCCTGACACAGACCATTGGAGGGACGGATCAGTCTGTTGACCCACCGCCTCTGGTCCCAAACCCTGACCAGAAAGAGCCTCTGCATTTGCCGACTCCCTCCAAGCCTCGCTGCTGGTTCTCCCGGTGGTTGAGATCAAGGTCTTCCTCCCTTGGGTTGAGTTGCTCCCGCTGGCATCGGCGCTCCCACTCTTGGCATCACAGGAAGCGGCATTGCTGCTACTCTTCCTCCTCGTCCTTCTCGGGTGAGGAGAGGCTTCGGCGCAAATTGCGTCACTGCTAAGAAGATCTTATGTGGCAATAGTTGGTGCTGGTGTCAAGCTGACTCCAGCTTCTATGCCAGCCATCACCTGGCCGTCGCCCGAAAGGCCGATGCCATCTCCATTGACAGAGCCGACCAAAAGTGTCCTGGCTCACCTGACTCCGGTGTCTATGCCGATAGTGGTGGAACTGCCACCTAAACAGCCACCCACCAGTGCTCCGTCTAAGAGGTCCTCAGCCTTCTAAGGGGCTGCCCCATTGGCTGTCAATCACCGTTCCCCCTAACCATCCGCAGAGGGTCAGAGGACTCGGGCAGCTCGACCACTCTTGCGACTCTTTAGGATTGTCCCTGCACTCCCGTCTGGTCAACATGGAGTACATAGGGGATCTGTTGAGGGATGAAGTCCCATCTTCCTTCATGGGCCTTCTCCGTCTGATCTCTGAGTCGATGGATATGAAAATGGGGCCTGTCCAGAAGCGGGCTCGTTACCCATTGACTGAGATCCTTGACCGGGGAAACACTCCTATGGAGGCTTTCCCAGTGGCAGAGGTCATTCTTGACCTTGGCCTGGAGCTTTAGCAGTGCCCCGCTTCTTGCCCTGCACCTTCTGCCTCTACGGCCTGCAAATACGTGGTACCCACTGGCTTCCTCTCAGGATTCACAGAGTACCCCTCGACCGAGAGACTGGTGGCTGACTCAGTGTTTAGGCACTCCGGCAACACCAGGAATGTTGACATCGCCTGACAAGGAGTCCAAGAAGTTGGACCATGCGGCTAAGAAAATTCACGCTGCCTTCTCGCTGGTCTCCACCAGGCGAGCTCAGCCTCCCTCTTGGCCCATTTCTCTGTATGATGTGCTTCCTCATCTGCCAGCGGACCTTAAGACCATGATCAAACAGGTCCAGGACCAGGGCGGCTGTAGCCAAACAGCTCCAGTCAGCTATGGACATTGGGGACTCGTGCCCGCTCCGTGGCGACCTCAGGTGACCATGTGCTGCAGGGCTTGGCTGGGATCTTGACCTTCACGGCAGACATTCAGCACAAGCTGGCAGATGTCCCTTTCCTGGGCACCCGACTTGTTCCGAGCCTGGGGTGAGGCCACCTCATCCATATCGAAGTCCAATGACACCGTGGACTCGTGACATATGCCCAGAAGGACCCTAAGGGCTCCAAGCAGCAGCAGAAGAGGAAGCCTTTTCAGTCCACCTCCACTCATGCAGCCAAATCCGCTCAGCCTCAGGCTGGCCAGCAGGCTCAGGCCTGGCAACCTCGGCCCAAGTTGGTGGACTCGTTCGTCCGCAAGCCTGGAAGGAGAGGGAGAGGGAGAGGGAGAGGCTGCGGTGGTGCCTCAGCCGGGCCCTCCTCCTCCTCTAAGCCTGCCTAGTGACGGGATGAGGGTGACCTGCCACACTCAGCCTAGAGCGAGCTGGCGTCCAGCCCTTTCACAGGTCCTTCAATGCGCAATCCTGGGCCCAACCTGCCAAGGGTCAGCACAAGCGTAAAGGCCCCTGTGACCCTGCTGCCCCCACCAGAGTCTCCAGGGCCCCAGCAGCCTCCCTGCCCATGCCTCTACCTCCTGACTCCTTGGCCCCCCAGAACACCTGTCCTTGGTTTGGGAGGAAATTCAGGCTCTTTCTTCAGAAAAGAGCCATAGCGCCCGTCCCTCAGGCTCAATTGGGAAGGGAGTTTACTCACACTTCTTCCTCGTCCCCAAAAAGAAAGGGGATCTTCAGCCCATCCTGAACCCAAGTCATCTAAATATATACATCAAGTACAAGCACTTCAGGATGGTCACCCTTCAGGGACTGTTACCCCTTTTGCACCAGGGGGGACTGGCTCTGTTCCCTGGACATGCAGGATGCCTACCTGCACATCCAGGTTTTTCCTGCTCATCGTTGTGTCCTCCACTTCCTTTTTCAGGGAGTCCATTATCTGTTTCAGGCCCTACCCTTCGGCCTTTCCTCGTGCCCTGGGTGTTTACCAAATGCTTGGCAGTGGTGACTGCCGTATTGAAGAGGTAGGGCTTCTATGTGTTCCCCTACGTGGACGAGTGGCTGCTTGCAGCCCCCTCTAGGGAACGTTTGGTTCAAACCCTGGAATCAACTTTCAGTCTTTTCCAGGCCTCAGGGATCACCATAAATCTGCTGAAGTCCTGCCTTTCTCCTTGCTGGTGCCTCCTGTACATGGGGCGGTCCTGGACACCAGTCACGGCAAGGCCTTTCTGCATAAGGACAGAGCGGAGCGACTGATGGCGCAGGCCTGTCTGGTTTCTTCCAGTTGGCAGGTCCCAGCCAGAGTCTTCCTCCGCTTTCTGGGCCGCACGGCGGCAGCGATAGCCATGGTATCTTGGCCCGGCTGCATATGCAGGTTCTTCAGTGGACCTTGAGGGTCCAGTTGGACCAGCATATTGACCAACCTGGACCAATTGGTCCTGGTCTTCAACCTGGAGGTGTCTGTCATGTTGGCTGGACCCAGCCAACCTCCTTCAGGTCTCCTTCAGCTCCGACCCCTGGCAAGTTCTCATGATGGATGCACCGGCTTGGGCTGGGCGCTCATCTGGCTCAGAATCAGACCCAGGATAACTGGTCAAAGTGGAGTAGGGTCTCCACATCACCGTCCTGGAGATGTGGGTGGTTCTTTATGCCCTGCAAGCCTTTCAGATTCATCTCCTCCTTGGTGCACTGTTCGTGCAGATGGGCAGCGTGTGTGGTGTACTATATCAACAAGCAGAGGGACTCATTCTTACTCCTGTGCCGAAGTGATGAGAGTCTGGTTCTGGGCCACGAGGCACAATCTGGAGCTCTTGGCCATGCACGCATTGGTGCTTAAAACATCTTGGCCAACAGTCTCAGCAGCTCCAGGTCCTGGGCTCAAGAGAGGGAATTTCTAACCTCTGTGGTCGAAGATCTCTTCGACAGGTGGGCTGTCCAGAGTTGGACCTCTTTGCATCCTCGCTCAACATAAAACTGCCACTTTTTTGCTAGTTCGATCCCAGGCCTGGAATTTTCTGGTGAGACGCATTGTTCCTCTCTTGGAAGGGGAGGTTCCTGTACACGTTTCCTCCCTTCCCGCTCTTACAGAGGGTTTTCCTCAAGCTCCAGTTGGAAGGAGCAGAGATGATTCCCATAGCTCCCTTCTGGCCATGCTAGATTTGGTTTCCCCTGCTACAACAGCTGGCAGTTGAACCTCTGGTGCCCTTGCACCTGTGCACCGGCTTACTGTCCCAGGACCAGGGCACCCTGGTCCATCCGGACCTCAGGTCCCTGCATCTCCATGCATGTCTCCTGCAGACCTAGCTATTGCCTACTTTGGTGTATCTTCTAGGGTCACTGACATCCTAGTGGCTGCCAGGAAGCCTTCCATCAGGGCCACTTATGCTGTGAAATGGAAGTGCTTCTACATTTGGGCAGATGCATGCCATTTGGATCCTTTCACCTGCCCGGTAAATCAGGTGTTGGGAGTACCTCCATTCCCTTTCAGATTCAGGCTTGGGATACTCCTTCCTTAAGGTGCACCTTTCCACCATCTCTGCATACAATGCCCCTATAGAGGGCAAAGCTGTTGCTCAGCTTGTGGTGTCCCGCATGTTCCTGCGAAACATTTTGCATCTGAAACCTCCCATTCAGGACCCAGTCCCCCCATGGTACCTCATCTTTGTGGTAGAGAAACTCACCTTTCCCTTTGAACTGGCTGAGAGTTGCGAGCTGCCTTTTTTTTTTTGTCATGGAAAGCAATCTTTTAGTTGCTGTTACTTCTACTCGAAGGATTTCCGAGCTCCAGGCTCATGTGTAAAGAGCTTATTTGGTTTTTCACAAAGACAGGGTGTCTTTGCATACTAATCCAAAGTTTTTACC
Source organism: Neoceratodus forsteri (assembly GCA_016271365.2). Lineage (NCBI taxonomy): Eukaryota > Metazoa > Chordata > Ceratodontiformes > Ceratodontidae > Neoceratodus > Neoceratodus forsteri. The sequence goes on along the minus strand of CM057456.1, from coordinate 1,349,005,633 downwards.
TAAGGTGGTGTCTGAGTTTACTTTAAATCAATCCATCCACCTGCCAGTTTATTTATCTGAGAATTGTAATTATACTTTGGATGTTCACAGAATGTTGCAGTATCATACGAACTGCACCAAGTCTTTGAGGAAAACTGACCAGTTTGTTTTGTTTGCCCCAAGAGAGAGGGTACTCCTGTTTCCAAACAGTGTTTTCTATGTGGTTAGCTAATTGCATTGTTTGTTGCTACCGTAAGTACAACAAACCCCTTTCAGAGATGGGCAGTGGCCATTCCACCAGGGGTGTATGGCTGCCTCCAAATCTTGCTTCAGAAATGTGTCTGCTGCTGACATCTGTGCAGCTACCACTTGGAGTTCTGGCCACACCTTCACCAAGCATAACAGTCTGGACACTGCCTCTAGGTGCAGGGCCAGTTTTGGCCTGGCAGTTCTTCAGGGCCTTCTGTCATAAGCTCTTGGCTGCTGACTTGTCCTCCTCCCGGTGCTGTCACTCTGGTAATGCTTAGTACTGCTTGGGACTCAGTCCTATCGGTGTGGCCTGCTGCAAGAACCTTCCTTGAAGTAAAATAGTACAGTTACGTAAGAACTTACTGTAATAGTGGATCTTCAAGAGAAGCTCTTGCAGCAGGCCCTGCTTTCCCTCCTTCCTTCACCCTACCACTCTTTCTCTTGCACTGCTTCTGCCTTTCTTTTGGCTCTCAGAAAACCTCCTTGGTTCTCCTTTAGCTGCCCGTACAGGGTCTCCGGTGGGAGAACTGAGGTAGGTGTGAGGGACCGCCCACCTATATAGGCTAGGCTGATGTCAGCTAACTGATGTCAGTGGTGGGTGGTCCCCCATGGCAGACCGCTAGCTGGAAGTTTTCTGTGTGGTCCTGGTGACTGGCGGCTTAGTCCTATCGGTGTGGCCTGCTGCAAGAGCTTCTCTCGAAGATCTACTGTTACGGTAAGTTCTTACATAACTGTACTTTACTGCTGTTTTCCTCTCTGTTAGTTTTTATAATATATGAAACACCCCAAACGTTTCATTTCCTAATACTATTGCTCTGATGTCAAAATGATAGTATTATGACTTTCTGATGTCAGAGCAATGGTATTATGAGATCTTATCTGTGTCAGTCTTCACAATTCATCACCTTTGGGTATAGTGGCTGGAGGTCACAACCCCGTGGGAGCTTTTTTTTTTTTTTTGGATGGGTCGGAGTAGATGCACAATCGGTGCCGCCCTGAAAGGCAAGACGCACTGTGGCCCTCGCGGGTTGGCGGTTAGGTGTAGTGACCCCACCCTCGCCAGTTCTTCCGTCTCCCACCGTGAAGTCGCACCTCTTGAAGCTCTGCTGCGCTAAGAGGCCTGCTGTCTGTTTCGCCTTCGCCTCCATTTTCGTTCACCGGACGCCGAATCCGTTGACCTCGCCAGAGGCATTTCAATTCCTGTAATTTCCTGCGGTTCCACTGTCTGCCACCACTGATGTCACCTGGTAAGACTATTCCTTTTCTTTTATTTATTGACGTCGAGTCTTGTTTTGGTTGTTTTTTCCATATGTCATGTCTTGGTCAGGGGGCAAGAAAACTTCGAAGACAGGACAGCCCCCAATGCGTCGATGCCCGTGCGGCTGTAAGTACTCCGTCACCGAACAGCATGACTGTTGCCTCATGTGTCTTGGCCCACTACACGACATGGATTCGTGCGACGCCTGCTTCTCCACAGACCATTGTGTCATCTAACAACACGCGTGGAAAGTTGGACGAGCTCCACCGACTTTTGGGGGCCGGGCGCGCACTAGTGCCAAGCCACGATCTCTCTGCCTTTCCTCCGGGTCCCCTCCCGGTTCTATTCGGACCGCGGAGGAGGGGGCTTCTGCTGCTAGCAGCCTCGCCATTGCAGAAGCCCCTTCCATGGTGCAGGAGGCCCAGTCTGTCCCCCTTGGGGGACAGGTGGGAGGCACCGCATTTGCAGTCGCCCCTTCCGGGGTGAAGGCTCCCCTGGTGTCATTTCCTCGGCTCGGAACGCCTGGGTCTGCGCCATCCTTGACGCCGTCTGTTGGTGCCATCTTGGGCCGTGGCACCGTGGGTCCTGATGGCGCCATTGTCAGTGCTGGTCCGTCGCTTGGCACTGTCTCTGCTGTTGGCACCATTCGCGGTGCCGATGGTGCTGACAGTGCCATGGGAGGTTTTACGGTGCCGTCCTTCACTGTTCCTCACCTCAAGCGCCATTCGCTGTGCCGTGGTTGAGCAGCCGCAGTGTCCAGCTCTGGTGCGCTTGCAGCGTGTGAGGACACAGCGCTATGATGAGTTCGATCTCGTGGCGAGAGCGGGCTTAGCGCTGTGGGTCAGGACAGCATCATGACAGGCCACGGCCCCGATACTGCTGCCGTCCTTGGCGCCATGTCTTCTTCACATGCCATTCGTGGTGCGGTTGAGAGCCTCGGCGCCTAATCTGGTGCAGTCACTCAAACTGGTGTCCCATTCAGTTGGGATGGCAGCGGGCGTCCACGTACCGTCTGGCACAGGACTTCATTCTCCACCTCCTCAGAGGCGGAGTCGGACTCTGAGTCAGATAGGCAGTCTGACTCTTTGGAGTTGGCTACTCACGTGGACACCTTGGTAGTGTCCTCGACAGATCAGAACCAGCCCCCCTCTGAGGAGTGGACAGTTGCTTCCGGGTCCAAGGTCAGGGGTGCTGACCAGCAGGCAGCGGTTCAGGCCACCATTGCTCTGCAGCCTAGCCTCCGAGGGTTTTCTGATCCCTCAGTGGTGGTACCCCCTCAGGTGGTGTGCCTGGATCGCCCAACTTTGGGGCTGATTGGAGCACCCACAGGAGGGGAGGGTGCTGCTCCCTGGATAGTTCCTTCGGGGACTGGCCAGGGTTGCCAACTGCCTAGGCTGGCTTTTTCGAGGAGAAGGGCTCTTTTGGACTCCGAAGGGTTGAGGGGTTGGGGTTCGACACGACGACCCTTTTCTGGGACCCATCTGGGTTCCGGAAGGAGTCATAGTGCAGACCTCTGCCCTTTCTTTTCAGTTTCCTTGAGAGGGACCCATTCTTTAGAGGTAGGGGACCGTCCTTTTGGACTTTCACGGCCCCAGTCACCTCACAGGGGGGATTCTTCAGGGTGCAAGCTAGGCAGTTCCAGTATGGTTGACCAGCTGTCTTCTGTTGAATTTTCCGGAGCTCTCTCTTCCCTTGGGGCTCCAGGTGCGCGCTCTAGCCCAGGCGGAGGACAGCCAATTCCTGTCGTCGCCTCTGCCCCCTCTCCTTTACCACCTCCCCTGCTCTCCCAGGTATTCTTGGTCCGAGCGGCCCTCTCTCCTGGGAGCAGTTCAGAGCTGTGGCTGCTCAATTTTCCTCTTATGTTAGGGCCAGGGACAGGCAGGTTTTTCAGCCTCCCCCTGAGCAGCCAACCTCTTAAACTTTGAGGTCCTCTGAGTCTTCATCCTCCTCTTCAGGAGGAGAGGAACCCTCTGTCCACATCTCCCAGCTGATAATCTCGCTGAGTATCAGCGTTTCCTCATGAGGATGTTGGAGGACCTGCACCACCCACCCACTCCAGCACAATCCGGAGCATCCGATGCACACCTTTTGGGCGATTTCAGTGCGGACACTCTTGTAGTGCCCTGCTGGCCTGCTCCCTTCCGGGAGGCATCGGTGCACTTCTGGCAGAGACCCTTTTCCAGATTCCCAGCCCCTAGAGATCTCCGCCAGAGGTATTGTGCCCCCCCCCAGTCTCTAGGTAGTCTGACTCATCCTAGCTCAGGACTGACGCAACTGGATACTCCCAATGGGCTTCACGGCCTTCACTGTGACCGGCCCCCAGATGCAGACTCCATGGATTTTGACTTCTGGGGTAAGAGGACTTTCTACTCTGCACAGTTGCTTCTCTCTGTATCTGCAGATCAGGTCCACTACGCTACCTATGACAGGTTCCTGTGGTCCAGCCTAGGTCAACTCCTAGCCATGATGCCTGACACGGAGGTAACCAGACAAGCCATTGCACTCTCTGCACGTGGCCTGGAGCTAGCAAGGCACCAAGCAAGGGCATCTTATGATGCCAATGAGGTAGCTTCCAGGGTCATAGGGACAGCGATCTGCACTAGGCGGACAGCATGGCTGCGTCTCTTCCGGTTGTCACCCATGGCCCGGCATAGGGTGATTACCTCCACTTACCAGAGAACCCATCTTTTCTCCCGTAGGGTGAGATGACGTCTGTCAGGGCAACCTCCTACCCCTTCCAACGGGTTCTCGTCTCACTCTTCCCACTCTCGGGCCTCTCCAGACCCGTGAAGGTTCTCTCTCTTGGTGTGCCACCCACTGAGAGCTAAGGGACTTAGTGCTTTGAGGTTAAGGCTTCCTTGGGGCTTGGCACTCACCAGAGGTGATGAATGGCGAAGATTGACACAGATAAGATATGAAAATTACATACCTACCATAATTTTGATCTTTCTGTGTTCTTCTCATTCATCACAATCCAACCCACCATCCCCCTGGGGCCTCAGTCTCTGGGTCCCCCTCCTTCTCTGTGCCCTCTTCTCATCCCCCCTCCTTTCTGTTGGTCAGGAGTGGGATGACCTTGTTCACATAGGGGGATGTTTTTCTCTAGGGGAGGGTGGCCAGGATAGGGGCACTCCTTCCTCAGTGCCTCGGCTCCACCCCTGTAGGGTGGGGTTGGTGGTTGCCCTCTCTTCTGTTCTCTCTCCCCATCAGCTTTTCCTTTGATTTCCTCGTCCTTTGGACACAACCCTCAATTTAATTTAAGAAACTAGTTTTCTTATACAAAACTTGATTTTGAGGTGGGAGGTATTCCTGTATCCTGTCTTTTCTTCCAGAATAGCGATTCTGCTTATGTTGGAGTTATTGCAAGTGATTCTGTGCCTTGAATTCTGGCAGTTTATCCTTCTGGCTACTCCTTCACAGTTCCTATACAATCTGGAGACAGGTCAAGGTTCCAGGGTATGTTTCCTTACCCCTCCCTCACATCCTTACTTCTAAATTCTTCTATCTCGCCTTCCCTCCTCCTCTTCTACTACCAGAGATTGGGGCCCCTTCCTAATCCCCTTCATTTTCCAGCTTCATTCTGTCCTCTCAGTCGTTTATTTCTCGTTTTAGTTTGTATATCTTTTCCTTTATCTGTCCCTTGGACTCCTTTGTCCCCCCCTCCCAACCTTCTTACTCTGCGGCGACTCAGAACTGGTGGGAGGGTGGGGTCGACGACACCTAACGGCCGACCCGCGAGCGCCAAGCAGTGCGTTGGCCTCGAGGGCAGCGCCGATGGTGCGTCGAGTCAGCCAGTAAAAAAAAAAAGCTCCACGGGGTTGTGACCTCTTTCCACTATACCCAAAGGTGTTGAATGGTGAAGATGCACAGAAAGATTAGAATTACGGTAGGTACGTAATTTTCATTTTTTGATGTTCACTGATGCCTCATGGGAAAAAATGGTCACCCATATATATTACAATATCTTCTTCGGGTGGGGGTATCTCAGTCCTCAGGTCACACATATGGAACTTCACTGTCAATGAAGCAGGAGCCACACGGAAGATTTTCAGCAGCACCACGGGGGCTGCCACCACCAATGCCAGCTGCCGACATCACCAACCCTGTAAAGGCGTGGTGGCCCACTTCCCTTTTCAGTTCTTCCCACCATGACTCTGTTCGCATGGGACTCTGTGGAAGCTCAATACAGTTTTTGAACCATTTAGCCTCGACTTCTATTTTACTTAGTCTTTTAGAATTGCTTTTTATATCTCTTTTTATAAGAGATCTTTTACCTTGTTCTGGGAGAGTTAATCCTTCACTTCTCTCTTCCATCTAGCTGCTGTGGAAAGAGAGTTGCCTCTTAAGACAACCATATCCTCTGTGTCTGCTGTCTTGGGCTTGCAGCCATGACATCTCGGACTGTGAGCTCTGCCAGAAATTTAATCAAACCACCCTCAGGCGACACAAAAAGACTCTCAAAAAATTCCTGATGGAACAGCAGGTAGCCAGTTCTGGGCAGGGGTCCTTGGGGGTCCCTCCTTTTAAGTCGTCGAGGGGTTTGTTGAGCTCCCAGACCGCTAAGGCCCCTAGACAAGTCCTCGGGAATGGACACAAGAAAGACAGAAAATGGGATCGCTTCCCCGGCTGCGTTCTCGATCCCAGATGGCCTCTTCTTCCTCTTCTGGGGGTACTCTGTCAGTTGCCCTGCCCAATGCCTGTAGCTGTCCAGGCCTCTGCTCCTTCAGGCCATAATGACAGCACCACCACCTGCTTCTCAGAGGCGTCAGTTGTCAAACCTAGGGTCCTCTACCCCCAATTTGTCAATGCTTGGCTGGTTGATGACAGCCCCTCCATCGTGGACTGATACCTCTCCAGGAGACCAGCGACCCGTCTGGCTCTTGGGCTCCCACGGGTCATCGTGCCCTGTGCCAGCAGCCCCTCCTCCGTCGGCCCATCAGTCTCCTGTCCTAGTCCACCATTGGTGCTCTGACAGGCTGGGTCCCCAGCAATGTTGACGGCCCCGCTAGTTTAACACCACTTTGGCCTCTTTGGGCGATTCCCTGCGCAGCTTCGTCACCATTCATCAGATTTCCAAGATTGGACAGGTCAATGTCACAGGAAGATACCATCCTGACCTCATCCTGCGGAGAAGAGGAACCGCTTCCTCTGAAAGTCCACTGCCCCTCAGTGAACCGGGACTCTGTCAGCATACCCCAGCTCTCCTCCAGGACCCTACTCTTTAATGTTATGAGAGCAGCTGTCCACAGCCATGGCTTCCATACTGAGGGAAAGGATGCCAATAGACAATAGCTGGTGGACTTTCTGGAAATCACGGAATCTCCCCTAAAGTTATTCATCCTATCCTTCCAGTCTTGAGGAATGCCACTACTGCTGCCTGGCATAACCTGACATGGTCCCTGCCATGCCCTGCAGTGTGGATAAGGTTATATCATGCCCCTCAGGCTCGCCTACTATGCTGCTCAAACCAAGACCATGACAGGTCCAAGGTGCCTAAGCACCTTGGCTCCCTCCTAACAGGGAATCTAGGCAGACTGACCTTTGAGGTAAGAGGGTATCACACCTACTCTGCCTTGGACTCGGATTGCTAATTACCTCTCCTGTATGGTTAAATACCTGGTCAAGTACCAGAATACTGTCTGGAAGAAGAGCAAGGCAGCTGCCCAAGCCCTCCCAAGCGGAAGGTTCTGAAATGCTTGCAGAATGCTGAGGATATTAGCAAACATCTCCTCAGGGCCTTGTATGATATTCTCATATACTGGTACCAGGGCTGCTGCCACAGGCATTTGCCTTCATAGGCACTCCTAGCTGAGGGTCTTAGCTTTTGCTGCAGATGTCCAGCAGAAGGTACTCAAAGCCCCCTTCAGTGGCTCTAAGTTATTCAGGCCAGATGTCCAGGACATCATCAGTGACCTGCAGGCATCTGGTGGGCTGTCAAGTCTGTCCACTCCCTTTATCGCACACAGCCTAGGAGCAGATAGCGCCCTCCCTTTCGCAAGGTGTCCCACAAGTCTGGAGCGGCCTTCTGTCCTGAGGGTAAGAGAAGGGCCTCCTCCGCCTTGCCCTATCCCCTCTGGTGCTGCAGTAAAGCACCCCAGTGGTGATGGATCAGCCTTGGCGGCTGGATCTGCCTCAGCTTGACTCCTTACCAGACCCCCACCACCACTTCTCGAGCCTCAGCCAGAGGTGGTGGTTGGAGGCTCTGTTCTCCCTCCATCTCAGTCAGTGGAGAACCATCACTTCAGATGCCTGGATTCTTCAGATTATAGAGAGTGGTCACACACTGGAACTTGTAGCGATGCCTTCAGAGTCTCCTCAGTACCCTCCACCTATGCCCTGGCCCATCTGACTGTCCTCTGGGAGGAGATACAGTCCCTTCTGTGGAAAAAGGCCATTGAGCCAGTGCCCAGGTGCCAAAGGAAAGGGGGATTTTACTCCAGGTTCTTTCTGGTCCCCAAAAGAACTGGAGATTTGAGGCCCATTCTAGAGCTCAAGGACCTCAGTTTATATATCCAGTACAAAATATTCTGCATGATCACTCTGCCAGGCCTTCTGCCCTTACTCAAGCAGGGTGACTGGCTGTGCTCCCTGGATATGCAAGATGCTTACCTGCATATCTTGGTGTTTCCACCACATAAGAGATTCCTCCAGTTTCTTTTTCAGGGTGAGCACTACCAATTCAAAGTATTGCCCTTTGGCTTATCCTTTGCGCTGCAGGTCTTTACAAAATGCTTAGCAGTGGTAGCTGCGGCTCTCCAGAGGGAGGGACTGTATGTTTTCTCCTACCTGAACAACTGACTCCTAAAGGCTTCATCCAGAGAACAGCTCCTCCGGACCTTGAAGAGAACCCTTTAGCTGTTTCTCTCCCTGGCATCACTGGGTCTACCAGAGGCCGTACTGATTCTGTCCTGGAGGTTGCAGTATATAGGGTGATCCTGGACTAGCGTGAGGCCAAAGCCCTCCTGCCTCTCAACAGGGTGAAGTGCCTAATTGCCCAGACTCAGGAGGTCATCCAGAGCCTTTAAATTCCCTCGAGGGTGTACCTGAGGCTTTTGGGTCTTATGGCCGTGCCAATTACCACGGTCCCCTTGGGCAGGCTGCACATGCGAGTCCTCCAGTGGTCACTCAGAGTGCAATGGGACCAGTTCACAGATGAATTAGATCAGTTAGTGCTGGTCTCCTCCCCATTCTGCAAGGTGCTCCAGTGGTGGTTGGACCCACAGAACCTGTCATGGTGGTCCCATTCCAGATCTTCTCCCCTCAGCAGATTCTCACCACAGATGTCTCCGGTTTGGGCTGACGGGCACACTTAGGTCTTTTTCAGACTCCGAGAACGTGGTCCCAGATCCAGTTCTCCCTGCATATCAGTGTCCTGGAGATGAGGGCGGTCCTGTGTGCCATGCAGGCTTTTTAGAACCATCTCCTCCCGGGTCAGTTGTTGATCCAGTCAGACAATCTCAGTGTTGTCTATTATATCAACAAGTGGGGAGGCACCTCATACCCCTGTGCAGGGAGGCCATGAGAGTATGGTATTGGGCACTAGACCACAGTCTGGTTCTACTGGCAGTCCGCATCCCAGGCGTGCAAAACAGCCTGGCAGACAGCCTCAGCAGGACGCAGTCCAGCATGCATGAGTGGGAACTTCTCTCCTCCATTGCAGAAGATCTTCGACAGATGGGGTCATCAGAGTTGGACCTTTTGCGTCCCCACTGAACACAAACTGCCCAGTTTCTGCTTGCTAGATCCAGGTCCTGGGATTTTCTGGTGAGATGTGTTGTCCCTCTCCTGGAGTGGGAGGTTCCTTCACGCCTTCCTCCATTGCCTCTGATTCAGAGGTGTTAATCAAACTGCAGATGGAGGGGCCCAGCATGATCTTGATCGCACCATTCTGGCCATGGCAGATGTGGTTTCCATTACTGTAATAGTGGAGGAACCTCCGGTCCTTGTGGAGGGATCTACTGACGCAGGTTCAGGGGACACTGGTCCATCCCAAACTCAAGTCCCTTCAACTGCATGCCTGGCTCTTGAGGACATAGCCATTGCCCAATTTGGGGTGTCCCAGAGAGTGGTTGGGTGTCCTCGTTGTAGCTCAGAAGCTCTCCACTAGAGCCACATGTGCCATGAAGTGGAAGAGGTTTGCCATCTGGTCTCTGTTGTCTGGTGAGCCAGATTCTGGACTACCTGATATCTCTGTCGGACTTAGGTCTCCAGTACTCCTCCCTCAAGATGCACCTTTCGGCTATCTCTGCCTTTCATGAGTCTGTGGGCGGTCGTACCTTGGCTCAGTTGGATGTGTCAAAGCTCATGGGAAGCTGCCCTTCAGCCAGGTATGCTAATGGAAAAAGCAGCAACCAAAACGGAGAGTTCCTGCACTACCCACCAGAAAGCACGGACCAGGAAACAGACAGGCAGGACCCCACAAACTTCAGCCGGTTGCACCGAAGCTTCTTCAGAAAGTGTCCCACTGGTGTTACTACCCTCTTTTTAAAGTACAGTTCATAAAATGACAGTGCTAAATTCCTGTTGGCTGATAACAATAAAATGTGCAAAATACAATGATGCGTGAGTAAATAAAGAATGCATAGTGCATACAAACCAGTAGTACTGTACACTGTATACTATTCCCTGATCCGTGCTTTCTGCACATTTGGAGGTTTGCACATTTTATCTGCCTTAATAAATTGGTGTTATTGAGCATATTTGGCTTTCTGGTCTGTTTGTGGTGGGCAGTGCTGGAACTCTGTGTTTTAGTTAGATGTGTCACATACCGTTCTCGGGAATTCTGCGTCTGAAACCTCCAGTCTGTTCGCCTATCCTGGCTTGGGACTTAAATTTTGTTTCGGAGAAGTTGGCCCTGTCTCCTTTTGAGCCAGCTGTGACTTGTGAGCTGCGCTTTCTCTCTTGGAAAGCATTATTTTTGGTTACTGTACTTCTGCCTGAAGGGTTTCCAAGCTTCAGGCTCTATGGTATGAGGGCCTTATACTTTTCACAAAGACAGGGTGTCTTTCGCACAAATCTAAGTTTCTCCCAAGGTGGTGTCTGAATTTACCCTGAACAAATCTATCCCACCTGTTTTACTTTCTCTGAGCGTGCCAGTCCAGGGGAAGCACTGCTCCATGCATTAGACGTGCACAGAATTTTGAAGTACGATCTGCTCAGAACTAAGGATTGCAGAAAGTCTGAACGGCATTTTGTTTCTTTCTCCCCAGGAAGAGAGGGCATTCAGGTTTCTAAACAATGTTTGTCAAAGTGGTTGGCACATTGTATTGTGTTCTACTAGGAGGCATTATAGCGCAGTGGGTTAAGGCTCTGAGCTGCAGATCTGGAGGCCTGGGTTTGAATCCCACAGCCACCTAGGTGCATACTGTGTGATTCTGAGCAAGTCACTTGACTTCCTTGTGCTCCCAGGTCACATCTAAAAACAAGCTTCGGCTTAGTGTGCTACTCTTGGTTAAACAATGTTTCCTTTCCTACTACAACAAGCATGACAAAGAGTTGCCAGGGCAGTGAACACCCACTCCACAGGGGCATGGCAACCTTTGTGGCCTGTTTCAAAGGAGTCTCAGCCGCTGACATCTCTGCGGCTGCCACCTGGAGCACCATCCATACCTTAACTAAGCACTACAGTCTGGACATTGCCTCTAGAGCCTGAGCTTAACTTTGGGCCGGACTGTCTTGCAGGGTCTTCTGTCCTAGGCTTTGATTGGCGCTCTCCCAGACTATCTTGCTGCACCTGTAACTGCTTGGGACTCATTCCATAAGTGTGACCTGTACTGAGATACCCCAAAGAAGATAGAACAGTTACTAAGAACTTACTGTAACAGTAGATTTTCGAGAGGATTGCTGTCATCAGGTCCATCTTCCTCCCACTGTCCCCTCTTATGGAGTTCTTTTTCAGAACTGGCTTACTGGTGTATAAAGCCTTTTATTTTGGCCTGGGCACCTCTATCTCCACTTGGTCCCATAGCACGAGTTTGCTCCCTAGTCTCAGGGGAAAGAACTGAGGAGGGCAGGGCAGCTAATGCTGTTATAGGATTGGGTGACGCTGGCAGACGCCAGCATGGGCGGCCCCAGTGGTACTGCTGAAAGTCTCCTGTGTGGATCCTGCTTCACCGCAGTGGAGTTCCATATGTGTGACCTGATGACTGAGATCTCCTCGAAGACCTACTGTTAAGTAAGTTCTTACATAACTATTCTATATTAATATGGCCACAGAGAGCACTCATAGTGTTTGAGTGGTCTCGCTTGCATTCTTAGGGCACCAGAACTGCTCACGTTGGTTGCCATATTAACATACTATAATAACTTGTGACCCCTTCCAAAATAACTGGCTGCAGACTGATCTTTAAAATGCCATAATAACCTCGTAAATGCTGTAGTAACTCACTACCTGGTTATTATGGCATTCTAGGAACGTGGATATGATTATCTCACTTTGAGGGGGAGCTCTTGCAGCAGGTAATACCATTAGGACTAAGGCCGCCAGGCATTAAGACCCCACTGAAAAACTTTCTAGCTAGCAGTCTATGGCGGGGGACCGCCCCGGACGTCGGCTCCACCCGACATCAGACGTGGTATAAAGGGGGCGGTCCCCCGGCGCCATCTCAGTTCTTTTCCCGCCGTCGACCCATTTACATCGTATTCATGGACGTCTCAGTGTCACAGTCGACCGCCTTTTTTTCGAGCCTTCAAGCAGTTAGCTAAATTGTTAGTTTTTTTGACAAGAATTGCATGTCTTCTTCACCTACAACTCGACTGAAGTCAGAGTGTCTGTGTGGGAAGCGGATCCCGGCTAGAGATGGCCACTTGGCCTGCTTGATCTGCCTAGGCCCAGACCACCAGCCCTACGATTGCCCACACTGCCAGAAATTCACTAATAAGACCAGAATTGACGAGCGAACACGCCAAAGCTTATCTTCTGGAGAAACAAGTGCGCCTCATGCAGAAGTCCCACTCAGGGCGTAGTTTCTTCATCACCTCGGAGTCTCCCCAAGGAAAAAGTCGTGAGGAAACACCACCATCGGGAGAAAGAAAGGCCAGGTGAATCTACTCAAATCCCCCAGAGGCTTCTGCTTCATCTGCCTCCGCTGGAGATCAGAATTGGTCCCCTACAGGTGCCACTGCTGTTCTGGGACTACTTCAAAGGCATCCTCCTCGTCCCACAAAAAAGATGGGGAGTCTTCTTCCACAGGGCATTCATCTGCCCATGTTCCCTTGGCCAACCGACCCCACAAGTCTTCACTTGGGTCGATCCCAGATGGACCGGCATCTGCCTCAGCCAAGTCCTCGGACGCTGTCTGGAAGCATGGTGGTTCGTCTGACAAACCTAAAAAGCAGGATGATTCCACCAGATGCTGGGAGGTCATCAGGCACCAGACGCCTCCCACTCCTGACAAGGAAATGCCTGCCTTAGACCACAGACAGACTACTGGTCCATCCGCTGCCTCGGATCACAGCCAGGCGCCCCCAGTCAAAAAGCGCCCGTCAGCCCTGAAAGACCCCGTGTCGGCCCCGGCTACTACGGACAAGCAACCCAAAGTTACAAGGCCTCCTCCACCAGATAAGCCAGACACCAGGTGCGAAGGTGGGTCTGCCTGAGGGATTGAGCCGGATCCATTGCCAGAGACACACCTATAGAGCAGGTGCCTACAGACTGGGTGCCAGCCCCTGAAGGTCCACAAGGCCCGATGTCCCCAACCCCAGTCGTTCCCTTAGCAGGCATCGGAGCATTATTCACCTCTTGGTGGCACACAGTAAAAGGAGATCTGCTCCATAGACCTAGGGACCCATCCCTGGTATGACCACTACCCAGGAACCCTTCCCCCAAGCAGCCTCCTTCACCTAAGGACTGATGGCCATCTGAGGATGAAGACCAGCAGCCGCAGGTCCCAGGGGCAGAAAACGACACCCGTCTGTTCCGTCATCCGGCAGACGCCTGTCATCGTCCTCCAGTGATGATGCTGGAGACTTCTCCTCAGACTATATGTCGGAAGAGGAGCTGCTTATCCCTTCTCCTGGGCTGAGGAATTCCCCTTGATCCCCACTGGATGATCCGTCTTTTCTAGACATCATGCGGCACATTCAAGCGGTGTACCAATGGGATACAGAGGAACTAGACCCAGAAAGGTGCCACCTAGCAAATTTCTTGGGGGCCACTGACCCTAGACCTCTGGTCATCCCCCCATTAGTGCAACCTTTCCAAGATGTTACAAGACTCAACTGGCAACACCCGGCCACTACGTCAGCGATGCCTAGAAAGGCAGACAGACTTTACAGGACTCCAAAGAGGAGCCCTTTCTAGAGAAAATCCAAGGGCTGACTCCATGGTATTAACAGCAGCTCATGGTAGGGCACAAGCAGCCCAGGCATATGAGTGCCCAACCTCCTCACCAGAGTCCAAGAAGCTTGACCATATGGGTAGGAAGGTTTACACTTCTGCCACTGGTACGATTCATTCACTAAATTTCTTGGCCCACATAGAGACCTACCAGAAATCTCTTTGGACGAAGACCATGGATCTGGCCAAGGCTCAGCCAGAATCGGAAGGGCAAGCGGAGCTCCTAGCACTTATCCAGTCAGGGATGGACATTGATAAACATGTCCTCAGATGCTCCTATGATTCTACAGACACGGCAGCTAGGGCAGCCACCACTGGTATCTGCATGAGGAGGCACGCCTGGCTCACGGATTTCTGGTTTCAGGGACCTCCAAAGCGCTATTTGGATGCTTCCTTCCAGGGTCCTGTCCTCTTTGGCCAAAGGCAGAAAAACTGATCATTGGTCTGCAGGACTCAGGGAAAGCAGTGTCTGAGGTCCACAAAATGTATAGATCAGAGCCTCAGACTGGTCGCCATCATCCTTTTCGTAAGCAAGGACAACAGGGGAAGCGGCAACCTTAGCAAATGGGAGCCTTCAAAAGGCATGGCCACCCTGTCCTTTCAGGTGCCCAGGGCCCCAAGCATCCCAAAGCACCCAGACCTCCTCTGCCCAACCCCTCTACAACAGCATGACTCCCTGCCAGACCTCCCTCTCTCCCACACCAAGTGCAGGAGAGGCGGTAGAGGAGGTTCTCCTCTACCTGTCAGGATGGTCCAATATAATGTTGGACAAGTGGGTCCTACAGATAGTGGAGAGAGGTTACTCCCTAGAGTTCACACACATTCCACCGAACAACCCTTCAATCCCCTCCCACTGTTCATCCTCTCATACCATCCTTCTGCAGAGATTCAGGCATTGCTGGAGAAAAGAGCCAACCAGGTTCTCTTTGCTCAGAGGGATGAAGATTTTTACACCCATTTTTTTCTAGTGCCAAAGTAAACAGGAGACCTCCATCCCATTCTGGATCTCAGCCAGCTAATCAATTGCATTGAGTACAAGAGATTCAGGATGGTGACGTTGGCAAGCCTGTTGTCCATGTTCCATCAAGGAGTCTGGCTCTGCTCTCTGGACATGCAGGATGCATACATGCATATGAAGATCCTGCTGTCCCACAGGAAGTTCCTGCGCTTCATCTTCCAAGGTGAACGCCACCAGTTCTTCAGGGTCCTGCCATTCAGCCTTTTGTCAGCACCAAGGGTTTTCACCAAGTGCCTGGCAGTAATGGCAGTGGCCCTCAGGAGAAAGGGTCACTTTGTCTACCCTTACCTGGACGATTGGCCCCTCACTGCCCAGTCAGAGGGCCAACTAACCAGGTCCTTGGAAGAAATGGTCAGGATGTTCTGGTCTCTGGGCAACACCCTGAACATGTCCAAGTCACACCCATGGCCCACTCAAAGGCTACAGTACATAGGAGCAGTCCTGGACACTGTGCAAGGGAAAGCCTTCTTGCCTTCAGATCAGACGCAGAGACCAAGGGAAGTCGCTTGCAGAGTTCAGACTTCAGACCTGGTTTCAGAGAGAGTGGTTCAACTGTTGGGCAATATGGCCGCAGCCACAGCCATAGTCCTGCTTGCTCGTTTGAACATGAGGATTCTGCAGTGGCACCTCAGAGTTCAGTGGAACCAGGGCACAGATGAACTGGTTCAGCTCATCAAGCTTGGCAGCGTTCGTTGATCCCTGACTTGGTGGCTAAACCCAGCATACCTAAGTGTAGGAATCCCCTTTCAGCATCCCAGCCCAAAGCAAATCCTCACTACGGATGCCTCAGGTTTAGGGTGGGGAGCACATCTGGCTGCCCATCAGATGAGGGGCTCATGGAGTGCTATAGAACATTCTCTGCACATCAACGTTCTCGAGATGTGAAAAGTGCTATATGCCCTTCAGGCATTCCCAGGGTTAATCAGCCCAGGCTCACTGGTGCACCAGTTGGACAGTACCCCCGTGGTCTTTCACATCAACAAGCAAGAGGGCACACGCTCTTACCCCCTATGCAGAGAGGCCATGAGGGTTTGGTCCTGGGCAGTGGACCACGACCTGGATCTCACAGCAGTACACGTTCCAGGCATTCAGAATGCTCTGGCAGACAGCCTAAGTCTCTCTCAGTCTCAGAACCACGACTGGGAATTACAGCAAGAGGTCATAGAAGACCTCTTCGAAAGGTGGAGTCAGCCAGACCTGGACCTCTTTGCATCCCCACACAACGCCAAACTACCCAATTTCTGCTCGCTAGATCCAGGGCCTGGTGTTTCTTGGCGAGACACATTGTCCCTCTCTGGGCAGGGAGGTTCCTATTTGTCTTCCCTCCCTTTCCCCTCCTTCAGAGAGTACAGCTCAAGTTGCAGGTAGAAAAAGCCAAAGTGATACTGATTGCACCATTCTGGCCTTGTCAGATTTGGTTCCCATTACTGCAACAACTAGCATCGGAACCACCGATTCCATTGCCCCTCTCCGCTCACTTGCAATCCCAGGAGCAAGGGACGTTACTCCATCTGGCTCTGCAGTCCCTATATCTGCATGCCTGACTCCTGCATTCTCAGTCAGGGACAGATTTGGGGTGTCCATTAGAGTGGCAGAGGTCCTCATGGCAGCAAGGAAGCCATCTACCAGGGCAGCCTATGCCATGAAGTGGAAGCGGTTTTGCATATGGGAGGTTCCACACTCTCTGGACCCCCTGGGTTGTCCGGTGGAATCTGTGCTAGAGTATCTTCTCTGCCTGTCGGAGTTGGGTCTTAGCTACTCGTCCAACAAGGTGCATCTCTGTGCTCTATCAGCTTATCACGCACCAGTTAATGGGAAGACTGTGGCACAGCTGGACATCTGCAAGACCTTTTTAAGAGGGATCTTGCATATCAAACCCCCCAGGAGAGAGACCGTGCCACCATGGGAAATCCTGTTCGTATTGGAAAAGTTCACCTTGCCTCCTTTTGAGCCAGTTGCAACCTCAAGCTTTGCCTTCTCTCTTGGAAGGCGTTATTTTTTAGTTGCCATTACTTCGCTCAGAGGATCTCAGAATTGCAGGCCTTAATGTGTAAAGAGCCTTACCTTATTTTTCACAGGGACAGGGTAGCCCTGCATACAAATCCTAAGTTTCTTCTGAAGGTAGTGTCTGAGTTCACTCTGAACCAGAACATCCAGCTACCAGTTTACTACCCAGAGCACTCCAACAGAGGGGAAGCCTTGTTGCACACTCTGGATGTTCATAGAACTTTACGTTACTACCTTACTAGAACCAGTTCTGCTAGAAAGACAGACCAGTTGTTTGTCTCTTTCACCCATAGGAAGATGGTGGCCCCTATGACTAAGCAAACGCTGACCAAGTGGTTAGTCCTTGTATCACTTTTAGCTACCAACACCACAACAAACCCTTACCGAGACCGTTAAGGGGCCACTCCACCAGGGGAGTAGCTACATCCTTTGCTTCCCTGAGAAGCTGTCTCAGGGCGGACCTACAAGTGCTGCCACTACTTGGAGTCTGCACACCTTCACTAGGTACTACAGTCTGACATTGCTTCCCAGGAGGAGAGCAGGTTTCGCTAGCAGTCCTTCAGGGACTCCTCTCCTAATTGCCTACATCCACTTTATTGTCTCCACCCTTCTGCCTGGATCTTTTTTGGGTACTGCTTGGGACTCTGTCCTAATGATATTACCTGCTGCAAGAGCTCCCCTCAGTGAGATAGTACTGTTATGTATGACTTACTGTAACAGTAGCTCTTCAAGAGGAGCTGTTGCAGCAGGTGTTTTCCCACCCTCCTACCGCTGGGACAAGCTGTTTTTTTTCCTCTTTGAGAATAGGAGACCCTCGGTTTTCCCAGTATTTTTGTCTTCAGCTGGGTCTCCAGCAGGAGAACTGGGATGGCACTGGGGACCGCCCCTTTATACCACATCTGGCGTCGGGGGTGGTCCCTGCAGTAGACTGCTAGCTGAAAATTTTTCCATGGGGTCCCTAACGCCGCGGCCTTAGTCCTAATGGTATCACCTGCTGCAAGAGCTCCTCGAAGATCTGCTATTCACAGTAAGTTCTTCACCGGCTGTACTTTCTATCCACAGTGTCTGGCAGTGTCCTTTCCTTTAGGGCTTGCCGGAAAGTCTTCAAGTGACTCTTCCCACCCACCTGGGTGGTATCTCCCTCAGCTCTGCCCCTACTGCCAGATCTTTCTTTCCGCCAGAAGAAGCAGGTTCCCTCCTCACTGCTCCACATTGAGTGGGCCCTCGTGCGTAAATCTTCAGATTTACTTCCTAAAATGTTAAACTACGTCCGAGTTTTGTCTTGACTCAATTTCCTATTGTGAGAGTCATGGATGATAAGTCCACTCCCGAGTTATGTCGTTGCCCTTGTGGGCAGAAGATGTCTAGAACTGACCCACACGCCATGTGCGTCTCCTGCCTGGAGCACAAGCACAATCCCCAGGCCTGCGACTTTTGTGGTTCCTTTCACCCGAATGTTCTGGAAGACCATCTCGCCCAACTTCATCTGGGCCTCCCGGTGCACCGGAACCTGCTGATCAAATCCAAGGATGCCCATTGGGTGGTCTTTGCGGTCATGGGGTCCTCCGAACAGCTTGCAGCCTTTGAGAAGGAGGCAGCCCAGTCCATGTCCCTCTCCTCTTTGGCTTCTGCCTTAGTGCCGCTTCAACTGGGCTCAACTTTTACAGGTTCCTTCAAAGAATTGTGCCAGTCTCTGCCGACCTTTGGTCAGGGATCCTCTGGGCACAAATCCAAATCCAAGAAAGAGTCCAAAAAGGAGAAGGATAGGACTCGCCATCGATCGTGGGATTGGGAGAGCTGTTGTTCAAGAGCTTCTGATCCCCGTGTTTCTCCGGATTTGACTTTAGTCCAATCCTCGGCCTTGGCCTTTGGCTCCATGGTAACTCCATTGGGCCTGTTGGCTGAGACTCTGGTTGAGGTCCTGGCTGAGATTTTTTTCGAGCCAACTGACCAGTTGTCAACAGAAGAGTCGACACTTATTTGTCCAGGAATCTGGTCCTGACACAGACCATTGGAGGACGGATCAGTCTGTTGACCCCGCCTCTGGTCCCAAACCCTGACCAGAAAGAGCTCTGCATTTGCCGACTCCTCCAAGCCTCGCTGCTGAGTTCTCCGGTGGTTGAGATCAAGGTCTTTCCTCCCTTGGGTTGAGTTGCTCCGCTGGCATCGGCGCTCCCACTCTTGGCATCACAGGAAGCGGCATTGCTGCTACTCTTCCTCCTCGTCCTTCTCGGGTGAGGAGAGGCTTGGGCGCAAATTGCGTCACTGCTAAGAAGATCTTATGTGGCAATAGTTGGTGCTGGTGTCAAGCTGACTCCAGCTTCTATGCCAGCCATCACCTGGCCGTCGCCCGAAAGGCCGATGCCATCTCCATTGACAGAGCCGACCAAAAGTGTCCTGGCTCACCTGACTCCGGTGTCTATGCCGATAGTGGTGGAACTGCCACCTAAACAGCCACCGACCAGTGCTCCGTCTAAGGAGTCCTCAGCCTTCTAAGGGGCTGCCCCATTGGCTGTCAATCACCGTCACCCCTAACCATCCGCAGAGGGTCAGAGGGGACTCGGGCAGTCGACCACTCTTTAGCGACTCTTTAGGGATTGTCCCTGCACTCCCGTCTGGTCAACATGGAGTACATAGGGGATCTGTTGAGGGATGAAGTCCCATCTTCCTTCATGGGCCTTCTCCGTCTGATCTCTGAGTCGATGGATATGAAAATGGGGCCTGTCCAGAAGCGGGCTCGTTACCCATTGACTGAGATCCTTGACCGGGGAAACACTCCTATGGAGGCTTTCCCAGTGGCAGAGGTCATTCTTGACCTTGGCCTGGAGCTTTAGCAGTGCCCCGCTTCTTGCCCTGCACCTTCTGCCTCTACGGCCTGCAACTACGCGGTACCCACTGGCTTCCTCTCAGGATTCACAGAGTACCCCTCGACCGAGAGACTGGTGGCTGACTCAGTGTTTAGGCACTCCGGCAACACCAGGAATGTTGACATCGCCTGACAAGGAGTCCAAGAAGTTGGACCATGCGGCTAAGAAAATCTACGCTGCCTTCTCGCTTGGTCTCCACCAGGCGAGCTCAGCCCTCCTCTTGGCCCATTTCTCTGTATGATGTGCTTCCTCATCTGCCAGCGGACCTTAAGACCATGATCAAACAGGTCCAGGACCAGGGCCGGGCTGTAGCCAAACAGCTCCAGTCAGCTATGGACATTGGGGACTCGTGCCCGCTCCGTGGCGACCTCAGTGACCATGTGCTGCAGGGCTTGGCTGAGGATCTTGACCTTCACGGCAGACATTCAGCACAAGCTGGCAGATGTCCCTTTCCTGGGCACCGACTTGTTCGAGCCTGGGGTGAGGGCCACCTCATCCATATCGAGAAGTCCAATGACACCGTGGACTCCGTGACATATGCCCAGAAGGACCCTAAGGGCTCCAAGCAGCAGCAGAAGAGGAAGCCTTTTCAGTCCACCTCCACTCATGCAGCCAAATCCGCTCAGCCTCAGGCTGGCCAGCAGGCTCAGGCCTGGCAACCTCGGCCCAAGTTGGTGGACTCGTTCGTCCGCAAGCCTGGAAGGAGAGGGAGAGGGAGAGGGAGAGGCTGCGGTGGTGCCTCAGCCGGGCCCTCCTCCTCCTCTAAGCCTGCCTAGTGACGGGATGAGGGGTGACTCCCTGATGCCCGTCACTCCTCCCCTGGGTTCTTCTTTGGGGGGGCCAGTTCCATCACTTTCTTTCTGCCTGATCCGCTGTTACCATGGACAGGTGGGTTCTCAAAGTGGTGGGTCAGGGTCTGCCTCTGGAATTCGAGCAATACCCTTCTTGCCAAGCCCGTGCCCCATGGGAGGATTTGGTTTCTGTAGACATGCTGTCAGCTCTCAGAGGCAACACAACCCATCTCCTCTGCAAGGAGGTCATGGTTAGGGATGTAAGTTTGTCATGGATGAGGTTTTAATGACTCATTGTTTGTTCATGAAATCATTAGTAAACAGTAGTGAATGTTGTGGCAGTGTTTTCATTGCTACATTCTGATGACACTAGTGAAAGTCATGGAAGTTCTGAATAAAGATCAAATGTAATGGAATCAATGACGTGAATGATTGCCATGACGAACTTACATCCGTAGCTCAGGGCATGTTCTTCCATGTCCCTATCCGTCGGTCTCATCGAAGGTTCCTTCACTTTCTAGCAGAGGGAACCCTCTACAAGTTCCAGGCCATGCCATTCGGCAGCTCCTCAGCCCCCAGGGTCTTCATCAAATGCATTGCAGTGGTGCAGCTTACTAGAGGCACCGAGGTGTCCTGGTTTACCCCTGCCTGGACAAATTGGCTGATCGTGGGTCCTTCCAGGCAGGAGGAAGAGCAGTCCAGGGAGCTGACCCTCCAGATCTGCATCTCCCTTGGCCTCCTGGTCAACGAGGCCAAGTCAGAACTCATGCCTTTGCAGGTGATCAGCTTCACTGGGACAGAGCTCGACTCTTACAGAGCCAGAGCCTGGCTCCCGGCGGACAGGGTAGATGCTCTCTCCTTCTGTGCCCAGTCATTTCGGGTTGGGCAATTGCACTCTGCCCGGGACTTCCTGCACTTGCTGGGTTACATTGCGGCTTGCACAAGCAAGGTCCGATTGGCCCACTGGAGAATGCGATCCGTGCAGTGGGAGCTGGCCAGCCAGTGGTCTCAGCACAAGGGTCACTTCGACCAGCTGGTCACTGTGACCCAGCGGATGTGGGACACCACCCAGTGGCGGTTAGTCCCATCGCATCTGCAGGAAGGATCCCGTTTGTCCGCCCAGAGTCAGTGTTCATCCTGATGACTGATACCTTTCTCACTGGCTGGGGTGCCCACCTGGGAGAACACAGAGTCCACGGGCTCTGGACTCCTGAGGAGTCCTGATGCCACATCAACCTGCTGGAGCTCTGGGCAGTTCGTCTGGCGCTGATTGCATTCGCTCCACACATCCGGGGTCAAGTGTTCCAGGTCCAGATGGACAACACCTTGACCATATACTACTTCAACAAACAGGGTGGGATGCACTCCCTGCCCCTGTGCAGGAAAGCTCTCTGTCTTTGGACCCTCATGTGCAACCTGGAGGTGGATCTCTTCACCATCCATGTGGCAGGGACTTCCAGTCAGCTGTGGATGCTCTCAGCCGGGTGGGCGAGGCATTTTTCGAGTGGTCTGTCCACCCTGAGGTAGTGCACAGCTTGTTCTTCCAGTAGTTCACCTCCAGGGAGATCGCAAACCTGAGGCTGTATTGTGCCCACTCTGCAGAGGGATGCTTTCTCTAGGCCCTGGTCCCCAGGCCTCTTCTGTGCCTTCCCTCTGATTCCCTTGATCCACAAGGTGCTTCTCAAGGCCAGGAGGGACAAGGCACAGGTAATCCTGGTGGCTCCGGACTGGCCACACCAGTTCTGGTACCCCAGTCTCTGACCTGATTTCCATCAGTCAGGAGACGGTACTCCACCTGGACCTTCAATCCCTGCACCAGACAGCCTGGTTCCTGAGCTGCTAGAGTTCCAGGCTATGGGCCTCTCCGAAGCTGTCTTCACTGTTGTGGAGGCATCTGGGAAGGAGTCAACCAGGAAGTGCTATGCCTTCAAATGGAAGAGATTCTCCATTTGGTGTCAGAGCAAGGGGTTGGACCCTTTGTCCTGTTCTGTGGCTAGCATTCTTGATCATCTCTGGTCCCTCTCTCAGTCAGGCCTTTAGTCCATGACCCTTAAGGTGCACCTGGCAGCCATTTCTGCTTATCAGGCATGGTCCGGTCAGCAGTTGGTGGCTCAGGAGAAGGTGGTCTGCCGCTTTTTCAAGGGCCTTGACAACATTTCCCCTCCAGTACATGAACTACCACCACTGTGGGACTTCTTGCTGGTTTTGGCAAAGCTAATGGGCAAGCCATTTGAACCGATGCACAGGTGTGTGACATGTCTCACCTGTCATGGAAGACCGCCTTCCTGGTGGCTATTGCATCAGCCAGAATGATCAGTGAGCTCCAGGAGCTTTCAGTGGAGTCTCCTTGCCTGGTCTTCAACAGGGACAAGGTTGTCCGGCACCCCAGCCCGAAGTTCCTCCCGAAGGTTGTGTTGGATTTTCCCATTAACCAGGTGATTAATCTCCCAGTGTGCTTCACCAATTATACCTCGAAGGCTGAACACAGGCTCCATATTCTGGACCTGAGGTGAGTGCTCGCTTATTATAAGGAGCGCATGACTGGAGTTCAGGGAGAGGTTCGCAAGCTATTTGTCACCTACGCCGAAGCCACACCTGGTAAACCTGCAGCCAAGCGGATGATTGGCAGGTGGATTGTATCCTGCGTTGATCTCTAGGTTGGCAGGTAGGGAGCTTCCCAGAGGGCTAAGGGCTCATTCCACCCGCCATACCACTGTGTTGGTTGCTGCTTCCAGGGATGTCCCTATCCAAGAAATCTGCAGGGTTGCTACCTGGAGGTCAGCACACACCTTCAGTTCCCATTACCACATTGACCTAGAGTCAGTCACGGCGGGATGCTGGTTTTGGGGCCTCAGTTCTCGAATCTTTGTTCCCTAAGTAGGGTGTGTGCGCCTTGCCTCCCCCCTCCCAGAAAACTGCTAGGAGTCTGCCAGATAGTGTGGATAGAACATCATATCCACATCCCTAGAAAAACAGGTTATGTAACAGTAGATCTTCCACAAGGATAATTTCTTGCAGCAGCTAATACACTTGGGTCATTGCCAGAAGGCGCTGTGGTGCATTGCAGCTCTCTTCTAGCAGTCTTTTTCCAGGGGTCGTCCACACATGACATCATCATTCTGCTCCTAGATAAGAGTGGGCAGTCCCTGGTATCCTCAGTTCATTTTCCTACCATCTTCAGCTCGCACGCAGCAGCTAGTGCATAGAGAAGCAGTCATCGCCGAGAACTTGAGCTGGAAAACGGACTTTCTCTCCGTTTTTAATCTTCATTGACGAATGTCCATAGAATCTACAAGCAAGTCAGCACTATTTCTGTCATGTTGTTGCGGTAGGAAGACATACCGTTATGACAACCACACTGTTTGTGTTAAGTGTCTGGGTCCCACACGCGACACAATCTCCTGCAAACACTGTCAGGAATTCAACCAGGCAACCTATTGACGACGGCTACAGGAGATTGAAGCTCACCTTATGGAGCAGAAATTGCCTCTCTTGGAGAAGGGGGCCCATCCCAAGGAGCCCCCTGCTACAGCTTCACACAAGAAGCATAAACATGGTAAGGATAAATCATCCTCATCCTCATCATCTTCAGGCAGATACTCGTCGACGGTCACCACCACAGTTGCTCCACCATCGACGATGCCCTCCAGAACTGCTTCCTTGTCGATGGGAGTTTACACCCTGTCATCGACAGCACTTTCTGGTGCCCTTTCAGCAGTTTCTATGAAACCTTATGTAAGTTCCATCGACATCCCGTCGACAGGGACTCATTTTCCATTGACGACGTCTCCTTGTAAGCATTCCAATGCCTCCTCCTTTGCTGCCCTATCGACAACGGGTCAGGTTTTCGTGGGGAGAACTACTGGTTTTACTGTTTCTACTGCCCCTTCTCCTTCACAACCATTCTCTCACAGGGGCCAGTCGGACAGGGACTGGGACCCTGGTCTTTACCACCTAGGGGCTAGACCTGTCTATACCTCACGTCCTATTTCTTCCACAGTCCCTCTGGTTTCCCAGAAGCCCTCTACCCCACCCTCTACTACTACTACTACCTTATTGGACGTAGCCACAGTGGTACAACAGGTTCTAGAAATGATGAGGTATGCTCAACCTTCCACTCCAGGGAGGTGGGTCGACCTTCCCGTTCTCCTACCCTTCCCCTTAAATGCTTCCAAGGCAACAGGGAGCCCTCTCCACACTGGTCCCCTCCCTCATATGAGGAAGAGAGTATTTTTCAGAAGAGGTAGACTTTCCAGAAGGTTTTCCCAGAGATTTAGAGGATATTGACCTGCAGGACTTGGACTCCCGTCCCCGTCCTCTCTTTCTACTATGTCCTCCTTGCATGAGGATGCCACCCAACATGCGACTGCCTCTCCTCCTGATGACCCATCCTTTCATGAGATGATGGTCCAAATTCAGAAAATCATAGGATTTTTCAGCTACATAACATGATAAACAAAGAAAGAATATGGTAGATTATCTAGAACTACCTGAAGATCCTATAGTAGTGGTACCCCCACTTACACAGACTTGCCAAAATGCTGTACTGGCAGCTTGAAACCAACCCTCAGCTGTTCTGGCCATCCTTAGAAAGGTGGATTGCCTTTACCATGCTCCTCTTGACCGTCCCTTTCTTTCTACTTCCCCCGAAGCGGATTCAGTGGTGATCACTGCGGCTGATGATCGTACCAAACGACCAAAACACATGAGCTCATTACCCCCTGATAAGGAGTTCCGCTGACTCTATTACCTCTGGAACAAGGTATTCCAGGAGGGTACCATGCATCTCAGAATTCTAAATTATATGGGACACATGGTTAAATATCAATGTACCCTCTGGTCCTCTGCTATAGAACTAGTCAATAAACTCCCTCCCTCCATCTCAGGAGAAAGATCAATTATTGGCAACAATTTCCATTGGCAATTCCATCTCTCAACACCTGTTCTGCTCAGGATACGATGCTGTGGGTACTTCTGTCCACATGTTGGCTATGGGGATTACCTGAGACGACAAGCCTGATTACGTGTGTCAGAATTTACACCAGATATACAGCATAAAGTGGTAAATGCTGCTTTTAATGGATCTAAACTTTTTGGTACA
Organism: Neoceratodus forsteri; assembly: GCA_016271365.2. NCBI lineage: Eukaryota > Metazoa > Chordata > Ceratodontiformes > Ceratodontidae > Neoceratodus > Neoceratodus forsteri. The sequence goes on along the minus strand of CM057456.1, from coordinate 1,348,980,026 downwards.
GGTACCTAAATACCTCTGGATGATCTACAAGCCTCAGGTCAGACTTTACGTATGGTTCATGGCATGTATCGTACCTCACAGCCATCTTACCACTACCGCTCCCAGTCCTCTTATCAATCAAAAAGAAGTGGCAGACATAGAGGCACCTACAGAGGGGATTCTGTGGCCATTACCAGCTTTCTTCCAGGATTGCCATTCCTACCTCTAAGGGCTCCCGCTCTGCCCCGGGTGGAGCCAGTTAGCCCACTTCCCAGTGACCAACTGGGGCATTGCCCGGGCTTCTTCAACCAGGCCTTGGAAGCTGTGGGCGGTCACTTTGCCCTCCATTTAGAGGCCTGGCAGGTGATAACATCGGATGAGTCGGTGCTTCGGATCATAAGGACGGGGCACACACTGGAACTCACCTCAGTGCCTCCCCTCATCATCCACGCTCTGTCCATTACCCACCTGACCATATTCCCATTCTTCACGAGGAACTTCAGGCACTTCTTCACAAGAATGCCGTCTGTCTTTTCCTCCTTTGGAGTGCCATCAGGGATTTTGCTCCCATTTTTTTTCTGATACCCAAACGCACTGGAGATCTCAGACATATACTAGACCTCAGACAACTGAATCTACACATTCAGTACAAAAGGTTCCAGATGGTCACTTTAATATCCATTATGCTGATGTTAGAACGAGGGGATTGGCTATGCGCATTAGATGTGAAAGATGCCTACCTACATATCCTCATCCACCCCACCCACCACTAGTTCCTTCGCTTTTATCTGCTAGGACGACATTACCAATTTTGGGCTCTCCCTTTCGGTCTCTCATCAGCCCCGAGAGTCTTTACCAAGTGTCTAGTGGTAGTGGCAGCATCCTTGAGACAGGTCGGACATTTCACCTTCCCATACCTGGACGATTGGCTCATAAAAGCGGACTCCGAAACCTCTCTGCTTTTGTCACTCCAGGCAACACTCACTCTGTTCCAGTCCTTAGGAATTATGGTCAGCTGGCCCAAATTCAAATCCAATGCCTACCCAATCGCTCCAGTATATAGGAGCTGTTGTGGACACCACTTCCGCCAGGGCTTACCTCCTTGCCGACAGACAGGACAAACTGCTATCTCTCGCTTTCCAGATACGACTCAACAATTTATCACAGCCAGACATCTCTTATGCCTTCTGGGGCACATGGCCCCAGCCATCCCCAATGTGGCCTTTGCCCATCTACATATGAGACCAGTCCAGTGGACTCTTCAGAATCGGTGGCGAAAAACAGGTAATTTCGAAAACAGAATCAGAGTCACTCCCATCCTGTGCTAGGCCATAGATTGGTGGAGCCACCATGCCAACCTATCTCAAGGCATGCCCTTCCAGTCCCTCCTGTCCAGCAGACGCTTCCCTCGACAGCTGGGTGGCGCACCTGGGTCCCTACAGGATACAGGGCAGGTGGCCCCGATTCTCCATTCATTCTCATATACATCTACTGGAAATAAGAGCAGTTCACCTCACCCTTCAGGCTTTCCACTCCCACCTCTCCCCGGGACCTTTGCTAATCCGATCAGACAACACCTCAGTGGTGTACTACCTGAACAGACAAGGAGGTACCAAGTCCCCCACTCTCTGCAGAGAGATGATGGCGGTTTGGCTGGAAGCAATGCTTCAACATCTATTGTTGATTGTCATCTATCTACAGGGTTTTAAATAATTGATTAGCAGTTTTTTTCTTGGGACAATGCTAACTGTACAGAAAGTATTTATATAGGTTTTCTAAAAGTGTTATGTTTATTAAACACAGTGAAGCAAGTGCTATGCATTTTCACTATGTTTTAGCACTTTTATGAGCAAAACGCTAATCAATTTTTGGAGTTAAATAAATCCCTGATCTACCAGGATGCCACAACACCCTCACCAACATTTTCAGTCGCCAGTCCTCCACACACAAGTGGACACTTCATCACAAAGTTCTTTAGATGATCTGTCGATCGTGGGGGACCCCACACCTCAACCTTTTTCCCTCCCTCAGCAATCACCGACTCCCCAGATACTATTCCATTATCCCGAACAGAAAGGGCTGCCTGTAGATGCCCTGTCTCAACCGTGGACAGGACTCTTCTTACATACTTTCCCCCTGTCCCACTCCTGCAGTGGACTCTACTGAAACTATAACTTGAACCTGCCACCATGATTCTCATAGCCTCTCTGTGGCCCCAGCAGGTGTGGTTTCCCTTACTTCAACAGTTCTCAGTAGCAGACCCGATTCCATTTCCAATCAGGACAGATCTGTTAACTCAAGATCAGGGAACCCTTGTTCACCCCAACCTGAAGTCACTACACCGTCACGCTTAGCTCCTAAGGATGCTTTCATAGCCCACCTTCAAGTCTCCTCACCAATGGCCAATATTCTGTTGGCTTCACGCAGACTATCTACCAGGGAAATATGTAATGCTAAATGGAAACGCTTCTTCATATGACAGTTTCCCAGTCAGACCCTTATTCATGTCCACTGACTAAACTATTGGACTACCTGGCCTTTCTTGCCAAGACAGGCTTGAGCTACTCCTCTATTAAAGTTCGTTTGTCCTCTATCTTGGCCTTCCATGGGCCCTTAGAAGGGAGACTACTTTATCAACATCATCTTGCCAAAGTGTTCTTAAGAGGAATGATCTTACTTCGAGATACAGCTCTTGCAGCAGGTTATACCATAAGGACTGAAGCTGGCAGGCAGCAGGACCCCATGGAAAACTTCTAGCTAGCAATACCAAACGGGGGACCGCCGATTCGGCCCCCACCCCGTCAGACACATCATGAAGGGGCGATCCCCCAGCATACCTCAGTTCTTCTCCTGCCATTGACTTGCGTGCATTGGCTCCACGGACACCTTCAAGCTGACGAATGATGACAGAAAGAATTTAAGACAATTCCCTCGAGATTTCGTCTCCTTTTTAACAAGTACATGTCTTCTTCCCCGACTCCTTCTCTAGAAGGACACCCCTCAAAGTGCACTTGCGGCAAACAGATCCCCTTCAAATATAGGCACTCGCCCTGCATGTGGTGCCTAGGCCCGGACCACAATATTCAGGCCTCTTCCATTTGCCAGCAGTTCAACAGTAGAACCAGTATCCGCTGCCAGAAAGCGCTCCAGAGTTTTGTCCTGGAAGAAAAACTTAAGGCCATGGAGAAAGATCCATACTCTCAAGGGGAACCTTCGCTTAAATCAGGGAAACACAAAGACAAGCACCGTGACAAGGACAGGACTCAATCCCGAATTGGGCCTCAGACTCCCGGGCCAGCTCCAGCTCCTCCTGGTCAGACCGCTCTCCATCCCGGGCCAGGTCTCAGCCCCCTGCCCCCAGTCAAGGTCTGATTCAGTGTCTTTACATCCACTGAAGACCAAATCCAAGGATAGCCGTCCCTCGGGATCGGCCGCCAGGTAGGAGGCTTCCGACCGCCACAGGCCTCAGTCCAGGTTGGTGACTATGTCTAGCGCCGACGCTAAGGACCAACACCGGGACACCGATCGCTCGGTCTCCCTGCTGCCCAGGGGCTCAGACGTCACTCAGCAGAAGACTTCAGAGCTTGTGTCGCTAAAACGGATGACGGAGGTGAAGCAGGCGCCCAGAGCCATTGCGCAATGCACCAGAACCGATGCCACCTGCCTCTGCCGCTGACACCAGGTGCAGAGGCGTCAGAAGGAAGGTGCGGCGCTCGCGGCACAGGCGACCAACGTTGCGGTTCACTCACGCTGACTACCACAAGACCCAACACCAGACCGCGACCCTCAGCCACGGCGCTGGATCCTAACACCGGACAGACACCGGTGCCAGGCCCTTTGTCTGGTCCAAACATACAAGAAGTCAAAGAACTCTTCAGCTTTTGGTGGGACACCATTAAGAAAAATGTTGTACCCTCAAACCCCCAACCCCCCCGGTGAGGCACCACCCCCCATAGCACCTCCTAAGGCACTGACACTTGAGCCTCGAGATGTCAGACGACGACTCACGCCATGATTCTTTGGGCACTCCTTGGTCACTCTCTCCTTTTGAGCCTTCTTCTCCAGATCCCCACGACATTCCCAGGTGACCACCGGATGACCCATCATTCTCTGATATTATGTGCCACATTCAGGAGAACATGGGATGGGAGACAGAGGATTTAGACCCAGAACAACAATGCCTGGCATGTTATTTGAGGCAAAAAGACCACAAACCTGTGGTGGTTCCAGCCCTGGTGGACACTTTCCAGGACACTACCACGGCTGCATGGAAGCATCCTCATTCAATTCCAGCGGTCTCCAAGAAGGCTGACAAGCTTTATGGGGCCCAACGGGAGCTCACTTTCTATCTCAACAACCCGTGGTTGACTGGGTTAGTCATCACGGCCACGCTGACCGCTCCCAGTAGCCCCAATACCTCAGTACACAGCCCCCCAGACAGAATCCAAATGGTGGATTCACTGGATTGTCATATATCTTCCTCTACTCGTGCTCCCTCAGGTCCCTTAACCATTTGGCCTTAGGTGCAAATTTCAAAATGCATTGTGGGACCAGGGACAGGACCTACTGAAGGACTTCCCAGAGGGTGAGAAGAAGGAGGAGCTCCTAAACCTCCTTCGCACAGGCTCTGACGTTTGGACACAAGTCTTCTGGGCTGCGTATAAGTAAGCAGACTCCGCAGCGAGAGATGCCTCAACAGGCGTTTGCCTCCGGAGACACTTCTGGTTAAGGGTCTCTGGATTTACTCCAGACGTCCAGAAAGGAATCATGGATGTTCCTTACAGTGGAGCCGTCTTGTTCAGTGAAGACTCTGAGAGGTCATCACCAGACTTCAAGATGCTGGGAAGGCAGTTAGAACGGTTCAGGCCATGTATAAATCCAAGCCTGGTTCCTTTCGCAGACCACAGAACCATTTTCATGGCCGACAGAGCAGACAACAACCTCGGTCAGGCCAATAACAACATTGGGGCAATTTTGGTAGCAAGAACCAACAGAGATTCTCCGGAGGTCAGGGCCAGAGAAACGCTAAATCTACCCAGCCTGCCAGAGCCATCACCACTACAGCATGACTCACTCCCCGGATCAAAGGGAAGTGAGGGTCAGGGGTCGAGTCGCTTACCACCTGTCACGGTGGTGGAGGATCACCTCTGACTGGTGGGTTCTTCAGCTTATCAGTCAAGGTCACTCTATAGAGTTCCTCGACCGCCCACCGTTAAGACCTCCCCTGCATTCCCGTTATTTGGGACAGCATGCCCTGCTCATCCAGCAGGAGATCTCGGCACTCCTTTCCAAGGACACCATCAAGTTCGTACCGAGGAACCAGAGAGAAAGAGGATACTATTCCCACTTATTCCTGGTTCCAAAGAAAACCGGGGACTTATGCCCAATCCTAGACCTCAGCGACCTAAACATCCATGTGATGTACAAACGGTTTCGCATGGTTACCCTACTGGGTCTCATTCCCATGCTCAAGCAAAGCGCATGGCTAGCGTCTCTGGACATGCAGGATGCATATCTTCATCTTCCCATAACTTGGTCACACAGGAAATTCCTGCTCTTTGACGTTTTAGGATACTATTATCAGTTCCGGGCACCTCCATTTGACCTGTCCTTGGTGCCACGTGTCTTTACCAAGTGCATGGCAGTCATAGCAGCAGCCCTCAGGAGACAAGGCCATTATATCTTCCCCTATTTAGACGACTGGCTCCTGATGGCCTCCTCCCCAGAGGCATTGGAGAAGGCCATTCACGACACCTGCTTCCTATTTCTGTCTCTAGGGATCACCATCAACCAAGAGAAGTCATCTCTCACTTCCTCGCAGAGACTACAATTCATTGGTGTGGTTCTGGATACCCGTCAAGGGAGAGCCTTCCTGCCCACGGACAGAGAGGAATGCATCAGGTCACTGATAAGGACTATCACGGCACAAAATCGGGTCTCCGTTCAGACCATACTTTGCCTGCTCGGACATATGGCAGCGGCCATCGCCATGGTCCCCCACGCTCACCTCCACATGAGTTACTCAGTGGTCACTGAGAACCCAGTGGGACTAGAGGCAGAATCACTTAGACCAGCCGATCAGACTTACACGGCCAGCCGTTCAAGACTTACAGTGGTGGCTGGTCCGGGAACATCTTTCCGTGGGAGTCCCATTTGTGGTGCCAGTGCCATCTCTGACCCTCACCACCGACGCTTTGGAGTCCGGCTGGGGAGCTCATCTGAGAGGCACCAGAACTCAGGGAACCTGGTCGCCCCTGGAGACTCACCTCCATATCAATGTTCTGGAGATGAGAGAAGTCCTTTACGCCTTACAGGCCTTGCAGTCAGAGATCCCACCGGGTCATGTGTTGGTCCAAACGGACAACACCTCTGTGGTGTATTACTTCAACAAACAAGGAGGCACTCACTTCTCCCCCCCTTTGCAGAGAGGCAAAGCGGGTGTGGTAATGGGCATTACAGCACGACACCACGCTCACCGCAGTGCACATTCCCGGAGTGGACAACACTGCTGCAGACCTCCTGAGCTGGTCAAAGGCCAAGGCTCACGAATGGGTTCTGATACAAGAGGTCGCCGAGGACCTGTTCCAACGATGGGGGATACCAGATGTCGACTTATTCGCGTCCCCATACAATGCAAAACTGCCCAATTTCTGCTCGCTAGATCCAGGGCCTGGTGTTTTCTGGCGAGACGCGTTGTCCCTCTCCTAGACAGGCAGGTTCCTCTATGCTTTCCTGCCCTTCCCTTTGATCTAGAGGGTTCTTCTCAAGCTGCAATTGGAATGGACATCGGTGATCTTGATAGTGCCCTTTTGGTCCAGACAGATCTGGTTTCCGCTGCTTCACCAGCTGGCTCAGGAGCCTTCCTTACCCTTACCAGTCAGCTCTCACTTGCTGTCCCAGGAGGCCAGCTCCCTGGTCCATCTGAACCTCACATCCCTGAACCTACACGCCTGGCTCCTAAAGACATAGCCATTCTTAGGCACGGAGTCTCGCAAAGCGTTACCAATATCCTGGTGGCAGCTAGGAAACCTTCAACTCACGCCACATATGCTCTAAAATGGCAGAGATTTTGTCTGTGGGCTCATGCCCGCGATATCGATCCTCTTTGATGCCCTAAGAAGTCTATTTTAGACTACCTCTTATCCCTTTACCAGTCGGGACTAGCATATTCCTCTCTGAAGGTACACCTCTGTGCCATTTCGGCGTACCACACATCAGTTGGTCAGTGTTCATTAGCCAAATTAGAGGCTTCCCAAGCTTTTCTGTGTGGTGTCTTGCATCTCAGACCCCCAATTAAGGATCCAGTTCCTTCTTGGGACCTTCTTTTTGTTTTAAAGCTGCTTACGCTGCCTCCCTTTGGACCAACCGCAGATTGCGAGCCTCACCTTCTCTCCTGGAAGCTGTTATTTTTAGTTGCCGTTACTTCGGCATGGAGGATTTCTGAGCTTCAGGCGCTCATGTGTAAAGAGCCTTACTTGATTTTCCATAAGGACAGGGTGTCCTTAAGGACCAATCCTAAGTTCCTTCCCAAGGTGGCTTCAGCCTTAACCTTAATCCAGGACATTGCCCGTCCAGTATACTTCCCCAACTACACAAATAGAGGGGAAGCCATCTTGCACACTCTAGATGTGCATAGGATTTTAAGGTTCTACTTGGCCAGAACCCATTCGCACAGACAATCTGACCAACTGTTCTTATCCTTCACTGGAAGGATGTTGGGTGCACCAGTATCAAAACAAACTCTCTTCAAGTGGCTTGTTAACTGCATTGTCTTCGGTTACCAGAAATGCAGTAAACCCTTGCCGGGACCAGTAAAGGGCCATTCTACAAGGGGGGGTGGCTACCTCCTTTGCTGCCTTGAAAAATGTAGTGACATCCGCCATTTATGCGGCCGCTACTTGGAGTTCAGTGCACACTTTCGTGAGACACTAGAGTTTGGACATCGCCTCCAGGCGTAGAGCGGGCTTTGGCCTGGCAGTCCTCCAGGGACTTTTGTCCTGAGAGGTTCCTTTCTATCGCGATCTCTCCTACCCTCCTGACTGGGTTAGCATTGCACCATTACTGCTTGGGAATCGGTCCTTATGGTGTAACCTGCTGCAAGAGCTGTATCACGAAGTAAGATAGTACAGTTACGTAAGAACTTACCGTAACAGTAGATCTTCGAGAACAGCTCTTGCAGCAGGTAGTTTCCCTCCCACCTTCCCCTCAGGAGGTTTGGTTCTAATTCAGAGTGTCTCGGATGCATCAGATTTATTAGTCTTCCTCTGGAAGCGGATCCTCCATCTCCCCTCCTGAATCACATCATTATGCTGGGAGTCTCTGGCGGGAGAACTGAGGTATGCTGGGGGACCTCCCCTTTTATGATGTGTCTGACGTCAGGGGCGGGGCCGACGTTGGGGGCAGTCCCCCGCTTGGTATAGCTAGCTAGAAGTTTTCCGTGGGGTCCTGCTGCCTGTCGGCTTCAGTCCTTATGGTGTAACCTGTTGCAAGAGCTGTTCTCAAAGATCTACTGTTACAGTAAGTTCTTACGTAACTGTACTTTACACCTCAAACATCCCATTAGACAGCCCAACCCTCCCTGGGATTTGAATTTCCTATTGGAAAAGCTGACTCTCGAACCTTTCGAACCGGCGGCCACTTGCGACCTCTGCTTCCTTTCTTGGAAGACAGTATTTTTAGTTGCTGTCACTTCAGCTCACCGTATATCTGGACTTCATGCCCTAATGTGTAGAGAGCCTTACTTAATCTTTCACAAAGACAGAGTGGCTCTTCATACCAGTCCTTCCTTTTTACCTAAGGTGGTCTCGGAACACACCTTAAATCAGTCCGTAGAACTGTCAGTTTACTACCCTGAGCACTCTAATCAGGGAGAATACCTCCTACACACTTTAGATGTCTATCGTATTTTGAGATACTATAGAAATCGTACCTAACCTGTTAGAAAAACTCCTCAGCTTTTTGTTACCTTCGCCTCAACTGGTTGGCACATTGTATAACCTTTTGTTATAGAAAATATAACAAATCATTACCCAGACCTGTCCAAGCCCATTCTACCCAAACCATGGCCACTACAGCTGCCTACTTCAAAGGGGCTTCTATCACAGATATCTGCAGTGCAGCCACATGGTCCACAATACATACTTTCATGAAGCACTACAACTTAGACATTGCTTTGCGCCATAGGACGGCCTTTGGCTGCACTGTCCTACAAGGCCTTCTGTCATAAGTTTCCACCCTTCCTGGGTTTACTGCTTGGGAGTCATCCCAAGTGTATTACTTGCTGCAAGAGATTAACCTCCCGTGGAAGATGGTTAGTTACATACTTACCGTAATGATAGATCTTCCGGGGTATCTCCTGCAGCAGGTATGATCCCTCCTTCCATCCCCCTCCTTCTCCAAGAGAATAACTTTGGATCCAATATATATGGGAAGGGATACCTATGGTACTTCGTCTCTCCCTCGGTCCTCGCTTGGCGAGCTGAATCCAGCAGGGAACTGAAGATACCAGGGACCACCCACTCTTATATAGGAGCAGAATGATGATGTCATGTGTGGGTGGCCCCTGGAAAAAGACTGCTAGAAGAGAGCTGGCATGTACCGCAGCACCCTCTGGTGATGACCCAAGTGTATTACCTGCTTCAAGAGATACCCCTCGAAGATCTTCGTTATAGTAAGTATGCAGCTGTACTTTCTAGGAGCGGTATATGATGTTCATCCACACGGACCTACCTGACCTCTCCTCTCTTTAGCACACACATTCTGATTCCAGCAGGCCAGCTCTGGCGTCAAGGGGCAGAGCCAAGGGAGTTACCAACTGGGTGGGTGGGAGGAGCCAGCTTGAAGACTTTCCAGCAAGCATTAAAGGGAAAGGACACTGCCAGATAGTGTGGATGAACATCATATACCACTCCGAGAACTACTGTTACAGGTGAGTAACCTGTTTTTTCGGCCTCGTGCTGCCAGTGCTATGCTTCACTGTCTCTCACTCGCTGTACAGGTGGGGAAAAAACTTGCTTTCACCCCAGGTCCCTTGGCAACCAGAGTGATCCAGGATACAACTATCGAACAAGACACAAGTAGAGATTAAAAAAAAAAAGTTCACTGTGGTTTAAAGATAGTTACGTTTTTACTGAGTTCACAGTGAAATAGGACTGTTATGTGTTTGAAAAATAGCAACCGATGAGATTGCAGCTACACTCATGTCAACGAAATCCAAAATGTTTAGTATGTGGTAAAACAATATTTGTCATTAATTTGTTATTGAAATATTTAACTAATTCACTGGCTGTTGAAAGGTGTTGAAACGTAGGATGTTAAAATATTTTTTTTATAATGTTTAGCAGACTGCATTAAAAGTGACTGCTTTCACTTATACAAGATTACGGTTTTTCTTTGAAATACACCCTGCACCAGTTATTATAAAAAATAAAACCTATGCAGGGGTGTGTCATGAGGCTTTTTTATACACTCTTAGTGTGTGATAATCTCATAAACCTCTTGAGCTTTGCCCTCAGTGTTTATTGATCATCACACAACTCGGAACCTCATAACACACATCCGTATATGCATTATTCTCCGTGTATAGCCCAGTGGTGGCAGCGCCAGCACCCATGTGGATGATCCAGGTTCACTGCATGGACCCTACCCACCACACTGGGCCACTGGGTCTGAACAGCATTGTAGAAGCAGCACCAGCCACCTACATCAGGGTGGGGTACAGGCTTTCTCTGTGCTTGAGTACCTCCTGTGGGTCTTAAGGGCATCTTGGGACAGCATGGATGCCCACATAACATTCTGCAACCCCTTCCCCACCACACTGTCAAGCAGTGGCGGTGATAAGTCTGAGAGAGAGGTACGGGCAGGACTTTTATGCTGGGGGAAACTCCTGGTTGGCTCATGATACCACCAATCTGTCCCATGCCAGCCACCCTGAAGTCTGGCCTGATTCCTTCATACATCTCTTGCCAAACTTAGAGTAAGCCTGTGCTCAGCCCTGGGGTTCCCCCAAGGACAGGCTTTTTCTATGGGGTGGCAGTAGCACGGGCTATCCTGTCACAGAACCAGTGACCATAGTTGTGAGGATGGCAGGAAGGGAGAAAAAGAGCACAAGGAGAAGTTAGAGGCAGCTGGTGAGCAGGGGCAGGAAGCATAGAATAAAACAAAACAATTATTATTAAGGGACAAAAAAAAAACACCCAGAGCATATCAAGAGTGAGTTCTGCTGAAAGGAAGAAAGAAGATTGTGTTTAAAGGTACACCTGTTTAAATTGGTGTCCTGTCATGATATGTAAATAGTGACACCATGCAGAAATAAATTCACAGCTGCTTGTCAAGATACAGTAAATAATAATTCAAGATGCCTTTTGTTTGCTTTTTGGGGTGCCTTGCTGTCTCTTTAACATGATAGTGAACAAGGAACAAGAATTACAAACCACCGCCCACACTCCTAGTAGCCATCTTTGGAACAGTGGCATTTCTGGTATTTGTTCACTTTTAGCTGGATTTAAGTTGGTGATACTATGTAACGCTCTTGGTCCTATTTAATTTTTGTTTTTTTGTAGATGGACACTCTTGTAAACCCCCTGCGGAGCTCCATGAGGAATGTTTCCAATGCAGTCAAGTCCTTCCCTGACAGCCTGGCAGAGGGAATGACGAAAATGTCTGATAATGTGGGCAAAATATCCGAACGACTAGGGCAAGACTTAAAACAATCATTGCTGAAGGTAGTACTTGTTTAAGTGCTCACAACACCTTGCACTGTACTGCCATGTAGAAATCCTTCCATTAGGGGAAAAAGATACTTCAGAAATAAGAAGTTTACAGTTTCCTACATTTAAAACTTAATAACATGTTTAGCCTTCTAGTTTTGGCAATACTCACAATTTAAACGATTAACATCCACACACACACTGCAGAACCTGTCTTGCCGAGAGAGAAGGAGAATGTTGGTGAGGATACTAGGGATTTTCTCTCTTGTTGATGAATGGTATGGGATCATTCCCTTCAGCTGGCGGACTGCAAGAGATGGGCAGAAGAGACCTCAGTTTAGCATCTCATCTGTGGGCCATCACCTCCGGCCCCCCCCATTCTGCAGTGTCTGCACTGATTGTGTGCCAGAGCCCACAACTCGGACTTAAACCTATGATTTGCAGGGAGAAGAATGCTACAGTACCATGGAGCCACACAGTTTTATTCATCATACAGTAGATGATCATGCGTCACCCTTGATTTACAGGAACTGTTTTAGTCAGAATCCGTCCTAGACGGCCTCTTTCATATATGCTTACAGTACATGTACAGTTACTGCACTGTATCGCAGGGCTATAAGCGTGTAGGTCCACGTTTATTGACTGAGTGAACTGTGAAGCGAAGCTGAGCAGTTCGGTCATATAAATGACTTGAGAAGAAACTCTTACAACCATAAGAGACACGGACTGTGCCAAAAAGCATTGTACAGATCAAGGGAGCGCTCTTGACCAATCCGAATCCTCCCTTTCCCTGTGTATATGAGCATTTTTGTACTATACAGTGTGTCTCATGTGAAGGTGCCCTAGAAACAGGCATATTCAGGGAAGGCTTTTAATATATTATTGATCACCCTCGAACAATAATATGTATTTCTTCATACGTATGTATGTTAGTATGTTCTTCAAGACCATTCAAACGGTTATAAAAATAGTCACACTTACATTGTTAACGTATCAGAACTGCTCACCATTTGCAGTTCTCATACCCCAAGAATGTACGTGAGATCATGCTTACAACCATAAGAGTGGTCTTGGAGGACGTAGTAACATACCTTCTAGGGACGTGGATATGGTGTACTTATCCACACTTCTGGCAGTGTCCTTTCTCCTTTAAGGCTTGCCAGAAAGTCTTCAAGCTGGATCCTTCCACCCACCCAGGTGGTAACTCCCTTGGCACCACCCCATGATGTCAGATCTTCCTTTCAACTGGAAGAAGGTTCTCGTCCTACCACTCTCACACTGAGTAGGTCCTTTGCTTCAGTTCTTTTACGATTTTCATAAAACCAACTTCTCATCTTCAGGCAATCTCCATCTCCTCTATGGTCGACTTGAAGTCAGCACTGGGATTTAAGAAGTGTGACTGCGGGCGAAAGATGTCCTGGATGGACCCTCACTCCTTGTGCATTTACTGCCTGGGCCACGAACACAATCCCCAGGCATGTGGCCTATGTCGCACTTTGCATCCAACAACATTGGAAGACCGGCATGCTCGGTTTCTCTTGGGGCACCTGGATGAACAGGATCCACTGGTTCATTCAAAGGACCCCCCATTGGGCAGTCTCTGTCACTGCGGGGTCTGCTGAACAACATGCAGCCTTTGAAGAGGCTGCGGCTCAGGCTGCGGAGCATCCCTCTTCGGCTTCGGCCTTTGTGCTGCTTACTTTTGGTGCCATCTTTTTGGGGGCATTTTGTGATTTTTGCCAGTCCCTTCCCACCTTTGTGCAGGGCCCTTCTAAGGGCATAAAATCAAAATCTTCCAAGAAAGGGACTAAAAAGAAGTCTCTTTGTCGATCGTGGGATCGCAAACACTCTCAGGCCTCGGATTCCCGTGCTTCTCTGGAGGTTTCGACTACGGTCGATCCTTCATCCCAGGCAGCTTGCTCCATGGTCTCCCCATCGGGCCAGTTGGTTGAGATGCCCTTTGACCAGCCTGCCAAGATTTTTCTCGACCTGGTTGACGCGTAGTCACCAGATGAGGCTGACTCCTCCCTCTCTAGGACTCCAATCCTGCCTTTTACTTCACAGGGTGGATCAGACCAGCCCAGTGATCCGGTCTCCAACCTCAGGCTCCCGATTATCCAGGAAGTTCCTTGGCTTTCGCCGGCTCCCTCAGAGTCCCTCCATCAGCATCCCCAGTGGTCAAGGACGCGGTCTCTGACCCAAAGTCTGGATTCAAGCAGCCCACACCAACATAAGCATTTCCACTCTTGACATGTGAGCAAGTGGTGCTGTCACTATTCATCTTGTTTTTCCTCCTCAGGCTAGGAGAGGCTGTGGCGCAAAATGAATCAGCACTACGAAGATCTCATGTGGCACCAGCTCATGTTCACCGGTGTTAAGCAGCTTCCAGCTCCCACCCTGGCTCTTCCGTGGCTCCCTCCACCCAGGCCTCATTCTACCCCGACTCTGCCTTGGCCTGTTACTACTTCTCCACCTGTTCAGGTGGAGCTGCTGCCCAAACAGCTGCCTGAGGGTCTGCCCCCTAAGGATGCCCATACTGCTTCCGGGCTTCCTCGATGGCTGTCACTCACTGTGACTCTCAATAGACCCTGTAGGGTCAGTGGGTACTCTGGTGGTCAAGTCTCTTTTCGATGAATCCTCTTGAGTTGGAGGGCTCCTCCATACACTGCAGTCTGTTGGACGCCAAGTCGGTCGAGGATTTGTCGATGGAGCGTGGTCCTACTTCGTTTGCAGGCCTTCTCCAGCTGATCTCGGAGCTGACTGGTCTTTTGATGGAGCCCTTCCCCAAACGGGATAGGTACCCGCTGACAGAGATTCACGACTGGGGTGACTCCTCTGGGGAGGCCTTCCCAGTTGCCAAGGCCATTCTTGGCCCCACTCTGGAGCTTTGGCAGCATCCGGTCGCTTGCCCTATTCTGTCAGCTCGAATGGTCCCAAGTACGCGGTCCCTACTGGTTCTCTAACAGGTTTCGCCGAACACCCCTTGGCCAAGGGTCTAGTGGCTGATTCAGTCTTTCAGTGTACTGGCAGTGTTGGAGACATGGATAAGCCTCCCGACAAGGAATCCAAGAAATTGGATCATATGGCCAAAAAGATATATGCTGCCTCCTCTCTTGGCCTTCGGCAGGCGAGTTTGGCCCTTTTGATGGTCCACTTCGCTCATGCCCTTTTAGGCATGTTCGATGAGGTGTTCCCCAGCTCCCGGCTGACTTACAGACTACAGTCAAGGAGGTCCGGGACCAGGGCTGTGCTGTGGCTAAGTAGCAGCTACAGTCGGCCATGGAGATCAGCGACTGTTGCGCCCAGTCAGTGGCTGCAGTGGTTGCCATGCACGTCAGGGCTTGGTTGACGATCCTGTCCTTCACAGCGGATACTCAGCACACGTTGGCCACTGTCTCCTTCTTGGGCACTGACTTGTTCGAGCCGGGAGTTGAAGGGTACCTTACTCGTATTAAGAAGTTAAGTGCCACCTTGGACTCTGTGACCTCCACCCAGAGGGATCCCAAGGGCTCTGATGCTCAAAAGAAGCAGCCCTTTTGACCCCTTTGTGCTCCTTTCCCAGCCCCCAGCTGGACAGCACGCTCAGGCTTGGCGTCCCCAGCGGAAGTCGGTTGCTTCGGCGCTCAGAAACCAGGAGGTTGAGGTCCTGCTGGTTCCTCAGCCAGTCCCTCCTCCGTCTCCAAGCCTGCCCAGTGACGGGATGGGAGGTGCCTCTCCCATGCCCATCCTGACTCCCCTGGGTCCTCCCATGGGGGGCCGGCTCTGCCACTTCCTTTCCACCTGGTCTGCTGTAACCACAGACAGGTGGGTCCTCAAGGTGGTCGATCAAGGTCTGCCTCTGGAATTCGAGGCTTACCCACCTTGCCGAGCCTGTGCCCCATGGGAGAACATGGTGCCCGCTGATATTCTACCAGCCCTTTGGGAAGACATCTCCCAGCTCCAGAAGGAGGTTGTGGCTCCTGTCTCTGACCCTCCGGTACACCCAGAGTTTGTCTCCAGGTGCCGAAACAGACGGGGGGCTGGTGCCCCATCTTAGATCTGCATGACCTGAAAAAATTCCTTCGGCTGCACACTTTCAGGATGGTTACTCTTTCTGAGATTATACTCTAGAGCAGAACATGTGGTTTTGCTCTCAGGATCTCCAGGACACATTCTTCCATGCCCCAATCCATCTGTCCCACTGTTGGCTGCTCCACTTCCATGTGGAGGGGATTCTTTATGAGCTCAGGGTCATGCCCTTTGGCCTCTCTTCAGCTCCCAGGGTCTTTACCAAATGCATTGCAGTGGTGGCAGCCTACCTGAGGTGCCGAGGGGTCTGGGTATACCCCTACCTGGACAACTGGCTTGAAGCGGGTCTCTCGAGGGAGGAGGTGGAGTGGTCCAGGGTTCTGGCCCTCCAGACCTGTGTGTCCCTTGGCCTCCTGGCAAACAAGGCCAAGTCGGGATTCGTACCTAGGTGATGCACTTCATCAGGGCAGAGCTTGACTCTTGCAGAGCCAGGGCTTGGCTCGGGTGGACTGAACGAAGGCTCTCTCCTCCTTTCCCCAATCATTTTGGGTTGGGCAGTTGTGTCCTGCTTGGGACTTCCCTGGCCTCTTGGGATACATTTGCGGCATGCAGCAGCATGGTCCGTTGTGCCGGGTGGAGAATGCGCTCACTGCAATGGGAGCTTGCCCGCCAATGGTCTCCGTGCAGGGGCCACTTCGACCAGCCGGTCACTGTGACCCAGCTGAAGTGGGATGCCCTCCAGTGGTGGTTAGTCCTGGAACATCTGCAGGAAGGGATCCCATTTATCCGCCCAGAGCTGACGGTCAGCCTGATGACCGATGCCTCACTGAGGGGCTGGAGTGCCCACCTGGAGGACCACAGAGTCCACGGACTCTGGACCCCAAAGGAGTCCCGATGCCATATCAACCTGCTGGAGCTTTGAGCGTTTTGGCTGGCGCTGACGGTCTTCGCTCCGCACATCCGGGACCGCATCATGACCCTCGTGCTCAGCGTGGATGCTGATCTCCTGGCTATCTCATGTGGCCAGCATCTCTAACCAGCTAGCAGTCACCTTCAGCCGTTTGGGCGAGGTGTCCCACGAGTGGTCCCTATATCTGGAGGTAGTACACAGCATGTTCTTCCAGTGGGGCGCCCCTCTGATGGACCTGTTCACCTCCAGGGAGAATGTAAAGCTGAAGCTATATTGTGCCCGCCCCCCTCTGCAGGGAACTCTGTAGGGGGATGCCTTCTCAAGGCCCTGGACCCCTGACCTTCTCTCTGCCTTCCCTCCATTTCTCTTGATCCACAAATTGTTGCTCAAGGCCAGGAGGGAAAAGGCACAGATGATCCTCATGGCTCCAGACTGACCCCACCTGTTTTGATATCCCAATCTCCTCAGCCTCAGCAGCAGGCTCCCGAGGTGTCTTCCTCTATGCCTGGACCTGCTCTCTTGCAATCAGGGGAAGGTGCTCCATTTGGACCTTCAGTCCCTTCACCTGACAGCCTGGTTCCTGAGCGGCTAGAGTTCCAGGCTTTGGGTCTCTCTGACAATGTCCTCACTGCAGTTGAGGCTTCACAGAAGGAGTCAACCCGAAAATGCTGTGCCTTCAAATGGAAGAGAGTCTCCATTCGGTGCCTTGATCCTTTATCTTGACTAATGGCTAGCATCCTCAACTACCACTGGTCCCTCTCTGAGTCGGGCCTCTGGTCGACGACCCTCAAGGTGCGCCTGGCTGCCTTCTCTGCTTACTGTGCACGGACTGGTATGCAGTCAGTGGCACAGGAGAAGGTGGTCTAGTGCTTTTTCAAAGGCTTTGACCACATTTCCCCTCCGGTGCGTGAACCACCACAACCTTGGGACTTGTTGCTGGTAGTGGCAAAGCTCATGGGCAAGCCATTTAAACCACTGCACTGGTGTGAGATGTCTTACTTGTCATGGAAGACCGCTTTCTTGGTGGCTGTCATGTCAGCTAGAAGGATGAGTGAGCACCAGCTGCTGTCGGTGGAGTCTCCTTACCTGGTCTTCCACAGAGACAAGGTTGTTCTTCGCCCCAATAACGTGAAGTTCCTTACGAAGGTTGTGTCTGATTTCCACCTTAACCAGATGATTAATCTCTCAATGTATTTTAGCAACCACACCTCAGAGGCCGAGCACAGGCTCCACATGTTGGACCTGCGTCGAGCACTAGCCTACTACAAGGTGTGCATTGCTGGAGTTCGGTGAGAGGTTTGCCAGCTATTTGTCATCTACAATGAATCCGCACCTGGCAGACCAGCAGCTAAGTGGACGATTGACAGCTAGATTGTTTCCTGCATAGACCTCTGCTATAGGTTGGCAGATAGGGAGCCTCCCGTTGGGCTAAGGGCTCATTCCACCCATCATACCGCTGCTTGGGTGGCTGCTTCCAGGGGCGTCCCTATCCAGGAAATTTGCAAGACTGCTACCTGGAAGTCAGCACACACCTTCATTTCCTACTACCAAATCAACCTTGAGTCATGCCGGGATGTTGGTGTTGGGGCTTCAGTTCTCCAATATCTGTTCCATAAGTACAGGGGGTGCACCTTGCCCCCTCCTCCTGGAGAACTGCTAAGAGTCTGCCGGAAGTGTGGATAAGTACACCATATCCACATTCCTAGAAAAACTGGTTACTCACCTGTAACAGTAGTTCTAGGAGTGGCATATGGTGTACATCCATACTGACCACCTGCCCTCCCCTGGCAAGAGACACACCGGTCTTGCTTCCAGCATGTAAAATTTGGCGTCACGGGGCGGTGCCGAGGGAGTTACCACCTGGGTGGGTGGGAGTAGCCAGCTTGAAGACTATCCATCAAACCTTAAAGGGGAAAGAACACTGCCAGAAGTGTGGATGTACACCATATATCACTCCCAGAACTACTGTTATAGGTGAGTAACCTGTTTTTATAAATCATGTTAAAGATTTATGGTTTTGGAAATGACTGTAATTGAAACTCAGAATGTTTTTAGTAGAATTATTTAGCAGAAAATTAGATAAAGCCCTTTGTTGGAAATGGATTATGCCAACTGAACGTAGAACATCTGAATTTTATAACTATCAGCATGAGACACGATCCTATGCTGTTTAGTAAAATTCTCTTTGAAGTTGTACTATAAAGAAGGATGTCTTGGATACTTGAGTGTGTTTTTTTTTCTTCTGCAAAAGGGTTATGTGTATAATTTGGGAGCAAAACCACTAAGATTGAGTAAGGATGAAAAGTATTTGGGCATACACATAACCAGGGATTTGAGGCACACAAGGCAAGGCTAACAAATAGATAATAAAGCAGACGAGATACTGGCGTACCTTAGGAGATGTTTTATGCCAAGGTGCCAGTGATATAAATAAATTCTGAGAGGATGTATAGAAGGGATACCAACCATATGCATGGGCTGCAGATGTATACATATGACAAGAGACTGGTGATGCTGAACCTATATAGTTTTGGAGTCTGGCAAAAGAGAGGAGATCTGTTACTTCTGTACAAGATTATGTCAGATCAGGATCTGATGGCTCATCTAGAATTAACACATATGATAAGTGAGGGGAAAATGCGGGGACATGAGTGTAGACTGGTTGTAAATTATTTATTTATTTATGTACGAAATGTTTAACCAGGAAAGACAGCATGAGCTGTAAACAGCTCGTTTCCAGAAGCGTCCTGGGAGGGGGATCACTAAAGTTGGGAGAGCAAGCAAACATATGTACAAGGTGAAATAAAAGTACACTAGAATTGCATAACATTGCAGAACTATTACATGACATTGTAATACACTAGGAAGGTTAGTACAGATATCTCAAATTAAGTGCTAAAAGTCGAAGGCTGAGCACAAGTTTGGTAAGCGCCAATGCAAGCCCAAGGGGGGCTAGAATATGACAAGAAGGGATGTGGGGGGGGGGGATAGAGGGTAGGGGAATGGAAGGGGGAGAGAGGAGAGAGCAGCCACAAATATGTAACCCTTCAGGATGTTGAGAACCCTGCAAGGGGGACAAGAGATGGGCAGAAAAGGAGATGGGGAGTGGAGGTGGGGAGAGGAGGGGAGACAGCCAGGATCTGTTCACCCCCAGGATGCTGAAGAAGCCCTGCTAGGGGGACAGGACCATGCAGAAAAGGAAGTGATGGGAGACAAAAGGGTGTGGGAAGAGGAGGAGGCTGGGGGGGGATGGGAGACAGTATTAGGGGAGTGGGAGAAAGGAAAATAGGGAAATTGGGCAGGAGTGATGGGGTATCTGGAAATGGAAAAGAGGGGGCAGTGGGGAATAGGTGAGGGGGGGGTAGGGAAGCATTTAGTGTGGCCACTGGCACTGGTTGGAGAGGTAGGGGGTGAGAAGAAGAGGAGATGAAAGAGAATACCCTGTGTGGGTGTAGTCAGCGGGAGGGATAAGGAGACTAGGAGGTGAGTCAGGGAATAATGGCAAAAGGGGTGAAGGGTATGTTTATGCTAGGAGAGACAGAGGGGTAGAAGCTTGAGAGGGAAGGAGGGTGGTGGGTAAAGGAGGGGGGCTAGTAATAAGTACAGTTAGGGAAATAGTAGTTGTGTAAAACCCTTAAAACATACCATCAGCAGTTTTTTTTCACACAGAGAGTCATAAATTCGTGGAATTCAGCCCAAGACGACACAGTAAATGGCGAAAATCTTAAGTTGTTCAGAACTAGACTAGATTGATACAAGAAGAGGAAGGGCAGTGATTTGGATTACTATCACTGAGAGAGTGAACCTGATGGGCACTAACCTCTATTCACCCTTAATTCCACAATATTAACCTCAGACTGTACAGTTTCTTAAGGAAATATGTACATGCATTTGCATTGTGTAGCAGGGTGTTAAACATCAGTTGTATGCTTCATAGTTTAATGACCGGCAAAAGAAAAATCGGTAAGCAGCACTATCGTTGTGGCTACGGTATGCAATAAACAGTATATGAGGCATGAGGAGTTCATAGCTCAGTGGGTCTTATTTACCCATTCTCTAGGTAGCTAAGGGTAGTTTATACATAGCCATTAGGCACCTGCCATTGGTGTCTTTTTACATTCAGCTGTATAGCTTGCAAAAACCTAAAGGAGAACTGCATGTTATCATAAGCCTGTATTGTCTGTGAAATATGATATATAAACACTGATGCATTTTGATTATTATGCTACTGTTGTTGACTGACTGATAAATGTTATGATTAATTCTGATGTTAAATGGGGCCATTTTGGAATCCTGAGACATCAGCAGTGATGTTTAGGTTCCTTTTAAGCCACTACTGCTTTCTGTTCATGGTATGCGAGGTTTTAACCTACAGTATATTGCATCACTGCAGATGTCATCTAGTTTGCAAATGATCCTGTGCATCAAGTAAAAGCGCCACATTGATTTACTAAATGGGAATGTAGGTGTGCAGGGTCCCTCGAAGTCTGAATGTCCATGAAAAGCTCTTTCACATGACATATCAGCATAGTTGTAGGTTTCAGCAGACCAGAGAAGTTACCTGGGGCCCGATTTACAAAGCATCGGGAATGACACAAGGTGCGTGCGTCAAAGAGAAATGAAGCAAGGGGCTCCCTGCTCCTCACCTTGTTTCATTCCCAATGTAGCTGAACTTGCGCCGTCCCTGGGATGGATGCATCGGTGCACCATGGCAGCAGAGGGCTTGT
Source organism: Neoceratodus forsteri (assembly GCA_016271365.2). Classification (NCBI taxonomy): domain Eukaryota; kingdom Metazoa; phylum Chordata; order Ceratodontiformes; family Ceratodontidae; genus Neoceratodus; species Neoceratodus forsteri. The sequence continues at coordinate 1,348,958,694 of CM057456.1, read as the reverse complement.
GCGGGGGCAATGCTGCAGCATCCCCTACTGTGAGATTCAGTAATTCCATCTACAGGGCGCACAGTCTGCGATAGTTAGACCAGCCTGGGACTGGTCTAACAGCCCGTGTGCCACCCCCTGGAATTGTCGCTGAGTGGGAGGGCACCTGATCCTCCTGTTGCTCGCCCACGGTATCCCATGCCCCCACACCACCTGGAGACATCTGTACTCCCTGACACCCTAAGCGACCACTCCCCTATACTTTGTAGTTGGTCCAACAAGTTCAGCAAATCTCCACCCAAGGTTATTCTCAGTAGGGTCCTAACTCCAGGACACCTAGAACCACTCAGATCACACCTTCGAAGCCAGGATTGGTCACCACTGGACTCTACCAATGACATTGACGAGGCACTTGATTTCTTCGACCGCTTTAATGCTGCTTGTGATATCCATGCCCCCCCCTAGAAAAGTGGAAAGTTAATGGGGTGTGCAACCCTTGGATAATACCTGAACTACTGGGACCTATGAAGACTAAGGACTACCTCTGGCACCGGGCCAAACCCACAGGCAAGCAAGCAGATATTCAGGCTTATAAAAAATCCAGAAATGTTTGTACCAGAGCCATCCATTTTGCAAAAAATCAATACTTTAGGGAGGCACTTTCCAACTCGTGGGGTGACAGTAAACATTTCTGGAACAACATAAAGGAAGTCACTGATAAAGACCTCAGGAGAGCACGCACAATGCTTAACATTGATGGAAGCCTGACTCTTGACCCAATGGCCATAGCCAATATTTTTAACGATGCTTTTACAGACCTCAGCAGTGTCCTCCCCCCTGATTTTTTCACAGTCTCTGCCCCTGCCACCCCTCCAGTCTGTGATGCTCAGCAGCAGGCTTCCCCTTTTTTACTTCAAAAAGGTTGCTAAGCATGAGACTAGAAAGCACATACACAAAGTACTCGGTAAAGCAAGATTCAATGGGGACAATCTAGATTTCAAATTTCTTGCCCTCACCCTTGAGGAAACTCTTACACCTCTTACCAAGATTCTGAACCTTTCTCTAAGGCTTGGGCAATTCCCCCAAAAATGGAAACAGGCCCTAGTAACCTCGGTGCACAAAGGTGGAGACAGGGCACAGCACACAAACTGCAGGCCAATCTCCATTCTACCTCCTCTGTCGAAAGCACTAGAGCGTATAATTGCAGATTAGCTTGTGGAATACCTGGACAAATACAATATCCAATGTCCCCAGCAGCATGGCTTTCGTAAAGGTCATAGTACTACCACTGCACTGTTAGAATTCACTGGTCTCATACATAACTCATTCGACCAAGGCCATCTGGTTGGGGCTGCCTTTATCGACCTGACGAAGGCCTTTGATACTGTGAACCACTCAGTGGTACTTGGGCAGTTATCGCTCGCAAGGGTGTCGAATGATGCTGTCAGCTGGATCAAAAGTTACTTAGAAGACCATGTGCAGCAGGTCAAGATAACCAGTGTCCTCTCCGAAAGGAAGCCGGTCCATTCTGGAATGCCTCAGGTATCTATACTGGGGCCCCTTCTCTTCAGTATCTACTTGAATAACCTCCCACGAGCCTGTCGTGAACAGATTCTGCTTTACGCGGATGATGCCATGATCTACTCTAGTAACCCTGACCCTGAGAGCCTCCAGGATAAGCTTCAACACAGTTTCTCAGAAGTGGAAAAGTGGTTCAGCACTCAAAAACTGGTGCTAAACTATAAAAAGACCAAAGTGATGCTTTTCAGCAGTGCCGGTAAGAAACACAAGTTCAAACCTTTGTTCATCACAAACTGCATTGGCACCCCACTTGAGCAGATCCACTCCTTCAGATATCTAGGGGTCACTGTTGATAGCTCACTCACCTACTCGCAACATATTGATAATGTAGCTCGAGCTGTCAACATAAGGATTGTCCCACTCCACAGGCACAAACATAGCCTCACTCCCGAGGCACTAAGAATAGCAATTTTCAGCTCTGTCATTACCATCATCGATTATGGTCTGGTTGTTTATGGCTCTGCCTCTGCTACATCCCTTCACAGGATCACTGTTGCTCTTAACAAAGCATGCAGACTCCTTACTTGGGCTGCCCACCTCACACACACACACGCGTGACCTATATGCTCAGACTGGGTGGCTTCAATTATTCAGCTGGATCCAATATTAAACCTGCTTACTTGCCAAGAAGGCACACCTTGGTTTGTTACTCCCTGGGATCCAACAGCTCCTTAGCCCTTGTCAAAGTACCCAACATACTCACAGCTTGGCAGCTCAGGTCTTTACTGTTCCCAGATGCCGCACCACCTTAGGTCAGAGGTCTTTTGCTTACAGAGTCCCCCTCTGGCTCAGCTCCCTGGGTAGGGACATCTCTTTTTTTTTTTTTTTTTTTTTTACTTTATCTCTTTTTGTCTCCTTCCTACTTCTCGGTGCCCACTCATTCCTTCCTCTCATCCTCCATTCCACCTCCGGAGGGATCTGCCCCTAGAGTGCCTCCTTCTCCCCTCCTGCACAGTGGGGTCTGTCCCCCTCTTTGGTGGTCCGGATGGTACCTGAGAGGCTATCATCTAGGGCTGCCGAGAGGGTTTTCCGTTTTTTCTCCTGGTTTCCCTGCCCTCTGAGGCGTGATGGCTAGGCATCACGTCCTGAGTGGCAGCGTGCTGGCAGCGCCAAGCCTCATGCGCCGCCCTCGTCTCCCTCCAGCTCCGCTATGGGAGCGCCTCCATCCCTCATTGTCGGTGCTTCCACCGGCCAGAGGAGATGTAGAGCATAAAGCGTTGTTGGTTCCCACCCTGAGGAGGAGAGCATCCATTGGGACGCTCGATCCTCCCTCCCCCTGCCAACCCCCGGCCACCCGAGTCCGTTCCCGAACCCAGGTCACCGGTGTAGCGCGAGGTGTGGCGTCCAGCGCCTCAACCCTCAGCGCCACCGGGCCGGCGGGTAGGGACATCTCTGCTGAGTCAAAAGTCGGCCCTTTCAAACACAAACTCTGACAACATCTCTTAGCAAACAGTATATGTGACTGCCACCCTTAGCAGCCTTCTGCTTATTTTATCATTGCACTTATACCTTTCAGTACTTTTAACTCTTGGCACTTCATTTCAATCCTACCCTCGAGCCTTTTCCCCTCCACCCCTCACTCCTGCTTCTTCTCACGCATCTTAAAGTTCTTCCCTTGCTCCTCCTCACCTTCCCTCTTCCACCTTCCCCCCATTCTGTTATCTCATGCCACCTCTTTTGCAACTTCTTCCCCTCCTTCTCCCTACATTTCTCTTTCTTACCTCTCTCCCATCCATATTACTGTCTCTCTTGGGTTTTCGACAAGGCCTTTTTTTTTTTTTGAAATTCTCTTTTTATTAATTTTCAACTGTACATAAATCAGTTTAAACAGTGATATCTAAACATCGTACATACTCTTAATAAATTCCATATTTGAATATATTATGAACTGGACAAAGGAAGAATATAGAGTAAGGGTACCAAAAGGAATCAGAGAAGACTGTAACTGGATAACCAAAACAACTGTTCCCCCCACCCCAACCCCCAGTGAGGGCGTCACCACTAAGGGAAGAAATATATTAAGCTATCTCTAGTGGCTAGGTGTCCTTAAGATACTTAATCTAAAACAACACTGGGAGTCTAGTAGCATCAGAGTCCCGGGTGAGAGGTTGTGAGATTCCTACAGAGGAAGAGCTAGGAGTACTGAGAGGTCCAGATCTTGGGATCATGCATCCTCATTTAGGTTCCCCAATTATCTAGGAGTTTCGGTCAGTGAAGATACAGAGCATATAGTTTGCCCCATTTCTTCTGAAAGGCCATTGGGGAGGATCTGAAGTTAGCAATCAGTTTCTCCACTTTGAAACACTGGGACATTTCTTCCACCCAGTCTAGATATGAGATCTCGAGACTGTCTGTCCAGTGTCGGAGGACCAGTCTCTTGACTGCCATGGCGATAAGTGTTATATGGTACTTCCTTTCTTTGATCTTGATACCCGTGTAGTCACCTATGATACAGGTCTCTAATGTGAGAAGGTTTCCTAGACCTAACATGGGATCCAATTTGTCCACAATAGCCTTCCAGAGAGGAGCCACTTTAGGACAGTGCCAGAAGATGTGAGGAAGATCTCCCTGTTCTTCCCCGCATCTGAAACATTTCACAGGAGCAGAAGGGCCAAATTTTGATTTCCGAACTGGTGTGAAATACATGTTATTGATTATGAAGTACTGAGTCATCCTATTCCTATCAAGAGTATTGTAGATATACAGGTCTTTCCAGATCTGTCCCCATGGATATGGGGAGCCTGAGGAGGATAGTGCCCAGGCCTTAGAACCAGTTAAAGGGGTAGGGTGAGCAAGTTTCAGGAGATAGGTATACAGCCTAGACACCCCGTGGGGTTTAGCCACTATCCTTAACCTCCTTTAGTAGTGGTTTGATAACTGAGGGGATATTGTTACTCGAACTGTTTGTCTACAAGGTGTTTTAGTTGATATGTTTTAAACCTGTCCTTAGTGGGGATATTTAGGGCAAGTAGTAGGTCCGTTAATGGGCCCTGTTTACCTTGAACATAAAGGTCCTCCACTGAGAGCTCCTGAATTGGGTGTAGCCATTTGGGGACTAGCATTTTGTCCCCGATCTTGATATTAGGGTTACCCATCAGTGGTTGGCCAGGGTCCTTAGTATAGCAGATTCTGGTGGAGGAGAAAAATTGGTTAAGCACCTTGACTGTAACTCCTACTGGGGAGTCTTGGATCGCTGGGGAGAGACGAAACCGCTATAGAAAAGGCTGGAGGGGTTTATATTATGGTGAGTGATGAGATCCAGATCCAGGTCTAGCATATAGGGAGGTAATATCTTTCATATCTCCCAGCCATTTCCTGCTTTGGTAAGGTGACTAGTCCAGTAGTAGAGCTCAAGTTCGGCAATCTGAGGCCCCCATTTCTTTGGGGAGACGCAGTTTGGCAAGGCCACTTGAGGTTTATGGTTCCAAATAAATTCGTTAAGGTCGAATGAATTTTCTTGAAAAAGGACCTTGGTAGCCAGATGTCTAGGAGGTTCAGGGGATAAAAGAGTCGGGGAAGAATGTTCATTTTGATAATGCTGATCCGGGCCCCCACAGGTAATGGCAGTTTCCCCCATCTTTGCAAGTCCGACTTAATTCTTACTAATAAGTCTTCTAAGTTTAGCTTCCTGATTAGGGAAGGGTCTTGGGCCAAGTAAATACCGAGGTATTTCAAGTGAGATGGGGTCCACTTCATGCCCAGGTGGGAAACGGAAATCGGGGTGAGGTGTACATTAAGCGGGAAAATCTCAGACTTTGCTAGATTAAGTTTATAATTGGATAGTTCTCAAATTGCAAATTATTCTCATTACAACTCGAGGATTCCACTGGTTAGCTAATTGTAGCAGAATATCATCCGCATATACTGAAATCTTGGTAGTTTGCTTGAGGACAGGGCATCCCTGAATCCTGCTGCTTGAGACTGACCAGTAATGGTTCCAGATAGAGGTTAAATAAAAGCGGGATAGGGGGCAGCCTGTCGGGTTCCAGAGTGAAGCAGTATGGGGATGAAAGGATCCCATTGCAATAGATTTTGCCGGGAGCCCTATATAAAGCTCTGATCCACCTTATGAACTCACTCGAAAGCCGAACTCTAGACATAGTATACCATAGGAATTCCCAATTAACACGGTCAAACGCTTTCTCCTAGCCCAGTGCCACCAATGCCATAGGAACCTGAGAAGTTTGAGCAGCCCTGAGCACGTGAGAGAGCGACCTAATGTGATCCATCACTGATCTCCCTTGCACAAATCCTACCTGCTCAGTACTCAGTAATGAGGTCCATACTTGTTTGATGCAAGAGGCAAGACTCTTGGACAGAATTTTAACATCGCAATTAAGAAGCGAGATTGGCCTGTAATTAGCCGGGTTTCGGGAGGGTTCAGCCGTTTTAGGAATCAATACAATAATGGCCTCCAGCAGGGAAGGATCCAGGGTGTCTGCTGACAACAGGTAGTTGTATAAGTCTAGGAGCAGGGGAGCCAAATCCTGACAGAAGGCCTTGTAGAAATTGGCTGGAAACCCATCCGGGCCAGGAGCTTTATCTGATGGTAAACTTTGGATAGCCTGTTCTACCTCCTCTTGGGAAAGAGGTGAGGAGAGAAAGGCCACCTGATCCTCCAAGAGATGAGGGAGTGTCAATGACTGAAAAAAGGCTTCTAGTCCTGATTGAAGGGGGGAGGGTGCATTCGGGTTATATAGGTTTTGGTAGAAGTCTTTGAAGATTGTTGCTATATCTCTGGGCTCTGTTTTAATGATTCCCTCGTGGTCTTCTAGAGCGGGGATCAGCCTGGAGTTCTCCACTTCTTTCAGTTTCAGTGCTAGAAGTCTGCTCGGCTTTTCTCCTGATCCAGATATCTAGCCTTAGTTTTCAATAAAGCAAACTCCGTTTTCTCTCGGATCAAGCCTTCATATTCATTTTAAGTTTGTGGAGGTATTCTAAGCTATCCAGCTGAACTAGAAGTGGCCAATAAATTCTCTGCTGCCTTAATTTGATTTGAGAGGCAACAAGATTCTGAGATCTGGTTCTCTTTCTCCTGGAGGAAATCTTGATCAGTTCCTCTCAAAAGCATTTCAAGGAACACCAGAGGATATCCATTCTGGTCACTGAGCCACGGTTAATTTCTAGATAATTTTAATAAGGGATTTAATCTGAATGAGAAAGTGTTCTTCTTTTAGTAGCTGGGTATTGAGTTTCCAGACCGTATCACGGAAGTCATAGATTGAGAGAGAATTTAAACCAGACAAGTGCATGGTCTGAAATTACTATAGGTTCAATACCTGCCATGAGGACCTTATTCATAAGGGAGGTGGACATTAGAAAATAATCTAGGCGCGACCAGGAATTGTGGAGAGGAGAGAAAAAGGTACAACTTTTTTGGAGAGGGTAGAGGGTTCTCCAGGGGTCAACCAGACCCAGCATGTTACCCATTTCCTTCATCGCCAATTGCGGTGGAAGCAATGGCCTCAGTGGTCTAAAAGTTTTATCCAGCTCCTGAGTTGGAGCTACGTTCCAATCCCTCCTAGAATCAAAGAGGGTAGAAGGAGCTAATTTTGTCAACTAGCTGCATAATAAAAGCCACATTCCCACCAACAGGGCCATAGACCGAGCCTAAGACAACAGGGAATTATAGAGGATCCAGACACCAATATATATCTACCCTCTGAGTCTCTGACAACCTTCGTTGATTGAAGGGTATATTATTCTGTATCATAACAGCCACTCCTCTGGCTTCCGACGAGTCACCAGCTACGAAAATTTGGGAGAAGCCTCTGGTTCGCAACATATTACTTTCAGCTACTGTAATATGGGTTTCCTGTAGACATAATATGTCGGCCCCCAGTATCAAGCAATTAGTTAAGATACGAGCCCTTTTCTTGATATCTCTCATCCCTCTCACATTCCAGCTGATCATTTTGACAGTGCTACCAGCCATATTTTAAGACTAAGTGCACTACGCCATTCATTGATCCTAGCAACCTCTTTTCGCACCCTATAGTGGTGACACCCTCAAGCCCCTCCCTAATGTACCCCGACTTTCCTTTGCTGATAAAAAATAAGAACTCGGAACTAGTAACTTTGATAGGCTGCCCAGCTCTAATATTAAACATCAAATCAGGACAATCCACAAATCTAGGTGGCAGCACTTCCAAACAATTATCAATCTTACAGTCGTTATCCCTTCCCCCCTACCTCCCTAACCCTGCCCAATTAACAGTATAACGTAATTCCAAATATAAACTCTCCAAACATCAACAGTATCATGAACATTATCCCTTCCCCCGGCCCCCGTCCCCTTACAAAACATACATTATTTACATAGTCCGACAGATCTGTTGTTTCAACGACAGGCACAGTACTGGTTGCTTCCATGCCCCTTCCTTCCCCAGGGTACCCCATTTTAACCTTTACAGTAAACAGAGCCCCCACAGTCACAAGGCCAGAGACAGTAATTTCCCACAACAGTAATCCGAACAGTGAAAAGGCATAGGCCACAACAGTGAGGCAACTTACTGGTACCCAATAACTCCCTATTTGGTCGCAAGGCATGGCACAGCTACAGCCCGCCTTTAAGTCCCCCCGCCCCCCCGTTATAAAGGCACTGCCTCTATGGCCAAGTACATGAGATCGCCCCCTATCACCAGGGGAAAAATAAGGCAGTAAACAGCCTTACCTGGGAGCAGTTTCAGAGTTCTGGTCCCCTCTGTCTAAACCAAATAAACACCAGGAAGCGAAGGGAAATGCGGGACCAATTGCTGGCGGACCAAACGGTCCTGACCCAAATAGTCTCCTCGAAACCGCTGCCTCCTACCAGTTCCTTCTATACACCGAGAGGCCAGGACACGAGGAGAGCAAGAGTAGGCCAATTAGGGCCTCAGCGGCCTACTACCACCTACTCCAGCACCACGCGAGTCCCTCGGAGAAGTCCCCACTGTAAACAGAGGCGATCGACCCAGGACTGCCAGCTACCCAGCAGAGCATAGCGACTCCACAGTAAGAACTTAAAATGGGAAATCTAGACCAAAGCTTGCAAAAGGGACAGAAGGATATCTGTAAAATCACATTTTCAGTTGGTGGGTTATTTGTTGTATTCCCATTCCTGGTTGGGTCAGTCATTTGGTTGTGAGTCTTTTGAACAGATCAGGTAATAACTTGGATAGGTCAGCTAGGGCTTCTTCAGGTGTCTCTATAGAATGCCAGGTATTTTCAATTTGTACAGATAACTTTGCAGGGTAGATCATGCGAAAAGGCTTCCCAGCAGCTATCAGTTTGGTTACTACTGGATGGAAGGCAGCACGTTTCAGACGGACCTCTCTGGGCAGATCCTGGGTAATCCTTAACTTGGCTCCATTCCATAGAACTGCTTCCAACTGTTTGACCTTATCTAGAATGTGTTGTCTGTCCAGGTAGCTTAGGAGTTTGATAATCAGGGGCCTGGGGGGGGCGTTTGGGAGGTCTGGGTAAGAGATCTGTGAGCACGTTCCACATGATATTGTTGATGGACTGGGGAAGGACCCACAACCTTATTTAAGAAATGCTGGACAAACTTAATGGTGTCTCCCCCTTCTTCCAGCTCTGGAAGACCCAAAATCAGGACGTTGTTTCTTCTGCTGCGCCCCTCCAGGTCTTCGGTTTTAATTGTAATTTTTGTATTTGCTGGCTAGCTTGACTATCTCAGGATCTGTTTTCTGTTGCCATCTTTCCACTGACCCTATTCTGGATTCTGAGTCTCCCATCCTTCTTGAAAGGTCGGTGTAATCTTGCCTCATCGATTTGATTTCATTGGAGATCTCTTGCAGGGTATCTTTAACGGTGATAACTCCTCCAAAAGCGCTCCTCTGTTAGGGTAGTGCCTCCGCAACATTAAGACCTCCGTAGATGAAATTTTGTTAGTTAAAGAAGGGTTGCAGCCAGAGTTTTTCGCTTTTTTGAGGCTTTTCTGGCTGAGGTGGGTGTGCCTGACTCCTGAGGCCTTCATTTCTTCATCTAGCATAGCGGTGTTCCAGCAGGCAATATACACCTCCACTTTGTGCCAATATCGATTCCAGAAGTAGCTGTGATGTTTTAGACGACGTTTGGTGGTGGTTTGGTGGTTTCGGCTTGTCAAAAAATAAGGTTTCAAGAGGGGAGAAACGGGAGCTCCAAAGCAGGCAGCCACTCAGCACCACTGCATCACGTGACCTCCCAGGTTTTCGACAAGGCCTGCTAGGCTGTCCCCTCCCCTGACTAAACATCATCTCTTCTCCTTATACTATTAATTTGTCTTCCTCCCCCTCATTTCACCAGCACTTCCCCCTTCTCTCTGCATTAACCCCATTTCCCTCCTTCCACCTCCCCATCCTGTCATCTCTCTGTCCCCATTACCTCCTTTGCAACTCCGCTCCTTCCCTCTCCACCTCCTGTGCAACTCACTTCTCCCTCCTGTTTCTCCCATCCCCCACCTTACACCACATTACTTTCTCTCCTAGATTTTGACTAGGCCTCCCAGACTGCCCTCTCTTCTAGCCCACTCTTCTGTTATATTGAGCAACATCCAATGCTATTTTGATTGCTTTTAATGTATTAATTTTTTTAAAGTATATTCTTGATATCAGCTATTTACTTATCTATTGCTTACCGTGTTTTGTTTTTGTACTGCTGACGTGGAACCTTTGTAAATGGGTTGTATTGCTCAAAGGTGTTGTAATCCAAGACTCAATAAATAAATAAATCAGTGGAGTGTTGCCCCCAGTGCTCCCCCCATGGTGCTAGGCATGTGAAAACCCCACCTCCTCCCCGACAAGCTGCACTGTCATGATGGCAGCCATGCACTGTCCCTGTCAAGGGTCTTTTGCCACTCCCTTTCTCCCATCCCGACCTGCCCTCCTTGTCGTCTGTTTTGGCCATCACGACCCTACCAGCCTCCAGGATGACCAGTTGGCGGGTCTCCGTAAACAGGGGCTGATGCCACCCGACTGTCCCACAACTTGCGTTATTCTCCTACCGTGTGCCTTGACTTTGACACACATCAGTGGTTGGTGCAAACTGCGGGGTTTGGCACCGGGACCCTTTCCAATAGTGAATAGGATGCATGGTACCTGTCGCATTGTAGATTGATGCAAGCTTCTGTTTGCCACTGCTTGCGTCAATCCAAGGGTCACTTCATGAATCGTTGTCTTAATCTTCCCATGTGAAATCGAGACGGCAGCCTTTTCTTGGAACTTTGAGAAAGTGAGGACACAGTTGGGCATGCTGTGCTTCACAACACACAGCTCGCCCATCGGTGACATCACTCTCTGTCTCAGGGTTCCATGCAATGGCTGTTGTACTGATCTAAGATAATGATGTAGACGGGTCGGTGATATTTCTGGGCTGCAGATTCCTGCAGGTAAGCATGGCACATCATTAGAAAGAGCCTCTGATGGGCTTTCAGACTGAGTGACCTGCACGCCTGCATTCCCCTAAAACACTACTGTAAGTACTGAATAATGGCCAGCCATGGACTAGTGTTTACCAGACATCTGTTTACAGAAAATGCACTTGTGCTGCTGCAGTTCCCTTCTCTTCTAAATATTACGTGTGCACATATACCATGTGAAGAATAGTGGATTATTACTTAATTTCTTGCACCAGTATCTCTACAAGTCTACAAGAATTTTGATGATGACTGGATGCTAATCTTATATTCATCAATTAATATTATTTAATTTTATTGTTGCAACTGGTAAACCAGGCTAAAGTTCACTACAAGTGCCAGTTTGAGTTTTACGTAAGTAGTAATTGATGGCAAAGAAAACCTGTATGCTTAAAATGAGTACTTTACACCACAGTACTGTACTTATATCAGGAACATCTAAAATGATTCTAAAAATATAAAATAAATATAACAGGTTTTATGTTTATGTGTCCCTTAGTAGAGGTTAATTAAGTTGCCTTGTTTGATAACCAGACGGGTGAGCAGTACTCCAATATTGGCCTAATCAGAGACCTGTACACCAGTGCAAGGTCATTGTTGTTGAGACTGATTATTATGCATTGTGAGGAAAAAGATACTCTTATTAAGCGTTGTTTACCATGTTCTGAACCTGAGCTGTCTGTTTTAAATCCGTCACAAGTGTGATGGCGAGAAGTTTAGTTGGTTGGGTGATGTGAATAAGATGCCTTGTCAGGTGAAGAGGAACTGAACGATTATTTTTGTCAAAATGGATTTGTATGGGTACTGTTTTGTCCCTGTTTACTCTTATACTGTTGTCTTGGGTCCATTTCAGTTGGCAGTTGAGTCTGACTTGCAATAGATTCACATTGTTTTCTTTGTGGCGAGCGTAAAGTGTGGTGTCATCAGTATAAATTGACTTGTGTAGGTTTTTGGGTCTCATCTTCAATCATGATAAGGAAAAAAATGAACCTAATATGTCCCCTATGGTACATGCCAGGTAACTGGTTTCCATTCTAATTTTGAATCCCGTCTTTAATTTTTGCTAAAGGGTGCCAGGTGTAATTCCATTCGATTCATTTTGTCAGTAAATTGTAGTTGATTTAATCAGTCCCGGGAATCAGTCACTTTACTGTAATCCACAAAAGCTAGTTTAAAACAGCAGTGCGTGATAGTAGTGACAATGTTGACCTATACTTTTTATTCTGGTTTAGATTACCTCTAGTCTCATGACTTGTATGGTACACTTCTTTACCCATTTTGGGTCTACTTTAACACTTTTTTCACATTTATTTATTTAGTTTTCGGAAAATAACCTTTGAGTCAGAGACTCATTTACAGAGGCTCCACGTCGAATTGTACAGGAGGCATGTACACAAGGAAGTATAGCATTGTACAGAAACCAACAATAAAAGTTATAGTCAAAAAAGTGACTAGGTAGCAGTCAGAGAGACATTGTCAAAACAGGTGTAAATGAGCAGCTTAAAATACGCAAGTAATGCGTGCAGTATGATGCAGGGGGAGAGTTTTGTTCAACAAATTGCATTAAGTTACAGGAACTAAAAATAAGTAACAGTCAAGGGACATAGTCAAGAGGGGGCAATCAATAGCAGATGAAAGGAAGGGGAATAAGGGGAGACTGGCAGTGGCCAGGGACAAAGCCATGGGGGGAAATATAAGGGCAGGAATAGGGCAGGGGAATAAGAGGGCAGGGAACAATTAGGAGCAATCACAGGAGCTAGTTGCTAGGAGGTGCAGCTTGAGTTTAACTTTGAAGGATCCCAGTTTTTGCTCAGCCAGGACATCAGCAAGCAGGTTGTTTAGACAAGTTGGAGCAAATGGCTCCTGGCACTGGGAGGTTCTACACCAGGGACAGCGAAGGAGGTTTTGGAGGCACTTCTTGTGCACTTGGGAGTGGCTGCAGCCGTAATGAGTGACCACGTGGAGGGTGGAGTGAGACCGAGGGTGATAATAAAAGGAGTGCTCCTTTTAGTATGGCTCAAACCTGGTTTCCATCAGTGAATTCTCAGTTGTTTATTGTACACTTATTTAGAGGCAGTATAGTGCAGTGATTTGAGGCTCTGAGCTGCAAACCTGGAGACCCGAGTTTGAATCCCACAGCACTCACTTGCATACTGTGTGACCCTGAGCAAGTCACTTAATTTCCTTGTGCTCCCAGGTCACACCTAGAAACAAGCCTCAGCTTAGGTGCCTCTCCTGGTTAAACAATTTCCCCTTTCCTTTCCTTTCATTGCCCTAAAAGTCATGGGACAGTGTCTGCTGCATGCTAGTTAATTGTAATCATTAAAAAGTGATCTAAGAGAGCCACCAACACCTTGAGAAGAACTTTGAAAAACATAATATTTGGACACAAAGAAAGCTTATTTTTCTCATCAGCCCTGTATTTCTTATCCCCATTATTTATTACTGAGGTCATATATATATATATGAAAACAGGATATTTGTTCTTTGAGGGTTCATCAGCTCCTGTTGCTTCTTCCCAACCTGATATCATAATGCTCTGCTTTTGACATCACAGTTATTCCCATGGCAACAGACAATATTGTCACAACAGCACATTATTCTTTCAAGTAGGGAATAAGTTATTGAGGTAGACGAACTCTAAGAGATAAAAATCTTGTTTTTGTGTACATTTTTTCTACTATATGTAATGGAGAGGAGAAATATATAAGGAATAAAGTATGGACAAGCATACACAACAAGCCTGTGTTTCCATGCTGGTATCTCGACCCCCGAGATGGAAACACAAGTCGAGTTGTGTATGCTTACCCATGTTTTATTTTTTATAGTATATGGTTCCTCCTGATGGAAAAAAAAAGTAAAATTTGGCACCGTTTTTATGTTACAAGGTTTCATACCTTGTGTTTACCAGCACAGTCTGCTGCAGAGTCTGTTGTACTTCTGCTTGCCGTCGGCAGGTCTGTCTGCTGAGAAGTTTGTCGGTGCGGTCACTCATAAAAGTTTAAAGAGTCATGGAACCAGTACATTAAAGAAAAAAAAAAACTGTCACATTACTTTTGTTTTAGAAACAGAGAATTGAGTAGGCAGCCCATGCCCCAACTATTTTGGCTTGCTAACTGGTGCAGCCATGTTTGTTTTGATTGTTCTTTGAGCTGATTCATTTGGACCAATCAGGTGGCGGGACTTATGAATATTAAGTAGGAACTATTGAATGTTAATTGTAGAATGTGCACATCAACTTTTGGAACGTGCACAACAACATTTCAGCAGGTACTGATTTCTGTACATAATCACTTCAAACCGTATACTAGATAGAAGATATATGAAAAACAGGCTGAATCGTGTCTAAATGTTACGTTTTCCAAAGTTTTCCCAAAGGCGTCAGTTGCTCTTTAAACAATGTGTGTTCAAAAACAACAGAGAATACTGAAGAAAATCTGGTCTGAGCCATATTAATCGGAGCACTCCTTTTATTATTCCAGCTGTTAAAAAACAAAGTGGTAAAACAGACAAATATGGAAAAAGGGTATCATACAAGTCAGGAGATAGATAGCAATTTAAAATTAAATGAAAAGTTATAAGTGAGAATTTTCACTGCTGTCATGCAGTACTGCTGTAAGCTTGCAAGATGGCCTTCGTTTTCTGATAAATGAATGTTGTGGAGTAATTTTATTAAGCAACGTGTAGTGAAACTATCTGGTTTCTGTACTGGTTAGGATTGAGTTTGGGTCGGATGCAAACAGAATGCTCGGAGATCTTGGAAGTTAAAGGGGTAAGAGTGGTCTAAATTGTTGTATATTAGAAATGGAAGGTTTCACAATGGGGAGAATGTTTCACAATGGGGAGAACGTTTGATCTTCCTGGACATAATGTCTCCACCACTCATTTACACTAATGGGACTACACCGGAGGCGCTAGGACCGAGTGGGAGCCAAAAATCTTCAGGAGGGCTTGCGCCGAGGTTGGACCGCACATGCATGGCGCCGCGAGAAAGACTCACGCCGTATAGGCTGTCTTGGCATCGACCCTCCAGTTCCTTTTTTCCCCACCGAGTATGCTTCAGTGACGTTGATGCTCGCCGTTGGGAATCAAATAACGTCTATACGACAGCAGCATAGTCGCTCAGTATTGATTTAGTTTTAGTAGTTTTAGTTTTTTATAAAAAAAAAAAAAAAAAGAAAGAACAGAGAAGTCTTCTTCAGCCCGCCTTCAACGGAGTTGACCATGAATGGGGCCTGTGACAGTAGGAAGACTTCGCATGAAAGCTGTAATTCCAGCAGGGCTGGATCCGGTCCGCTGCCCTCTATGTAAGGAGGGGTGGTCTGACTACAGGCAGTCCGGTGCTCAGGAGGAAGGGCGATCCTCCCAAAAGCACAAAAAGAAGCGGGCCCATTCCTGATCTTCGTCGGGAACCTGGCACTGCTCAGCCTCGAGTTCTTCTTTGTCCCACCGATCGAAGAAAAAATGGTACCACTCGAGGTCACCCTCTGGTAGGTTTGTTCGTCGATCGTCAGTTGCTGGGGATAGGAGTCTGACTCCAACACCGTCGGAGTCACCTGTGGCCTCTGTCCCCGGTGACTGGCATCTTTGACTCCGTAGTCCCTCCCCGCCCCTTGGGTGTCCTCCGGTGAGCAGTTTCATCATTGGGCTGCTCTTTTGGAGAAGTGGGTTCGGCGGTTGTCCTGACTTTCCGAGTCAGCGGGATCAGTCCCGGGGCCTTCAGGCCTAGGGACTTCGAACCCGCAGGCAGGGCAGCTGGGTGGGCCTTGTCTCATGACACCTCCTTCGGTGCAGTCGATGCCACGCTCTTGTGCTTTTCCCCCCTCACATGGCTGCAGCACAGGGGCCAGCACAGGTACCACCTTCTCCTTCTCAGGTTTTCAGATCTTCATCCTTGGGTGCCCCGGAGTTTGGGTTGGGGTCCCCGAGTGCCCATGTGATGCTGTCTGCAGTGCCGCCTTCGACTCCAGTCTTGACGATGCCGTATGTGACACCGTCCGCAGCACCACATCTGGTGCCATTCTCGATGCCGGCGCCACCTCGGGTACAGGGTTTCTTGACGCCGATTCAAGGGCACCCCCTCCTGTGCTCTTTCCTCTTTATACTAGCTCTCCTGGGCTAGTAGAAGATAATACTGAGCTTGATCCTGATCTACGATTAAGAGACGACTTCGATGCGGAATCTTCCTTCAGAGTGGAAAGTAAGCCCTCTACTTCAGCAGAGCCTTTGGTTGAGGACCTATCTTTTAAATCCCTACTGAAGAACATGAACTTCACCCTTTCCATCCAGATGTCAGAGGTACAGTAGATCCAGGGAATCTATTGCACCTTCAGTATCTCTATGTTCCGGAAATCCCTGTGGAACTGACTCTTCTGGTACAACCCTCTTTCGAGACTCTCTCACAGTGGTGTGGGATAATCCGATACTCATTTCTTCCATGGCTAAGTCCATGAATTGGAAGTACACTTCTGGTAAGGATCGACCAATCTTGGCCTCCCAAGCCTTTGCGGATGCCATTGTGGTCTTGGCAGAAAACGACAAAGCTGTACTCCCACAGGAATCTACAGCTCATCTGGTAAATAATGAATCCCGTAAGATTGACACTTTAGGGAAGCAAGTCTTTGCTGCTGCTACCCTAGGAATGCATATTGCTAACTATCAGGGCTACTTCTCACAATATGAGTAGACCTTCCGGCATTTGCTGAAAACATTAGTCGAAGCTCTTCCAGACTCGCTTGCTATTTCAGAGCTTCTTCAGACTGTTACTAGAGGCATCGAGTCTGGTAACCAGCAGCTTAAGGCTGCTATGGGCACATTTGACACTGCCTCTAGGGCAGCAGCGGCAGGGATTTGCAGCCGATGCCACTCATGGTTACGGACCTCTGGGTTTACTAATGATGCTCAACAGAGAGTCATGAATTTACCCTTTGACAGAGGTTATCTGTTTGGCCCACAGGTGGAGCAGGCACTGGAGGTCACTCAGAAAAGTAGGACTGCCATTAAGACTGCCAGATCGACCCCTGCTATCCCCCAATGGGGCAGGAACCGTCGGAAGTTTCATAACCATCAGTCCTTTCCTGGCAAAAGCAGAGGTGGTTTCAACAAGAATTCAGCCCCTCAGCCACAAAAGAAAATGCAGCAGAAGGCAGAGGGCCCAAAGGCGCCTAGTGCCACCCTCTGAGATTCCAGCCCAAATCCTGCCTCAGCTGTCCGAGGGGGACTTTTCTTCAGCAGTAGGGGGCGTCTGACTCAGTTTTACAACCTGGAAATCAATCATGTTGGACAAATGGGTCCTCAGAATAATTTGCAAGGGTTGCTCTCTACATTTGTCAGAAACCCCACCGGATCATCCACCCAAACGACAGTCCAGGCTGTTTGTCACTCACTTCTGAGATTCAGGGCCTTCTAAACAACAGGGCAGTAGAAATCATTCCATAGCATCAAAGGAACACAAGTTTCTACTCCTGTTACTTCCTAGTTCCAAAGAAAACAGGTGGTATGCACCCTATTCTGGATCTACGGAAGTTAAACAAATTCCTTTACAAGGAGACGTTCAAGATTATATCACTCGGTATGCTTCTACCTTTGATTCTTCAAAACGATTGGCTGGCCTCCCTAGACATGCAGGACGCCTACCAACATGTCCCCGTGCACCCGAACCATCTCAGGTATCTCTGATTTGTGGCTCTGGGTCAGCACTACCAGTTCAGAGTCCTGCCCTTTGGGCTGTCCATGGCAGCGTGAGTCTACAGAGTGCTTTGCAGTTCTCGTGGTGCATCTCAGAAAACTCGGAATTCAAGTGTTCCCGTATCTGGATGATTGGCTCCTAGCAAGCTCATCCAGACAATGGGCGCAGGAAGCAGTGGCCACGGCTTCCAAATTTCTCACTTCCATGGGAGTTCTGTTGAATCTGGAGAATTCACAGCTACAGCCCTCCCAACAACTCCTCTTCATAGGAGCTTTCCTGGACACTGCCAGAGCAAGAGCCTTCCTTCCAGAGGACAGGAGAAATGATATCCTCCAGATGGCTCGCTTCATCAGGGAGAATGACTCAGTCCGAGCTCTCTTGATGCAGCGTATGCTGGGTCTCATGGCGTCATTGGTGTACACAGTGCCCTAGGCTCGTCTTCACATGAGGACCACTCAGTGGATGCTTAGTACTCAGTGGTCTCCGACCACACACCCTCAGTCCTTTCACATCAAGGTGACGGAACCTCGAAAGTGGTCACTCACCTGGTGGACTCAAGAATACAACTTGCTTCAAGGCTTTCCCTTCTCTCCACTAGAAGCACAGATCACCATCACCACTGATGCATCTCTAGTCAGCTGGGGCATGCACTGTCAGACTGTCTGCACCCAGGGTCTGTGGAGTCAGGACGGAGTCTCAACTCCACATAAATGTCCTGGAAATGAGAGCTGTCCTGTTTGCTGTCCGGGCCCTGAAGGACATCCTCAGTCACAAAACAATTCTCCTTCAAACGGACAACAAAGCAGTAATGTACTACATCAACAAGCGGGGCGGAGCACACTCTTACCCCCTGTGCAGGGAAACGATGAGAGTGTGGGAATGGTGCCTAGAGCATGAAGCCCTGATTCAAGCAGTCTTCCTGCCTGGACTCCAGAACGACCTGGCAGATTACCTCAGCAGAACGAAAGCAGACCCTCACGAGTGGTCTTTCAATGTAAACGTTGTCCAGTCGCTCTTCAAAGAGTGGGGCACACCAGACCTTGACCTTTTTTGCATCCCCACTCAATGCAAAACTGCCTCTATTCTGTTCCAGAAATCCAGAACCTGGCGCTTTCTGTCAGGATGCATTCAAACTGCGGTGGACAAATGCTTTTTGTACTCATTTCCTCCTCTTCCCTTAGTTCAAAGGGTGCTACTCAGGCTAGAGGCACAGGGGGGCAGGATGATACTCGTCATCCCATTTTGGCCTCGTCAGATTTGGTTTCTGTTGATCAACAAATTGTCGGAAACTCTACCGAGACAACAACCACTTCAATCAGACCTGCTGACCCAGGGCCCATTTGTTCATCCCATCCCAAGATCCCTTCATCTCCACGCATGGCTCCTGAGGAGATAGAAGTGAGTAGATTTGACGTCTCATGTAGAGTCTCAGACATTCTCCTAGCGACACGCAAACCGGCTACTAGGAAAACTTACACAGTAAAGTGGTAACGTTTTTCCATCTGGTGTGCAAAGTCTTTACTGGACTCCTTTTCTTGCCCACCTAACAAAAGTCCTGGAGTATCTGCTAGACCTGTCAAAAGCAGGACTACATTCAATCGTGAAGGTCCGTCTCTGCATGATTTCACCCTACCACGAGCCTATACACTCTGTGTCCCTGGCTCAATTACCCCTGGTTAAGAGGTTCCTTAAAGGTATACTCCACACTAGGCCACCACTCCAGAGACCGGTAGCTGCTTGGGATATTAATCTTGTGCTAGACATGCTTACTCGTAAACCTTTCGAGCCTCTAGCAACATGTGAGCTGAAGTTCCTGACCTCGAAGTCTGCCTTCCTTGTAGCCATTACCTTCGCTTGCAGAGTGCCTGAAATACATGTGCTGGTCACAGACACCCCGCCCCATACTGTATTTCACAAGGACAAGGTAGTTCTCGAACTCATCCCAAGTTTCTCCCCTAAGTAATCTCAGAATTGCATCTGAGCCAGCCTTTGGTTCTTCCAGCCTACTTCGTGAACTTCCAGAATGAAGGAGTGCGTACCCTACATTCTCTGGATGTTAAAAGGGTTTTGTAGTTCTGTATAGACAGGACTAAAGAGATCCACAAATCTAAGCAACTCTTTGTCTCCTTCAGCATGGCCCGGCTGGGTCAGCCTGTCACTGTCAGATGTATTTCGGAATGCTGCTAGCATGCCTTCGCCAGTGCTACTCCATGGCACAGTTTAAACTGGAAGGCAGAGTATACGCCCGCTCTACCAGGGCAGTCACATCATCTCTGGCAGAAATTCGAAACATGCCCATTGCAGACATCTACAATGCGACTACCTGGAGCTCTGTGCACACTTTTGTGAAGCATTACGCTTTGGATGTCCATGCCAGGCAGCATCCATCATTTGGCAGAACAATCTTGAATGGACTTCTGTCCTAAGTGAGCTCCTCTCTCCTGCCTCCCTTCTCTGGGGATTATTTCAGCTCAGTACTTTCCATTAGTGTGAATGAGTGGTGGAGACTTTATGGTCAGGAAGATATGAAAATTACGTACCTACTGTAATTCATTATCTTCTTGGACAAAGTCTCCACCACTCATTCACACGCCAACCCTCCATCCCCTGAGCTCACTGATCTGTTCGGTCTTCACTCCCTTGATGGCTGGGCTGTGAAGACTCTGTTCTGTTGACCCTTCTTATACGGGTCATTCGGACTATCTTATGTCCGTCATAGGTTAGTTTCACTAAGTTAGTTTTACACTGCACCTCCTCAGTCAAAAAGGTACTGAGGCGGTTGAAAAGTTGACGTCAAGATAGCCTATACGGCGTGAGCCTGTCTTGTGGCGCCGTGCATGCGCGGTCCTACCTTGGCACTGAAGTCCTGAAGATTTTTGGCTCCCACTTGGTCCTAGCACCTCCGGCGTAGTCTCATCAGTGTGAATGAGTGGTGGAGACTTTGTCCAAGAAGATCAAGAAATACGGTAGGTATGTAATTTTCATTTCTCACCCCAGGAATCCCTCAGTATGTGTGACTATAGTAGTATTCCAGCTGAGTTCAGCTTCCCTTGAGACGGAGCTTATGCTAATGATGGCTGAACATTAGCCAATCAGATCGCAGTTGAAGACTGCTGCCTGTAGGTGGTGCTGCTACTAGTCAGTCAGATTAATTTCTCTGCCTACTAAAACAAGTTGGCCCCGGAGTGCTCTCTATTTCTCATCGCTTGAAGAAGTTTATTCCTTTTTTCAGTGTTTTTTCACTGTTTTTGTGTATTTTCCTCAGTTCCCATCAGTTTCCAGGAACCTAGGAAACTTCTCCTGACAGGAGTTTTCGTCATGGTTCCCATGCTTTATTCTTGACTGGAAAACTACATTCCATGGTAAAAATTTGTAGTTTTTGATAATTAAACCTTAGTTTCTTAGTGGTTCCTTTATTTTTTAGGGAACTGTTATTTTCATTAACTTTTCTTTCATATTTTGTTATTTTGTAACTGGTACTCACATTTCATCGCACTTGGGAACTGACCAAAAAACATTGTTTTCCCTTTTGGGAACCAAATTTTTAGTCTTCTGACGATATTGGCATATCAGATAGACCTAAAAAGAGAACTGGACCTATAGGTTTTAAAAACTGAATTAGGTGTTTTAAAATCGTGGCCACGGCAGACGGCCACGATCTTTGTTTAAGCTGTTTGGGTCCATATCATAACTGTGAACTTTGCACTAAATTTTGCTCTAAAACCCTTAAGAAAAGAGCCAAAAGATTAAAAACTATGGCTTCTCAGTCTTCCTCCCCATCTACTAAGCCTCCTGAAGAGGAGTCCTCCTCACATCATAAATCTCAAGATAGATCCTCTAAGGACCCCCTAGAGAATAAATCTGACAAAAATACTTCAAAGACAAACAAAAGACAAACAGCAGGTTTCTGATTCAGTACCTGCCAAAAAGAAACAAAAAGAGAAGCATATCACCACCCCTCCCTCTGAAGAGCAAAGGAAGACTCCAGTGTCACAACAGAATATGCCCTCTGTTGAGGAAGTGGGAAAAGCTTGGCAACTTTATCAAACCTTTCAAGCTATGGGCAATCTATTTGGTGCCCTAGCTGGTCCTTCCGCACCTATTCCCCATAGACCCTGACCCAGCCAGGGTTTTTATTATAAGGAAGGCAGTGAGGAGGAGGAGGAGGAGGAGGAGGGCTTAGAATCTGATGTATCCTCTGACCAGGAATTTGGCTTCTCTTCACATGGTCAGGAGGATTTTTCCTCCCATTACTCATTTGTCCAGCAGATGGTGGACACCCTTGATCTCTGCATACAGGAGACTAGTGAGGAGGATGAGGAAGCAGACTTTCTGGACATGATAGGTCTCCCTCCTAAGAAACTGCTACTCCTTGTCATAAGTCCCTTCATAGGGCAACTTTCAAACTGCCCCAGAATCCTACCTCCATTCCAGGCGTGGATAAGAAAAAGGAGAAAAAGTGCCAGCTGGATAAAACCAATGCCGAGTACTTTTACACCCAGCCTGACCATGAGGCTGTGGTGCAAGCTGCAGCCTGTGATAAGGCTAAGGTGTCCCTTTTCTCCCAGCTTCCAGATAGGAGTCTAGAAACCTGGACATCATGGGCAAGAAACCTTGTACTGCAACCTCTGTGCTGTTACACCTCTCCACTTATATGGCTTACACAGCAGAGTACCAGAAGGCATTGTGGAACTCAGTACCGGCAAATAGCCAGAAAGCTCCAGATAACATTGCCCAGGACACGGCAGAAACTATCAGAACTGCCTAAGATGCCACTAAGTCCAGTTTCACATGGTTGTAGATGCCAATGACACTGCCTCCAGGTCCATGCCTTCTCACTTAGGAGGTCTGCATGGTTGAGAACCACCCACCTCTCACAGGGTACTCAGACTAAAGCTATGGATTTCCCCCGCGAGAAGTTTTGTCTTTGGGGACAAAACAGAAGCATACATGAAAAATGTAGAGGAATACAAAACCACCTACAAAAGTAATGCAACTAAAGAGAAAGCCTCCATTTCCTAAAGGCCACAGGTAAGAGGAGGCAGAGGCCGGGGTTTCTACCCCAGAACCTTCTACCCCATTCCCATGGATTACTCTCAAATGAGAGGGTATTGTAGAGGAAGAAGTAGGATGGCTCAGAAGCAAACTGACCCTGCCCCTTCTCCTAAAGCCCAGTCCACACAAAACCCCTGACAGGAATGTCCAGGTCGCCTCCCCTCTACCAGTAGGAGGAAGGCTGACCCACTACCTCCATCAGTGACAGAACATCACCACAGACAAGTGGGTGCTAGAGGTGGTGGGTCAAGGACTTACCCTGCAGTTCAAGAAATTTCCCACACAGCAGGAAACAGGAGCTTCAAACCTCTGACCCCCCACAGAAAAGATTCTTTCATAGTCAGAGGTCAGATCTCTCCTGCTGGCAAATGCAGTAGAAAGAGTGCCCCCCTCCCAGCGGGGAAAAGGCCTCTATTCAAAATACTTTCTCACCCAAAAGAAAAATGGGGACCAGCGACCCATTCTAGACCTCAGGCACATGAACAAGCATCTGTTCAACCCCAAGTTCAAAATGATCACCCTGTCAGTAGTGATCCCCTCCATGCAACAGGGAGACTGGCTAGCCTCCCTAGACCTCAGATGCCTACTTTCACATTCCAGTCAGGCTATCTCACAGAAAGCATCTCAGATTCAGTCTGCCTTGTGGCCGTTACAAGTTTGTAGTACTGCCATTTGGCCTGTCCTCAGCCCCCAGGGTCTTCACAAAGTGCTTGGTAGTAGTTGAAGCCCATCTAAGAAAACAGACGGTCTCTGTCTTTCCATACTTGGATGACTGGCTGATGTAGACAAATCTCCTCAAAAGCTCAAGAGACACTTTGCGACTCACCTAGCTCACTCTGGAGTTGCTGGGATTCCTAATCAGTACAGAAAAGTCTCAGCTGGAGCCAGTCCAACTCCTAGAATTCATTGAAGCAGACCTGGATACCCAGCAGGGAAAAGCCCTGCTCCCCCCTAGGCAGGGTAGAAAATCTCCACACCCTGGCAGACTCATTTGTACTCGGCCAGCCAAGGCCAGCCAGGCCCTTTCTCAGACTTCTAGGCCACATGGCCTCTACTACAGCAGTAGTCCCAGGTGCCAGGTTTCAGATGAGAGACATCTAGTACCATCTGAGGGCTCACTGGTCAAAGAGAAGAGACTCTCTATCAAAGCTGGTTCCAGTCACCAGGACTCTCCTACAAGCCTTAGACTGGTGGAAAGACGGGCACAACCTGTCTTTCCACCAGTAAAAATTGATGGAACCCTCTCCAATAGTCGGGTGGTACTCACGGGTGTTCCCCAAGGGTCAATTCTTGGCCCACTCTTGTTTAGCTTTTTCTTAACAAACTTCCCTCCATCTGCAAAGAGCGTATCCTTCTCTACGCAGATGACACTGTCGTCTCTAAAAACCCTGGCCCACACCAACTTGAATCCCATCTACAAAGTGATTTCACTGCAGCAGAAGCATGGTTCACCAAATATAAGCTCCTAATGAATTCTAAAAAAACTAAGGCAATGTTATTTGTGGACCACCACAACAAGTATAAAGACTCAGCTGACAATCCACAATAACCTTCTTACCCCAATAGAACAAGTTCAAACCTTCAAATACTTGGGCATCACCCTGGACAGCTCTCTTTCTTTCGCTAAGCATACAGAACAAGTTGTAAAGATAGTCAACCCTAGAATTGGCCTACTATACAGGAACCGACATTGCCTGCCTCAAGATGCCCTGTCTCTCGCCATAAAAAGCTCTATACTGTCCGTCATTGATTATGGTTTAGTTGTTTATGGTGCTGCCCCTAACTCCACCCTCAAAAGGGTTTCCGTTGCCCTAAATAAATCCTGCTGACTGCTCCTAGGTGCTAACTGCCTTACCCACACCTGTGACCTATATGTGCAAACAAACTGGCTAAACCTTCAAGGCCGAGTTTAATTCCAGGTATGTCTACTTTGGTGGGGGGAGCCTGTCTAGGACCCCCCACAACCATCCAGAAGCTCCTCATTGTGGCTACCAGCGCCACACTGCACTAGAAGCAAAGCCAGAAAATCTCTTATTTTCCCCATCTTTCGCATGTCGAAGGCACAAAGGACATTTGCATACCGTGCCCCTTTTTGACTTAATGAACTCCCCCAGACATAACCAACAAGCCCAAGCTGGGGCCATTTAAAAGAAAACTACACCAACACCTCACCAATCAATCAATCAATCACTCTCTATTTATATAAGGTGCCTTTCTTAAACCAAGGCGCCTGTACAATATTACATAAAACAATAAATAGTTAAAACATTAAAATAATCAGAAATCATTAAAGGCTTTACTAAAAAGGTAGGTTTTCAAAGTCGCAGTAGCTGTGATTGCTGACCAACCTGAGCAGCTGTGACTGCTTACCCTGTTTTCCTTACCCTCCTCTCGCCCTCTTGTCCCCCTCCCTTGTGAGCCCTATCTTATCCCCCTCCTAATCTCCTCCTTGTACACGTCTTCTTACTTACTCCTTGATGCACTTATTTCCATCCCTACCTCTCTCCTCCCGCCCTGTCCCTCCCTCTCTCCATTCTGACAATGAAATGTTTTTCTGCTTAGTAGTTCAAGTGCTGCGGCTCTGTTTGTTGCATTGTATGCAACTCTATACTTCACCTGTATTATTAACTTTTTGTTCACTGCACTTATATTTCTGTACAGTCACATTTTCTTGAAATTCATGTACTGTCGTATGTGTCTGAATGTGTCTGTAAATTATTTGCTACTGATATGGAACCTTTCTAACCGAGCTTCCAGCTCAAAGGTGTAATCCTAGATCTTAATAAATAACAACATAAATAAATAAATAAACCTCAGGGAAGGAATTCCCTTCCAACAGAAGGAACCCTCCAGAGTGCTCACTGCAGATGCCTCCCTCCTGGGGTGGGGACCTCACCTGGCAGACCACTCCATAAGCGAGGTGTGGTCCTCCAGAGAGAGTCCAGATGTCACATAAACCTTCTCGAAATCAGAGCTGTGTACCTGGCCATGAAAGCCTTCTCCCCTCAGCTCAAGGGCCAGTCTGTACAAATCAGGACAGACAACACCACCTCCATGTTTTACATCAACAAACAAGGGGGCACATGATCCTCAAAGCTCTGCACAGAGGCCATGAAGATCTGGTTGCTGGCATACTTCCTGGATGTACAATTAACGGCCATTCACTTGCCAGATAAGGACAATGTGCTGGCAGATTTCTTGAGCCGCATCAGCCAGGGCCACCACGAGTGGACACTAAACAGACAGGTATTGGCGAGGTCTTCAGAAGGTGGGTCACTCCAGAGATAGACCTCATCACCTCCAAACATAATCACAAGATTCCCCTGTACTGCTGCAGGCCTCCGACTCTGGGCACAGTGCCAGTGGATGCTGTGTCTCTTTACTGGACAGGAAGGTTCCTGTACATTTTTCCTCCTTTTTCCCTGATTCTCAGAGTGCTTCTCAAGCTCAGGAGACAGCCAGCAACAATGATTCTGATGGTTCCAGACTGGGTAAGGCAGCCATGGTACATTCTGCTCCTCGCCCTGGCAGCCAAATGGCCCATTTGTCTGCCTCTGAGCCCCAGTCTCCTGACTCTGCCTCAGACAAGGTAACATACCCCAACATAGTCACTTTGCCTCAAAGTCTGGTGCTTGAAGAGCTGGAGTCCTCCAGACTCTCAGTATTCAGAGAAAGTGCAGAGAATCCTTAGGCTAGCTAAAAAGACAAGTACCCAAAAACTTATGCCTCCAAATGGAAGAGATTCTCTTTCTGGTGTAAAGACAGGCAAATTGATCCCCTGCAACCAAGCCTGCCCGCCGTACTAGATTACCCAGTTCATCTACAGGCCTCGGGCCTTAGAGCCTCATCCTTGAAAGTCTTCCTGGCAGCCGGCAAGGAGAAATCTGTAATTTCTCATCCCACTTTCAAAACATTCTTTAAAGGCCTGCTACATCTTCAACCCCCACTTAGGGAACCTGCCCCCCCCTCCCGGGACTTGAACCCGTGTATAGCCAAATTGATGGATGCCCCATTCGAACCTATGGCTATGGAAGACCTAAAGTATGTTACTTGGAAAATAGTATTCCTAGTAGCCATCACTTCTGCCAGGAGGATATCAGAGCTGTAAGCTCTCTGCACTGAAGCTAACTTCATCATCTCCCACAGAAATAAAGTAGTCCTCATGACTAACAGGAAATTCCTCCCCAAAGTAGTCTCTGAATTTCACCTCAACCAATCCATATCTCTTCCTGTCTTTTTCACAGACAAATCCACTCCTGGTGAGCGCAGGCTCCACAGCCTGGATGTAAAGAGGGCACTGACCTACCACCTAGAGCATACTAAGCAGCTCAGGTCCTCTGATAACCAGCTCTTCCTCACCTATGGTGAGGCTGGCAAGGGCAGGCCGGCCTCTGAAAGAACTGTCTTTTGCTGAATAGTCTCTTGAATCCAATTCTGTTACAGTAAGGCTGGCAGACAGCCACCTCAAGGCCTCAGGGCCCACTCCAGCAGGGGCACTGTAGCTTCAGTGGCAGCACAAAGGGACATACCTTTGTTCAATATCTGCAAAGCAGCTACTTGAAAGACTGTATATACCTTTACAAAGCACTACTGCTTGGATGTGCAGTCCAGATCAGATGCCAGATTTGGCACTGTAGTCCTTTAGAGCCTGTTCCCTAAGTAGGTTCTAATGTTATCTGTGTCAGTCTTCACCATTCATCAC
Organism: Neoceratodus forsteri; assembly: GCA_016271365.2. NCBI lineage: Eukaryota > Metazoa > Chordata > Ceratodontiformes > Ceratodontidae > Neoceratodus > Neoceratodus forsteri. The sequence continues at coordinate 1,348,931,295 of CM057456.1, read as the reverse complement.
CTCTGGGTATAGTGGCTGGAGGTCACGACCCCACAGGAGCTTTATTTATTTATTTTTTTGGATGGGCGGAGTCGACACACCATCAGCACTGCCCTCGAGGCTGACGCACTGCGTGGCGCTCACAGGTTGGCCATTAGGTGTTGTCAACGCCGCCCTCCCGCCAGTTCTTCGTCTCCCACCGTAGAGGTCGCATCTTGTGAAAGCTCTACTAGCAAGAGGCCTGCTGCACAACTGAAGCCTTCGGCTCCATTGTCCTCGATTTCTCGACGCCGCTTATTAAATTTCCTGCTGGTTCCGTTGTCCGCCACCACTCGACATAGCCTGGTAAGACTGCTCTTTTTCTTTTGTTAGTGACGTTGAGTCTTGTTTTTGGTTGTTTTTTCCGTAGGTCATGTCTCGGTCAGGGGGCAAGAAAACTTTGAAGACAGGATGGCCCCCCATGCGTCAGTGCCCGTGCGGCCGTAAGTACTCCGTCACTGACCAGCATGACCGTTGCCTCACGTGTCTTGGCCCGCTACACGACATGGATTCATGCGACACCTGCTTCTCCATGGACCACTGTGTCATCGAACAACGCGCATGGAAAGTGGGACGAGCTCCACCGACTTTCAGGGGATGAGTGCGCACTCATCAGGCCAAGCCACAGTCTCTTGGCCTTCCTCCGGGTCCCATCCCAGTTCTGTACGGACCGCGGAGGAGGGGGCTTCTGCTTCTTGCAGTCTCACTGTGGCAGAACCCCCTTCAGCGGTACAGAGGCCCAATCCATCCCCTCCTGGGGCGGGCGGGAGGCACTGCTCTTGGCACCGCTGGGGTGAAACCTGGTGTCGCTTTCCTGTGCTGGGAAGCCTGGAGTTGGTGACATCCTGCCGCTTTGTGGTGCTGTGGGCCCTGATGGCGCCGTTGTCGGTCCTGGTCCAACAGTCAGCACTGTCTCTCCTGTTGGCGCCGTTCATGGTGCTCACGACGCCGTAGGAGGCTCTACAGTGCCGTCCTTCACTGTTTCTCACCTCGGCGCCGTCTGCGGCATCGTGGTTGAGCATGTGTTGGGACGGTGCTGTGGTGGTTTCTGATCTCGGCACCGAGAGCATGGTCGGCGCCATCGTCAGCGCCGTCTCTGGCCTCGGCGCCGCTTGTGGCGCCATGGGTCAGGACGCCACTGTGTCAGGCTCCGATGCTGCTGCCGTCATTGGCGCCATGTCTTCTTCCCACACCATTCGCTGTGCGGCTGAGGGCCTCGGTGCCGGCTCTGGTGCAGTCATTCGGTCAGGTGCCCCATTCAGTCAGGATGGCAGCGGGCGTTAGTGTACCATTTGGCACAGAGCTTCGATCTCCACCTCCTCCTCGGAGGAATCGGACTCTGAGTCAGATAGGCAGTCTGACTCTTTGGAGTTGGCTGCTCACGTGGACACCTTGGTAGTGTCCTTGACAGGCCGGAACCAGACCCCCTCTGAAGAGAGGACAGTTGCTCCCAGGTTCAGGGTCAGGGGTGCTGACCAGCAGGCAGTGGTGTGGGTCACCATTGCTCTGCAGCCTGGCCTCAAGGGGTTTTCTGACCCCTCAGTAGTGGTACCCCCTCAGGTGGTGTGCCTGGATCGCCCAACTTTGGGGCCAATCGAAGCACCCACAGGAGGGAAGGGTGCTGCTCCCTGGATAGCCCCTTCGGGGACTGACCAGGGTTGCCAGCTGCCTAGGCTGCCTCCTTTCGAGGAGAAGGGCGCCGGATCTGGAGGGGCCGAGGGTAGGGGGTTCGACGCAGTGACCTTTTTCTGGGACCCATCCTGGCTCCGGAAGAAGTCTTTGCACAGATCCCCACCCTTCCTTTTCGGTTTCCTTGAGAGGGCTCTGTTCTTTGGAGGTGGGGGACCATCCTTTTGGACTTTCACTGCCCCGGTCACCTCACAGAGGGGATTCTTCAGGGCGCATCCTAGGCAGTTCCAGTATGGTTGACCAGCTGTCGACTGTTGAGTTTTCCGGAGCTCCTTCTTCTCTGAATTCTGGCAGTTTAGACTTCCGGCTACTACTTCACAGTTCCTATACAATCTGGAGACAGGTCAAGGTTCCAGGGTGTGTTCCCTTCTCTTCCCCCCCCCCACATCCTTTTCTCTAGATTCCTTAACCCTCCCTCCTCCCTCCCACCCTCCTTTTCTACTTCCAGAGATTGGGGCCCTTCCCAGTCCCTTAGTTTTCCAGCCTGTTCTGTCCTCTCAGTTTATTTCTCCTTTTAGTTTTATATCTTTTCCTTTGTCTGTCCCTTGGACTTCTTTGTCCCTCCCTCTCAACCCTTTCTCACTTTACTGCGACTCAGAACTGGCAGAAGGGTGGAGTCGACAACACCTAACGGCCAACCCGTGAGTGCCACGCAGTGCGTCTGCCTCGAGGGCAGCACCAACTCCACCCATCAAAAAAAAAAAAGCTCCCGCAATGTCATGACCTCTGGCCACTGTACCCAAAGGTGATGAATGGTGGAGATGCACAGAAAGATCAGAATTACAGTAGGTACGTAATTTTCATTTCCCTCCTCCCAACTGCACTGCTTTGTAGTCTGCTGTAGTCAAGCATACTGAGAGATTCCTGGGGTGAGAAGAAAAAAATACCATAGTAATATTGTTTCTTCCAGGGGATCCGTCAGTATGCTTGACCTCCAACGCATCCTTCCCTCACATAACCTTTCTGTTAACGGTTCTACAGTCCTTATCACAGGCCAAGTTTCTTACTGAGGGGCATAATCTGTGTGATGTGTCACAGTTAAGCATGTTGTATCTAGTTCACCTATAGATATTTTTTTTCTTCTATTCTTTCTTTTTGTCTATTTTTATGTTGACTGCGCTTTCGCACCCAACATTTAATGGCAGTGATAGGGATTTCAGGGGAGGTGTCACTGCTGAACATATTGCAGTTCACAAAAGCAAGGGCTTGGCAGTCTACACCAATGACCATGGGCTGTGATCCTGACATCACTCTCTGCTTGGTGGGCTGAAACTGTGTATTTCAAAGGACTAAAGTCACTCCAGCCAGAGAGGGCTTTGGTCCTTTGATTTGCATGAAGCCGTCGGCAAACAGCTGAGCGTCTTTCAAAGGAGCCTGTCATTTTTAGTCTTGTTAAAATAAAATATGGCCATCTATATCTGTTTCCGCCCCCATAATAAAGAAAACCGTCCTTTGATGTCTGTAGCTGGGCCTCTGTAACTGCTTCCCCACAAACATAACACTGACACTGGGGTTGCCCAATCGCTCAGTGTTGTTCCTCATAGTTTTTTTTTTCTTTTAACTGTTTCCCCCCCACCTGACCCTCCCTCTCAGCACTCACCACCCCATCCCCATAAACATAACACAGACACTGGGAGTGCCCAATCCCCCAGTGTCATCACCTGAAATATAGAAAACCAACCTCATCATTTTTTTTTTTTTTTTAAATCTGTAAAACAGGAAACCATTCATCATTGTCTGTTGTGCTGTTATTACCACCACCGACCCTCCCACTCAGCAGCCCCCCCCCCCCCAAGCCCTTACTTACCCGCCGGAGGTCCGACGTTGTAATCTTCTGTGGACCACAGACATGTCTTCACTCTTCAACGCCCAGCCACAAACTGAGGAATATCAGGTATGCAGTTCAATGTATTTCAATGGGGTTTTTAACTTAGTAGCATTACTTGGGCATTTTTCAATATTTTTGCCCCATATTTTCAACATACTGTACCTTCTTTGGGACACCACCTCATGAACAATGCTATTGACATTGGGTAAATCTGTCCCAAAAGGTGATTTTTTCGGTCGCTACGCGAAATAACCTTTCAGGCAGGATTTGAAAATTTACTCCACCATTGTTCATGACGTCGGGTCATAAGAAGGCTATGTTGAAAATTTGGCATAAAAATATTAAAAAACAACAAAGTTATGAGCTTAAATTGAAGTTTCTGAATGCAGGCTCATAACTTTGGTAATTTTCGATATCGTGCCCCCAGATTTTCAAAATAGCTATTCCTTCACAGCACCTCATGAATGTGACAGCTGTCATTTTTCAAATCCTGGCCAAAATGTGCTTTTGCATACCATAAGATGATTTAGCAGTCGCTGCACAAAATCACCTTTTAAGCAAGAGCTGAACATTTTCTCCACTATTGTTCATGAGGTGGGGTCACAAGAAGGCTGTGTTGAACATTTGGGACAAAAATTTAAAAAACAATACAGTTATGAGCCTATGTTGGAATTTACGAACGCAGGCTCGTAACTTTGGTAATTTTCAATAATTGACCCCAAACTTTCAACATAGCTATTTCTTCACACCACCTCATGAACGTGACAGCTGTCATTTTTCAAATCCTGGCCAAAACGTGATCTTTCTGGACTCAAGTCTCCACCACTCATTCACATTAATGGGCTAGCACCGGAGGTGCTAGAACCCAGCGGGAGCCAAATATTTTCAGAAGGGCTGGCTCTGGGATAGGACCACACATGTGCGGCATCACGAGACTAGCTCGCATCTGTGTAGGCTCAGTGTCAACCCTCCAACCGCCTCAGTTCCTTTTCTCATGCCGTCGAGTGCGCCTCGATATTGATGTCACTCGTCTGCCAGAGTCAAAGATCTTATCTGTGTCAGTCTTCACCATTCATCAGCTGTGGGTATGTGGCGGTCCGACCCCATAAGGAGTTTTTTTTTTTTTTTTGGATGGGCGTTGGCCTCACCGTCGCCGCCGCCCTTGAGGCCGGCGCACTGCATGGCGCTTCAGCGGGTTGACCATTAGAGTGCGTCGACCCCACCATTCTTCGTCTCCCTCGCTGAGAGTCGCACTTTGTGAGAAGCTACTATCAAGAGGCCTTGTGTTTCTGACTCCGTGTCGATGCCGAAAAATTCTTCGAAGCCGAGTAATTCTTCCTGCCGGTTCGGTTTTCGCCACCACTTGACGCTTCTGTGGTAAGACTGTTCCTTTTCTTTATTTGTCTGTGATGTTGAGTCTTTATTTAACTTGTTTTGCTGTGGATCATGTCTCGTTCGGGGGGCAAGAAATCGTTGAAGACGGGGCGGCCCCCTATGCGACGGTGCCCGTGCGGCCGCAAGTACTCTGTCACCGACCAGCATGACCGTTGCCTCGTGTGTCTTGGCCCGCTTCATGATATGGATTATTGTGATGCCTGCTTCTCCATGGACTATTGTGTCATTGAGCAACGTGTGTGGAAAGTTGGACAAGCTCCGCCAACTTTCAAGGGATGGGTGCGCACTCGTCTGGCCAAGTCGTGGTCTCTGGGCCTTTCTTCCGGGTCCCCTCCCGGTTCTGTACGGACCATGGAGGAGAGGAGGCGTCTGCTCCTAGTAGCCTTGCCATTGCAGAAGCCCCTTCTGCGGTGCAGGAGGCTCAGTCCGTCCCCCTTGGGGGGGCGGAAGGGAGGCACCACTCTGGTGAAGGCTCCCCTGGTGTCATTTCCTTGGGCTGGGAAGCCTGGGTCGGCACCGTCCTCAATGCTGTCCGTTGGTGCTGTCATCTGCCTCAACATTGCTGTTGACGCAGTTTGTGGCACCGTGGGAGGTTCTATGGCACCGTCATCGACAGTTTCTCACCTCGGCGCCATTCACGGTGCCAAGGCTGGGGATGGCACCGTGTCTATCTCTGATACCGCTTGCGGCACCAAGCGAGGACACAGTGCTGTGGGAGGTGTCGTCCTTGGCACCGCTCGCAGTGCCGAGGGAGCTGTCTGTGCCTTCGGTGCTGTCCCTGACTTCAGTGCTGCTTGCGGCGCCGTGGGTCAGGACGGCACTGTGGCAGGCATCGACTCCGCTTCTGCTACCACTCTCTGCGCCGTGTCTTCGGGCACCATTCGTGGTGCAGATGGAGAGTTTGGTGCCGGCTGTGGTGCAGACACTCGGACTGATATCCCCTTCGGTCGGAACGGCAGCGGGCATCCGTGTACAGTCTGGCACCGGACTTCAGTCTCTACCTCCTCAGAGACGGAGTCTGAGTCTGGTTCGGACAAGCTGTTTGACTCTTTGGAGTTGGCGGCCCATGTGGACACCCAGGTAGTTTCCACGGCTGACCAGAGCCAGCCCCCCACTGAGGGGCGGGCAGTTGCCCCCGTGTCCAGGGTCAGGGGTGCTGACCAGCAGGAAGTGGTGCAGACCGCTATTGCTCTGCTGCCTGGGCTCGGAGAGTTTTCTGCCCCCTCAGTTGCGGTACCCCTTCATGTGGCGTGCCTGGATCACCCAAATTTAGGGCCAATTGGAGCACCCACGAGAAGGTGCTACTCACTGGGTGGTCGCCAGGGGACTGACCAGGATTGTCAGCTGCCTAGGCTGGGTGTGTGCGAGGAGAGGGGCTCTTTCGGCCGTCGGCCGGGTGTGGGACGATCTGACGCCCTTTTCGGGACCCACATGGGTTGGGAAGGAGTCGTAGCATGGATCCCCTCCCTTCTCTCTCAGTCTCCTAGAGAGGGCCCTGGTCTTTGGAGGGTAGGGACCGTCCTTTTGGAGTTCCACGGTCCCGGTCACCTCATGGGGAGAATCTTCAGGGCACAGCCTAGGCAGTTCCAGTATGGTTGATCAGCTGTAGGGTTTTCCGGGGCCCCTTCTTCCCTTGGGGCTCCTGGTGTGCTCTCTTGCCCGGACAGAGGACTGTCACCTTCTGCCGTTGGCCTTGCCCCCACTCCTCTGTCACCTTCTCTTACACTCCCAGGCATTCTTGATCCTAGGGGACCTCTCTCCTGGGAGCAGTTCAGGGGTGTGGCTGCTCACTTTCCTTCGTATGTCAGGGCCATGGACAGACAGGTGTTTCACCATCACCCTGAGCAGCCAACCCCTGGATCTCCGAGGTCCTCTGCTTCTTCTTCCCCCTCTTCAGAGGGAGAGAAGCCCTCTGTCCACATCTCTCCTGCTGCTGATCTCGCAGAGTACCAGCGTTTCCTCATGAGGATAATGGAGGACCTGCATGTCACCCCACCCACTCAGCACAATCCGGAGCATTCAACGTGCACCTTCCTAGGTGATTTCAGTGCAGACACCCTTGTGGTGCCCACCTGGCCTGCTCCTTTCCAGGAGGCATCATTGCAATTCTGGTAAAGACCCTTTTCCGGAGTCCCAGCCCCTAGGGTTCTGAGCCAGAGGTATTGTGCCCCCCCCCGGAGTCTCCAGGTCGTTTGCCTCATCCTCAGTCAGGACTGACACAGCTGGACACTCCCGATGGGCTTCGTGCCCCCCACCGTGACCGGCCCCCGGATCAAGATTCCATGGATTTTGACTTCTGGGGCAGGAGGACCTTTTACTCAGCACGGTTGCTTCTTTCAATATCTGCACGTCAGGCCCACTGTGCTACCTATGATAGGTTTCTGTGGTCTAGGCTAGGTCAACTCCTAGCCCCTATGCCTGATAAGGAGGTAACCAGATAAGCCATTGCACTCTCTGCATGTGGCCTGGAGCTAGCAAGGCATCAAGCGAGGGCATTTTACAATGCCAACGAGGTAACTTCCAGGGTCGTAGGGACAGTGATCTGCACTAGGCGGACAGCATGGCTTCATCTTTCCTGGTTGTCACCCTTGGCTTGGCTTGGTTTAGGGTGACTTCCTCTGCATACCGGAGAACCCATCTTTTCTCCCATAGGGTGAGGCGGTGGCACTCGGGGCAACCTCCTACCCCCTCTGGGGGCTCCCCATCTCACTCTCCTCAGTCTCGGGTCTTGCCAGGCCCGTAAAGGTTCTCCCTCTTAGTGTCTCACCCGCAAAGAGCTAAGGGACTTTGTCCCTTAGGGTGTAGGGCCCACAGGTGATGAATGGTGAAGACTGACACAGATAAGATATGAAAATTACGTACCTACCGTAATTCCTTATCTTTCTGTGTATCTTCACCATTCATCACAATCCCACCCTCCATCCCCCTGGGGCCTCAGTCTTTGGGTCCCCCTCCCTCTGTGTGCTCCTCTGTTTTGCCCCCTTCCTTTCTGCTGGTCAGGAGCGGGGTGACCTTGGGCTGCAGGGATTTTCTCCCTGTCAGGAGGGAGAGGGATTGAGGAAGGGGGCACTTAATGCTTAGGCTCCACCCCGTTGGGGTGGGAGTTGGTGGTTGCCCTCTCTTCTTTTCCCTCTCTCTTCCTCTATCCTACTCCGTCCTTGTCCTTAGGGACTCATCCCTCAAATTAATTTAAGAAACTTTGTTTCTTACCTCCAGATAGGTGGTTTCAGGGGGAGTACAGCCCTGTATCCTGTCTTTTCCCCAGAATAGCCGCTTCTGCCCATGTCTGAGTTTATTGCCAGTAATTCTGTGCCTTGAATTCTGTCAGTTCAGCCTTCTGGCTACTCCTTCGAGTTCCTATACAATCTGGAGACAGGTCAAAGGTTCAGGGTATGTCCTCCCCTTCCCTATTTCTAATTTTTATCTCCCTCCTTCCCTCCTTTTTCTGCTTCCAGGGATTGGGACCCCTTCCCAATCCCCTTAGATTTCCAACTCTCCTTCTGTCCTCTCCGTTGTTTATTTCTCCTTTTAGTTTGTATATTTTTTCCTTTGTCTGTCCCTTGGACTTCCCTGTCCCTCCCTCCCAACCCTTTCTTACTCTATGGTGACTCAGGACTGGCGTGAGGCGGGATCGATGACACCTAATGGCCAACCACGGGTGCCACGCAGTGTGTCAGCCTTAGGGCAGTGCTGATGGTGCATCGACCACCCATCAAAAAAAAAAGCTCCCAGCAGGTTGTGACCTCCGGCCACATACCCATGGTGAGAATACACACAGAAAGATCAGGAATTATGGTAGGGGTACGTAATTTTCATATCTTCCCTTGTCAATCTTCACAATTCATTACTGCTTGGTTAGTGCGGGCGGCTTTTCGTATGGGAGATTTTTTTTTTTGAGTCGGCTCCAACGGCGCCACCCACGAGAGCGACACGCTGTGTCATGTGCGAGGGGCGGCCGTTAGGTGCCGCAGACTCCTCCTCCATCTCAGTTCTGTTTCTCCCACCGTCGAGGCTGCACCGGCTGCGCTGTAGAGTTAATAGTATGCCACTAGGCCTAGTTGTCGTCGTTGACGCCATCTTCACAGACTTCTGCTTCATCCTGCTTTTTTCTCGCGTCATCACTGGTAAGACCGTTCTGTTTTTTCTCTATTATTCGACGACACTGAGAGCTGTGCTGTTTTTTGCTTTGATTGTTTCACATCATGTCAGGTTCGGGGGCAAAACGCAAGTCTAAGGCGGGCCGCACCCCTATGCATCGGTGCTCCTGTGGCTGTCATTTTTCCATCACGGACCTGCATGATGTTTGCCTTCGTTGCCTGGGATCCAACCATAATATGGATGTGTGCGACACCTGTTTCTCGATGAACCGTCATGTCCTGGAAGTCCGCACGTTCAAGATCGGCAAGGCTCTGCCGACTTTCGGGGGACGGTGCCATTCCAGGGATTCCCAGGTAAGGTCTCTAGACCCTTCCTCCAGGTCCTCTCTCAGGCCTATATGGTCTGGAGAGGAGGAGGCCTCCTCATCTTCTCTTACCGAGTAGGAGGCCTCTTTTGCGGTGTCGGAGGAACACCATGGTCCCTCCCAGGGCCGCGGTGGAGACACCGCCTCGGCAGTCACCTCCTCGGAGGTGCAGGCTCCCCCAGTGTCGAAGCCCAGGTCTGCTGGGTTCGGCATCGGTGGACCTTCGAAGCCGCTTTGGATCTCGGTGCCGCTCGCAGCACCGGTGATCGAGGCGGCGCCGTGTTGGCTCTCGGCGCCACCCACGGCACCATGGGCTCAGTTGGCTCTTCCAGTGGTGCCGAGTCGGGTCCCGGCACCGAGGGCAGTGCCGCAGGTCTGACCGGCACCGTTGGGGAGTCAGGGCCGGGTCTGGGCATTGCGGGTGGTCCGGGATTGTCCGGCGCCATCGCTGGCACTGGCACCATTCATGGTGCCGTTTCATTGGAGACCCTCAGGGTGGCCAGTATTCTCATCCAGCTGGTCTCTTTCTCCTTAGAGGAAGATGATTCAGATGTGGACCCATCCTGGCACCCTGACTCTTTGGAGTCAGGGTCTTCGGTGAGACAAGGTGCTAGGCGGCCCAGCGCGCCTGTTCCTCTGTCTCCTCTACTGTCCTCTCCTGAGGCCTCCCAGGCTGGGGGTGGTCTGGTGTCCCTGGAGGGGGATGGCATGGAGGTGGAGGAAGGGGCTCTCCCTCCTGAGGGGGTTGTGGCAGCTGCTGATTCCGGTGCTGCTGCACCTCCTCGGGGTGGGGTGTTGCTGGGGTCAAGGAAGAGGGCGTTCTTGGAGTCCGGGGGGTTGAGAGGCCGGGTTGAAGCACCTTGTTCTTCACCCGCCACCCCTCGGGGGGCGGGTAGGAGCTGTAGCGCCGGGCCCCGTCTTTCCCTCTCGAGCTCCAATGACCCTTCTGGTGGCGTTGCTGTGGGCTGCCCTTCTGGACCCATGCAGCCCCAGGTTTGTCACAGAGGAGGATCCCCTACTAGGCTCTTCCAGGCTTCGCATCCCCAGGGTTCTGTTCTACGACCTGGTTTGTTGACCGGGATCCCGCCAGCTCGGGCTCCGTTTTCTGGATTTCAGAGTCTCAGCAGAGGACAGTTACCTCGCCATAGGTGCCCCTCTCACATTCCTCTGCAGCCACCCCCTTTTCTCCCAGGCCATGTCGGTCCTATGGGCCCGTATCCTGGGAAACGTTCAGAGGCTCTGCAGTGGCCTTCCCCTCATACGTTAGATATATGCATGAGCGGGTGTTTCACCTATCCCCACCACCGGAGGAGTCCTCCGAACATTCGAGCTCTCCATCATCCTCGTCTTCCTCCTCCTCGAAGGGAGAGGAACCCACTGCTCATCTCTCCTCCGATGCTGATTTCACCCAATATCAGCGATTCCTTTCGAGGATGATGAGGGATCTTCGCATCTCTTTTGTTAGGAGAGACAATACCGAACGGGAGACTCGTGAATTCCTCAGTGAATTCAGTGCCCAGCATTTAGTGATACTATCCTGGCCTATTCTCTTCCAGGAGGCATCTATCTGTTCCTGGCAGTCACCAGCCACCCTTTCTCCAACCCCGGCAGACTGTAGAAGAAGGTATTGTGCCCCATTGGAGTCTCTAGGTACTCTCCCCAACCCACCTTCGGGATTGGCGTACCTAGAAACTCCCTCCGGGCGCCGCCACCTGGCGCACGACCGTCCACCAGACTCGGATTCCCTACAGTTTGACCGGTGGGGACAAAGAGTGTTCTCTTTCTCTCATGCGATGTTATGCATTGCATCACATCAGGCTCACCATGCTGCCTACAGTAGGCATTTGTGGTCGATGCTCTCCCAAGTCTTAGCATCAATGCCTGATATGGAGCAATCCAGACAAGCTATTGCCCTCTGTGCTATAGGCCTGGAGCTGGCAAGACACCAACCAAGGGCATCTTACGATGCCAGTGAGGTGGCTTCCAGACTTGCAGGGACAGCGATCTGTATTAGATGGACGGCATGGCTTCATCTATCAAGGTTGTCACCCCTGGCCTGGCGTAGGGTGATTCGCTCCGCTTTCTGGGGGACACGTGTTTTTTTCCTCCAAGGCTAGGAGGCTTCTGCAGGGGCTTCCTCCATCTCCCTGTCCTCGGGGGATACCTCCTAGCTCTCCTCCACCATAGGCTTCTCACCTGATTAGCCCAGGGTCTTCCCCTCCTGTTCCCCACCAGCAGGAGGCGGGGAGATTGGTACTCACCCAAGCAGTAATGAATGGTGAAGATTGACAAGGGAAGATATGAAAATTACGTACCTACCTTAATTCTTGATCTTCTCTTGTATCTTCACCATTCATTACTGATACCCGCCCACCTTCCCCTCAGTGCCCTCCTACTGTGGCCTCTCCCCCTCCCTTCTCGTTCCTTTCCCTTCCTCTTTGGCCTTTATGCCAAAAAAAAACAAACCTATCCTGGTTTGTGTTCTTCTCTGGGCAGATCCTTTTTCCTCACGGTAAAGGGGAACAAGTAGGACTTTTCCTATCCTGAGGGGACTCTTTCTGACTGCCCCTAAGGGTGACCTCTTGGCTCCTTAGCCACGTCGTTCAGTTCACAGCTGAAGAGACCATCCCTCTATGGCTCGGCCTCAAATTTCAGGTTCCCTCTGGCAGGCATTATTTAATTGTCAGCTTCTTCTGCACTTCTTAACCTTGAACTGTTGTTCCTTGCCTTGCCTTCAGGGAGTCCGATTGAGTTCCCACTCTATCCTTCATACAAAGCTGCCTTTTTTAGGGCCTAACCCCTACCCACACACTCCGGTGTTAGCACTTAACAAGGTGCTAAGGGGCTTATCCCCCTCATAGTTGTGCGTTCTCCTTTCAGAACAGATTTCTGCCTGGGCAGTCTGAGCTCTCAGCTAGAGTGTAGGGGGTTGGGATGATGAGAAGTTAGAGAATCTGCCCTTTGTGCCTAATCATTACAAGCGGTTCAGTTGAACCTTCTCTCAGTTCTATCAGGAGGGATTCTTGCTCCCTTGTTTTTGGTTTAGAGCTTATAACCCTCTCAACCAGTGTGTCTATGGGCAGTGTTCTCCCCTCTCAGCATCCCTTCTTTTTCTTCTCTTTGTTCTTCTTCTTCTTCTTCCTTTTCTCTTTATCTGTTCCTCCCTTAGAGCCGCCCCAGAAGGGAGGCCCTGCGGTCCCTTAGGGTAGGTATTCTTCCTCTTCTGTCTGTCCTCTACTGGCTTATTCCTTCTTCAGTTTATATCCTTTCCTTTTTCTGTCCCTCGGCTCTCTTGCCTCGCTCTCCCTTTTTTCCTTTACCCTTTATTTCGCCTCTCCGGCTACCAGAACTGAGATGGAGGAGGAGTGTGCAGCACCTAACAGCCACCCCTCGTACATGACGCAGCACGTTGCTCTCATGGTCGGCGCCGTTGGTGCCGACTCAAAATAAATAAATAAATAAATCTCCCGTGGCAGTGTGCGCCTCGTGCACTAACCCAAGCAGTAATGAATGGTGAAGATACAAGAGAAGATCAAGAATTACGGTAGGTACGCACTTTTCATTTTTCGTCTGTACCGACAGCATTAAGTCATTCAGTATTCGCTTAAATTAACATTTTAGTATTATTTTCTTATTTTAAGAAGAAGAAAAGAAGATTTTGAAGAAGAAACAAAATTCTCACCTGCCATCAACGAAGTCATCCTTAGGCAGTGGAAGACTTCATTTGAAAGTTGTTATGGCAGAGGGGCTGTGTCCGGTCCGCCACCCTTCGCGAAGGGGGGGGGGGGTCCAACCACGGGCAGTCCTGTGCTCGGCGGGGGGGCGGGGAGACAGTCCACTGAAGCACAAAACTGTCAGTTCTGGAGATCCGGCTCTGCTTGACCTCGAGCTCTTCTTCCTCCTTGGGGGAAGGAGAATCGGTACCACTCGAGGTTGCCCTCTGGTACGTCTGTGCGGGGATTGTCAGTGGTGAGGGGCGGTAGGCCTGAACTGACTTTTGTGGGTTCCCCTTGGCCCCGCTCTTAACAGCCGCGATCTTTAACACTGAATTCCATCTCTGTTCTCAATGGAGTTCCGATGAGCAGTTTCACCTTTGGGCCGCTCCTTTGGACCAGTGGGTTCGATTTCTGTCCAGTTTTCCTGGCCAGTGTTCCTGGTTCTGGGGCCGCTGGACCGGGGCCAGGTCGGTTAGGTCAGGATGTGTGCGGTGCCATCTTTGGTGCCTTCGCCATCACGTCGACCCCTCATGCCTACCCCCTCCCCTTTTTTCCATGCAGGGGCCCGGCATGGGTACCGCTTTTCCTTCTCCCCTCTTTCCTCAGGATCTTTGGGTGCCCTTGGTGCCACTGGCATTGCTGTTGGCACCACCACACATTGCCAGGGCAGTGCCGCTGAGCCCCACGGTGCCGTGGATGGCGCTGTTGGTGCTGTCTGGCACTGTGGATGACGCCGTTGGTACCGCACGGCATCGTGGACGGGGCCACTGGTGCCATTGGTGCCACACAGCACCATGGATGGTGCCATCGGTGCCACACAATACTGTGGATGGCGCCATTGGCGCTGCATGGTGGCACTGGTGCCGTTGGTCCCGGATGGCTCCACAGGTGTCCGGTGCCGCACGTGTCACGTGGCGTCGCTGGTGCAACGGGCACCCGCGGGTGATACCAGTCCCGCGGGTGGTGCCGGTTGGTCATGTCCGGGAGAACAGGTGGCAGAGATTTCCTTTCCGAGGACCTCTTCTTCTGTGGAAGTTGTTGCGAAGGGTTTTCTGCGTAATGAAGTCCTGTTCTCAGAAACATTTTCCTCGGATCCTAGTGGGTGGAGGTCTGCGTTGGATCCTTTGTTGTTCCAGCAGTTTTCCTCTGGTGGGACTCTTGTTCTGCGCTGTTCTACCGTCGGAATTCCGCATTCTGCTCAGCACTTTGTAGGCTCCTTAAGTGGTGTCCAGCTCCTCAACACCTTTCCTGGTGGCAGAGTCTCTAGTGATTCTGACCTAGACCTTCTTTTGGAGGTTCTTGTGGGATAGCAATGTATCTGGATGAGTCTCTCCCTGTCCTACTTGTCAGTGATACAGTGGATGACTCATTTTAGAAATTGGAGGGTACACCTTCTATATCAGCAGAGTCTGTGATAGAAGATCTTCTTTTCAGTTTTTCCTCAGGGATATGGGGTCCACCATAATATTTCAGACTTCTTCCATGGAACAAGCACTTCTGTGTCTGGACTGTTTTCAGTCGTCAGTACATTTATACCCTGTAGAACACACTAATTCAATGGTCAGGAGCCTTCCGGACTTTTTTGCTCCTTTGAGTGGGGTATATAGCCCCCCTGTGATACTGCCCCTTTGGTGGCTTCATCGACAATGGGTGATTAACATCTTCTCAGCTGTAATTATTGGTCCGGTTCCGGTTTCAGTTATGGACACTCAGGTTCCCCCTTCCCCTAAGATGGACGACATCTTCGTCATTCTTGTATCAGGCTGTCCTTTCAAGGTAGAAGTCTGTGAGCCTTGTCAGGCTGTAACTAATTGTTAAAAAAAAAATATATATATATATATATATATATATATATATTGTGTGTGTGTGTGTATATATATATATATATATATATATATATATAGATAGATGTAGATATCTTCACAGCAGAGGGCCTATCCCGAAACTACCGATACCATCCTTCTGGATCCGGCCCAGGTTCCACTACAGCTGCCTGAGATGGTCATCTCTAGACTACAGTGGAGAGCACCTGACTTCTTCTACTTCTAGGAGAAGTCCAGTCCAGCAGAGGTATGGGTCATTGCTTTTCTCCGAGGGAGAGTTTCTCTTAATTCAGAGGTGTTGCCTAGACCTAGGCAGCAGCCCAGACTGTTGTGTTTTTTTTTTGTTTTGTTTTGTTTTTTTTTCTTCAGACTCTCTTCTCTTGATCAGAGCCTCAGAGCAACAGAAATGACTCCACAGCGAGTCAGAACACAGATTCCTATTTCCTTGCTTGCTCCAAGTTAACAGACGGCATGCTCCCTTTCTTGACCATAAAGGTCAAGTAGGTCCTTGTTCAGAGATTGGTTCTCGGTATTCATACCTTCGCTTCCTGCACATTGGTTCCATGCCAGTCGCTCCGGACTAGACTCTTTGGAAGCAGTTGCTCAGCTGTCCTCTCCTTTTCCCAAGAAGAGTTTTTCTATTTAGGGGAAGGTGTTAGTTTCACCTACCCAGCAGCTCCTTCTCTTAGGAGCTCCCCTAGTTACCTCCAGGGCAAAGGAGACCCTCTGACACGAACTTACCCATTTCGAGCAGGTGACAAAACTGTGTTGTTTGTTTTTCATCAGCAAGCAATCTAGAGCCTTTTTCCTACTCCCTTTCAGGAAGGCCGGAGCGAGTGATGCCTCACCACATTGAGTCATTTCAGTCGTTATGCAGTCACTTTCGACAAATGGGTCAGCCCAAACTTGGTCCTTTCTGTGTCCCTTCTCGACACAGATCTGCCCCTATCTTGCCCCAGAAATCCAGACCCTGTTTTTTCCTGTTGGAATGCTTCTCCGCAGTGGACACTTTCCCTCTCTTCCTTTAGTTCAGAGACTGCTACTAGAATTGTAGGCAAACTGGGACAGAATGATTCCTCTTTAGAATAGGAAGCGGGTAGGCTCTGGTTCTCCCAGACCACCACAAGAGGCTTCTAATTCAGGCTTTGGCCTTCCATCTGGAAAGCTTAAGTGACTAAGTGGAAACCATTCTCCTTTGATAGGCTAACCCTACCTGGACTTCCGATTGCTCACCAAGTAAGAGATTCAAGTGCCTGTTGGACTTGTTGTTCACAGGCCAGCCATACTTGGTAGTGGGGGTATCCAACTGCGCTTTTCAGTCTACCTTGAACCAGTAGACTTGCCCCCGGCTCTTACAGTTATTAAAAGTTTTTTGCCTTACCTCCAGAAAGAAGGGAGCGCTCCCTTCACTCTCTGATTGTTACAGCAGTTCTGGGATTTCTTCACAGAACGGAGAGCTACACCCCAACAATTTTTTGTAGCTTCAGCTTTCCTCTGTTGGATCTCCTTCTTGCCCTGAGATGTTTTAGGCTAGTTTGGTAGCATGTCTTTGACACTATTATTTTTTGTCTTAGACCAAATTGAGAGGCCGGGTTCTCACCACTCTTCAAGTGGTTGCAGCTTCCTGGCGGAGTTTCATTTTGTGTCTGTTGCAGTCTTCTGCAAAGTGGTGAGTTGGGAGCTCAAGTGCATACATTTGTAAGCCCTATGTTCTTGATCTTCTTTCCACACAACTCTTTTCTCAGTAGGAAAGTCCATGGACATTCTTTCTGAGTGAGCCCTGTCTCCTACCGCCTACTCAGGGTGGGTTGGTTTTAGCTTTGGACTCTCCCATTAGTGTGAATGAGTGGTGGAGACTTGAGTCTAGGAAGATACGGAAATTATGTACTTACCGTAATTCTTGATCTTCTTGGATGCAGTCTCCACCACTTATTCACACGCCCACTCACCATCCTCTGGGCGCACTCATTTTGTTTCTTTGGTCTTCATGGCCTTGTGATTCCCACTGTGACGACATTGTTCAATTCACCCTTCTTTCAAGGGTCATCTGGACCTTTCAGGCCCGGAAGGGTAGGATAAGTTATTTTTACTAGTTACACTGCACCTCCTTAGTCAAAAAGGTACTGAGGCGGTGGGAGGGTCGACACTGAGACAGCCTACACAAGCGCAAGCTAGTCTTGTGGTGCCGCGCATGCATGGTCCTATCCCAGCGCTTGCCCTTCTGAAAATTTCTGGCTCCCTCTGGGTCCTAGTGCCTCCAGCGCTATCCCATTAGTGTGAATGAGTGGTGGAGACTGCGTCCAAGAAGATCAAGAATTACGGTAAGTACGTAATTTCCGTTTTTCACATCATGAAAGTTGATTTCGCAGTCACTGCATGAAATCACCTTTCAGGCAGGAGTTGAACATTTTCCCCACTATTGTTCATGAGATGGATTCATAACAAGGCTATGCTGAAAATTTGGTGTAAAAATATTGAAAAACAACAAAGTTATGAGCCTTCATTGAGGTTTGTGAACGCAGCCTTGTAACTTTGATAAGTTTTAATATTTTGCCCCAAAATGTTCAGCATAGCCATTGCTTCACAGAACCTCATGAATGGGACAGCTGTCATTATTCAGATCCTTGCCAAAATGCGTTTTCATACTTGTAGCATGAAATTACGTTTCGCCGGGGATTTGAACATTTTCACCTACCGAGTTCATTAGATCGGCTAATAGGAAGGCTGTGCTGAACATTTGGTGCGCAAGTACGGTAAAATGCCTAGCTTATGACTGAACATTACACCATTTCAACACTCACTCATAACTTCACTCATTTTCAATACTTTGACTCCAGTTTTTCAACATAGCAGTTTTGCCACACCACCTCATAAACGTGACATATCATTTTTAAAATCCTAGAAGAGATGTGTTTTCGCACCTCTGGTGTGAAATGACATTTTGGCCAATATACTATAAATGGCACATGGCATGTCTATAAGACAAATCCTAAAACAAGTATCTTCAAAATTTGGGATCAGAATTGCAAACAAATTGTTTAACAAGCACCCAATGTTCGGCATTAACAAATGCTTGTTTCTGTAGTTCTAGAAAAGGGTTAGGAATTGGGGCCTTTTGCCCCACAAGCTTCCAAATCAATCTGACTCACTAGCAGCAGCACCTACAGGTAGCATTCTTCAACTGCAATCTGATTGGCTAATGCTCAGCCATCATTAGCATAAGCTCTGTCTCCAGGGCAGCTGAACCTAGCTGGCAATACTGCTATATTCAAGTGTACTGAGGGATCCCCTGGAAGAAACAATATTGCTGTGGTAATTTGTTTTCCTCTTTTCTATTCTGTAGGTACTTTTCACTCACATATGGAGGAATTGATAATGGTACTAGTTGATAATAACGCCAGCAGAACAGCACAGACCACAACAGCGCATAAACACAGCGAGTGGCAAAACAGCGACTATACATGACAGCGCGAGGTATGAGCAGCGACAATGGGAAAAAATTGCAGCAATTGCCCACTTACTCGGCATGCCATACACTTAAATAATGCCAGGGCTTTGCCCCTGCACCCCCCACCTTATATATATATATATATATATATCTATTTATCTATCTATAGAAACATACTCTGAGCCACACATAACAGGGGAAGAGCAGCAGCAGTGGATTGCGGCGCTCTGACCAGCGCTGTCATGGGCCAGCCACTGTTTCCCCACGTGCTGTTATTACGATGCTGTTTTTGCCGTGCTATTTTTCCAGCACTGTATTCACCAGACACCATTGATAACTAAGCATACCAGAGGGGCCAGGCTAGGTGCTTAGTCTTACAGTGCCCAGCCAGGGAAGAAATCTGGTGTACAGTCACTTTAATAGGATCTTTTTTTTTAACTTTAATTCATGCTCAGCTCACCATGGTTTACTCAAGAAATTATTTGGCTGCTGGAGACCTGGGTTTGGGAATGGACTTTGGTCACCTGGGGGCTACATGGGGTGGGAGGATTGAGTATCTCAAGGACAACACTCCTCCATCTGGGAAGAGGGAATGCTGCAGCAAAGTAGGAGCACCTAGAAGGGGTGAGGGGCAGCTTGCAGATGCTAAGTATGCAGATGTACCTCTGCACACATGACGTGCATATTAGTGCACACTGGCACCCTTGATATGAAAACCAGGAGCTACATGAACAATCCCTAGTCCACCATCGCACTGGCACCCACTGCTGGCCCACACACAACCGACATGTCAGGCCACGAAGATTAGTAACAGGGTTGGGGGAGAGCTGGAGGTCGAGATAAAACTGACCGGGGGGGGGGATCTGTAGAGCAGCTAGGACAGAGTCAAAGTCATTGGGTTTCAGCTTGCTCAGATCTGCAGCTGCTGCCCCCAAATCTGTATTTGTTCTAACCCCAGATATTCTTCTATATTCCTAAATCTCTGCAGTCAGCCTCCTAAGCAGAGCTGCCCGGAGTTAATGGAACTGTATGCTAATGATAGAATTATCATTGGCTCGTGCCGCATATTCAAACTGCTGCCCTTTTCCGCTGCAACATTCCACCAATGTATCAGATTTCTTTCTCCGCCTGACAAGTCAAGACGCCCAGGAGGCTTCCCTCTCAGTCGTTCCTTGTGGTTCTTCACTGAATATAAGTAGTTCTTATATTATTCTTACTGCTGCCTTTATTTTCTGTTTATTTTTTTACCATTAGTTAACGTTATTTAAACATTGTTTTAGTTTATTTTCTCAGTTCCTCACGGTTCAGTATAACCATTGAGGAACCGGGTCTTAGTACCTTTCCCGAAGCTTTTTTTACTGTCTCCAGTGTTTAGTTTACTTTATTTGAGTTATTTTAGTTTAATAAATTGTTATATTTGATATAATTGTTATATTTGAAACTGCTAACCCGGTTTCTGTGAACTGCTAACCTGGTTCTATTTTTGTGATTCCCGGTTCAATATTGGAACTTTCATTGGTTACTGAACTGACCGCATTTAAAAAAAAAAAAAAAAGGAGTGAAATCTTTATTGTGGTTCTGTTTTTCTTCATCGGTTGAACGATGGCAGAAAAACCAAAGAAAAAGACTGGACCCCCAGGGTTTAAATACTGCCTTAAGTGTGGGGATGTTTTTGCAAAGGCAGACAAGCACGATTTATGTGTGGTCTGCCTGGGGAATGACCATTTTTTAGCAGAATGTGATATCTGCAAATCATTCCCTCATAAAACAGTAGAAAAGATACTTGAAAGACTCCAGAGAAAATTGGAGAAGGGTATTATGGGTTCTGACCAACCCACACCCTCTAAGCCTGCGGGTGAAACCACTGGCTCTTCTTTGAGTACCCCTGACAAAGGTGAAACAACTACTGGAAAAAGGATGGGTGATCCGGCTGATTCTCCAGTTTCCACCAAAAAAAAAAACAAGAAAACAAAGCACGTTGATCCCCTGGTTGATAAACCTAAAGGGGTTTCATCTGTGCTTCATAGCCTGCCATCATCAGAGGAGATTGCCCAGGCCATGAAGGTCATACAGGCTTTGCAGGGGTTTATACCTACTCCAATCCTCCCAGTACCGGTTCAAATCCCAGTTGGTCTCTCCTCTGATCCAAACCCATCACAGGAAATGATGGAGTTTGAGAAATATGATTTACCTGAAATATGAATGAAGGTGAGCCTACTGAACCAGAGGATTTTTCCTCTCATTTTTCATTTGTAAGAAAAATAGTGGATGCCCTTAATCTGGCTACCACAGAGGTCATAGAGGATGAGGACGAGGCCGAATATATGGAGATGATGAGGTTAACACCCACAAACAAAATCTTACTCCCTATAAACAAGTTCTTTAAAAAAGACTTGTTTAAAATCCTACAGACTCCAAATTATGTTCCACCTTTGGACAAGAAGGGGATAAAATGTACCAGCTGGACAGACAAGGGGCTGAATTCCTCTTTTCTCACCCTGACCATCGGGGTAATAGTCCAGCAAGCAGCCTGTGAGAAGGCGAGGGTACCTCTGGCATCTCACCCGCCTGAGAAGAACTCTCGCAAGATAGACAGCATGGCAGAAAAAGGCTATTTAGCTGCTTCACTGGGAGTAAGACAGGCTAACTGCCAAGCTTACTCAGCACAGTATCTAAAATCACTGTGGCAGTCCGTATTAGCCATGGTAGAGAAGGCTTCTTCACCTCTCTCTGATGATTTGGCTGAAATAGCCAAGTTTGGTCTAGAAGCAGCCAAGTATCCAGTTCAAATGGCAGCAGATGCTAACGACAATGCTACCAGGTGGATGGCCCTTAGAAGGCTGGCATGGCTAAAGGCTACTAATTTAACACAAGATACCCAGGCCAAGGCTATGGATTTTCCTGTAAAGGATCATTCACTATTTGGTCAACATACTGAAGCATACATGAAGAAGGTGGATGAATATAAGGCCACCTATTAAAGTAATTCTTCAAAGGAGAGGCCTTCTTCCTCCTATAGACCCTACAGAAGGGGAGGCAGAGGAAGGACGGCCTATAGAGCCTTCTATAGAGCTGAATTGGATGCCTCTCATACTAACCCATCTAGGTTCTGGGGTACTATAAAGGGAATTCTAGGTCAAAATTCTACCCCTGCCTTACCCTCCAAATTGCTCCTAAGTGACATTGAAATCACTGACAAGCAAGAAATATTAAATGCCTTCAATGACCATTTCACTACAGCTGGCCTAGCCTTTGACTCTTCACCTGCAAATCTCTTGAGATCATCATTAAACCTTCAATCCACTGTGGCCAAAAGGCTGCCTCAGCATTCTCCTTCGAACCAATATCCTTAAAAGAAGTAGAAGACCTCCTGTCCAATTTAGACACATCTAAGAGTGTAGGTGCAGACTCCCTGGATCCCTACTTTCTTAAAGTAGCACTGCACGCCTTAGCTGCCCCCCTCACTCATCTCTTCAATCTTTCCCTAGCTACTGGTTCCATCCCCTCTATATGGAAGACAGCTCAAGTAGTTCCACTACTTAAATCAGGTGATCCCATGGGCCTTAACAATTACAGGCCCATTTCCATCTTACCGGTATTGTCCAAGATGCTTGAAAAATGAGTAAACTCACAGTTAAGGGCCTACCTGGACTCCAACAACCTCCTAAATCCAGCACAATCTGGGTTTAGATCAATGCATAGCACCATCTCTGCCTTAGCCAAAGTCACTAACGATTGGCAGACTGCCTTGGATAAAAAGAATAGTACCTGTGCTGTGTTCCTGGATTTGAGTAAAGCATTTGATACAGTGGATCATGATTCATTAATCTCCTCTCTCTAGCTCTGTAGGCCTTGATTCACTCTCTCATTTGGTTTAGGTGCTATCTCTCTGGAAGGTTACAACTGGTAAAAAATGAAAATTACCTATCTACCTCTAAACCACTGCTAAGAGGTGTACCATAAAGGCTCTATCCTGGGCCCCATCCTCTTTGCCATTTATATTAATAACATTGATTCCAACCTCTCCCAATCTAACATTCACCTGTTTGCTGATGATACTGTATTATATGTCAGCAATCCTCACCATCAAAAGCCTGTGAACTGTTACAGTCAGAATTCTCCATCCTACAACACAACCTATTGGAAAAAACTACTTAAATGCCAAAAACAAAAGCTATGTTCTTTGCCACCAAGAGTTGCTCTTCCATTACCCCATCATTCACCACCCGCATTTATCCACCTTATTTGGAGAAAATTTGGAATTTGTGGATAAATTCAAATATCTTGGAGTCTGATTGACAATAAGCTTGACTAGTCTGTACATTGAAGAACTACTAAAAAGTTGAGACAAAGACTTGGCCTATTTTTCAGAATAAAATACTACCTTACCAGAGACTCCAAACAAAGATTAATCCAGGCATCATTCCTATCCCTCATTGACTATGCTGATTTCTTCGCCATTGCTCCCTCTCCCTCTTAAATAAGCTGGACACCCTGTATCATGGAGCCATTAGATTTATTACAGACCTTCCTCCAACACCTATCATTGCTCTCTTTACATGGCAGTCAATTGGACATCCTACAGCACAGAAGAAAAAGAATGCTGCAATCTGGATCTTTAAAGCTTTATCAGACAAACTCCCCTCCTATATCTCAGACTGTTTCACCCGAATCACATCCAGGCCATACACCTTAAGGATCAATAAGCTCATTATGCTAAAGATTCCCAATACCTGCACCCAGTTTGGGAGGGCTGCTATCAGCTATTCACTAGCATTTATTTGGAACTCACTCCAAAAATCTATGAATCTGAATACCCTCTTACCCTTATTATCCTTCAAAAAAATATACACCACCCTATTCCCAGAATTGTGCAACTGCTTCCATAAGGCCTAGTCTCCCACCCAACCTCCACCCCTCCCTTCTGTAATCCACTATGTTTAGTTTCCTTCTTCTACCCAGTCAGTTATCATACTTCATATAAAAAGCCTATAGAAGCCCTACTATCTGAATATTATCCTTCTATATTGAATGTCCTCTTCATTTTTACAGGTTTAAGTTATTGTTACTGTGCCTTGTATATCTGTATATTTTTGTATATATCTCTCATCTATTTGATTGTATTAATGTTATGTTATTCTCATGTCTTTGTACAATACTTGTATCCTTCTTTGTATGACCACTCAGGTCCATCTTGTAAATGAGCTACGCTCAATGATGTTCGCCTGAATAAATAAAGATTTTGATTGATTGATTGATTGATATAGTAGGCCCTTTTATTAGGCATTGGGCTGTCCCCCAGTATCAGCAATACCCCCAGCAGACTCTTGGTGTTTCAGGGGAAGAGGTAGAAGGGACTCTAGGAGAGGTTCCCAGGCTACCCAAGCTCGGCCCCAAGCTAAGCATAACCCCTGTCTTAATGAACAAGGCCGCCTCCCCTCTACCAGTAGGGAGCAGACTGAGTCACTATTTCCAGGCTTGGCAGTCCATCACCATAGACAAGTGGGTCCTGGAGCTAGTGAGTCAGGGTTTGTCCCTGAGTTTTCAGTCTTTTCCTCCCTTGAGAACAAGGGTGTTCAAACCAGCATCCCTCATAGAGAAACAACTCCTAAAGAAGGAGGTTCAAAGCCTCCTCCAGCTAAAAGCAGTGGAGTGTGTTCCAATTCAACAGAAATGAAGAGGTTTCTATTCAAGATACTTCCTCACCAAAAAGAAAAATAGGGAGTGGCAGCCTAGTCTAGACCTCAGACAATTGAACAGGCATCTAATAAAACCAAAGTTCAAAATGGTCACACTGGCAGTGATCTTGCCAGTAATCCAGCAGGGAGATTGGCTGGAATCTCTGGACCTAAAAGATGCCTACTTTCACATCCCAATAAGAGAATCTCACAGGAAGTACCTCAGATTCAGACTTCCATCAGGACATTACCAATTCTCAGCTCTACCTTTTGGCCTCACTTCAGCACCCAGGGCTTTTACAAAGTGCCTAGCAGTGGTAGTAGCATACCTAAGAAGGTTAGGTATATCAGTCTTCCCTTATCTCGACGACTGGCTAGTGGTGGGAAGGTCACCACAGCAGGTACAAGACCATCTAAAGGTAACGCTAAACCTGTTAGTCTCTAGGATTCCTGGTAAATCAGGAAAAATTCATTCTCACTCCAGTATAAGTCCTGCATTTCTTAGGAGCAGAACTGAACACAGTACAGGGAAGAGCTTTCCTCCCTCAGGAAAGGGTGCAAAGCATTCTGCAGATAGCTTCCTCCTTCAAGCTGAACAAGTCACGACCAACAAAACAGAACTTCCTGGACATAAAGTCTCCACCACTCATTGACACTAATGGAATCTCCACCAGGAGGCGCTAGGACCCAGTGGGAGCAAACTTTTTGCAGGAGGGCCGGCGCCAGAGATGGAGCCGCGAGCCTCTGCTTGTGCGGCAATGACTATCTCAGCGTCGACCCTCCAACCTCCTCAGTTCCTTTTTTCCTGCCGTCGAATGCACTTCAGTGACGACATCATTCACCCTCCGGGAGTCAAACTTCAAACTAGCAGCGTAGTTTTCAGTTTATTATTTTGTAGCTTTCTCGAACAAAGTACTGCTTACGATAATTTATTCTTACCAAAGAAAGAAGTTTCAGCCTACTTTGACGGAGACGACCATGAGCGGGTCAGGTGACGGTAGGGAGACTTCGTATGAAAGCTGTTCAGTCAGCTGGGCTGGGTCCGGTCCGCCGCCTTCTCGGGGGGGGGGTCTAATGTCCAAGGGGATGGGCGGTCCACCTGGAAGCATAAAAGAAAACGGTTGCATTCTTTGCACCATTTGGCCTCGAGCTCTTCTTCGACCCGTAGGTCAAAAAAAGAGAAGGCATCACTCGAGGTCGCCCTCTGGTATGTCTGCGCATTGATGGTTGGTCATTGAGGTCAGTT
This sequence comes from Neoceratodus forsteri, assembly GCA_016271365.2. NCBI lineage: Eukaryota > Metazoa > Chordata > Ceratodontiformes > Ceratodontidae > Neoceratodus > Neoceratodus forsteri. The sequence goes on along the minus strand of CM057456.1, from coordinate 1,348,905,992 downwards.
GCCGGTCTCCTCGTTCGGAGTCACCGGTTCCTGGTTCTGGTCACCGACCTCTTCAACATCGGAGCCCTTCTCTGCCTCCTGGTAGGGCTTCCGATAAGCAGTTTCATCAGTGGGCCGCTCTGACGGAGCAATGGGTCCGGAGGTTGGTCCAGCTGCCTGGCCCGGTCACTCCGGAGCCTTCTGGCTCTTCGGGGGATCGGGCAGGTCGATTGGGCCTCCCTAGTCGTGCGGCACCCTCTTTGGTGCCATCGACTCCGCACTCAGGTGTTTTCCCCCCTCACATGGCTGCGGCGCAGGGGGCCACACTGATGCCTCTTATCTCCTGGTATTCTTCCTTCCTTTCCCTCAAATCCTAACTTTTGGGGCCCTGGGTTGGTTTCAGCGCCGTCGGCGTCGGTGGGTCGCTCGACGTTGATCTTGGTGTCAATGTGCCTTCCGGCGCCGACCTCGGTGCCTATGCGCCTGTCGGCGCTGTCCTCAGAGCCGATGCTGCTGTCTGCGCTGTCCTCGGCACCGTGCGGCTTTTCGGCACCATTGAGTTTCTCAGCGGCGCGTAGCTTTTTGGCGCTGTGTTCCTCTTTGGCGCCGTCTGCTTTGTCGGTGCTGTGCTCTTCGGCGGCGAAGCCTGGCTTTTCATCTGCCAATCTTCAGGGCTTCTCATCTCCGAATTCTTTTCCTTCCTCTTTTCCTGCTGATTTTCATTCCTTTCCTGTCCATGCAGTACCTCCTGGACTGTCGGGAGATGATATTGAGCCTGAGCCAGATCTTGGACTGGGTGATGATGTGGAAGGAGCAGGACCTAATCCTGTTGCAGAGCCTGTGGTCGAGGACCTGTCATTTAAGTCTCTGCTGAAAAATTTGAATTCCACTCTTTCTGTCCAGACTATGGACATTGATCCTGGGAAGCTTTTAAGACTCCAATACCTTCATGTTCCAGACATCCCTATGAATTTAACTCCCCCGGTACAACCCTCCTTGGAAACGCTTTCTCAAATGGTATGGAACAATCCTGCTCTCATTCCGTCTGTGGCTAAGTCCATAGATAGGAAGTATGCTACTCCCAAGGATCGACCTGTTTTGGCCTCCCAAGCCTTTGCAGATCCTATTGTATTCTTGGCAGAGAATGATAAGGTCGTCCTTCCTCAGACTACTACAGCTTGACCTATAAACAAAGAATCTCGTAAGATAGATACTTTAGGTAAGAGAGTCTTTGCTGCATCCACCCTGGGTATGCATATCACCAGCTACCAGGGCTATTTCTCTCAATATGAGTATATTCTTTGGCATTCACTCAAACAAATGGTTGAAGCTCTACCTGAGTCGGACACTAATTCAGAGTTTCTTCAAACCATAACCAGGGGTATCAAGTCCAACAACCAACAGGTTAAAGCAGCTATGGACGCCTTCGATACTGCCTCCTGAGCGGTGGGCATTTGTACCCGCCACCATTCCTGGCTGCGCACTTCAGGTTTTACGAATGATGCCCAGCAACAGGTCACGGCGTTATCTTTCGATGGTGTATACCTCTTCGACCCTCAAGTAGAACAGGCTCTAGAGGCCACACAAAAGACTAGGTCAGCCATTAAATTGGCTCGACCTCCTCCCGCCCCCTCTCGAGGGGGTGTTAACAAATGCCAGTTTCATAACCATCAGTCCTTTCGAGGCAAAGGCAGGGGAGGTTTTAATAAAAACCAAGCCCCTCAGCCTCAAAAGAAACGCAACAGAAGGCGCAAGGACCCAAAGTGCCCAGTGCCGCCTTCTGAGTTGCTGGCCCAAGTCCCACCTCAGCTGCCAGAGGGGGACTCTTCCTCAGCGGTGGGAGATCATCTGACTCAATTTTAAAACCGGTGGAAGTCCATAACATCGGACAGATGGGTCCTCCGGATAATCCGCGAGGGGTATTCCCTCATTCTTTCAGAGACCCCTCCGGATCGCCCCCCCAAATGAAAGCCCAGGCTGTCAGTACTTCAGTCAGAACTTCTTGCCTCCGAGATACAAGGCCTTCTGAACAACAGGGCAGTGGAAGTAGTTCCGCTGGATCAACGGAACACAGGGTTCTACTCCCATGACTTTCTGGTTCCAAAGAAAATCGGGGGCATGCGCCCCATTTTGGACCTCAAAAAATTAAACAAATTTCTTCCCAAAGAGAAATTCAGAATTATATCGCTAGGAACCCTGTTACCTTTGCTTCATCAACACGACTGGTTAGCCTCCCTGGACATGCAGGATGCTTACCAACATGTTCCTATTCACCCAAAGCATCACAGATACCTAAGGTTCATGGCTTTGGGCCAACATTATCTGTTCAGTGTCCTGCCCTTTGGGCTATCCTCAGCGCCGCAAGGTTTTACAAAATGTTGTGCAATACTCGCAGTGCATCTCAGAAAAATCGGAATACAAGTGTTCCCATATCTGGACGACTGGCTTTTAGCAAGCCCTTCCAGGCAATGAACTCTCAACGCCGTTGCCATGGCCTCAGACTTTCTCACGTCCATGGGGAGTCCTGCTAAATCTCAAGAAATCACAGCTGCAGCCCTCCCAGAGGCTCTTTTTCATAGGAACTCTTCTGGACACCTCATGTGTGAAAGTTTTTCTACCAGAGGACAGAAGGAGCAATATCCTGCAGATGGCCCGATACATCAGAGAGAACAGCTCGGTTCGAGCTATCTCGATGCAGTGGATGCTAGGTCTCATGGCATCCTCGATGTTCACTGTACCCCTAGCATGCCTGCACATGAGAACCTCTCAATGGATGCTCAGTACTCAGTGGTCCCCAACCACTCACCCTGAGTCCTTTCTCATTAAGGTGACAGAACCTCTGAAGAAATCACTCACCTGGTGGCCGCAAGAGGACAGTCTTCTGCAAGGGTATCCCTTTGCTTCTCTGGATCATCAGATTTCCATTACCACAGACGCATCCCTGATGGGGTGGGGAGCTCACTGTCAGACTCTCCACACCCAAGGTACGTGGACTCAGGAAGAGTCCCAGCTTCACATAAATGTCCTAGAAATGAGGGCCGTCCTTTATGCAGTCCGGGCTTTGAAGGACTTTCTCTGTCACAAGAACATTCTCCATCAAAGGACAACAAAGCAGTGATGTATTACATCAACAAGCAGGGCGGTGCTCACTCTTACCCCCTTATGCACGGAAGCGATGAGAGTGTGGGAATGGTGCTTAGAGCACAAGGCTCTTAATTCAAGCGGTCTACCTGCTGGGAGTGCAGAACGAACTGGCAGACCGTCTCAGCAGAACGGAGACAGATCCTCATGAATGGTCTCTTGACTCAACTGTAGTTCAGTCACTATTTGCAGAGTGGGGAACTCCAGACCTGGACCTTTTTACATCCCCACTCAACACAAAACTGCCTCTCTTCTGCTCCAGAAATCCAGGGCCTGGCATTTTCTGTCAGGATGCGTTCAGGCTGCAGTGGACAAAACACTTTCTATACGCCTTTCCGCCCCTTCCTCTAATTCAGAGGGTACTTCTCAAGTTCGAGTCCCAGGGGGACAAAATGATGCTCATTGCTCCCTTCTGGCCTCGGCAAATATGGTTTCCATTACTTAGCAGTATGTTGAAAACCCTCCGAAAGCACTTCCCCTTCAGACAAACCTTCTGACTCAGGGACCTGTGGTCCATCCCAATCTGAGATCGCTTCACCTTCATGCTTGGCTCCTGAAGAGGTAGACGTGAACAGGTTCAGTGTCTCTCGCAGAGTTTCAGATATTCTTCTGGCTGCGCGTAAACCAGCCACTAGGAAAACTTACACAGCCAAATGGAAGCGTTTTTCGTTCTGGTGTGCAAAATCCTCTTTGAATCCTTTTTCCTGCCCACCTAATAAAGTTCTAGAGTATCTCTTAGACTTCTCAAATTCAGGTCCCCAATACTCTACAGTCAAGGTTCACCTTTGTGCCATTTCAGCTTATCATGAGCCAGTGTTTTCCATGTCACTGGCTCAGTTGCCGGTGGTTAAGAGGTTTCTTAAAGGAATTCTGCATACCAGACCTCCTATCAGACATTCAGTCGCAGCCTGGGACATTAATCTTGTGCTAGACATGCTCACTCGAAAACCTTTCAAGCCTCTAGCTACCTACCTGTGAGTTGAAATTTCTCACTTGGAAAATGGCCTTCCTGGTGGCCATTACCTCAGCCCGCAGGGTCTCTGAGATACATGCATTGGTCACAGACCCTCCGTATACTGTGTTGCATAAAGACAAAGTAGTTCTTAGGACCATCCTAAGTTTCTCCCTAAGGTTGTTTCGGAATTCCATCTAAACCAACCTTTAGTCCTTCCTACTTACTTTGCGAACTTCCAAAATGATGGGGAGTGTTCTCTTCATTCTTTGGACGTCAAAAGAGCTTTATGTTTCTATTTAGATGGAACAAAAGAATTTCGCAAAGCTCAACAACTGTTTGTTTCCTTCAGCGAGACCTGGCTGGGTCAACCTGTCACTATCAGATGCATTTCTGCATGACTGGTGGCATGCCTTCACCACTGTTATTCTATGGCGCAGGTTAAACTGGAAGGCAGAGTGTACGCTCACTCTACCAGAGTGGTCCCAGCATCCCTGGTGGAAATCCGGAGCGTGCCCAATGCAGATATATGCAATGCGGCTACCTGGAGCTCAGTGCATACTTTCGTCAAGCACTATGCCCTGGATGTCCATGCTAGGCGACATACTTCATTTGGCAGAACCATCCTTGATGGACTTCTGTCCTAAATTTGTGAGCTCTTGGTCTCCTGCCACCTCTCGGGGACTTTAGCCTGTACTTCCATTAGTGGAATGAGTGGTGAGACTTTATGTCCAGGAAGATATGGAAATTACATACCTACCGTAATTCTTGATCTTCTTGGACGAAGTCTCCACCACTCATTCACGCGCCCACCCACCATCCCCCGAGCTCACCTCTGTTGTTGGTCTTCACTCCCTCAATCTTAGGCTGTGATGGCTTCTTTCTTGACCCTTCTTATACAGGTTTTTCGGACTATCTTATGTCTGGTTTATGGTTAGGCTATCCTTCTAGGTTAGTTACGCTGCACCTCCTCGGAAAAAAAGGTACTGAGGCGGTTGGAGGGTCGATGCCGAGATAGTCATTGCCGCACGAGCAGAGGCTTGTGGCGCCGCTCCTCGCGGCTCCATCTCTGGTGCCGGCCCTCCTACAAAAAGTTTGGTCCCGCTGGGTCCTAGCGCCTCTGGCATAGATCCCATTAGTGTGAATGAGTGGTGGAGACTTCGTCCAAGAAGATCAAGAATTACTGTAGGTACATCATTTCCATTTTCTGCAGCTTCTGGGACATTTGGCTGCAGCAACAGGCACAGTCCTGGGAGCCAGGTTCCAAGTGAGAGACGTACAGTTTCATTTTGGGGCACACTGGTGCCATAGAAAAGACAATCTGACAAAATCAATTCCAGTAACAAAAACTTTGCTGCAGGCCCTCCAGTGATGGAAGGAAGCAGACAACCTCAGGGAAGGGGTACCTTTCCTAAGTGAAACCCCATCAGTTGTTCTTACAACTGATGCCTCTCTGTTAGGTCGGGGTGCTCACTTAGAGGATCACACCACTCATGGATCCCGGTCCATCACAGAGTCGCTCCTGCATATAAATCTGCTGAAGTTAAGGGCAGTGTTTCTGGCCTTGAAAACATTTGCCAATCTGGTACAAGGAAAAGTTGTGCAAGTCAGGACAGACAACACCACAACAGTGTACTATATAATCAAGCAAGGGAGAACAAGGTCAGACCCTCTGTGCACAGAGGCAATGAAAGTCTGGAGTCTTATTTATTTATTTATTAAGATCTTGGATTAACCTTTGAGTACAGGCTCATTACATAAGTTCCACGTCAGGGTCATTACAGTAACAAACAAAACTACAGCTTACAGGAGGCCATTAGAGGACAACAATAATTAAGGCAAATTAGGCAAGAGGTTACATGTGTGACTGAAATAAGCAAATACTAAATTCAATGGGACTTGTCAACACAAAAGAGAAAAAAGGGAGAGTGAACAAGGGGAAGGGGTTGGCTCAGGAAGAGAGGGGTAATAGTGAGAAGACAAACTGGAGAGAGAGAGAATATATACTGAAAATCAGCCCAGAAGGTGGGCCTCATCACTGGTGAGGGAGGCTTATACTAAGCATACGGGTGGTGTTGAAGGCCTCATTACAGGCCATTCATTTGCCAGGAAAGGACAACACTCTAGCAGATGCCCGAAGCAGAATCCGTCAGGCACAACATGAGTGGTCCATCAACAGGCAAGTGCTGGACTCTGTGTTCAGGAGATGGGGCATACCAGAAGTGGATCTCTTTGCATCCAAAGAGAATCATCATCTGCCCCTCTTTTGCTGCTGGCCACCAGCCAAGGGAACAATCCCATTGGATGCTCTAGCTCTGAACTGGTCAGGGAGAAGTCTGCATGCTTTTCCTCCCTTCCCTCTCATTTTCAGAGTCCTGATCAAATTCAGGTTACAGCCTGCATCAATGATTCTGATAGCACCAGACTGGGCCAGGCAGCCATGGTACACTTTACTACCCTCCATGTCTGAAGCCAAACCAATACACTTACCCAGGAGGCACAACATGTTGACCTCCCACCAGGGTAAGATTCTTTATCTGAATCTCAGGTCTCCCAGACTCAAGGCATGTCTCTTGAGGACTTAGAATATGCAAATTTAAATACCTCTCAAAGTGTTCTGGATATCCTGAAGGGATATAGAAAGCCTTCAACTAAGAAAACCTATGTTTCAAAATGGAACAGGTTTTCTATTTGGTATGGTTCCAAATAGATGTCTCCTACTCTAGTGGAGATCCCAGCTGTCCTGTATTACCTCACATACCTCCACTCTCAGGGGTTGAAACATACATCCCTGAAAGTGCATCTGGCATCAATCTCTGCCTACATTTCTGCTGGGAGAGGTAACTGGCATCCAATCCCATTTTCAAGAAGTTCTTTAAAGGTCTGTGCCACTTGCACCCAGTTATTAGGGAACCAGTTCCAGTATGGGACCTGATCATATGCATTGCTCAGCTCATGAAACCACCTTTTGAGCCTATGTCCTCTGCACATTTAAAATATGTTACCTGGAAAACTGTCTTTCTGGTTGCAGTTACTTCAGCTAGAAGAATCTGTGAACTCCAAGCCCTGTGTGTTGAGAAGGACCATCTTTCCTTCCATAACGACAAAGTGGTGCTGAGAACAAGTAGGATATTCCCCAAGGTGGTTTCCGATTTTCACTTAAACCAGTCCATTACATTGCCAGTTTTCTTCACTGAACATACTAGTTCAGATGAGCGTAGACGCCATAGTCTGGATGTCGAAAAGGCATTAAACTACTATATGACCCACACCAGTGATCATAGACATGACAAATAACAGCTATTCCTTACCTGTGGGGATGTAGGTAAGGGTACCCCAGCTTCTAAGAGGTCAGTCTCTTGCTGGATAGTTCAATGCATTCAGTTTTGCCATTCGAAAGTTGACAAGGAACCCCCAGCAGGGCTGAGGACTCATTCAACCAGGGGCACAGCTGCTACAATAGCAGCATCCAGAGACATTCCTCTAGTGGAAATCCTGTAAAGCAGTTACTTGGAGGACAGTGCACACATTTACTAAACACTACAGTTTGGGCACACAGTCCAGAAGTGATGCCAGGTTTGGCACAGCAATCCTGCAGAGCCTCTTTCCTAAGTAGGTTCTCTGCCCACCCCCAAAGGTACTGCTTTGAAGTCTGCAGAGAGTTAGGAATATAGAAGAATGCCTGAGGTTATCAGAAACAATTACTCACCTTAGTAATCTTGTTTCTTTCTAGGTATTCTTCTATATTCATAACAGTCCCACCTTGCCTCCCCTTCCAGAACCAGAGCCTCTGCACTCCTCACCGAGTATTCTAATGGAAAGTCCCAAACACTGGCATGCATAATTTTTAGCCCTAGTGGGAAATTATTAATTCCCTTCTTTTTCCAGGTGATTTTGGCATTCAGGGGGTTTTAGGATTGCAATAATATTAAGGGTGTTTCTTGCTGTCATGGACAGCTTAGTTGTGTTACATTAGATAGTCTTAGTATAGGTTGCCTTGTCTGCTCCTTAGAAATCTGATACGTTGGTGGAACGTTGCAGCTGATAAGGGCAGCAGTTTGAATATGTGGCACAAGCCAATAATAGTTCTGTCATTAGCATATAGTTCCATTATCTCCGGGCAGCTCTGCTTAGGAGGCTGGCTGCAGAGAGTTATGAATATAGACGAATACCTTGGAAGAAACAAGATCACTAAGGTGAATAATTTTTTTCTTATTAACTATTGATGTATAAAAATGTCAAAGTAGAAGTTGGCCTTCTTTTTTTTTTTTTGATATTTCTGTTTTATCCCCCCTCAGCTCTGGCACTGTCACCCGACTGACCACCTAGCACCTCAAGCTCGGAGGGACCCCCCCATGGAGTTGTGGCTTACCTCCCAGGCAGGGACGGAATGGGAGCGGGCAGCCGGTTCCCTTAGCCACCCCTCCCAGTTCCAGTAAATCTTGATCTCATTGGGGGTCCTCTCTTGACATGCTGCGCTGGTGGTGAGGGCCTATCTGACCCTCTTGTTGGTGTCGCGCCGGGCCGAGTATTGTCTTGGAGTTTGCCCCTCCCAGAGATGTGATGTGCGCTGACGCCAGGGCATAAGCCAGCATCCGTCACTCTCCACCCCGATGTGTGGTGTGGGCATGCTGATCCTCCAGCCACTGCTAGAAGTCGGTCATGTACCGAACCATGACTCCCCCCACCCCCTGGAGGAGATGAGCAGTCCTTAGGATGCTCAAGCTTCCTCCGCCGGCCGGTGCTCCAACAACCCAAGCCCGTTCCCGAACTTGGGTTGCCAGCATTGCAAGCAGTAGCGCTACCGCTGCACCAGCAAGCCAGCCTAAGTTGGCCTTCTTTCATAGAACACATTTATCAGACTGATATAAAGTATTTTGTGTGAAAGTAACAGTGTAAATTAATTTTGACACTTGTGTCTGTTGTGCATGCTAAGTGTGACCCACCTTTACATTTGTTCTAATAATCTCATTTGTTTTTTTGTTGTTTTTGTAATTGCACCTTTAATATTTATTTTTGCCATTTTGTCATAGGTTCCTCCCTTGATACCGAAGAATGATACAGACTTTGAGCACTATCGTGTCTCTGCACAGCTGGTCGAGAATGTGAGCTCCTTTCATTAATGTGTTTATTTATGTAGAGGATAATGCCTGAGGATCGGTTGTTAACCATGCTGTAATAACCACAAGTAGTTCCAGGGCGACCTAGTAAACCTCGAGAGCATAGCTCGAGAGGTTTACTGTTATCATGGCAATTGCGAGAGGTGATTACCGCCAGGTTGACAGCCGATCTGCAGGCATAATTTTTTTATAATGTATGGGATATCAGTTTTTCTTCCTTACTTCATTTCAGTACTTACTTATTTTGCTTTAGCCCATGGCATCACTCTCCAGTTGGATCAGCTCTCACCGCCATGGCTGTTTGTCGTGAGCCACTACCTCAGATGTGCGCATGCGCAGATTGGCTCCAGCTGTAATCTCATCGCTATGACGTACTCAAGAGGGGTTAACAACACCCTACGTCATAACAATGGGATTACAAGAAAATAATCTTGCCATCTATTAGTGGTAATAAGGCTCTCCCATACATTATTAATTTGTTACCTAATTCCACAGTATCCTACAACACCTTAGAAATGGGGACTGCTGCAATGTGGGACCTCTTCTTTCCATTACAGCTTAAGCCTTGTACTCCTTTAGGTCAAAACATGTCATAGTCTTCCTCAAATGGAGCTACGTCCAGCAGGCAGCTGACGTAAGGAGTTCAAGGTCGTGCCCCAACATCGCTCTGTTGGTTAAAAATGTGAAACATGTTAATTCTGATAACTAGATATTTTTGAAGGACCTGTTTAAATGCACTTTGCCCTTGCGTTACGCAGTGTGTCACTGAAAGTGGATCTTGTCACTTATCAGCTGCTTGAGCTACTGAGTTACCACTCACTCGGTGACACCCTGAATGGGCAAAAAATTTGTGTGTGATTGTTTTAAAAAAAATCCTCCAAGTTGGAAAATGTGCTGCATTATAAACACATGAATACATTAATGACATCTTTGGATGATTAGTTTTGGAAAAGGCATGTATTGTGAAACTTCATGTTCTGTCTCTTTTTCACTGGCACCATTTCAACCAGAACCACCCTATTAAAGCTTTCTGTAGCTGTAAATTACTAAGCTAAGCGGCAAAGATTAGTTTCATGGAAATTACGAAGTAGATCCCCTAGATTGAAGGCAACAAAGTTCAAAGTGCTGAACACTAGGTAAAAAACATTTTGGTAGTTGATTCGTGCTGCAGTACTTTTCCATCATTTTGATTACATCACCAGCCAACATGTGAATTTGCAGTTAAAAGATGCTTTCATCTTAACTGGGACTAAAGGAGCATCAGATTACTGGTGATTATGTGCAGATTTGTCATCCCCGTAACTCAGCAGCTATCCTGCACATGGCGTTTTTATTTGTCACATCAAAGCATTCCTCATTGTCTTTCTGTGTGTAACTGTGCCCTGGCTTTGACAAATGTCTTTTTCATCTCAATAAAGTGACCTGTTAATGTGTTGTTCTCTGGATCTCTGATTTCCTATGTTGCAATAGAGGCAGTAGAGAAGTTGTGCAATAGATTATAGACTTGTACTGAATATAGCTATAGACCTGTAAATTTTTTTCTGTTTTAATGTTTTTAAGTTTTCCTCACGTTAATGTAGATAACAAGGAGTACACTTGTATAAGCCCATGTCACAGTAGTTACTACAAAATTAATACAGTAGTACTAGAAAGAAAACCAGTTTGATAGAGGGGCAGTAAAGTGTAGTGGTTAGAGCACAGAGCAGTCAGCCGTGAGACCCAGGAAACCTGGCTTTGAATCCCTCAACCACCACCTGCATGCTAGGTAAACCCTGAGTGAGTTACTTAACCTCCCTGTACTTACTTCTCTCCCAGGTTGCGCCTGTAATTAACTTTTAGCTTAGTGTTCCTTTCTAGCCAAAACTTGAAAAAAATAATTTTTTTCCAAGTGATACAAGTCCCATTAATACCTTTTCAATTGCTTTTTTTCCTTTATGTGCCAGGTACAGTGGATTCCATTTACTAGACCTCTTGTTCTAAGAACATTCTGCGTCAGAACATTTATTTTTCAAAGTTCCCATAAAAAAAAAAAAAAAAAAAATTCTTATTTTCTCTCTGTAGAACCCCAGTCCTCCTTTGGTCCACTCAGAACGGTCCCTGCCCTGGTGCATCTGATTTTGGTTCCCGGGAGGTTATGTCCTTGTGTGTGGTAACAGAGGTCAAGATAAATGACAAGTCCTAATGCATAGGCTGTGTCCTTACGTGTAATAACGGAGGTCAGGATACACGACCAGTCCTAATATAGTGGGTTTAAATGTGGGGATGTCATCCCCTGTGTTTGCCCTACTCCTTTTCACTGCTTGTAACTTCTCCACTCCCCCAAGGAACCGTAACCTCTGAGGTACCTCACTCCTTCAGTACCATCACCCTGGAACACTAGGGTACAGTGCTGCAGTGGAGGTTCCAACTCTCTACACCAAGATGAGAAAAGTGACCTATGGAAAATTAGATGTCCATCTCTATGACCTACACAGGCATTCTGGGCTTATGGTGCCACCCAAATTACTGCCATGGCAATGAATTCCACAGCCACTGTGTTGCTGAGCCAGTACTAGTCCAGTTTATTTAAACTCAAGATAAACATTTCTGTAATAAGAGCAGATCAAGAAGACCTTTTTCCAGGTTCTGCAATAAGAAAATATAATAATAATTTTGGGGTATTACACTTTCATGGTTAGGTGCTAATCTGAATTGATAACCCGCAAACAAGCATAGTATTATTAAAAAAAAAAAAAAAGCATCTGCGGATAAGCTTATCAACTTAACTGCTTTCATGTTTCACCTTTTCAGACACAAATAAAAGACAAGATGGGAATGTTATAGCTTGTTTCAGCTTTTTATTCTGGGTGGCGAATTTTTTATTTTTTTTTGTAAAGACAGTGGGAATCTTTTTCTACGGCCCTGCCCTATTTAATGGTAAGGTTCACTGTAGGAGTAGGTGCAACTAACACCCTCACACTTCTGAGATCTGCTTTCTCTAATACAGCTGAGCTGGAATAAATATCACAGTCGTCTTTCTGGAGAAGGCCTTCAAGTGTTCCAGATACCTGCTAATCTTGTATGCTTTACACCCCTCTACAAGTGCAGTGTATACTCCTTGCCTGCATAGTGGACTATGAGTGACTAGAGTTAGCCAGCCCAGTGGCATGGAGGGCTGAAGCATCACTACCTCAGCTCCTGCCATGCCGGCAACCCATGTTCGCGGTGCAAGTGGGTTGCCAGGGGTCGGCTGGGGAGGGAGAGGATTGAGCATCCAGAGGACAGCTCTCCTCTCCTGGGGGAGGTTGGGGATACGGACCAGCACTTGCCTGACCCCTAGTGGTGGCTGGGGGGGGGTCAGCATGCCAGGTCCCATAATGCGGGGGCGGCGGGGGAGCAGCTGCCCACTGTACAGCATGCAGACGCGTGTGCTGGGTGTTATTGGCAGCATTGCATGCTCACAGCCACAACAAGAAAACCAGAAAATTGGTTCCCACTGCAGCAGGACAACGATAGGGCCCCCCTTGCAGCGCCACCCCGAGAGGGCACTTCCTGAAGCTGGATCCATGCTGGTGGGTCAAGTAGCTCCCCACCACCTGCCACGAAGGGTACATTGTGGGGGCAACGGGGGGGGTCTGATACTCGGGGATGGTGAGGGGGGACGTTAGAGATGGCTGGCAGGACCAGGGGGTGAAGCAGTAATAAAAAAAAAAAATACACTAGAGTTTATTAGTTTTGTGTCAAGTTTAGTTAAATGCACAAAACTCTTCAGTTTTTTCTCAGCCCTATCTTGTACTCATGGTTGACCATGGAAGAATGTAGGGAACCTGGAATTGCAACTTGCTCTGGCAACAGGGCTATGTCTGGCCACCACCTCTATCTGTGTGGATGTTCTGGCAGGGAGCAGTCCAGCACATGGGAGAAAGAGCAGTCCTCAGGTACTTGTAAAAAGAAATGGTCCAGATCCTGCTCACTCTCTGCGTCAAGGTCTTCACGCCGTTCAGCCTCAACTTCCTCCTGCAAAAAACATAAGGTGAAGAAATGACACTGGTTGAGATTATCCTCTGATTATTCTGCTATGTGAGACACTTGACTTTTTCAGACCCGAGTGCCGCACCAATGTCACTGACAACACCAAGAATGTCTGTGCCTGTGAGGTCAAGGTCTCCATCTGGGAGCCCCTCTCTGTCCAGTAGAGGAGATGTCAGTGAGCCGTTTAACTATGGGGCAGTTCTTATGGTGTGGTGAGTGCAGCGTATGTGTGAAGCTGTGCCATTATTGGTGCCATCTCCTGACCTTTTGGGGTCTGTTCAGCCAGTGCAATCTTCAGTGCCACTTAGGCGAGTGGTTGACTCCCAACTCCAGCTTCCGGGCTGGGGGCTGCTTGGGTGCTGCCACTGGTTCTTTCAGGGATGGCAGGATCATTCACACCGTTGGCAGTGCTGTATCCAGTGTTGTGGTGTGACCCTTCAGGGCCTACCTCGGTGCCAGTGGTGGCGCTGATGATGGTGCTGCATGGGCCTTCTGGGCTGTCCTGGCCACCCAGTGTTGCTGCTGCCTGCACTGTTGCTCTTTGGACACCCTCCTCTTTATTATCCTCTGGGTGTGGAGGGAGTAGAAGGCGACAAGTCAGATCCTGATCTTGTTATCTTCGATGGTGATAACGATGACTTGTACCATGGTTCGGGTGAATCTAGAACCTGTTTCTGTCACTGTACCTCAGGAGGATCTCTCCTTTTAGGCTCTGCTCAGAAATATGCATACTGCGCAGACTTTCGAGCCAGTAGCCATAGACCAGGTTAGCACCTCCAACTGGAGTTTCTAAACATGCCTAATATCCTGATCTCTCTTGTTCCTCCCATTCAGTTGGCCCTGGAGACACTGTCTGAGGCAGATTGAAGGAGACCTGCTACTGTGCAAGCTGTCCCCAAGCAGATGGACAATAAATATGCAGTGCCAAAGTCTAAGCCTGTGTATTTCACTCAGCCAATAACAGATACCATTGTTATTCTGGCTGAGAGTGACAAAGCCATGGTGCTCAAGGGGGTCACGGCACACCCCACTAACAAGGAATCACACAAGGTAGACACCATGGGCAAGCGGGTCTATGCCTCGACTATTCTTGGCATAAGGATAGTTACCAAGGCCATTTCTCTAAGTATGAGTATGTCCCCGGTACAAGCTTAATTTTCTGGCAGAGGCCCTGCCAGATACAGAGGCAAAACAATAGATGATGCTTGCTGTTAAACAAAGTAGTGAATCTAACAGCCACCAGCCTGAAGCCTCAGTGGATGTCTTTTTAATGCAGCATGTTGCTCTGTGGCTGCGGGTATATGCATCAGATGGCACTCTTGGCTGCCGACTGCTGACTTCACCCCGGACATCCGTCCAACAACAGATCATGAATGTGCCCTTTGATGGCACTTAACTATTTTAACAGCAGGGGAAGCAGTCTGTTAAAGAGTCCAACTAAATAAGAACAACTCTTAAAAGCTAATGAACAGCTTTTTTCTGGCATGCCCCATTCTCAAAACCATTCCAAAGAAGTGAAACCCACAGGGAGTACTTTTAAGTAAAATGAACAGGTACTTTAAAATCCACACTTTTATGTGTTGGGCAGCTTTATTTCAAATTCAGCAGTCAGGAAATGTATCCTGATTGCGCCAGTCAGACCTTGTGACTGCACTGTACATGTAACAGGATGATGTAATTCCAGCGACTCATGTACTGCATTATAATGAAACCCTATGGAGCCTAATGTTTAGTGTATAAACTTAGTGCTTTATGGTTACCTGGTCATCTATATCGATATTTTACTTGTACATTAGTCCATTATGTACAAGTTAAACATCGATATAGATAACCAGGCAACCATAAAGCGCTATGTTTACGCATTAAATATCAGGCTTCGTAGGGTTTCATTACAATCAGTACATGACTCATGGAATTATGTCATCTCATTGCACATACAGTGCGGTCACGGGGTGCGATTGGCACAGTCAGGATAAAGCATTTCCTCATTGCCAAAAAGTTGAAATAAAGTTGCCAAAAACAAGAGGAGGCTGTTGCAGCAGGCCACACTGGTAGGACTAAGCTGCCAGGACCACAAGGAAAACTACAAGCTAGCAGTCTACCACTGTGGACTGCCCCCATCTGACGTCAGTCAGCATAGCCTATATAGGAGAGCAGTCCCCCACACCAACTCGGTTCTTTTCCCGCCATCTACCCACACATGTCGGACCTTAGCGGATGCCGCAGCTACAGTCAACCTCCATTTCCTGCACTTGCCTACTTTTTTTTTGTTTCTTCTCTTTGCATACTAATCCTAAGTTTTTACCTAAGGTTGTGTTGAAGTTTATTCTAAATTAATCCATCCACCTGCCAGTTTAGTTTCCTGAGTATTCTAATCAGAGGGAGGCATTGCTCCATACTTTGGATGTTCACAGAATGTTGTGGTATTACTCGAACTGCGCCATGTTTGTTTCGTTTGTCCCCAAGAGAGAGGGTGCTCCTGTTTCTTAATAGTGTTTAAGTGGCTAGTGAATTGCATTGTTTATTGCTACCACAAGTACAAAAAACCCTTCCGGTGGTGGTCAAAGGCCATTCCACCAGGGATATGGCTGCTTCCATAACTTGCTTCAGAAATGTATCTTCTGTGGACATCTGTGCAGCTGCCACCTGGAGTTCTGTCCACACTTTCACAAGCATTACAGTCTGGATATCGTCTCTAGGCTTCGGCTTGGCAGTTCTTCAGGGCCTCCTGGCATGAGCTCTTGACTTCTGACTTGTCCTCCTCCCTGTGATGCTATCCTGGTGATACCAGTACTGCGTGGAACTCTGTCTTACCGGTGTGGCTTGCTGCAAGAGCTTTCCTTGAAGCCAGATAGTACAGTTATGTAAGAACTTACTGTAACTGTAGATCTTCGAGAGAAGCACTTACAGCAGGTCCTGCTTTCCCTGCCTCCCTCCTTCCCCCTGCTGTTCTTTCTCTGTTGACCTTCTTCTGCCTGTCTTTTGGCTCTCAGGAAACCTCCTTGTTTCTCCTTCAGCTGCCCATACGGGGTCTCCGACAGGAGAACTGAGGTGGTGTGGGGAACCACACCACTATATCGGCTATGCTGACATCAGTCGACTGACGTCGGTGGGGGACGGTCCCCTATGGTAGACTGCTAGCTAGAAATTGTTCGTGTGGTCCTGGTACCTGGTGGCTTAGTCCTACTGGTGTGGCCTGCTGCAAGAGCTTCTCTCGAAGATCTACTGTTATGGTAGATCTTACTTCGAGTTGGAGCTCTTGCAGCAGGCTATAACAATTAGGACTATGCCGCAGGCACTAGGACCACACGGTGAAAACTTCTACCAGCAATACCAGCGGGGGACCGCCCCCGACGTCAGCCAGGGTACAAAAGGGGGCGGACCCAGCTCCACCTCAG
This sequence comes from Neoceratodus forsteri, assembly GCA_016271365.2. Classification (NCBI taxonomy): domain Eukaryota; kingdom Metazoa; phylum Chordata; order Ceratodontiformes; family Ceratodontidae; genus Neoceratodus; species Neoceratodus forsteri. The sequence continues at coordinate 1,348,889,391 of CM057456.1, read as the reverse complement.
TTCTTTCCCGCCGCATACCATGCACATGAAGCTAGCTGCTGCCTGCTATTCTCAGCTTGAAAAGAATTTTTACAAGCAAGTTTTCAATGGTTTTCTCCATTTTTTCCTACTCCGCGGCCAACGTCTGTGCCGCTGCCGTTGTTCAGCTCGGATTTTTCTGCGTTTTGGTGTCTTTGCCTCGGTGTTTGTCGCCGTTGGTACCGACGTCGGTCCTTTTTCTTCCGTGGGTTCGATGTCTTCCCGGGCGTCTGTACCTCCCGAACACCTGAATAAGTGCAAGTGCGGCCGGCAAATTCCCGCTATAGATGGACACCGGCGGTGTGTTTTCTGCCTCGGCCCTGACCATGACACCGCTAATTGCGCCGACTGCCAGGCTTTTACAAGCCAGACTCTCATCCGACGCCTGAAGGCCCTTAAGGCCTACCTCTTGGAAAAGAAGATGGACCTGCACTCGTCTGAAGGGAAGGAAAAGAAAAGGCATAGCAAAGAGTGTAGTCGGTCCCGGCACCGGTCCCACTCGCGGTCGCGACCTTCCCCGAAAAAGGCCTGTCCTTCGGGCTCGGGTGAGGCCCGGTCGCCTTAGGCTAAGGCCAGCCCGTCGGGGAGCAGCCGTGTGCATGAAGGTGACTCACTCAGAGTCATCACCAAGTCTGTGGGGTACCGGCCGCCCCTACCGACCACGGCACCGGCGCGCCTGCTAAGGCCGCCTCGGAGGATTGAGACTCTGGCGCCCCCAAGCGTCACCCCTCGTCGGTCCGGCACCGGCGCCGGTTGAAGAACTAAGGACCCGGGTTGGTCGTTGTCCTGCCGACGTCCCCGTCGCCCAAGTCCTCCTCCCCCCTGGGCCCTCAGGAGAGCTCTCCTTCGCGTCCCGCCGCTCTGGAGACTTGTTTCCCGCAGCGGGCGGCTGAGATCTTCTCCCAGGATGAGCTCAAACAGCTTTTTTCGTTTTGGTGGGAGTAGGTTCACAACTGAACCTCCCTGTCGCCGGCCCAGACACCGGTACCGGATCCTGCGGGTGAACCACAGCCAGAGGGCGAGACCTTCTAGGGCTCGTTTCCTCTCTCGATCCGAGGACCACTGACGTCGCTCTATGGTTTCTAGTGATCGACGTCGGTCCCGGTCTCATTCCAGGAGCCCTTCTCGCGCTAAGCGGGACCTCTCCCGGTGTCGGTCTCCTGACCGATGTCGGTCATCACTCCGTCATCGGTCCAGGGACCGGAGTCGGTCTTCGGACCGTTGTCGGTCCCCTGCACACCGACGTCAGCGTAGGCATGGTCATGGGGTAGAGTCAGACTATTCTAAGTCGGATAGTCGATCCTCCTCTTCTTCGTCATCCTCTTCGTCTTCCCTCAGCCTCAAGTGCTCCCCTGAGGAGAAGGACCTGCCTCGCTCACCTACGGACAATCCTTCCTTTATGGACGTCATGAGGCATATCCAGGCTTCCAACGAGTGGGACACGGAAGACCTGGACCCGGAACGCCGGAGATTGGCCAAATACCTGAGGCAGAAGGAGCCAAAGCCTTTGGTCATTCCTCCTTTGGTGGATACTTTTCAGGACCTGACTAGATCCACCTAGCCTCCATCCCTGCGGTTCCTAAAAAGTCGGATAGGCTCTATAAGGCTCCGAGGGCTGAACCCTTCTTGGCGGAACACCCTCAGGCTGATTCAACTGTGATCACGGCTGCTCATGACAAGTCTCGACAGCCGAGGTACCTCAGCTCCCAGTCTCCCGACTTGGAGTCCCGTTACCTGGATCAGGTGGGCAAGAAGGTTTACGCTGCTTCCACCTGTTCCATTCGTTCCCTGAATTTCCTCACGCATATGGTGCAGTACCAGAATGCGTTGTGGGAACGGGGTCTTGAGCTGACACAGGCCATGCCAGACTCTGGCAAGAAGTTGGAGCTCCTGGCCCTTTTACAGTCGAGCTCAGACATAGGCTCTCATGTTCTGAGAGCCTCGTATGACACTGCAGATACGGCAGCCAGGGCGGCCGCCTCTGGGGTTTGTCTTCGGCGCCATGCCTGGTTCAGGCTTTCGGGCTTTCACCAGGATCTGCAGTCTGGTATCCGGAACCTGCCATTCCAGGGTGCCATTTTATTTGGGCAGGAGACGGAGGCCTTCATCTCCCGTCTCCAAGAATCGGGTAAGTCGATCTGGTCGGTCCGCCTGATGTACCGTGGCGACCAGCGACGCCCCCATCGCCGTTGCCTTTTTCGCAAGTCCTCAGGCAATCAGGCTTCAGCCCGAGGATCCCAGCAAGGACAGAGAGGTGGCTTCCGCAGAAGATCTGGAAACCAGCAGTCTGGTGGACCTTCTGCCCGTGGGCCCAAGTCCTCCCAGGCCTCTCTCCCTACCCCCGGTTCTGCCCAGTGACTCCCTTCCACCCCCCCCCCGTGGTCAGACGTCCAGGGGGAGCCAGTTAGGCGCTTCTCCTTCATCTCGAAGGGTGGTGCTCTGTTACCACAGATCAATGGGTCTTGGACGTTATTCGGAGAGGACACATGTTGGAGTTCACAGAGTTTCCTCCACATACTCCACCAAAGCTCTCCCATTATCCTCCTTCTCACATCCCACTATTAGAAGGAGAAATTCAGGCCGTCCTGCAAAAGAGAGCAATAGAGTTCCCAGGGAGCAGTGGGGTCAGGGGTTCTACTCCCACTTTTTTCTGGTCCCAAAAAAGACGGGGGACCTTCGTCCCATTCTGGATCTCATAGAAACATAGACTTTGACAGCAGATAAGGACCACTTGGCCCATCTAGTCTGCCCATTTCCCTACCTACAGGATAGGCCGCAGATCCTAGTTAACCAACAGCCTATTTCTTCCTACCCCCCACAAGAATTGCCTTATGTCTGTCCTATGCATTCTTGAATTCTCCCATAGTTTTAGACCCCACAACCTCCTCAGGAAGGCTGTTGCATGCATCCACTACCCTCTCTGTGAAATAATACTTCCTCACATTGCCCCTGAACCGCCCTCCTTCTATCTTTAAATTGTGTCCCCTTGTTCTTGCAAGTGTCTTTTTCTGAAAGATGCTACCCTCTTGGACTTTGTTGATTCCACTGAGGTACTTAAAAGTTTCTATCATGCCCCCCCCCCCCTTCTTTCCTCTCAGTCCATTAAATCTCTTTATAGAGTACAAAAGTTCAGGATGGTGACTCTTCAGGGTCTCCTCCTCTGCTGCACCAAGGGGATTGGCTCTGTTCTCTCGACATGCAGGATGCATACATGCATATCGGGGTCTTTCCTCCCCACAGGAAGTTTTTGAGGTTCCACTTCCAGGGGGAGCATTTTCAGTTTCAGGTGCTCTCGTTCGGCCTCTCTTCCGCTCCGCAACTCTTCACCAAATGCCTAGCAGTGGTGGCTGCAGCTCTGAGGCGATTGGGCCATTATGTATTCCCTTACCTCGACGACTGGCTTCTCACGGCCCCGTCACGGGACGGCCTCTTACGCTCTCTCGGAGACACCTATACTCTGTTCCAAGAGCTGGGGATCACCCTGAACTTGAAAAAGTCATCCCCAGAGCCCAGACAAAAGCTCGCCTTCATAGGAGCGATCCTGGACTCGGTCCAGGGCATGGCATTTCTCCCACAGGACAGGGGGATTTGCCTGCGAACTTTATGAACGGATATCCATAGCACCTCGAGTTCCGGCCCGGAACTTCCTCAGTCTATTGGGGCATATGGGGGCGGCCATTTCAGTAACACCTTTGGCCCGCCTCCACATGAGAATCCCACAGTGGATGCTCAGGGTGCAGTGGGGTCAATGCTACGACAACCTAGACGCTTTAGTCAGGATCTCGGAGCCAGTCAGGAGAACATTGCTTTGGTGGTTAGACCCCAGCAATCTGGAGAAAGGGCTCGGCTTTCGTCCAGAGCCTCCAGGTCAGACTCTAATGACAGATGCATTGGACCTGGGTTGGGGGGCTCACCTGGGTGTTCATCAAATGCAGGGGGGGTTTGGTCACCCGAGGAACGGTTCCTCCACATCAGTGTACTGGAAATGCGAGCGGTCCTCTACGCTCTTCAGACGTTCCGGGAGGACCTGGTACCCGGCTCTCTTCTGGTTCAAACGGACAACATGGCAGTTGTCTTTTACATCAACAAGCAAGGAGGCACCCATTCCTATCCTCTTTGCCAGGAGGCAATGAGAGTCTGGTACTGGGCACTGGAACGGGGCATTCTTCTGTCTGCCATGCACGTTTCAGGCGTCCAAAACAAGCTGGCCGACAACCTCAGCAGGTCGTTGGCCAGGGTGCACGAGTGGGAATTGCTGCACTCTGTAGCGGATCAGCTCTTCGGAAGGTGGAGCCTTCCCGAGCTTGATCTCTTTGCGTCTCCACGCAATGCCAAACTGCCACTGTTTTGCTCGCGAGAGCACGCGCCTGGCGTTTTTTGGCCAGACGCGTTATCCCTTTGCTGGGCAGGGAAGTTTCTTTATGCCTTTCCGCCCTTCCCTCTCATTCAGAGGGTTCTGCTCAAACTACAGGCAGAGGGGGCACAAATGATCCTTGTGGCCCCCAATTGGCCTCGACAGATTTGGTTCTCGCTCCTGCAGCGGTTGTCCCTGGAACCTCCAGTCCCGCTGCCCATTTGCTCACAACTGCTGTCACAGAACCAGGGGTCTCTGGTTCACCCAGATCTCAGATCCCTGCACCTTCATGCTTGGCTCCTCCAGACGTAGCTAGGAACAGATACGGGGTTTCCTGAAGCTGCGAGGTCTTAGCATCCGCAAGAGCCCTCATTTGCTCCACTTACGCTATGAAGTGGAAGCGTTTCTGTCTCTGGGCCTTGCCACAGCATTTAGATCCTGTCACCTGCTCTGTGAACTCCACTTTGCAGTATCTCCTCTCCTTGTACGAGAAAGGCCTGAGCTATTCCTCTATTAAGGTGCACATGTGGGCAATTTCAGCCTATCATGCTCTTGTGGGAGAGAGAGCATTGGCACAGTTAGACGTAGTCCACACCTTCCTTAGGGGAATTCTGCACATGAGACCTTCCATTAGGGACCCTGTCCCACCCTGGGACCTCCTTTTTGTGTTGGAGAAACTCACCCTCCCTCCTTTTGAGCCCGCAGCGAGTTGTGAGCTGCGATACCTGTCCTGGAAAGTTTGTTTTTTTGTTGCTGTTACTTCCGCTCGAAGAGTTTCCGAGCTTCAGGCTCTGATATGTAAAGAGCCCTATTTGGTTTTTCATAGGGAAAGAGTTTCCCTCAGGACTAATCCTAAGTTTCTTCCCAAAGTGGTCTCGGAGTTGACCCTCAACCAGTCTGTTGATCTTCCTGTTTATTTTCCTTCCCCTTCCAATAGAGGGGAGGCTCTCTTCCACACATTGGATGTCCACAGGTCCCTGAGGTATTACCTCAACAGAACGGTTCAGCACTATAAATCGGAACAACTCTTTGTGGCTTTTGCACCGCATCGCTTGGGTCAACCGGTGTCCAAGCAGACTGTCTCCAAATGGATAGTCCATTGCGTCTCGTTTTGCTACGAGCATCACAATAAACCCCTGCCGGGCCCGGTTAGGGGTCACTCCACCAGGGGAGTGTCAGCTTCTTTTGCCGCGATGCGGAATGTTGCTATTCAGGACATCTGTGCAGCCGCGACCTGGAATTCGGTGCATACCTCTATCAAGCATTACAGCTTGGATATCGTCTCCAGACACCGTGCTGGCTTTGGCCTAGTGGTTTTGCAAGGACTCTTGTCCTGAGGGCCTCTAGAGTCAGCATATTCCTCTTCCCGGGATCGGCCACCTCTTTGCTATGGGACTGCTTGGGATTCAGTCCTAATTGTTATAGACTGCTGCAAGAGCTCTAACTCGAAGTAAGATAGTACAGTTACGTAAGACTACTGCAGCAGATCTCGAGAGGAGCTCTTGCAGGCGCTGCTTTCCCTCCCGCCTTCCCCCTCGGAGTGTGCAGGTCTATTTTCTTTCCTTTCTCGATGGTAGTCTTCGCCTCCTTCTCTTGTCAGACCTTCTGCTGGGTACTGGTGGGGGAACTGAGGTGGAGCTGGGTCCGCCCCACTTGTGCCCTGACTGACGTCGGGGTGGTGCCGGCATCGGGGGCGGTCCCCTGCTGGTATTGCTGGTAGAAGTTTTCACCGTGTGGTCCTAGTGCCTGCGGCATAGTCCTAATTGTTATAGCCTGCTGCAAGAGCTCCTCTCGAAGATCTGCTGTTACGGTAAGTTCTTACGTAACTGTACTGTTCTTACATAATTGTACTATTTTAAGGTACTTGCTTATTTTATTTATAAATACTCCCTCTGGGTTTCACTTCTACAGGAGGGGTTTTGAGAATGGGGCATGCCAGAAAAAGGCTGTTTAGGTAGCCTTTAAGACCTCCAGGCAGGCTGCCTATAACCCACAAAGGGGTTAGAGGACACTGCTCTTTTCACAACAAGCAGTCCTTTCATGGGAGGGGTAGGGGAGCTCCCTAACAAGTTCCACCCTCCCCAAGCCCAGAAGAAAGCACGTTCGAAGCACTCAGTGCCACCATCTGATCCTCCAACCCCAGGTCCGCTTCAGCTGCCTGAGGTGCACCACTTCTCCCCAGTAGTGGGATGACTTACCTAGTTTTACCATCCATGGGAGTCCATCTTGAAGGACAAATGGGTTCTAAGGATCATCCAAGAGGGGTGCTCCCTAGAGTTGTTGGAAAATACATTGGACAATCCTACTAGAAGGCAACTGTCCTTGTTAGCTTACATGTCAGAACTTCTGGTACAGGAGATTGTGGGCCTTCTGAGAAACAGGGCAGTGGAAATAGTGCCAGAATCAGAAGGGAACACATGGTTATATTCCCACTGCTTTCTGGTACTGAAGAAATCAGGGGGCATGTGCCCTAGTCTCAACTTCAGGAAACTGAACAAATACATGGATTGAGAAAAATTCAGAATGATTTCTGTGGGAACTTTGCCACCTTACCTAAAGCATCAAGATTGGCTAGCATCGCTGGATATGCAGGATATATGCCAGCACATACTGGTGCACCGAAACCACCACAGGTACCTCCAGTTCTGCGTGGAAGGGCAACAGTACCAGTTTAGAGCCCTACCCTTTGGGTTTTCTTCAGCACGGTAAGTCTTTGCAAAGTGCTTTGCAGTACTCAAAGTGCACCTCAGAAAGCTAGGACTCCCAAGAGTTTCCGTATCTGGACGACTGGCTAATTTCAAGCCCATTTCGACAAGAGACTGAGCAGTCAGTGGCCACTGCCCTTCAGTTTCTAGCATCCATGGGAGTCCTGCTGAACCCTGCATAGCCTCAGCTGTTGTCCTCCCGAGAACTACTGTTCAATGAAGTTGTTCAGTACACAAACCGGGCTTGGGCCTTCCTTCCAGACAGCAGACTGCAGGCAGTCTTGCAGATGGCATGCTACATCATGGAATGCAAGACTATGCCAGCCCACTCCATGCAATGCATGCTGTACCTAATAGTCTCCTCAGTGTGCACAGTGCCTTTAGCAAGGCTGTACATGAGGACAACTTGGTGGATGCTCAGTACCAAGTGGTTGCAGGCATCGCATTTTCAAAACTATCTATTCAGGTGACCAAAGCCCTGGTGAGGTCCCTGATGTGGTGATCAGTGGAGGAAAACCTCCTCAGGGCTTCCTCTTCTCCCCACCAGAGCCAGAGTTGACTCTCACCACGGATGCCCCCTTGGTTGGGTGGGGAGCCCTCTGCCAGGATCTCTTATCAAACTCAGGGTATCTGGGATTCATCAGAAACACATCTCTACATAAATGTGTTAGAGATGCGTAGTTTGTTTTTTTTTTAATTTTATGACAGAATACAAGGAGGAAAAGGGAATTTTTTTTTACATTCAAGTTAAGAACAGTTGATAAGTTCTACATAACAGACATCAGTGGTCTAAACTATTTCTAAGATAAAAATATTGTAAAGTTATTAGGTTGTCATGTGTCCATTTCTTTTTTTTTTACCACTACTTTATTTTTTCCTCCTGTGCAGCCACCACTCTGCCTTACATCCAGCCATCGCTATGCTTCCCCTGACGACCCCCTGGGGGTGCCACACACACACCGGCTGGCATATGCTGCTGTACCCGCGAGAGGGACCCCCCTTAGTCCCCGCACCAGGCCAGGATCCAGTACCGGCATGTCAGGTCACCCCCGGGTCGCCACCAGGCTCAGGAAGCTGCGACCATCAAGGTGCCGCGAGTGATGCTGCTAGTTTTTTCCTCCTTGTTCCCTAGGAGTGCGGACGTGCAATGACGTTTAACCCAAATGTGCAGTCTTCCGCTGCACTTCTCCTTCCGTTGCACCGGCTCTAGCAGTGCCTCCGGGCATCCCCAGGGGCCGCTGGAGAGTAGTGGAAGCCCACATCCCTCACCAGGATAGGAAAGCAGTCCTCCGGACGCTCGGTCCTATCCTCCCCTACCGACCCCTGACAACCCAGGCTCGCGTCCGAACCTGTGTCACCAGCGTGACGCGAGGTGTGGCACCCAGAGCCTCAACCCTCAACGCCACCAGCACGGCATGTGTCCATTTCTTTTGATAAAGTTCATAGATACTGCAGTATGGTAGTCTGCTAAGCCAAACACTCATGTTGGGTGTGTAAAGATAGTACAGCTCAGCAACTGGCAGAAGTGCTACCCATGTACCATTGTGAAGGTCGCAGATGTCCATCGTGAATCCTTGAAACTCTGTTTAAGATATTAGCTGATGACTCTCTATGACTACAAAGCTAAGCATATAGTTAGCAGTATTGCTTCTCTGGATAGAATAGAAAATAGAGAATAAGCAGGGGAAGACAGAAAGGGGAAAGAAGGATGAGAAGAGAGCTGCCTCACAGGACAAAGTCTGGGTTATTATCCAGTTAGTGTAATACCCATCTCTGCCATCTAATTTTGAAATGTTGGGACCTATTTGCCATAGTGTAGATCAATTTTTCCAATGTGTGGATTTCTAAGTGTGTTTTCTGCCACCCCTCTATGGTGGGAATATGAATGGTGTGCCACAGCTGGGTAATCGCTTTTTTAGCTGCCAGTATTAGAATCAGCAATTCTAGGGACGTTGATATGATGTTCTAGCCACACTTTTGGCAGCGTCCTTTCCCTTTAAGAGCTTGTCACTCGCAGCCACCCAGGTGGTAACTCCCTCGGCTCTGCCATCTGACACCAGATCTTCCTTTACGCTGGAAGAAACCGGTTCCCTCCTTACCGCTCCCGGCTTAAATCTATGGATTTTCTTCCTAAATTTTAAACTCTTACAAGTTTCTGTCTTCAGCTTGCTTTTCGATCACGACTGCTATGGACGATAAGTCTGCTCCAGGGTTCTGCTGGTGCCCTTGCCGGCAGAAGATGTCCCGAACCGACCTGCACACTACGTGCGTCTACTGCTTGGGGCACGAGCACAATCCCCAGGCCTGCAACTTTTGTCACTTGTTTCACCCATCCGTTCTAAAGGACCATCTCACCCGAGTTAAACTGGGTCACCCAGTGCAATGGAACCCGCCAGTCAAATCTAAGGGTGCTCATTGGGTGGCCTCCATGACTGCAGGTTCTGCTGAACAGCTTGCGTCCTTTGAAGAGAAGGCAGCCTAGGCCACATCCCTCTCCTCTTTGGCTTCTGCCTTCATGCCACTTCAGCTGGGCTCGTCTTTTATGGTATCCTTCAAAGAACTGTGCCAGTCTCTGCTGACCTTCGGTCATGGACCCTCTGGGTACAAGTCCAAATCCAACAAAGAGTAGAAAAAAGAGAAAGAGAGGACTCGTTGTCATTCATGGGATCTGGCGCGCTCTCGCTCAAGAGTTTCCGATTCTCGTGCTTCTCCAGATCTGACGGCCTTGGTCACTGGCTCCATGGTAACCCCATTGAGCCAGTTGGCCGAGGTGCTGGTTGAGATCCCGGCCAAGATTTTTCTCAAACTGACCAACCAGTTGTCGACTAAAGAGGCTGACACTTCCTTGTCCAGGACTCTGGTCCTGACTTAAACCAATGGAGGGACAGATCAGTCCGCTGACCCAGTGCCTCTGGTCCCAGACCCTGACCAGGAGGAGGTTCGGCGTTCGCCGACTCCCTCCGAGACCTGCCGCCAGTCCCCCCGGTGATCGAGGTTGCGATCTCAGTCTTCCTCCCATGGGTTGAGTGGCTCCCGCTAACATTGGCTCTACTGCTCTCAGCGCCATAAGAAGCGGCGCTGCTGCTGTTCTTCTTCCTCGTCCTTGGGTGAGGAGAGGCTTTGGCTCAAACTGTGTCGACGCTCCGAGGATCTTATGTGGTAACAGCTGGTGCTTACCGGCGTCAAGCCGACTCTGGCTCCTATGCCGGCCATCATCTGGCTGTTGCCGGAAAGGCCAATGCCTTCTCCACTGACGGAGCCAACCAAAATGGTCCTGGTTCAGCCGACCCTGGCTTCCGCCTAAACAGCTGCCAACTGGTGCTATGACTAAAGAGCCTCTGACGTCTAAGAGGCTTCCCCATCGGCTGTCGGTCACCGTCACCCATGACGGTCCGCAGAGGGTCAGAGGGGACTCAGGCTGTCGATCACTCTTTAACAACGCATCTGAGTCTGAGTGTTACTTGCTGCACTCCCGTCCGGTCGACGTGGAGTCTGTGGGGGATTGCTCGATGGGCGAAGGCCCATCTCTCTTCATGGGTCTTCTCTGTTTGATCTCTTGAGTCGACGGGTATGAAAATGAAGCCCATCCAGAAGCAGACTCATTACCCATTGACCGAGATCCTCGATTGGGGAGACACTCCTACCATGGCTTTCCCAGTGGCAGAGGCTGTTCCTGTCCCTTCTGCATGCTTTCTGCCCTGCAGCTTCTGCCTGGATGGCCTGCAAGTATGCGGTACCTGCCAGTTCCCTCTCGGGGTTCACAGAGCACCCCTCAGCCGAGGGATTGGTGGCAGATTCTCTGTTTAAGTGCTCCGGCAACACCGGGGATGTTGTCAAGCTGCCCAAAAAGGACTCCCAAGAGGTTGGGCCATGAAACTAAAAAAGTCTACGCTGCCTCCTTGTTTGGTCTTTGCCATGCGAGCTTGGCCCTCCTCATGGCCCACTTCTCCCATACCTTGCTGGGCACCCTGGATGAGGTGCTTCCTCATCTGCCGACGGACCTTCAGACCATGGTCAAACAGGTCCGGGACCAGGGCTGGGCTATAGCCAAATAGCAGATCCAGACAGCCATGGACATTGGGAACTCCTGTGCCCGCTCTGTGGTGGCCTCAGTGGCCATGTGCTGCAGGGCTTGGCTGATATCTTGACCTTCACAGTGGACACTCAGCACAAGCTGGCAGATGTCCCTTTCCTGGGCACCGACTTGTTCAGGCCCAGGGTTGAGGGCCACCTCACCCATATCAAGAAGTCTGATGCCACGTTGGACTCTATGACATCTGCACAGAAGGACACAAAGAGCTCCAAGCAGCAGCAGAAGAGGAAGCCCTTTCATTCCACCTCAACTCCTGTGGCCAAAACCGCCCAGCCCCAGGCTGGTCAGCAGGCTAAGGCATGGCAACCACGGCCTAAGTTGGTGGCCTCGGTCATCCGCAAGCCTGAAGGGAGAGGTTCCAGTGGTGCCTCAGCCATGCCCCCCTCCTCCTGCAAGCCTGCCCAGTTGCCCAGTGATGGGATGAGGGGTGCCTCCCTCATTCCCGTCACATCTCCCCTGGGTTCTCCTATTGGGGGCCAGCTCCATCAGTTCTTTTCCACCTGGTCCGCTATCACCATGGACAGGTGGGTTCTCGAAGTGGTGCGTCAGGGTCTGCCCATGGAATTCGAGCAGTACCCTCCTTGACAAGTCTGTGCCCCACTGTAGGGCTTGGTTTCCACAGACATGCTGTCAGCTCTTAGAGCTGACATAGCCCAGCTCCTCCACAAGGAGGTTGTGGTTCCTGTTGCAGATCCTCCGGAACACCCTGGGTTTGTCTCCAGGTACTTCCTGGTGCCAAAGCGGATGGGGGCCTGGTGCTCCATTCTAGATCTGCATGACCTGAACAAGTTCCTCAGGTTGCGCACCATAAGGGTGGTTACTCTGCCACAGAACATACCATATCTAGAGCGAAACGTGGTTTTGCTCCCTGGATCTTCAGGACGTGTTGCCTTCTTTTCTCTTAAGGCATCTGCTATTTCCTTTCTGAACCAGATTGGCTTTTTGGCCTTAGATTTCTTGCTTTTGGTTTTGACACATTCATTACTGGTCGCCATCAGTCCTTTCCTTGTTATGGCCCATTTCTGTTCCACCTCTGTCTCCTTGCTGATCCCAGCAAGGTGTCCTACCAGAATTTGACCAATCTTGATAAAGTCAGCCTTCGTGAAATCCAAAACACTTACCTTGTTCCTGACCATCTCTCTACCCATGTCCCAGTGGACCCACACTGCGTGGTGGTTGCTTCCTGCAAGGGGTGCTTCCATTTTTGGATGGTGGAGGTTTTTTTAGATAGATTCAGCAAAGACTGGTTTATGAAGTATTTGTAGACGTACAGTATAATGTATGTGTACAGGTTTTCCTTTGGGGCTGACAGTGTTCTGCCTTTCTCTACAGTTCCTGTCCCCAGTTAAACCTCTTTGTGGCTGATGATGTTCTGCCATTCTCTATGGTTCCTGTCCCTGGTTAAACCTTTTTGTGGCACACCGTGTTCGATCTTTCTCTACAATTCCTGTCCACAGTTAAACCTATGTGGCTGACAGTGTTCTGCCTTTCTCTACAGTTCCTGTCCCAAGTTAAACCTCTTTGTGGCTGACATTGTTCTGCCTTTCTTTACAGTTCCTACAGTGTTCTGCCTTTCTCTACAGTTCCTGTCCACAGTTAAACCTCTTTCGGGCTGACGGTGCTCTGCCTTTCTCTACAGTTCCTGTCCACAGTTAAACCTCTTTGTGGCTGATGATGTTCTGCCTTTCTCTACAGGTCATGTCCCCAGTTAAACCTCTTTGTGGCTGATGATGTTCTGCCTTTCTCTACAGTTCCTGTCCCAAGTTGAACCTCTTTGTGGCTGACTGTGCTCTGCCTTTCTCTACATTTTGTACAGTTTTCTGCCTTTATCTACAGTTCCTATCCACAGTTAAACCTCTTTGGGGCTGACTGGGATCTGCCTTTCTCTGCAGTTCCTGTCCACAGTTAAACCTCTTTCAAACAACATGAAGTCTTGCTGTATTCTGACATATTGCAGTTAGCCCCAGCTCTTGAACTGCTCTGGAGAGGAAAGAGTTAAATTCTATGCAGAGTATAGAGCGTTGAGCTCGAGCTCGGTTCAAACCTCTGTCTGCTGCACTTTGAAGTGTAACCATTAGATTCTTTACTCCGCCTAACTGAACGATCGCTCCAGAGATTTCTCTTCTGTTCTCGGTTCTCGGTCAGTTAAAGTGTCGGTTTTTCCGATATTACTTTGTGTTTTTCGGTTAAAATCCCAGTCTGTGGTACAGTAAGTACCTTAGGTAGTGGACTTTAGTAGAAAAACTTGTGGAAATTGTCATTTGATTTTTCAACCGGTTCGGCTGAACCGGTTGCTTTGTAGAGTGTATTTTTGAGTAATTTCTTCCTAGAAGTTTATTGTGGTACCGGTCCTTATCGGTTTAAAAATAAAAAGTCTTTTGTGTTTTTTTTAAATACCCGAGACACAGTTAGAAACTGATAAGAGTGACTTGCCTGGCTTAAGCTGAGTAAAGGGTAAGTTTTGATTTAGGATGGCCACGTCTGAGAAACCCAGAAAGAAAACTGGGCCCACTGGGTTTCAGCACTGCAGTGTGTGTGGGGAGGCCTTTGCTAAGACTGATCCCCACACCATTTGTGTTTATTGTCTGGGGTTTGACCACCTCGATTCAGACTGCCAAATTTGCACAAATTTCCCTAAAACTACCCTGGACAAAAGAGTGGGAAAGCATAGGGAAAGGGAGGCTGAGAAATCCGCTGACCCAGTTGACCAGCCCGGTTTGGTTCCAACCGAACCAGAAGGAGTGCCCTCTGACCAGGGCGAGACTCCTTCGGGCAAAAGGAGAGCCGATTCCGAGGAGTCGGTCCCGTCTAAAAGAAAAGACAAATCGGCCAGTTCGGATCCAGAACCGCATCATCCAACCGCCGAGGAAATTGCCCGAGCGATTCGCATAGTGGAATCGCTTTATCCAGTTCCGATCGATTCGGCGCCTTCTGGCAGGCATTTGGTTCGGTCCCCGAAGATTTTTTCGAACCAGATCTGGAGGGGGACGATGACTATGATGATGGTGAAGGTGGTGGTGATGATGGAATAGAAGGTCTGGATGAGCCCATAGAACCGGACATTTCCCCAGACAGGCCTTCTGGTGTTTCCCCATCTAGCCTTTCTGAGTCCCCTTCCCACTTTATGTTCTACAGAAAAGTGGCAGAAACCCTCCAGCTCCCTGTGGAAGAAGCTGTTGGGGAACAAGAGGAGCCTGACTTTGTGGAGATGATGGACATCCCAGAGTCCAAGAGGTTGTCTATTCCTCTTCACAAATCCTTTGGGAAACAGACACCAAAGTTGTTAAAAACTCCAAAGTTATTACCTCCTGTGGACAGACGGATGGACAAGAGGTACATGCTGTCAGGCTCTGGTACGGAGTACTTGTACCAGCAATGCAGCCATGTTGGGTTCGTGCAGGCTGCAGCCTGTGATAAGGCTAACATACCCTTGGCTTCACACCCCCAGAGAAAGACTCCAGGAAGCTAGATGCCATGGCAAAGAAACAGTACATAGCATCCTCCTTGGGACTCAGGCAGGCTAATTACATGGCCTATACAGCCAGGTACCAGAAGTCCAGGTGGGACAGTGTACTGGCACTGGCTAAACAGGCCTCCCCCCAGCTTGCCAAGGAGCTGGAGGAGGTGGCTGCTGATGGGATTGAGGCATCAAAAGTCCAGTTTCCTGCTGCTGTGGACTCCAATGATGTGTCATCAAGAGTCAAGGCTACATCTGTGGCTCTTCGGAGACTAGCTTGGCTCAGATGTACTAGCTTATCACGTGATACCCAGGCTAAGGCTATGGATTTCCCTGTGGTTAATAATTCTTTCTTTGGGGAGCAGACAGAGAATTATATGAAGAAGATGGATCAGTACAGGACCTCCTACAGGAGTGCACAGGCCAAGGAAAGGCAGTCAACTCCTCAGAGGCAGCAAGCTAGGGGCAGGGGCAGGCCTTTTCATAGGCCTTTCTACCAAGCACAGACCTCCTCTCCTTTTTCTCAGAGGGGGTTCTTCAAAGGGAGAGGCAGAAGGGGGATGAGCAGGGCTGCATCCACCTCTCAGCCTAAGGCTTCTGCCAAGCAGACACCCTGATGTCAGCCCGGGTCGTCTCCCCCATTCCTGTAGAAGGCAGGCTGGCTTACTACTTCCAGGACTGGAAGTCTGTTACCTCAGACAAGTGGGTCTTGGATGTATTAATCCAGGGACTGGCTCTCAGCTTCAAAAAGTTTCCAAAACTGAGAGCCAGATCTTTTCCACCTGCAAACATCTCTGAAACCATTGCCCTGGAGGCAGAGGTTTCATCTCTTCTGGCCTTAAGAGCCATAGAGAGAGTTCCTACAACCCACAGGGGCAAAGGTCTGTACTCCAGGTACTTCTTTACCCCGCCAAAAAACAGGGGAGTGGTGGCCCATCCTAGACTTTAGATACCTGAACAAACATCTATTAAAACCAAAGTTCAAAATGGTGACTCTGGGAATAATGTTTCCCTCTCTAAGGCCAGGGGACTGGCTAGCCTCCCTGGACCTAAAGGATGCCTACTTTCACATTCCCATCAGGTGCTTCCACAGAAAGTACCTCCGGTTCGAACTGCCTTCAGGCCATTACCAGTTCAAAGCAATGCCCTTTGGTCTAACATCAGCTCCAAGGGTGTTCACAAAATGCCTAGCAATAGTAGTGGCATTCTTAAGGAGAAAAAATATCTCCATATTCCCATACCTGGACGACTGACTCATAGTGGGTCAGTCTCCAGATCAAGTCAAGTCGGATTTGAAAGTGACCCAGCAAGTGCTCACTTCTCTAGGTTTCCTTCTCAATCTTCCCAAGTCAATTCTCGAGCCAGTGCAACTTTTGACCTTCATAGGGGTAGAACTGGACACTGTCAAAGCAAGAGCATTTCTCCCCTTCGTAAGGGTAAAGGCCATCATGGAGCTGGCTTCTTCCTTCCGCCTTCTGGTTTATCGACCAGCAAGGCACTTCCTTCAGCTTCTGGGCCACATGGCAGCTTCCACTGCAGTGGTCCAAGGGGCCAGATTTCAGATGAGGGACATTCAGTTTCACCTGAGGGCCTTTTGGTCTTAGAAAAGAGATCCTCTAACCAAACTTATTCCAGTGACTCAGACTCTGATCCAGGCTCTTCAATGGTGGCAGGATCAGGACAATCTCAGGCAAGGGGTCCCATTCATCACTCAGTCTCATTCTGTGGTTCTGACCACAGATGCTTCTCTCCTGGGGTGGGGAGCTCACCTGTGGACTCTGACAGCCCAGGGAGTGTGGTCCATACAGGAGTCTCTTCTCCACATCAATCTCCTGGAACTCAGGGCAGTTTACCTGGCCCTGCAAGCCTTCTCACAATCGGTACAGAACAAGGTGGTGCAGGTCAGGACAGACACCACCACCACCATGTGGTATATCAACTAGCAAGGAGGCACTCGGTCTATGGCCTTGTGCATGGAAGCCATGAAGTTATGGTCCCTGGCCTATTCCCTACAGACTTCTCTGGTAGCAGTCCACCTTCCAGGAAAGGACAATGTGCTAGCAGATGCATTGAGCAGGATTTCCCAGGGCCATCATAAATGGTCCCTGGATCCCCTGGTGATAAAAGTGATATTTTCAAGGTGGGGCACTCCAGAGATAGATCTCTTTGCAGACCCAGACAAACACCAACTTCCTTTCTTCTGTTGCAGACCCCCTGTCTTGGGCTCAGTCCCTGTGGATGCTCTGATTCTAGACTGTGAAGGCAAATTTCTGTTTGCCTTCCCTCCCTTTCCTCTACTGTTCAAGGTTCTGGTCAAGATAAGGTCACAACCCTGCAAAGAGATTCTGATTGCTCCAGACTGGGCCAGGCAGCCTTGGTACCCCCTGTTATTGTCCCTAACAGTCCATCTTCCCCTGTCTCTTCCCAGAAATTACAACCTGTTAACTTCCCTTCAGGGGAGGATTTGGTACCCAAATCTTCAGTCCCTCAATCTCAAGGCATGGCTCTTGAAGAGTTAGAGTATGCAGATTTACATCTGTCCCAAGGGGTTCTGGATATTTTCAAAGTGTCTCGAAAGTCTGCCACCAGAAAAACTTATAATTCCAAATGGAAAAGATTCAGCATTTGGTGCTCCAAGAAGCATATATCCCCAGACGCTGCTGAATTGTCTACAGTTCTGGATTATATAGTTCATCTTAATGGCCTAGACCTCAGACCAGCTACTCTCAAAGTACACTTGTCATCTGTTTCTGCTTTCCTGTCAGTGGGAAAGCCTTCCTCACTGTCATCTCACCCTGTATTCTGTAAATTTTTCAAGGGATTGCTTCATACCACTCCCCCCTTTAGGGACCCTACTCCTGCCTGGGACCTCAATGTTTGCATTGCTCAGCTTATGCAACCCCCTTTTGAACCTTTGTCTTCAGCAGAACTGAAGTACTTGACTTGGAAGACTATGTTTCTGGTAGCTGTTACCTCTGCCAGACGTATCAGTGAATTACAAGCTCTGTCAGTGGAGCCTGATTTTTATCTCATTCCACACGGATAAGGTGGCCTTTAGAACCAGTAGGAGGTTCTTACCTAAAGCGGTTTCAAATTTTCATTTGAACCAATCCATGTCTCTCCCTGTATTCTTCACTGATCCTTCTTCAGGAGAGAGAAGATTGCATAGTCTGGATGTTAAAAGGGCTCTTAGTTACTATATTGAGCGTACTAAGGCACTCAGGTTTGATTCCCTTCAGTTGTTCCTTACTTATGGGGAAGTGGGTAAGGGCAAACCTGCCACTAAGAGAACTGTTGCCAGTTGGATTGTCTCTTGTATACAATTCTGCTATCAGAAGCTAGACAAAATACCATCCTCAGGCCTGAGGGCTCATTCGACTAGGAGTACGGCTGCTGCCAGGGATATTCCGTTGTTAGAGATATGCAAAGCAGCCACCTGGAAAACAGTCCATACATTCACCAAGCACTACTCTCTGGATATCCAGGCTAGGAGTGATGCTCGGTTTGGTACAGCAGTACTGCAGAGCCTGTTCCCATAGTAGGTTCGAATCCCTCCTCCATGTAGGTACTGCTTGGTAGTCTGCAATATGTCAGAATACAGCAAGACTTCATGTTGTTTGAAGAAAAAATTACTAACCTTAGTAATTGTGTTTCTTCTAATGGAGTCTTGCTGTATTCTGACCTCCCTCCCCGCCTCCCCTCTCGGAACCTGGGTTTTGGGAAGTGGGCTGGCAGGTGCAGTGTTGCGCCCCAGGGGTGCATTTGGACACTCCTCCTTTTTAGAGAGAAGGAGTGGGGTTATGTTTCTTTATTTCAATAGCCATAAGTTGTTCACTATCTGGTTTTTAGTTTTTGGATTTCTCAACTTGAGTCTTTTTGGGGATCCAAATATTTGGTTGCCATTTGGCTAATAAAAATTTTACAATTTCCACAAGTGGGTTAGTTAGTATTAGCTCGTAAGAATCTGACGGTTACACTTCAGAGTGCAGTAGACAGAGGTTTGAACCGAGCTCGAGCTCAACCTTCTATGCTCTGCATAGAATTTAACTCTTTCCTCTTCGGAGCAGTTCAAGAGCAGGAGCTAACTGCAGTATGTCAGAATACAGCAGGACTCCATTAGAAGAAACACAATTACTAAGGTTAGTATTTTTTTCTTGTGGCTGATGGTGCTCTTCCTTTCTGTACAGTTCCTGTCCCCAGTTAAACCTCTTTATAACATGGGTTCTCAGGAATGTGGCTGCCAATTGGTGTAGAGCCCTTGCGTAGCCATGCATTAAGCAGCTCTGTTAATGCACGTTTTCGCAGAGGGAGTCTGAGAATGTACCATCGGCACTCATTCCCTGGGTCAGATAGCCACACCAGAACGGCAGACATTAGAAAGGTGAAGAAGCAAGAGAGCCCCAGCTGTGAAAACACACTATAATTGCTCACAGTGAGACCAAGGCGATGCAACACCAGCACAGAAGTAGAAAGGGTAGCAAGGTTGGAGTCTTTGTGCTGCACTGGTCCCCCTGCCGTGCCACGGTGACTCAGGATTTGTTGTGTGCCATTAAAACCCATGGGGAAGCAAGAGAGCCCCAGTTTTGCCAGCCCATGTTATAATTCCTCATTGTCCCCCAACATGATGCCACCCTCCCACAGGACACAGTCCCCCAGTAAGTCGCCAATTCGGTCCCGTTTGAATGGTGAGCTGCAGTGGCCTGTCAGACTGTGACGTGCCTTCCCCTCCCCCCCAACATATGGTTTAAACAGTTGACAGCGATGTACTGCAGACAGCGATATAATAGGTGGCAGTCTGCGGTGAGTGTTTCTGTTGTCCCTGCCATCCCCTGTGGCATTGAGAGTGCAAGTAAGAGAACTGCATGCTGATCGTGGTACAGAGATGGGCGATGGGCGCAGTGCAGGCTCGGTACATAATTTGTGAGATGTTAATGGACAAGGCGAACAGGTGGGACTGTGAGCTGGAGCCAGTGGTGGAACGAGAGAGAGAGAGAGAGAGAGACAGCAGCATCGGGATATTCTGCGTCTCTGTTCAGTATCAGGAATGTCGGTCTCTGTCTCTTGGGAGATGTGTAAGGGTGCAGTCCCAGGCCCACCAAGATGTGGCATCATGTAGCGGAGTATAATCAGTGGTCTTGCTCCGCAGTGTGTCCCTGTGTCTATTTCCAGTACTGGGGAACCCCTGTCAGGTGAGAGAGACCGAGTAGCGGGCATTGGGGAATGCACCTCACCACGGTCCTGCCATCCACCCCGAAGTCCTTTTGTTTTGCCCCTCGCTGTCAGTGGCATAGTGAGGGAAAGAGACTGAAAGACACATTGCATTTCATATTGGAAAGCAGCTGTCCTGTGTGTGTGTCTCTCACATCTCTCCACTGCATTCAGCGGACAGAGAGTCACTGCCTTCAGTCGTCTGGCGTACCACACTTATCGCTGTATAAGCATTCTTTCAGCTTTATTCCTTGTTTGACAGCCAAGTGGTTGGGCACCCGACAGTGACAGCCAGCATTGCAGCTTCCAGTGTTGTCCAACCACAAATGCATGTGGGGGGGGGGGCAAATGAAATGCTGTAGGCACAGTACCAGAGCATATTATGCACAAGAAACATCACAGATCTTGTTATTACTGTACGTGTGACATTTCTATGTGCATAATAGCAAAGAACTGTGCATTTTTTTGTTAGTGACTGTTTTGCAAGGTGGAAGGATATAGTACCTTTTTTGGGCTTTAAACAGCAGAAAAAAAACCTTTTCGTTGGTTTCCTCAGTTTTGACAAAGCCCATGTTATAGATGCAGTAACCTACGACAGGGTAAGGAGTTATGTGGATTTAATGTATGGCTGGGTTGCTGTGAGGATACTCGGCCTGCTGCCTTGTGCCCCATAACATACCTAGCCATGCATTAAATCCCCATAACCCCATACCCTGTTGTGGGTTATTGCTCACTTGTGGCTGACGGTGTTTTGCCTTTCTCTACAGTTCCTGTCCCAAGTTAAACCTGTCATGAAGTGAAGTCATGTCTTCATCAAGGCATTATAATCACTTCACTGACAGTAGACAGTGATCTAACACTGGATTGTGAGGCCACAGCTTAACTTTGTAGGGTGACACACAGACAGCATGAGGAGAATGCCCATTTAATTGTAAAAAATCTGAATGATTTTCAGAAATGAAAACAGGTAAAAAAAAATTACAACAAACATTTAGTTTTAACTGTATCAACCCCCATTATTGTCTTGAGTTAAACATTTTCTATAGCTTAAATGTACAGGAGCACAATTTTGTAATTGTCAAAGAGAAAACATTTTTAAAATGGCCCCGCCCCCCACCACCACCCTGGCCAAGAATTAGAATCAAGGTATTTTAATACTTGAACCATATCTAAATCAACAATTGGCTGTAATGGAATGTATGGCCTGGGTAATTTGGTAATACATTACATTGATTGAAACATTCAAGTACATAAAAGGCATTAACAAGGTACAGGCACAGGAACTTTTTCACTTCAAGAAGGGCTGCAGGACCAGGGGACATGACCTCAGGCTGCAAGGAGGAAGGTTCTCTACCAACACTAGGAAGTTTGTCTTCACAGAAAGAGTGATGGATGCCTGGAACAGCCTGCTCCAAGAGGCTGTGGGAGTCAGCACTATGGGGGGATTCAAGAAAGCATGGGATAGACACCAGAGAGCCCTGACTACAAAGGGCAACTAGAGTGTCAAAATAGGTCTAAAACAAATGGGCAGACCTCCTTCTGCCATCAACTTCTATGTTTCTATAAGCATGTGTTTTAATTCTCCTCCATTATGGTTATGTACTTTTTGCACCTGTACCCCATTTCTAAAGAAATATTTTGTTTGTTCTTTTTTTCTGTTTGAATGAATCAGGTGGATGACAATATTCCTCTCCGAGTTATGTTGCTGCTCATGGATGAAGTCTTTGACCTCAAGGAACGAAACCAGTGGTTACGAAGAAACATCAAAAATTTGCTCCAGCAGCTCATCCGAGCAACACATGGGGATACTATCAACAGGTATAATTTAAATTAGTAATGTCTTTTTTTAATCCATACAGCTTTATATTTAAAGGAAAGGCAAGGAAGGAAAATAACTTCGTATCATATAATGTCATACACTCTTTGTATCCCAAAGCAATTTGCAAGCCATGAACAGTTGTAGTGGATGTTTGGTGTGCATAGGAAGTGAGAGTAAGGTAAGCTCAGGGAGGTTAAACACAAAGACTGAGAGGGATGGACGTTGGGAGAGTGAAAAAGAGTTGAAAGGGAGGAAGAAGAGTTTAAGTGTCTTGCATAAGGTCACACTTTGAGTAAGTAATGCTGGTGGACTTCAAACCCGGTCTTTAAAGAGCAGCTGTCACGCTCTTTCTCGAATTTCCCCCAGAGAAGCCCAAATTAAACCTTACCTGCCCCTAAATTGAATTGGGTTGAAATTTCTTTTATGAAGTGCCTCGATTTAGGAAGGGAAGGATCGTAATTACTAAGCCATGGGCTCAAGTCACTGATCCCTTCCACCTCCTTACCTTTGAACAGTGCACTCGCCCCGATCCACCCAGCGCTACTACGTTTTGTGACATGAGTATACGGGGAGCGCGGGGCGAGTGTCCATTGCATTGTATGGGGCTGCATTTAAAAGTTTAAATTATGTAGTTTAGATGGCACGTTGGAATAAATCATGGCTACCGCTTAACTAACAAGGACCTTGTTCAGTATAGTAAAGCGTTCGGTTTTAAAAACCATTTCTTTATTGTTTTTTCGGATTTCCAGCCTCTCTCTATGGTACAGGTAGTGTTGTAGATAGGTAGTGACTGTGTTTTTATTTTATTTAACTGTGGAAATTGTTTGTCTTATCGGTTTCTTTTCAGTCGGTCCAGTTAGGAACCGACCTTGTGAATTCTCTAATTTTAAATAATAGCTTTCTGGGATTAGTGTGGTGTTCCGGTACTGATCGGTTTCAAAAGAACCAGGCTTTTTCTCAGTTCTTTTCCAAACCTGTGACATGGTTGTTACCGATCGGTTGGTATTACCTGGCTTGAAAGCTTCTATAGGGTAATTTTGGTAGGTTGGCCATGTCTGAGAAACCCAAAAAGAAAACTGGTCCCACTGGGTTTCCACAATGTACTGAGTGTGGGGAGGCCTTTGCCAAGGCCGACCCCCACCTCATCTGTGTTTATTGTCTGGGATTTGACCACCTCCAGTCAGACTGCCAAATTTGCAAAAACTTTCCCAAAACCACTCTAGAAAAAAGATTGAGTAGGTTGTGGGAAAGGGAGGCCGAGAAGTCCGTGGATCTGGATGGCCAGTCCGGTTCGGTTGCGGCTGAACCTGAGGAGGTGCCTACTAGCCTAGGTGATACCTCCTCGGGCAAAAGGAGAGCTGACTCTGAGGGGTCGGTTCCATCAAAAAAGAAACAAAAGTCTGCCAGTTCGGATCCAGTACCACATACTCCAACCACGGATGAGATAGCCAAAGCGATTAGTATTGTCCAATTGCTTTGCCCGGTTCCATCAGAACCAGCTCCTTCAGATTACGATTCTGATGCTTTCTATGAGGAGTGGGAGGGAGATGAAGATTATCCCAACAATGATGATGATCATGACGACCGGGGGGGTCTGGATGTGCCCATTGAACCGGACATCTCCCCAGACAAGCTCTCTGATATCTCACCTCCCAGGCTCTCTGAATCCCCTTCACACTTTCTGTTTTACAAGAAGGTGGCCCAAACCCTCCAGCTCCCTATGGTTGAAGCTTCTGAGGAGGAGGAAGAGCCTGATTTTGTGGAATTGGACATCCCAGAGTCCGAAAGGTTGTCTATCCCACTTCATAAGTCCTTGGGGAAGCAGACACAAAAGATTCTACAGACTCCTAACTCTTTACCACCTGTACATAAAAGAATGGACAGGAGATGCATGTTGTCAGGCTCAGCTGCGGAGTTCCTTTATTCACATTGCAGCCATGTTGGGGTAGTGCAGGCTGCAGCCTGTGACAGGGCAAACATTCCTTTGGCTTCACACCTCCCCCCGACAGACAAGGACTCCAGGAAAGTTGATGCCATGGCCAAAAAACTATACTTGGCATCCTCTCTGGGACTCAGGCAGGCAAATTATATGGCCTATACAGCCAGGTACCAGAAGTCCAGGTGGGATACGGTTCTGAAACTGGCTCAACAGGCCTCCCCCCAGCTAGCCAAAGAGCTGGAGGAGGAGGCTGCAGATGGAATTGAGGCATACAAAGTACAATTTCACATTGCTATGGACTCTAGCGATGTGGCATCCAGAGTCATGGCTACATCTGTGTCTCTCAGGAGGCATGCTTGGCTCAGATGTACTAGCCCATCACAGGACACCCAGTCCAAGGCTATGGAGTTTCCTGTAGTTGGCAGCTCTCTGTTTGGGGAGCAGACAGAGGCTTACATGAAGAAAATAGATGAATACAGGACAACTTACAGGAGTGCACAGGCCAAGGAAAGACAAGTCACTCCTGAAAAGCAGCAGTGCAGGGGCAGGCCTTTTCACAGGCCTTTTTACCAAGCCCAGGCCTCCTCTTCTTACCCACAAGGGTTTTTTTTCCGAGGGAGGGGCAGGAGGGGGATAAGCAGGGCTACTTCCTCCTCCCAGTCTAAGGCTTCTGCCAAGCAGACACCCTGAGGTGTCAGCCCAGGTCAACTCCCCAATCCCAGTAGGAGGCAGGCTGGCTTACTACTTTCAGGCCTGGAAGTCTGTTACCTCAGACAAGTGGGTCCTGGAAGTAGTAAGCCAGGGACTGCCCTCAGTTCAAAAGGTACCCAAAAGGAGGGCCAAGTCTTTTCCACCTGCATCAATCTCAGAAACCCTTGCCCTGGAGGCAGAGGTTTCCTCTCTCCTAGCTCTCAGAGCTGTAGAGAAGGTTCCTACTCAACACAGGGGAAAAGGCCTGTACTCCAGGTACTTCCTTACCCCAAAGAAAACAAGGGAGTGGTGACCCATCCTGGATCTAAGGTACTTGAACAAACACATATCAAAACCCAAATTCAAAATGGTAACTCTGGGAATAAGCCTTCCCTCTTTAAGGCCAGGAGATTGGCTAGCATCACTGGACCTCAAGGATGCCTACTTCCATATCGCCATAAGGTGCTCCCACAGAAAATACCTCGGGTTCGAGTTGCCTTCAGGCCACTATCAGTTCAAGGCCATGCCCTTTGGCCTAACATCAGCTCCAAGGGTGTTCACAAAGTGCCTTGCAGTAGTGGTGGCTTACCTCAGAAGACAGGATATCACCATTTTTCCATATCTGGACAACTTGCTGCTGGTAGGGCAGTCGTCAGATCAGGTCAGGGCAGCTCTGCAAACCACCCAGGACTTGCTCAGTTCTCTGGGGTTTCTTCTAAATCGGCCAAAATCAGTCCTCGAACCAGTACAGCTTCTCACCTTCATAGAGGTGGAATTGGATACTGTCCAAGCAAAAGCCTTCCTTCCTCTGGCAAGGGTGAAGGCCTTAGTAGACCTTGCTTCCTCCTTTCGCCCTCAGATTTCTCTTCCAGCGAGACAGTTCCTCCAACTCTTGGGCCACATGGCAGCCTCCACTGCAGTGGTTCAGGGAGCCAGATTTCAGATGCGGGACATTCAGTTCAATCTAAGGTTCTTTTGGTCACAGAGAAGAGAGACACTCTCTCCAAACTGATTCCAGAGACCCCGAACTCTGGTATAAGCTCTCCAGTGGTGGCTGGACCAAGACAACCTCAGACAAGGGGTTCCATTTGTCCCTCAATTTCCATCAGTAGTACTGACTACGGATGCTTCTCTCCTAGGCTGGGGAGCCCACCTGGGAGCCCTAACAGCTCAGGGAATCTGGTCCCTGCAGGAGTTTCTTCTTCATATCAATCTCCTGGAACTCAGGGCAGTTTTCCTAGCCCTTCAGACATTCTCAGATTCAGTCATGGGCAAGGTGGTCCAAATCAGGACAGTCAACACTTCCACAATGTGGTACATCAACAAGCAGGGAGGCACTCGGTCCACGGCCTTGTGCACGGAGGCCATGAAGATTTGGTCTCTGGCCTATTCCCCTTCAGACTTCCCTGGTGGCGGTTCATCTTCCAGGGAAAGACAATGTGTTAGTAGATGCCCTGAGTAGGATTTCACAGGCACATCACGAATGGTCCCTGACTTCTCACATTCTGAGGATCATTTTTTCCAGGTGGGGCATCCCAGAGATAGATCTATGTGCAGCACCAGACAATCATCAGCTTCCTCTGTTTTGTTGCAGACCTCCAGTTCTGGGGACAGATTCCCCAGGATGCCCTCATTCTGGACTGGAAGGGCAGGTTTCTCTATGCCTTCCCTCCTTTCCCTCTCCTATTCAGAGTTCTGATCAAGATAAGAACTCAACCCTGCACAGTGATTTTGGTGGCTCCAGGTTGGGCCAGACAGCCCTGGTATCCTCTTCTGTTGTCCTTGGCAGTGTCATGTCCCCTGTGTCTTCCCAGGAGATACAATCTTCTCTCCTCCACCCAGGGGCGGATCTGGTTCCCCAATCTCCAGTCCCTCAACCTCAAGACCTGGCTCTTGAAGAGTTAGAATATGCAGCACTTCATCTCTCTCACGGAGTTCTGGATATTCTAAAGGTCTCCAGGAAACCTTCCATTAGAAAAACTTACAATTCCAAATGGAAGAGGTTCAGTATTTGGTGCTCTCAGAAAGGCATCCTGCCTGATTCTGCAGACATTTCTACAACCTTAGCCTATGTAGTTCATCTGAATGGTCTAGGCCTTAGGTCTGCCACTCTGAAGGTTCATCTAGCAGCTGTCTCTGCATTTCTCTCAGCAGGGGAAGGGCTCTTCCCTGGCATCTCATCCTGTTTTCAGAAAGTTTTTCAAAGTTCTGCTCCACATTAACCCTCCCTTTAGGGAGCCTACTCCACATTGGGAACTTAATGTCTGCATTGCTCAGCTGATGCAGCCACCCTTTGAGCCTATGGCTACGGCTGAATTGAAGTACTTGGCCTGGAAAACTGTGTTTCTGGTAGCTATTACTTCTGCCAGGCGGATTAGTGAATTACAGGCCCTGTCAGTTGATCCTGACTTCATATCGTTCCATAGGGATAAAGTGGTCCTAAGAACTAATAGGAAGTTCTTGCCTAAAGTGGTTTCGAATTTCCACCTAAACCAGTCCATATCGCTCCCTGTGTTTTTCACTGACCGTTCTTCTTCAGGGGAAAGAAGATTACACAGTTTGGATGTTAAAAGGGCTCTTAGCTACTACGTGGAGCATACTAAGGCACACAGAAATGACTGTCTTCAGTTGTTTCTCACTTATGGTGAAGTGGAGAAAGGTAAGCCTGCCACTAAAAGATCTGTTGCCAGGTGGATTGTTTTTTGTATACAATTCTGCTATGACAAATTAGGTAGAACACCCCCTTCAGGCCTGAGGGCTCACTCCACTAGGAGTACAGCTGCCTCTCCTAGCTGCGGCCAGAGGTATTACCTTGTTAGAGATTGTTCCCAAAGTAGGTTCTGCATTCCCTCCTCCATAGGGAACTGCTTGGTAGTCTGCATTATGTCTGAATACAGCAAGACTTCATGTTGTTTGAAGAAAAAAATTACTCACCATAGTAATGTTGTTTCTTCTAATGGAGTCTTGCTGTATTCGGACCTCTCCCCGCCTCCCCACTCAGAACCTGTTTTTGGGAAGTGGGCTGTCAAGTACAGTGTTGCATCTCAGGGGTGTACCTTGTACCCTCCCTTTTGGCGGGGTAGCTGTTATGTTTATTATTCTTATGTTCATAGCCTAAATTGTCACTACCTTGTTTCTTCTTGGGTTCTCAACTTGAGTCTTTTTAGACCCCAAAACTATTTTTTGCCTTTTGGCTATATGTTTCAAACAATTTCCATATTTTAGTGCCTAGTTAGTTAGTTGCGCGTAAGAATCTGTCTGTTACACTGGGAAGTACCACAGACAGAGGTTTGAAAACCGAGCTCGAGCTCAACGTTCCATGCTTCTGCATGGAGTTAACTCTTTCCTCTCCAGGGCAGTTCAAGTGCTGGGGCTAACGGCATTATGTCTGAATACAGCAAGACTGCATTAGAAGAAACAACATTACTATGGTGAGTAATTTTTTCTTTGCATTGAAACTTTGCAGGCATGGGATAAGTGTCTGCTGCAACAGCATATAGCCAGACATGTTTGGCATTATAAATGGTTCAACTAGGATATAGATTTTCTGCCAGGCACGAGAAGATTCAGGAGGCAGGCCAGAAGGCTTTTACAATTTCCAGCCCAGCTGCTGGATTGGGGGGGGGAGGTTATTTTTTCAGACATGTAATCTGAAATTTGGCTGCGCCCCAGGAGATCCATTTCAATATTTCCAACTACAGGATTTTGTGATGGCCGGCTTATGTAGAGAGAGGAGGGTTGAGGGGCTGGAGCAACCACTGGAAACCATTACTTTCCCCACTCTTTTGTCTGCCATACAGCAAAAAGGAACGATCACCCTTATATACGTATTCCTTATGAAGGAGTTGGCAAATTAAATTACTTGCGTTACTCACAAGTGGTAGCCTGAAACATTCTTGCAGATGATAGGCAAGGAGTGGGTAAAGTCTGGGAGGCTACTTTTAAAACAAGCTCCTCGCAACAGTGGCACGAATTTGCCTGGAAGTTCCGCTCCCTGTATTTCGTCAAAGGACATGGGATTGAGGGATGATGGCATCTTGTTGGAGAGGATGTGGGAGGGGAGAGCCACA
This sequence comes from Neoceratodus forsteri, assembly GCA_016271365.2. Lineage (NCBI taxonomy): Eukaryota > Metazoa > Chordata > Ceratodontiformes > Ceratodontidae > Neoceratodus > Neoceratodus forsteri. The sequence goes on along the minus strand of CM057456.1, from coordinate 1,348,861,038 downwards.
CACAGTCATGTGTTTTGGGAGTGTCAGGCTCTGCAGGCTTACTGGGAAGAGGTGAAGAACAGGTTGAAATCAATATACGTAGTACAAGAACCTTTACAATTTAAGCATCTAATCCTTGGACTCCCACTTAAAGGAGTTAGGAGAAAGGAATCACATTATTTATGGAGAACTTGCATAACTGCAGCTGCTAGGAGCATCAATAGGAAGTGGCTTCAAGTGTCTCCTCCAGAGCTTGGAGACTAGGAAGGGGTGATTTCACACATAGAGGAAATAGAGCACCTTACATTTGCAGTCCAAGATCGAATACCTGCTTATATTGGCAGATGGACGAGGTGGGAATTAGCCCAAACAGCAGAGGTCCTGGGGGGAGAGAAGCGCACTGAAACATAATAGGTGAGATGGTCCTGGTTCCAGTATGTTTGGTCCATAGTTTTGTTGACTTGAACCACATGAAAGCCCTTAAGGCACAGGTGCTCTTTTTTATCACTAATAGATTTCAGGCGAGGTTCTGGATACCAAATGGATAACTCCTCTAAAGCCAGATTTAGATTCACTGTCACTCCCTAAGTTAGGTTTTGTTAGGTAGTTTATCTGAAACTATAATGATAAAATTAACCTGTTGTATATTAAAAGTTGACAACACCTTGCTTGTAGTGTCAGATGGAATGTACAAAGTAATTCAAACAACATGAAGTCTTGCTGTATTCTGACATTATGCAGTTAGCCCCAGCACTTGAACTGCTCCGGAGAGAAAAAAGTTAACTCTATGCCAGAGCATAGAATGTTGAGCTCGAGCTCGGTTCAAACCTCTGTCTGCTGCACTTTCAAGTGTGACTGTCAGATTCTTTACTCCGCCTAACTGAACAGTTGCTCGGGAGAAATCTCCTTCGCTTGTTGGTTTGGTCTCAGTAAAATGTCAGTTTTAAACTGCAAATTTTATTGTTTTTTTCGGTTCAGATTCCTGTCTGCAGTACAGTAAGTGTGTAGGTAGTGGGCATTAGTTTTATTTCTGTGTGTGGAAATTGTAAAACTTTTCAATCGGTCCGGCTGGAACCGATTGGTTTTTCTTTCTTTATTCTGTAAAGTCTTTAGTTTATTTGTATTAGTGTGAGGTACTGGTCCTTATCGGTTTCAAAAAAACATATTTTTTGACGGTTTTTTTCCACAGCCCATAATATGGTTGAAAACCGATAAGGGGGTCTTGCCTGGCTTTAAAGCTGCTAAAGGGTAAGTGGATAGGATGGCTACGTCTGAGAAACCCAAAAGAAAAACTGGGCCCACTGGGTTTCAACACTGTAGTGAGTGTGGGGATGCCTTTGCTAAGGCAGACACTCACACCACTTGTGTGTATTGTCTGGGGTTTGACCTCCCTGATTCAGACTGCCAAACATGCAAGAATTTTCTGAAGGCCACCCTGGACAAGAGATTGGGTATGCTTAGGGAAAAGGAGGCCGAGACGTCCGCTGATCAGGATGGCCAGCCCGGTTCGGTTCTGACTGAACCTGAGGGAGTGCCCGCTGACCTGGGAGATATTTCCTTGGGCAAAAGGAGAGCCGACCCTGAGGGGTCAGTTCTGTCCAAAAGAAAAAAAAGAAACCTGCCGGTTTGGATCCAGAACCGTCATGTCCAACCGCTGAAAAAATTGCCAGGGCGATTAGCATAATAGAATCGCTTTGTTCAGTTCCGGCAGATCTGGCGCCTCTGGGTTGGCGTTCGGTTTGGTCGCTTCCTGTGGTTCCAGAATATTTTCTGGATGATTGCTATGAACCAGGTTTGGAGGGGGAAGAAGGTTTCGACGACGATGATGATGATGGTATGGAAGGCCTGGATGAGCCCACTGAACCGGACATCTCCCCAGACAGGTCTTCCAGTGTTTCCTCTCCCAGGCTTTCTGAGTCCCCTTCCCACTATTTGTTTTACAAAAAAGTGACAGAGATGCTCCAGCTCCTTCTGGTCGAAGCTGTTGAGGAACAAGAGTCTGACTATGTAGAGATGATGGACATCCCAGAGTCCAAAAGGCTGTCTATTCCCCTCCATAAATCTTTTAGGAAACCGACACAAAAAATCCTTCAGACACCAAATTCATTACCTCCTGTGGACAAGAGAATGAACGGGAGATAGATGCTGTCAGGCTCAGGTACAGAGTACTTGTTCTAACAATGCAGCCATGTTGGGGTCATGCAGGCTGCAGCCTGTGACAAGGCTAGTATGCCTTTGGCTTCACACACCCCCAGATAAAGACTCTAGGAAGGTGGATGCTATGGCCAAGAAACAGTACTTGGCATCCTCCTTGGGACTCAGGCAGGCGAACTATATGGCCTACACAGGCAGATACCAGAAGTCCAGGTGGGATACTGTTCTGGAGCTGGCCAAACAGGCTTCCCCCCAGCTAGCCAAAGAGCTGGAGGAGGTTGCTGCTCATCGGATTGAGGTATCCAAAGTCCAGTTTCATGCTGCTGTGGACTCTAATGATGTTTCATCACGAGTCACGGCTACATCTGTGTCTCTTGAGAGATTTGCTTGGCTCAGATGTACTAGCCTCTCACAGGACACCCAGGCTAAGGCCATGGATTTCCCTGTGGTGGGTAATTCTTTGTTTGGGGAGCAGACAGAGAATTACGTGAAGAAGATGGAGAGTATAGGACCACCTGCAGGAGTGTACTTGCCAAGGAAAGGCAGGCAACTCCTCAGAAGCAGCAATCTAGGGGCAGGAGCAGGCCTTTTCACAGGCCTTTCTACCAGGCACAGGCCTCAACTCCTTTTCCTCAGAGGGGGTTCTTCAGAGGAAGAGGCAGAAGGGGGATGAGCAGAGCTGCATCCTCCTCTCAGTCCAAGGCTTCTGCTAAGCAGACACCCTGAAGTGTCAGCCCGGGTCGACTCCCCCCTTTCCAGTAGGAGGCAGGCTGGCTTACTACTTCCAGGCCTGGAAGTCTGTTATCTCAGACAAGTGGGTCCTGAAGGTAGTAAGCCAGGGACTGGCTCTCAGCTTCAAAAAAATTTCCAAAGCTGAGAGTCTGGTCTTTTCCACCTGCAAACATCTCCGAAACCATTGCCCTAGAGGCAGAGGTTTCCTCTCTGCTGGCTCTCAGAGCCATAGAGAGAATTCCTACTACACACAGGGGCAAGGATCTGTACTCCAGATACTTCCTTACCCCAAAAAAGACGGGAGTGTTGGCCCATCCTAGATCTAAGATACTTAAACAAGCACCTAGTCAAGCCAAAATTCAAAATAGTGACTCTGGGAATAATTCTTCCCTCTCTAAGGCCAGGGGATTGGTTAGCCTCCCTGGACCTCAAGGATGCCTATTTTCACATTCCCATCAGGTGCTCCTACAGAAAGTACCTCAGGTTCAAACTGCCTTCAGGCCATTATCAGTTCAGAGCAGTGCCCTTCAGACTAACATCAGCACCAAGGGTGTTCACAAAATGCCTAGCAGTAGTAGTGGCCTTTCTAAGGAAACAAAACATTTCCATATTTCCATACCTGGATGACTGGCTCATTGTGGGGCAGTCTTCAGACCAAGTCAAGTCTAACCTGCAAGTGACCCAGCAATTGCTCACTTCTCTGGGATTCCTCCTAAGTCTTCCAAAGTCAATTCTCGAACCAGTGCAACTCCTAACCTTCATAGGGGTAGAGTTGGACACTGTCCAAGCAAGGGCTTTTCTTCCCCTGCCAGGGGTAAAGGCCCTTACAGACCTGGCTGCTTCTTTTCGCCTTCTGGTGTCTCGACCAGCAAGGCATTTTCTTCAACTCCTGGGCTACATGGCAGCTTCCATTACAGTGGTAAAAGGGGCCAGATTTCAGATGAGGGACATTCAGTTCCACTTGAGGGCTTTTTGGTCTCAGAAAAAAGATCCTCTAACCAAACTGATTCCAGTGACTCAGACTCTGATCCAGGCTCTCCAATGGTGGCTGGATCAGAACAACCTCAGACAAGGTGTCCCATTCATCACTCAGACTCATTCTGTGGTGCTAACCACAGATGCTTCTCTTCTGGGGTGGGGAGCTCACTTGGGAGTTCTCACAGCACAGGGAGTGTGGTCCCCTCAGGAGTCTCTACTTCATATCAGTCTCCTGAAGCTCAGGGCAGTGTACCTGGCTCTATAGACCTTCTCGGACTCAGTGCAGAACAAGGTGGTTCAGGTCAGGACAGACAACACTACCACCATGTGGTACATCAACAAGCAGGGAGGCACTCGGTCTACGGCCTTGTGCACGGAAGCCATGAAATTATGGTCCCTGGCTTATTCCGTACAGACATCTCTGGTAGCAGCCCACCTTCCAGGGAAGGACAATGTACTAGCAGATGATCCGAGCAGGATATCTTGGGGCCATCACGAATGGTCCCTGGATCCCCTAGTGTTAAAAGTGATTTTTTCAAGATGGGGCACTCCAGAGATAGATCTCTTTGCAGCCCCAGACAATCACCAGCTTCCTCTTTTCTGTTGCAGACCCCCAGTCTTGGGCTCAGTACCCCTGGATGCTCTACTTCTGGATTGGGAGGGGAAGTTTCTGTATGCATCCTCCCCCTTTCCTCTATTGTTCAAGGTTCTGGTCAAGATAAGGTCACAATCTTGCAACATGATCCTGATTGTTCCAGACTGGACCAGGCAGCCTTAGTATCCTCTGTTGCTGTCCCTAGCAGTCCATTTTCCCCTATCTCTTCCCAATAATTACAATCTGTTAACCTCCTCTCAGGGGAGGATTTGGTACCCCAACCTTCAGTCTCTCAACCTCAAGGCATGGCTCTTGAAGAGTTAGAATATGAAAGCCTGCATCTGTCTCAGGGGGCTCTGGATATTCTCAAAGCCTCTGGAAAACCTGCCACCAGAAAAACTTGTAACTACAAACTGAAAAGATTCAGCATTTGGTGCTCCAATAAGCACACATATCTCCAGATACTGCTGATTTGGCTACAGTTCTAGATTATGTGGTTCATCTTAATGGCTTAGACCTCAGACCAGCTACCCTGAAAGTACACTTGTCAGCTGTTTATGCATTTCTGTCAGTGGCATCTCATCCTGTTTTCTGTAAATTCTTTAAACGATCGCCCCATACCAATCCTCCTTTTAAGGATCCTACTCCTGCTTGGGATCTTAATGTTTGCATTGCTCAGCTTATGCAACCCCGTTTTGAGCCTTTGGCCTTAGCAGAACTTAAGTACTTGACTTGGAAAGCTGTGTCCTAGTAGCTATTACCTCTGCCAGGCGTTTCAGTGAATTGCAAGCTCTATCAGTGGAGCCTAATTTTATCTCATTCCATAGAAATAAGGTGGTCCTTAGAACTAACAGGAGGTTCTTACACAAAGTGGTTTCAGATTTTCATCTGAACCAATCCATGTCTCTTCTTCACTGATCATTCTTCTTCAGGAGAGAGAAGATTACAGTTTGGATGTTAAGAGGGCACTCAGCTACTACATTGAGTGCACTAAGGCACTTAGGTTTGACTGTCCTCAGTTGTTTCTCACTTATGGTGAAGTGAGAAAGGGCAAACCTGCTACTAAGAGGACTACTGCCACATGGATAGTCTCTTGTATACAATTCTGCTATGAAAAGCTAGGCAAAATACCCCCTTCAGGCCTGAGGGCTCATTCGACTAGAGGTACAGCTGCTTCTCTGGCTGCTGCCAGAGATATGCCATTATTAGAAATATGCAAAGCAGCCACCTGGAAAACAGTCCATACATTCACCAAGCATTACTCCCTGGATATCCAGGCTAGGAGTGATGCTAGGTTTGCTACAGCAGTAGTGCAGAGCCTATTCCAAAATAGGTTCGGTCCCTCCTTCATGGAGGTACTTCTTGGTAGTCTGCATAATGTCAGAATACAGCAAGACTTCATGTTGTTTGAAGAAAAAATTACTCATGTTAGTAATTGTGTTTCTTCTAATGGAGCCTTTCTTCTAATGGAGTCTTGCTGAATTCTGACCTCCATCCCTGCCTCCCCTCTCAGAACCTGTTTTTTGGGAAGTTGGCTAGCAGGTACAGTGCTGCACCTCAGGGATGCACTAAGCACTCCCCCCTGTATAGAGAGGGGAAGTGGGTTATGTTTATGATGTTTTTTTATAGTTATGTTGTTCACTACCTAGTTTTTGATTTGAAGTTCTCGACTTGAGTCTTTTGGGACTCAAAACATTTGGTTGCCTTTTGGCTAGTTAATTTACAATTTCCACGTAGCAGGTTTAGTTAGTTAGTATTAGCTCGTAAGAATCTGCGGTTCCATGAAAGTGCAGCAGACAGAGGTTTGAACCGGTACCAACGTGTTCTATGCTCAGGTAGAGTTAACTCTTTCCTTTCCGGAGCAGTTCAAGTGCTGGGGCTAACTACATATGTCAGAATACAGCAAGACTCCATTAGAATAAACACAATTACTAAGGTGAGTATATTTTCCTTTTGTGCTATATATGATGATTTTCAGTATGAACATACAAGAGTGCCAGCAGATTAGGCCACAAGGTCTATCGAGTCTGCTGGAACACAGCTCATGGTTAAGTCACTGCAGCTGCCCCTTCCCTTTTTCCCTCCCTTCATCTATAGGTTGCTTCCCTGAGCCCCCGTTTGCTTCCCTCTTAACTTGTATCTTACCCATGAACCTATCCCATCCTTTCTTAAAACTCCCCACTGATTCCAGTGCAATCACCTCATCAGGTAGCGTGTTCCATGGTTCCACCACCCTTTACGTAAAATAGTGCTTCCTCAGTTCTCTTCAGTATTCCCCCTCACCACCACCACCAGTTTCAGGCTATGCCCCCTCGTGGACCCTTCCCCCTTAGTCTTAAGTCTGTTGATACCCTTCACATACTTAAAGGTCTCAATCATATCCCCTCTGTCCCTTCTGTCCTCCAGGGAGTACATGTTGAGCTCCCTCAGTCTCTGCTCATAAGGCTTCTCCTCCATTCCACAGATCATCTTAGACACCTCCAGGAGCATGACATCCCTCTTCAAGTATGGGCACCAGAACTGCACACAGTACTCCCAAGTGAGGCCTCACCAAGGATTTGTACAGTGGCAGGATAACCTCCTCACTCCTTGAAGTGATCCCTCTAGCAATGCAACCCATCATTCTGTTTGCTTTCCTACATTGTTCTGAGTGGTTCCTTTTACCTGTGATCACCACCCCCAGATCTTCCTCCTCCTCCTCGGAGGTGGATAACTGCTCCACCCTCTAAATGGTAGCTACAACCTGGATTTCTAGCCCCTAAATGCAGTACACTACTTTTCCTAGCGTTAAGCCCCAGCTGCCATGTTTTTGACTACTGTGCCAGTCTTTCCAGATCTTCCTGGAGTATTCTCCTCCCCCTCTTCACTGTCCACCACCGCTCCTAGTTTGGAGTCATCGGCAAAAAGACTGATTTTACTCTTAACTCCCTCTGCAATGTCTGCTATAAAAGCGTTAAATAGCAGTGGCCCAGAACAGATCCCTGCAGGACCCCACTTGTGACACTCCTAGGTATCAAGAGCTTACCCCCCCACCACCCTCTACTGCCTGTAACTCAGCCAGTTCCCAATCCACTTAACCATCTTAACCCCCACCCCCAAGTTTCTCAGCTTGCCCAGCAGTCTCCCATGCGGCACCGATTCAAATGCCTTTCTGAAGTCCAGATACAGGACATCCACCGGCCGACCTCCATCTAGAGACCCAGTCAAAAAATTCAACCAGATTAGTTTGACAAGATCTCCCCTTGATGAATCCGTGTTGCCAGCTGTCTTGAAGGCCATTTGTTTCCAGGAAATCCACCAGCCTTTCCTTCAGGATGATCTGTAGTAATTTCCCTACTATGGACGTAAGGCTGACCGATCTGCAATTTCCCAGCTCATCCTTAGGTCCACTCTTATGGGCCTTATCAGTAAAACAAGTATTTAAAAAAGAAAGCAATTTGCATTGAGCCGCAGTCACGGGAGGAAAGTTCTCTTCCCCCTTTGTCCAGTGCCTTCTGTATATAGCACTAGATGGTGGTGGCACACCATTGTGATCAGTTTTTCCATCACCTCTATTGACCATAAATTGGGCCTTAAACATTCCTAGCTGGTTCCCAGCATAATGCAACCAGATCCATTACACTCTGAGTAGTTACTGAAGACTGGGAGGAATTTTACTACTGTAAGGGTCCTCCCCCAGCCTTCTTGTTCGGGTATGGTAAAACAGATCTATCAGGCAGAGAGGATGGATGCACGTTTTTGCAACACTTTTAACCTTAACTATATTACTTTCTCTCCCCCCCCACCCAGAAAAATCGTAGACCATGTAGACTGGATGACATCTCCTGAACAGGTGGCAGAAAATGTGAAACGGTTCAGGTAAAATTGATTTTTGTTATCATAAGCAACTTGAGATCTGTGTGATGTTTGATCTCTGAACTGCAAACTGTAGATGCTGAGAACTCAACTGTGTCCTACTGTACAGTGGTGATAAATGGTAACAGCCAAGAGTGTGAAAAGATCAGTGTAAACTCATTAACAGTGGCAATGATGGGATACTTCTGCCTTGAAAAAGGAAGTAGTGTTGTACTGTATATTAAAATGAAAAATCAATCTCTGCACAGCAGCACCATGTAGACACTGAGAGCTGCAAATGACAGTCCTACAGTGCAGAGAACTAGGATCAGCTAAGAGACCTCTGGTGATTATTGAGATTGCAAGTATGAAGCTAAAAGCTCCATCTGACCTCCCAGATAATGGAAGATTTTTGGGGGTACCTCAGCCATCAGGTACCACCGTAGGAACTTCACTATAGGTGAATGAGGAATCAACATGGAAGATTTTCAGCAGTACAGCTGGGCCCGCCCCACGCCGTCGGCATCAGCCGACTTCACCAACCCTATAAAGGCACGGGTGGGCCCACACCCATCTCAATTCTTTCTTGCCATTCACTAGTAAGCACAGTCTCCGCAGAACAGCCATTGCCTATGGCCTTTTTTTTTTCTACCAACCATTAAAATCTCTTTTCAGAGATTTTTCTTTTTTTTTTATTTATGTAGAGAGTGAAAGCGTCGACTTCTCTCTTCCATTGCTGCTTCTGCGGAAAGAAGATTGCCTTCAGCAATGAGAACTCTGTGTCTGCTGTCTTAGGCCTGACCACGATGCTTCAGATTGTGAGCTCTGCCAGCAATTTAATCAAACCACCCTCAGGCAACGCAAAAAGACTCTCTGATACTTCATGGACCAGCAGCTAGCCAGCTCCGAGTCGGTGCCCTCTGGGCACCCACTCACCAGTCACCCTCAGGCTCCAAGAGCTCCAGGGCCCACCAGAAAGACAAGTCCTTGGGGAAGGAGTCAAAAAATAGACTGGGACTTCGAGTGCTCCGCACAGCGACCGTCCCATTTCCGTTCGGCCTCTCCTCCATTGGGGGGGTTCCTCGTCGATGGCCACAGCCACAGTGAAGAGACCTGTTGCCCAGGTCCTGGTTCACTCCAGACCCATACTGACAGCTCCTCCGCCTGTTTCTGTGGACGTGAAGCCATCAACCTCTGGGTCATTGGCTCCTCCACCATCGACTATGGGCGCGTCATTGACGACCACTTCCACGAGTATCATTTCTTCACTTCAGATGATGGGCTCATCGAGTCAGCTTGCTGGGCCGCCAGCCACTGTGCTGTCGAACCCTCCCCTGATGACCATGGATTTGAATGAGTTTCTTTTCCGCTTTACTAACGTTATAGTGCAGCAGTTCGCTGCCTGTAACAGACCACTGTAGCCAGCCCCGTCATTGACTCCTTTGATGTCGACCCCTATCCATAGGCCTAGGGAACCCCCGGCACCTCCGACAAAGCGTTCGGTGGATCTCGACAATGATGTCGACGTTGAGGAGGAGTATCATCCTGACCTCATATTACTAGATAAGGTAGAGGAATAGGAGGGGGAGGACCAGTACTATACTTGAGATAAGTCAACAGCGTCCTCAGTTAATGAGGAATCAATCAAGCATACTCCGAGGCCTCCTCCAGTGAATGCCTCTTTTTATGGCATTATGAAACAGCTCTTTTCCACCATGGGATTTCAGACAGAAGAGAACAATGCCACCAGAAGGGACCTGGCAGACTGGAGATTCCAGAGTCTCCCCCTAGAATCATCCCTCCAGTGCCTTCTGCCCTAAGGAATGCTACTACAGCTGCATGGCACAGACCAGATATGGTGCCAGCTATGCCACGCTGGGCAGGTAAGCTCTGTAATGCTCCTCAGGGCACCTTTTACTTGGCTGCCCATGGTGAGAAGTATTCTGTGGTCATTAAGGCCGCTCACGACAGTTCCAAGGTCCCTAAGCATCTTAGATCTTATCTGTGTTAATCTTCACCGTTCATCACCTTTGGGTTCTGGCCGGAGGTCACAACCCTGCAGGACTTTGTTATTTTTTTGGATGGGAGTCCAGCGCACTATTGCACAGCCTCGAGGCCAATGCACTGCGTTGTGCTCAGAAGTTTGGCCTTTAGGTGTCATCGACCCCACCCTCCCACCATTTCTTCGTCTCCCACCATAGAGGTCGCACCTCATGTGGAGCTGCTGTCAACATGCCTTCTAGTGTCTTGACCCAGAGACTTCAACGCCACAGATAGTGTCCTGCCAGTTCTGTTTTCGCCACTACTCAACGCCGTTGTGGTAAGACTGTTCCATATTTTAATTTTCAGCGACATCGAGTCTTTGTTTGAATTGTTTTTCCGTTGATCATGTCTCGGTCGGGGGGGGCAAGAAATCATTGAAAATGGGGGGGCCCCCTATGCATCGGTGCCCTTGCAGCCATAAGTACTCCGTTACCGACCAGCATGAGCATTGTCTTGCGTGTCTTGGCCTGCTTCACGACATAGATTAGTGCAACGCCTGCTTCTCCATGGACCATCATGTCATCAAGCAATGTGCATGGAAAGTTGGACAGTTCTATACCGACTGTGGAGGAGGGGGCTTCTGTTTCTAGTAGCGGTGCAGGAGGCCCAGTCCGTTGCCCCTGGGAGGTGGGTGAGAGGCACCGCTGTGGCAATCTCCCTATCGGGGGCGAAGACTCCCCCAATGTCGTTCCCTTGGGCTGGGAAGCCTGGGTTGGCACCATCCTCGACGTCGTCCGTCAATGTCATCTTGAGCTTCGGCACCATTCACGGCACCGTGGGCTCTGGTGGCGCTGTAGTCGGCGCAGTCTCCGCTGTTGGCGATTCGCTTTCGATGGTGCTGACAGCACCATGGGAGGTTCTACAGCGCTGTCTTTGACCATTTCTCGCCTCAGCGCTGAAGCTGGGTACGGCACCATGTCTAGCTCTGGTGCCACTTGCAGCGTCAAGTGAGGACACCGCACCATGGGAGGTGTCACAGCAGCTCCGAGGGAGTTGTCGGCACTGTCCCTGACTCCAGTGCTACTCGTGGTGTGGCACCGTGGCAGCATCGACTCTACTTCTGCTACTGCTCTTGGGACCGTCTCTTTGGGCACTGTTCGCAGTGCCATTGGGGAGTTTGGTGCCAGCTCTGGTGTGGACACCCAGACTGGCGCCTCCTTCGGTCTAGACAGGAGCAGGCATTCGTGTACGGTCTGGCACTGGACTGCAGTCTCTACCTCTTTGGAGACAGACTTCGAATCTGGTTCGAACCAGCTGTCCGACTCTTTGGACACCGTGGTAGTTTCCTCGGCTGACCGTAGCCAGCCTCCCTCTGAGCAGCGGGCAGTAGCTCCCGAGTCTAGGGTCAGGGGTGCTGACCAGCTGGTGGTAGTGCAGGCCACTATTGCTCTGCAGCTGGGCTTGGAGGGTTTTCTGCCCCCTCAGTTAGTGTACCTGGATCGCCCAACTTTAGGGCCAACCGGAGCACCCACGGAAGGGGAGGGTGCTACTCCCTGGGTGGTCCCCTCGGGGATTGACCAGGCTGTCAGCTGCCTAGACTGGTGCTTCCGGGGATGAGGGCTCTTTCGGATTCGAGGGGTTGAGGGGTCAGGGTTCAATGTGGCAACCCTTTTCCGGGACCCACCTGGGTTCGGGATGGAGTCGTAGCACGGACCCCCGTCCTTCCTTCTTGGTTTCCTAGAGAGGGCCCTGGTCTTTGGAGGGTAGGGACCGTCCTTTTGGAATTCCACAGTCACCTCACGGGGGGAATCTTCAGGGCACAGCCTAGGCAGTTCCAGCATGGTTGATCAGCTGTCTGCTACTGGATTTTCCGGAGCTCCTCCTTCCCTTGGGCCGCCTGGTGCACTCTCTTGCCAGGACAGAAGACGGTCACCTTCTGTTGTTGGCTTAGCCCCTACTCCTCTGTCACCATCTCCTGCACTCCCAGGCATTCTTGGTCCTAGGGAACCTCTCTCCGGGGAGCAATTCAGGGGTGTGGCTGCTCATTTCCCTACGTACGTCAGGGCCATGGACAAGTGGGTGTTCCACCCTCCCCCGAGCAGCCAGCCTCTGGATCTCTGAGGTCCTCCACTTCCTCATCCTCCTCTTTGGGAAGAGAAGAGCCATCTGTCCGTATCTCCCCTGCTGCTGATCTTGCAGAGTATCAGCGTTTCCTCGTGAGGATTTTGGAAGATCTGCATGTCACCCCACCAACTCAGCACAATCCGGAGCATTCAACGCATGCCTTCCTAGGTGATTTCAGGGCAGACACACTTGTGGTGCCTGCCTGGCCTGCTCCTTTCCAGGAGGCGGCATTGCGATTCTGGCAAATACCCTTTTCCAGAGTCCCAGCCCCTAGGGATCTGCGCCAGAGGTATTGTGCCCCTCCCAGAGTCTTCAGGTCATATGCCTCATCCTCAGTCAGGACTGATGCAGCTGGACACTCCTGATGGGCTTCGCGCCCTCCACCGTGACCAGCCCCCAGATCAAGAGTCCATGGGTTTTGACTTCTGGGGGAGGAGGACCTTCTACTCAGCATGGTTGCTTCTTTCAATTTCTGCACATCAGGCCCACTATGCTACCTATGATAAGTTTCTGTGGTCCAGTCTAGGTCAACTCTTAGCCTCTATGCCTGATTCAGAGGTAACCAGACAAGCCATTGCACTCTCTATACGTGGCCTGGAGCGAGCAAGGCACCAAGCGAGGGCATCTTATGACACCAACGAGGTAGCTTCCAGGGTCGTAGGGACAGCGATCTGCACTAGGACAGCATGGCTGCGACTTTCCCGGTTGTCATCCTTGGCCCGGTGTAGGGTGATTTCCTTCACGTACCGGAGAACCCATCTTTTCTCCCATAGGGTGAGGCAGCATCTGTTGGGGCAAACTCCGGCCCCATCCAGAAGGTCCCCATCTCACTCTCCCCAGTCGCGGGTCTCACCAGGCCCGTAAAGGTTCTCCCTCCCAGTGTCTCACCCACTGAGAGCTTAGGGACTTGGTCCTTTAGGGTCTCGGGCCCCCTTAAGGGGGGCTCGGTGTGACACATGGACAGCCAATTCTGAATACACTATGATTTGTGACAGATTGGTTGGCAGCGGTCTGGATAATTTTGGTATTACAAGCTTTTATTGTTCAGTGTGTCAGCTTGAGACCATCAGCTCACTTGCAAAAAAAGAACAAGGCAGTGATTTATTTTTAAAAAGAAGACAGAACTGTATCACTTGGCGTACAGTCAAGTTCCTATTTTATTTTTTTTTTCCTAAAGTGCAAGTCAGAGTAGCAGTAGTTAGGGAAGATGGCTTCTAACTACAGCAGGCACACTGTAGACTACTTAAGGCAGTTGTGCCGGGACAAAGGAGTCCTGTTCAAGGCGAAAGCCAGCAAACAGATCCTAGTGGATGCCCTGATGGTAGCAGATACCCAGAGCACCAAGTCACAGACCATGACTAAAAAGGACCAAACCTCGAGTGTGGCAGGGCTAGCGGCCAGTGCAGTGTCCAGATCCAATGAGGAGGGCAACAGGGCCACTGTCAGCGAAGGGCCATAGCAGCAGGAGAAGGTCATCAGTATCCTGGATCCAGAAGTACTCAGGCTGCAGATTGAGTTGCGCAGAATGGAGCTGGAGTTCCAGAGAGAAGAGAAGTGTGAACAGCGAGCTACAGAGGAGAAGAGAGAGCGAGAACGCCAAGAGGCAGACCATGAGGAGCGTGAGTGCCAGCGAGCTGCAGAGGAGAAGAGAGAGCAAGAACGCAGAGACACAGACCATGAGGAGCAGGATTGCCAGAGGCAACACGAACTGGAGAAGCTACGACTCCAACCAGTGGCACCAGAGCAGGTAAGTGGCTTGGGTTTAACTGGGACTACAGGACTGGGTTACAAATTGAATTCCAAATTAATAGCTGAATTTAAAGAGGGGAGGACATGGATGCCTTTTAAATTCTTTTGAAAAAGTTTGTATTCAGGCTAAAATTCCTAGAGAGTCCTGGAGCTTCCAGCTATTCCGCTACTTACCAGGAAAGATCGGGATGCATTGGGTCAAATGGACAATGAGGACAGTGATGATTACAGCAAACTTAAAGCTGCACTGTTAAAGAAATTTGAATTAACTGCTGAATCTTACAGAGCTAAATTCCGTAAGCTCAGGAGAAGCCCTGATAAGAGCTACGAGGAGCTAGCCACAGAACAACTTCAGTTTTTAAAACGGTGAGAAGGAATTGAGGCAAACTCTGTTGATAAAATTGAAAATGTGATTTTGTTAGAACAGTTTTATTGGGCATTCCTAGCAGAGCTGAAAACCCGGCTGGAGGACCGAGATCCCAAAACAATGCAAGAGGCTGCTGAACTCTCAGCCAAGAGCTGACCTACTCTGAGAATGAATGGGGCAGGCATGGCAGAAAGGGTGACTGTGAAAAGGCAGAGATACTGAACAAATATTTTTGCTCAGTATTTACAAAGGAAGTGGGGGAGGTACCTAAAACAAACAGTAGAAACACTTTGGATACAGAAGTTGATACCAGCCCATTTACAGAAGAAAGGGTTCTGAAAGAACTCTTAAAACTGAAGGTGGACAAAGCAATGGAGCCTGATGGGATTCATCCCAGAATTCTAAAAGAACTAAGAGTAGAACTAGTGACACCACTGACTACCCTCTTTAACAAATCATGGGAGGATGGGGTGGTACCCGAGGACTGGAGAAGGGCAGATGTGATTCCCCTTCACAAAAGTGGGAGCAAGGCAGAAGCAGAAAACTACAGACCTGTTAGTTTAACCTCAGTGGTAGGGAAAATGAGTGGAATCACTTCTGAAGGAAAGAATTGTTGAGTATCTAGAGGCCAGAGGGCTCAGGACCCAAAGCAGCATGGATTCACAGCGGGAAGGTCATGCCAGACAAATCTGATAGATTTCTTTGACTGGGTGACCAAAGTAGTAGATCAGGGAGGGGCTGTGGACATGGCCTACCTAGACTTTAGCAAGGCATTTGACACAGTCCCACACAAAAGATTAATATACAAGTTAGCCAGCCTGGGAGTGGGTCCCAAGATGACAGCCTGGGTAAAGAATTGGCTGGAGAATAGGACACAGAGAGTAATAGTAAATGGAGTCCACTCTGAAGAAAGGGGGGTTACTAGTGAGGTACCACAGGGTTCAGTATTAGGACCAGTCCTCTTCAATGTCTTTATAAGCGACATTGCAGAGGGACTGGAAGGAAAAGTATGTCTCTTTGCAGATGACACAAAGATCTGCAACAGAGTTGATGCACAAGGTGGGGTGGAAAGGATGAGAAGGGACTTGGCAAGGTTAGAGGAATGGTCAAATGTATGGCAGCTTAGATTCAATGCTAAGAAGTGCAAGGTAATGCACCTGGGAAACAAAAACCCAGGGGAAGAGTACACAATGGGGGGAGATACTAACAACAACAAAAATGGAAAGGGACCTGGGGTTAGTCATATCAGATGACCTAAAGGTGGGCAAACAATGTGAGAGGCAGTAAGGAGGGCTGGGGGGATACTGGGATGCATTGGGAGAGGCATCACCAGCAGAAAACAGGAAGTTATTATCCCTCTGTACAGACAGTTGATGAGACCCCATCTGGAGTACTGCATGCAGTTCTGGAGACTCAATCTCCGCAAGGATATAGACAGGATGGATGCTGTCCAGAGGAGGGCAACTAAAATGGTGCAGGGCCTGAACTGAAGACATATGAAGAGAGACTTAAGGAGCTGAATATGTATGGCCTCGAGAAAGGGGAGAGGGGGACATGATAAAACTTTCAAGTATCTCAGGGAATCAACAAAGTCCAAGAGGGTGGCATCTTTCAAAAAGAGTGTGCAAGAACAAGGGCACAGTTTGAAGATAGAAGGCGGCTCAGAGGTAATTTAAGGAAGTATTTTTTCACAGAGGGGTTGTGGATGCATGGAATGGCCTTCCGGAGGAAGGTTGTGGAGTCAAAAACAGTGGTGGAATTCAAGCATGCATGGGACAGTCATAAGGCAATTCTAGGGGTGGGGTAGGAAGAAGTAGGCTGCTGGTTAACTAGGATCTGCAGCTTATCCAATAGGTAGGGAAATGGGCAGACTGGGTGGGCCAAGCGGTCCTTATCTGCCGTCAAAATCTATGTTCTATGTTTCTATGAAAAGTGCGCCTTCAGGGCAGCTAAAACCCTCACTGCCTCCACCAAAACCAATTAGCCCCAGATTTCAGAGAAAAGATTTCTCTGAAAAGAGAAGTGAATGTTGGTTATGTAAATAAACTGGGCATATTGCCAGACAGTGTCCCAAAAGAATGAGCAATAATACGCAGAATGGTACTAGAAAAGAAGTGGGTTGTTTGTGTGTCCCTGGAAACATGCCTGTGAACATGAGGGAACACATGCACCCAGTCATGGTGAATGGTGTGCAGACGCTGAGGTTAAGGGACACAGGGGCATCCTTGACCTTGGGAAAGGGGGACTGGCAGAGCCTGGTCAGCTGAGCACCCAATAACACGTCACTGTAATGGTACTTCACTGGTAAGGCGAAAACATTGCCCCTCACTAGTGTTCTCCTAGACTGGGATGAAACAGGGGGAACTTTGCAACAGGTGGCTGTAGCTAAAACCTTAGCAGTAGATGTGACCTGGGTAATAACCTCAAACGGGATGGCGTGTGCGGTTACCTGTAGCCAAGTGGCAAGGGAAAATTGTAGTTCCCCGAACCTCAAAGAAGCCATTGTGGAAACCACTGAGAGGCTGGTTCCCCAGCTAGTGTCTCCAGATGGGGAGATTAACGAAAAGGGGGTAGAAATTTCCCCAGTAGCAAGTAACCACACAGCTACAGAGGGTTACTCCAAAGAGGGAGGGGTGACCCATTGTCAGAGAGTTGGGATTGACAGTGATCCTGAGTGCCCTGATGCTAGTGCTAGGGACCCTAGTTTAGCGACTGAAGGGGACCTGTCCCATGCCTTGGGAATGTGTGAGGGGTTTGCAGCTGGTCAGAGAGGTGACCCTAGTTTAGAGAAGCTGAAGGCTTGGGCAGTCTCGGAT
The DNA here is from genome assembly GCA_016271365.2 of Neoceratodus forsteri. NCBI lineage: Eukaryota > Metazoa > Chordata > Ceratodontiformes > Ceratodontidae > Neoceratodus > Neoceratodus forsteri. The sequence continues at coordinate 1,348,843,727 of CM057456.1, read as the reverse complement.
GGTGCACAGGGAGGTGACGGCAGACATAAAGTCTATTGGGAAAATGGACTTATGTATACCGAGGCTGTGCAGACAGAGGGAGGGAGGGGTGCTAGGCAGGTAGCTTGTCATTCCCCAGGGGTATCTTGAGCAGTTTCTCAAGATTGCCCATGATATTCCCTTGTCTGGTCATCTGGGAATCGCACGCACGATACAGCGGTTGGCCCAGAATTTCTACTGGCCTAACTTCACCCAGCAGGTGAAGGAGTATTGCAGGTCTTGTCACCAGTGCCAAGAAATAGGGAAGGCAGGCAAGAAAACCCAAGCCGCCCTGATTCCATTTCCCATAGCGGAGGAGCCATTCCAGAGGGTGGGAATGGATATTGTGGAGCCTTTAAATACCCCCTGCTGCTCAGGGAAGAGATTCATCCTGACTGTGGTGGATTATGCCACCCGGTACCCAGAGGCAGTCGCCCTATCCTCTCTAAGGACAGACAAAGTGGCAGATGCCGTACTTGGGATTTTCTCCCGTGTTGGGTTTCCGCAGGAGGTTATCAGCGATCAAGGGGGTTCCTTCATATCAGACCTGATGAAATGTTTATGGAAGAAGTGTGGGGTGGTGCAGAGATGCACGACACCATATCATCCACAAGCCAGTGGTCTTGTGAAAAGATTCAATGGTACCCTGAATTCAATGCTCCAGGTGTTTGCTGAACAGCATGGGAGGGACTGGGAGAAATACCTTCCCCACCTGTTGTTTGCATACAGGGAGGTGCCCCAAGAGTCGACAGGATTTTCCCCCTTCGAACTCTTGTATGGACGCCAGGTACGTGAGCCCCTAGACTTGATCCGGGAGGACTAAGAAACAAGCACGCCACCCAGGGAACTCCCATAGTGGATTATGTCCTTTGGTGTAGGGAAAGGCTGAAGAAGCTTATGGGGACAGCCCAGAGTAACCTGGCAGCTGCCCAACAGAAACAAAAAGTGTGGTACAACCGCAGAGCCAGAGCTCGCTCGTACATGGTGGGTCTGGAAGTCACGGTCCTTATTCTGGTCTGGAAGGACAAGCTGCAGGCTGAGTTAGCAGGACCGTACAAAGTGGTTAGGAAGGTAAATGACATGAACTACATTGTGGAGTTACCTGACCGAAGACAGACAAAAGGGATGTACCATGTCAACATGATGAAGCCATATGCAAATAGGGCTGACATGGTGTTTGCAGTGTGAAGTCCTGGGGAGGGGACGGACGAAGGAGATCCCGTTCTGGACTTGCTGGAAGAAAGTAAGCGGGAGTCCTCTGTGGAGGCAGTTAAATTGTCTCCCCAGCTGACTCCGGACCAGATCCAGACAGTAAGGGAGGTTTTAGCAGACTTTGCCCCAGTGTTTAGCGCCAAGCCTGGACTAACCCACTTAGTGATGCACGATGTGGAGACGGACACAGACACCCATACGGCGGACAGCATATCGGGTGTCGGAGGCTGTCCAAAAGGACATTAGTAGGGAAGTGGAGGAGATGCTGGATTTAGAGGTAATCCAGAGATCCCATCGCCCCTGGGCCTCACCTGCAGTCCTTGTGCCTAAGCCAGATGGCTCTACTCGTTTCTGTGTGGACTATCATGTACTGAATGCAGTCACGAAGTCAGACGCCCACCCGATGTCCCGGACGGACGAACACCTGGATAAGTTGGGAAGGGCGACCTACCCTACTACCATTGACATGACAAAGGGGTATTGGCAGGTACATTTGACAGACAGAGCTAGGGAGAGGTCAGCCTTCACCACTCCGATAGGCTTATTTGAGTTTAAAGTAATGCCTTTTGGAATGAAGAACACCCCGGCCACTTTCCAAAGGTTGGTGAACCAGGTGATAAATGGTGCTGAGGAGTATGCTGTGGCGTACCTGGATGACATTGCCATCTTTTGTACAAGCTGAGAGGAACACCTATCCCACCTTAGGGAAGTGCTGGGCAGAATACAGAGGGCTGGGCTCACTGTCAAAGCCAAGAAGTGCCAGGTGGCCATGGGAGAGGTGGCATAACTCGGGCATGTGGTAGGCCGGGGACAGCTCCATCCTAACTAAATAAAGATAGAGGTAATCAGGGCGTGGCCCAGACCAGAAACACAGAAGCAGGTCAGGAGTTTTCTAGGGACAGCAGGATACTACAGAAAATTTGTACCGAATTACAGTGCCCTGGCTGCTCCCCATCTGACCTGACAAAGAAAAGGATGCCCAGGAAAATTATCTGGGGCCCAGCCTATGAGGAAGCCTTTTCCGAACTAAAGGAGGCACTGTGCAGTGCTCCTGTTTTGACAAGTCCTGACTATAGCAAACCCTTTATAGTTCAGACTGATGCCTAAGATGTGGGTATTAGGGCAGTACAGAGTCGGACATCCAGCCAAGGGATGGATCACCCAGTAGTGTACCTGAGTAGGAAGTTACTTCCCAGGGAGCAGGCATACTCCACTGTGGAAAAAGAATGTCTTGCCATAGTGTGGGCCCTAAAGATGTTGGAGCCATACTTGTATGGGCAGCATTTTGTGGTATAGATTGACCACAACCCCCTGGTTTGGTTGACGCAGATGGGAAAGAACAATGGTAGATTGCTAAGATATAGTCTTGCTTTGCAAGGGTATGATATGACAATTGTACATAGAGCTGGAGGCAGAAACCAGGACTCCGATGGTCTGTCTCGTGTGTATGAGGAGTGAACTGATTTGGTAAGCTCATCCCATGCCGGGGGTAGAGCCCCCAAATTTAGTCTCGGTGGGGAGGATTGTGACATGTGGACAGCCAGTACAGTATGATTTTTTGTAATATAAAAATGTGTTATGGACTGTCTCTCATGAGAGATGCTGAGACAGCTTGTAAGATGAGACACACACGCACACAGGTTTTAGATACAAGGTGCTACCTGGAAGGCCAGAAGCTAATTACAGACTAGAACAGGCCTTAATCAAGAATCTCCTGTTTTTCTAGTTTCAAGTTTAAATTTTATTTGTCCGGTCAAGGACCATTACAAACATTTATAAATAAAAATTATAATCAGTAAAAAATACATCTGCATAATTTTATACACTTTCTTAAATAAAATACATATTTGCTTTAACAACATTCTCCCCACCTTGATACTAGCCATATTACAATTCCATACGATCTAACTTGTTACTATAAAATAAAATATGAGGTAAGCGACTACCCTGTTTGTACTATACACCTCCTCTTGGTAAAAAATCATCGACCTCCCTAAAGCAATTTACATTTATTTAGAAATAGAAATAATAATAATGATAATAAAATCCCTATCAATATTCCACGTAAGTCTTTAAATATATAAAATTTTAACAAAAAAATAACATGCGTTGACCATTACCTTCATTCATATTTATATTTTTTCCACTACTACTTTGCTTTTGATCCTCCTTCGAATATTTACAATATTTACCAAATATCTTGCAGTGGACTTGATAATTATTTCATTGTTTGTAGTAAACAATATTTTCAGTAAGAGATCCTGATCATCAGATAAAATTGTTTTACAAATTGGTGCAATCCATTTGTTTCTGGGCTTCTTGTACCACTGACACAAAATGACATGTTTTAAATTTTCATAGCTTGTTCTTGAACAGGAACATAGTTTGGCATCTGTGTTTCAAACAACATGAAGTCTTGCTGTATTCTGACAGTAGCAGTGAGTCCCAACCTTCGAACTGCCGCGGAGATGAGAGTTAACTTTCCATGCCAGGCATGGAACGCTGAGCTCAAGCTCGGTTGAGACTCTGTCTGTTGCTGTTTAAACTCAAACCGTCAGATTCTTTACTCCGCCTCACTGAACAGTCGCTCCGGAGATTTCTCCTGCGCGGTTCAATTGTCGGTTAAATACCACTTTTCTCGGTTTTCGACCGAATTTAAACCGTAACCTGTCGGTTCAGTCTCTGTCTGTGGTATTTGTGAGTACTAGATAGGTTATATTTTGTTCTATTCTGTGTGGAACTTGTAAACGGTTCATCAGTTCGGTTTGAACCGATCGAGTTGTTTAAAAAATCTTAATTTGTACTTTCAGAGTGTGGTTACCGGCTCTTATCAGTTCTAAAAAACAACCGGATTTTATTACGTTTTTTTCCACGACCCGTGACACGGTCAGGAACCGATAAGAGGGTCTTGCCTGGCAGATTGCCATAAAAGGGTGAGTTTGGTTAGGACTGGCACAATGTCTGAGAAACCCAAAAGAAAAAACGGGCCCAGCGGGTTTCAACACTGTAGTGTGTGTGGAAGTCTTTGCCAAGGCTGACCCCCACACCACCTGTGTTTATTGTCTGGGGTTTGACCACCTCAATGTAGACTGCCAGATTTGTAATTATTTCCCTACAGCTACCCTAGAAAAGAGAGTTGGTAGGCTCAGGGAAAGGGAGGCCAAAAAGTCAGCTGAACGGATGGCCAGCCGGTTCGGTTCAAACCGAACCAGAAGAGTGCCCTCTGACCAGGGCAAGACTTCTTGAACAAGAGAGCCAATTCTGAGAATCGGTTCGGCTAAAAGAACTAGAAAAAGAAATCAGCTGGTGTGGAGCCAAAACTTTTCTCCAACCGCTGAAGAAATAACCAAGCGATCAAAATTATTGCAATCTTTCCCGGTTCCGACCAAACGGCACCGCCCATCAGGCAGGCGCTTGGTTGGCGTTCTCCAGTTCAAAGTGTGATTTAGAGAATTTTATGAACCAGAGGAGGAGGAAGAGGAGTATGAGGAAAGTGAATGTGGTTTTGAAAGTCTGGATGTGCCTATTGACCGGACATCTCCCAGACAGACCTTCAGGTGTCTCCTCCTAGGCTTTCTGGGTCCCCTCCATTTCATGTTTTATAAAAAGTTGCTGAAACCCTCCAGCTTCCTATGGAAGAAGCTGTGGATGACCAGGAGGAACCTGACTATGTAGAAATGATGGATATCCCAGAGTCTAGGAGGCTGTCTATTCCCTTGCACAAATCTTTCGAGAAACAGACATTTAAGATTTTAAAGACTCCTAACACTATACCTCCTGTGGATAAAAGAATGGACAAGAGGTATACATTGTCAGGCTCAGACACGGAGTTCCTTACACAACAATGCAGCCATGTAGTGCAGGCTGCAGCCTGTGATAAGGCAAACATTCCCTTGGCTTCACACCCCCCGGACAAGGACTCCAGGAGGATTGATGCCATGGCAAAGAAACAGTACATCGCAGCATCCTTGGGACTCAGACAGGCCAATTATATGGTCTATACTGCTAGGTATCAAAAATCCAGATGGGACATTGTTATGGCTTTAGCAAAACAGGTCCCTGGCCGGCTTGCCAAGGAGCTGGAGCAGGTGGCTGCTGATGGTATTGAGGCATCCAAAGTGCAATTCCATGCTGCAGTGGACTCCAATGATGTGTCATCTAGAGTCATGGCTACATCTGTGGCACTCGAAGAATGGCTTGGCTCAGATGTACTAGCCTGTCATAGGATACCCAGACTAAGGCCATGGATTTTCCTGTTGTGGGTAATTCTCTGTTTGGGAGCAGACAAGGAATTACATGAAAAAATGGATGAGTATGAGGACCACCTATAGGGTGCACAGGCCAAGGAAAGGCAGGCCACTCCTCAAAGGCAGCTTTCCAGGGGCAGGGGCAGGCCTTTCCATGGGCCTTTTGCCAAGCCAAGGCCTCCTCTTCTGCTTATGCCCAGAGGGGGTTCTTTAGAGGGAGAGGCAGACGGGGTACAAGCAGGCCTGCTTCCACCCCTCAGCCCAAAGCCCCTGCCAAACAGGCACCCTGATGGGGTTGCCAGGGCCGATTCTCAACTACCTGTAGGGGGCAGGCTGGCTTACTTTGTCCAGGACTGGTCTCTGACATCAGACAAATGGGTCCTAGAAGTAGTAAGCCAGGGACTGGTTCTCAGCTTCAAAAAGTTTCCAAAGATGAGAACCAGATCCTTTCCACCTGCAAATCCTTCAGAGACACTTGCCTTAGAGGCAGAGGTCTCTTCCTCCTAGCTCTCAGAGCTGTGGAAGGGTTCCACCCTACATCAGGGCAAAGGTTGTACTCCAGGTACTCCCTTACCCCAAAAAGACAGGAGAATGGCGGCCCATCCTGGATCTCAGATACTTAAACAAGCACCTTTTAAAACCAAAATTCAAAATGGTGACTCTGAGAATTATTCTACCCTCTCTAAGGCCAGGGACTGGCTAGTGTCCCTGAACTCAAGGATGCCTACTTCCATATTCTCATCAAGCTCCATAGAAAGTACCTCCAGGTTCGGGCTGCCCTCAGGCCATTACCAGTTCAGAGCAATGCCCTTTGGCCTGACCTCTGCTCCAAGGGTATTCACAAAATGCCTGGCAGTTGTAGTTGCTTCTCTAAGAAGGCAAAGGATTGCCATCTTCCCTTACCTGGACGACTGGCTCATAGTAGACCAGTCCCCAGACCAAGTCAAGTTACACTTACAGATAACTCAGCAACTTCTCACTTCTTTGGGTTTCCTTCTGAATCTTTCGAAGTCAGTTCTAGAGCCTGTTCAGCTCCTCACCTTCATAGGTGCAGAGCTAGACACAGAAAAGGCCAGAGCTTTCCTTCCCCTGGACAGGGCAAGGACCATTGTCTCTCTGGCCTCCTCATTCACCCTGCAGGTGTCTCAACCAGCAAGGCATTTTCTACAGCTCCTGGGGCACATAGCTGCTTCTACAGCAGTAGTGCAGGGAGCAAGATTTCAGATGAGGGACATTCAGTTCCATTTGAGAGCCTTCTGGTCTCAAAGGAAGGACCCTCTGACCAAATTGATCCTAGTAACTCGAACCCTGATACAGGCCCTACAGTGGTGGCAGGATCAGAACAATCTGAGACAAGGGGTTCCCTTTGTCACTCAGTCTCACTCTTTAATCCTTACTACAGATGCCTTCCTCTTGGGGTAGGGGGCTCACATGGGCTACCTGACCACCCAGGGGTTGTGGTCCCCTCAGGAATCTCTGCTTCACATCAATCTGTTGGAACTCAGAGCAGTATTTCTAGCACTTCAAGCTTTTTCCAAATCTGTTCAGAACAAAGTTATCCAGGTCAGAACAGACAAGACCACCACAATGTGGTACATCAACAAGCAAGGAGGCACTCAGTCTACGGCCTTGTGCACTGAAGCAATGAAGTGGTGGTCTCTGGCTTACTCCCTGAACACTTCCCTCACAGCAGTTCACCTCCCAGGCAAGGACAATGTCCTGGCAGATGCTCTCAGCAGGATATCCCAGGGCCATCACGAATGTTCACTGGACCCCCTGGTCTTGGAGGTGATATTTTCCAGATGGGGCACCCCGCAGATAGATCTTTTTGCAGCCCCAGACAATCACAACTTCCCTTTTTGCTGCAGGCCCCAGTGTTGGGCTCAGTCCCCTGGATGCCCTAGTTCTCAGTTGGGAAGGAAGTTCCTGTATGCTTTCCCCCCTTCCCTCTCCTGTTCAAAGTGCTAGTCAAAATCAGATCTCAACCATGCAAGATGATCCTGATTGCTCCAGACTGGGCCAGACAGCCCTGGTATCTACTCCTTCTGTCCTGAGCAGTCCATCTTCCCCTGTGTCTTCCCAGGAATTACAACCTGTTAACCTGTGCTCAGGGGAGAGTTTGGTACCTGAACCTCAAATCTCTCAATCTCAAGGCCTGGATCTTGAAGAGTTAGAGTTTGCTGATTTACACCTCTCCCAAGGTGTAATGGATATTCTAAAGGCTTCTAGGAAACCTTCCACCAGGGCTACTTATAATTCCAAATGGAAAAGATTTTCCATATGGTGCTCTGGGAAGCATATTTCCCAGAGTCTGCTGATCTGCCTACAGTCCTTGATTATATGGTCCATTTAAATAGCTTGGGGCTGAGACCAGCTACACTGAAGGTGCACCTGGCAGCTGTTTCTGCTTTTATTTCAGCAGGTAACCCCTCTTCTCTTTTAGCTCACCCTGTATTCTCCAAGTTTTTCAAGGGATTGCTTCACACCAACCCTCCATTCAGGGACCCTGCCCCTGCTTGGGACCTCAATGTTTGCATTGCTCAGCTTATGCAACCCCCTTTTGAGCCTTTGTCTTCAGCAGAGCTTAAGTACTTGACTATGTTTCTGGTAGCCATCACTTCTGCCAGACGCATAAGTGAATTACAAGCTTTGTCAGTGGAGCCTGATTTTATCTCCTTTCATAGAGATAAGGTGGTCCTCAGGACTAACAGGAAGTTTTTGCTTAAGGTGGTTTCAGATTTCCACCTTAATCAATCTGTGTCTCTTCCTGTGTACTTCACTGACCATTCTTCCTCTGGCGAGAGGAGGCTGCACAGTTTAGATGTGAAAAGGCCATTAGCTACTACATAGAGCGTCCCAAGGGTCACAGGTTTGACTCCCTCCAACTGTTCCTCATTTATGTTGAGGTTGGTAAAGGGAAACCTGCCACTAAAAGATCCATTGCCAGGTGGATTGTTTCTTGTATCCAATTCTGTTATGAAAAACTGGGTAAGGTTCCATCCTGAAGCCTGAGGGCTCACTCTACCAGAGGTACAGCTGCTTCCCTGGCTGCTGCCAGGGACATTCCTATTCTAGAGATATGTCAAGCAGCTACCTGGAAAACAGTTCACACTTTTACCAAGCATTACTCCCTGGATATCCAGGCTAGGAGTGATGCTCGGTTTGGCACAGCTGTGCTTCAGAGCCTATTTCCTAAGTAGGTTCTGTCCCTCCTCCATGGAGGTACTGCTTTGTAGTCTGCCACTGTCAGAATACAGCAGGACTTCATGTTGTTTGAAGAAAAAATTACTCACCTTAGTAATGTTGTTTCTTCTAATGGAGTCTTGCTGTATTCTGACCTCCCCCCTGCCTGCCCCTCTCAGAACCTCTGTATCTTCCTGGACATAAGTCTCCACCACTCATTCACACTAGTGGGATTAGTGCCGGAGGCACTAAGACCCATCGGGAACAAACTTTTTGCTGGAGGGGTTAGTAGCAGAGGCATGTGCCGTGTCATGACTCGGCGGTAATGACCATTGTGACGACCATCCAAGCACGCCTCAGTTCCTTTTTTCCGCCCGTCGAGTGCGCTTCAGTGACGGCGTCGCTCGCCTGTCGAGTCAAACTTCCAAACTATTTATGGTTTCAGTTTGTTTTTGTAACTTTATCACACGATAAGTAGTATGGCAATTTTATTCTATTTTAGATTAATTTTCTAATATTTCAATTTACTTGAAGAAGTCTCTCGGCCTACTGGGCGGAGTCGACCATGAGCTGGTCAGGTGGCGGTGGAGACTTAGTATAACTTATTCAGTCAGCGGGCTGGGTCCGGTCAGCCTCCTTCTCCTCAGCGGGGGTTCCGACAACGGTCAGTCCGATGCCGGAGGGATGGGCGGTCCCCAGCAGGCATAAAATAAGCGGTCGCATTCTGGCACCGTTCGGCCTCGAGCTCTTCTTGCCCACAGGTCAAAGAAGGCATCACTCGAAGTCGCCCTCTGGGTATGTCTGCGGCGTCAGCGCTGGTTATCGTTGCTAGTTGCGGTCTCCTTCTTGAATCGCCAACTTCCGATGTCGTCGTCCTCGACATGGGCCCCTCCGCCTATAGGTGGGACTCCAGATGAGCAGTTTCATCAGTGGGCGCTCTTATGGACAATGGGCTCGGGGTTGGTTCTTCTGCCTGGCTCGGTTGCCTCGGAGCCCCGGGCCCCTCCGGCGATCAGGTAGGCGGTTGGACCTTCCTGAGTCGCGTGGCGCCTTCTGCCCGGTGCCAGCGACTCCGTTAGCAGTGTTCCCCCCTCACATGGCTGCGGCGCGGGGCCTCACCGATGCCCTTATCTCCTGGTTTTTCCTTCTCTAGCTTTCCAGGTTCCAAGGGCTCTTCCAGCGCCTTCCATGAGAGTCTGTTGTATCGGCGCCGTTTGAGTGCCCTGTTAGATCTTGCGGGCGCCGTCCGCGAGATCTCGCGTCGCCGCCCGGTGGTGCCGTTGGATAGAGGCGGCGCCGTTGGCGTCGTCGCCATGGCATGTCAGCGGCATCATCCAGCGGCGCCGCCAGAAGCGCTGCGAGGGCCGCGTGCCTCTTCAGCACCGTGCGCCTCCTCGGTGCCGTCTTCCAGCCCGTTTTCCGTCTCGGCGCCCGGCAGCCGCAGGGGAGCTCTCCTTGTTTTCTGCTATTTCCTCCTCTCCTAATTTTCACTCCTTTCCTGTCCAAACAGTCCTTTCTGGACCATCAGGAGATGATGTTGAGCCTGACCAGACCTCGGTTGGGTGATGAAGTGGAGAAACAGGATCTTTCTTTGCTACAGAGCCTGTAATTGAGGACCTGTCCTTTAAGTCTCTGTTGAAGAACCTGGGATCCTCTTTCTCTCAGACTACAGACATCGATCCTGGGAAGATATTAAGACTCCAGTATCTTCATGCTTGGAGATCCCTACTGGTTTGACTCCTCGATCCAGCCTTCCTTGAGGCAGCTGTCTCAAATGGTATGGAATAATCCTGCTCTTATTCCCTCAGTGGCTAAATCCATTGATAAAGTATTCAGCTCCCAAGGATAGTCCCATTTTGGCATCCCAAGCCTTTGCGGATCCTATTGTAGTCCTGGCAGAGAATGACAAGGTCGTTCTTCCTCAAACTACTACAGCTCGACCTATTAACAAAGAGTCTCGTAAGATTGATACATTAGGTAAGAGAGTCTTTGCTGCCTCCACTCTGAAGTATCGTGTTACCAGTTATCAAGGCTATTTTCTCAGTATGAGTATATCCTGTGGCACTCTATGAAAAGAATGGTTGAAGCTCTTCCAGATTCGGATTCAAGTCAGAGCTTCTTCGACCGTTATTAAGTTATTGGGTCCAATAACCAACAGGTCAAAGCCGCCATAGGCGCTTGACATTGCTCCTCGCTCAGCAGCCAGCGGGATTTGTACTCTGCGCCATTCCGGCTGCGTGCTTCTGGCTTCACGAATGATGCTCAGCAGCAGGTGATGGCGCTGCCTTTTGATGGCTCCTTTCTTTTTGGCCCTCAGGTGGAGCAGCTCATGAGGCCACTCAGAAGACCAGATCGGCCATTGCTGGCCAGACCTCCGCCTCGCCCCTCTCGGGGCATGTGAACAGACGTCAGTTTCATAGTCGTCAGTGCTGGCGAGGGCAGAGGTAGGCTTCCATAAAAAGCCAACCTGCCCAGCCTCAGAAAGGCGTGGCAAGCGCATGAGGCCTAAAAGCTCCCAGCGCTACCTTATAGTCGTTGGCCCAAAGTTCCATCCACTCTGCCCGAGGTGGAACTTCTCCTCCGATGGGAGTGCGTCTGATGTGCTCTACAACCAGTGAAGTCCATAACTTTGGACAAATGGGTCCTTCGGATAATTAGCGAGGTTATTCTCTCAATTTCTTGAAACCCCGAATTGTCCTCCCAGGCAACAACCAGGTTGTCGGCCTCTCAGTCGAACCTCCTCACGCGGAGATCCAGGGCCTTCTGAACAACAGGGCAATAGAACCTGGTGCCCCGCATCTGCGAAACACAGGGTTCTACTCCCATTACTTTCTGGTTCCAAAGAAATCTGGGGGATGCGCCCATTCTAGACCTCAGAAAGTTAAACAAATTCTCCCAGGAGAAAATTCAAGATGATTTCCTAGGTACCCTGTTACCCTTGCTGCATCAACACGACTGGCTGGCCTCTCTGGATATGCAGGATGCTACCAGCATATCCTCGTCCACCCGACCCACCGCAAGTTCCTCAGGTTTGTAGCTTTGGGTCAGCATTATCAGTTCAGAGTCCTGCCCTTTGGGCTATCCTCGGCCTCGTGAGTTTTACAAAAGTGTTGTGCAGTTCTCATGGCGCATCTCAGAAAGTCAGACTCGGTGTTTCCCTACCTGGACGATTGGCTTCAACCAAGCCCTTCCGGCCAAGGGACTTTGGAAGCCGTGCAAGCGACTTCTAAGTCTTCTCACGTCCATGGAGTTCTGCTGAATTTGAAAAATCTCAACTGCAACCCTCCAGAGGCTCCTTTTCATAGGGGCGCTTCTGAGACACCTCTTAATGAGCTTTCCTTCCAGAGGACAGAAGACTCGACATCCTTGAATGGCCCGTTACATCAGGAGAACCAATCGTTACAGCTCTCTCGATGCAACGCATGTTGGGTCTCATGGCGTTCTCGGTCTTCACTGTCCCTCTGGCCCGACTGCACATGAAACCACCAATGGATGCTCTCCACTCCAGTGGTCCCCAACCTCTCACCCCCAGTCTTATCCCATCAAGGTGGCGGGCCCTTGAAGGTCTCTCCACCTGGTGGTCTCAAGAAAGCAATCTCCTGGAAGGATTCCCCTTTGCTCCCCGGATCATCAGATCTCCATCACCACAGACGCGATCACTAATGGGATGGGAGCTCACTGCTCTCCTCCACACTGCAAGGTATGGACTCAATTCAAACTCATCTCCACATAAATGTCCTGGAGATGAGAGCGGTCCTCTATGCAATCCGAAGGCTCTGAAGGATGTCCTTTGTCACAAGAACATTCTCCTTCAAGCGGGCAACAAAGCAGTGATGTATTACATCAACAAGCAAGCGGTGCTCATTCTTATCCCCTTTGCAGGGAAGCAATGAGGGTGTGGGAGTGGTGCTTGGAGCACAAGTCTCTGATTCAAGCGGTTTATCTGCCAGGTATACAAAGCGACCCAGCAGATCACCTCAGCAGAACGGAGGCAGACCCTCACCGAGTGGTCTCTCGATCCAGCCGTAGCTCGGTCCCTGTTCACAAAGAGTGGGGGACTCCAGACCTGACCTTTGCATCCCCACTCAACATAAAACTGCCTCTCTTCTGCTCCAAAATCCAGAGCCTGGCATTTTCTGTCAGGATGCGTTCAGGCTGCGGTGGACAAAAGCGCGCTTTACGCCCCTTTCCACCGCTTCCTCTAATCCAGAGAGTACCCTCAAGTTCGAGTCTCAGGGACCAAGATGATTCTCATTGCTCCTTCCTGGCCTCGGCAACTATGGTTTCCTCTACTCAACAGTATGTTGGCAGCCTCCGAGACCACTTCCTTTGCAAATCAGTCTTTTGACTCAGGGTTCGTTGGTCCATCCCAACCTGAAATCACTTCACCTTCATGCTTGGCTCCTGAAGAGATAAAGTAGATCGGTTCAACGTCTCTGTTAGAGTCTCAGACATCCTTCTGGCTGCTTGGAGGCCAGCCACCAACGTACTCTTCCAAATGGAAGCGTTTTCTCTCTGGTGTCAAAATCTCTTGGAATCCCTTTTCCTGTCCTCCTGGCAAGGTTCTGGGTATCTTTTGGACCTGTCAAACTTAGGTCTTCAGTACTCCACAGTTAAAGTTCACCTTAGTGCCATCTCAGCGTTCCATGAGGCGGTTTCTTCCTTAACTCTGGCTCCAGTTACCTATGGTGAAGAGATTTCTTAAAGATTCTCCATACCAGACCCTGTTAAGCGTCCAGTTGCAGCCTGGGACATTAACCTGGTGCTGGACATGCTCACTGTGAAGCCTTCGAACCCTTAGCTACCTGTGAGCTAAAATTTCTTACCTGGAAGACTGCCTTCCTGGTGGCCATTACCTCAGCCCAGGGTCTCTGAGAATACATGCCTGTTACGGACCCTCCATTATGCTGTATTCCATAAAGACAAGGTAGTTCTCCGTACTCATCCTAAATTTCTTCCCAAGGTTGTGTCAGAATTCCATCTAAACCAACCTCTGGTACTTCCGCTTACTTCGCTAATTTCCAAAATGAAGAGGAACTAGCTCTTCATTCCTTGGATGTTAAGAGAGCCTTGCAGGTTCTATTTAGATAGAACCAAGGATGTTCATAAGACTCAGCAACTGTTCGTTTCTTTCAGCGACACCGGCTGGGTCAACCTGTCGCTATTAGATGCATCTCTTCATGGTTAGTGGCATGCCTTCGTCATTGCTATTCCATGGCTCAGGATTAAATTAGAAGGTAGAGTGTCACAGCTCTCACTCTGCTAGGCGATCGCGGCATCCCTAACGAAATGCGCAATGTTCCAATTGCAGATATGCTTTAACGCCGCCACCTGGAGCTCAGTGCATGCACGTTAAGCACTATGCACTGGATGTTCATGCTAGGCGACATTCCGCATTAAGCAGAACTGTCTAATGGGCTTCTATCTTAGGCAACGTGAGCTCTGGCTCTCCTGCCGCCCTTTGGGGATTATCAGCTTGGTACTCTCACTAGTGTGAATGAGTGGTGGAGACTTATGTCCAGGAAGATAGGAAAGGTGCGTACCTACCGTAATTCTTGATCTTCTTGGGCAGTCTCCACCGCTCGTCCCTGCATCCCACCCTCTCCCCAGAGCTCACCGCTGTATTGGTCTTCACTCCCTCAAATCTTTAGGGCGTGAGGACTTCTTTGCTGACCCTTCTTACCGGGTCATATGGACTATCTTATGTCCGTTTTTAATGTTGGGTTTACTCTTTCGTTAGTTGCGCTGCACCTCCTTGGTAAAAAAGGTACTGAGGCGGTTGGAGGGTGCGTCGCCGAGATGGTCATTACCGCTCGAGCCGCTGCTCGCGGCGCCGTGTCTCGCGCCGCCGTCTCTCGCGCCGACCCTCCAGCAAAAAGTTTGCTCCCGATGGGTCTTAGTGCCTCCGGCGCTAATCCCACTAGTGTGAATGAGTGGTGGAGACTCGTCCAAGAAGATCAAGAATTACGGTAGGTACGTAATTTTCCTTTTTGGGATGTGGGTGGGCAGTGCAGTGTTGGCACTCATTAGGTGCCCACCTTGTTGTTTTCACCCCCTTTTTTCTTGGGGTGAGTTGGTGTTGTGTTTTTCATTTTTTGGGCCTCCTGACTTGAGTCTTTGTTTTGGGATCAAAAAATGTGTTTTATGTTTAGTAGCCAGTTGGCTAGTGTAGGTTTACAGCTTCCACACAGGAACTTAGTGAGTTTAGCTCGTAAAGATCTGATGGTTTGAGTTTAAACAGCAACAAACAGAGTCTCAACCGAGCTCGAGCTCAGCGTTCCATGCCTGGCATGGAAAGTTAACTCTTTCATCTCCGGGGCAGTTCGAAGGTTGGGACTCACTGCTACTGTCAGAATACAGCAAGACTCCATTAGAAGAAACAAAGGCGAGTAATTTTTTCTTCTCCCCCCCTGTATCTTGCTTCCATATTATTACTGGGGAACAGTTCTAGCTTATATATTGTATACAAATTTCTTTGATTTGGGTCAGTAAGAATTTCATAATGATGTCTAAAAAATGATTGATATCATTTATTCTAAACCAGGGAGAAATTCTTAACTTGGAAATGTTTTCCAAATCCTTCAGTTTATATAAATCCAGTAATCTGGTAGTGATACAGGGTTGATAACTAAGACCTATTGTAATACCTTTCTCCACATTTTTCCTTAGAGAATCCAAACCTATGTCCTGTAAAATTTTATATACGGATTTTAGCCAGCTGCATTTTAAGTGACCAAGGTTTAACCAGTTAAGTTTTTCTTTCAAACAGCAGTAGGTTAATGTATGCATTTTATGATGTTGAATTGTTATCCAATAATTAACTTTTTTAGCTGCAAAATATGCACCTAAAGATACCATACCCAATTCTGCCCTTATAATGTATATGGGAACCGACTTTCCTAACCCTAAGCTTGATCAGAATATTTTATTTATTGGGATTTCAATTTTATTTACCTCTCTTGGTTGCCAGATTTCCCCATTGAATAATGCCTGTGCATTATACTTCACCTCAATAGCTTTAATAAGGGGTTTTATTGAATTCCCTCCATAATTTTTATTAAACCTATATAATGAATTTGCTGTTTTTTTAAGGTTTAAAATTGGCTTATCTGTATGTTTTACCCATTTCCCATCGTCCGAAAATTGAAGTCCTAAATATTTATATTCTTTAACTTTGTCCAGTATTTTTTCCCCAGTCTTCCATTTAAATGAACAGCTTTTGACTCCGAAAGATATAACTTGACTTTTTGTGTCATTAATTTGTAGATCGTATTCTTTCGAAAAATTATCCGAGATATTCAACTTAGTTTGTAGACCTGATCGAGTTAGTGAAAATAACTCCAAATCATCTGCATAAGCAAGAGAGGCACAATTTTGCCCTAATATTTTTGGAGAATCTGTTTCCGATTCCTCCAGTTTATTTAACAATACATCGATGTAGATGCTAAACAAGGTTGGTGCCAAAACACAACCCTGTTTAACACCCTTATTTGTCGGAAAAGGATCAGAAAGTTGACCTTTTCTACCAATTTTCACTTGTGCCCAAGTGGGGAATAAAGTTCTCTGATAATAGCAATTATCCCTTGTGAGATTCCTTTTTTTCTCATAATTTCCCATAACTTATTACGGGATATAGTATCAAAAGCGGTACTGAAATCTATAAAAGCCACATAAAGTTTTTGTTTCCTTAGTGTGACATATTTTTCAAGTAAGTGCCAAATCACAAAAGAGTTATCAGTAGTGGAATAATCTGGTCTAAATCCTGCTTGAGCCTCTCATAAATCCTCTGTATTGGACGTCTGATCTGTTAACTGATTTAAGATCAGCCTGGCAAATATTTTGCCTACGTGATCTAAAAGAGAGATTGGTCTATACATTGCTGGATCAGACCTATTGCCTTTTTCATATATTGAAATTATTATTGCACCTTTCCAAGATACTGGTAGACGTAATTCTCTACTACATACATTAAATAATACTGTAAGAAGCTTGGCCCATATCACCAGAGACTTTAAATAAACCTCCGAGGGAATTTGATCTGGCCCTGGAGCTTTATTCAGTTTTAACAATGCAATTGCCTGAAGAACCTCCTCAAAATTGAAAGGAATAAATTGGATTGCATTATAATTTAAACTTGTCCAAGAATTGTCACACACACTACTAAAAAATGTCTTTGAATAATAAAGAGTCCAAGACTCCATTGTAATGTATGTGTCGATTTCAAATCTAACTTTATTTGAACCCTTCACTACTAGGAGCCAAAATGATATGTAATCTTTTTGATTTAAAACCCTTAACATCTCTTGCCATTGCTTCTGTTGGAAAACATTATTTTGTTAAGTAAAAAAACTTTATATTTTTCTCTTTGTTTATTTAAGTCTTTAAAAGTAAGAGCATTCTTTTGTAACTTGACACCTCTTAAAATGTTAAAGTATCTTTTTTTCTTTTCGGCATTCTTTATCAAACCAAGTCTTTGGTACTATATCCCGTCTAATTTGTTTTTTATATGGTGTGCTTAATAGTATTTTGATTTCTTTCAAACATTCAGTAACATGCTGAATAATAGTTTCACTATCATAAATGAATTTTAATGCATTATCCAATCTGTCTCTTATTAAATTATGTATCTGATCAGCTACCATATAATTCCAGATAATTTTGTTATGATGTTTCTCTGCTGTCTGTGACTGAATATGATTTTCATCAGAGCCATTAATCAATTGTTTGGAAAATAACACTGATGGAAAATGATCACCATCCACTTTGTAATTATTAAATTTTTCCATAGGGACACATCCCCATTCCAAAAACAATAATCAATTAAAGATGGCCCCCTTGCTGAAAAATGAGAATACTTGCCTTTTTTGTCGCCTGGTAGGCGACCATTTAGTGGTACTAAGTTAAATATATCTAAGATCTTAATTAAGTTCTTTCCCAACCTATTAGTTCTAATGTCTTTCGAACTCCTCACATAATTAATAGAGTCTTTATAAACCCAATGTGGTATTCTCTATCAGCATAACCATTATAGCTGCCTATTCTGGCATTAAAGTCACCACACAGTAGGAGTTCATCAAAATCAGAGAATACCCAGCTTTTATGAAGCATATCTTCTAATTGAGCCCATATCAAGTGATTATAATATTTGGAATTTGGGGGAGGGATATAAACATTTGCTAAACAGAATAAAAATCCTTTCCTTTTAACTTGTAAAATCAAAGTATTTTTATTAGAGCATATTAGTTTTACTTCTGTATTTCGCTCTATTTTGATCCAAGTAATTAACCCATCTTCTAACCTTCTTTTTCCTGTTTTTTTTATTCCCACTTGAGTGAAACATACTGTAACCAGTTAGGCAGATATCTGAGTTTTTACAATGCCATGCTTCCTGAAGGCAAATTATGTCAAAATTTAATATAAATTCCATCCATTCACTATCTGCTAGTTTATTTGTTAGACCAGAGATATTCCATGAAACCAGCCCTAACTTATTGTTAGAGTTCCATCCAGAGGAATGATGTAGTTTATGCAGTCAATCATCACAAGATGCTAATTCTAGAAATTTGGTAGATGTTGCTATACTGTATGTTATTGCTGAAATTTTTGTTTCTCTGATTGATTATTTTATCAAGCTTTTATTATTTCCTTGTGAAACATTTCTAGCAACATTTGTTGAATTTTCATCATTATCCATCACCAAATGTAACCCCAAGGAATCCAACAAGGCCAAATTACTAACTAATTTGTTATATAAATGTGTTTGTTTGACTGATAGAATAATTGTATCACAATATGAATCCCCTTTCTTTCTTGCTACCTGTAATGATTTAAAATCCTCCATTAGGGCTGTTTTTCTAAGTTAAATATAGCTTTAACTGCTAAGAGGGAAATCAGTATCCATTTTATAACGTTTCAAAGAGGAAAACTAGGTTTAGCACACTGGTGCAAAATCATAAATGCTTTGATGTCTGTGTGAGAGTGAGTACTGCTCATAGATGAAAGGAAATTTGCAGACTTGATTGGGGAAGTCACATGGGGAAAGGAGTTTCTGCTGATGTAACCTTAATTCACTTTCCTTCTAAAATAATAAAACTTCATGGGTGTATGATTTTTAATAAACAGAGGAGGAGCTAGGTGACCTCACACAAAGGGGCTGTCAAAGACAGTTTTTTTTAAACAGTATTCTGTTTTCCTTCAGATACACTTTTATCTACACTCTGACAAAGAAACATCTTTGAGCACTGTAAGCAGGTATTTAGAGAGAGACAAATCTAAGTACTGTAGTAGGAATTGCACTGTTAAAACCTTGTTCTTTTAAAAGATTGTATGGTTCTTGTGATATATAGTTATGTATTTTATGTTTTACATACTTTTATCTATTTTAGTAAAACTCTATTTTTAGAGCCTACTTGATCTGTCTTTGAATTTCTTTCTTTAACAAGTGAAGTATATATGGTTAAAGCAGACACTGTGCATAAGCTTGAATGGTGATACCAAACTGGAAAAAGGTAAGAGTAATCTGAGGTCTTTATTAGCGTTTTTAAGGGTTCATTTTGTACACCTGGTTAGGTGCCCGTAGGCAAAGATATCTGGCCCCCCGAAGATGGAATTATCTGAGCATGTGCAATGGGTACACTAGCAAGAGTTTCACAGTTTGAAACCCTCCAGAACTGAGACCAAAGGTTGACTCGAACCCACAAAACAGACAGGAGGGTTACCCTGTTTCTGTTAACTGTTCACAAGACTGCGCTCGGAGATTGGCACTTTGTGAGTAGAGGGCTGACCTGCTGAGTGGGTTTGTGACACTCTGTACTCACCCAAAGGTGAAGTATGGTGAAGATTGACACAGATACGATATGAAAATTATGTACCTACCATAATTCCTGATCTTTCTGTGTATCTTCATCATTCATTACAATCCCATCCTCCATCCCCCTGGGGCCTCTGTCTCTGGGTACCCTTCCCTCTGTGTGCTCCCGTTCCCCCCCCCTTCCTTTTCGCTGGTCAGGAGTGGGGTGACCTTGGGCACGCACAGGGATTTTTACCTTCTGACAGGAGGGGAGAGGGATCGGGGGAGAGGGCACTTCTGTCCTCAGTGCCTCGGCTCCACTCCTTTGGGGTGGGAGTTAGTGGTTGCCCTCTCTTCTTTTCTCTTCCTCTAGTCTTCTCTGTTATTGTCCTTAGGGACTCATCCTTCAAATTAATTTAAGAAACTTTTTGTTTCTTACCTCCACGTATGTGGTTTCAGAGGGAGGACAACCCTCTATCCTGTCTTTTCTTCCAGAATAGCCGCTTCTGCTCATGTCGGAGTTTATTGCCAGTGATTCTGTGCCTTGAATTCTGGCATTTCAGCCTATTGGCTACTCCTTCATAGTTCCTATACAAGTAAGTAAGATAGGTCAAAGGTTCAGGGTATGTCTTCCCCCTCCCTATTTCTAGTTTTTCCGTCCCTCCTTCCTTCCCTCTTCTTTCTGCTTCTAGAGATTGGGGCCCCTTCCCAATCCCCTTAGATTTTCTAACTCTCCTTCTGTTCTCTCTGTCGTTTATTTCTCCTTTTAGTTTTTATGTCTTATCCTTTGTCTGTCTCTTAGACTTCCTTGTCCCTCCCTACCAACCCTTTCTTACTCTTCGGCGACTCAGAACTGCCAGGAGGGCAGGGACGACGACATCTAATCCACCAACCCACTGAAGCTCCACGCAGTGCGGCGAGCCTCCAGGGCGGGCGCCACCAAAGGCCGACTTCTCCTCATCCAAAAAAAACTCCCACGGGGTCGTGACCTCCGCCCAGAACCCAAAGGTGAACATACACAGAAAGATCAGGAATTACGGTAGGTACATAATTTTCATTTCCTTGCCTCAGATAAGGAATCGGATTAACCTGTGGGGCAAGCATGCATATGCCTCCTCTACCTTAGGCCTAAGGATTGCCAGCTACCTCTCTCACATGGTGAAATTCCAAAACAGCAATACCAGGAAGGGCAAGGCTGGGACTCAGGCCCTCCCTGATGGTATCCACTCTTGGCTACTTGTGTCTGGTTTTGCTGCTAATGTGCAAAACAAAGTTCTAAATGCTCCTTTCAATGGCACAAAACTTTTTGACCCAGATGTACAGGATATCAAAAGTGACCTACAGGCCTCGGCACAGCCATAAAATCTGTGCACTCCCTCTACCACACTCAGCAGTGTGGTAGGGGGCATTCTTCTTTTCGTAGACAAGTTGCCAGACCAGGCTTGGGCTCTCATCCCCAAGCTAAGCGACGAGCCCAGTCCTCCTTGCCTGCCCCATCATAGACAGGAACCACTACCAAGTGTCCTAGAACCGAGGCCCCTGCTGCTTCAGCAGGTGCTGCCTCAGTCTGACTCCTTGCCAGACACCCCACTTCCTGTGGTCGGAGGCCAGTTCTCCCTCCAACTGAATCAGTGGAGAACCATCACATCACACACCTGGATTCTACAAATCATAGAAAGCCGTCATACCCTTGAGCCAATTCAGCACCCTCCCGACACCCACCAGTTATCCCCCAGCCCGCCTTCCTGTGCTCTGGGAGGAAGTACAGACTTTTTTGCACAAGCAGGCAATAGAACCTGTGCCAGAGAGGTACAGCAACCAAATGTTCTACTCCAGGTTCTTTCTGGTACCCAAAAAGATGGGGGATTTACGGTCCATCCTCAATCTGAAGGATCTCAATCTTTTTGTCCAATATAAAAAGTTCCATGTGGTAACTTTACCAGGACGTCTACCCCTTTTCAAGACCGGGGACTGGCTTTGTTCCCTGGATATGCAGGATGCGTACCTGCACGTAGTAGTTTTCCCTCCTCATAGGAGATTTCTCCGCTTCACTTTCCAAGGGGAACATTATCAGTTCAAGATCTTGCCCTTTGGCTTGTCCTCTGCACCGCGTGTATTTACCAAGTGCTTAGCCTCGGTCACAACAGCCCTTAGAAAGGAGGGCCTGTACATCGTCCAG
Organism: Neoceratodus forsteri; assembly: GCA_016271365.2. Lineage (NCBI taxonomy): Eukaryota > Metazoa > Chordata > Ceratodontiformes > Ceratodontidae > Neoceratodus > Neoceratodus forsteri. The sequence goes on along the minus strand of CM057456.1, from coordinate 1,348,822,099 downwards.
TATCTGGATGATTGGCTTCTCAAAGCCCCATCCAGGGATCAGCTGCTACAGACTCTGGCATGTACTCTCCAGCTGTTCCAAGTCCTGAGCATCACAGTCAACCTGTCAAGTCTGTCCTCATACCGTCTCAAAGATTACAGCATATTGGAGCGATTCTGGACTCCGAGCAGAGGAAAGCGTTCCTTCCCCAGTGCAGAGTGGAATGCCTCATGGCCCAAGGTTAGGAAGTCTCCCGCATTCAGTACATTCTTGCCAGACTGTACCTCAGGCTTATGGGCCTGATGACTGCCGCTGTTCCCACTGTCCAACTAGCCAGGCTCCACATGCATACACTTCAGTGGACCCTCAGGGTGCAGTGGGATCAGTGTCCGGATGAGTTGGACTAGCTAATCTTGGGTTCATCCCCCATCCACAAGGTTCTGCAGTAGTGGATGGACTCCTTGAACCTTCTGCAAGGGGTACCCTGTCAGATTACTACCCCACAACAGATCCTTACTACAGATGCCTCGGGATTCAGTTGGGGGGCTCACCTGGGTACTTTTCAAACCCAGAGCTCCTGGTGCCAGTGGGACTCCGCCCTGCACTTCAGTGTCCTGGAAATAAGAATGGTGCTCTATGCCATGCAGGCCTTACAGGACCATCTGGCCTCATGCCAACTGCTAGTGCAGTTGGACAACCTGATTGTTGTCTGTTGTATCAACAAGCAGGGCGGGACACACTACTATCCCCTCTGCAGGGAGGCCATGTGTGTGTGTGTGTGTGTGTGTGTGTGTGTGGTACTGGACTCTAAAACACAGCATGACACTCTTGGCAGTCCACTTAGCAGGTGCTAAACTGCCTGGCGGACAGCCTAAGCAGCACTCTGTCCAACATGCATGAATGGGAGCTTCTCTCATCCATAGCAGATGATCTTTTCAACAGATGGGGTCATCCAGAGTGGACCTTGTTGCATCCCCACTAAGCATGAAACTGCCCAATTTCTGCTCACTAGATCCAGGGCCTGGAGTTTTCTGGTGAAACGCATTGTCCCTCTCCTGGAGCGGGTGGTTTCTATACACATTCCATCCATTTCCACTGATACAGAAGGTGCTGATCAAGCTGCAGATGGAGGGAGCCACCATGATCCTGGTAGCTCCATTCTGGCCCCATCAGATATGGTTCCCTCTACTTCAGCAGCTGGCGGAGGAGCCTCCACTTCCTCTGCCCCTCTGCAGGAATCTGTTGACCCAGGTTTGGGGGACCCTGATTCATCCCAATCTAAGGTCCCTCCATCTGCATGCGTGGCTCCTGAGAACATAGCCATTGCCAGGTTTGGGGTCTCTAGTAGGGTAGCGGACGTCCTGGTAGCCCCCCCCCATAAACCCTCCACCTGTACCACTTATGCCATGACGTGGAAATGGTTTGCCATTTGGGCTGCCAAACATTCTCTAGACCCCTTCACCTGCCCTATGAAGCATGTCCTGGACTACCTGATTTCCCTGTCTGGCTCAGTTCTCCAGTATTCCTCCCTCAGGGTTCACCTTTCAGCCATTTCTGCCTTTCATGAGCCTGTGGGTGATGGCACAATTGTTCCGCTGGAAGTTTCCCGTACCTTCCTTAGGGGCATCCTGCATCTGAAACCCCCAATCCATTCCCTGGTCCTGGTTTGGGATTTAAATTTAATTTTAGAAAAGTTGACCCAATCTCCTTTTGAACCTATTGCGACTTGCGATTTGCACTTTCTCTCCTGGAAAGCATTGTTTTTAGTTGCAACTACTTCTCCTTGAAGAATTTCAGAACTTCAGGCCCTCTGGTGCGAGGAGCCTTATTTAATTTTTCACAAAGACAGGGTATCTTTGTGCACAAATCCTAAGTTTCTCCTGAAGGTGGTCTCAGAGTTTACACTCAGTCTATTCACCTTCCAGTTTATTTTCCAGAGAGTGCCAGTCCAGGGGAAGCACTGCTCAAAACATTAGATGTGTGCAGAACTTTGAAGTACTATCTGCTTCGGACTAAGGAATCTAGAAAGTCTAAGCAACTTTTTGTTTTATTCACCCCAGGTAGACAAGGCGCTGCTGTTTCTAAGCAATGTTTAGCCAAATGGTTGGCTAATTGCATTGTGTTCTGCTGTAACAAGTATGGCAAAGAGTTGCCTGGTGCTGTGAAAGCTCATTCCACCAAATGGATGGCTACCTCAGTGGCTTGTTTCAAAGGGGTCTCGGCTGCCGATATCTGTGCAGCTGCCACATGGAATACTGTCCACATCTTTACCAAGCACTACAGTTTGGACATTGCCTCAAGAGCATGTGCAGATTTTTGCAGGGCTGTTCTGCAAAGACTCCTGTCTTAAGCTTAGAGTCCTCTGCTAGTCCAGCTCTCAAGGCCTTCTGTATTAAGTTTATGAAGGTCCTTGCCTGGGCCATTTGGTTTAGATCTCGTGCCTTAAGTTTATGGAGATCCAGCCTCCCAGTTTAGCGTTCCTACCTGTCACTGTTTGGGACTCATTTGTATGGTGGTACCTGATGGCTGAGATACTCCTGAAGAAGATAGAACAGTTACGTAAGAACTTACCATAACCGTAGATCTTCGAGGGGATCTCAGCCATCTGGTTTATTTCCCTCCCACCTTCCCCCTGTAAGAGGCTCCTGTTCAGGACATGGCTATTTGCTGTATCCATCTTTTTATTCGGAGCTGGGTCCCTCCAGGGCTCTAGCCTTGCTTCCTTTGTCTCCACAGGGAAATCTAACTGAGGCGGGGCCCACCTGCCTCTTTATAGGGTTTGTGACATCGGATGGCTGGCGGCGTGGACGGCCCGTTGTACTGCTGAAAATCTTTCATTTGGATTCCCCATTCACCAATGGTGATGTTTCTACGGTGGTACCTGATAGCTGAGATCCCCTTGAAGATCTACTGTTACGTTAAGTTCTGACATAACTGTTCTTTACCTTTAGCTAAATGGTTAAAGCTGCTGTCTTTAGGATTTGGGGTCTCCAGTTTGGTTCCCAGCAAGTCTGGACATCGTCTGCTCAGATAGAAGGGACAGATGCAGCACAAATGAATTCTGAAATACACCTGAGTTACTTCTTGCAAAACACTTGCTGCTGTTGTCAGAATCCAGTTATTTCTGCTTTTATGTGTTGGCTTCATTTAACAGTGACACATTTCTAATCAAAAATGATTTTCACAACTCTATAATTTAATACACTACCATTTAATTTTCCAGATCATCATACCAGAGTATCACAAAATGCCTACTGAGTAAGAAAAGGAGAAAATACTGCTGGCCCAGTGGTGCTGAGACACTGGGAAGTGCCTTTTGTCATGCTACGCCAGCAACCCAAGTTTGGAAACAAGCTCAGTTAGCTGGGGGTCGGCCAGGAAGGCGGGGGGGGGCTGGGAGAGGATTGAGTGGCTACCAGGCTGCTTTCCTCTCCCGATTTGGGGTGCCAGGTTGCCACCTGGTGAAGGCCGAGTGTCAGAGCAAATGGTTGCAGGCTGACATAATTGTCGGGAGGGTGGATGGGGAAGTGGGCTGGGAGCATATGTGCGCCTCCACACGCATGCACCCGCCGTAATGCCACAACTCCGGGTCAGGGAAAAAATTATGTCTCCATACCGCTGTATATGACAGCCCCCGACAATTCTGGGTCCTGCTCCGTGTGGATCCCCACTGGCCTGACGATGGGGGGTGGCTGACAGGACTAGAGGTGCCTGGGCTCAGGGCCCAATGAAAGGTGCAAGGTGTTGGTGACGGGGCAAAAAGCTGCATAAAAAAATAAATAAAAGCAAATGTGAATTTGAATCTATGAAGAATAAAGATGCTGAGGAAAAAGTAAAAGCATTATATTACTGAAATTGTTAAAATACAATAATTACTGAAGTGCTGATAAACTAAACTTATCACTTTTACTGCTAGCCAAAATAGAGAGAGATTTATGAAGAGTAAATGTAAGCAACATGCAAAAGGAATGTTTTGAGATTAGATTTAATAAGTAGTGTCACTGTGACGAAAATGAAGTTTATTTGAGACATGAGGAACAACATGGCCAAAAGAATATCTCCCAAAAAAAGGCTGCAGTCACTGGGTGTAGGGAGAAGGCAAAAAGAAGAGAAATGATCAGAAAGAGCAGGAAACAAATAAATAAATGAGGCACAATGCCGGATTTTTGAAAAGTACAGTGTAACTGTACATTTTTGTTAAAACATGACACATCCAGAAGTTACATAGAAACATAGAATTTGACGGCAGATAAGGACCGCTTGGCCCACCCAGTCTGCCCATTTTCCTACCCAACAGATAAGCTGCAGATCCTAGTTAACCAACAGCCACAATGCCAGCGCCCCTGGTTCAGGACTGAACTTCAGTTGGTGGGGGTTGGCCAGGGAAAGGGAAATCAAGTATCCCAGAGGATGTTGTCTTCTTTCGGAGATGTCTGTATGCTGCCACTAGGGTAGCCACAGGTGGTAGTGCAGCAGGAGACACATGGGGCATTGGCTGGGCTTCTTGCAGCAAACTTCCACGTTCGTGCTTGGAGATCGTTATGTGCCAGCATCCTGTGGGAGTGCATAAAGCAGTTGATCAGTCATAACTTTCTTCATGCAAGACCCTGTGGGCCATGTACAAAGCACTAAATCAGTCATAACTTTCTCATGTAAAGCCCTGCCTGAAGCATAAGATGAGTCATAGTTTTCTTTGCACAGGGCCCAGACCTGTAGCTTGAAGCAGCAGACCGACTAGGCACGGACCTGGTCCTGTAACTTGTAGCAGCAGACTTGTGGGCACAGTCCTGGACCTGTATCATGACCTTGGGTCATGAGGGCACGGGCAGGGGGAGGATGAAAAAAAGTGTAAAACCACTTTTCCCTACTTTTGTGGATTTGTAACTCTAACAATACATTAAGTATAGTTTTTTTTTTCAGTGAGTTTCTGTACATTTTGAGAAAATAGACTTGGAACTTGCTTCACATAGGGCCCAAACAGGAGCCCTGACTTGCTTCAGGCCCTGCAATAGGTAGCATGCGCATGAGTCCTAGCTTTCTTGGTGCAGGACCTGCAAGAGATGAGACAAAACCTTCTTACTAGTTTGTTTATGACTTTTAATTATAGTACAGTATGCACGCAGTGGGTTGTTTTGGTCACATGTTTTTCTGTTTTTCAGCTTTAATTTTGTTTGTGTAGGACTTATTACATTTTTCAGGATTGTAATCATGCTTCATCCATTTTATTTGTGTAGAACTTAGAACATTTTTCATCACAGTTTTTGCCATTTGTAATGAACCACGTGTCTGTATGTTTAGCAAATGCTGAATTTGTTAAAATCTGAGCATTTTTTTTTATGAGACAGTCGCTAAACTTTTTTTCTAATTAAAATACTTTAATAATGTTTTCCAAAAGTCAGTTTGTCTTGTTGGACTGCCTTCAGATGAACCATACAACTGTCTACCTTTACAGTTAACTATTTTTTTTTCCAGTTTTAGCTTTCAAAGTTTTTGTTTGTAATTAACTTTGATTCAAGGGCAGAGCTTCGTATTTTTCAGCTTTTTTTTTATTTTTATTTTTTGATCTGCGCATGCACAGACTTTAAAATGGGATTTCCTGAAAATGAAATAAAATGTTGTTTTTAAACCCCTCAAAGGCACGTCTTTGGAGCAAAATCTTAATGAACCTGTAAATTTCATAGTTTATATCAGTGTCATTTTTTTCGCTAGCTATGAGAAAAAAATGTCAAAATTGGGTTTACTGTGCAGAATTTCACAAAGTTATAACTTTCCAACATCCATACTGATATTTTGCCTAACCTACCAAAAGTTAACCCCTTTACCTGGGAAGGTGCCTGCACAATTTCTCAGTCCAAAGGGCTAACATCACCAAGATATAAGCTGTCAAAACTCTCATTTTTGATACAGACACTACCACATCTGTATCAGACAGACAGACGGGAACAGATAGATGAGAAAAAATGACAAGATAGAAGTGATAACTTGGTTCGTTACAGCAGTAACAACAATATATCAAAAACTGTTGTCCTTACCACAGGGATCCTTTAGCATCAGTAACTATTGCAGTTAGCTGGCTAGATAGCACTGCCCCAGAGGTGGAATGTATGGTAATGTGTTTTATGAATTAGCCAATCAGATTCAAGCTAGAGAATGTGCTGGGCAGAGAGAGAGGGAAGGAGGCTTTAGAATTTTTTCTCTGCTGGACTGAGCAACACTGCCTCTGAGGTGCTCTCTCTCCTGACAAGAAAAAGTTGTTTCTTAGTATTGATAGTTATTTTGGATTGTTTCTATATATTTTTTTGAGTGTGCTGAGTAATTTTATTAGTTCTAGCGATTCCCCTCGGTTCCCTGGAACCACGTTTTTTCTCGGTTCCGCGGTTCCCTTTTTACTTTATTTTATAAAGTTTTAGTTAAGCGCGTCTGGTGTTTCAAACAACATGAAGTCTTGCTGTATTCTTACTATTGCAGTTAGCCACCGCACTTGAACTGCCCTGGAGAGTAGAGGGTTAAATTCTATGCAGTGCATAGAACGTTGAACTCAAGCTTGGTTCTAACTTCTGTCTGCTGCACTTTGAAGCGTAACCATCAGATTCTTTACTCCGTCTAACTGAACAGTCGCTCCAGAGATTTCTTCTCTGCTCATGATTCAACAATCGGTTAAAGTCGTCGGTTTTACCGATTATTTCATCTGATTGTGGTTCAGATCTCTGTCTGTGGTACAGTAAGTACTAGGTAGTGAACTAGCCGTTGTAAAACTTGTGGAGATTGTAAAAGTGATATTTTGACCGATTCGGCTGAACCGGTCATCTAGTGTGTTTGTTTTCCTGTATTTTAGTGTGTGGTTACCGGTCCTTATCGGTTTAAAAAAAAAACTTGTTCTCTTGTGGTTTTTTCTAACACCCTTGACACGGTTAGAAACCGATAAGCGAGTCTTCCCTAGCTGTTGCTGTAAAAGGGTAAGTTTGTTGGTTAGGATGGCTACGTCTGATAAACCCAAAAGAAAAACTGGGCCCACTGGGTTTCAACACTGCGGTGTGTGTGGGGAAGTCTTTGCTAAGGCCGATCCCCACACCACTTGTGTTTATTGTCTGGGGTTTGACCACCTCGATTCAGACTGCAAAATTTGCAAGAACTTCCCTAAGTCTACCCTGGAAACAAGGTTGGGCAGGCTTAGGGATAAGGAGACCAAGAAGTCCACTGACCCGGATGGCCAGCCCGGTTCGGTTCCGACCGAACCAGAAGGAGTGCCCTCTGACCAGGGCGATACTTATTCGGGCAAGAGGAGAACCGATTCCGAGGGATTGGCTCAGTCGAAAAAACAATTCGGCTGGTTCAGATCCAGAGACCCATGTTCCGACCGCTGAGGAGATTACCCGAGCGATTAGGATTGTGGAATCGCTTCAGTTGGTTCCTCTGGTTCAGGATTATGCCCCTGAAGATTTTTATGAACCGGATTTGGAAAGGGACGAGGATTACGAAGGTGGTGTTGATGATGGTGTGGAAGGTCTGGATGAGCCCATTGAACCGGACATCTCCCCAGACAGGCCTTCTGGTGCTTCCCCTCCTAGGCTTTCTGAGTCTTCTCCCCACTAAATGTTTTACAGGAAAGTGGCAGAAACCCTCCAGCTCCCTGTGGAAGAAGCTGTGGAAGAACAGAAGGAGCCTGATTATGTGGAGATGATGGACATCCCAGAGTCCAAGAGGCTGTCTATTCCCCTTCATAAGTCCTTTGGAAAACAGACACAAAAATTGTCAAAGACTCCAAATTCTGCACCTCCTGTTGACAGAAGGATGGACAAGAGGTACACTCTTTAACGCTCAGGTACAGAGTAGTTGTACCAACAATGTAGCCATGTTGGGGTTATGCAGGCTGAAGCCTGTGATAAGGCTAACATACCTTTGGCTTCACACCCCCAAAATAAAGACTCCAGGAAGCTGGACTCCATGGCAAAGAAACCGTACATGGCACCCTCCTTGGGACTCACGCAAGCAAATTACATGGTCTATACAGCTAGGTACCAGGAGTCCAGGTGGGACACTGTACTGGCACTGGCTAAGCAGGCTTCCCCCACAGCTTGCCAGGGAGTTGGAGGCGGTGGCAGCTGATGGGATTGAGGCATCGATGGTACAATTTCATGCTGCTGTGGACTCCAGTGATGTGTCATCACGAGTCATGGCTATATCTGTGGCTCTTCGGAGGATGGCTTGGCTCAGATGTACTAGCATTTCACAGGACACCCAGGCTAAGGCCATGGATTTCCCTGTGGTGGGTAATTCTCTGTTTGGGGAGCAGACAGAGAATTACAAGAAAAAGATGGATGAATATAGGACCACCTATAGGAGTGCACAGGCCAAGGAAAGGCAGGCAACTCCTCAAAGGCAGCAGGCTAGGGGCAGGCCTTTTCAAATGCCTTTCTGCCAAGCACAGGCCTCCTCTCCCTTTTCTGAGAGGGGGTTCTTCAGAGGGAGAGGCAGAAGGGGGGGGTGAACAGGGCTGCATCCACCCCTCAGCCTAAGGCTCCTGCCAAGCAGACACCCTAATGTGTCAGGTTGGGTCGACTCCCCATCCCTGTAGGAGGCAGGCTGACTTACTGCTTCCAGGACTGGAAGTCTGTTACCTCAGACAAGTTGCTTCTGGAGGTAGTAAGCCTGGGGCTGGTTTTCAGCTTCAAAAAATTTCCAAACCTGAGAGTCAGATCCTTTCCACCTGCAAGCATCTCCGAAACCATTGCCCTAGAGGCAGAGGTTTCATCTCTACTGGCCTTAAGGGTCATAGAGAGGGTTCCTACAACACACAGGAGCAAAGGTCTGTACTCCAGGTACTTCCTTACCCCAAAAAAGACAGGCAGTGGCGACCCATCCTAGACTTAAGATACCTGAAAAAACATCTTTTAAAAAACAAAATTCAAAATGGTGACTCTGGGAATAATTCTTCCCTCTCTAAGGCCAGGGGACTGGTTAGCCTCCCTGGACCTAAAGGATGCCTACTTTCACATTCCCATCAGGTGCTCCCACAGAAAGTACCTCAGGTTCGAATTGCCTTCAGGCCATTACCAGTTCAAAGAAATGCCCTTTGGCCTAACTTCAGCTCCAAGGGTGTTTCCAAAATGCTTAGCAGTAGTAGTGGCCTTTCTAAGAAGGAAAAATATTTCCATATTCCCATACCTGGACGACTGGCTCATTGTGGGTCAGTCTCCAGACCAACTCAAGTCAGATCTGCAAGTGACCCAGCAAGTGCTCACTTCTCTAGGATTTCTTCTCAGTCTTCCCAAGTCACATCTTCCTGGACTAAGTCTCCATTACTCATTCACACTAGTGGGATAGCGCAGAGCCTAAAATTTTCAGAAGTTTCAGCACCGAGACAGGACCACGCATGCTCGGCAACGTGAGACTAGCTCGCGCTTATGTAGGCTATCTCGGCATCGACCCTCCAACCGCCTCAATTCCTTTTCTCCCGCCGTCGAATGTGCTTGGATGTCGACTCGCTCCTCTGCCAGACATTTTAGTAGTAATTTCTTATTTTACAAATAAGAAAAGATTATGAAGAAGAAAAAAAAGAAATTCTCACCTGCCATCAATGGAGTCATCCTTAGACGGTAGTGGTGTCGGTAGGAAGACTACGTTTGAAAGTTGTTCCAGGGATCCGGCTCCGCGTAACCTCGGGCTCTTCTTCCTCATTTGGGGATGAAGAAACGGTGCCACTCGAGGTTGCCCTCTGGTACTTCTGCATGAGGATTGTTCATTGAGAGGGGTGATAGGCCTGAACCGACTTTGGTGGGTTCCCCTTGGCCCCGCTCCTAACGGCAGCATTCTCAACTCTGGACTCTATCTCTGTCCTCGTTGGAGCCCCGGTGAGCAGCTTTACCTCTGGGCCGCTCCTGTGGAGCAGGAGGTTCGACTTCTTCCAGTTTTCCTGGCCTCTGTCCTGATTTCAGGGCCTCCGGGCTTCGGAGCCGTTGGACTGGGGCCAAGTCGATTGGATCAGGATGAGCGCGGTGCCCTCTTGGTGCCTTAGTCATAAATGTCAACCCCGATCCCTACCCCCTCGGTCTCTTTTCCATGCAGGGACCAGCACGGGCACCACCCTTTTCCTTCTCCCCTTCTTCTCAGGATTTTCCATTGGCATTTTCTTCGGCGCCGTGGGTCAGTGCCTGGGTCGTGCCGTACCTCGGCGCCTTGGTGGGTGCCGGGGCTTGGTGCCTTGGTCGGCGCCATGGCTTGGTGTCTTGGTAAGCGCCATGGGTCAGTGCCATCACTCTGTGCGGTGCCGCGGGTGCTGTTGTGCTGTCATTGGTTGCCGGTGCCACGCACCCGCAGGTGCCGCTGGTGGAGCTGAGCACCTGTGGGAGCTGCCGGGCACCCACAGGTGCCATGGTTGGTGCCGAGCACCCACTACTGCCTGTGGGTGCCATGGTACCTTGGGTTCCATGGGTGTCGGGGGTGCCCTCGGGTGCCATTGCTGCATGGGTGCCGAGGTTGCCTGTGAATTCCACCACGAGTGCCCTCACGTGTCACCCAGGATGGCATAGGCACTGCTTGGTGCCCTCCTGCACCACGAGTGATGCTGGTGCTACAGGGGTGCTAGTGGGTGCTGTCTGGCAGAACTAGTGACAAACTTTCCTTCTACAGACTTCTTCTCTGCAGAACTTGTGGCGGGATGTTTTCCGCAGAATGAAGTCCTGTTCTGCGGATTATTTTTTCCACACATCTTGGTGAGTGGCGGTCTGCATTTGATCTTGTGACATCTAGCAGTTTTCCGCTGATAGAACTCTTCTGTACTATTCTGCCAGCGGAATCTCTCATTCCACTCAGCACTGTCTCTGCTCCCTGTGTGGTGCCAAGCTCCTCAACATCCTTCCTGGTGGCGGAGTCTCTAGTGGCTCTGACCTAGACCTCCCTTGGGGGTCCTTCTGGGGTAGAGGTGCATCTAGATGAGTCTCTCCCTGTCCTTCTGGTCAGTTATACAGCGGATGACTCATTTTATATACTGAAGGGTACGCCCTGTCTATCATCAGAGTCAGTGATGAAAGATCTTTTCAGTTGTCCCTCAGTGATGGGGTCCACTATAGTATTTCAGTCTGCATCCATGGACCATACTCTTCTGCGTCTAGACTTTTTCTGTTGTCAAGATGATTACACCCTGTAGAACATTCTAATTCAATGGTTGGGAGCGGCTCAGGCTCTTCCACTCCTTTGATAGGGATATATAGCCCCCTTGTGATATTGCCCCTTAGGTGGATTCTTCGGCACAGGTGGTTAACATCTCTCCAGCTGTGATTATTAGTCCGGTCATGATTTCAGTATGGACGCTCAGGCTCCTCCTGCACTCAGATGGAGAACATCTTCTTCATTTTGTATCATACAATTCTCGCGAAATAACAGCCTGAAAGCCTTGTTAGGCTCGGACTAAAAAAATAAAATTTATCACAGCACAGGACCTAGCCGAAGTTACCCGTTACCACCCCTTTGGATCTGATCAGGTTCTGCCTCAGCCCTTGAAGCGCTCGTCTCCAGAGTACGGTAAAGAGTACCTGACTTCTTCTTCCCCTAGGGGGAGTCCTATCTAGCAGCGGTATGGGTCATCTCTTTCTCCAAGAGAGATTTCTCTCATTCAGAGACATTTCCTAGACCTAAGCGACTGCCCAGTCTGTTAATTCCCCTTTCTTTTTATCAGGCTTTCTTCTCTTGAGAAGAGCCTCACAGCAACAGAAGCGACTCTCCAGTGAGTCGGAACTCAGGTTCCTACTTCCTTGCTTGCTTGCTTTAACTTAACATGCAATATACTCCTTTCTTGACCGAAGGTCAAGCAGGGCTTTTTCCTGAGGTAGCTTCTCAAATATTCACACCTTTGGTTCCTGCACAATGGTTCCGTGCCCATCACTCATGAAGCTATCCTCTTCAAGTGCGTGGTGGAGTTGTGATGTTTGTTTTTCAGCCAACTAACTAGAATCCTTTCCTACTCCCTTCAGGGAGGCCGGAGTGAGTATTGCCTCATCGCATTGAGTCACTGCCGCTTTCAGTCACTTTCAACGTATGGGTTAGCCCTAACTTGGTCCTGCTGCATCCCTCCTCAACGCACATTTGCCTCCATTTGCCTCAGCAATCCAACCCCTGTTTTTTTTTCTATCAGAATGTTTTTCCGCAGTGGAGTTGTCCTCCCGTACATTTTTCCTCTCTTCCCTGAGTTCAGAGACTGCTGCTATAGTTGTACACACAGGGGTTGGATAATTCCTTTTGGAATATAAAGTGGGTAGGATCTGGTTCTACTAGACCACCACAAGAGGCTTCTAAGTCGTGCTTTGTGCTTCCATCAGGAGGGTTTCAGTGACTGAGTGAAAACCCTCCTCCTTGATGGGCTAATGCCACCTGGACCTTCTTGCTGTCCAAATGAGGGGTTCAAGTGCGTCTGAACCTGTTGCTTGTTTTCATCTGCGCTTTTTGGTGTACCCTTAACCAGTAGACTTTACCTCTGGCTTTTTCTGCTCCTGACGTCCTTTACATTAGATTAGTACATGTCTTTGACACTATTAATTTTGATCCTATACCAAATTGTGAGGCCGGGTTCTCACCGCTCTCCTAGAGTGGTTGCAGCTTCCTGGCAGAGTTTAATTTTTTTGTCCATGACAGTCATCTGTAAAGTGGTGTTACAACTCACGCACTTATCTTGTGAGCACTATATTCTAGATGCTCTTTACAAGACGGCTCTTTTTATTAGCAGGACAGTCCTTGGCCGTCCTTTCTGAAGTGAACCCTATCTCCTCCACCCTACTCAGGGTTGTTGGTTTTAGCTCGGTAGTCTCCCACTAGTGTGATTGAGTGATGGAGACTTAGTCCAGGAAGATATGGAAATTACATACTTACCGTAATTGTTGATCTTCTTGGACAGTTTCCATCACTCATTCACACACCCACCCACCATCCCCCGGGTCCACTCATTCTCTTTCCTGGTCTTCATGATCCCATGGCTTAGGCTGTGAACTCATTATTCTTTGACCCTTCTTGCAAGGGCCATCTAGGGCCAGAAACTCAGGATGAGTTATTTTCATTAGTTATGCTGCACCTCCTCGGTTGAAAAGATACTGAGCCAGTTGGAGGGTCGATGCCGAGATCGCCTACACAGGCGTGAGCTAGTCTCGCAGTGCCGTGCTTGCGTGGTCCTGTCTCGGCGCCGACCCTTCTGAAAATTGTACGCTCCCGCTTGGTCCTAGCGCCTCTGGCGCTATCCCACTAGTGTGAATGAGTGATGGAGACTGTCCAAGAAGATCAACAATTATGGTAAATACGTCATTTCCATTTCTCGAGCCTGTACAGTTTCTCACTTTCATAGGGGTGGAGCTGGATACTGTCAACCCAAGAGCTTTTCTTCCCCTGGAAAGACTAAGGGCTATTATAGAGCTGGCTTCTTCCTCCCATCTTCTCATTTCTCGACCAGCAAGGCACTTCCTTCAGCTTCTGGGCCACATGGCAGCCTCCACTGCAGTGGTCCAAGGGGCCAGATTTCAGATGAGGGACATTCAGTTTCATCTGAGGGCTTTTTGATCTCAGAAAAAAGATCCTCTAACCAGACTAATTCCGGTGACTCAGACCCTGATCCAGGCTCTCCAGGGGTGGCAGGATCAGGACAACCTCAGGCAAGGAGTCCCATTCATCACTCAGTCTCATTCTGTGGTTCTTACCACAGATGCTTCTCTCCTAGGGTGGGGAGCACACCTGGGGACTCTCTCAGCCCAGGGAGTGTGGTCCTCTCAGGAGTTTCTTTTCCACATCAACCTCCTGGAGCTCAGTTCTCTCAGTCAGTACAGAACAAGGTGGTTCAGGTCAGGACAGACAACACCACCACCATGTGATATATCAACAAGCAGGGAGGCACTCAGTCTATGGCCTTGTGCACAGAAGCCATGAGATTATGGTCCCTGGCTTATTCTCTACAGACCTCTCTGGTAGCAGTTCACCTTCCTGGGAAGGACAATGTGATAGCAGATGCATTGAGCAGGATCTCCTAGGGCCATCACGAATGGTCCCTGGATCCCCTAGTGTTAAAGGTGATTTTTTCAAGGTGGGGCACTCCAGAGATAGACCTCTTTGCAGTCCCAGACCATCACCAAATTCCTCTATTTTGTTGCATACCCCCAGTCTCGGGCTCAGTCCCTCTGGATGCTCTGATTTTGAATTGGGAAGGAAAATTTCTATATGCCTTCCCACCTTTTTCCCTACTGTTCAAGGTCCTGGTCAAGATAAGGTCGCAGTCCTGCAAAGTGATCCTGATTGCTCCAGACTGGGCCAGGCAGCCTTGGTATTCTCTTGTGCTGTCTCTAGCAGTCCATTTTCCCTTGTCTCTTCCCAGGAATTACAACCTGTTAACCTCCTCTCGGGGGAGGATTTGGTATCCCAACCTTCAGTCTCTCAATCTCAAGGCATGGTTCTTGAAGAGTTAGAGTATGCAAATTTGCATCTGTCTCAAGGGGTTCTGGATATTCACAAAGCCTCTTGAAAACCCGCCACCAGAAAAAATTATAACTCCAAATGGAAAAGATTTAGTATTTGGTGTTCCAAGAAGCAGATATCCCCAGACACTGCTGAATTGTCTATGCAGTTCTGGATTACATGGTTCACCTCAATGGCCTATGCCTCAGACCAGCTACTCTCAAGGTACATTTGTCAGCTGTTTCTGCTTTTTTGTCAGTGGGAAAGCCCTCCTCACTGGCACCTCATTCTGTTTTCTGTAAATATTTCAAGGGATTGCTTCATACCAATCCCCCCTTTAGGGATCCTACTCCTGCTTGGGACCTTAATATCTGCATTGCTCAGCTTATGCAACCACCCTTTGAGCCTTTGTCTTCAGCAGAGCTTAAGTACTTGACTTGGAAAACTGTGTTCCTGGTAGCTATTACCTCTGCCAGGCATGTCAGTGAATTGCAAGCCCTGCCAGTGGAGCCTGAATTTATCTCTTTCCGTAGAGATAAGGTAGTCCTTAGAACCAATAGGAGGTTCTTACCTAAAGTGGTTTCAGACTTTCATTTGAACCAGTCCATGTCTCTTCCTGTGTTCTTCACTGATCATTCTTCTTCAGGAGAAAGAAGATTACACAGTTTGGATGTTAAAAGAGCCCTTAGCTACTACATTGAGCTTACTAAGGCACACAGGTTGGGCTCCCTCCAGTTGTTTCTCACTTATGGAGAGGTGGAAAAGGGCACACCTGCCACTAATAGAACTATTGCCAGTTGGATTGTCTCTTGTATACAATTCTGCTATGAAAAGCTGGGCAAAATACCACCCTCGGGCCTGAGGGCTCATTCGACTAGAGGTACAGCTGCTTCCCTGGCTGCTGCCGGGGATATTACTTTACTAGAGATATGCAAAAGCAGCCACCTGGAAAACAGTCCATACGTTCACCAAGCATTACTCCCTGGATATCCAGGCTAGGAGTGATGCTCAGTTTGGTGCAGCAGTACTTAGAGCCTATTCCCAAAATAGGTTTGAATCCTCCTCCATGTAGGACTGTTTGAAGTCCAGTGGAGTCGAGAATACAGCAAGATTATGTTGTTTGAAGAAAAAATTACTCACCTTAGTAATTATGTTTCTTCTAATGGAGTCTTGCTGTATTCTGACCTCCCTCCCTGCCTCCCCTCTCAGAACCTGTTTTTGGGAAGTGGGCTGGCAGGTGCAGTTTTGCATCCCAGGGGTGCATTTGGGCACTCTGTCTTTTAGAGAAGGGGGGTGGGTTATATTTGTTAATTTAATAAACTTAAGTTGTTCACTACCTGGTTTTTGGTTTTGGATTTCTCAACTTGTCTTTTGGGGATCCAAAATATTTGGTTGCCATTTTGGCTAGTAAAAATTTTACAATTCCCACATAGTAGTTAGTATTAGCTCGTAAGAATCTGACAGTTATGCTTCAAAGTGCTGCAGACAGAGGTCTGAACCGCGCTCGAGCCCAACGTTCTATGCTCTGCATAGAATTTAACCCTCTACTCTCCAGGGCAGTTCAAGTGCTGGGGCTAACTGCAATAGTCAGAATACAGCAAGACTCCATCAGAAGAAACATAATTACTAAGGTGAGTAATTTTTTCTTCTGCATTTCCTTTTACTTATTTATTTTTATCGCAGTTCCCTTTTTCTTGCAGGAACCGACGGTCTACATGTATTTTACCTCAAAAAAGTTGCAGGTTCTTTTCCGCGAGGGAACCGACCATTGGACCTCACTTTTAAATGGTTCAACATTCTATTTCCCTGAGGTACTTTGCTTGGTTCAGAAAAACAAATCTGTCGCAGGACACTCAGTCCAAAGCTATGGACTTTCCCTGTGACAGAAATGTACTTTATGAGTCCAGAACAGAGGAGTGTATGAAAAAAGGTTGACGAGTATAAGACAACCTATTAGAACAACACTTCCGGGCCGGCCTGGTGGCACTGAGGGTTGAGGTGCTGGGCGCCACACCTCGCATCACGCCGGCGACCCGGGTTCAAGTACAGACTCGGGTTGTCAGGGACCGGCAGGGGGAAGGAGGATCAAACGTCCCAACAGATACTCTCCTTCTTTGGGGTGGGTTACCAGGGGTGCTTAACGCACCCGACATCCACGAGGGCTGGTGGAAGCACCGGCTCGGGGCACCGGCGGCTTCTACAGGGGGAGCCGAGGAGGACATTGTTTGGCTCTTTGCAGGCGGGCACAGCACATTCCTGTAGCATGAGCCAAGCGCCCCTAGGGGAGAGACGGGAAGCACAGAAAAATGGAAACCAACCTCGTCAGTCCTAGATGACAGCCACTCCAGCCGCCCAGTCCAGGAACCACAGGCAGACCCCGCTGTGCCAGGTACTCCACGAAAAGACGGGAGGAAAGGTAGGAGTCACCCATGGGCACTCTAGGGGCAGACTCAGTGTGTCGGAGTGGGTAGCATGAGCGAGCCCGAAGGAGTGGAACGACGGGGCGATAGGAGGGATAAAAAGAAAGTAAAAAAAAAAACAAAAAAAACTCTTCTAGTGCTAAGCCTCAGGCTGCTCAAAAGTCTCAACACAGGGGTAATAGAGGCAGGGGCTACTTCCCTAGAATTTATTACTCCCTTCCCCCTTAGTTTGACCCCTGACAATTCAGAGGTTACTTCAGAGGAAGAGGCAGGAGGGGTCAGAGATAGTGTACCTCTACCCCTGCTCCTAGCACCAAGCAAAATCCCTGACTCCTCAGTCCAGGCCGCCTCCCTTCTGCCTGTAGGGTGCAGGCTGTCCCACTACCTCCAGTTCTGGACTCTTATTTCTACAGACAGGTGGGTCCTGGAGGTAGTGGAAAAGAGCTTTTCCCTTCAGTTCAGAAAGATGCCAGCCCTCAAGAGAACCTAGCCTTCCAAACTTCAAACTCCAACGGAGGGGATTCTGTTGGAGATGGAGGTAAAGCATCTTTTGGAAGCTAAAGTAATAGAGTGCCTACCCATCAAAGTGGCAAGGGACTCTACTCCAGATACTTCTAACTCAAAAGAAAAATGGGGAGTGGTGGCCTGTTTTAGATCTCAGGTACCTAAACAGGCACCTTCTGAAACCCAAATTCAAGATGGTCACCCTAAAGTTGGTGATCAGTCCTTACAGCAGGGAGACTGGCTAGCCTCCCTAAACCTCAAAGACGCATACTTCAATATCCCAATCAGATTGTCCCACAGGAAGTTTTTGAGGTTCAGGTTTCCTTCAGTACACTACCAGTTTGCAGCCATGCCCTTTGGCCTGACATCTGCACCACGGGTCTTCACAAAATGCCTGGCAGTGGTGGCAGCTCATTTAAGAAGGAAGGGGATATCAGTCTACCCATATCTGGACGACTGGCTCATAGTGGCAAAGACCCTTCCTCTTCTGGATGAGGCCCTCTCCCTAACGAGGGACACTCTGCAATCCTTGGGATTCATTATAAACCAAAAGAATTCCCACTTGGTATCAGCTCAGCTCCTTTCCTTCAGAAGAGCACAGTTGGACACACTGCACAACAGAGCCTTTCTCCATGTGGAAAGGATTCAGAATTTTTTGTCAGTGGCAAACTCTTTTGTCCTAGGTCAGCCAGACATTTCCTACAGCTCCTGGGCCACATGGCATCTGTGACAGCTGTGGTTCCAGGGATCAGGTTCAGAATGAGGGACATTCAACAGTACCTAAGGCCTCACTGGTCCCAAAACAACAGTTCTGTCCAAATTAGTACCAGTCACAAAAAAGCTCCTTCAGTTTCTGGACTGGTGGAAGGACACTATCAACATATCGGTAGGGGTTTCCTTCCAGGTACCCTCCCCTTCAAGAATCATTACTACAGATGCTTCTCTAGTTGGATGGGAAGCTCACATGGACGGTTCTTCTGTCAGTGGCTCCTGGACTCCACAAGAGTCACAGGCCCACATCAATCTGCTGGATCTGGCTCTCAAAGCATTTGCTTCACAGATAAAGGAGCATACTGTCCAAATCAAAACAGACACCACCACTGCTATGTTTTACATAAACAAGCAGGGTGGCACAAGGTCCACCATCCTGTGCCTGGAGACCATGAGGATTTGGGGCCTAGCCTATTCCTTGGGAGTCAGTCTGTCAGCCATAAATCTCCCAGGCAAAGACAACACCCTGGCGGATGCCCCCAGTCACATCAACAAGGGACACAGCGAATGGTGTCTGAACAAACAGGTGTTGGTCACAGTGTTCAGAAGGTGGGGCACACCAGAAGTGGATCTGTTCACCTCTCACCTGAACCACCAACTTCCTCTGTTCTGTTGCAGACCCCCAGCACTGGGAACTCTTCCAACAGATGCCTTAGCTCTGGAGTGGACAGGAAAGTTCCTCTATGCCTTTCCTCCCTTTTCTCTGATTTTCAGAATACTGTTAAAGCTCAAAACTCAGCCTGCAACAATGATTCTGGTGGTGCCAGATTGGCCAAGGCAGGCATGGTACCCTCTTCTGATGTTCCTGTCCTGCAGCAAGCCTATTCGTCTCTCTCTCAGTCACTCCCTCCTGTCTGTTACCCAAAAAGGGTTCACCTACCCAGATCTGAAACCTCTTCTCCTCAAAGCTTGGCTCTTGAGGAGTTAAGAGTTTCTGGGCACTCAGTACTCTGAGCAAGTACTGAAGATTCCGAGTATGTCCAAAAAGCCTAGTACAAAAAAGACTTATGCAGCCAAGTGGAAAAGATTTTCCCTCTGGTGCAAGAAAAATTACATTAATCCTCTTAAGGCTTCGATTCCCAACATTTTGGATTATTTGGTACACCTACAGAACTCCGGGTATATAGCCATCCTCTTTGAAGCTTCACCTGGCTGCTGTTTCAGCTTATCTCTCTGTTGGGAAAACTAAGTCTGTGTTTTGACAACTGGTCTTTAAGTGGTTTTTCAGAGGTCTCCTCCATGTCCAGCCTCCAATCAGGGAACCTGTCCCTTCTTGAAGCCTGAATCTCTATATTGCCAAGCTAATGGAGCCAACCTTTGGACCCATGGCTGTGGCTCACCTTAAGTATGTCACCTGGAAAACTGTGTTTTTAGTGGCCATTACCTCTGCGAGAAGGATTTCAGAGTTACAGGCCCTTTTTACTGAGCCCAACTACATTATTCCCCACAGGAACAAGATTGAGCTTAGGACAAACAGGAAATTCTAGGAGCGTAGATATGTTGTTCATCCACTCTCTTTGTCATGTCCCCTTCCACTTTAAATCTCACCGGAAGTCTTCAAACTGGCTTCTCCCACCCACCTGGGTGGTATATACCTCAGCTCCGCCCCATGACGCCAGATCTTCCTTTCCGCTGGAAGATTCAGGTTGCCTTCCTTGTGCTCACTCATTTTGTAGGCCCTGACTTTCAAACCCTCAGTTGTACCGAAAATTCGCATTGTTCGCGTTAGCAATCGCACGTTTGCAGCTTTGATCATGGAAGACAAGTCTTCCCCCCGATTTCGCCGGTGCCGTTGTGGCCAGAAGATGTCGCACAACAATCCCCACACCGCATTGCCTTGGTGTTGACCATGACAGCTCGAAATGCAATCTGTATTTTGCCTTTCATCCAAATGTCCTTGACGACCGTCTCACACGCCTGAAGCCGGGGAGGCCAGAGAAGAGGAACCCTCCGGTGAGATCCAAGGAGGCTTGGTGGGCAGTTTCTGCAGCTGCGGGTTCCGCTGAGCAGTTGGAACGCATGCAAGCATTCGAGCAGGAAGCGGCTCGTGCTGCAGATTCCTCTCGGAGCGTCGTCTTTCCACTCAACCTGGGCTCCACCTTCTCGGGTTCCTTCTGAGAGTTGTGCCAGTCTCTCCCGACCAAGGGGAGAGGCACCTGTGGGCTCACACTCCTCTCTATCCCATAAGCGGGAGAAGGATCCGGGAGCATCTTCATCTCAATGGAGATGTTCTTGGGAGTGGGAGAGATCTCGGTCCCAGGAGCATGTGGTCTCGACTTCAGTCGAGATTGCTTCTTCGGCCGCTGGCTTTTTGGCTTTGCCGTCTGGTCAGTCGACCGAATTGGCAATCGACGAGGTTGAAATTGTGATCGAGCCTATCGATCCAATATCGCTGACTCCGGTCGACGATTCCCTCGATCGAACCCCTAATCTGTTTTTTCCAGATGAGGAGACCCAGTCTGCTGGGACTCCCATTGATGATGTGGCCCCTGATCTCAGGATATCACCAGTCCCGCCGGTGTCTGCCAAGCGACAAAGTCGGCGCTGTCGATCGAGGTCTCGGACCCCCTCGACTGACAGGCTGAGGAAGAGCCATAAGCGCTTTAAAAAGAGGCAGTGCCATCGGTCATCCTGCTCAGATGAGGAGAGGCTCCAGCGGAAACTCCATCAGCGCTGCGAGGACCTCATGTGGCAACAGCTAATGCTTTGCCAATGACGTCCAACAAAAGGTGCTAAATGCCCCTTTCATGGGTCACAGACTTTTTGGTCAGGATGTGCAGGACATTATTAATGAGATGTAGGGTTCTGGAAAGGCCATTTGGTCTGAGCACTCCTTATATCTTTCCCAGCCCAGGAGTAGACCTCCTTTCGAAAGGGCTCCAACAAGTCAGGTTCCGGAGGCAAGCTTCAGAGTAAAAGCAGAGCCAGCTCAGCCTTGCCTGCTCCCACTTCCTCCACTGGCCCCTGCTGCTGTTTCAGCCTCTGCCTGACTCTTTGTCGGACCCTGGTCAGAGGCTGGTTCTCCCTCCATTTGCCCCAGTGGGAACCATCACAACAGATGCTTGGATCCTGCAAATCAAACAAGGTCATGCTCTTGAGCCTCTAGAGCAGCCTCCAGATGTTCCCCTAGTTTCCCTGTTTTACCCTCCAGACCACACAGAGGTTCTTGGAGAGGAGGTCCTCACCTTGCTGCACAAACAGGCCATAGAATCAGTGGCCAGGTGGCAAAGGAACAAAGGGTTCTACTCCAGGTTCTTCCTGGTTCCAGTGAGAACAGGGGACTTGAGGCCCATTCTGGACCTCAAGAAGCTGAATCTTTTTATCCGGTACAAAAAGTTCTGGATGGTCACTTTGCATGGTCTTCTCCCTTTGCTCAAGCAGGGTGACTGGCTATGCTCCCTCAATATGCAGGATGCCTATCTGCATATCATGATTTGCCCCTCTCACAGGTGATACCTATGGTTCCTGTTCCAGGGGTAGTATTACCAATTCAGGGTATTGCCCTTTGGCTTATCCTCTGTGCCACGGGTCCTTTGATGTGAAGACCTCCATGTGTTCCCATACTTGGACTACTGGTTACTGAAAGCTGTCCAGGGAGTTCCTGTTGTTGACTCTAGAACGCACCCTGCAGTTATTCCACTACTTGGACATCACAGTTAGTCTGCCCAAGTCTGTGCTGACCCCTTCTCAGAGACTACAATACATTGGGGCAGTCCTGTACTCTACTCAGGGCACGGCCTTCCTTCCTAAAGACAAGCCAGTCCGACTTATTACCCAGGCCTAGGAGGTGGCGCAGAGCTGGCATGTCTCAGCCAGAACATTCCTCAGGTTACTAGGCCTCATGGCTGCAGCCATTGTGACAGTCCCTCTGGCTAGGTTGCACATGAGGATTCCACAGTGGAGCCTCAGGATTCGGTTGGATCAGCATTGAGATGATCCTTGTTTCCTTGCCAGTGTACAAAGTGCTTCACTGGTGGATGGACCCAGCCAATCTCCTAAAGTGGGTCCCCTTTTTTATCCCCATTCCTCAACAAATCCTCTCCACAGATGCTTTGGGTCAGGGTTGGGGAGCCCATCTAGGCCTTTGTCAGACCCAGGGTCTCTGGTCCCGCTGGGAGGCTCACCTCCACATAAACATTTTAGAAATGCAGGCAGTTCTTTATGCCTTACAGGTCTTTCAGAACCATCTCTCTCTGGATCCTCTGTTGGTGCAGTTGGACAACCTCAGTGTGGTCTATTACATCAACAAGCAAGGTGGGGGACCCATTCCTACACTCTGTGCCAGGAAGCAATGAGGGTCTGGTACTGGGCTCTAGATCATGGTCTAAAACTGTCAGCCATCCATGTGCCAGGCATCCAAAACGTCTTGGTGGACAGCCTCAGCTGATCACAGTCCGGAGTGCACGAGTGGGCACTTTTGACCTTGGTCGCAGAAGACCTGTTTAACATGTGGGGTCATCCAGAGTTGGACCTTTTTGCGTCCCCACCCAACACAAAACTGCCGTGTTTTTGCTTGCTGGATCCAGGGCCTGGAGTTTTCTGGTGAGACGCATTGTCCCTGTCCTGGAAAGGGAGGCTTCTTTACACATTTCTTCCCTTCCCTCTGAGTCAGAGGGTTCTCATCTAGCTTTAGATAGAGTGCACCACCCTGATTACGGTGGCTCCATTTTGGCTGCTGCAGATATGGTTTCTGTTACTGCAACAATTTGCTGTGGAACTTCCAGTTCCCCTGCCTCCCTGCCAGGACTTGTTGACACAGGCACAGGGGACCTTGGTCCATCCACACCTCAGATCCCTCCATCTGCATGCATGGCTCCTGAGGACATAGCCATTGCTCGGTTTGGGGTATCTCAGAAGGTGGCTGATGTCCTGGTGGCTGCCAGCAGACCTTCCACCAAGGCCACCTACTCTATGAAGTGGAAGCGATTTGCTATCTGGGCAGCTTCTCACCAGCTTGACCCTTTCACCTGCCTAGTGAACCAGGTTTTTGAGAATCTCCTAAACTTGTCTGAGTCTGGTCTCAGTACCTTAAAGTGCACCTGTCTGCCATATCAGCCTTCCATGTGCCCACTGATGGTCGTATGGTGGCACAGCAGGATGTGGCCCATGCCTTTCTGTGAGGCATTCTCCACTTTAAGCCACCCATCCATAACATGGTTCCAGCTTGGGACCTTAATTTTGTATTGGAGAAGTTGATCCTGCCTCCTTTTGAGCCAGACGTGTCTTGCGAGCTACACTTTCTGTCATGGAAAGCATTATTTTTAGTTGCCATTAGTTCTGCTAGAAGAATTTCAGAGCTACAGGTGCTCATTTGTGAGCAGCAACTCGAGGTCTTTTTGTGACTAATCCCAAGTTTCTTCCTAAGGTGGTGTCTGAGTTTATCCTAAACCAGTCCATCCACCAGCCAGTTTATTATCCAGAGCATGCCAATCCAGGGGAACCATTGCTCCATACTTTGGATGTGCACAGAATTTTGCGTTACTATACACACCATACCAAGGACTGTAGGAAGTCCAAACAGTTATTTGTTTCTTTCGCCCCTGATGGAGAGGGTGCTCCAGTTTCGAAACAGTGCTTGTCCAAATGATTGGCCAACTGTATTATTTTTTGTTGCAGGAAGTATGGTAAGGAACTTCCTGGTGTTGTTAAGGACCATTCTAACAGGGGCATGGCGACTTCAGTTGCCTGTTTCAGACGCTTGTCTGCAGCTGAGATTTGCACTGCTGCCACTTGGAGTACTGTCCACACTTTCACCAAGCACTACAGTCTGGACATTGCATCCCAAAGAAGGGCAGGCTTTGGCCCTGCTGTGTTTCAGGGTCTTCTTTCTTAGGCCTCTGTCCTTCTGCCACCCAGACTGTCCTTGCTCACAGCACTGCTTGGGACTCGTTTCATAGTTGTGACCTGATGACAGAGATATCCTCGAAGAAGATAGAACAATTACATAAGAGCTTACCGTAACAGTAGATATTCAAAGGAAATCTCTGTCATCAGGTCATGCCATCACTTCCCCCATACCCCTTTCCTCTCTTTCTCTCTCCAGCTCGGCTATCCTGTTGCTCCAGCCTTTCCACTTGCTGGGCACCTTTTCTCTCTCCTCAGTTCCCTAGTGGGAGTCCTTTCTCTCATGGCCACTGGCTAGGGAAGGAACTGAGGAGGGAGCAGGGCCACCTGCACTTTTATAGGGTGAATGGTGTTGGAGCCTGACGCCAGCATGGGTGGCCCCTAGTAGACTGCTGCAGAAAACCCTCCATGGGATCCTAGTGCCTGACGGCTAAGTTCCATATGTGTGTCCTCATGACAGAGATTCCCTCGAAGATCTACTGATCTTATTCAGGGGTATCTCAGTCATCAGGTCACGCTGTAGGAACTTCACCATTGGTGAAGCAGGATCTACACAGAAGATTTTCCAGCAGTACAGCTGGGGCCGCCCATGCCAACATCATCAACCCTATAAAGGCATGAGCGGCCCCGCTCCCTCCTCAGTTCTTTTCTGCCATCGACTTCTCTCACATGGGTTTCCACAGAGGCTCCATCGCAGTTCTCACCATTTTTTCCTACGCTTTTTTTCTTTAACCCTAGTTTTTAGAATCTCTTGTTTACAAGAGATTCCTTTACCTCGTTTATATTAAGAGTTATTCCTTCCACGTCTCTCTTCCATCGCTGCCACTGCAGAAAGAAGATTGCTTCTTTAGATGACCACAACCTTTGTGTCTGCTGTCTTGGGCCTGACCACAATGTTTCTGACTGTGAGCTCTGCCACAAATTCAACCTTACAACCCTTAGGCGATGCAAAAAGGCTTTGAAGAAATTTCTCATGGAACAACAGGTAGCCAGTTCTGGGCAGGGGTCCTCCGGGTCCCTCCCTCCCAGTCACCAGTGGGTTTGTCAAACTCACAGGCCTCTAAGACCCGAGACAAGACCTTGGAGAAAATCACAAAAAAGATCGCAATCGGGACAGCTGTCCCCCGGGTGCACTCCCATTCCCCGACAGCTTCTTCTTCCTTGTTCCTGCACCAGTGCCTACTGCTGTCCAGGCTTCTTCTTTCTGGCCGCTACTGACTGTGACTTGTCCTGTTTCACAGGGAGGCCATCTGTCGACCCTCAGGTCATCTATGCCAGCCCCTCCGTCAAGGTCTGATGCTGCTCCAGGCCCTCAGATGTCGGGGGCCCTTGGGTCCTCCAGACCTGACAGACGGTTCATCACACCCTATGCCGGCGACTCCTCCACCATCAACGCATCCTTCTGCCGTTGACCTCAATTCTCTTTTAACCAACATAACTACAGCCCTGGTGCACAAGTTCGGCTCTTACAGACCTGGGTCCCTGGCTCCGTCGACCACTCCGTCATCGTCGACACCACTCAGGCCTTCTCAGACTGTGCCCCGCAGGCCAACATCAGTCTCTCGCTCATCCAACCTCGAGTTAGAGCAGCTCAGCGTCGAAGAGGAGTACAACCCTGACCTCATCCTCCTTGGAGAAGTGGAGGAGGAGGAGGAACCTCTTTCCTAAGATAGATCTACTGCTTCTTCAGTGAGCGAGGACTCTGCATTCTCCCAGGTCCCCGCCTAAAGATCCTACCTTTTTCAGTGCCATGAAGCAGTTGTCTACAGCCATGGGCTTCCATACTGAGGAATAGAATGCCACCAGGAGAGACCTGGTGGACTTCTTGGAGATACCAGAATCTCCCCCTAAAGTAATTCCTCCTGTTCTACCAGCTCTGAGGAATGCCACCACTGCGGCCTGGCACTGCCCAGACATGGTTCTGCCATACTTCATTGGCAAATAAACTCTATCATGCCCCTCAAGGCATGCCTTATTATGCTGCCCAATCTGAGACCGATTCTGTAGTCATCAAGGCAGTTCATGACAGGTCCATGGTGCACAAGCACCTAAGCTCCCTACCCTCTGACACGGAATCCAGATGGATCGACCTTTGGGGTAAGAGGGTTTATGCCTCCTCCACCTTGGGACTCCGGATTACTAATTATTTATTCCATATGGTCAAGTACCAGAATACCATCTGGAAGAAGGGCAAAGTGGCTGCTCAACTCCTTCCAGAATGCTCTCAGAAACAGGAGGTTCTCAAGTCCTTACAGGCCGCCAAGGATATTCATAAACACTTCCTGGGGGCTTTGTACAACATATCTGATACTGGTACCAGGCTGCTGCCACAGGTATTCGCCTTCGTAGGCATGCCTGGCTGAGGGTCTCGGGCTTTGCAGTAGATGTCCAACATAAGGTGCTGAATGCCTCCTTCAGAGGTTCAGAGCTCTTCAGGCCTGATGTCCAACACATCATTAATGACTTAAAGGCTTCTGGCAGGGCTATTAAGTCTGTCCATTTGCTCTACCATACCCAGCCCTGGAGCAGACAGCGCCCGTCCTTTTGTAAGGTGTCCCTCAAGTCTGGTGCAGGCTCCCGTCCCCAGAGCAAACGAAAGGCCACTTCTGCCTTGCTTACCCCCTCCTCTGTGATCCTGCCATGAAATGGCCCAGAGGCAATGGCTCTGCCCCAGCGGTCATATCTGCCTCTGCCTGACTCCTTGCAAGACCCCTCTCTTCCAGTTGCCGACCAAGAGGTGGTGGTCGAAGGTCAGTTCTCCCTCCATCTCAAGCAGTGGAGAACCATCACTTCAGATGCATGGATTCTTCAGATTATAGAAAGGGGTCACACTCTGGAGCTTATGGAACAGCCCCCAGAGACTTCACCAATGCCCTCCACCTACCCTGTGGCCCATGCCATGGTTCTTCGGGAGGAGATACAGCCCCTTCTGCACAAGAGAGCCATAGAGCCAGTGCCCAGCTGGCAGAAGAACAGGAGATTCTACTCCAGGTTCCTCCTGGTCCCCAAAGGAACCAGAGATCTGAGCCCTATTTTGGATCTCAAAGACCTCGACCTTTATATCCAGTACAAAGAATTCTGTGTGGTCACTCTTGCAGGTCTGCTGCACCTGCTTAGGCAAGGTGACTGGCTCTGCTCCCTAGATATGCAGGACACCTACCTGCATATTTCAATTTGTCCTCTACACAGGCAGTTTCTCCAGTTTCTTTTTCAGGGTGAGCATTACCAATTCAGAGCCTTGCCCTTTGGTTTATTCTGTGCACCACGGGTCTTTACCAGATGCTTAGTAGCAGTAGCTGCTGCTGCTGCCCTTCGGCAAGAAGGCATGTACGTCTTTCCCTACCTGGACGATTGGCTTCTCAAAGCTCCATCTCAAGCTCAGCTCCTCTGGACCCTGGAGAGAACCCTCCAGCTCTTTCACTCTCTGGGCACCACTGTCAACCTGCCCATGTTGGTTTTGACTCCATCTCAGAGGCTGACATATAGGGGCAGTCCTGGACTCCGCTCAGGGCAGAGTCTTCCTGCCTCAGGACTAGGCAGAGTGCCTCATTTCCCAGGCTCAGGCGGTGGCCCATAGCCATTATGTCTCGACAAAGGTGTACTTGAGGCTTCCAGATCTCATGGCTGTGGCTGTTGCCACAGTCCCCCTGGCCAGTCTGCACATGTGGGTGCTCCAGTGTACCCTTCCAGTGCAGTGGAACCAACGCATGGACAACCTGGAGCAGCTGGTGCTGGTTATCTCTCCAGTTCACAGGGTGCTCAGTGGTGGATGGATCCCCAAAACCATTTAAGAGGGCTCCCATTCTTGATTTCCTCTCCCCAGAAAATTCTCACTATGGACACCTCCGGCTTGGGCTGGGGTGCTCACCCGGATCCCTCCCAGACTCAAAGGACGTGGTCCCAGATCGAGACGTCCCTCCACATAAACATCCTTGAGATGTGGGTGGTTCTGTATGCCATGCAAACTTTCCAGAACCACCTCCTTCCAGGTCAGTTGTTGATCTAGTCGGACAATCTCAGTGTTTTCCACTACATCAATAAATGGGGGGCAAAGCTCTCGTACCCCCTGTGCAGGGAGGCCATAAGAGTCTGGTACTGGGCACCAGACCACGGCATGGACTTCTCAGCAGTCCATGTCCCAAGCATGCTGAACACCCTGGCGGACAGTCTCAGCAGGTCTCAGTCCAGGATATACGAATGGGAACTTCTCTCATCCATTGTATAACAGCTGTTCAACAGATGGGGTCACCCAGAGTTGGACCGTTTTGCATCCCCATTCAGTGCAAAACTGCCTAGTTTCTGCTTGCTAGATCCCAGGCCTGGAGTTTTCTGGCAAGACACGTTGTCCCTCTCCTGGAGTGGGAGGTTCCTTTATGCCTTCCCTCCATTGCCTCTGATTCAGAGGATGCTAATCAAACCACAAATGGAGGGGGGCTAGCATGATCCTGGTCGCACCCTACTGTCCACGGCAGATATGGTTTCCATTACTGCAGCAGTTAGTGGAGGAACCTGTGGTGCTCTGCCCCTTTGCAGGGATCTGCTGATGCTGGCTCAAGGGACCCTTGTCCATCCCAACCTCATGTCCCTTCATCTGCATGCCTTGTTTCTGAGGACATAGCCATAGCCCATTTTGGAGTATCTCAGAGGGTAGCAGGAGTCCTCTTGGCAGCTCTGAAGCCCTCCACTGGAGCCAAATATGCCATGAAGTGGAAGAGGTTTGCCATCTGGGCTGCCAAACATGCTCTGGATCTTTTTACCTGTCCAGTGAGCCAGATCCGGCACTACCTGATTTTCCTGTTGGACTCAGGCCTCCAGTATTCCTCCCTCAAGATGCACCTTTTGGCTATTTCAGCCTTTCACGAGCCCGTGGACAGCCGAACCATGGCTTAGTTAGATGTGTCCTGTATTTTCTCAGGGGCATTCTGCACCTAAAAGCTCCAATCTGTATCTCTGTCCCAGACTGTGATTTAAATTTTGTTTTGGAGAAATTGACCCGACTCCATTTGAGCCAGCCGTGACTTGCGAGCTACACTTTCTTTCTTGGAAAGCATTATTTTTGGTTGCGATTACTTCTGTTCGAAGGATTTCCGAGCTCCAGGCTCTCTGGTGTGAAGAGCCTTGTTTGATTTTTCACAAAGACAGGGTGTGTCTGCACACGAACCTTAAGTTTCTCCATAAGGTGGTGTTTGAATTTACCCTGAACCATTCTATTCACATACCTGTTGATTTTCTGGAGCATGCCAGTCCAGGAAAAGCACTGCTCCATACGGTAGATGTGTGCAGAATTTTGAAATATCATCTGCTCTGAACTAAGGACTGCAGAAAGACAAAGCAGTTTTTTGTTTCTTTCGCCCAGGGAAGAGAGGGTGTTCAGGTTTCTAAACAGTGTTTGTCCAAATGGTTGCCATTTTGTATTTTGCTACAACAAGCATGGCAAGGAGTTGCCAGGGGCGGTGAAGGCCTGCTCCACACAGGGCATGGCTACCTCTGTGACCTGTTTCAAGGGGTACTCAGCTGCTGATATTTGTGCTGCTGCCACCTTTCAGCAAGCACTACAGTCTGGGTATTGCTTCTAGAGCCCGAGCAGGCTTTGGGCAGGCTGTTTTGCAGGGCATCCTTTCCTAGGCTTTGGTTGCCCTTCCTCCCAGACTATTCTGCTGCACCTGTAACTGCTTGGGACTCATTTCTATGGTGTGATCTGATGACTGAGATACCCCCAAAGAAGATAGAACAGTTACATAACAACTTACCATAACAGTAGATCTTTAAGGGGATCTCAGTCATTAGGTCTGTCTTTCCTTCCACCATCCCCCTTTTTGGGGTTCTTGTTTTAGACTGGCTGTCTGGTGTATGCAGCCTTTTATTCAGCCTGGGCACCTCTCTGCCTCCTCTGTCTCCCATGGCATGGTTGTGTTCCCTTAGTCTCTGGGGGAGAGAACTGAGGAGGGAGCAGGGGAGCTCATGCCTTTATAGGGTTGATGACGACTGCAGGTGATGTTGGCATGGGCGGCCCCAGTTGTACTGTTGGAAAATCTTCCATGTGGATCCTGCTTCATTGACGTTGACGTTCCTATGGTGTGACCTGATGACTGAGATCCCCTCAAAGATCTGCTTTTATGGTAAGTTCTTACGTAACTGTTCTTTACTGCTCTCTGTCCTCTTGGGCCTTAGTCCACTACCCTTGGGGATGCTAGAGGAGATGACCATTTTCAGCTCCATGAGACTGTGAGTCCTTCAACTTCATATGCTCCTAATTCCTACCTTCTCCTATCTGTCATAGAGATGACAGGGATGTACTGTAGGTTTACTCTTGGGTTCGCTCATTTATCATCTAGGAGTATGGGGTTATCCTTTTTTGGGAGTCCATATGTCATTTTTCAGCATGCTTGCCATCTCATTTACAAGGGGGTCCAGTTTTGAACTTTCCCTTTTTTTGCATCTTCCAAAGCCATAGGCTCAGCATTGCTGCCCTGTCCTTCCTCCTGTCACCATCCACTGTCTGTCTGTCTGGCTAGTGATATGAGACTGTGACTCTTTCAGACCCAGCTACCCTTGTGCCACTTAATAGGCCCAACCCTTAGGCACTATGTTGGCATTCAGGTTTTATTTTATTTATTTTCCTGTATCCTATCTCTATTCCTTTGGGCTAGAAAGTATCGAGTCCTCTCTTTTATTTCTCTCTACTGTTTCTCCCCTGGTGAACAGAACTGAGGTGCATGAGGGAGCAGGCAGTGGTTATTGGCTGGCACACGCAGTACCACGTGGGTGCGGAGGCACTATCAGTACCCAACATTGATTCTCTTTTACAAAACTTTTGCTCCTGTGGGGTCCTAGTGCCTCCAACCCCAGACCTATCAGTGTGCATCAGGGGGTGAATATATTCTAGAAAAATCAACAATTATGGTAAGTACGTAATTTTCATTTCCAGCTGCAGGATAAAGAATTCAGTATTCTAACCTTAAAAGTAGTATGTCATGGGCGTAAACATCAAACCATGTATTCAGTGAAATTCGCACACTAGCATGCATTGTGCTCAGGTTTGAAACAAAACTGTCAACAGTAAAAAAGCTATCCACTGTCTAGGAATAAAACTAAGAATTTGAAATGTGCCACTTACTTCTAAAATGTAGAATAATCCATGGAAATCAAGTTTAGTTTGCTGCTTTGTATTTTTTTGGTTGGGGGGGGGAGATGGTGCCCATAATCCTGAACCTTTACTTGTGTTACAGAGATGCATTTTGGCCAAATGGTATCCTAGCAGAGACACCACCTCGCAGAGAAAAGGCCATTAGAATGAGGACAAGAGTGGCCACAAAGACCAAACTACTGCAGATAATGCCAGGTGAAATAAGTCTTCTGCAAGAACTACAATTTTATTTAAAATTTGGTAACTGAATGAGAACCCAAGGACAAACATTGTCCATTTTGAAAGGGGACCCAGGACAATATAAAAAACAACATAAACGCAACATACAATCAGAAAAAAAAAATGTGCAGTTGGAAGTGGATAACAAGAAGCTTTGGGAGTGTGATTTAAATATACCAACATTGTCAACTAGCAAGTTAGGATGAGTGGAGATCTTATCTGTGTCAATCTTCACCATTCATCACTGTTGGGTACTAGGCCGGAGGTCAGGACCCTGCAGGAGCTTTTTTCTTTTCTTCGGTAGGTGGAACTGACGCACCATTGGCGCCGTCCTCGAGGCCGATGCACTGCATGGTGCTCGTGGGTTGGCCATTGGGCTGCGTCGACTCCACCTGCCTGCCAGTTCTTCATCTTCCGCCGTAGAGGTCACCTCGTGGGATGCTGAGAAGGAAAAACTTGAGGCCTGCTCTGCAGTTTCTCGACTCCGTGATTTCAATCCTTCAATGCCGAAGTCCGTCAGTTCCTCCTGCCGGTTCTGTTTTGCCATACTCGACGTCGCCCGGTAAGATCTTTCCATTTTTCTATATTTCTGTGACATCGAGTCTGTTTTTGGTGTTTTTTTCCCCATAGGTCATGTCTCGGTCGGAGGGCAAGAAAACTTCCAGGACGGGTCGGCCCCCCATGCAACGGTGCCCATGCGGCCGAAAATATTCCGTCACCGACCAGCACGATCATTGTCTTTCATGTCTTGGTCCGCTTCACGACATGGATTCATGCGACGCCTGTTTCTCCATGGACCACCGGGTCATCGAGCAATGTGCGTAGAAAGTGGGGCAAGCTCCTCCGACTTTCAGGGGTCGGGCACGCACTCGTCGGGCCATGCCACGCTCTGTCGGCCTTTCCTCCGGGTCCCCTCCCGGTTCTACACAGACCGAGGAGGACGGAGCCTCAGCTACTAGTAGCCTAGCCATGGCCGAGGCTCCTTCCATGACACGAGAGGCCCGTCCTGCTCCTTTCGGCGGGCAGGAGGTGCCTCCATGGCAATCGCCCCTTTGGAGGTGAAGGCTCCCCTGGTGTCGGACCCGCGGTTTGCAAGGCCCAGGTTGGCGCTGTCCTCTATGCCATTGGTCGGCGCCATTCGCGGCACCGTGGGCCCTGATGTAGCTGCCGGCACTGATTTGTTGCGTATACCGTGGCTTTGGGTCGGAGCCATTCATGGTGCCGAGCACTACTAGCGGCAGTGTGGAGCTGCTACAGCTTATCTTTGTCTACGCCTTGCCTCAGCGACATCTGCAGTGCTGAGGTTCGCGCCTGTCCTCTGGACTTGGTGCCATAGAACGTCAGTTCCATCGTCGGTGCCGCCTCTATCCTCGGCACCGTTCATGGGCAGGCGGTGCCGTCATCAGCACCCCTCTGCCCTTGGCACCATTAGTGGCGCTGTGGGGCCGGGCGGCGCCGATGGTGCCATCGGGTCCATCGTCGGCGCCGTCTTCGTCCTCAGCGCCACTCGCGGCACTGTAGGGCCGGATGGCACCGTGGCTGGTCCCGACTCTGGAGCTCCTGGTCAGGCTGGAGCCGTGCCCCCTGTGGATTCCGCTCGCGGTGCTGTGGGGGGCACTAGCACCGGCTCGGGCATGGCTTTGGTCTCTGGCATCCACTTTGGCAAAGATGGCAATTGGCGCCCTCCTACGGTCTGGCAGAGGGCCTCGGCCTCTACCTCCTCAGAAGCGGAGTCGGGCTCTGAGTCAGATGGACAGTCTGACTCTTTGGGGTTGACTGTTGGAGTGGGCAGCCCAGTTGTATCCTCGACAAGCCGGAGTCAGCCCCCCTTCTGAGGTGGGGTCGGTGGCTACCGAAACTGGGGTCAGAGGTGCTGACCAGCGGGCAGTGGTGCAGGCCACCATTGCTCTGCAGCCCGGTCTTGGTGGGTTCACTGACCCCTCAGCAGTGGTACCCCCACCTGTGGTGTGCCTGGATCGCCCAACTTTGGGGCCGATCAGAGCACGTATGGGAGGGGAGGGTGCTGTGCCCTGGATAGCTCCTTCGGGTGCTGCCCAGAGCTGTCAGCTACCTAGGCTGGCCCTCTCAAGGAGGAGGGCTCTTTCGGACTGTGAGGGGCCAAGGGGCATGGGGTCTACACGGCGGCTTTTTTTGGGGGTCCACCCGGGCTCTGGGAGAAGCCGTAGTGCAGATCTCCGCTCTTCCTCCTCTGTCTCTTTGAGAGAGAGCCCCATTCTTTTGAGGTAGGGGACCGTCCTTCTGAACCTCTATGGCCCCGGTTGCCTCACGGGGGGATTCTTTGGGGCGCAGCCAAGGCAGTACCGAAATGGTTGTTCAACTGTCGGCTGTGGGGTCTTCCTGGGCACCTTCTTCCGTGGGCGCTCCTGGTCCGCTCCTTAGCCCAGGCGGAGGTCAGCTGAATCTCTTCTTGGCTGTGTCCCTATTACCCTGCCACATTCTCCTGTGCTCCCAGGCATTATTGGTCCGAGTGGGCCTCTATCCTGGGAACAGTTCAGAGCGGTGGCTGCTCGGTTCCCAGCTTACGTTAGGGCAATGGACAGTCAGGTTTTTCAACCCCTTCCCCGAGCAGCCACCCTCTGAACAGCTGGTGCCCTTCAGCTCCTCATCCCCCTCTTCTGAGGGAGAGGAACCTTCTGTCCACATCTCTCCAGCTGCTGCTCTCGCTGAGTATCAGCACTTCCTCGTGAGGATGTTGGAGGACTTGCACCTCACCCCTGCCACTGTTAGCAATCCTGAGCACTCGGCGCACGCCTTTCTAGACGATTTTGGCGAGGCCTCCCTTATGGTGCCTCCCTGGCCTGCTCCCTTTCGGGAGGCATTGTTGTGTTCCTGGCAGAAGCCCTTCTCTGGAGTTCCTGCCCTTAGGGGTCTCAGCCAGAGGTATTGCGCCCCCCTGGAGTCTCCAGGTTCCATGCCTCATCCGCAGTCCGGATTGACGCAGTTGGATACTCCTAATGGGCTTCGCGCCCTTCACTGTGACCGGCCCCCAGATCAAGACTACTCTGATTTTGACTTCTGGGGTAGGAGGACTTTCTACTCTGCACGGTTATTGCTTTTCATTTCTGCACATCAGGCTCACTATGCAGTCTATGACAGGTTCTTGTGGTCCAGGCTAGGTCAACTCCTAGCCTCATTGCCTGATACAGAGCAAACCAGACAAGCCATTGCGCTCTCTGCGCATGGCCTGAAGCTAGCAAGGCACCAAGCGAGGGCATCCTGTGATGCCAATGAGGTAGCTACCAGGGTCGTAGGGACAGAGATCTGCACTAGGCGGACAGCATGGCTGCATCTTTTCTGGTTGTCACCCTTGGCCCGGCGTAGGGTGATTAACTCCGCTCACCAGAGAACCTATCTCTTCTCCTGTAGAGTGAGATGGCGCTTGTCAGGGCAACTTCCTTCTCCCTCCAGGGGAACCCCGTCTCACTCTCCCCACTCTCGGGCCTCTCCAGGCCTTGAAGGTTCTCCCTCTTAGTGTGTCACCCACTGAGAGCTAAGGGACTTTGTCCATTAGGGTGTAAAAGAAAACCCCCTTGGGGGGCTCAGCACTCACCCAACAGTGATGAATGGTGAAGATTGACACGAGTAAAGAATGAAAATTACGTACCTACCGTAATTATGATCTTTCTGTGTATCTTCACCATTCATCACAATCCCACCCTCCATCCCCCTGGGGCCTCAGTCTCTGGGTCCCCCTCCCTGTCTGTGCCCATCCCTTCCCCCCTCTCCTTGCTTGTCAGGAGTGGGGTAAAACAGGGGCACACAGGGGGATAATGTTCCGGGGAGAGTGGACAGCGTGGGGGGCACTCCTTCTCCGGTGCTTTAGCTCCACCCCTGTGGGGTGGGAGTTGGCAGTTGCCCTCCATTCTCTCCTCCTCCTCCTCCTTGTTTCCGTCCAACTTATTTCTCCTTGTTTATTACAAAAAAAAAAGTTCCCTTTTTTCACCAATAATCTTTCCTTGAGAGGGTGTTAATTCTCTGTACCCTGTCCTTCTTCCAGAATAGCCGACACTGCTTATCTGGAGTGTTTTACCAGCCATTCTGTGCCTTGAATTCTGGCAGAAAGCCTTTGGCTACTCCTTGCAGTTCCTATGTAATCTGGAGATGGACCAGAGTCTGGGATGTTTAACTCCCCACTCTCCTCCTAAATTCTTTACCCACCCTACATCCCCCTTCCATTTCAGTTGGGGCCCCTCGATCCTTTCAGTTTCGACTTTTATTTCTTCTGACCTCTCAGTCGTTACTTTCCTTTTAGTTTATATATCTTTTCCTTTTCTGTCCCTTGGACTTCCTTGTCCCACCCTCCACTCCCTTCCTCTTACCTCTCTGGCGACTCAGAACTGGCAGGCAGGTGGAGTCGACGCAGCCTAAAGGCCAACCCGCGAGTGCCATGCAGTGCGTTGGCCTAGAGGGCGGCGCCGATGGTGCGTCAGCTCCACCTACCAAAAAAAAAAAAGCTCCTGCAGGGTTCTGACCTCCGGCCGAGTACCCAACAGTGATGAATGGTGAAGATACACAAAAGATCATAATTACGGTAGGTATGTGATTTTCATTTCTTTGCCGTGGAAAAGTAAATGGTCTTAAGTGATCACTTCTATTTTTTTCAGGGCAGTGACCAAAATTTTAGGGTCATCCTGCAAAAGAAATTTGGGTGGAAGAAGCCTCCCCCAAGTAATTTGATTCTATTTGGCTGGGTTGAAGGTGCAGGAATGGGATCCAAGTTTGTTAGATCAGGGCCTTGCAGCATCTTGTATATGTGAGTTAAATAGAAATGAGTCAGCAGTGGCCTCCCTTGCAAGGAAAATGCTGCACATCTGGATAAGTGCTGCAAGAAGTGCTACAGTGCATCTCTTTGTGCATAACAACTGTCCAGCAAAACAACCCTCCCCACCAACCACCCCATGACATTTCATTTTAAAAGCTCGTTATCGGGGATCTTTAGTTTCACTTGAAGTGTAATCGGGTGGTTTATGGGTGATGGTGGGGTTGCCGGACTGCTGTTTTATGGCACTTTTTGCAGCATTTACCTGGATATGCAGTATTTCTCCTTGTAACGGAGACGAGTGGTGGCTCTTCTGTTTGATTGCTGGTTTGTGGTTGGAGCACAACCATAATCTGCAGGCTGCACTATCTTAGAGAACACGTGTCCTCCCAGCAGCGCCACAACCCAAACCACAGCCCCCTGATTAGGCTTTTCTGCCTAAAAGAAAATGTTTTTTAATTGCCTGCATGTAATAAGAGTTCCTTTGATGTATTTGGCCATAATGTAAACATGGCTGGAGCAGTGCATGCCATTTGACATGCTCAGCGCAGCTCTGCACCCCTGCATGGTGTAGGTGATACAGTGCGGCGCCATGGAGCCACACCGCATGTCAAGTGGTGCCGTGTTTCTCTGTCCATATTTACATTATGGCCGAATACATCGGAGGAACACTTATTACATGGAGGTAATTTTTAAAAAAAATTGTTTATAGCCTCCTCACAGTGTGGCCATTTCTATGAGTGCAGACTTTACAGTCCCTAAAGCATGACCCTCTCTTTTATCTGCTTTAAGGTGATTTTTGGAGCTTGGGGGGGTAACTTACTTAAAATGATAGCTCATGCTATCAGTAGTCCCCTTCTGTAACATTTGATTATTTTTTTGCAGCAGTAATTTAATGGGAAAGACCCTGACAAGGTTGCCAGCTGATCCATTCCACTTCCTTATCGATCTCCACGCCCCTGTGCTCAAGCACGTTATGCTGTGCAGCAAGGGAGATGATAGGAGCATGCACCATTGAAATGAATGGGGGTATATTTGTATTACTATTTTATACATTATGATAGTGAGTTGGAGATTAATGGAGGGTGGTGGCCTCCATTAATCTCGGACTCGCCATCATAATGTATAAAATAATAATGCAAATATACCACCATTAATGTTAATATGGCGCACCCTTGCGCTCTCCCTTGCTGCGTGGCATAGGGAGGTGGAAGGGATTGGCTTGCCATCTTGTTGGGCCAAGTTACGATCCCTTCCCATTAAATTATGGCTGCACAAAAGTAATCAAAAGTGATAGAAGGGGACCATCACCAGCATTTATTTATTTTTTTACTTCTATTTGAAATATCAGATATGCCTCTGAGTCAGAGGCTCTTTTACAGAGGTTCCATGTCATACATAGAATACTGGACATTGTAAAGGTATACACAGGGTAATAATGTAGAGTTACGGCAATTCAGTGATACAGAATGACATGACTACAAAACGTAGATTGAGGAGCCCAAGATACAGTGCATAGGAAAGGCTTAACCACTAACAGAGGTGGTATAAAAATACAATTCAACTACATAAAGATTATATTCACAATCAAGTGCCATCAGTGGGCAGATAGGGTGCATCAGAGAGAGAGAGAAGAATACAAAGGCAGTCAGAAAAAGGCAAGTAAGATGGTGAATAAGTGAAGGGAAGAGGGGAATTGGTGAGAGGTAAGAGAACAGTGAGTGGAGACAGTGTGGAGCAGAGGAGAATTATGGACAGTTGCAACAGTTCAGAGAGAGGAGGTGCTGTGAAGTTTAGTTTTAAAAAGGCCAAGTTTGTCAGTGGCCAGGATGTCATGGGGCAGGCTGTTCAACAGGTATGGGCCTGGTATGGAAAGGCACATGCCCATGGGCAGTTTTACAGAAAGGAACAAGGTACAAGCCTTCTAAGGTGCTCCTGGTAGTGCGCAGAGAGGGGTGGGAGTCAGAAAATGAAGGATCGAGGGGGGGGGACTGGCAGGACAAGACTTTCTTGGCTATTAAGCAAGTATGGTATGTTAGTCGACCTTTAAAGTCAAACCAGTGTGCTTGCTGGCAAAAGGTCGCAGGTGTGGATAAGCCGATGGGCTCCAAGAACAAGCCTGCAAGCTTTGTTAAGAGAGATTTTGATCCTGTTGAGGGCAGTGTCAGATGGTGTGCCATAGATTACTGTGCCATAGTATACTATGGAGACTACTGAGCTGGTGACAGGAAGATGGAGGGCGTCATTAGTTAAGCATTTTTTATGCCTATACAAGATGCTGATCCTAGTATTAACAGCTTTGCAGACTAAGTCAACATGGCCTTGAATGGAAAGGGTGGAGTCAAAGGTAACTCCAAGGTATTTAAAGGTGTTGACCTGTTCTAATGGTTGGAGATGGTCATTAAGAATTGTGAGGGGGACATTTTTGTGTTTGTTTTGTGCGTTTGCAAATAACATAGATTTCGTTTTTTTATAGTTTATGATAAGCTTGTGTTTAATGAACCATGACTCTAACTCACAGAAATTAGCCTGAAGAGAGCGTTGTAGTATGGATGGGTCCGAGTGACAAGTATAGACAACGGCGTCATCGGCGTAGAGTAATAGGTTACCAGATCAGGCTAGAGTGAGGGTATTTAGAAAGAGAAGAGGAGAGGCCTGAGAATAGACCCTTGCGGGACCCAGAGCAGATAGGTAATGAGGAGGAGATGGTGTTACCGATTTTCACTTGCTGGGAGTGACCATTGAGATAATTCGCAAATCAGGAGGTGGCTTCAGGGGAGAGGCCGATTGAATGGAGGGATGAGACCAGGAAGTCAGTGGTTAACCATGTCAAATGCCTTTGTCAGGTCAATGTACATGGACCCTACTAATTGACCCTGATCAAGGGCTTTGTGGACAAAGCCGGTATATTCCAAGAGAGCAGTTGTGGTACTGTGTTCCTTACGGAAACCATGCTGTTGGGCGCACAGGAGGTTGTGCTCTGCTAGGTAGTCACAGTTGATCTGATGCAATGCTTTCAATACTTTGGATATGGGGGGAAGAATGGAAATTGAGCGGTGGTTGCCGTGGGCAGCTTTGTCATCACTCTTGTGGATAGGAGTGACAGTAGCAGATTTCCATAGGGTGGAGAATTGACAACAGTGGAGGGAGACGTTAAGGATCTTGCTGAGGGGAAGAAGTACAGCATCAAGGGCCAGATGTAGTAATTTCAGGTCTGATGAGTCACCACTGAACCTAGACTTACCCAGTATTCTCTGGAGGTAAGATTTTGCTTCAGTATTGGAGGTCAACCTGAAATGGAAGAAGAGGAGTAAGTCAGAGCAGCTGAAGGAGAGGGACAGGCCGATTTATTGAGAAGTCAGAAGGAAGTATGAGTAATCCGTAAGCAATACATTTACTTTTCAGAGTGTACAAAATCACTTTAAACATGCTAAAACACCAGCACTGGCTGTCTTGATTTGAGTAATGAGTGAAATGGGTTTGGTGGGCTCAGCTCTTTCCCTTTTAGTTAATGATCCTCATTACAAAACCTCCACATATCATTTATTGCATGTACAGTCTGTGAGAAAGCATTGTATATCTGAAATGCATCAGACAACCCTTTTAAACTGTGCATGGCACCTACAATAAAATTAAGCATATTTATCACTATATGACTTGGAGCAACGTTGTTTCTGAATTTCATGGGTGGTGAGTGCCTGACTTTTTTTTTGTTTTCAAACAACATGAAGTCTTGCTGTATTCTGACAATAGCAGTGAGTCCCAACCTTCGAACTGCCCCGGAGATGAAAGAGTTAACTTTCCATGCCAGGCATGGAACACTGAGCTCGAGCTCGGTTGAGACTCTGTCTGTTGCTGTTTGAACTCAAACCGTCAGATTCTTTACTCCGCCTCACTGAGCAGTCGCTCCGGAGATTTCTCCTTTGCTCGGTTCAATTTGTCAAAGTCCGTTTTTCTTGGTTTCCAACCGAGTTTAAACCACAACCTGTCGGTTCAGTCTCTGTCTGTGGTATTCGTGAATACTAGATAGGTTTATTTTGATTTTCTATTCTGTGTGGAACTTGTAAACGTTTCATCGGTTCGGTTTGAA
The DNA here is from genome assembly GCA_016271365.2 of Neoceratodus forsteri. NCBI lineage: Eukaryota > Metazoa > Chordata > Ceratodontiformes > Ceratodontidae > Neoceratodus > Neoceratodus forsteri. The sequence goes on along the minus strand of CM057456.1, from coordinate 1,348,781,921 downwards.
CCGATCAGGTTGTTTAAAAATCTTTATTTCTACTTTTAGAGTGTGGTTACCGGTTCTTATCGGTTCTAAAAAAAACAAATTTTACTACGTTTTTTTTCCACGACCCGTAACACGGTCAGGAACCGATAAGTGTGTCTTGCCTGGCGGATTGCCATTAAAAGGGTAAGTTTTGTTAGGACTGGCACCATGTCTGAGAAACCCAAAAGAAAAACCGGGCCCACTGGGTTTCAACACTGTAGTGTGTGTGGAGAAGTCTTTGCCAAGGCTGACCCCCACACCACCTGTGTTTATTGTCTGGGGTTTGACCACCTCGATTCAGACTGCCAGATTTGTAAAAATTTTCCTGCAGCTACCCTAGAAAAGAGAGTTGGTAGACTCAGGGAAAGGGAGGCCAAAAAGTCCGCTGACCCCGATGGCCAGCCCAGTTCGGTTCACACCAAACCAGAAGGAGTGCCCTCTGACCAGGGTGAAACTTCTTCGGGCAAAAGGAGAACCGATTCCGAGGAGTCAGTTCCGGTTAAGAGAACAAGAAGAGAAAAATCAGCCGGTGTGGATCCAAAAGTTTCTTCTCCAACCACTGATGAAATAGCCAAAGCGATAAAAATTGTGCAGTCACTTTCCCCGGTTCCGACCGAACCGACACCATCAGGAAGGCGCTCGGTTCAGCCAGTTCCACCGGTTCCGGATTATGATCTGGAAGAATTTTATGAACCGGAGGAAGAGGAAGGAGAGTATGAGGAAAGTGAATGTGATTATGAAAGTCTGGATGTGTCCATTGACCCGGACATCTCCCCAGACAGACCTTCAGGAGTGTCTCCTCCTAGGCTTTCTGAGTCCCCCTCCCATTTCATGTTTACAAGAAAGTGGCCGAAACCCTTCAGCTTCCTATGGAAGAAGCTGTGGATGACCAGGAGGAGCCTGACTATGTGGAAATCCCAGAGTCAGGAGGCTGTCTATTCCTTACACAAGTCTTTTGGGAAACAGACATTTAAGATTTTAAAGACTCCTAATTCTATACCTCCTGTGGATAAAAGAATGGACAAGAGGTATACTCTGTCAGGCTCAGATACGGAGTTCCTTACCCAACAATGCAGCCATGTTGGGGTAGTGCAGGCTGCAGCCTGTGATAAGGCTAATATACCCTTGGCTTCACACCCCCCAGATAAGGACTCCAGGAGGATTGATGCCATGGCAAAGAAACAGTACCTGGCAGCATCCCTGGGACTCAGGCAGGCCAATTATATGGCCTATACAGCTAGATATCAGAAATCTAGATGGGACACTGTCATGGCTTTAGCTAAACAGGTCCCTGGCCAACTTGCCAAGGAGCTGGAGCAGGTGGCTGCTGATGGTATTGAGGCATCCAAGGTGCAATTCCATGCTGCAGTGGACTCCAGTGATGTTTCATCTAGAGTCATGGCTACATCTGTGGCCCTTCGTAGGATAGCTTGGCTCAGATGTACTAGCCTGTCTCAGGATACCCAGACTAAGGCCATGGATTTTCCTGTTGTGGGTAATTCTCTGTTTGGGGAGCTAACAGAACTACATGAAGAAAATGGATGAATACAGGACCACCTATAGGAGTGCTCAAGCCAAGGAAGGCAAGCCACTCCTCAGAGGCAGCATCCAGGGGCAGGGCAGGCTTTTTCATAGGCCTTTCTACCAAGCCCAGGCCTCCTCTTCTGCCTATGCTCAGAGGGGTTCTTTAGAGGAGAGCAGAGAGGTACAAGCAGACCTGCTTCCACCCCTCAACACAACCCTATGCAAACAGACACCCTGATGGGTTTGCCAGGGCCATTCTCCACCACCTGTAGGGGCAGGCTGGCTTACTTTGTCCAGGACTGGAAGTCTTTAACATCAGACAAATGGGTCCTGGAAGTAGTAAGCCAGGGACTGGTTCTCAGCTTCAAAACACTTCCAAAGATGAGAACCAGATCATTTCCACCTGCAAATCCTTCAGAGGCACTTGCCCTAGAGGCAGAGGTCTCTTCCCTCTTGGCTCTCAGAGCTGTAGAAAGGGTTCCACCCCACACCAAGGGAAAGGATTGTACTCCAGGTACTTCCTCACTCCCAAAAAGACAGGAGAATGGCGGTCCATCCTGGATCTCAGGTATTTAAACAAGCACCTTTTAAAGCCAAAGTTCAAAATGGTGACTCTGGGAATAATTCTACCCTCTCTAAGGCCAGGGGACTGGCTAGTCTCCCTGGACCTCAAGGATGCCTATTTCCATATTCTCATCAGAAGCTCCCATCGAAAGTACCTCAGGTTCGAGCTGCCCTCAGGCCATTACCAATTCAGAGCAATGCCCTTCGGCCTAACCTCTGCTCCAAGGGTGTTCACAAAATGCCTGGCAGTCGTAGTTGCTTCCCTAAGAAGGCAAAGGATTGCCATCTTCCCATACTTGGACGACTGGCTCATAGTAGGCCAGTCCCCAGACCAAGTCAAGTTACACCTACAGATAACTCAGCAACTGCTCACCTCTCTAGGTTTCCTTCTGAATCTTTCAAAGTCAGTTCTAGAGCCTGTTCAGCTCCTCACCTTCATAGGCGCAGAGCTAGATACAGAAAGGCCAGAGCCTTCCTTCCCTGGACAGGGCAAGGACCCTTATCACACTGGCCTCTTCATTCACCCTACAGGTGTCTCGACCAGCAAGGCATTTTGTGCAGCTCCTGGGGCACATGGCTGCTTCTACAGCAGTGGTGCAGGGAGCAAGATTTCAGATGAGGGACATTCAGTTCCACTTGAGAGCCTTTTGGTCTCAGAAAAAGGACCCTCTGACCAAACTGATACCAGTGACTCGAACTCTGATCCAGACCTTGCAGTGGTGGCAGGATCAGGACAATTTAAGACAGGGAGTTCCCTTTGTCACTCAGTCTCACTCTTTAATCCTTACTACAGATGCCTCCCTCTTGGGGTGGGGGGCCCTCTTGGGAGACCTGACCACCCAAGGGTTGTGTTCCCCTGGGGAATCTCTGCTTCACATCAATCTGTTGGAACTCAGAGCAGTGTTTCTAGCACGTCAAGCTTTTTCCAAGTCTGTTCAGAACACAGTTGCTCAGATCAGGACAGACAATACCACCATAATGTGGTATATCAACAAGCAAGGGGGCACTCGGTCTTCGGCCTTGTGCACGGAAGGAATGAAGTTGTGGTCTCTGGCCTATTCCCTGAACACCTCCCTTACAGCAGTACACCTCCCAGGCAAGGACAATGTCCTGGCAGATGCTCTCAGCAGGATATCTCAGGGCCATCACGAATGGTCACTGGATCCCCTGGTTTTGAAGGTGATCTTCTCCAGATGGGGCACCCCACAGATAGATCTTTTTGCAGCCCCAGACAATCACCAACTTCCCCTTTTTTGCTGCAGGCCCCCAGTGTTGGGCTCAGTCCCCCTGGATGCCCTAGTTCTCAGTTGGGAAGGGAAGTTCCTGTATGCTTTTCCCCCCTTCCCTCTCCTGTTCAAGGTGCTAGTCAAAATCAGATCTCAACCCTGCAAGGTGATTCTGATTTTTCCAGACTGGGCCAGACAGCCCTGGTACCCTCTCCTGTTGTGCTTAGCAGTCCACCTTCCCTTGTCTCTTCCCAGGAATTACAACCTGTTAACCTGTGCTCAGGGGAGGGTTTGGTACCCGAATCTCAAATCTCTCAATCTCAAGGCGTGGCTCTTGCAGAGTTAGAGTTTGCTGATTTACACCTCTATCAAGGTGTTATGGATATTCTAAAGGATTCTAGGAAGCCTTCCACCAGAACTACTTATAATTCCAAATGGAAAAGATTCTCCATATGGTGCTCTGGGAAGCATATTTCCCCAGAGTCTGCTGACCTGCCCACAGTCCTTGACTATATGGTCCATCTGAATAGCTTGGGACTCAGACCAGCTACCAAAGGTGCATCTGGCAGCTGTCTCTGCTTTTCTTTCAGCAGGTAAGCCTCTTCTCTTTCAGCTCACCCTGTATTCTCCAAGTTTTCAAGGGATTGCTTCATACCAATCTGCCATTCAGGGACCCTGCCCCTGCTTGGGACCTTAATGTTTGCATTGCTCAGCTTATGCAACCCCCTTTTGAGCCTTTGTCCTCAGCAGAGCTTAAGTACTTGACTTGGAAAACTGTGTTCCTGGTGGCCATCACTTCTGCCAGGCGCATAAGCGAGTTGCAAGCCCTGTCAGTGGAGCCTGATTTTTATCTCTTTCCATAGAGATAAGGTGGTCCTCAGGACTAACAGGAAGTTTTAGCCTAAGGTGGTTTCAGACTTCCACCTTAACCAATCTATTTCTCTTCCTGTGTACTTCACTGACCATTCCTCCTCTTGTGAGAGGAGGTTGCACAATTGGATGTGAAAAGAGCCTTAGCTACTACATAGAACGTACCAAGGTCGAGGTTTGACTCCTCCAACTGTTCCTCACTTATGGTGAGGTTGGTAAAGAAACCTGCCACTAAAAGATCCATTGCCAGGTGGATTGTCTCTTGCATTCAATTTTGCTATGAAAACTAGGTAGATTCCATCCTCAGGCCTGAGGGCTCACTCTACCAGAGGTACAGCTGCTTCCCTGGCTGCTGCCAGGGATATTCCTATCTTAGAGATATGTCAAGCAGCTACCTGGAAAACAGTTCACACTTTTACCAAGCATTACTCTCTGGATATCCAGGCTAGGAGTGATGCTCGGTTTGGCACAGCTGTGCTTCAGAGCCTATTTCCTAAGTAGGTTCTGTCCCTCCTCCATGGAGGTACTGCTTGGTAGTCTGCTGTTGTCAGAATACAGCAAGACTTCATGTTGTTTGAAGAAAAAATTACTCACCTTAGTAATGTTGTTTCTTCTAATGGAGTCTTACTGTATTCTGACCTCCCCTGCCTTCCCCTCTCAGAACCTTTGTTTTTGGGATGTGGGAGGGCAGTAGCAGTGTTGGCACTCAGGAGGTGCCCCACCTTTTTTATTATCACCCTCTTTTCTTTGGGTGAGTGGGTGTTGTGTTTATTTCATTTTTTGGGTTTCCTGACTTGAGTCTTTGTTTTGGGACCAAAAAATCTGTTGTTACACTTAGTAGCCGGTTGTCTAGTGTAGGTTTACAGCTTCCACACAGGACCTCAGTGAGTTTAGCTCATAAGGATCTGACGGTTTGAGTTCAAACGGCAACAGGCAGAGTCTCAACCGAGCTCGAGCTCAACATTCCATGCCTGGCATGGAAAGTTAACTCTTTCATTTCCGGGGCAGTTCGAAGGTTGGGACTCACTGCTATTGTCAGAATACAGCAAGACTCCATTAGAAGAAACAACATTACTAAGGTGAGTAATTTTTTCTTCTTTCCAGTCTGTGTTGAGAAGAAACCAAGGATGGGACCCTCTTCAGTGTTCAGTGGGGAATTAATGTGACTTGCTTTTTGGGGTCAGGTTCAGCTTCTCCAACTGAAATACACTGGGCCTTTGTCAGCCTCCCTGACCACCAGAAATTGGGTGTGTTCTCCTTCCTGGTAGTCTGCACTGCCAGAAAGGGGATGGGAGACCCTACAGCATGGGTTAATCTTCGAGTACATCTCCTTTCATTGAGTCACAGTATTTGAACTGTAAGCCATCTGTATCTGGATCATTTGGAAACTTTTGCCTAGCTGGTGCTACCCACGCTGATGCATGTCAGTGCCACCTGTATAATGTGGACTGCCCCATACCTCCTCAGATTTTTTTTCTTTTGCCCTCAATCACTTGTCGGATCATGGAAGCCACCTAGTTTGATTTCAGTCTGTTATTTCTATTTCTTTGTTTTGCTTACTTTGTAAATGATATTCCCTTGTCTATCTTCACCACTTATTACTGCTGGGTGTAAGCCGGATGCGTGCACCCGCCATGGGAGCTTTTTTTTTTTTTTGAGGGAGGATTCAGCGCCAACGGCACCGCCCACAAGAGTGATGCACTGTGTAGTGTGTGAGAGGCAGCCGTTTGGCACTGCAGACTCTTCCTCCATCCCAGTTCTGTTTCTCCCACCATCGAGGCCACACCTGCTGCGTGAGTTTGGAAAAAAGTTTTTCTACATCATTAGGCCTTTCTTCGATGCTGAGTTTTCTCTACGCCGCTCCTGCATCCCAGTTCTACATCCTGACACCATTGAGCCAGGTAAGACCGTTCTTTTTATAGAAATTTCTACAGCGCCGGGATCGTTGCTGTTTTTTGATAATTTGTTTTCATCCTGTCCGATTCAGGGGCCAAGCGTAAATCCAAATTGGGCCATGCTCCTATGCGTCGGTGCCGCTGTGGTCGGCACTTCTCCATCACAGATCAACATGATGTTTGCCTTCGGTACCTGGGACCCAACCATGATATGGATCACCTGTTTTCCATGAACCGCCGTGTACTGGAAATCTGTGCGTTCAAGATCGGCAGGGCTCCGCTGACTTTTTGAGGATGACGTCGCCCGCAGGCTTCCCAGGCCAGATCTCTAGACCCTTCCTCTGGGTCCCCTCCCAGGTCTCTATGGCCTGGTGAGGAGGAGGCCTCCTCCACTTCCAGCCTTGCCAAGGAGGAGGTTTCTTCATCAGCGCCGGAGGAGTGGTGTGATTCCTCCCAGAATCGCGTCACTGGCACCATCCCAGCAGTCACTTCCACGGAGGTGCAAGCTCCCCCAGTGTCGCGGCCCTCAGTTGTGGGGCCTGGCACTGGCAGATCCTCTATGCTGCTGAGCGGTGCCGTTCTAGATCCTGGTGGTGCCATTTTGGGTTCCAGTGTTGTCCATGGCACTGGGGACTCGGACGGCGCCATTGGCAGCGCTGTTCTGGGTTCTGGCGCCATCACTGACAGTGCCGTTCTGGGTTCCGGCGCCGTGCAGTGCCTAGCAACTTGGGCAGCACCATTGGTGGTGGCGCGGCCTGTGGCGGCACCGTTCGTGGTGCCATGAACAGAGACATTCCCAGGGTTGCCTCTCTGGGGGTCGTTCTGCTCGTCTCCTCCTCCTTGGAGGACGACTCCGAGGCAAACCCGGACTGGCAGCCTGATTCTTCGGAGTCTGAGGTCTCTGTGGGCCACGGTGTCAGGTGGCCCAGTATTCCTCTTCCTGAGTCACCAGAGCAGGTTGCCTCTGGGGGTCCCATGGCAGGAGGTGGCCTGGGATCCCTTCTGGGCGATGACTGTAGGATTCAGGAGAGGGTACCCTCTTCTGTGGGGGTCCAGGCAGCTGCCATTTCTGGTGCCGCTGGGACCCCCCAGGGGAGGTCAGAGATCCCTGCTTCTGTGGCCTCCCTCGGGGGAGGCCTGCAGAGCGGGGAGCTCCTATGCTGGTTTCGAGGAAGAGGGCTGCCTCAGAGTCTGAGGGGTTGAGAGGTCAAGGCGAAGAGTGGTGGCGCATCCCCACCATCCTGCAGGGGATGGTGAGGAGTCGCAGTGCTGAACCCTGCCTTTCCCTCGAAGGCTCAAGGGTGCCTTCTGGTGGCAGCGCAGAGGGTTGCCCTTCTGGACACATGCAACCCCAGTTGCATCACAAGGGAGATTCCCCTTCTGGGCTCTTCCGGAGTTAGCTTTCTCAGCTTTCTTTTTCTCAACCCGGTGTGGTCTCAGAGTCCCCTGTCATGGTGGCATCGTTCCCTGGATCTCAGAGGCCCGGCAAAGGCCAGACACATTCTCTCAGGTGCCCTTTACCCATCCCTCTGCAGACACCCCCTCTCTTCCAGGCTATGTGGGTCCTGTGGGGCCCTTAACTTGGGAGACATTCAGAGCTACTGCAGTGGCCTTTCCTTTACATGTTAGGGCCATGGACAACAGGTCTTCTGCCTGCCCTCCCCCCCGCCACAGGAGTCTTCTGATCATTTGAGCCCCACTTCCTCCTCGTCTTCCTCTTCTGAGGATGAGGAACTTCCTGTCCACCTGTCCTCCAATGCTGATTTCACGGAATATCAGCGTTTCCTTCCGAGTCTGGTTACGGTGCTCCATATTTCCTTTGTTCACAGGGACAATACCAAGAGCCAGACTTGTGCATTCTTTCGTGAATTCAGTGCTTGCCACCTCGTGATGCCTTCCTGGCCAGTCCCTTTCCAGAAGGCGTCTATCCGCACCTGGCAGTCTCCAGCCACTCCTTCTCCAGCCCCGGCAGACTACAGGAGACAGTATTGTGCCCCCCACGAGTCTCTAGGTTCTCTACCTCACCCTCCCTTGGGCTTGACGTCCCTAGATACTCCTTCCAGGCCTCGGTGCCTGGTGCACGATCGACGCCCGGATCTGGATTCCGCATAATTTGACCGGTGGGGACAAAGAGTCTTCTGTTCAGCTTGTCTGGTGATGTGTATAGGTTCACATCAGGCACACCATGCTGCCTACAGCAGGCATCTGTGATCGATACTGGCTAATGGTTCTGGCATCTATGCCTGATACGGAGCAGTCCAAACAAGCCATTGCCCTCTCTGCACAGGTCTGGGGCTTGCAAGGCACCAGGCAAGGACTTCTTATAACACCAGTGAGATGGCTTCCAGACTGGCAGGGACAGCGATCTGCATAAGGTGGATGGCATGGCTTTGTCTGTCCAGACTGTCACCCATTGTCTGGCTTAGGATGACTTCCTCCGCTTTCCGCGGGACCCGTCGGTTTTCCCGCAGGAGGAGGATTCTTCAAGGGCATCCTCCGTCCCCACAGCCATGCAGCCTTAGAGTGCCTCAGTCTATTGGCTAGGGTCTGCCCCCCCTGCTTTCCACCAGTAGGAGGCTAAGGTATCTGTTCCCTCAGGGCTCACTGTTTTCTCCGGGGCTTGGTACATTATTAGCAGTAATGAATGATGAAGATGACAAGGAAGATACAAAATTGTGTACCTACCATAATTCTTGATCTTCCCTTGTATCTTCACCATTCATTACTGAATCCTGCCCAACTTCCCCTCATGGGCCTCAATTCTTGGGTGTCTCCCCCGCCCTGCTCACCTTCCCTTCCTCGAGGCCAGTTGGAGGCTGAGTTCCCCTGGAACCTCAGAGCTCTCTGTCCCTTCCATGAAGTCACAGAGTGGTGCTCACTTCAGGGGATGGCAAGTAGGCCCTTCGCCCTATCCCTCTCAGGAAACTTACTTTGATTCTCTTATGTATGGGGTATCCCCCGGTTAGGGGGTCCTCATCCTCTGGATTCACCCTATGACTGTTTTTTTTTTTCAATGCAGTTCTAAGAGAGTTCATGGGAGTTCTCCTTCTCTCTCATTCCTGTTTTAGCTATTCAATATTTCTCTCGAAATAGAACTATGTCAGTACCCCATGAGGGTACTGTAAAGGTTTTTGTCATCTACCCCAAAGTCAGGTCTCACTCCTCTTCTGAGCGGACTTGCTCCTCTTCTGGAGACAGCTGTGAGCCTAGATTCTGGGTTACTTAAAATTTTGGATAGAGGGAGAGATGTCTGTCTTCAAAGCAGTAAGGACCTGTGGTCCAACCTTAGACTCTTAACCCTCAACTGGTGGGATCCTTGCTCCCTTGTCTTCAGTCCTTGCTGGGATTTGACAAAATTTAAGCCAATGGTTTTCCATTTTACCTGGACGGAAATCCTCATTCCTCACCATTTACCCCCTCTTCTGCTTCTTCCTTCTTTTTTCCTGTTCTTACTTTCTCTTCCCTTAGAACCACCCGAGGATTGAGGCCCTGTTGTCACTTAGGGTAGGGTTCTGTCTCTTTTCTGTCTTCTCTTCAGCTTACTCCTTTTTCAGTTTATTTCCTTTCCTTTCCCTCGACTCCCTTGCCTCGCTGTACTCTTATAACCTATTTCTGCCTCTCCTGCTTCACAGAACTGGGATGGAGGAGTCATCTGTGGTGCCTAACAGCCACCCCTCGTGCATTACACAGTGTGTCAGTCTCGTGGGTGGTGCCGTTGGCGCATACTCCTCCCTCCCAAAACAAAAAAGCTCCTGTGGCGGGTGCGCGCATCTGGCTTACACCCATCAGTAATGAATGGTGAAGATACAAGAGAAAATCAAGAATTATGGTAGGTACGTAATTTTCATTTATTGCATGCTGTTGTTGCTTCCTCCAAAGAAGCCTCCTCTTTCTTGTGTGTTGTCATTGCATTTTGCAAATATATAGGGACAACCCTTATGTACTTTTTCTTTGCTTCCTGGGCCTCTTGCTTGATGTGTAGAACTGTGCTATTTGTCAAGGCTTCAACCAGGCAACGAGGAGATATTGAGTGTCCTGATTTCTGCTTGGCGTTATGTTTTTTACTTATACATTGATAAGCTTTGCTTAGTAAACTGCAGCGGTATGGAGTGCCGTTTTTTGCTGCTTTGCTAACGAGAAGACATCACCTGAAAGCTTCAGAGAATTTTCTGCAGAAAATGGAGATCACCGAGCTTTGGCGTCTGTCCCAGGGTCCCTGACTCACTCCATGTGATCGGCTTCTGGGGAGCCCCACAGGTCTCAGCAGGTGGCCACACTGTTGCCATCACAGGAAAAAGACATTTTCCACAAGAAAAGTCAACTAAAATTTAGCTGGTGCCAATAAGGCTGGTCTTGCTTTTTTGTGTTGTTATCTTTGTTAATTTTTGTAGCAGGCCTTAGTGCCTCACAAGTCTCACAGTAATAATTGTAGAACTTACTTCGAGAGGAAGCTCTTGCAGCAGGTAACACATGTAAGACTGATGCCACCTGGCGGCAGATCTTGGCAATTCTTTTCTCTAGCAGTACCGACATGTGACCGCCCACCCGGCGTCGGGTCCGCCCCCGACGTCACCCCGTATAAAGGCAGTCCCCACGTGCTCCAGTTCTTTCCCGACACGGCAACATGTTGGTCAGCTCTTGGCTATCTATGGGTTCCTCAGCCTTAAGTACGGTTATTTTTTTCTATTACATCTCCACAAAAATTTCGTCGTATGTCCTGTACTTCGACCAGGCACCGTAATAAGTGCTCTTGTGGGAAGCAGATCCCTGCCAAGGACGGACATTCGGCATCCCTCTTTTGCCTGGGCCCAGACCACAACACCAGCGCCTGTACCCACTGCCAGGCCTGCAACAGCTGATCCAGGATCCGCAGGCAGAAGTCTTTTCACGCCTTTTTGGCGGAAAAATATTTGGCCTAGATGCAGCAGGAGACGTCCTCCAGGCGGGAATCTCATTTGCCATCTCCAACCAGGAAACACAGAAAAGAGAAGCACTGACACCGGGATCATTCACCCTCCAGGCCCAGGTCATCCAGCTCCCAATACGCTGGTCACTCTGGCTCCTTCAGTTGTGAGGCCTGGCTTACCTCACTTAAGCCTCCCACCTCAGCTGCTCTCACTAAGGGGCCCGCCATACAACCTATCAAAATCCGGCCCCCGGATCCGCAGCGGCTCAAAGGCCCTCGGACTGTGGCTCCTTGGCCCACAAGATGCCCTCTGACGCTGGCTCCGTTGCGGCAGAAAGTAAGTCGTCCTTCCAATCGGCTTCGGTTGATCCCCGGGATGCCAAGCAGGCTTTGGGACACTCAGCTTCCAGGGCTTCTTCCCTGCCGCGGAAGTCCAAGCCCGACCAGCGTCAGTCCGCAGACTCAGACTGACACCACTCGGACAAGCCTGATAAACCTTAAGATAGGCCGGCCAAGGCCTCTTCACGTTCCGACCATCCCCACCCATCTACAGTCAAGGGCCACCTGCCAGATGAGGCTTCCGGCCTGACACCGGAGAAACCTTTGGTTCCTCCTCCGGTGCTAGTTAAGACCACCTTACCCCAGCCATCGCCGGTCACTCCTCCATCACCTGTTGGCAGCCCTGACATCTCTCCTCAGGACATTATGCCAGTCCACCCGACGATGGTGCTACAGAGGCATTACCGACGTCGCCCATTCCACCATCGCCTCCTAAACCTGAGTCCCCCAAGCTGGGTATGTCTCAAGTGAAGGAGCTATTCACTTATTGGTGGAAAACCGTCAAGCAAGACTTGGTCTCACCTCTTACTCCTCAGCCTCTGAGCCAGATACTCGGGTTACTCCTGTCCCATCTGGGAACGAGGGGGATAAGACTCCTGCCAGCACCAGGAAGCACAAAGACAAACACAAGAGGACTAGGTCTCCTTCCTCTTCCCGCTCTCCTTCGCCCAGAGGGCCCAGACACAAGAAGAGGAGATGATGTTCTTCGTTCTTCCTCCTTCTCTTCCTCAGATGTCTACGGGGAATCAGAACCTTCCCTTCCTGATTCCGACCCTGGCTCGCTTCATAGGAACAGCCTAAGTCTCCGCCCGATGACCTCAGCTTTATGGAGGTCATGCGACACATACAGGAGAATATGGGGTGGGATACAGAGGCCCTGGACCACCAACACTTGTGCCTGGAAAAGTACCTATGCCAGAAGGACCCCAAGCTGGTGGTTATCTCCCCATTAATGGATACCTTCCAGGATGTCACCTTGTCCACTTGGAGGCATCCACACACTTCCTCTGCAGTGCCCAAAAAGGTCAATTGCATGTACCAGGCCCCCAAATACCACTCTTACCTAACCGAACATCCCACAGCTGATTCAGTGGTTATATCGGCTGCACATGATCGTCATGAGGCTCAAAATGACGGAAGTACTCCAGCCGCCTCGACAGGGGATTGTAAGCAGCTGGGTTCCTTAGGTCGAGGGTGTACTCATCTGCCACTTGCAGTATACGAGACTCAGAGAAAGGCATGGTAAAACTGTAGGACTCCGGAAAGGCCATCCATTCAGTGCAGTCTATGTACCACCTGAAATGGGAGCATTTTCGCAAGCCCCGTTTTCGTGGCAGAGGGGGACATCCACCTCAGCAGCCCCGTGTTCAGTCTCACACACAGCAGGGAGGCTTTGGTCGATGAGGGGGTTCCAGAGTTGCTGCCTCTACCCCCTCTAGACCTTCTGCCGCCACCCTCCCTCCCCCTCCTTCAACCTGACTATTCAGGCGACCCTCCCCTCCCAGACCTGTCATCGGAAAAGCCGGTGGGAGGTCGTTTTCTTGCACCCAAGCCTGGAGAGAAGTGACCTCTGACCAGTGGGTCCTCAACCTCATGGAGTTAAGGCACTCCGTGGAGTTCGGGCGCTCCATTGAGTTTGAGTCCCTACTTCTGGACAGACCACCTCCCCCGTCTCATTATCCGAGAGACCACGGGGCTCCTATCAGACAGGAGATCCAGTCTCTCCTGGACAAGGACGCGGTAGAGTGTGTTCCGGAGGCAGAGGTAGATGCTGGTTTCTACTCCCATGTCTTCTTGGTTCCCAGCGACCTAGACCGGTGGGTCTCCTGTCGGAGATTTCGCATGGTGTTACTTCCAAATCTCCTCCTCTTCTTGACAGTCAGGGATTGGCTGGCATTATTGGATATGCAGGAAGCATATCTTGACACTCCCATATGCCAGAATCATCTTAGATTCCTGAGGTTCAGGTTCGAGGTTCATTTCTACCAGTTCAAGGTCCTTCCTTTCTGTCTTTCCTCTGCCCCCAGGGTCTTTACAACATGTCTTGCCATCGTCGCAGCGGCTCTGCGTAGAGACAGGCACTTTCTGTTCCCCTATCTGGACGATTGGCTCCTTCTGGCCTCATCCAGACCGCATCTCTGGGAGACCTTACTGGATACTCTTTCCCTCTGTTGATGTCTGGGGATCACAGTGAACCTAGAAAAGTCACAGCTCTTTCCTTCTCAATGTCTCCAATTCATAGGCGCTCTTTCGGATACTTCCCTGGGGACGGTCTTCCTACCTTCCAACAGAGCAGAGCGCCTCAGGGCTTTGGCAATCCAGATCTGTTTAGTATCTGTCGTACACGCCAGATCCATTCTCAGGATTCTGGGCCACATGGCGGCCACCATAGTTTCGGTCCCCTGCGCCAGGTTGCGCATGCGCACTATTCAGTGGACGCTTCGTGTCCAGTGGGACCAAACCAGGAATGACTTGGATTTGCCTATCAAGATCACAGAGCCAGTCCGTCGGGAACACCACTGGTGGTGGTCCCCCTTAGAATTTCTGCAAAGGTCTCCTCTTCCAGCCAGACACTCCTGCCTAGACTCTCACTATGGATGCGTCCAGGACGGGATGGGGGGCTCATCTGGGGATCCACAGTACTCGGAGGGGGGGCTGTGGTCCCCTTTAGAGGAGAACCTGCATATCAATGTGCTCAAGCTGATAGCTGTCCTGTACGCTCTATGGGCTTTGGCTCCATTCCTTCTGCCCGGTCACCTTCGTGTTCAGGCGGGCAACACCTCAGTGATGTTGTACGTCAACAAGCAAGGGGGCACGCACACTTATGCCCTCTGTCGGGAAGCTAGGAGAGTGTGGGACTGGGCGATGGAGCATCACCTCAGTCTTTCAGTGATTCATGTTCCAGGTTCCCTGAACATGGTTGCAGATGCTCTCAGCTAGGCCAAACCGCTCTCACGAGTGGTCCCTGCTACAGTCTGTGGTGGACGCACTGTTCGCCAGATGGGGGATGCCAGAGTTGGATCTCTTTGCGTCTCAATACAACACAAAACTGTCCAGTTTCTGCTTGCTTTGTCCCAATCCTGGAACGGGAGGTTACTTTATGCATTTCCTCCCTTCCCCCCTCTTGCAGCGGGTCCTCCTGAAAGCCCAGTCAGAGAGGGTGATCATGATCCTGTTAGCCCCTCTGTGGCCCAGACAGATTTGGTTCCCACTGCTCAGGCATCTGACGGTGGAGCCTCCGTGGCCCCTTCCACTTTCGGGTCAGTTACTCTCTCAGCAACAGGGAACTCTGGTCCATCTCAGTTTATGCTCCCTCCACCTGCATGCTTGGCTCCTTCAGACCTAGCTAAGCTTAGATTCAGAGTATCTGACGAAATAGCCCAAATATTGGTTGAGGCACGGAAGCCCACTACCAGGGCCACTTACGCCATGAAATGGATGCACTTTTGTCTTTGGGCCACAGCCAGGTGATTGGACCCTCTGGTCTGTCCGGTCAGTTCTATCCTTCAATACCTACTATCCCTTTCGGAGTCGGGTCTCAGCTACTCCTCCATTAAAGTACACCTGGCTGCTGTTTCCGCCTATCATCACTGTATCCAGGACAGGACAATAGCACAACTGGAGGTAGTTAAAAACTTTCTTAAGGGGATCCTGCATCTCCATCCGCCTGTCCAGGACTCTGTTCCTCCCTGGGACTTATTGTTTGTTCTGGAAAGACTTACGCTTCCTCCCTTTGAACCGGCCATGAGTTGTGAGCTTCGCTACCTCTCCTGGAAGACGTTGCTCTTGGTAGCAGTCACCTCTGCTAGATGCATTTCAGAGCTTCATGCCTTGATGTGTAGCAAGCCTTATCTTATTTTTCATAAGGATAGGGTGAATCTATGCACCAATCCAAAATTCCTTCCCAAGGTTGTTTCAGAGCTTACTCTCAATCAGGCGGTTCAACTTCCAGTTTATTGCCTGGAACATTCCAACAGGGGTGAGACGCTTTTACACACCCTAGATGTGCATCATGCTTTGCGCTGTTACTTGTCCAGAACCAAGGAGGTCAGGAAATCGGATCAGCTTTTTGTGTCTTTTGCAGACAGGTCCTTGGGGCGCCCTGTCACCAAACAAACGCTTTTACGTTGGTTGGTTCACTGCATTTATGAAAAGGGTGGGAAGTCCCTTCCGGGTGTGATCAGGGTGCACTCCACCAGGGTGGTTGCTACTGCCTTTGCAGCACTCGAGAGTGTCAGTGGCTGACATTTGTGCTGCCGCCACTTGGCACTCTGTTCACACTTTCTTCAGGCACTACAGCCTGGATATTGTTTCCAGGCGATGAGCAGGTTTTGTTCTGGCAGTTCTCCGGGGCCTTATTTCTTGAGAGATCTCTCTCCTCATGTGTGTCTGCCTCTTCTTTCCTTCTCCCAATGGTTGTCTTAAGTTTTATACTGTTTGGGAGTGTCTGTATGTTGACTTCCCCTTCCCAAGGGTTGTCTTAAGCTTCCTACCACTTGGGTGCGTTTCTGTATGTTTACCCCCACCCCTTCCCGAGGGTGGTCTTTACTTTTATACTGCTTGGGAAATCAGTCCTACATGTGTTACCTGCTGCAAGAGCTTCCTCTTGAAGTAAGATACTACAGTTACGTAAGAACTTACCATAACAGTAGATTTTCGAGAGAAGCTGTTGCAGCAGGTATGATTTTCCCTCCTTCCCTTGAGAGTAAGCCTCTCTGCTCTGAGCCAAAGTTTAGATTTCTGTTGCGGGCCTTGTTTTGCCCTGAGTACTTTGTGGAGTAGTTTTTTATCCACCGCTGTTAGTTTTGGCCTGGCATTGGCGTACAAGAACTGGAGCACGTGGGGACCGCCTACTGCCTTTATACGGGGTGACGGGGGTGGAGCTGACGCCAGGTGGACGGTCCTCCGTCGGTACTGCCAGAGAAAAGAATTGCCGAGATCTGCCGCCAGGTGGCATCAGTCCTACTTGTGTTACCTGCTGCAAGAGCTCTCAAAGATCTACTGTTACGGTAAGTTCTTACGTAACTGTACTTTATATGTGGCCCAAATTCCATATCAGTTTTACAGATTTTTTTGCATACAGTACTTACAAGGAGATTTTTGACATAGCAGCCTTGTTTTTCAGTAATGCTCCCACTGTATACAGTGCTTGAAGTCCACCCAACACCAGGCATTTAATTTCATCCCACTAGCACCAAAGTCACTTGTAGCCCCTTCCCCCCCATCACCATGTTTATTTTTCATGGGTTGGACACCAGACCCTTCAGGTAGTTGGATGGTAGAGAGACAGATTTTCTTTATTCCCAGATGGACCAGGTTGGCCATTAGACCCGTCAGGTAGTTTGGGGGGGTCAGTTTTTTTTTTTCCCTCTAATGGGCAAGGTTTGGATCTGTCTATCTCCCCAAACTACCCGACAGGTTGGGTTTGGGATTTGTCAGGTTGACGAGGGGAGAGGAGGGACAGTTTTTGTTTTATTTCCTGATGGTCTGAGTTTGGTCCTGGACTTGTCAGGTAGTTGGGTGGTGGAGGGACACACATTTATTTCTATTCTAACAGATCTTGTTGGGCACTGGACCCGTTATGTAGATGGGGGTGGCAGCAAGATTTTCTTTATTCCCTAATGAGCCAGGTTGTGCATTGGACCCATCTGTAGTTTGTGTGATTGGTCAGAATTGATTTTATTCCCTGATTGGCAAAGTTGGGCACCAGACCATTCTGCTGTGCAGCAGTGTAGGTTGGAGCATGCCTGGCAGTGGTAGGAGTAGCAGTGCAGAAGCCTCCCCTCCAGTGTTTGAACCCCTCACTGTGACCCGAGTGGTTAGGAATGGGGGAGAGCAGTATTTTACTACCCTGTGTATCCCACCTTCTGCTCACCACTTTGTTGTTGCTCCTCTTTATCTCCATTTGGCCTAAAACAAGGACCAGGTTGGGCACAAGACCCATCAGGTAGTTTGAGGGAGGGGGACAGATTTTAATTCCCTGACAGGCCAGGTTGGTCACCAGACCTGTCAGGTTGTTGAGGGAGATTGTTTTTTTTAATTCCCTGATGGGCCTGGTTGGGCACGGGATATGTCAGGATTTGGGGGCAGAGGGCATCTTTTTCTTTTTTATTCCCTGACAGGCCGGGACGCATACCGGACTCAACAGATAGTTTGGAAGAGAGTAATTTTTTTTTTTTTTTTTATTCTCTGATGGGCTGGCTTGGGTACTGGACCAGTCAGGTAGTTGGAGGGGTGAGAGGGACAGTTTTTTTTTTTTTAGTCTGATGGGTCAGACTGAGCACTGTATCTGTCAAGTTGTGGAAGGGGGAAATATTTATTTTATTCCCTGAAGGGTTGTGTTGGGCACTGGACATGTCAGGTAGTTGTGGGAGGGGTCTTTTTTTTTTGTTCCCTGACTGGCTGGGCTGCTCATGAGACCCATCAGGTAGTTGGGAGAGGGGGCCAGATTTTATATTATATTGGGCACCAGACATTCTATTCTGTTCTACATTCCCCACAATAGCAGTATGGAATTCCCATGGTTTGTAAAACACTCCCAGACCCTGGCTCTTCTACTTCCAGGACCCGGGCCTGTGCACCATTCGCTGCACCCCCGGCTCCTGCCTCTGTTCCTGGGTCTGTGTACTACTCCCAGGCCCTAGCTCTTCTACTTCCACTAGGCCAGGTCTGTGCTTTTCGCAGTGCCCCGGCCCTCCTTGCTCGCAGCACCCCTGCTGTTCCCTGGCCCAGGCTCTTTTTCTGGGCCTTGGGACTTGCTCATGGCTGATCATCCAGCCAGGCTGGAATTGTCATCGGGGGGCTGCCTTCAAGGCTTCCCGGTCAAGGGCACTCGTTCCAGGCATAAGAGGGAGCAGGATTCACACTCCTCACACTCCCTCTGCCTTACTCCATCGACGGTGGCTCTTCCATCATTGACGGTGCATTCCTTGTCATCTGGGCTGCTCCCCTCATCGACTGAGCCTGCTGGGCTCGTTTTCTCTTCGACGGGCCTTGTCCCCTTGATGGAGCTTGTCTCTGAACATCTCCCGTCGATGGGCTGTGTTGTCTCATCGACGGGGATGCTTCCCCCATAGATGACACGTGTTCTTTGCTCTCCCTCATGGACGGGAGCTCTTCTCTGATCGACAGATGTGATTCTACTTCCTTTCATTGATGGATTCTTATTCTCCGTCAACGGGGAAGTCTCTCCGGTTGACGGAACAGCGTGTTTTGCATGCCTCGTCAATGGGATGGCTTCCACCATCGACGGAGAGGCTTGTTTCTGGTCTCTCGTCGACGGTGATGATTCCACTGTTGCCGGAGGAGCCTCTTCTCCTTCCCTCCTGAACAAGGATGTTTCCCTTAGTGATAAGGGCCTCCCACCCCGGGACACCCCCTGCTCTGGGCTTTGCTCCCGTGTGCCCCCCACTCGTCCTAGCACCTTATTTCAGCATCCTCAGGGGTCCACCCCCCCCAGTCACCCATTCTGCGCCCTTTGGACGTGAATTTTCCTGGGTCTTCGGCCCCGCTGAGAGGGCCCAACCCTGAGTCCCTTACCCCTTGCCTGTCCCAGACCACAAGGGTCGGAGTCCCTTCCCCCGCTATTCGGGGTCATCTGTTTCCGTGATGGCTCACCCTCCTCCTAGTGCCGCCCTTGGGAGCCCTCCATTTCTGGACCTCCCTTGTCACAAGTGCCGGGCATCGCCTGCATTGTACTGGAGGTCCTACGGTCCATGGGCCAGGGTCCGGCCTCGTCCCATACCCCCTCCCCTCCACCTGGGTGCTTGCGCCCGGATCTGGTGCTTTCCGCCTAGTCCCCCATTCCTCCCATTTATGTGGACTTCCTTTATGGAGATTCTGGGATGGGGGATCCTTTTGTGGGGGGATGTTCCTGGTGTGGACCTCTCGGACCATGGGGACCTTAGTCCCCCCCATCCGCGTCCTCCTTTTTGAAGGTCACCCTGCCTGAACCCCCTGATCCCTCCTGTCTCCCAGATCCCTCCTTCACAGAGCTCATGCTGCACATCCAGCACACTTTTGGCTTCCCTGCTGTGGATCAGGACTGCTTTCGTCAGGACATGGCTGCCTACCTCGACGTTCCTGAGGAGCCTGCCATGGTTGTCCCTCATTTGATTCCTGTGTATTTTCACGCACTTTCTCATATTTGGTCTCATCCTGCTTCAGCTCAGCCTGCCCCTTGTGGCCCTGATCAGCTCAGCTGCTGTCTTCCATGCCCTCCCTTTCCCGTCACCTGCTCCATGCGTGCTTCGATGTGGTTGACGCATCAGCCCACCTCTCGGCCTCTGGCATCGTCATTCGGTGCTTCGCCTAGCTGTGGGTTTCGGGTTTGCCACCTGGCGTCCAGCTGTTGGTCACCGATGCCCCTTTTTCTGGGAACCTGCTGTTTGGACCTGGTGCTCAGTCCATCCTGGATTCCCTTCAGTCTTCTGGGCATACTCTCCGGTCTGTTCAGGACCTCTATCACGCCCCAGGTCCCACCCCTACACCCTCGCAGGCAGGAGACCTCATGCCCAGCCCCCCCTATGAGGAGCCTTTCAGGACCACGGCAGGGCCTCTGTGGGGGGGCACATTCTGCCCCTCTGTGGTGTGCCCGCCCCTCACTCAGGGCGGGACCCGCTTCTGTGCCTTAAACCACTTTTCAGGGTTTCCCCGCCTCCTCTTGCTGGCCTCGGAGGCGCCTGGGGATCTTTTTACCTTTTCATGGAGGCTTGCTCCTGGACTGAACGCCTCACTCCTCCATGTGGATCTGATTGGAACTCCTGCTACTCTCCCTGCTGGAGCCCTTCAATCGTTCCTTCCTCTGACCATCCAGGATGTTTTTCCCCCTGTGATCCTCTTTCTGCTTTCTGATCCGCTCTACTTGTCTTTCTGCTAGATTTGACTTTATACCAGAGCCTGTTGACCTCTGCCTTGTCAGGATGAATCACTGTGCCTGGCCACCTACAGTTATTTCTACATCAGGCCTCCCTCACGCTGTCCTCACCCACCTTTGAGCCTATCTGCCTGAGTGGGTGTGGTTTGAGTTGACATTTCTCTTTGATTCCATGCCAGTTTTCTTCATCTAACCATTGGCCTATCTGCCTGCATGGAAGAGGTTTGAGTTGATATTTCTACTAAATATCATACGTGTTGTCCTCCCCACCTTTGGCCTATCTGCCAGAGTGGATGCGGTTGCAGTTGGCATATTTACTGTGAAGTTAGTTTCTTTGGCATCGGGGACAGCTGGGTTTTGCACGGGCTCGACCGTCGGGCGTGCCCTCTGGCCCAGCTTTCAGCCTTTTGGAATTTACTGCTTGCCAATCTTCCATAAGTAATGACTTACTGCAAGAGACCAGTCTGTAGAAGATAGTACAGTTACGTAAGAATTTACCACACCAGTAGATCTTCTGAGCACTGTCTCTTGCAGTAAATCCCCTGCCCTCCGTCCCCCTGCCTTGTTGCCTTGGATCTGCAACTCAGGACGTTTGGTGGGATCACTGTTCTCTGTTTTTCTGGCCCTCGTTTACCTCAGTCCAGGCTGTGCTCGTCGAAGCCGACGGTGAACAGAGGGCACTGGGGGCTGCCCACTCTAATAGACATTCACAGGAAATGATGTTGTGTGGGCGGCCCCCATGGAAGACTGCTGGAAGAAACTGTTGTGTGACAGTGCCACCTGATGGATACTCCCATAAGTAATGACTTGCTGCAAGAGACAGTCCTCGGAAGAGCTACTGTTACGGTGAGTTCCTACATAACTGTACTTTCTAGGATTGGTATATGGTGTTCATCCACACTGACCCATCTGACCTCCCCTGGCAAGTGGCACACCAGTCTTGCTTCCAGCAGGCCAGATCTGACGTCACGTGGCGGCGCTAGGGGAGTTTCCACCCGGGTGGGTGGGAGGAGCCAGCTTGAAGACATTCTGGTGGAGTCTTAACCTTTAGGCTGCCAACAGAATTAGAATGTATAGGAACTCTAGACTGATATCAGTCCACAGCACAGCAAGGGTTAAAAGGAAAGGAACACTGCCTGAAGTGTGTACGAACACCATATACCTTTCCAAGAACTACTGTTACAGGTGAGTAACCTGATCTTATCTGTGTCAGTCTTCACCATTCATCACTAGTGAGTATAGCGCCGGAGCTAGGACCCCGCGGGAGACTATTTTTTTTCCTGTGGGCATAGTCGACACACTGCCGGCACTGTTCTCGAGGCCAACTTTCTACGTGGCACTCGCAGGTTGGCCATTATCTGTTGTCGACTCCTTCCCAGTTCTTCTTTTCCCACCGTCGAGTGTAGACCTAGTATGGGGACTCTTCAATCAAACTGCGTGTGTGGCCTAGTTTCATCATGGCCTTGTGTGTGTCTCGCTTCTGTTTCACCCTGCTCGACGTCGCTTCTGCTGGTAAGACCGTTTCATTACTTTTGGTGACATCAAGTACTGTTTGCCGTATGGTCATGTCTCGTCCCAGGGGCAAAAAATCATCGAAGGCAGGGCGGCCACCTATGCATCGGTGCCCCTGTGGCCGCCTTTATTCCATGACGGACCAGCATGACCATTGCCTCTCCTGCCTTGGCCTGGCCCATGGCATGAACAACAGCAATGGCTGCTTCTCTATGGACTGTCGAATTCTTGAGATCCGCATGTTTAAAGTCGTACGTGCTCCGCCGACTTTCGGGGAGCGGGTTCGCAGTCGGCGGGCCAAGGCCAGGATTCTTGGCCCTTAATCCGGGTCCCCTCATGGTCCTATACGACCCGTGGAAGAGGGGGCCTCTGCCTCTCTCAGCCTTGTCATGGCAGGAGCTCCTTCTGCGGTGCAAGAGGCCCAGCCTGCCCCTCTCAGGGGGCAGACGGGAGGCACCGCTATGGCAGTCACCTCTTTGGAGGTGAAGGCTCCCTCAGTGTTGTGTTTTGGGCCCTCTGGACGGGCACTGTCCTCGGTGTCGACTGGCAGGGTCGCCCTTGGTCCCAGTGCCGTTAGCGGCGTCTGAGGCTTGGAGGGTGGCACCGCAGTCGGCGGCACTGGGCCCGGCCCTTGGTGCCGCCCTCCTGGCGCTGGAGATGGGAAGCGCTGCTGCAGTTTCTGGACCTGCTTCACAGCACCGGAACTGGAGTCGGAGCCGCTTCCGGCTCCGGGGCCATTCGCGGCACCAGGGATGGGGGCGGCGCTACGGTCAGTGCCACTCCCAGCTCCTGTGCCATTCGTGGCACCAGAGATTGGGGTGGCGCCGCAGTCAGTGGCGACTTTGGCTCCAGTGCTGGGGAGAGCGCGGTGCCATTCTCAGTGTCACTCCCAACTCTGGTGCCATTCGCGGCACCAGGGAGGGTGGTGGCATCCAGCAGCGGTGCCGTGCTTGGCTCCGGTGCTGCCTGCGGTGCCGAGGTTGAAGGTGGTCCGACTCGTGGTTCGGGAACTGGCGGGGATCGAGGGGTGATCTGGCATCAGACCTCTGGGTCTACCTCCTTGGAGGACTCCGGGTATGATCTAGATTGGGTCCTGGATTCTTTGGAATCCTCCGATCTCACTGTGTCCAGCACCTCGGCCCCCACTCAGCCTCCCTCTGGAGGTCAGTCGTTGCTGGTAGGCTCTGGGGTCAGTGGTACTGACCAGCCAGCAGTGGTCCTCGTGGCCACTTCCAGGCAACCTGGGGCCACTGGCACGTCTGCTCCTCCGGCTGGGGCACCCCCTTCCCTGCTGTGTTTGGACAGTCCAAGTTTGGGACAGCCCAGAGCACGCCAGGAAGGGGAGGGTACTGTTCCCTGGGTGGACTCTACGGAGTCTACCCAGAGTTGTCCGCTGCCTAGGCTGGTGGCTATGAGGACGAGGTCCCTCTCAGACTCTGAAGCCGGGCCAGGGTTTGGCGCAGCGTGTCCTCACTGGATCCTGTCCAGGTTCTGGAAGGAGCTGCAGTGCAGACCCTCACTCTTTCCTGGATCGGTCCTCAAGAAGGACTTCGACTTCTCGGAGGTCAGGGGCCATCCTTCTGGACTCACACGGTCCTGGTCAACTCACAGGGGGGATTTCTTTCCATGGGCACAACTCTGACCGTTCCGATCTGGTTGAACAGCTGTTAGCTGCTGGGACCTTCGGGTCTCCCTCCTTGCGGGGAGTTTCCTCTAGGCCCCCCTGCCCTGACAGAGGCCGTTCTCCTGCTGCTAGGAGCTTGTCCCCCGTGCCTCTGCCTTCATTCCTGGTCCTAGGGGATCTCTCACCTAGGATGAGTTCCGAGGTTCCACTGCACATTTCCCTACCTATCTCCATGCCCTGGACCAGCAGGTGTTCCATCATGTTTCCGTGCAGCCGGACCCTGAACCTCGGAACTCGCCTGCATCCAAGGGAGAGAAATTATCTGTCCACATCTCCCCAGCATCTGATCTTTTCTTCCTATCAGCACTTCCTCGCGAGGATGTTGGATGAGCTCCATCTTACCCTGGTCCCTGTCAGCTATCCCGAGCATGTGACGCGTGCTTTCTTAGGCGAATACAGTGTGGCCAACCTGGTGGTTCCTGCCTGGTCTGTTCCTTTCCAGGAAGCGTCACATCGGCTTTGGCTATGTCCCTTCTCCACTGTTCAAGCCCCAAGGGACCTATGCCAATGGTATTGCGCCCCCCCCACCCCGGGTCTCCAGGTTCTATGCCTCATCCCTCTTCAGGCTTGACCTCCCTGGACACCCCCTCTGGGCCTCATGCCCCCCACCGTGACCGACCCCCCAGACTCGGACTCTGCGGACTTCGGTTTTTGGGGGAGAAGGGTTTTCTATTCGGCATGGATCCTTCTTTCTATTGTTTCTCATGAGGCCCACTTTGCTTCCTATGATAGGTTCTTGTGGTCCAAGCTAGGACAACTCCTAGCCTCAATGCCTGATATGGAGGAAACCAGGCAAGTCATTGCCCTCTCTGCTCAAGGCCTGGAGCTAGCAAGGCACCAGGCAAGGGCATCTTATGACACCAGTGAGGTAGCCTTCAGAGCTATAGGGACAGCGATCTGCAGTAGGTGGACAGCATGGCTTTGCTTATCCTGGTTGTCACCCCTGGCCAGGTGTAGGGTGATCTCCTCCGCATACCTCTTCTCCAGCAGAGTAAAACGTCAACTTTTGGGGCACCTTCCCTCCCCCACTGGGGGCTCCCTGTCTCACCCGGACCAGTCTCAGGCATCCCCAAGCCTGTAAGGGTTCTCTCCTCCAGTGTCTCACCCACTGGAAGCTAAGGGACTTAGTCCCTTAGGGAAGTTTAGGGCCCCCTTCGGGGGGGGCTTAGTATTCGCCCACTAGTGATGAATGGTGAAGACTGACACAGATAAGATATGAAAATGACGTACCTACCGTAATTGTTGATCTTTCTATGTATCTTCACCATTCATCACTAAATCCCCCTGGGGCCTCAGTCTCTGGGCTCCCTCATGTGTGTCTCCCTTTTGTTTTTCTCCTCGCTCTGTCCTCCCTTGTGGTTAGGAAGAAGGGGACCCTGGAGATACACAGGGAAGAGTTTTCTCCTGTAGGAGGTATTATTTTGGGTGGGGGGGTCCTATCCCCCTTCATTGATCTTATCTTCCCTGACTTCTGTCTGGAGTGAGGTGAGGAATTGGATGGGGCGACCCCCTTCCCCGTTTTTCCCTTGTCCTCAAACCCTTGGTTTTAATTACCTTAAGTTGAATATCCTTTGATGTCCTTCCGTGCATTTAAGTTTTTCTCTTATTTTGGGGGGGTACGAGGCACACCCCTAATCCTGACCCCCACTCTTAAGGTTGGCCCTTCCCAGACAAATGCTGCTGCTTAGTTTCAGGCTTTGCCTTCTGGCAGCTGTTAACCTTGATAGTCCAGATTCTGGTCTATCGTTCTTGTCAAAACCCTAGGATTCAGGATCGCCTATAGGGGTGTGGTCCTCTTCTCTCCCAATCTCCCATTCCTCTCTTTCTTTCTCCTCCTTTCCAGAGACTGGGGCCCCTTCCCTTTTCTCCAATTTCCCATATCTAGTTTATCCTTCCTCTCTCCTCTGTTGTTTATTTCTCCTTTTAGTTTTTATATGTCCTTTCATTTTATCTATCCCTTGGGCTCCCTTGCCCCACCCCACCTCCCTTTCCTTATACTCTCCGGCGTCTCAGAACTGGGGCTGGGGCAGAGTCATGGACAGATAATGAATAACCCACAAGCGTCACGTAGAATGTCGGCCTTGAGGGCGGCGCTGGCCCTGCGTCGACTCCGCTCATAGAAAATTAAAAGTCTCTCGTGGGGTCCTAGATCCATCGCTGTACCCACAGTGATGAATGGTGAAGATACACAGAAAGATCAACAATTATGGTAGGTACGTAATTTTCATTTTTTTTCTACTGAAGGTGGTATCTGAATGTACATTGCTTCAAATGATGCACCTTCCTGTTTATTACCCTGAGCATGCCAGTCAGGGTGAGGCACTGCCCCATACTTTAGATATACGTAGAATGCGCAGATGCTATGTTACTCACACCAGGGACTACAGAAAGTCCTGTAAGCTTTTTTGTTTTGTTCACCCTGGGAAAGTGGGCACCCCTGTGTCTAAACAGTGCCTGTCCAAATGGCTGACACATTGTATTATGTTCTGTTATAGGAAGTACGGTAAGGAACTTCTGTATTCTCACCCCAGGGAATTCTTTAGCATCTATTGACAGATGTAGTATGCCAACTGGGTTCAGCTGTCCCAGAGAGGAGGAGTCAATACAAATGAGGAAGGCATTGGCCAATCAGGATACAGTTAGGAGTAGAGTGCTTCCTGCAGTCAGCCTGAGGGCCCTCAGAACTTTTTCTCCACTGAACTGGGAACACTACCCCAGAGCTCTCCTCTCCTCTTCAGAGATCTTTCTGTGTCATTTTGTTTATTTTTGAGTGCTGCTTTTAAGGTATTTTGTATATATTTTTCATTTTATCTATTTTTACTGCAGCTGCACTGGGTTCCGCGCAGTTGCGGGATTTTTTCGTGTTTTCCCGCTTTGGCATTTTTTTCTGAAGTAAAACTTGCTCGCGTGCATGATCAATTGCTTCATTTTTATTTAATTTGTTAGTTTTTAGTATTTATCGTTGGTTTTTAATGCTTTTGCGCTAAAATCATTGATTTGTTTTTTCACATGTGCAATTTTTCCGTTGCGCACTAGCGTAAATTTTTGGAACACTTTTTTCTCTATTTAAATTCAAAATGATTGATATTTGAAGGGTAATCCCCTCTCTTTTGGGGTGAGACTCTCTTGTTTGCTGTGCAGTGGGCTTTGTTGACTAGAGGTGTGCAGGTGGTTCTGTTTTTTCCCCTTTGTGAAAAAAAAAATCTCTTAAAGTTGATTTTGATTTGTTTAAGCTTTGGCCTAACTATTATTATCTGGGCTTTAAGTCTACCTCCCCCTCCTCTAAAAGTGCTGAGGAGGGTACCTCAAGTTAACACAAAATAAATGATAAGTCCCCTTGGGACTTCTGTTATTACAAGTCTGGTTCTGTAGTAGTAGTTCTTTCTCTGTCCAAGCCTTTAATTTGAAATTAGGCAGCGTGCCCTCTTCCCTGCACAAAGATAGAGAGTAATCTCCTCTGATCCTCCCTCCTGAAGGACTTCGGGAGTCATCAGGGGTTGATAAAATGATGCCCTCTGCAGCTGAATTTCTGAGAGCTTGGCAATTATTCCAGACTTTATATTTCTGGGCGTGCTCTCGGCTCCTTCGGGTCTGAGTATTCCTCTCCATGTTAATCCTTACACCAAAGGATATTATTGTTGTTATTATTATTAGTAGTTTAGGAGAGGATTTTCCTTCATGAACTCCTCTCGGGGCCCACTAATTCCAGTCGGTCACCCTGAGGTTGATTCGGGTTATGGTATAATGAGGCATTCATATTGAACCGGTGGACTCCCTGGACTTTTCCCTCCAGGACGACACCACTAAAGAGGTGGAGGAGGCCGACGACTTCGTAAATCTGGTAGTTGCTCTCTTCCAAACAAGTTGACAACTCTCTGAAGACACCTACAGGTAGGTTCTGGAAATCCCCTCTTTTTGGGTTGACAGAAGCATTCAGAGGAAATACCAGCTCGGTAAGTGTTATGCTGTTTTATCTGTACACTTTCAGATTAAAGAGAGTTAGTGCAAACAGCGGCCTGCTTCTCAGCCTTGTGCCACTGTCTGCTTTCCCTCCAGAGATAGACTCTAAATCATATACCATGTGTAAGAAATTTTACATAATGCCTCCTACCTTTGTAGCATACGCTATTATATATTAATAGTTTTTTGATGTTTCCTATCTCAGGATATGGGGTGCTTCGAGTAGGAATTATTCTCCCTTTAATCATTTTTTCCCTATGCCAACACATTAGGAAATTTCCAAATGTGAAGTTTCCCAGGGGTTTAGGCAGGAATGCTCTTTCATTTCTGGTAATCCCATTTTCTTCAGTTACTTTTATTCTTAGTTCAAGTTTTTACCCCTTCTTTGGTTGGTGTAAAAATAAATAAACGGAGTTAGATGTATGCAGTTATTGACATATGTATATATCTATGTACATGATAAGTAAATTAATAACTAAAGTTTACCTCCAAGTGCTGCATTCTCTGTTTTTCTCCAGTAGCATGTCAGCAGTGGGAACTAAAGCACTAGAACTTCGTGAGGTTCAAAGTCATAAAAGGGTTCCCTTCTCCTTGGGAGTTGGACCTTTTTCCGGGCTATTACCTGAATTTTAAAGGAAAACAGGGAACAGCAAATCATTATCAACCTTCACAACCTGGGGTCAGGATGCTTCCTTGACTCAGGTCTTTCTTTTGCAAACGCAGGGGTTTCCCTCGATACATTCTATGTTCTCAGTTCCTTAGCCTGAGTTTTTTTTCTCAAGTGGCTAACAGTTTTTTCCATGCCGTTTAGACTGCCTCCAGTGTGTTCTCAGATACAGAGTAAAACTCAGGCTATTCTCCAGGTATCTGGGTAGGTTGGCGGTTCTTACCTGAAGACAGGGAATCCCTGGTTTCCCTTCTCAGAGGCTTGTGACCTGAAGACGAGGAATCCCTGGTTTCCCTTCTCGGAGGCTTGGCCGTCCTTAGCCAGTTCTCCTTGACTTTGGTTTTCAAGCACCGAGTCTGACATGTTATTTCCTACAGTCTTGGTTTTTTTTGTACCTACTAGAAAAAAGTTCCCTAACCATCTAAATCTCGGCAACTCTTAGGAGGCAGTGCTCATCTCTTGTCAGGGGAAGTTCGTTCCTTGTATATGGTGCGTAATTTTGTCACTAGAGTCCCAGGGGCTAGACCTCTAGGTCAGATTCCAAATAAGAGAATTTTTCGTGAAGCCTGAACCTTGTTACAAGCTGGACTGGTGTAAGGAAACTGTGAACTTCACACCTCTCCCCTTCAGATCTTCAGTACAGAGGCTTCCTTCCGGTGGGCACTTCCCTTCGGGGGGGGGTTCCATCATTGGGTCTTGGTTTCTGAGAAAGTCCTTCTTTCATCAGTCCCTGGAATCTCAGAGCATCTCTATCAGACCTGCATTGTTTCAGTCCAGAGTTCATTTAGTTCAGAGAGGACCGGATGATATTACTGCCCTGTATCACACCAACGAGCATTTGGGACACAAGACTTTCAATCTCTCTGCAATAGCTATGAGTTTTGATCTCCAGCTGGCTTCTTTGGAGGTGTTTTAGTCTCTCATCCATCTGTCGGGCAAGGACAACACTTTGGCAGATCCTCTAAGCTGCATTAGTCAGGGCCACCACAAGTGATCCCTCAGCACACAAGTCCTAGCCACATCGTTCAGGGGGTAAGGTCAGGTCCAGATCTTAATTTTCACCTCCAGCCCGAACCATCAGTTTTTTTTCCTTTTTCTTGTTGCAGGCCCCAGATCGGGGTTCCTTCCAACGGACTTTCTTATCTCAAGACTGGTCGGAGAAGTGTTCTCTCTGCCATATATCCCTTGTTTCCTAAGTACCTTTCCAGTTAAGGAATCAGCCACCACGATCCCGGTGGTTCTGGACAACCTTGGTACTTTTTGATAAAAAATGTTTTCAGTTAAACAGCCTTTTGGTTGCTTTCGTTTCCACAAGCTGCTTCCTTTCTTGCACAGGATTAGTGTTTTTCTCAGCTCCCAGTCTTTTCTCCTCAAGGCCTGGTTCTTGAGAGGCTAGATCTCCTAGAGTCCCTGTAGCCAAACAAGGCCTGGAACGTCTAAAAAAAAAAAAAAATGTTTTAGTACCATGAAAACCTCAGTTTCCTAGTGGAAGCATTTTTTCCCTTTGGTACAAGGACAAAAGCCTAGAGTTTTTCAACCCTCTTTCCTCTCATGATTGGATTGTTTAGTTCATATCCAAGCATTACTGTCTTGTACACAGAACTAGTTTGGTCTTTATGACTTTTTTCCTGTAAAAATATAAAGGTTTTTATTTTCTTACCTACAGTAGGACAGTAGGCCTCTTTTTTTGGGAGTACACGTAGCAGTTACTCAGATTCTTTTTCTATCAGGCAAGAGAAATCTGTCATTTCTCAGACCATTTCAAAGAATTCCACAAGGGGCCATTTCACTTCCAGACCCTTCTAGAGACCGGAGTTTTTTCCCATGGAACACAGACCTCTGTATATTCAAGTTCATGGGGTGTCCCTTTGAACATGTGGCAATTCTGTCCTGAAGCAAGTAACATCGAAGACAGCCTTTCTGTTTGTCTTTTTCTCTGTCAGACAGATCTTCAGAGTTTCAGGTTTTTTCTTTTAGGCCTTATCCTCTCAGTGCCTTTAAGAACAATTTAGTCCTTTGGACGGATAGGAAATCCTTTTCCCAATTGTCTACCATTTCCACCTTCATCGACCCTTTTTCTGTGCCTGTACTGCTCTCAGGCAAGTCCTGTTGAGGCTATCTCAAGCTGCTTGGATGGGGTATGAATTAGTCCTATCGGTCTGTGTCAGCGGTCCTAGCAGTTCAGGTACTGTCATTATCATCCCTTCCTTTCCTGTGTTTTTGCAGAAAAGGAGAAACCAGTGACCAAGAGTATTTTCCCATGGGACTGTTTTCCCGTATTTCGGGTCTGGTACAGCAAGGCTGACATTCAGCCCTTCTTGTGCTTAGGGCCTACTTCCTGGAGAACAGCTGCCTCCTGGGCAGTGTTCAAGGCTATATCCTTACTAGAAGTGTGCAGATCACTTATTTGAAATTTGCTTCACACATTCAGTAAGATCTTTTATTGGATGTGTAGTCTGATAGGATGCCAAATTTGGCAGGACGGTACTTCAGAGCCTCTTTTTAGAATAGGTTTCTGTGCCCTCCTCCCAACTACACTGCTTCGAAGTCTGCATCTGTCAATAGATGCTAACGAATTCCTGGGGTGAGAAGAAACAATTACTCACTGAAGTATTATTACTTCTTCCTGGGGATTCTTTAGCATTATTGACACTCCCACCCTTCCTCCCCTGGAAACCTTGTCTAAAGGCTCTGTTAGGGGATTTAGCCAAATTTGACGACTGTCATTCATTCGTGTGATTAAAAAAAAAAAAAAAGATTTTTTTTCATAATAGTGGATTACAATATATGGTGGGTTATTGCTAACTGATTTTTTTGCCCCTAGTGGGCACATTTTTTACTCTATTTCAGCTCCGAAATGCATTCTGAGGTCCCGCAGGCTGACTGCAGGCAGCACTCTACTTTAACTGTATCCTGATTGGCCAATGCCTTCCTCATTTGCATTGACTCCTCCTCTTTGGGGCAACTGAACCCAGCTGGCATACTGCATCTGTCAATAATGCTAAAGAATCCCCTAGAAGAAGTAATATTACTTCTGTGAGTAATTGTTTCTTACATTCTGTTATAGGAAGTACGGTAAGGAACTTCCTAGTTTGGGGCATAGTCACTCCACAAGGGGTATGGCCACTTCTGTTGCTTGTTTTAGAAATATATCTGCTGCTGACATTTGTGCGGCAACCACATGATGCATTGTCCACACCTTCACTAGACACTACAGTCTGGACATAGTCTCTTACAGACATGCTGGATTAGGGCACGCTGTGCTGCAGGGCCTGATATTCTGAACATCTGTCTGACTGTAACCACCTCCCAGTTGGTGTTTGGGACTGATTGGGAATCATTCCGAAGGTGTGGTCTAATGGAAGAGATATCCTCGAAACAGATAGAACAGTTACATACTTAACATAACAGTAGATCTTCCATTAGGCCATGCCATCCCTTCCTCTGTCCCCCTTGTGATTCAGAGATAGTTTCATCAGATATTGTGTATGACCCTAATCAATGCATCATATATCCAGCCCTCTGCCTCGCTGTGTATGCCTAGGCTGGTCTTGTCTCCTGGTTCCCTCGTGGATGGAGGTACTCAGCATCTCATCTCCAGCAGAAGAACTGAGGAGTGATGGGGTTGCTTATATAGACGCTGACACATGATGTCATTGTGGGCAGCCCCTGGCTAGCAAAAGTTTCTGTGTGGTCGTAACACTGACGCAGGTATAGTTCCAAAGGTGTGGCCTAATGGAAGAAGTTCTCTCAAATATCTGCTGTCATGGTAATTACATGACTGTTCTTTTCAGGTCATCATGGACTGCACAACCACAGTGTTCGACCTAAATAAACAGTGTATCATGCACTCCTTCCCACTGTAACATGAGGCATTGTGGCCATGGTCCTTGCTATCTAGTTGCAAATGACCTGGTAGAGGTACATGTCACAGGAGCAAACCAACAGCTAGCGGACACCCTCAGTCTTATCGGGAGATGTCTTATGAGTGGTTGCTGCAGCCACAAGGGTTGTTCCAGGGGTTCTTAGCACATGCAACACCATCAGTGGACATGTTTGTTTCCTAGGAAACAGGAGGTTGAGGCTGTTTTGTGCTTGATCCCCTCAACAAGGAACTCTGTGGGGACCCAGTTGTCTGGTTATGGTAAAGGGGGTGGCCACCTTTAGGCATACCATCCATTTCATCTGGTCCACAAGGTGGTTCTCCAGGCCTGGAAGGGCTGAACATCCATGATTCTGGTTCCACTGGACTGGCTGCACCAATTCTGATATAAAACTCTTCTTTGTATCAGCAGCAAGTTACCACTGCTGCTTTCAGTGGTCCCCCATTTCATCAAAGGGCTGGACCAGCTGTTACCTCCAGCGCGCAATCTACCTCCAGCATGAGACTTACCACTGGTGTTTGCACTTCTTATGAACAAGTGTTATCTGTCACATTTATCAACCACATTTTTGGTAACTGTCAAAACTTCGTACTTTCAATCCTGAGATGGCCGCCCACACACTTGATGGCCACAGGGCTTAGCTTATCTTTTGTGAGTGTTGTGTAGAATTTTGTGGTAAGGCTCACTAGCTGTTCATCCTATATGCTGTAGCCGCCTTAGACAGACCAGCAACCACACAGGCCATTGGCAGGTGGCTAACATCCTGCATTGCAGTGTATTTTCTGCTGTCTGGGAAGTAGCCCCATCGCAGGCTATAGGCTCTCTTTGCCAGACATTTTACTGCCTCTGTTGCTGCAGTAGGTACTGTACATTCCAACTGTGGAGCTTGTAGGGCTTCTACCTAATCTGCCGTGTACAGGTTCTTACTCCATTCAGTGTCGCTGAGGTGCTGCTTTTAGGTTTTCCCCACCCAACCTTACTTCGCAAGGCTTGCTTTCAGTGCCTGCTTCTGAAGTACAGATGTGAGAGCAGTGGGTGGAGCCAGTGGACACCTGCTTCAGTATGGATATTAGCTGAATACTAGCAGTAGAACAATGGTTACAAATCAATAACCTGTTCATATTCAGAACACTTGAACAGCAGTGTTGTATGAACCAAGAAGTAAACCCAAGATTCAGTGCATTGCTATGCAAGCAAAACCTTTTCATGTCTTATTTACAGTAACTTATGGAATAAAAAAGGAAAACTAGTTTTTTTTCTACTAATATGGTTACTAATGGAATGCTTTTGACAAAAGATGAATTGTGTTTAATGTCCTTTTTTTCTCTTTTTGTAGATGAACTAAAGCATATCATTGGTGCAGAAACAACACGAAAAGGCATTTTGCGGGTGTTTGAGATGTTTCAGCATAACCAATTAAATAGAAGACTGGTATATGTCTTTTTAGAGGGCTTTTTGGAGACCCTGTTCCCACAGTACAAATTCCGTGAGCTTTTTACTAAACTGCATTCAAGATCAGAACGGATTCAGAAATACAAACAACTAAAGTCTACTCAAGCTCCTTCCTTGCAGAAAAGGTGACACTCCCAAGCTGCTAAGCTGTACACTAAGGATATTGTAATGTGTTTTTGTCCAGGACTAGCTGATGCTTGGGCAGATTCTCTGAGGGGCTTCAAACTCATGTCATTATTCCTGCACCAGCCTCTTAAGAGTCGCACTTTTGGAACATTGTCATCCTTCAGAAGATCTGTGGTTCTACTCATCTCCACTCTTCAACACAACCACTATTGAGATGGGTTTGTGCGTCTTTGTGTAACTTTGAGAAAATACTTGTCCACCATTAAACAAAGAAAGCTTTAAATTAATATAAGTTCCTTCTGTAGCTTCACACAAGCTTGAAAAAGGCGCAAGTCCTTGAATTGCCTACAGTGGGGAAAGAAAACCCACAACGGATCACATTAGCTAAGGACAAGGTTTAAGCACAAATATAGACATAATGAAGGCTTTGATGGTTTATGTGATACTGAGTATTCAAGAGGGTTGTGCAATTCAGGATTTATATAGGGTTTTTCTGTTTTGCTTATGTGTGTGTCAGTGCAGGTGTGTGTGTGTGTATGTGTGTGTGCTTTAACTTTTTTGGGGGGTAAGATGGTTAGATTTCATGAGTGAAAGACCTTGTAGGTTTGGATGATCTTTTCTGAATAGGATGAGTGGGCAGCAAGAGGTCTTTGGATCAGCAGGCTTGGTAAGGGAAATCGTGAAAAGACGTGAACTGGTCTCACACTGACCTTTTTCTGACTGCTGTGGCAGTCAGTGAAAACCATGCAATCTAACCTACTTCCTGCGCTTCATGAAAGGACATGGAAAAGTGATATAGTAATGAATTACTGAGCCAGGGCTTCCGTGGCATCTAGACAGGGAATATGGGGTTAACATTAGCTTTCATCTGGACAGGTTAGATGAAATTTTTACATTCCAGCAAAACGTTTTTACCCAAACTTGTTGATTGTAATTTTTAAATGTTTTTTTTTTTCTCTTGTACTATTTCATTATGGCTTGCTTCAAGTTACATGACATCATAAATATAGTAACTTGTAAAATGTCTCACCTTTAAGCAGCCATAGCAGTTTCTCCACAAGAAAGACTAATGCTGATTATGAATTATTGAACCATTTTTAACATGGTACAGCTATATTTACAAAACATGTAGTTGCATGCAACAAACGTAGCGTACCATGTTTGACATTTAAATGAAATATTCTGTTATATAGCCTCATTCACTAATTCTTAGTGCTAGTGTGAAACAAGGAGACTATGCTAACAAGGTAAATAGTGTAATTTTGTACAGTTTGTTTGGGTGCCAATAAAATGTGATTGGAGACTTTTTTTTTTCTGACTTTGAAACAGACATTGGGGAAGGGGGAGCAATGCAGTACTTTTCCACAATAGCACTGTTTTCATAGTAAGAGTGCTAATGTAAAGTACTGACTGTTGAATAAGGCACAGTATTGGTAACGTAAATATTCATTGATCGTTAAGCTTCTTGTTCTGTTAAAAGGGACACCTACTGTACTACTGCATTCAGTTAAGAAAGAAGTAATGCCAGCTTCCTCGTAGAAAAAGTACACATTTGCGTATGAACTGTGCCCCTGGTTCTCTGCTGCATTTCAGCCCCAAGTTCTGCAGGGAAAGGGTGAGCTTTTGACCATCTGCGGTGCATATGTTTCTTTTCAGTGGCAGGAACCATTTACTTCTTTTGAGGATTTGAGTACATGCAGTATACCACATGTTGTGCTGGGTGACATCAAGCAGCCTGAAAGGGAAGCTGGGCACTTCAGAATGAACAAAGAGAGAAAACAGAGCCTAGATGTGTAGGCAACTAGCACTTTTTAAATAAAACTCATCAAAAATTATGAATTCTGTGGTAAAAACATACTTTACGTTGTGCAGCAGAATGCAGGTCTGACCATTTCTGGGACCGAAGAACTGCTCAGTTCCAGGGGCCTTGCCTATGAGCAGCTGCTTTCAAACAAATCAAGCTATTTTGTTCTTGGCAAATGCGTTTCTAGAACCATGCATGATTTTTTTTGTCCACAGCATTCAGCACTTTAGAGTGAAGAGCTATTTTGTGCAGCTCTGTTTAGCATTTGACTAACACCAAAGCACTAAATTTATAGTGAATATGGCCTACTGTGCATTATTGTATATTTCATGAGGCTTAAAAAATTTTGTAGAATTTCTTTTTATGGGGAGACAGTGGCTACCGGGCAACATAATGTGCTTTTGAAAATAGTTTACATTTCCCCCTGTCAGTTTCTAACCCTGCTAGGATGTTTGATTCATTAACCTGTGAGGCCTCAAGAACTGATTGTATAATTGCATGTCACTGACATGGTTGAGTATCGACAGCAAAAAACATTTTAGGGGCTGTCGCAGACAGTAAATGTGCCATTGTCAAACCAAAATGCACTTAGTTTCAGCCTTAAACGTTCTCTGTCGAATACACAAGCATTTTTTGTTAATATATATTTAGATGTATATATAATATATATGCATATATATATAATGTGTGCGTGTATATGTGTGTGTGTGTGTGTGTGTATATATATATATATATATATATATATATATATATATATATATATATATATCTATATACACATGCATATACTGCATCTGTATATACCCCTCTTTAACAAAATCCCTCTTATAATGAACACCTGTAATGGTTCGCATTGTTCCATAAGTAGGCATATTAACACCTTGCTTAATAACTAGCTACCTTGTATAGTGAACACATCAGCTGGCTCCAGAGGTGTTCATTATAGAGAGGGATCACTGTATATACATATATATATATATATATATATATATATATATGTATATATACATATACATATACATATATATGTATATATATTGTATAGCAACTATTTTGTCCATGAGTGTGTTTTGCTGGTATTCGGTAAAGGTAGAAATGCTACCAGGATGTCTACTAAATTCAGTAAGTCGTAAAGTGAAAAAATCCTTAAAGATATTCCCACAAAAAGATATTTAATTTCTAGGCAAATTTTTTGTTTTGTGCAATATTTTACTTCAGCGCATGTGTGTTTTGAATAATTGTAACGCTAATGAATTTTAATGTTTTGAAATGTAGATTTAACTTTTTTTTAACCCAACAACATACATTCCGTTGTTGCTGCACCACTTTATTTAAAGACTTGTTTTAAAAGTCTAGTTTATCACTCCTCGTGAAACTCTCCTGTTACGGATGAACTCTTTTCCTCCGAGCATGACACATATACTACAGGAGAAATCTAAAGAGCACATCTTATAAATATTAGCTGTTATAATGAATTGTGCATATCATTGTACAGTACGTGTCAACAGTGTGCCTAATATACTGTCAATATTTTTTTTCTTATATTCTGTAACAAAAGAACAAACGTCAGAATGTCTTGGTCATTTTTATCATTCTGCAGAGACTGAATTTTTTTTTAATTTGGAGTTTGTTTGCATTATGCTGTTAAAATTGTTCAATAGAGCAGCTGAACAGAATATTACACTAATAAAGTATTAACGAAAACCACAGTGACTCCTTGTATTTATTTTTGGATTCTTCTTTACCTCCATGAAAGCTTGGAATTTGATAGCTGGTCTTTTCACTGAGGAAAACTTTAATTCTCACTGCAGGCCTATTTTTTGTAATATTATCGCTTAACTTTGTTTTATATGTATAAATACAGGAGAAACCAGTCTGTCAGTGCAGAAGTAGGGCTCCCACTCACACCACCAGCAAGTCAGGTTTAGAAACAAGCCTGGGTTGTCTTGGGGCCAGAGAGGAGAAGTAGGATTGAACATTTTATAGGTCATGCTCCTTTCCGGGGGGAGTTTACAGGCTGTACCACTGCACTGTCACCTAGGTGATCACAGGTATCAGTGTAGGCAGAAGTGGCTTGGGAGGGCGGCCGTTTGCTGACTTTGTGAAACATCATGAAGCTGGTTGTGTACTGACATATGGACCCTTCTTCCACTGACATCCCGAGAGTGCAGAGAAAGCTGAAGATCTGGGCCCCTATGAGAATGTCATGCATGGTATTCCTAGACCTTGCACAGGCATCTAATTCTGAGTTGATTCACTAAGGGGTTTGGGGTGCCTCTAGGGTTATACTGTGAGAGGTAAGTCACGGGACTGCCTGGAAGGGTGGACAGGGTGATAAGGTTGTGAGATTGCTGCAAAGCTGAATTAGAGGGATTTATGAATGGGAGAAATAGTAAAGAATGATGTATATTTGAGCAATAAGCAATTCGCTTGAAAACATTTGGCCCTTACCACACTGGACCCACTTGAAAACTAGATGCTTAATCTCAAGTGGCTTATACTGATGAGGAACAGTTCTAGGATCGTGGATATGTTGTTCATCCACACTTATTGGCATGTCCTTTTCCCCTTTAAGTATCGCCAGAAGTATTCAAGCTGGCTCCTCCCGCCCACCCGGGTGGTATAACCCTCGGCTCCGCCCCATGATGCCAGATCTTCCTTTCCGCTAGAAGATTCAGGTTGCCTCCTTTGTGCTCCTGCATTTTGTAGGCCCTGGCTTCTAAACCTTCGGTTCTTCCGAAACTTTGTCTAGTTTGCATTAGCGACCGTGACCCTTCTACTTCGATTATGGAAGACAAGTCTTCATCCGGATTTCGCCGGTGTTAATGTGGCCAGAAAATGTCACGTACCGATCCCCACGCTGCATGTGTCTACTGCTTGGGTGTAGGCCATGACACCTCGAAGTGCGACTTCTGCATTGTATTTCACCCTAACGTCCTCAACGACCGTCTCGGACGCCTGAAGTTGGGGAGGCTGGAAAAATGGAACCCTCCAGTGAAATCAAAGGAGGTTTGGTGGGTGGTTTCCATGGCTGCGGGATCCGCCGAGTAATTGGAATGTATACAAACCTTCGAGGAGGAAGCGGCTCAGGCCACAGAATCTTCCTCTTGG
This sequence comes from Neoceratodus forsteri, assembly GCA_016271365.2. Lineage (NCBI taxonomy): Eukaryota > Metazoa > Chordata > Ceratodontiformes > Ceratodontidae > Neoceratodus > Neoceratodus forsteri. The sequence goes on along the minus strand of CM057456.1, from coordinate 1,348,743,504 downwards.
GGCTTCTTCGTTCCACTCAACCTGGGCTCCACCTTCTCGGGTTCTTTCCAAGAGTTGTGCCATTCTCTCCCTACTAAGGGGGAGGGTCCTGCAGGCATGCACTCCTCTCAGTCCCATAAGCGGGAAAAGGACCCGGGATCGTTTTCATCTCAGCGAAGATGTTCTTGGGATTGGGAGAGATCCTTGTCCCAGGAACCGGCAGTCTTGACTTCAGTCGAGATCGCCTCTTCGGCCACTGGCTTCTCAGCCTTACTGTCTGGCCAGCCGACCAAACCATCAATCGACGAGATCGAAATTGTCATCGATCCGATCGACCCATTGTCACCAACTCTGGTCCTTTCTTTCCCCGACGAGGACACCCAGCCCACTGGGAATCCCATCGAGGAAGTGGTCCCCGACCCCAGGCAGACACTGGTCCCTCCAGTGCCCCGCAATTGACTGAGTCGGCCTGCTCGATCTTGATCGAGGTCCAGGACCCCCTCGACCGATAGGCCGAGGAAGAGCCACAAGCGCTGTAAGATGAGGCGATGCCATCAGTCGTCCTCACCCTCCTTGGATGAGGAGAGGCTCCGGCAGAAATTCTGGCGCTACAAGGACCTCATGTGGCAACAGCTAATTCTGTCCGGGCATAAGCCAACCCCGGCTTCAACCCCAGCCATTACCTGGCTCTTGCGTCCCAGGCGGAAGCCGACTCCTTCGGAGCCGATTGTCGGTTCACTCACCCGCGGAGCTGGTAAAACCTCCAATTCAGCCTTTTCCGGTCTCTCCACCAGTCCTGGTGGAACCGCCGCCCAAGCAGCCTGTGGGAGGGTCTCCTTCCAAGGGAGATCGACCAGACACCGGGTTTCCCTGGTGTCTCTCGGTCACTGTCGCCCAGGACTGCCCTCGGCGGGTCGAAAGTGACCTCGGCGGTCGACCTTTGTATCCGGATTCCTCAGATTCGGATGAAACCTGCCTACATTCTTATCCTGGGCATGACGAATCGGCTGGTGGGATAGAGACGGAGGGTGGTTCTTTGTCTTTTCAGGGCATTCTTCGCCTCATCTCTGAGTCTACAGGGATGCCCCTGGAACCTATCCAGAAAAAGGTGGAATACACTCTCACGGACATTTTACAAAGAGGGGGATACCTCGACAGAGGCCTTTCCTTTGGCTGAAACCATAGTTGACCCAGCTCTAGAACTTTGGCAGCACCCTGCCTCTTGTCCAGCTCCATCTGCCTGCATGGCCCGCAAGTATGCAGTGCCCATGGGGTCCCTTGCGGGGTTCACAGAGCACCCTTCGGCCAAGAGCCTGGTGACCACCTCTGTGTTCAGGCATGCTGACAGTTCTGCTGACACTGACCGACCTCCCGAAAAAGAATCCAAACTCTTGGATCATTCGGCCTGAAAGGTCTATGCGGCCTTATCTTTAGGCCTTCGTTAGGCAAGTTCGGTTGTCATCATGGCACACTTCTCCCATGCCCTCTTGGGGTCTTTGGATGAAGTCCTTCCACACCTCCTCATGGACATGCAGACCATGGTCAAGCAGGTCTGGGATCAGGGCCAGGCTGTTGCCAAACAGCAGCTTCAGACAGCCCTGGACATTGGGGATTCTTGTGCCCGCTCGATGGCAGCTGCAGTTGCCTCTCGTCGCAGGGCTTGGCTGAGACTCTCCTCTTTCCCGGTTCTGTCCGGATAACAGTCTACACTGTCACCCTGTGAACTATTGCACACAGTTCTGTTGCTCGGGAATACAAAAAAGCCCCATATCGCCTGTACCTACAACCCCCCCATGGGGGGCATAACAGGGCTGTCCTCCCTCCTAGACACGGTGGGGTCTCTGGCTGGGAACAACAAATTGTTGATACTGGGCGATCTTAACCTGAATTGGCTTGGTGGTAATGCGAAGATGTACGAGCCACTGCTGGCTGGTCTCTCATTGTCCCAATTCATCAAGGATCCCACTAGGTGGTCCTCCACTGGTAGCTTGGGTTCCCTCCTTGACTGGGTCCTGTCCAACAGGCCTGAGAGAATTAGCTCTTCTGGAACTCTCCCTGACTCCATCTCTGACCACTCCCCGGTGTTCTGTGTATGGAAGGTCCCCTGTCTGAAAATTCCACATAAAGTCATCCAAATTCGGAACTTCTCCCAGTTTGACCTAGGGTCTTTCCAAGATGACCTTCAGCTTACTGACTGGTCTGAGGTGTGGAATGCCCAGGACCCAACCTTAGCAGTTAGTCATTTTCTTAGGGCATTCGGGGCGCTGCAGGATAAACATGCCCCTCTCATTAGGGGGAGGGTTAGGGGGTCTGCTACCAGGTGGTTGCATGGGAGCCTCCTCACCCTCATGAGGGCTAGGGATAAGTGCTGGGCCAATTTCAAGGTCTCAGTGGACCAGGCCATATTTCAGAGGTACAGGAGGCTCCGGAACAAGTGTAAGAAAGTGATTAGGGCTACAAAAAGTGAATTCTGCAAAGTGGCGCTGCAGAATTCGGTGAAAGGCCCTAGGACTTTCTGGAGAAATATAAAAAACATAGTGGTTCCTCCAAAGTGGAGTCCACTGATATGCTCATTGATGGTACCAGCTGTAATGATCCACTTACCATCACCAACGCCTTTAACAAACACTCCTCGGACCTGTCTGCCTTCACCTCCCTCTTCTCCTCCTGTGGAGGTGTTAGCTGTGGCCAGGACCCTGCCTCACAACCGCCCCCTCTCTCCCAACCATCATTCTATTTCAAGGCAGTGACAGCACACGAGATGCAGAGATTGCTCTCTGGTCTCTCCCCTTTCTCCAGTGCTGGCCATGATGGCATGGAACCTAGGCTTCTCCACCTTGGGACCTCACACTCTGCCTCCCTGGTGGCCCATATCATCAACTTATACCTTGCCTCTGGGGTGATCCCCTATATCTGGAAGGTGGCCAGGATTGTCCCCATTCTCAAACAGGGCAACCCTAAGCTTCTGGACAACTACCGTCCAATAGCCATACTGTCCACAACCAGTAAACTCCAAGAGAAAGTTGTGGGTGGGGCAACTCATGGAGTATATCCAGGCTCATGAACTTCTTTCACCTGAGCAGCATGGCTTTCGCAAAGGGCATAGTACATCCTCGGCCCTTGTCACCGTTGCATCTGGGATCAGAACTGCTATGGACCAGGGTAAACTCTCTGGTGCCATTTTCATCGACCTGTCCAAAGCCTTCGATCTAGTTGACCATGCTCTGCTCGGCTCTCAGCTTAAGTCACTTGGATTGTCACCCCCTGTGTTCTGCTGGTTCTCCAATTACTTGCAGGGCAGACAACAGCTGAAAAATACAGCAAGGTCCTCTCAGACACCACAGTTGTGTCCTCAGGTGTCCCCCAAGGCTCAGTCCTGGGGCCCCTGCTTTTTTCCATCTTTGTGAATGACCTACTCGCTACCTCTTCCTACTCCAGGTCCATACTATATGCGGATGACCTGGTCATCATGACCCCCACTCCAAGGACATTGGGGTTATAAACCACCAGTTGAGCGAGGACTTTAGGAGTATCCAATCTTGGATAACGTTCCACAAGCTGGTCCTCAACCTCAATAAAACACAGGCTATGCTCTTTGGGTCCCTGGACAAGATTAAGGCCTCCCCTGCCCCCCTGTATATCACTGGTCTTGATGGAGCCCCGGTCCACATCACCAGCTCCATCAAATACCTTGGGGTTACACTTGACCCTCAGCTCGACCTTGGGACACATATCCTCAGTGTCTGCAGAACCGTTAACTGTAAGCTTGGTCTGGCCTATCATGCAAAGAGCAGTCTTATGCCAGCCACTCGCCTTGCATTAGTAGAGGTGTGTTTCTCCCCTCCCTCTGCTATGGGCTTCTGCTGTTCGCCCGTACGTCCAAAGTCCACCTCGCCAGATGGACTGTCGCATACAACAATATTTGCCATTTTGCGCTTGCTGCCCCTAGACTCACCCACCACTGTGACCTGTATAGTAGGCTTAACTGGCTCTCCCCATCCAACTACTTAAATTTTTTCTTGGGCTGCTTCACGGGCAAGATCCTTGGTACCAGCACCCTATCTGGGTTAGCGGAGCTCCTCGTTCCAGCGGTCTCCCCCTCGTACTCCCTCAGATTCCTGGGTACTGCGACTCTAAGGATCCCGGTAACACGCAGTCAGATGGCTGACAGAGACTTTGCCTTGTGTGCTCCCAGACTATGGAACTCCCTTCCTGCCAAGGTTCGCTCCATCCCCTCCCATGCTGGCCTCCGAACCTCCCGGTGGAGACACTTAAAGCTCTTGTCAGTCTGTGGATGTCCCAAGCCTCCGTAATCTCACCTGGCCCCCTGCATTGAACATTTCCTGCTTATGTTCTGCCTGTCTGCATGGATTCTGTCCTGCACTCAATTATTAGGCATTGGGTATTGCCCTGGCCGTGCCTCCCCGTGTTGGGGAAGTATACTGTATATATTTTTGTATATAAATGGACTCATACTGTATAATGACTTGCATATAATGCACTGCTCGCAGTTTGTGTTCAGCTTTATTTTTGTTATGACCATTGTACCTGCTGACTAGGTGTTGCTTCTGTTTCCCCTGACACTGTGTAATAGCCTAAAGTGTATCTTGTTGTATCAAGTCGTATTTCCTGTACTCTCCCGGGTCATACCTGAAAATAGGCAATTTGTCTTGTCTAGTGTACTTACCTGGTTAGCAAAAGCTAAATACATAAATAGATACTCAGCACAAACTAGCTGATGTGCATTTCCTGGGCACCGACCTTTTCGGCCCAGGTGTAGTTGGTCACCTTCAGCGTATTGAGCAGTCCAGTACCACCTTGGACACTACTTCTGCTAAAGGTTCTTCGAGCAAAAAACAGCAGAAGAAGCCTTTTTGGCACTCTTCCCCTGCGGCACAGCAACCCTCCTTTCAAGGAGGGCAGCAGCAGGCTCAAGTTTGGTGCCTCCAGCCCAAGCCCCGGCCCTCCCAGGCCCGTAAAGGAGACTAAGGTTCAGGTCCTGTATCTTCCTCCTCCTCCAAGCTTGCTCAGTGATGGGGGGGGCTGCCACCCCCTCTCCCTTCACGCCAGCTCTGGGTCCTCCCATGGGGTGCCTACTCTGCCACTTTCTTTCTGCCTGGTCCGTTATCACCACGGACAGGTGCGTTTTGGAAGTGGTCGGTCAGGGACTGACTCTGGAATTCAAGCAGCACCCTCCAAGCTGAGCCTGCGCCCCTCAGGAGGAAATAGTATCCATCCATACTAAGTCAGCTCTCCGACATGACATCGCTCAGCTGCTCCTCAAGGAGGCAGTAGCTCCAGTGGTGGATTCTCCAGCAGACCCTGGCTTTGTCTCCAGTTACTTCCTGGTACCCAAGCGGACGGGGGGGGGCTGGTGCCCCATTCTAGATCTGCACAACCTGAATCAGTATCTCAGGTCACGCACCTTTCAGATGGTCACTCTATCCCAGATCATACCATCTTTGGAGCAAAACATGTGGTTCTGTTCACTGGATCTGCAGGACACCTTCTTTCATGTCCCAATCCGTCTGTCTCATTGGTTCCTCCACTTAAGATCCAAAGAGACACTTACAAGTTCCGAGCCATGCCGTTCGGCCTGTCATCGGCCCCACGGGCCTTCACAAAATGCATTGCAGTGGTAGCAGCCCATCTCAGGCTTGGGGGGGTCAGAATTTGCCCCACCTTGATGATTGTCTCTTAGCAGGTCCCACCCAGCAGGAGATGGAGAGAGGTCCAGGGACCTGGCCCTCCAGACCTGCTCCCAACTCGGCTTCTTGATCAACAAGGCCAAGTCAGAACTCATGCCTTCTCAGGTGATGTGCTTCATCGGGGCAGAGCTCGACTCCCGGCTGACAGGGCAGAGGTTCTCTCCTCCTTTGCCCAATCATTTCTGGTTGGGCAATTGCACCCTGCCCGGGACTTGCTGTGCCTTCTGGGTTACATGGCGGCATGCACCTCCGTGGTCCTTTGGGCCCGGAGGCACATGCGCCCCCTCCAATGGGAGCTGGCTGCCCAGTGGACTCAGCGCCATGGTCAGTTCGACCAGCTGATCATTGTAACCCAGAAGATGTGGGACACTTTCCAATGGTGGACTGCCCCAGACCAGTTGCAGGAAGGAATCCCCTTTGTCTGCCCAGAGCCGACGGCCGTCCTCACGACTGATGCCTCCCTCGTGGGCTGGGGAGCCCACATGGGGGACAAAAGGGCCCATGGGTTCTGGATCCCCGAGGAGTCCCGATACCACATCAACCAGTTGGAGCTCATAGCAGTCAGACTGGCACTGTCAGCTTTCGCTCCTCAGCTCCGGGGTCAAGTGGTTCAAGTCCAGATAGACAATACCACGACCATGTACTACCTCAACAAACAGGGCAGCATGCACTCCTGTCTGCTTTGCAGGGAGGCGCTCCGCATCTGGACTCTTGTCAGCTGTCTGGAGGTGGATCTCCTAGACATTCATGTGGCAGGCATCTCAAACCATCTGGCGGATGCTCTCAGCTGCTTAGGCGAAACTTCCCATGAGTGGTCTCTCAATCCAGAGGTAGCTTACAGCCTGTTCTCCCACTGGGGCAAACTGATGGTGGACCTATTTGCCTCCAGGGAAAACACCAAGCTGAGGCTGTTTCATTCCCACCCCCCCTCAGCAGGGCTCGCTGCAGGGGGATGCCTTCTCGAGGCCATGGACCCCAGGCCTCTCCTACTCCTTCCCTCTATTTCCCTTGATCCACAAGGGGTGCTTCTCAAGGTGAGAAGGGACAAGGCAAAGGTGATTCTGGTAGCCCCAGACTGGTCGCGCCAGTTCTGGTATCCAGATCTCCTCAGCCTCAGCTGCAGGCCTCCAGAGCCTCTTCCAGCTTGCCCAGACCTGATCTCTCTCAATCAGGGGAAGGTATACCATCCGGACCTTCAATCCCTGCACCTCACAGCCTGGTACCTGAGTGGCTAGAGTTCCAGGCTTTGGGTATTTCCGAGGATGTCCTCACCGTGGTGGAGGCATCCAGAAAGGAATCGACCAGGAAATGTTATGCCTTCAAATGGAAAAGGTTTTCCATTTGGTGTCAGGGCAAGGGCCTGGACCCTCTGTCCTGTGCAGTGGCTAACATTCTCGACTACCTTTGGTCTCTGTCCAAAAGGGTCTTCAGTCATCAACCCTTAGGGTGCACCTGGCAGCCATCTCTGCTTACCTGGCACAGGCCGGTCAGCCAATGTTGGCACAGGAGACAGTGGTCGGGTGCTTTTTCAAAGGCCTGGATCACATATCCCCTCCAGTGCATGAACCTCCACCTCTGTGGGATCTACTGCTGGTACTGGCAAAGCTCATGGGCAAGCCATTCGAAACAATACACAAGTGTGCGTTGTCACACTTGTCATGGAAGATGGCCTTCCTGGTAGCTATCACATCTGCCAGAAGGACAGGGGAGCTCCAGGTGCTTTCAGTGGACTCCCCTTATCTGATCTTCCATAGGGACAAGGTTGTCCTACACCTCCACCCGAAATTCCTTCCGAAGGTGGTGTCAGAGTTTCACCTTAACCAGGTGTTAACTCTGCCTGTATAATAACCCTAATTAAACCTCGGAGGCCGAATACTGGCTCCATACCCTGGACCTGAGACGAGCCCTCTCCTATTACAAGGAGAGGATAGCAGAAATTCGGGGACAGGTTCGCCAGCTGTTTGTCACTTCTGCTGAAGCCGCTTCTGGCAGACCTGCAGCAAAATGGACTGTTGCAAGGTGGATTACATCTTGCATAAGTCTGTGTTATGAGTTGGCGGGCATGGAGCCTTCCAGAGGGATAAGAGCTTATTCTACCCACCATACCGCTGCATTGATGGCTGCTTCTAGGGACATCCCTATCCAGGAAATCTGTCAGGCTGCTACCTGGAAGTCAGCAAACACCTTCATTACCCATTACAGTTGGCACCACATTATGTGGACGTGGCTTACATGGACAATCGTTTTGCGCAGACAGATTCTATCAGCCAAAACCAAAAAACACTGCAGCAATGTTTAAGTCACTGGCTAATGCGGACTCAGTGGGCCGCCTACCACGGACACTAAAATACAGTAAAAGAGCAGAATGAATCAGAGCAGTGCCAAAATGTCACCTGCTGACACATTTCATACAATAAAAATCTGCCTATTTCCCCATATTTGTTTGCCTTTTGTTTGGTGGTGTATGGTATTTTTGCCTACACACACACAACAGTATAGAATGTCTTTACTGTCCTAGCTCAAACCTAAAGCTGTCAAGCACGAGTACCCACTAGAAGTGTGTGATGTTAACCCCAAACGACTCGCAGACCTCAAAGGATGCAGACTGAAAATATTTTATTTTGTTTAAGTACTTAAAGTGTTGCCAGCAAATACAGTATAGCTCTTTGTTTATGTAGCTTTGTAAATGAGTAGGGGAATGGACTGGGGGAAAGGGTGAGGGGCACCAAAGGAGCATTGAAACAGGAAAACAAATGTGGTGCTGAAGTCAACCTGGAGAAATGGTGCTGGTAGGAGAGAATCATGCATTTGCTATCAAATAAAGAACTGAAAAGTTACATAAGGCAGCATACAGTTCAGTAATGTACATACATAAGGTATTACCTGTCAAGTAATTTTCACTGGCATTTTATTTTCACTGTATTTTCAAAATAGCGAATACTTGGATAAGAAAGTGACTGAAAAAAATAAAGGCATAAGCAAAGTACTGTATAAAGCACAACACACCAGATGCACAGAGTAAAAAGTAATGTTTTTTTTTTTCTTTACTGCCGGCAACTGCGGACATTGCTTTGGGCGGACAAGAAGCTTGAACACAGAATAGTCCGCGTTAAGCGGCTTGCACTGTACCACATCGACCTTGAGTCACGCTGGGATGCTGGTTTTGGGGCCTTAGTTCTCCAATCTCTGTTTCCCAAGTGAGTATCAGTGGGGGTGTGTGCCTTGCCTCCCTCCTCCCAGAGAACTGCTAGGAGTCTGCCAATAAGTGTGGATGAACAACATATCCATGATTCTAGAAAACCAGGTTACTCACCTGTAACAGTAGTTTTAGGAGTGGTATATGTTGTTCATCTACACGGACCCACCTGACCTCCCCGGCTGCTGATGCACAAACCTGGCTTACAGGGGGCTAAGATCTGGTGTCATGGGGCGGAGCCGAGGGTTGTACCACCTGGGTGGGTGGGAGGAGCCAGCTTGAAGACTTCCGGCGATCCTTAAAGGGGGAAGGGACATGTCAAAGAGTGTGGATGAACAATATATACCACTCCTAGAACTACTGTTACAGGTGAGTAACCTATTTTTTTGGTCCATGAATACATTTCCGTTTCATCCAGTGTAATGTTGCAACTCTAGACCGGAACCTTCAATCAAAATATTTTTCCCTTGATTGACAAATTATTTTTAAATCAGATACAGTATTATGTCCTTCATAGGATTTACTATACCCCATATCTTCTGAACAAATTTAATCCATCCATACCCCCTTTATGTCACATATGTAAGAAGGAGGTGGCACATGTTAATGGTGCTAAGCCCCATCTTAGCTGTATTTTGGTAAAAAATATATAAATCGGGAAATGATTTACTAGATATAAAATTACAAAAAAAGACAGAATCATGTTTATCTGGCACTGCTTCATTTTAGATTTTGCCAGTGGGACAAGGATGTCAGTTGTTCAATATGATTAAATAATCCTAGACACTGTATAGCAAGACTATGGAAGGATCCCATTTGACACTTCTATATAAGCCATTAGGTTCAGGCTGCAAACAGACAAAAAAGATTCTTTCAAGCAAGCTGTATGGTTTATCTCTTGGCAGACACAATCAGACATGTTAGTCTACAGTGTATAGCTACTGATTTGCATGTAACAATAAACTGCCCCCCCAAGCTACTCCCAGTAAATGCCTTTTGAGTAAAAATATTGTTTAAAAAAAATACAGTGAAACATCTTTATCTGCAATCTTAACTGATCCACAGGTCCAGTTCTGGTTCTGTCTTCCATAAAATATGTCTGTTGGCTGACATCTGTCAGTTAAAAAATCCACCGTTGAATCCTGTTTTCACAAATTCAGCCTTCCAGTGTGTTCAGCAAAAGTTCTGAGTTCCAGGACTACTAGTACCTACTGGCATTTCAATGTAAGTCATTAAGGTTGAAAATCATTTCTTTCCTTTCTGTAGCACCATCATGAATATACAAAGAGAAAGATTTTTCTGTTTTTTTGCCTGTGTCCAAGGCCAAAAGCATGCTGGGCAAGTTTTTGTCCTGTGTTTAAAGTGATTGTTGCAGCTCACTATTTTTTTCACAGACCCATTATTGTTAATCTGTGGAGAAGATATTCAGGAAATTCAACAGTTATGGTAAGTACATGCAATAACTCATTTATAGAAGATATTGACTTGAAAGTAAACAAAATTAGTCTGATACAATCTAACATACTAAAACAAACAGGAGGAAAAGATGCACACATCTATATAACATTAGTCTTAACGGACATTTTTCTCCCGTTTTGTACTGTAGTCTGTAATTGTTTACATTCACTATCGAACCATGGCCTTGACTCACCCACTTTACATTGGTTTGGCATTCGGTCTTGAGGGTTTTGAGACATCACAATGAAATTCAGCATCTCTCCAAACTGTTTCATATATTCCTCTGGGCTTGTCATGCTACGTAAGGCCTCACAGCATAACAGTGCATATTCAAGTACTTCTACTTCAGTTGACATTGACAGAATATTAAGAACTTTTTCAGCATTGTACTCTGTCCATTTATCATTTGTGCACAGGTACACATATCGTTGTTTGCATTCCCATCCACTGACTTCAGAGACCTTTGTATAACATGTTTACAGTATAGTTCTAAACGCATGGGAAACTTATTGCTGTTCAATGATTCTAAAACCATTTTTTTCCCTTTGCAATAAGAATAGCTATCTATCATTAACTATGTAAATTACCAGGCCACCATAAATTATAGGATATGTAATTTTGACGTTTTCATAACCTGGTTCCCTCCCATTCAAAATCCTGAGCTCAAGGGCTCTGGCCATTTGAATCAGTTTTTCCATTTAGCTGGTAACTTTTTATCCCTGATACTCATAAGGATTTCCACTTGATCTAGGTTCCACAGGTGTACTCTCCAGGAGAGAAGACAAGAGCATCTGCTTGCCTTTATTTATAAAGGTGTGGTTGACAAGCTACCTCCTTATATAGTGTCCAATTTAGAACAAAGGGACAAAGTTGCTTCATAAAGAGCTGCATCAGCTCTGGACTTGGTGCTCCAAGTATGTAATCTAGAAATGGGCCGCCAAATGGTGTACTATCAAGGTGCACGTTTGTAGAATTAAATTCCACTTGATCTAAGAAAACTAGGGGAGATAAAAACCTGGAACCTAATTAAAAAGTGGTTAAGGTATATTAATAACAAACCAGGACAATGTTGTCACCATAGTGGCTTATTTGTTAGATAGTAAGTAATTATACTGTTGATTAGCTAGAGGATAGGTCCGATGTTGATGCTAAGAGATGTAGGTGCATTTGATGATGTCTCTTGAAATTCTTAACTTAAAATCCACTGTATGTATACATGAACTTTTTGCCCTCTTATAATTTTCTTTAATACTGTTAGAGTACCTATGTCTTTGAAATTATTATTCAAACCCACTGTATGTATATCTGAATTTTTGCTTCTTGCTCTTTTGTAATTTGTTGTAACACTGCTAGAGGACCTCATTGTAAATGAGTCTGTGAATCAATCGACTTTTATCCTAATTCATAAAAAGAAATTTTGTGAATAAAAATTTGTACTACTTTACTACTGCACTGAAAACCCACTTCTTCATTCTCTTTGCCCACCCTTGCATTTAGCTCAGCAGCTAATGTAATAATTCCTCCTGGATATTTTGCTTTGACTAAAAGTGACAAAATCCTTATATTTGCATAAAATTGTATCAAGCTGTGGCAGATTTGTTAAACAGCTAGTGGAGCCAAAACAGTCAGACAAGAAAATAATACAAAATCTTCCCTAGATCTGTCTTCATGATTCATTACTGGTGGGTATACACCGGAGGCGCAAGACCCCAGAGGAGCATATAGCTTTAAGCTTTTTACTTCCCCAGGAGGAGTGGCCGGCATCAGAGATGGCGCCACCCTCGAGGCCAATGTACTACGTAGGGCTCGCAGGTTTGGCCAATAACCAACACTGACCTTCAACCTCCTCAGTTCTTCTTTTCTCACCATTGAGGTTGGACCTCATGGGAGCTGAAGCTGTGTTTAGAAATTTAGCTGCGTCAGTTCTGCCGCCATTGCCTTTACTCAATGCCGTACATCCACCGTTGACGCTGTCCTTCTAGAAGCTGGTAACATTTTCCCTTTTTATTTTCTTTGTTTTCTTTTAAGTGCGGCATCAAGTACTGTTTCTTTGTTTTTTATTTGTCTGCAAAGTGATGTCTGGTTTGGGGCCTAGTTCCAGCATGTCCAAGGCGGGGCATGCCCCCTATGCGTCGGTGCCCATATGGCAAGCCGATCACTGTAACAGACCACCATGACCGTCGTCTTACCTGCCTTGGTCCATCTCACAATATGGATAATTGCGATGCCTACTTCTCCATAGACCTCTGGGCCCTCAAAATCCTCATGTCGAAGGTGGGTCAAAAACCTCCCACCTCTGGAGGGTGGCACCGTTCTTGGGACATTGGGCCCTTCCCCTGGGATTCCCTCTGGTACTATATGTACCAACATAGAGCAGGCCTCTGCTACTTGTAGTCTAGCCTGGATGGGAAGCCTGTGCGAGGGGTGGGTGGAACAGTCAGGCTCCTCCAGGGGGGTGGACTGAACACCCCTTGCAGTCCATTGCAGCAGCCCCCGGTGTAGCAGTCGCAGCTATACACTGAGCTCGAGCTGATGGAACCCTTGGTGCTGCCTTCTGGTGCCACTTCAGCTCATGACACCAACGTTGGTGTTGATGAGCGGAGCTGTGCCGGCAGTGGGTCTCCTTCCGGCACCATTCTCGGTGCCAGGAGAGAGAGAGTCTGTGGGGTAGCCTCCCTGGAGATCTCCTTGATCTCCTTTTCTTCGCAGGAGGAGGATCGGGATTATCCCTGGAGTCTTGGGATTCTTTGTCCAGCCTTAGGGCCTCCGGTACCATGGAGTCTGCTATCACCCTTCTTGGGACGGCCTCCTCTATGTCCTCCAGTGCTGCTTGCAGTGCTGGGCCCACTGCAGGCACAGACTCTAGAGCCAGGGAGGAGGTTGGTGCTGAGGGCGGTGTCTGGTCAGGGTCCCATGCCAGGTCTGATTCCGGTGCTGTTCGCAGTGCTGAATCAGACCTCGACACCTGGGCAGGTTCCGAGGTGGGTTCTGGCACCATTTCCGATACTGTGGCTGCCTTGGTACCCACGACTTCAAGGACTAGGGACCTCCTGAGGAGCAGGTGCCTGCCAGGTCAGGTGGGACTAGGGAGGTTGAGGTTGGCATGGAGGCTGTTTTCTAGAGTGGCTGGTGGCTCTGGGAGAAGCCGAAATGCTGACCCTTCCCTTCTCTCCTCCCCAGAACTGACAGGGCCTGTAGTTAGTGGGGTCGGGGCCCACCTGCAAGGGCCAGACCGGCTCCAGTGACTCTGTCTGTGGGTTCCCCACAGGGGCACCACCCTGTCTGCTCCTGTCTGGTTGGGCGTCCATCAGTGAATGAATTGCACAGCCCCCCACCGGATGGGTCCCCTGCTTACTCTCATAGCCCTAGCAGAGGGCCTACTCTGGTCTGTTGGAGCTTTTCTCCTCCTCCTCCTCTCCCAGGCCCATGACCTGGGAACAGTTCAGGGCATCGACGGCTGTATTCCCTCAATACCTGAGAGCCCTGAATGAGTTCATCTATAGACTTGAACTGCCAGGTGCGCCAGTCTCTGAATCGAGCTCCTCAGCCTCTTCCTCTGAGGAAGAGTATTCCTCCATCCATCTGTCCTCTGACACTGCTCTCACCAGCTATCAGCAGTTCCTGTTGGAAATGCTTTAGAAGCTCCGCATTTCGCAATCCACAATCCTGCCCATGCGACACGTTCATTCCTTGAGGAATACAGCACTGACAACCTTGTCATCCCTCGGTGGCCTACACCCTTCACGGAATCATCATACAGGGTCTGACATCATCCCTCTGTCCCCTTTCCAGCCCTGAGGGACTGTCAGTGCAGGTATTGCACACCCTTGGGGTCTCTGGGCATCATCGTCCAACTCTGCTGAGTTTGACCACTGGGGTAGAAGAGTCTGCTCGGCAGCTTGCCTTCTTCTATACATCTCAGTGCACCAGGCTGCCTGCGCCAGGCACCTGTGAATGATGCTGGGCCAACTCCTGGCATCTATGCCTGATTCAGAGGCTACCAGGCAGGCCATTAGCCTTTCTGCCCATGGTGTGGAGCTGGGGAAACACCAAGCAAGGGCATCTTATGACGTCAATGAGGTATCTTCCAGATTGGCAGGAACTGCAGTCTGCATCAGGCAGATGGTGTGACTTCACCTCTCAAGGTTGTCACCCCTGGCCCGGCAAAGGGTAATTGCCTTTCCTTTCCAGGGGGCCCATTTTTTATCCCATTGTGCGAGGTGCGAGTTAGCAAGGCGCCTTCCATCTCCCAGGAATCTGGAGTCTCCACCTTGCCTTGATTAGTCTCGGGCCTCGCCAGACCCATAAGAAGCCCTCGCCTCTCTATGTTCTCCCCCACAAGAGGTTGAGGGACACTTCTGCCCTCATGAAGTTGCCAGCGTCACTTACATGGTGCTTGGTACTCACTATCAGTAATGAATGGTGAAGATTGATCTAGGGAAGATATGAAAATTATGTACACACTGTAATTCTTGATCTTCCTAGATATTTTCATTCATTACTGCTTCCCTCCCACCTTTCGCAAATGGCCAGACCGCTGGGCGGTGCCACCTCCCTGGTGGCCTTCTCCCTGTGGGAGGCCACTCATGCTGGCTCCTGCTGGCACACTGAGCACAGCTCTTGAGTGTGTCTTGGGAGAAGGCGAGCAGGGATACTCCTTTCTCTTGTGTGGGCCCCCTGAGCTTCGAGCTGTCTATTAGATGGAGGACTCCTACATCTTGGGACAGTGGCATGTGCCTGTTTTTTTCTTCATCTCTAGATGATAGCCACTCAGCTGTTTCCATCATGCCAGCCAACCATGTGCGCCTGGTTGGACAATTCTTATCTGTGTCAGTCTTCACCATTCATCACATGTGGGTAGTAGCTGGAGGTCATGACCCCACAGGAGCTTTTTTGGGCAGGGATAGGTGGAGCCAATGCACCGACAGGCGCCACTCTTGAGGTCGACACACTGCATGGCGCTCGCAGGTTGGCCATTAGGTGTCGCTGACCCCGCCCTCCTGCCAGTTCTTCATCCCCCCACCGTAGAGGTCGCACCTCATGTGGAGCTCAGCTTGAAGATCTTCGTCACAACTCGGCCTAGTGTTTCATTCGGCCTTCCCGTCAAACAAATCTCCGTCTGTTCCATTTTGCCACCTACTCAACGCCGCTGACTGGTAAGACCATTCCTTTTATTATTACAACGATGTCAAGTCTGTTTTTACTTTATTTTACCATCGATCATGTCTGGTATGGGGTGTAAAAAGTTGTCTAAAACAGGGCGGCGTGCCATGCGTTGGTGCCCGTGCGGCCGTAAATATTCTTTTACTGACCAGCATGATCATTGCCTTGTGTGTCTTGGCCCGCTTCACGACATGGATCCGTGCGACGCCTGCTTTTCCATGGACCATCGAGTTCTTGAGCAGCGAGCGGGGAAAGTCTGATGAGCCCCACCGACTTTCGGAGGGCGGACACGCACTCATCAGGCCAAGCCACAGTCTCTTGGCCTTTCCTCCGGGTCCCCTTCCCGGTTCTATACGGACCTCAGAGGAGAGGGCTCCCACCTCATCTAGCTTTGCCATGATGGGAGTCCCTTCTGTGGTGCAGGAGGCCCAGTCCATCCCCCTGGGGAGCGGGCGGGAGGCACCGCTCTGGCAATCACCTCTTCGGGGGCGAAGGCTCCCCCGGTGTCGTGTCCTGGGGCCAGCACCATCCTGGATGCCATCTGTCGGCACCGTGGACTCTGACGGTGCCATGGTCAGTGCCGATCCACCGCTCTGCACCATTTCTGCTGTCAGCGCCAATGGCGGTGCCATGGGAAGTTCTACGGCACTTTCTGTGACTGTTTCTGGTCTCGGCGTGAATGGCGCCGAGATTGGAGATAGCGCTGTG
The DNA here is from genome assembly GCA_016271365.2 of Neoceratodus forsteri. NCBI lineage: Eukaryota > Metazoa > Chordata > Ceratodontiformes > Ceratodontidae > Neoceratodus > Neoceratodus forsteri. The sequence continues at coordinate 1,348,727,292 of CM057456.1, read as the reverse complement.
TCCAGCTCTGTTGCCATTCTCAGCACCATGGCGAGCGATGACGCCACGGGAGGGGCTGTTCTTGCTCTCGGTGCCATTTGTGGCACCAAGGGGGCTGTCTGTGCCATCTACGAATCCGGTGCCATGGGGGACGGCATCGTGTCTGGCATCGACTCTGGCCTCGGTACCTTGGTCGGGCCGTCTCTTCCTCCGGTGCCGTTCGCGATACCAAGGAGGCGATCAGCTCTGATCATGGTGTGGGACCCCAGATTGGCACTTCTCTCAGTCCTGCTAGAAGCAGGTGCCTGTGGGTGGTCTGGCCTCGGTCTCCTCTTCGAAGGAGGAGGATTCCGGGTATGATCCGGACTGGCTGCCAGATTCCTCGGAGTCTGCAGCTTCCATGGGCTCTTCGGTGGTACAGACCCAGCTTCCCTCTGAGGAGTGGGTAGTGGTCCCCGTGTCTAGGGTCAGGGGCTCTGACCAGCAGGTGGCGGTCTGGGCAGGCCGTTGCCCTGCAGCCTGGACTTGGTGGATTTTCGGTTCCCTCAGCCGGGGCATCCCCTCCTGCAGTGTGCCTGGATCGCCCAACTTTAGGGTCGACCAGGGCACCCATGGAAGGGGAGGGTGCTGCACCCTGGGTGGTATCCTCAGGGGCTGCTCAGAGTTGCCAGCTGCCTAGGCTGGTGTTCTCAAGGTGGAGGGGTCTCTCAGAGTCAGAGGGGTTGAGGGGCCTGGGTTCGACTTGGCCCTTCTCTGGGACCCACCCAGGTTTGGGGAGGAGCTGCAGTGTGGACCCTGGTCTTTTCTTTGGAGGCCAGGGACCATCCTTTTGGGCTCACATGGTCCTGGTCACCTCGCGGGGGATTTTTCAGGGCATGGTCTAGGCAGTTTTAGCGTGGTTGATCAGTTGTTGGCTGTTGGGCTCTCCAGAACTCCTCCACCCTTGGGAACTTCAAGTGGGCTCTCCTGCCCGGACAGAGGACGTCCCTTTTCTGTAGTGGATCTGGCCACCATTCCTCTGTCGCCATCTCCTCTCCCAGGTATTTCTGGTCTGAGGTGGCCTCTCACCTGGGAGCAATTCAGGGGTGCAGTTGCTCAATTCCCCACGTAAGTCAGGGCTATGGATGACCGGGTGTTCCACCTTTCCCCTGAGCAGCTGACCCCTGGATCTCCGAAGTCTTCCGCTTCCTCATCCTCCTCTTCTGGAGGAGAGGAACCTTCCATCCACATCTCCCCTGCTGCTGATCTGGCTGAGTATCAGCGTTTCCTCATGAGGATGTTGGAAGACCTACGTATCACTACCCCCACCCCACCACCACCACCACTCAGCACAATCCTGAGCATTTGGACATGTGCCTTTCTAGGCGACTTCAGTGCGGCCACCCTTGTGGTGCCTGCCTGACCTGCTCCTTTCCAGGTGTCACTGCACTTCTGTCAACATCCCTTTTCCGGAGTCCCAGACTCTAGGGATCTGAGCCAGAGGTATTGTGTCCCCCCAGAGTCTCCAGGTTGTATGCCTCACCCTAAGTCAGGGTTGACGCAACTGGACACTCCTGACGGGCTTCGCACCCTTCACCGTGACCAGCCCCCATGTCAAGACTGCGGATTTTGACTTCTGTGGGAGGAGGACCTTCTACTAGGAACAGTTGTTGCTGTCAATTCCTGCACATCGGGCCCACTATGCTTCCTATGATAGGGTCTTGTGGTCCAGGCTAAGTCAGCTCCTAGCCTCCCTGCCTGATTCGGAAGTAACCAGACAAGCCATTGTAAACTCTGCACAGGGCCTGGAGCTAGCACGGCACCAAGCGAGGGCATCCTACAACACCTACGAGGTAGCTTCCACAGTTGTAGGGACAGCGATCTGCATTAGGCAGACGGCATGGCTGCGTCTTTCCTGGTTGTCACCCTTGGCCCGGTGTAGGGTGATTTCCTCCGCCTACCGGAGAACCCATCTTTTCTCCCATAGGGTGAGACGGCGTTTGTCGGGACAACTTCCTTCCCCTCCGGGGGGCCCCGTCTCACTCTCCCCAGTCTTGGGCCTTGCCAGGCCCATAAAAGTTCTCCCTCCCAGTGTCTCCCCCACTGGGAGCTGAGGGGCTTAGTCCCTTAGGGTCTCAGGCTCCCTTCAGGGGGCTCGGTACTCACCCACATGTGATGAATGGTGAAGATTGACACAGATAAGATATGAAAATTACGCACCAACTGTAGGTGCTGCCTGTCAAAGGCATGGGGGAGGCAAGGGTAATTAGCACCATGCAGTTTAATGAATGGTTGAAAAAATGGTGCGGAGCACAGGGGTTTGGCTTCATTGGGGACTGGGGTTCCACCTGGAGGGACACCAGCCTATTCTGGCAGGATGGTTTGCATCTGTCCAGGAAGGGAACAAGTCTTTTGAGCAATCGGTTTAAATGCTTCATTTGCAAGTTTTTAAACTAGTCAAAGGGGGAGGCACTGACAAGCAGCAGAAAATCCCAGCCTCTCCTACAAAACAGGGTACTAAATGAGAAAAGACTGAGGTAGAACGGTCAGTGGGGGATGCTGCAACAGAAGGTAAAGCCATCAAAAATGGAGAGCAATGAGTACCAATGCCCGTAGTCTGGGTAACAAGCTTCCTGAATTAGTGGCCTTGATGGAGGAGGAACAACTGGATATCATGGCAGTCACAGAAGCATGGTACACACAAAACCATGACTGGGACATAAACATACCAGGATACACTATCTACAGGAGGAACAGGGAGGGTAAAAGAGGAGGAGGAGTAGTTCTTTACATAAGGGAAGGAATAAAAGCAACAGAACAAAAGGGTAAACAGGGAGGGGAAGAAGCACTGTGGGTAAATTTGGAGACCAGAAATGGCACCACAATCCGCACAGGGGGTTGTATACAGACCCCCTTCTCAGGGGGAGGAAATGGACAAGGAAATGATAGAAAGTATACTTAGAATGGCAGAAAAAGGGGAGTTATTGCTGATGGGTGATCTGAATATGCCAGATGTTAACTGGAGTGCAGTTGCAGCTGCCACTTCGAAGAGTGCAGTTATTCTAGATGCCCTACAGGGGGCATGCCTTAGACAACTAGTACTGGAGCCCACTCGAGAAGGAGCAATATTAGACTTGATTCTCTCAAATGGAGGTGGAGAGAGGATCACAGATGTAGAAGTGGGTAGCCATCTGGGAACTAGCGACCATCGAACAGTATGGTTCACAATAAACACAGCAATAGAGTCAAGCCATACAAAGACAAAAGTACTTAACTTTAGGAGGGCTGACTTTGCCAAAATGGGTGAGTGCCTAAGGAATGCACTAGCAAATGGGCAGGAAGGAGGGGTGGAAGAACAATGGGGAATAATAAAAACTGCCATCACAGAGGTAACAAGCCTTTGTGTGAAGCAAATAAACAAAACGAAACGACGTAAGAAACCACTATGGTTCTCAAAGGAAGTGGCAGTGAAGGTTCAAGAGAAAAAGAAAGCATTCAGGAAGTACAAGGAATCGTAGAAGGAGCAGGACAGAGAACTATATCAGTTAAAGCAAAGGAGGCTGGAGGCAGTCAGAACAACAAACGCCCAAACCGAGGAAAAGATAGCCAACTCAGTTAAGAAGGGGGATAAAACCTTTATAGGTACATCAGGAGCGAAGGAAGACCAAGGGAGGGATAGTGAGGCTTAAAAAGGGAGGGAGGGTGGGCAGAGGAGACTGTGAAAAGGCAGAGATACTAAACAAATATTTTGCTCAGTATTTACAAATGAAGAGGGGAGGTACATAAAACAAACAGTAGAAACACTCTGGATACAGAAGTTGATACCAGCCCATTTACAGAAGAAAGGGTTCTGAAAGAACTCTTAAAACTGAAGGTGGACAAAGCAATGGGGCCTGATGGGATTCATCCAGAATTCTAAAAGAGCTAAGGGTAGAACTAGTGACACCACTGACTACCCTTTTTAACAAATCATGGGAGGATGGGGTGGTACCCGAGGACTGGAGGAGGGCAGATGTGATTCCCCTTCACAAAAGTGGGAGCAAGGCAGAAGCAGGAAACTACAGACCTGTTAGTTTAACCTCAGTGATAGGGAAAATGATGGAATCACTTCTGAAGGAAAGAATTGTCGAGTATCTAGAGGCCAGAGGGGCACAGGACCCTAGGCAGCATGGATTCACAGTGGGAAGGTCATGCCAGACGAATCTGATAGATTTCTTTGACTGGGTGACCAAAGTAGTAGATCAGGGAGGGGCTGTGGACATGGCCTGCCTAGACTTTAGCAAGGCATTTGACACAGTCCCACACAAAAGATTAATATACAAGTTAGCCAGCCTGGGAGTGGGTCCCAAGATGACAGCCTGGGTAAAGAATTGGCTGGAGAATAGGACACAGAGAGTAATAGTAAATGGAGTCCACTAAGAAGAAAGGAGGGTTACTAGTAGGGTACACAAGTTGTTCAGATAGGACCAGTCCTCTTCAGTGTCTTCTATGTTTACATTGCAGAAGGACTGAAGGAAAGTATGTCTCTTTGCAGATGACACAAAGATCTGCAACAGAGTTGATGCACAGGGTGGGGTGGAAAGGATGAGAAGGGACTTGGCAAGGTTAGAGGAATGGTCAAATGTATGGCAGCTTAGATTCAATGCTAAGAAGTGCAAGGTAATGCACCTGGGAAACAAAAACCCAGGCGAAGAGTACACAATGGGGGTGAGATACTAACAACAACAAAAATGGAAAGGGACCTGGGGGTAGTCATATCAGATGACCTAAAGGTGGGCAAGCAATGTGAGAGGGCAGCAAGGATGGCTGGGGGGATACTGGGATGCATAGGGAGAGGCATCACCAGTAGAAAACAGGAAGTTATTATCCCTCTGTACAGACAGCTGGTGAGACCCCATCTGGAGTACTATGTGCAGTTCTGGAGACTTAATCTCCGCAAAGACATAGACAGGATGGAAGCTGTCCAGAGGAGGGCAACTAAAATGGTGCAGGGTCTGCACCGGAAGACATATGAAGAGAGACTTAAGGAGCTTAATATGTATAGCCTCGAGGAAAGGGGGGGGACATGATAGAAACATTCAAGTACCTCAAGGGAATCAACAAAGTCCAAGAGGGTAGCATCTTTCAAAAAAGTGGTGTGCAAGAACAAGAGGCACAATTTGAAGATAGAGGGGGCTCAGAGGTAATTTAAGGAAGTATTTTTTCACAGAGAGGGTTGTGGATGCATGGAACGGCCTTCCGGAGGAGGTTGTGGAGTCAAAAACAGTGGTGGAATTCAAACATGCATGGGACAGTCATAAGGCAATTCTAGGGGGTAGGGGTAGGAAGAAGTAGGCTGCTGATTAACTAGGATCTGCAGCTTATCCAGTAGGTAGGGAAATGGGCAGACTGGGTGGGCCAAGCGGTCCTTATCTGCCGTCAAATTCTGTTTCTATGTTTCTATGTAATTCTTGATCTTTCTGTGTATCTTCACCGTTCATCACAATTCCCACCCATCATCCCCCTGAAGCCTCAGTCTCTGGGTCCCCCTCCCTCTGTGTGCCCTCTCCTCCCCCCCCTTTCCATTGGTCAGGAGCGGGGTGACCTTGGGCATGCAGGTTTCTTTTTTCCTTCCGCCTTTTCTGGCGGGGGAGGAGTCATGGGAGAGCTGTCCTCCTCGTTGCCTTGACTTCCACCCCCTTGGAGTGGGATGTTGGTGGCTGACCCCCTCTCTATCTCTCAACCCCCCAAATCCTTGTCCTTCAGGACTAATCCCTTTGTTTGTTTTAAGAGGGGGGGTTTCTCCCCTCCCCTTATTTTTGTTGGTCAGGGGAGAGGGCAACCCTCGGTTCCTGCTCTCTCTCCTATCTCCTTACGACCTTGAAGTCGTTCTGCCAGAGTGCGTTTGTCAAAAATTCCTGGGCCTTGAATTCTGAAGTCTAGCCAGATTAGCTACTCCTGGGCAGTAAGTCCATCTCAAATCAGGGATCAGACCATGAGCCTGGGGTTTGTCCTCTCCCCTCCCACTTAATGCTTCCCTCCCTTCTTTCTCTTCCCTTTTCTTCTTCCAGAGATTGGGGCTCCTCCCAATCCTCTTAGTTTTTCTTCTGTCTCCCTTGTCTGTCCTCTGTAATTTATTTCTCCTTTTAGTTCATATATATTTTCCTTTGTCTGTCCCTTGGACTTCCTTGTTCCTCCCTCCCAACCCTGCTTCTTACTCTACGGTGACTCAGAACTGGCGGGAGGGCGGGGTCGACAACACTTACCGGCCAGCCCGTGAGCGCCACGCAGTGCGTCGGCCTCAAGGGCAGTGCCATCGGTGCGTTGGCTCCACCCATCCAAAAAAAAAAAGCTCCCGTGGGGTCGTGACCGCCGGCCACTTCCCACATGTGATGAATGGTGAAGATACACAGAAAAATCAAGAATTACGGTAGGTATGTAATTTTCATTTCCCAAGGATTGCCTCTTGGCACCCTTGAGTCCCTATCCTCTGACTCCTCCAGCTCTGAGGGCCCTCATGTCCTCTCCTCTGGTGGTGCCTTTAGGGCCTTATCCTACTTTTTTACAGTATCCCAACTTCTGGGTTATCCACAGGGCAAGGTCCCCACAGAACCCCCGATTCCAGGGATTCCCTAGTCCTTTCTCTTGAGAGAATTAAGCTTTCTGTTCCCCCACCACCACCACCACTTTTGCTTAGTGGTGGTAAGGTCTGAGGGGTTATGCCTTCTGGCTGGAAGGTGTGCCAGCTAACGGCAGTCCAGGTGCACCTTCTTGTCCGTGGAGACATTGCACCAGGGGTGTTTTTCCCATGCGGGGGGGGGGAGGCACTCTTAATGTGACCTTTTTCCTGTGTCTGACCAAGTCAAAAAACCAAAAAAAGTGGCAAACTTGTAAGGGGAAGAGGACAGAAAATGTCTGATCTTCTTCGGAGGTATCTTAGTCATCAAGTAACACCATAGGAACTTCATTGCCGGTGAAGGGGAATCCACATGAAAGATTTTCAACAGTACAACTGGGCCGCCCATGCCATCAATGTTTGCCAGCGTCTTCAACCATGTAAAGGCATGAGTGGCCCCGCTTCCTCCTCAGTTCTTACACATCATCGACTCGCTCACATGGGTCTCCGCGCAAGCTCCGTCGCAGTATTCATGCCTTTTTTCGCCTATAGCTTTTCTAACTTTATTTTTCAGGATCTCTTCTTGTAAAGAGATTCCAATGACTTGTTTATGTCGAGAGTTAATCCTTCAACTTCTCTCTTCCATTGCTGCCACTGCGGAAAGAAGATTGCCTCCACAGATGAACACTCTCTGTGTGTGCTGTCTTGGGCCTAACCACAAAGTTTCTGACTGTGAGCGCTGCCAGAAGTTTGACCAAACAACCCTCAGGTGACACAGAAAGGCTCTCAAAAATTTTCTGATGGATCAACAAATAGCTAGTTCCGGGCAGGGGTCCTCCAGGGTCCTGGCCTCTCAGTTGCCTACTGGATCTTCGAGCTCCCAGGCCTCCAAGGCCTATGACAAGTTCTCAGGGAAAAGTCACAAAAAAGACCAAGATCACTGCCACTTCCCCCAGCATCGATCTCATTCCCCGTCAGTCTCTCCTTCTTCTGGAGGTTCTTCATTTGCTGCAGCTGCACCGGTGAAGAAATCTGCTGTCCAGATCTCTGTGCCCACCAGACCCATACCGACAACATCCATGCCCAATTCCCAGGGTGGTTTGCCGTTGACCTCAGGATCGTCTGCCCTTCCTTCGTTGATGACGGGCTCATCATCAATGACTCTCCCGTCGAGGCCTGCCCCTTTTCCTGCCCAGGCTACAGGCTCCTCGGGTTCTCAGAGCCCAGCTGGTGGATCGCTGACATCCATTCTGTCGATCACCCTCCCCCCCAGTCACGATGAACACCATCAACCTAAACAAAATTCTGGTCAAATTTACCAATGTGATTGTGCAGTAGCTGGGTGCCCTTCAGCCCTCTACTAATGCCATCAATGGCAGCTTCATCATAGACACTACTCATCGGCCATGGGAACCCCCTAGATCATTGTTGGCACAACCCATGCCAGACCCAGACCTAGAGGAGGTAAACATCAAGGAGGAGTACCATCCAGACCTCATTCTTCCTGAGAAAGAGGAGGAAGAAATCCTTGTCTCTGACAGGTCCACTGCTTCCTTTGTCAGCAAGGATTCGGTGAAGCACACACCTAGATCTCCTTCTGAGGACCCCACATTTTTCAATGAGATGAAGCAGCTGTCCTCAGCTATGGGTTTCCACACTGAGGAAGAGGATGCAACCAGAAAGAATTGGTGAACTTCCTGGAGATTCCAGAATCTCCACTGAAGATCATTCCTCCAGTCTTGCCAGCCTTCAGGAATGCAGCCACAGCAGCCTGGCACAGACCAGACATGGTGCCAGCTATGCCTCACAGGGCAGACAAACTTTATCATGCCCCTCAGGGTTTCCCCTGTTATGCTGCCCAGCCCAAGAACAGACTCAGTGGTCATCAAGGCAGCTCATGACAGGTCTAAGGTGCCTAAGCACCTTAGCTTCCTTCCCCAGACAAAGAGTCTCGCAGAATCGACCTTTGGGGTAAAAGGGTATATGCATCCTCTACTCTAGGTCTGAGGATTGCAAACTATCTGTCACACATGGTAAAGTACCAGAATGCCATCTGGAAGAGCAAGGCTGGCACCCAGGCCCTTCCAGAGGGCATTCAAAAGCAGGAACTGCTTCAGTGCCTTCAAGCTGCTTTGGATGTTAGCAAGCATCTCCACAGAGCCCTGTATGACATGGCTGACACCATTACCAGGGCAATGGCCATATGCCTATGTAGGCACTCCTGATTCAGAGTATCCAACTTTGCGGCCGATGTGTAGCAAAAAGTGCTTAATGCTCCCTTTAATGGCACTAAATGGTTTGGCCCTGATGTCCAGGATATCATTAATGATCTGAAAGCCTCGGGCAGGGTCCTCAAATCTGTCCACTTCCTCTACTACACCCAACCAAGGGGTAGAGAGCACCCTCCTTTTTGCAAAATGAACAGTAGGCCCTGGACAGCCAGGCCCAAGGAAACACAGAGTCCAGTCTGCCTTGCCCACCTCCTCCAGTGCTGGAGCAGTGGTCAAGCACCCCAGAAGTGAGGTACCAGCCCCTGTGGCTGGCTTCACCTCTTCTTGACTCCTTACCAGACCCCCCTCTTCTTGTTCTGGACCAGGAGGCAGTGGATGAAGGTCGGTTCTCCCTCCATCTGAACCAATGGAGAACCATAACTTCCAATGCATGGATTCTGTGGATCGTAGAAAGGGGACACACCTTGGAGCTCATCGAGCAGCCTCCAGAAATCCCACCCCCATCCTGTTACCCACTGCCTCACCTGTCTGCTCTCTGGGAGGAAGTACAGTCCCTTATGCATAAGCAGGCCATTGAGCCAGTGCCCAGGTACCAGAGAAACAAGGAGTTTTACTCCAGATTTTTCCTGGTCCCAAAAAGACTGGCAATCGGAGGCCTATCCTGGATCTAAAGAACCTCGGTCTGTATGTAAAGTACAGAAAGTTCCAGATGGTAACTTTGCTAGGCCTGATGCCCCTTCTCAAAACAGGAGACTGGCTCTGCTCATTGGACATTTATTTATTTCGTTTTTGGTAACCGGGTGCGTGCACTAGACATAGAAATGCCTATTTTCAGGCACGACCCAGGAGAGTACTATTTGGAATACAAAACATCAACAGTGGATACAGTACAAGGCTGACAGAGAGTACAAGTCAAACACAATTCATCAGTGAACAGTAATACATGGTATAACAAAGAGGAGCTCAAATAAGTGCAAATTACACCTACCTGCACATCTCGGTCTTTCCTCCTCACAGAAAGTTTCTCCGTTTTGCCTTTCAGGGTGAGCATTATCAGTTCAAAGTGCTGCGAGTCTTTACCAAGCACTCAGCAGCGGTTGCAGTAGCCCTCAGAAGGGAGGGACTGTATGCTTTCCCTTAAATGGATGACTGGTTCTAAAAGGTCCTGTCCAGGGAACAGCTTTTGCTGACACTGGAGCGAACTCTCCAGCTCTTCCACTCCCTGCAGCATCACTATCAATCTGCCCAAGTCAGTTCTGGTACCCTCCCAATGGTTGCAGTATATAGGGGTGGTTCTGGATTTGGCACAGGGAAAAGCCTTCCTGCCCCAAAACAGGGCTGAGTGCCTCATAACTCAAGCTCAGGAAGTTGCCCAAAGTCGCTACGTTCCTGCCAGGGTATACCTCATGTTGCTGGGCCTAATGGCAGCTGCCATACCCACTGTTCCACTGGCCAGACTTCATATGCTCATCCTCCAGTAGATCCTACTGGTACTATGTGACCAGCGCAGACGAGTTAAATCAACCAGCCCTGGTCTTCTCCCCAGTATGCGAGGTGCTGCAGTGGTGGATGGACCCCTTGAATCTGCTCCAAGGTGTCCCATTCCCTATCTCCTCCCCACAACAGATCCTAACCATGGATACCTCAGGTCTGGGCTGGGGAGCGCACCTGGGTCCCTCCCAGACCCAAGGCTTGGTCCCAGTGGGAAACCTCCCTGCATATCAGTGTCTTAGAGATGAGGGCAGTGCTCTGTGCTATACAGGCCTTTCAGGAACACCTAGGTCTGGGTCAGCTGCTGGTGCAGTCAGACAATCTAAGCATAGTTTACTACATAAACAGGGGAGGGACTCATTTGTACCCCCTTTGCAGGGATGCCATGAGAGTGTGGTACTGGTCATTGAATCACAGTCTGACACACACTGCAGTCCACATGCCTGGTGTGCTAAACACTCTGGTGAAGAGTCTCAGCAGGACTCAGTCCAGCATGCACAAATGGGAGCTTCTGTCATCCATCACAGAAGACTTGTTCGACAGTGGGGTCTTCCAGAGTTGGACCTTTTTGTGTCCCAACTCAATGCAAAACTGCCCAATTTCTACTCACTAGATCCAGGGCCTGGAGTTTTCTGGTGAGATGTCCCATCCCTCTCCTGGAGCGGGAGGTTTCTTTACGCCTTCTTTCCATTTCCTCTAATTCAGAGGATGCTAATCAAGTTGCAGATGGAGGGGGCCAGCATGATCCTGGTGACTCTGCTCTGGCCCCAAAAGATGTGGTTCCCTCTGCTTCAGCAGATGACCGAGGAACCTCCAGTCCCTCTCCCTCTTTGCAGGAATCTGTTGACCCAGGCTCAGGGAACTCTAGTCCATCCCAACCTCAGATCCCTCCATCTGCATGCCTGGCTCCTGAGGACACTGCTGTCACCAGGTTCGGGGTCTCTAACAGAGTGGCAGACATCCTAGTGTCCACCCGGAAGCCTTCCACTTGAGCCACATATGCCATGAAGTGGCAGCAGTTTGCCATCTGGGCTGCCAAACATAGTTTAGAGCCTTTCACCTGCCCGGTGAACCACATCCTGGACTACCAGATCTCTCTCTTTCCAACTCAGATCTCCAGTACTCTCCCTCAAGGTGCACCTTTCGGCAAGTTCTGCATTTCATGAGCCCGTGGGTGACCGCATGATTGCTCAGCTGGATGTCTTCCTTACCTTTCTAAGGGGTATCCTGCATCTGAAACCCCCAATCCAGTCACCCGTCCCAGCTTGGGACTTGAATTTTGTTCCAGAGAAGCTGACCCTGTCTCCTTTTGAGCCAATCATGACTTGCGATTTATGCTTTCTGTCTTGGAAAGCATTATTTTTAGTTGCCATTACTTCTGCTTGAAGAATTTCAGAGCTTCTGGTCTTCTGGTACGAGGAGCCTTATTTGGTTTTTCACAAAGACAGGATGTCTTTGTGCATCAGTCTGAAGTTTCTCACTAAGGTGGTCTCAGAGTTTACACTTAACCAGTCTATCCATCTTCCTGTTTATTTTCCCAGAGCGTGTCAATCCAGGGGAAGCACTGCTCCATACATTAGATGTGCGCAGAACTTTGCAGTACTACCTGCTTTAGACCAAGGAATCTAGAAAGCTGAAGCATCTGTTCATTTCCTTCGCCCCAGGTCAAGAGGGCGTTTCAGTTTCTAAGCTATGTTTATCCAAATCGTTGGCAAATTGCATTGTGTTCTGCTACAAGAAGTATGGCAAAGAATTGCCTGGTGCTGTCAAAAGCTCATTCTGCAAGGGACATGGCTAACTCTGCTTGTTTCCGAGGGGTCTTAGCCACTGACATCTGTGCTGCTGCCAGCTGGAGTACCGTCCATACTTTTACCAGGCACTACAGTCTGGACATTGCCTGTAGAGCCCATGCAGGATTTGGCAGGGCTGTGTTGCAGGGCCTCCTGTCTTAAGTTTATGGTGAAGCCCTTCCCTGACTATCTGTTTGCATCTGTAACTGCTTGGAACTTGTTCCTACGATGTTACCTGATCACTGAGATACCCTGAAGAAGATAGAACAGTTGCGTAAGAACTTACCGTAACAATAGATCTTTGAGCGGATCTCAGTCAACAGGTTTGCTTCCCATCCCACCATCCCCCTTATTGGGACACCTGTCTAGGAACTGGCTGGCTGGCGTATCCAGCCTTTCATATAGGCCTAGGCACCTCTCTCTCCTCAATCCACCATGGCACGAGCCTGGCTACTTTAGTCTCCGGGGAAGGAACTGAGGAGGGAGTGGGGCCGCTCACTCCTTTATAGGGTTGACGATGTCGGCAGATGTTGACAGCGTGGGCAGTCCCAGTTGAACGGCTGAAAATCTTCCTCTTCACCTGCAGTGAAGTTCCTATGGTGTTACCTGATGACTGAGATTCCCTTGAAGATTTACTGTTACGGTACGGTAAGTTCTAACGTAACTGTTCTTTCCTCTTTTCCCTGGCAGATGGCCATCTTTCTCTTAACTCCCTTAGCACCCTCTGTTAGGGGCTACTGGGACAATAATCCTTTGCCACTCCTTGAGGTCCTTCCTCTGCTGGACCTAGGTCTGTTTCAGCATTCTGGAGCAGCACATGTCCTTTTGACTGCAGTCTACAAGAAAGCCTCTCTACCACCCTAATAGGGATGTTTGTCCCTATTCAAGGATTATAAACTTAGATCTTCCCTTTGTCATGCTTCACCATTCATCACAGGTGGGTGATTGGCCAGAGACAAGCACCCTGGGGGAGCTTTTTTTTATTTATTTTTTCTAGGAGGGAGGAGCCGGCACCATTGATGCTGCCCAGAAGGCTGACACACTGCATGGTGTTCGTGGGTTGGCCAGTAATGTTCATTGGCTCCTCTTCCACCTCAGTTCTGTTTCTCCCACCATAGCGACAGCACTTCGCCTGCAGCTCATCATCTCATCTGCACCACTGCAGCCTAGTTGGCTGGTGTCGACCTCGAAGCCTCGGAATTGCTTCTTGGAGATGTTCTTCCTGACACCTCACATCAGTTCCTGGCACCACTTGTCTCCGCCTCGGTTCTGCCATCCACTCAGTGCCATTTTTGAAGTTACCGGTAAGATCTTTCTTTTTTATTAATGGTGTTGAGTCTTTTCTGTTTTTGAAGTTTAGTTACCATTGCATCATGCCTGGTCCCTGGGACAAGAAATGTTCATCTAAAATGTGCCAGCGTCCCATGCATCGGTGCCCCTGTGGCCGGCAGATCTCCGTTACCAACCGGCATGATGTTTGCTTCTCCTGCCTTGGACCCCAGGACGACATGGACACCTGCGATGCCTACTTCTCTATGGACCGCCACGTTCTGGAGCACCGCACATTGAAGGTCGGTAGGACTCTGTCGACTTTTGAAGGGGGCGGCGGCGCTCTTGTCGGTCCAAGCATAGGACCCTCAGCCCTCCCTCCGGGTTCCTTCCCGGGCCTACACAGTCCGGTAAAGAGGAGGAGGCCTTCTCTTCTTCCAGCCTTGCCGTGGAGGATGTCTCTACCATGGTCCCAGATGTCTGGTCTGGCTCCACTCGGGGCCAGGAGCACCACCCTGGCAGTCACCTCTTAGGAGGTGCAGGCTCCCCCGTTGTTGGGGCCCACAGCTGCTGGGCCCAGCATGGGGTGTTCCTCTGCACCACCCGTTGGCACCGTCCAAGATGCCCAGAGCCGTTCATGGCTCCGGTGATTGGGGCAGTGTTGCGAGGGGTGTGGGGCCGGCCCAAGTGGTGCCATCAGCGGGAGAGCCCCTGGGGCAACCGGTCCAGAGCTCTTCTGGATCTCCTTCTCTCCAGAGCTGGATGATCTGGAGGCTGATCTGAACTGGTGGCCTGACTCCTTAGAGTCAGAGGGTTCTCCGCAGCCTAGCACTCTTGCGCCTCCCCAGGTACCCCCACCTGCAGCTCTGGTGACTGCAACTGGCGCTGACTCCCGGGCTGATGGTGGCTCTGGGGAGGTAGTGCGGGTCGGCAGCCCCATTGCTATGGGTGTGGTGATCCAGGCTTTGGGGAAGGGGTCAGCTGCCATCCCCGGTGCCACCCCCTCTCTCAAGGCCAAGACAGAATCCCCCTCCTCTGCGATTCTCCTTGGGGAGTCTGCGGAGTTGGGGAGGTCCCTTGGTACATGGTCTGAGGTAGAGATTTTCCCTCTGAGTCAGTGGAGTTGAGGGGACGGGGCGAGGGGCGGCAGCACCCCTCTGTGGCTACCTGGGAAGGAGCCGCAGTGCTGAGCCCAAGTTCTGTCCCTCATCTCCTTTGGGGGAGTCCTCATTGGGTGGGGCAGGGGACCAACTTTCTGGATCCATGTGGCCCCGGTCCCCTCATAGGGAAGCTTTCCCTTCAGGGCAAAGTCCCGACCATTTTACTTTTCTTCACAGGACGGTGACTCTGCAGATGTACGGATTTCCTGTTCTTCCAGGATTGCTTGATAGGTCTTCTAACCCTGGCAGAGGCACGCCATGTACGGTGGCCAGTTCCCCTGTGCCTTTGCACCAGCTCCTCTTCTCCCAGGTCATGTGGGTCCTTTGGGGCCTTTGACCTGGGAACAGTTCAGAACCCAGGCTGCGGACTTCCCCCAGTATGTTAGGGCCATGGACGAACAGGTCTTTTGACCAGTTCCCCCTCTGCAGTTGGAATCTGACTCCCCAGGTTTCTCGGTCTCCTTGTCTTCCTCTCATGAGGAAGAGGAGCCATTGTTCACCTGTCCTCTGATGCTGATCAGGCCCAGTATCAGCACTTCCTGGCGAGGCTGGTCAGGGACCTGCATATCTCCTATTTGGCCTATCGCAATACCAAGCTTTCGACGCAAGCCTTCTTGGGCAAGTTCAGGGTGCACCATTTGGTGATCCCTTCCTGGCCTTTTCCATTCCAGGAGGTGTCATACAGTGCCTGTCTGCTTCCATCTGCCACAGTTCCAACATCCATGGACTGCCAGCATGGGTACTGTGCACCCCAGGGGTGTTCAGGCTCTCTGCCTCATCCCACTTCGGGATTGATGCATCTGGACACCCCTACCGAGCATAGACATCTGGTCTGTGACCGACCCCGGATCTGGACTCTGCGGAGTTCAATCATCTGGGGCCGAGAGTGTTCTCCTCTGCGTGGATGATACTTTCCATTGCTTCACATCAGGCGTACCACGTCTACCAATAACAGGCATCTGTGGGCGATTCTGGGCCAGGCACTGGCATCGCTACCTGAGTCAGAGGCTACCTGGCAAACCATAACCGTCTCTGCTATAGGTCTGGAGCTGACAAGGTACCAGTCAAGGGCATCTTACAATGCCAATGAAGTCGCTTCATGACTTGCAGGGACAGCGATCTGCATTAGGCAGATGGCATGGCTTCACCTTTCGCGGTTAACACCCTTGGCCCGGTGTAGGGTAATGGCCTCCTCCTTCCAGGGGACCCGTCTTTTCTCCTGCAGGGTGAGATGGGAACTGTAGGGGCACCTTCCTTCCCCCAGGGGATGGGGGACACTGCCTCACCCTGATCACTCCCAGGTATAACTAGCCTGTGGAGGGTCTCTCCCCCAACTGTGTCTCCCCCACAGGGGGCTGAGGGATGCTATTCTCTCAGGGAACTACTGGACCCCCTTTGGGGGGGTCAGTACTCACCCACCAGTGACGAATGATGACAGTTGACACAGGGAAGATCAGAAAATTACATACCTACTGTAATTCTTGATCTTCCTGTGTATCTTCACCATTCATAACTGAATCCCACCTACCTTCCTTCACAAGGCTTCAGTCCCTGTGCTATGGCCCCCCCCCCCCGCTCACCCTCCTCCTCGGGGATATGGATAGGTTCCCCCCCTCTTTCTCCTTGTGGCCTCCTTTCCATAGGAGGCAACTGGAAGGCTCTCGGAGGAGGGCGAGTAGGGCTTTCTTTCTAGCCCAATGGTAGGACTGCTGGTGGGCCTCTCCCACTTGTCCTGGGCATGATCTCTGGGGTTGGCCAGCCATTTGGGATATGCCGACTCTTTGGATCCTCTGGGATGTGGGGGCCCGGGGCTGATGGGAACTCCCCTCCACTCCTTCTATTATTTACCTTCCTCTTCCTGTCTCCTTGCCCTTTTGGGCAGAGATGTTAATAGGTGGGATCCTCTCTCCCCCCCGAACCCTGTGGGTTCTCCTGGAAAATGGTAACAAAGAGAGGGGGGAATCTTCTCTGATGGGTGGTTCCACCCTCAGGCGTGAGGGACCTTCTCCATCTCCGACAGGATTCAATAAAGCCGAGTTCTGCCTTGGAAATTTCCCAAGTGGTGGGCTGTTTGCCTCCTTGGAGGCTCTGCTGGTTGTAAGCTCTGTGTCCTGGGTGGACATTGGTTCCTCCTCTCCTTTCCTCTCCTCTTGTTTTCTCTCTCTCTGTTCTCTTCCCTTCCCTTTCCTGCCCTCTCTGGCCATCCAGGGACTGGGGCCTTCCGGCCCATCCCCTCCCGGATCCTCCTCCTCTGTCCTCTGGTCAGTCTATTCCTTTTTCAGTTTATATCCTTTCCTTTTACTGTCCCTCAGGCTCCCTTGCCCCACCCTCATTTTTCTCTATCCTCTTTTTTTCCTTTATCTCCGGTGTGCAGAACTGAGATGGAGAGGAGCCAACAGCCGTTACTGGCCAACCTGCGAGTGTCACGCAGTGTGTCGGCCTCATGGGCAGCGTCAATGGCACCGGCTGCTCCCTCCTAGAAAAATAAAACTCCCGTGGGGTGCTTGTCTCTGGCCAATCACCCACTAGTGATGAATGGTGAAGATACACAGGAAGATCAAGAATTACGGTAGGTATGTAATTTTTATTTCCTCTCTCTCTCTCTCCCTTCTCTCACTCTGTCTTTCGCTTTCCCTTCCATTCTTCCCTTTCTCTCTTTCTTCCTCTTCCCTTTCTCCCTCTTGGCCTGCCCAGTGGTTGGGGCCGCCCCTGTCCACAAACACCCTACAGCCCTGACCTTTCCTTCTGTGGTCGGCCTTAGAATTTTATTTTTTTTATCCTTTCCTTTTCTGTCCCTTGGGCTCCCTTGCCCCACCTTCCCTCTTTCTCTCTAACTGTTTTCCTCTCCGGCAAGCAGAACTGAGGAGGTGGGGGGGGTGGTGTCAGTTACTGGCCAACCCGCGAGCACCACATAGCACGTCGGCCTCAAGGGCAGCACCGTCTCCAACACCAGCCCCTCCTCCTGGGGGGAAAAAAAAAGCTTAAAGCTATATGCTCCTGCGGCATCTTGTGCCTCCAGTGTATACTCATCAGTAATGAAAGGTGAAGATATTTAGGAAGGTCAAGAATTACGGTGAGTACATACTTTCCTTTTTAAGAAGTAGTCAGCTGTAACTTTTTATTTCTGAAGCATTTTCTTCTAGCCATTGAGCCCTTTAAATCTGCTTTGAAAGCTAGTTTATTTGAATTGGCCTACACCGATATTTAAGCTCCTGCTATGGTGATGATTTTAGAAATATGCTTCTGTTTTATATCATTTTAACTTTCCTTATTATGTTTATGTAAAACGCTATGATCAATTTTGGAATAGCGTTCGATAAATACATTTTTTTTTCTTTTGCTCATTAGAAACTCATCAATGTGATAATAATGTGCTGGATGTGTGGAGCAGCTCTCAGCCTGGCTGCTGACATCTCTATTCATCCCCCTCCACACACACACACACACACTAAATCATCAGCATTGTGATCTCAGTGACAGTGACATCACAGGTGACTGGCCTAAGCAGCAGTGAAGTCACTGTCAGTGAGATCATAGAAACATATAGAAACATAGAATTTGACAGCAGATAAGGACCACTTGGTCCACCCAGTCTGCCCATTTCCCTACCTAATGGATAAGCTGCAGATTCTAGTTAACCAGCAGCCTACTTCTTCCTACCCCCACCCCCTAGAATTGCCTTATGACTGTCCCATGCATGCTTGAATTCCACCACTGTTTTTGACTCCACAACCTCCTCCAGAAGGCCGTTCCATGCATCCACAACCCTCTCTGTGAAAAAATACTTGTAAATTACCTCAGAGCTGTCCCCTCTATCTTCAAATTGCCCTTTGTTCTTGCACACCTCTTTTTTGAAAGGTGCTACCTCTTGGACTTTGTTGATTCCCTCGACGATTTCTTGAAAGTTTCTATCATGTCTCTCCCTCCTTTCCTCGAGGCTATACATATTAAGCTCCTTAAGTCTCTCTTCATATGTCTTCCAGTGCAGACCCTGCACCATTTAGTTGCCCTCCTCTGGACAGCTTCCATCTTGTCTATGTCGTTTGAGGATTGGGTCTCCAGAACTGCACGCAGTACTCAGATGGGGTCTCACCAGCTGTCTGTACAGAGGATAATAACTTACTGTTTTCTACTGGTGATGCCTCTCCCTATGCATCCCAGTATCCCCCCAGCCCTCCTTGCTGCCCTCTCACATTGCTTGCCCACCTTTAGGTCATCTGATATGACTACCCCCAGGTCCCTTTCCATTTTTGTTGTTGTTAGTATCTCAACCCCCATTGTGTACTCTTCCCCTGGGTTTTTGTTTCCCAGGTGCATTACCTTGCACTTCTTAGCATTGAATCTAAGCTGCCATACATTTGACCATTCCTCTAACCTTGCCAAGTCCCTTCTCATCCTTTCCACCCCACCTTGTACATCAACTCTGTTGCAGATCTTTGTGTCATCTGCAAAGAGACATACTTTTCCTTCCAGTCCTTCTGCAATGTCAACTGAAGACATTGAAGAGGACTTGATCTAATACTGAACCCTGCAGTACCCACTAGTAACCCCCTTTCTTCAGAGTGGACTCCATTTACTATTACTCTCTGTGTTCTGTTCTCCAGCCAATTCTTTACCCAGGCTGTCATCTTGGGACCCACTCCCAGGCTGGCTAACTTGTATATTAATCTTTTGTGTGGGACTGTGTCAAATGCCTTCTAAAGTCTAGGTAGGCCATGTCCACAGTCCCTCCCTGATCTACTACTTTGGTCACCCAGTCAAAGAAATCTATCGGATCGTCTGGCATGACCTTCCTGCTGTGAATCCATGCTGCCTGGGTCCTGTGCCCCTCTGGCCTCTAGATACTCGACAATTCTTTCCTTCAGAAGTGATTCCATCATTTTCCCTATCACTGAGGTTAAACTAACAGGTCTGTAGTTTCCTGCTTCTACTTTGCTCCCACTTTTGTGAAGGGGAATCACATCTGCCCTCCTCCAGTTCTCGGGTACCACCCCATCCTCCCATGATTTGTTAATGAGGGTAGTCAGTGGTGTCACTAGTTCTACCCCTAGTTCTTTTAGAATTATGGGATTAATCCCATCAGGCCCCATTGCTTTGTCCACCTTCAGTTTTAAGAGTTCTTTCAGAACCCTTTCTTCTGTAAATGGGCTGGTATCAACTTCTGTATCCAGAGTGTTTCTACTGTTTGTTTTAGGTACCTCCCCTCTTCATTTGTAAATACTGAGCAAAATATTTGTTTAGTATCTCTGCCTTTTCACAGTCACCCTCTGCCCACCCTCTCCCTTTATTAAGCCTCACTATCCCTCCTTGGTCTTCCTTGCTTCCTGATGTACCTATAAAGGTTTTATCCCCTTCTTAACTTGGGTTGGCTATCTTTTCCTCAGTTTGGGCCTTTGCTGTTCTGACTGCCTTCCAGCTTCCTTTGCTTTAACTGATACAATTCTCTGTCCTGCTCTTTCTGTGATTCCTTGTACTTCCTGAATGCTTTCTTTTCTCTTGAACCTTCACTGCCACTTCCTTTGAGAACTATAGTGGTTTCTTACATCATTTCGTTTTGTTTATTTGCTTCACACAAAGGCTTGTTACCTCTGTGATGGCAGTTTTATTATTCCCCATTGTTCTTCCACCTCCTTCCTGCCCATTTTAGTGCATTCCTTAGGCACTCACCCATTTTGGCAAAGTCAGCCCTCCTAAAGTCCAGTACTTTTGCCTTTGTGTGGCTTGACTCTATTGCTGTGTTTATTGTGAACCATACTGTTCAATGGTCGCTAGTTCCCAGACGGCTACCCACTTCTACATCTGTGATCCTCTGTCCATCTCCATTTGAGAGAACCAGGTCTAAGATTGCTCCCTCTTGAGTGGGCCCCAATACTAGTTGTCTAAGGCATGCCCCCTGTAGGGCATCTAGAATAACCCCACTCCTCGAAGTGGCTGCTGCAACTGCACTCCAGTTAACATCTGGCATATTCAGATCACCCATCAGCAATATCTCCCCTTTTTCTGCCATTCTAAGTATACTTTCTATCATTTTCTTGTCCATTTCCTCCCCCTGAGAAGGGGGTCTGTATACAACCCCTGTGCGGATTGTGGTGCCATTGCTGGTCTCCAAATTTACCCACAGTGCTTCTTCTCCTCCCTGTTTACCCTTTTGTTCTGTTGCTTTGATTCCTTCCCTTGTGTAAAGAGCTACTCCTCCTCCTCTTTTACCCTCCCTGTTCCTCCTGTAGATAGTGTATCCTGGTATGCTTACGTCCCAGTCACGGTTTTATGCGTACCATGTTTCTGTGACTGTCACGATATCCAGATGTTCCTCCTCCATCAAGGCCACTAATTCAGGAAGCTTGTTACTCAGACTACGGGCATTGGTACTCATTGCTCTCTATTTTTTGATGGCTTTACCTTCTATTGCAGCATCCCCCACTGACCTTTCTACCTCGGTCTTTTTCTCATTTAGTACCCTGTTTTGTAGGGAGAGGCTGGGATTTTCCTGCTGCTTATCAGTGCCTCCCCCTTGACTAGTTTAAAAGCTTGCCAATGAAGCATTTAAACCGATTGCTCAAAAGACTTGTTCCCTTCCTGGGCAGATGCAGACCATCCTGCCAGTATAGGCTGGTGTCCCTCCAGGTGGAACCCCAGTCCCCAATGAAGCCAAACCCCTGTGCTCCACACCATTCATTAAACTGTATGGTGCAAAGTACCCTCGCCTCACCCATGCCATTGACAGGCAGCACCTCTGAGAAGGATACTGTGTGTGCTACTTGTCTTAGGCCCCTCCCCAACTCTACAAAGTCCTCCTGCACTGCTCTGATCTCATGATGAGCCAAGTCATTTGTCCCTAGGTGGACAATGACGTCCAGCTCAGACTCCCGTGCAGCTGTTCTCGTGATCCTGAGGATGCACTTCCTGTCCCTCCAAGCCATGGCACCAGGCAGGCACCTTACTTCAGTTTTCCTTGCTCCCCCCAGTTCTATCCCCCTAATAATTGAGCCCCCCACCAGGAGCTGCTTTCTTTCCCTGTGGTGTCCTCTGCCTCCTTCCTGTGGGCCTCCCTTGTGACAGTTGTCCTCAGCCTCTTTAGTCTCCTCTGTGGGTGCATCCATAGGGGAGCTATGCTCCCCCAGAATGGTGTATGGATTGCGGAGTGGAACAACTGACTGGGTGTGCCTCTGTTCCACCATCCTCACCCTCCCTGAGCCCACTGTGGTCCAACTGCTGTGCTTTCTTCGCACTTCTGAGGTAGTGGTGGTGGCTCTGGTGCTCCCTGGATGGGGAGGTTCCCTTCCTACTGTTCAGTGTGGCCTGGGGGAAGGTTCCCTTACTACTGTCCAGTATGGCCTGAAGATGGGCAACTTCCTCCCTCAGGGCAGAGAGTTGTCTGCAAATAGGGCAGCATCTCAGCCTCCAGAAAGACTCCCGGAAGACTGCTGCCCCACAGCCATTACATTGCACTACTCCCCATGTGTTTATCTACTTTTTTTGTTGTTGTTGTTGATGATGTGGTGGGAGGTAATATATATACATCAGCTCCCAGGCAGATTGCTGTCCTACGTATCACACCTACTAACGTCAGGTAAACAATCTTCTAATTAAACAAAGGGAAAAGAAAAAAGTACCTTAGATATAAAAGATAATTATTATTTTTTTTATTATTCCTATTTATTCGCCTGCTGTGGCAACTACCAGCAGGGGCATCCAGCTGCTGGACCTCCCACTGGGAGAGCACCAGGCTCACTCACATGATGGGGGATCCAGCATGGCCATTTCCAGTCCACTGGAGGGTCTCCCCATACCCTGTCCAGCCAGACTGGCCCCGGACCCCCCAGTGCGATTCCACACGAGTCCTCCTGGTGAGGCAGGGCATGGCCATCAGGCTGCACAGTCGCGCTCAGCCATTTTCCAACTAATTTTTTGACCCCAATGGAGCATGGACGTGCAGTGACTTCCAGGCACTGCATGCCGATGTCCGCTGTGCTCCCCACATATCCACCAGCCTGTAGTGCCACCGGGCATCCCCAGGGGCCATTATGGCACAGTGGATTTCCCCAACCCTCCCCAGGATCAGGAGAGCACTCTATGGACACTCGATCCTGATCCTCCCCTGCCGATCCACCGATGACCCTAGTCCATTCCCGAATCCAGGTCGCCGGCTTGGCTCGAGGTGTGGCATCCAGCGCCTCAACCTTCAGGGCCACTGGGCAGGCTAAAAGATAATTATTGATTGACTGCTTTTTAAAACTAATATTAATTTTAGGCAGTACACTAGCTCTTTAATGGGGAGATATAGATGTTAATACAAGGAACATACAACAAAGCCAGCAGAATAAAGCCATTACGTCTATCGAATCTGCTCATACTGCAGGGTCCTCTGCATCAGCTACTGACCCTGTCCCCCTCTCCAATCTGCCCTTCCCCTCCCTAAAAAGTGTTATTCAAACCTATTTTAATGCCTAAAAAATGGTGACAGTTAGTGCTTATAGCTTCACTGACAAAACGCATCCATTCTGACAAGATTCCTCAGCCCACCACTAGGGAGACCAAAAATAGATGTTAAAATCAAAAGTACCAGTAAAATCTCCTATCCTTCATCCTCCAGTTTTGGTTTGAGCCCTCCTATATTCTTGCTCAGGATTTGTACTATCTTCCTCATTTTATTTTATAACTAGCCAGTTTTCTACTTCTGTAGTTTGACTCTTACTAATAATGTTCCCCCAGAACCCAAACTATCGGTAGTATAATTACAGCTGACTTCAGCCTGAGACTCTGTAAGATCTTACTTCAGGAGGGCTCTTGCAGTAGGCAACACCATAAGGACTGAGCCGTCAAGCACCAGGACCACACGGAAAAATTAGGTTGCAGTGTCTGGCAGGGGACCGCTCAGCTGGTGTCATGTGGTCAACGTTGGCCCGACACTATATAATGTGTGTGGTGAGCTACCCGACTACTAGTCCTTATTTGTAGATATAATTCTTTTGTATACAGTATATGTTTTTTATGTAATTCTATGTATATGTACATGCTACAAAATGGAAACAGAGGTGAATACAGTGTTCAGGAGATAGCCCTTTTAACTTCAAAAAAGCAGGATGCTGTGTTCCAAGTTATTGCCTTTGATAAAATGAAAGTGAAAAAACAGGAAACATCCTTCTAACAGTCCTGTGTGAGATTGTAATGGCAGGTGTCATAAATGTAGGCTGGGTGACATCATCAGGTGGCAGAACATTGTGCTGGGGAAGCGTGAAAGTGACACCCGGTGGCCTAAAATGGAAAGGCCAGCCTCTAACCACAGACAGGTATAAATAGCCCCAGATCAGGGCATTTGTACACACCCATACACACACACACACACACACATGCACACACACACACACACACACACGCACACACACACACACTTTCATCTGGACACTCTGCTTGACACACACCAGGAGCCAAACTGCTGAGACCCACTGTGGCTGCCAAGGTCTAAAAGGAACTAAAAACCTCCATCTGCTTTTTTTGGACTTCAGTTCACTGCAAATATAAGGTAGATGTTTTAGCCAACAGGTTTAGTGCGTTTCACTGTATATTTTTCCATTTCTTTTCCATTTTTGTTTATGTTTACTATAACCCAAATTAGTGTATGTTCTTTTTAGTTGTAACTGTATTTAAGTATTTTAGTAAAAACTTTTGTTTTTCTAAAGAAATTCTGCCTGCGTGAGATTTATCTATAATTGTGTGTGAACTGTGAAACAGTATTAATAATCTATGGCAACTGTTAATTGCTTAGAGAGGTCACCATAAGCAACCAAATTTAGAAAAGGGTCTGTAACGGATATGGAAGGATAGAAAGAATACCAGAGTCTCAGGTAAGAGTCTGCAGGGATTTTGAACCAGGCTGTTGTATCTCCTATAGGGAGAAGGCCAAATAAGGTGTTACGCTGCTACCTCTGAAGAGAGTGTGATGCCTGGATCTTCCTCCTTTGTGTAATAGCCAAGGAAGGGTTCATATTTGGCCACAAGACTTGAGACTGGTATTGTGCCCTTATTCAGAGTTAGAGGGGGTGCCCTGGATCCTCATCGCAGAGGTGCAATCATGACCTTGGTGAGCATTCAAAAAGGACGAGGAGGTTATCCCAGTCTACCCCCCATCATGGATTGCACTTAAGGGTGGGCACTGTGAGCTCAGTGGACCTGGCCTCCAGGAGTGGGTTTGTGACAAAGGGTGGTCCCCCATGCCCAACTTCAGTTCTCTTCCACTGTCAAACTGTGCACATTGGACCTTGCGGAATGCTGCTACAGTCAACCACCATTTTTGATCAGTATATCTTTCGAAATTTATTTTCTACAAAAAATGTTTTCGACATTGGATTGCATGTCTTCTCCTTCTACCAAATCCCACAAGAACAAGTGCACCAGCGACAAGCAGATCTCGGAGAAAGACAGCCATACCTAGTGTCTTCTCTGCCTGGGGCCCAACCATAGCACCGAGGACTGTGAGGCCTGTCAGAGCTTCAACCAGACCACACGAAAATGCCATCAAAAAGTCCTGGAAGCCCAACTTTTAAAACAAAACTGGCTTCAATGGAAAAGGAGCTGCTGCAGGTGCGAAGTGCATTTTCATCTCCTGGGGGGTCTTCTGGCTGCCACTCCTCCAAGCAGAAGAAGCACAAGCGTGACAAAGACAAGCACTGGGACAGGTCTCCTTCCAAGCTGTGGACCTCTTCCAAGACCATGACTGATGAGTGGCCCTCTGCTAGCAAGGGAGGTGCTGCTCTGGCCAAACCTGCTCCTCCTGCTTTGAAGCAGCCTTTGGCCCCCCTGCCCGAGCTGGTAATGGTTCCAGTGGGGCCCTCCATGGATTCAGAGGCTACTCCCACACTTAGGCCCTTCAAATCTCAGCCAGGACTGAAGTTGGGTGGGTCGGCTGGTAAGTCGGATGCCAGCTCTGCTGTCTGCACAGCCCCCGATTTGAGGTCTGACATTGGTCCTCCAGACCAGCGCCCGCTACCGCTCTGGCCACAGCAACCCCGAGGGGAATCTCCCCCTCGGGACAACCCTTTGTCTCCTTTGGTGGGGCCTACAGATTCTTCCCCTCCACCTGGAGCCAGAGGAACTGCTGCCCACTGGCCCGATCACCCAGCCAGTACCGGGCCACCCCATGCTGGGCCCTCCCGGGGGCATTCCAGCCACTCCACCAGTGATGCCTCTGTCTGGGCTCCCTCCCTCACCCCAGACTCCAGAGATGCCTGTCGCCCTGCCAGGCCAATACAGGCTCTGCTGTCCCCCCATGGGCCCAGTGACGGCTCCCCCATGTGTCCTCAGCCGGATACTCAACCCAGACCTCTTGGCATCCCTTAGGGGCCTCATCCAGGTCCCTCAGCCCCACCGTCAGGTCCTTCTCCAGGTTACCCAACACTGGGCTACCCTACTGCAGGCCATCTTACTCCAGGGTTCCTGACACTGGGCTACCTGACACCAGGGTATCCCAACACCAGGGTACCAGATGCCAGGGTACCCAACACCAGGCTATCCACTGTTGCGTTCTCAATGCCTGTCTATCAGCATCCTCTTCTTCCACTTCCACAGCTGCCAGTGGATTATGATGCTCTTTTTGCTTCATGGTGGAACAGAGCCAAGCACCAGCTCGTGTCGGAGCTGGACCCACGTCAGCTGGCCGTGCCTCCCATGCCAGTCCAGATGGCCCCCACTCCACATTCCTTCTCACCTATCAAGACACATCCCATCACAGGAGAGTACCAGGGTCATGGGCAGGCTAACCCTCAGAAGCAGGACCCCTGGCAAAAGTCCCTGTCCCTGGACAGGAGCCCTTTGCGGGTCTCAGATTCAAACTCTGCCTCTTCTTCCTCGGGTTCTGAGTCCCCTCCACTGGAGGATCCCAAGCCTAAGGAGACCCCCAAGTCTCCCCTGGAGGACCTCTCCTTCATGGATATCCTCTGTAAAATTCAGGAGGCCAATGGCTACAAGACAAAGGAGCAGGATCTTCATCGTCGGAGGTTGGTAGAGCACCATGACCCCCCAGAGCTGACCCCCCCTTCTTATTCCCTCTTGGACGAGGCCTCACCATGATTAGCAGGGTTTTATTTAACTCTAAAAATTGATTAGCGTTTTGCTCATAAAAGTTCTAAAACATTGTGAAAATGCATAGCACTTGCCTCACTGTGTTTGAAAAACATAACACTTCTAGAAAACCTATATAAATCCTTTATGTACAGTTAATATTGTCCCAAGAAAAAAAGTGATAATCAATTATTTAAAACCCTGGATTAGGGTTGCTACCTTTGGATGGGTTGAAAACTGAATACTAAACCACACCCCCAACTCCACCCCTAACACCACCCCTTTTATGACTAATGAAGGCATCACTTGGTCTCTGATTCACTTGATTTATTCAAAATTGCTGCTGGTATAACACTGTGTACAACTTCTTTAAATTACATCATGATTATTATTTTTGGTTTGTTTGATTTGGATTTAAATATTTTAAATTTCTGTATGTGTTAACATTTGGTGGTGTTAGAGAGGGGGTTCATGGTGCTTTCCATCCTGTGTACACAGCTTAGCTGACAAATTGAGTGACTACAAGGACACCTTTGACAACTGGCAATTTTGGATCAGGTGGCCTTTTCTGGTAAAACTCTTTCAGTAAATAATTAAATAAACTACACCAGTAATGGTGGATAAGATGTAATTACAAATAACATCTGCCATTTTAAGATGTGCTGCTGTCCCTCCCATTGCTCCTACTCTAAAGTTATTTGTAATGTCAGAAAAGTTTTTAAAAGTGGTAGAAACTATTCTATGCTGTTAAATACCCTATTTTTTTCCATGTCAGTCATACATAGCAGATAGCATGATGTGTGATATGTAGCGTGGAGGCAGTATAGCACAGTGGTTTAAAGCTCTGACTAGCTGCAATTCTGGAGACCAGGGTTTGAATCCTACAGCCCACACTTGGATACTGTGTGACCCTACACAAATCACTTAATTCCCTTGTGCTCCCAGGTTGCACCTGTAAACAAGCTTTAGCTTAGTGTGTCTCTTCTGGTAAAAAAAATAATGTTTTGAGAAATTTTTGATAAATTGCCTAAATTTGCAGTGCCATCAAATCTAGATTGTGTTCCTGTCACCTCATCAGCTACTGCTCTCTCTCTTCCTTTTCTCATTTCTGTGGTTTAGCATGACATTAACCATATTATTCTGTGCTGTTCATCTGAGATGCCTGGAATGGTCTTCCTGGAATATCCTGGTAGTATGAAAATTGACAGCAATGACTACTGAGGAGAGAGAGGTGTAGTATTGCTAGAAATGAAATAAAATATTAGATTATTAATTTAACAACAAAAGGGGTAACACACATTAAAATATAGGGCAGACCCTAAAAGAAAAAATGGTGAGCATTTAAAGGTATAAAAGTATTCCTTATCACAGCAGTCAAAAGACGCTTTTACACACAGGTTTGTAAAACGAAATGAGCGTTACCTGTGGTGCTGTTGTGCTCTGTTGCGATTTTAGGATCCTTTTACACTCCGTGAGTTTTCCAGCAGCTCCCACCTCCATTTGTGTTTCGGCACCCCCACAGAGCTTGCTGCTCTATCGCTGTTTGTGCACCGCTTTGGAATGGCTGTTTTACACAGCCCGACGAAAAGGAACACAACGGTGCAAACCGCGAAAAGCAGAGATTGTGGTTTGGACGAACGTTCGCCTATGGAACGAAACAGATGCACTTTACACACAAGGGATGTAATGGAATACTGTTTCCGTAACAGTTATTCAAACAACATGAAGTCTTGCTGTATTCTGACTATTGCAGTTAGGTTCTGCCTTTCAACTGCCCCAGAGAACAAAGAGTTAACTTTCCATGGCCAGCATGGAACATTCAGCTCGAGCTCGGTTGAAGCCCCTGTCTGCTGTTGTTTAAACTCCAACCGTCAGATTCTTTAATCCGCCTCACTGAACAGTCGCTCCGGAGATTTCTCCTTTGCTCAGTTCAAAAGTCAGTTAAAGTGTTGTTTTTTCAGCGGTTTCTTCCAATTTCTGCTACGAATCTGTCTAAGTCTCTGTCTGTGGTACCGTAAGTACTAGATAGGTTTTGCATTTAGTTTCTGTGTGGAACTTTTAGAATTTGGGATCGGTTCGGTTTGAACCGATCAGATTGGTTTTAAAAGTTTTGAATTTATTAGAGTGTGGTAACCGGTCCGATTGGTTCTAAAAGCGGATTTAATTACGTTTTCCAAGACCAATAACTACGGTCAGGAACCGATAGGGGTGTCTTGCCTGGCGGATTGCCAAAAAAGGCGATTTTGGATCGGATTGGCCATGTCTGAAACCCAAGAAAAAGCAGGGCCCACTGGGTTTTCAACACTGCAGTGTGTGTGGGGAAGCCTTTGCTAAGGCTGATCCCCACACCACCTGTGTTTATTGTCTGGGGTTTGACCACCTCGATTCAGACTGCCAAATTTGTAAAAGTTTTCCCAAAGCTACCCTGGGTAAGAGAGTAGGTAGACTGAGGGAAAGAGAGGCCGAGAAGTCTGCTGACCCAGATGGCCAGCCCGGTTCGGTTCCGACCGAACCAGAAGGAGTGCCCTCTGACCAGGGCGAAACTTCTTCGGGCAAAAGGAGAGCCAATTCTGAGGAGTCGGTTCTGGTTAAAAGAAAGAGAAGAGAAAAATCATCCGGTTAGGATCCACAAATTATTTCTCCGACTGCTGATGAAATAGCCAAAGCGATAAGGATAATTCAATCGCTAACTTCGGTTCAGGCCAAACCGGCACCATCTGGCAGGGACTCGGTTCGGTCGGTTCCCCCGGTTCCGGATTATACTTTAGAAGAATTTTATGAACCGGAGGAGGAGGAGGGAGAGTATGAGGATAATGATGATGATGGTGATTATGAAAGTCTGGATGTGCCTATTGACCCGGACATCTCCCCAGACAGACCTTCAGGTGTTTCTCCTCCTAGGCTTTCTGAGTCCCTTCCACTTTATGTTTTCACGAGAGTGGCTAAATCCTCCAGCTTCCAATGGAAGAAGCAGTAGAGGATCAGGAGGAGCCTGATTTTGTTGAAATGATGGACATCCCAGAGTCCAGGAGATTGTCTATTCCCCTCCATAAATCTTTTGGGAAACAGACATTTAAAATTCTAAAGACTCCTAACTCCATACCTCCTGTGGACAGATGAATGGACAAGAGGGATACCCTTTCAGGCTCAGACACGGAGTTCCTTTCTCAGCAAAGCAGCCATATTGGGGTAGTGCAGGATGCTGCCTGTGATAAGGCAAATATTCCCTTGGCATCACACCCCCCAGATAAGAACTCCAGGAGGATTGATGCCATGGCAAAGAAGCAGTACATGGCAGCATCTTTGGGACTCAGGCAGGCTAACTATATGGCCTACACAGCTAGATACCAGAAGTCCAGGTGGGACACTGTGCTGGCTCTGGCTAAACAGGCCCCTGACCAGCTTGCCAAGGAGCTGAAGCAGGTGGCTGCAGATGGGATTGAGGCATCCAAGGTGCAATTTCATACTGCTGTGGACTCTGATGATGTTTCATCTAGAGTCATGGCTATACCTGTGGCCCTTCAGAGGATGGCTTGTCTCAGATGTACTAGCCTATCACAGGATACCCAGGCTAAAGCCATGGATTTCCCTATCATTGGTAATTCTCTGTTTGGGGAGCAAAGAATTACATGAAAAAGATGGATGAGTACAGGACCACCTACAGGAGTGCTCAGGCCAAAGAAAGGCAAGCCACTCCTCAGAGACAGCATTCCAGGGGAAGGGGCAGGCCCTTTCAGAGGCCTTTTTACCAAGCCCAGGCCTCCTCTTCTGCTTATGCTCAGAGGGGGTTCTTCAGAGGGAGAGGCAGATGGGGAATGAGCAGGCCTGCTTCCACCCCTCAGCCTAAAGCCCCTGCCAAGCAGACACCCTGATGGGTCTGCCCGGGCCAATTCTCCAGTACCTGTAGGGGGCAGGCTGGCTTTCTTTGTCCAGGACTGGAAGTATCTGACATCAAACAAGTGGGTCCTGGAAGTAGTAAGCCAGGGACTGGTTCTCAGCTTCAAAAAATCTCCCAAGATAAGAACCAGATCCTTTCCACCTGCAAATCCATCAGAGACTCTTGCCCTAGAGGCAGAGGTTTCTTCCCTCCTGGCTCTCAGAGCCATATAAAGGGTTCCTACCCTACACAAGGGTAAAGGATTGTACTCCAGGTACTTCCTAACCCCCAAAGAAACAGGAAAATGGTAGCCCATCCTGGATCAAAGATATCTGAACAAGCACCTTTTAAAACCAAAGTTCAAAATGGTGACTCTGGGAATAATTCTGCCCTCTCTAAGGCCAGGGGACTGGCTAGCCTTCCTGGACCTCAAAGATGCCTATTTTCACATTCCCATCAGGTGCTCCCACAGAAAGTACCTCAGGTTCAAGTTGCCCTCAGGCCACTATCAATTCAGAGCAATGCCCTTTGGCCTAACATCAGCCCCAATGGTGTTCACAGAGTGCCTGGCAGTAGTGGTTGCTTTCCTAAGGAGAAAAAAGATCGCCATCTTTCCATACTTGGATGACTGGCTCATAGTGGGTCAGTCTCCAGACTAAGTCAAGTCACATCTGCAAATAACTCAGCAAGTGCTCACTTCCTTAGGATTCCTCCTCAACCTTCCAAAGTCAGTTCTCAAGCCAGTACAGCTCCTCACCTTTATAGGGGCAGAGCTGGATACAATAAGGGCAAGAGCCTTCCTTCCCCTGGACAGGGCAAGGACCCTTATGGAACTGGCCTCTTCATTCACCCTTCAGGTGTTTTGACCAGCAAGGCATTTCCTGCAGCTCCTGGGCCACATGGCAGCCTCTACAGCAGTGGTCCAGGGGGCAAGATTTCAGATGAGGGACATTCAGTTCCACTTAAGAGCCTTCTGGTCCCAAAGAAAGGATTCCTTTACCAAACTAGTCCCAGTGACTCAAACCCTGATCCAGGCTTTGCAATGGTGGCAGGATCAGGACAATTTGAGACAGGGAGTTCCTTTTGTCACTCAGTCTCATTCAATGATACTCACCACAGATGCCTCCCTGCTAGGCTGGGGAGCCCACCTGGGGGATTTTACCACCCAAGGGCTGTGGTCACCTCAAGCATCTCTGCTTCACATCAATCTCTTGGAACTCAGAGCAGTGTTTCTGGCACTGCAAGCCTTTTCCAAATCTGTACAGAACAAGGTGGTCCAGATCAGAACAGACAATACCACCACAATGTGGTACATAAACAAACAAGGAGGCACTCGGTCTATGGCCTTGTGCACAGAAGCAATGAAGTTGTGGTCCCTGGCCTATTCCCTGCAAACCTCTCTGACAGCAGTTCACCTCCCAGGGAAGGACAATGTTCTAGCAGATGCTCTCAGCAGAATATCCTAGGGCCATCACGAATGGACCCTAGATCCCCTAGTTTTGAAAGTGATTTTCTCGAGATGGGGCACTCCACAGTTAGATCTTTTTGCAGCCCCAGACAATCACCAACTTCCTCTCTTTTGTTGCAGACCCCCAGTCTTGGGCTCAGTCCCCCTGGATGCTCTGATTCCAAATTGGGAAGGGAAATTTCTGTATGCTTTTCCCCTTCCCTCTCCTGTTCAAAGTGTTAGTCAAGATCAGGTCTCAACCATGCAAAGTGATTCTGATTGCTCCAGACTGGGCCAGACAGCCCTGGTACCCACTGTTGCTGTTCTTAGCAGTCCACCTTCCCCTGTCTCTTCCCAGGAATTACAACCTGTTGACATCCTCTCAGGGGAGGATTTGGTATCCGAACCTCAAATCTCTCAATCTCAAGGCATGGCTCTTGAAGAGTTAGAGTTTGCTGATCTGCACCTTTCTCAAGGGGTTCTGGATATCCTTAAGGCTTCTCAAAAGCCTTCCACCAGAAAGACTTACAACTCCAAATGGAAAACGTTCACTATTTGGTGCTCTAATAAGCATATTTCTCCAGAATCTGCTGGGTTGCCTACAGTCCTGGACTATATGGTTCATCTTAATGGCTTAGGACTTAGGCCAGCTACACTTAAAGTGCATCTGGCAGCTGTTTCTGCCTTCTTGTCAGTAGGCAAGCCCTCTCCTCTGTCAGCCCATCCTGTGTTTTGTAAGTTCTTCAAGGGATTGCTGCACACCAATCCCCCCCCTTTAGGGACCCTGCTCCTGCTTGGAACCTTAATGTTTGCATTGCTCAGCTTATACAACCACCCTTTGAGCCTTTGTCCTCAGCAGAGCTTAAGTACTTGACTTGGAAAACTGTGTTTTTGGTAGCCATTACCTCTGCCAGGCATATCAGTGAATTGCAAGCCCTGTCAGTGGAGCCTGATTTCACCTCTTTCCATAGAGATAAAGTGGTCCTAAGAACTAACAGGAAGTTTTTACCTAAGGTGGTTTCAGATTTCCACCTTAATCAGTCTATGTCTCTCTCTGTTTTCTTCACTGACCATTCCTCCTCTGGAGAGAGGAGGCTGCACAGCTTGGATGTTAAAAGGGCCCTCAGCTACTACATAGAGTGCACCAAGGGTCACAGGTTTGAGTCCCCTTCAGTTGTTCCTCACATATGGAGAGGTCGGTAAGGGCAAACCTGCCACTAAGAGATCTATTGCCAGGTGGATTGTCTCTTGTATACAATTCTGCTATGTAAAACTGGGTGGAACCCCACCCTCAGGCCTGAGGGCTCACTCTACTAGAGGTACAGCTGCTTCCCTGGCTGCTGCCAGGGATATTCCTATCTTAGAAATTTGTCAAGCAGCCACCTGGAAAACAGTCCATACATTCACCAAGCATTACTCTCTGGATATCCAGGCTAGGAGTGATGCTCGGTTTGACACAGCAGTACTTCAGAGCCTATTCCCAAAGTAGGTTCTGTCCCTCCTCCATGGAGGTACTGCTTGGTAGTCTGCAATAGTCAGAATACAGCAAGACTTCATGTTGTTTGAAGAAAAAATTACTCACCTTAGTAATGTTGTTTCTTCTAATGGAGTCTTGCTGTATTCTGACCTCCCCGCCTCCCCTCTCAGAACCTGTTTTTGGGATGTGGGTGGGCAGGAGCAGTGTTGGCACCCTAGAGGTGCCCCTTTTCACCCTCCTTTATTTTGGGTGTGTTGTGTTTGGTTTTTTGGATTTTCTGACTTGAGTCTTTGCTTTGAAACCAAAAAAACCCTTTCTTAATAAATTTAGTTGCCAGTTGGCTAATATAAGTTTGATAGTTTCCACACAGAACTTCTAGTGACTATTGCTCGTAAAGATCTGACGGTTGGAGTTTAAACAACAGCAGACAGGGGCTTCAACCGAGCTCACGCTGAACGTTCCATGCTGGCCATGGAAAGTTAACTCTGTTCTCCAGGGCAGTTGAAAGGCAGGACCTAACCGCAATAGTCAGAATACAGCAAGACTCCATTAGAAGAAACAACATTACTAAGGTGAGTAATTTTTTCTTCTGTTACATAAACCTGTGTGTAAAAGCGCCTATATACCATACTCACAATGCAGCCTGGAAAGGATTAGGTTGATTTGCTGCTAATGGTCTTAATAGCCCTACTTTACACCTCTCAGACAGACTGGTGTACAAGCAAAGGTCTGCATGACATCAGAATGTGTTTGTAATCTGAACATGCAAGTAAAATGGTGAAGGATTTAACAGAATCTGTTTTACAAGTATGTAAGCATTCAAAATGACTGAAAAAATACTACCTCTGAATAAAACTGGATTAGCAGGTAAAGTTTCTGAAATACATTGTACAGTCCATACTGAGACAGGCAGCTACCCTAATGTGGTGCCTGTCTGGTTTCAGAAAAATGAAGGTGTTAATTAAGGTGGTATTGTTTACCCTTCCCATGAATGGTCTTCCAATTTGCCAGTGTGAAGCTAGAGGTGAAAACTGAGCAGACAGGGACACATTTGGCTCTTTAAGTGCCCTGCTCTTGAAGGCACTTCCTGATTAGCATGCTCTGCAAGCAAGCAAGCACACTGAAATGTCAGACACTTGCTTACAGTCAAATGAGAAGAAAATGAAACAGTTAGTGGGAAATCTGACAGGTGCTGCTTGACCCACCATAAAAAATGAATTTCAATGGTGAAAACAGGAGGACTGAATCTGGACCTAGAAAACTGAATCCATTTGGTCAAAAACTGAGTAGGTGGTAACCTTAACCATGATATGGCAGCAACCATCGTCTGTCGCGGCCATCTCAAGGAAGGCAGACATGTTGTATCATGCCCCTGAAGGGAAAGACCATTTGGTCAACCACCCTAAAGCTGATTCAGTGGTTAGCGATGTGGTGCATGACCGTTCAACTATGCCCAAGCGTATGAGTACCTCCCCGTCTGGCAAGGAGTCGAGCCAACTTGACCAGTTTGGTCGCAGGGTTTATTCATCCTCTACTCTGGCCCTGCAAGCTCTGAATTATGTAGCCCACATAGTTTGTTACCAGAAGGCCATTCTGGGTCAACTGAATGCTGAATTTGAGGCCTTGCCAGACTCTCAAGCCAAGACCAAAATTGAGCAGATGGTTAAGACGGCAGAGATTGCCTTCCAACACACCCTACAAGTGACTTACGACACCATCGATGCTTCCAAGAAGTTGGCTAGAAGTTGTAAAACCCATTGCTGAAAAGTCAAGCCGCTACACTGGCATACACTATTGCATATGCATAAGTGAGAGGATAATGCACGCATAGCCGCGTACGCAGCATCATGGCTCCGATTTTTGGCCGTGAGCTGTACAAGTTTTAGCTCTTATTGTTTATTAAGGACCACTTTCTCTACTTTAGAATTCCAGCATCTCTCAAAATGCATGTTTAACTAAACGGACATGGCGGGAGGTGTGTACGGACTGCTGACAGTTTACCGTTCGGGGAAAAAATAGCGTGACAATGGACCTGTGTGGAAAGTGAAAGAAAAAACAGTATAGAGGTGAGCCGGACGGAAATGGTTATGGGGCATATAGTTGAAATATATTGTTTGGGTCCTGATATTTTCCCCAGGATCTATCTTTTTTAATGCAATGTGGTGTTGTCTGACTGGGGGACAGTTTGTGGGTGAGTTTCATTGGTGCTGCTGTGCATTGGCCACAGACTGCTGACTGGAGTGGGTGTTCAAAAAGAAAGTTGAGGTAGTAGTGAGTAGTTTTGATGTTGCAGGGGTCGGAGTGATACTGACTGGGTATTAGATGAGGCTGGCTGGCACTTCTACCCATGGGGTAATGGTACGATTTACACGTTGTAAATCATGCCAGCCATCCAATCAGGGACCAGTATTTTTAGAGCCATTTGTATAATAAAGGAATAATGCCCGACAGAGTGGGTGTTCTGCTGGGATGACATCCCTACTTGGGTGGTTGGGTCAGAGACCGCAGGTTGAAGGCATTCAACACCTGAGAAGGGATGTTATCCCAGCATAACACCCACCCTGTCAGGCATTATTCCTATTATACAATGGCTTGTTGTTTTATACAGAATAGAAAAAAATGTAAAGAATGTTTTTGTTAGTGTGTAAAAATATTTTTGTTTCCTAAGAGAAGATGCAAACAATGCTAAGCAGATGATCAGCTGGGATGTTATGGCAGGATAACATCCCTACTGTGATGGCCAATTGACCAATCAGAAGCCAGGATTCTTTCTTTCCATTGTATAATATGTAATCCTTTGTTGTTTTGTGGTTGGCTTTTTTGATTTATTGTACCTTTTTTCTTTGCACCCTTTTCCACATTATCTTTTGAAACTACCTCATCTTTCCTTATAGTTGTATCCGGTCTAATCCACAACTCACTAAAATTGTCTTCTGTTTTTAACAAGAGGTCCCTTAGTCTGAACTTTCCTACAAGACAAATCCATTCTTTATCTGGGGAAACTCTATGCCTATACATTGTCTTTTTTTTTTATGATCAAAATTGTTATTAGGCATATGGGTTCTTCATATGCATTCACATTATTAATACACATATAAATGAATCTGCACATTTCTATAAATGTTATAAACATTTGAAGTACATTTCCATATACAGAACAAATAAATGCTTTTGTGTAAGTGGTATCCAGGTGTCGGGGAAACACTTACTCTCTTACTGGCTATATGAGATTTCTTGGTACAAAGTCAGGGTATACATTTAATTGACATAGAGTCCATTTTCTCCATTTCTTATCAAAGGCCTCTACTCCATCTCTTAACCTGGCAGTCATCCTTTCCAGTCTATACGTTTCTCTAACCAATTCCAACCAAGCCTCCTTGGTGGGAGTGCTATCTGTGCCTCAAAGTCTGGTGATAACTTTTTTTGCTGCCAAGATCAATAAAGTGATCTGTAGGTATGCCGGCCTGTCCACCTTTATTCCATATGGGATTGTGGCAGTTAATATATAACCAGGTGTGAGCAAGTCTGGGGTTTCATATATAGCTACAAGTTCTTGTATCATGATTTGCCAGTAAGAACCTAGCATGCTGCACTCCCATAATATGTGGGCTCCTTTACATTGTCTTTAAATCCGACCACCATACCTTACTACCCAGAACTCTAGTTTGAGTGTCATTTTATTCTCATTGTATTTATCTATAACTGGCAGGATATGCCCGCTTTTGATTAACTGTTCTTTATAATCCCAATTCTTATCTGACCAGTATGACACTCAGACAACTGGTTCTGATTAATCTACAATTTTTGTAATATAAAAATGTGTTATTGAGTGTCTCTCATGAGACATGCTGAAACAGCCTGTGGAATGACCCCCCAGGTTTTAGCTTCAAGGTGTTACCTGGAAGGCCAAGAGAAAATTACAGGCTAGAAGATACCTAAATTAAGCATCTCCTGTTTATCTAGCTTAATTGTAACTTGCCAGCTGACAGGATAGAAAATATCCATTTTATGATGTTTAGAGGAGGAAAACCAGGTTATGTTACACTGTTGCGAAGTCATAAATGTTCCTCTGATGTCTGTAAAAGCAGGATGTTTCTTATGGATGAAAGAAGGACTTAGAAATTAACATTATTTAATTTACCTTCTGAGTGATGACATCCTGGTTGTATAATTTTTATATTCTGATGGGGGGGTGGGGGCTAGGTGACTTCATGCAAGGAGGTTGGCAAAACCAGTTTTAAAACAGTATTCTGTTTTCCACTAAGAGACACACATGTTTGGACTCCCTTGACAACATCTGTCTATCAGCACTATTAGAAGAGATGCATTAGATATATAAGTCTAATTGTCTGGTGGTAGGAATTTTGCACTTTTTTTTAACCCTTGTTCTTTTGAATGACTGTATGTTTTTGTGATATATGGTTCTGTATTTACATTTTACATTTTTCATTTTTTTATCTATTTTTAAGTAAACCTCTACTTTCGAGACTACGTGGTGTGCCTTTGAAATTCTTTTTCTTGACAAGTGAAACATACATGGTAAAAGTTGATACTGTACAAAGCTTACTGGTTTTACCAAACTGGGAAAAGATAAGAGTTTATTCTGAGGTCTTTAATAGAATTTTTAAGGGTTCATTTTGTACACCTGGTTAGGTGCCCATAGGTGAAAGATATCTGGCCCCCCCAAAGAGCAGAATTATCTGAGCCTGTACATTGGGTACGCTAGCAAGAGGTTCACAGTTTGAATCCCTCCAGAACTTGAGACCAAAGTTTGATTCAAACACACAAAACAGACAGGAGGGTTACCCTGTTCTGTTAACTGTTCACAAGACTGCACTCGGAGGTTGGCACTGTGGGAGCAGAGGGCCTGACCTGCTGAGTGGGTTTGTGACAGATTGGTTGGCAGCGGTTTGATAACTTAGGTATTATAAGCTTTTATTGTTCAGTGTGTCAGCTTGAGACTGTCAGCTCACTTGCAAAGAAAGAAAAAGGCAGTGGTTTATTTTTTAAAAAGGAGACAGAACTATATCACTTGGCGTACAGTCAAGTTCCTACCTGTTTTATTTTTTTTTCCAAAGTGCAAGTCAGAGTAGCCATAGTTAGGGAAGAAGATGGGTTCCAACTACAGCAGGCACACTGTAGACTACTTAAAGCAGTTGTGCGGGGCCAGAGGAGTCCCATTTGAGGTGAAAGCCACCAAGCAGAACCTCGTGGATGCCCTGATGGTAGCAGATACCCAGAGCATCGAGTCACCGACAGTGATTGAAAAGGACCGAACCTTGAGTGTAGCAGGGCTAGCGGCCAGTGAAGTGTCCAGATCCAATGAGGAGGGCAACAGGGCCACTGTCAGTGAAGGGCCATAGCAGCAGGGGAAGATCACAAGTATCCTGAATCTGGAAGTACTCAGGCTGCAAATTGAGTTGTGCAGAATGAAGCTGGAGTTCCAGAGGGAGAGGGAGAGGGACCGTGAACAGCGGGAGGCGGAACGTGAGGCAGAGCAAGAATGCCGAGAGGCAGAGCGAGAACAGAGAGACTCGGACTGTAAGGAGCGTGAGCATCAGAGGCAACATGAAATGGAGAAGCTACAACTCCAACCAGCGGCACCAGAGCAGGTAAGTGGTTTGGGTTTAACTGAGACTACAGGACTGGGTTATAAATTAATTGATGGCCGAATTTAAAGAGGGGAAGGATATGGATGCCTTTTCAAATTCTTCTGAAAAAGTTTGTATACAGGCTAAAATTCCTAGAGAGTCCTGGAGCTTCCAGCTATCCCTGCTACTTACTGGGAAAGCTGGGGATGCATTGGGTCAAATGGACAATGAGGACAGTGATGATTACAGTAAACTTAAAGCTGCACTGTTAAAGAAATTTGAATTAACTGCTGAGTCATACAGAGCTAAATTCTGGAAGCTTAGGAGAAGCCCTGACATGAGCTACGAGGAGCTAGCCACAAAACAACGTCAGATCTTCCTGGACATAAAGTCTCCACCACTCATTCACATTTATG
This sequence comes from Neoceratodus forsteri, assembly GCA_016271365.2. Taxonomy (NCBI): domain Eukaryota; kingdom Metazoa; phylum Chordata; order Ceratodontiformes; family Ceratodontidae; genus Neoceratodus; species Neoceratodus forsteri. Next base: position 1,348,687,933 of record CM057456.1, on the reverse strand, counting down.
GGAACTACGCCGGAGGCGCTAGGACCCAGCAGGAGAAAACTTTCTGCAGAGGGTCAGCTCCAGAGATGGAGCCATGAGGAGCAGCTCATGCGGTAATGACTATCTTGGCGTCGACCCTCCAACCGCCTCAGTTCCTTTTTTCCCGCCATCGTGTGCACTTCAGTGACAACGTCGCTCGCACGCCGGGAGTCAAACTTCAAACTAGCAGCATAGTTTTTCAGTTTTATTGTTTTGTAATAATATCTAGAATAAGTACTGCTTAGTTTATTTATTCTTATTAAAGAAAAGAAGTCTCAGCCTACGTTGACGGAGTCGACCATGAGAGGGTCAGGTGACGGTAGGGAGACTTCATATGAAAGCTGTTCAGTCAGCCGGGCTGGGTCCGGTCTGCTGCCCTCTCCGGAGGGAGGGTCTGATAACGGACAGTCCAATGCTCGAGGGGATGGGCGGTACCCTCAGAAGCATAAAAGTAAACTGTCACACTCTCGGCACCGTTTGGCCTCGAACTCTTCTTCGGCCCACAGGTCAAAAAAGAGAAGGCATCACTCGAGGTTGCCCCCTGGTATGTCTGTGCATAGACGGTCGGCTATTGGGGCTAGTTGCTGGTCTCCTCCTTTGAAGTCGCCAGTTTCTGTTTCTGGTCGCTGAACTCTTCAACATTGTAGCCCTACCCTGCCCTCCGGTAGGGCTTCAGATGAGCAGTTTCATCAGTGGGCTGCTCTTATGGAGCAATGGGCTCGGAGGTTGGTCCAGCTGCCTGGCCCGGTCACTCCGGGGCCTTCGGGATTTTCGGGGGATTGAGTAGGGTGATTGGGCCTCCCTAGTCATGCAGCGCAGTCCTCGGTGCCATCGACACCACGCTTAGGTGTCCCCCCGTCACATGGCTACGGTGTAGGGGGCCACACCGATGCCTCTATCTCCAGGTATTCATTCTTCTTTCTCCTCAGATCCTGTTTTTTGGAGCCTTGGCATGTTTTCGGCACCTTTGGCATCAATGGCTCGTTTGGCACCGTCCTTGGCGTCGATGCAACTGTCTGCGCCATCCTCAGCGCTGTTGAGGTTGTCAGCGCTGTGCGCCTCATCGGTGCCGTCTTCGGTGCTGTGCACCTCATCAGCTCCGTCTTCGGCGCCGTGCGTTTTTTCGGTGCCGAGGCCTGTTAGGGCATCATTCAGTCTTAAGGGCTCCTCTTCTCTGAATCCTTTTCCTGCCTCATTTCCTTCTGATTTTCACTCCTTTCCTGTCCATGCAGTCCCTCCTGGGCTGTCAGGAGAATACATTGAGCCTGAGCCAGACCTTCACCTGGGTGATGATGTGAAAGGATCTCATCCTGCAGCAAAGCCTCTAGTCAAAGACCTGTCTTTTAAGTCTCTGCTGAAAAATTTTAATTCCACTCTTTCTCTCCAGAATACAGATATCGATCCTGGGAAGCTGTTAAGACTCCAATACCTCCATGTTCCGGAGATCCCTATGGATTTGACTCCTCCGGTACAGCCCTCCTTTGAAACGCTTTCCCAAATGGTATGGAATAATCCCACTCTCATTCCTTCTGTGGCTAAGTCCATAGATAGAAAGTATGCTGCTCCCAAGGATCGACCCATCTTGGCCTCCCAGGCCTTTGCAGACCCTATTGTAGTACTGGTGGAGAATGATAAGGCCGTCCTCCCTCAGGCATCTTCAGCCCGACCTATAAACAAAGAATCTCACAAGATAGATACCTTAGGTAAGAGAGTCTTTGCTGCCTCTACCCTGGGTATGCATATTGCTAGCTACCAGGGCTATTTTTCTCAATATGAGTATGTTCTTTGGCATTCGCTCAAACAAATGGTAGAAGCTCTGCCAGAGTCGGACTCTAATTCGGAGCTACTTCAGACCATTACCAGGGGTATCAAGTCCAACAACCAGCAGGTTAAAGCAGCTATGAACGCTTTTGATACTACTTCTCAGGCGGCAGCAGCAGGCATCTGTACTCGCTGCCACTCCTGGCTGCGCACTTCAGGTTTCACGAATGATGCCCAGCAACAGATCATGGCATTTCCCTTTGGCGGTATGTATCTCTTTGGTCCTCAAGAAGAGCAAGCTCTGGAGGCCACTCAAAAGACTAGGTCTGCCATTAAATTGGCTCGACCTGCTCCCACCCCTTCTCTTGGGGGTGTTAATAAGCCAATTTCACAACTGTCAGTCCTTTCGAGGCAAAGGCAGGGGAGGTTTTAATAAAACCAAGCCCCCCAGCCTCAAAAGAAAATGCAACAGAAAGCACAAGGACCCAAAGTGCCCAGTGCTGCCTTCTGACTCTCTGGCCCTCGTCCCTCCTCAGCTGCCAGAGGGGGACTTTTTCTCAGCGGTGAGGGATCATCTGACTCAATTCTACAACCATTGGAAGACCATAACATCAGACGAATGGGTCCTCCAGATAATCCATGAGGGATATTCCCTCAATCTTTTAGAGACCCCTCCAGATCATTCCCCCAAACGACAGCCCAATCTGTCGACAGTTCAGTCAGAACTTCTCACCTCTGAGATACAGGGCCTTCTGAACAACAGGGCAGTAGAAATAGTTCTGTTGGATCAACAGAATGCAGGGTTCTACTTCCTGCTACTTTCTTGTTCCAAAGAAAACTGGGGGCATGCGCCCCATTTTGGACTTCAGAAAACTGAACAGATTTCTTCCCAAGAAAAAGTTCAAAATGATGTCACTAGGAATCCTGTTGCCCTTGCTTCATCAACATGATTGGTTAGCTTCCCTGGACATGAAGGATGCTTGCCAACATATTCCTATTCACCCAAAATATCACAAATACCTAAGGTTTGTGGCTTTGGGCCAACATTATCAGTTCAGAATCCTGCCCTGTGGGCTATCCTCGGTGCCGCAAGTTTTTATAAAGTGTTGTGCAATTCTCACAGTGCACCTCAGAAAGATCAGAATACAAGTGTTCCCATATCCGGACGACTGGCTTCTAGCAAGCTCTTCCAGGCAAGGAACTCTTGACGCCGTAGCCATGGCCTCAGACTTCCTCACGTCCATGGGAGTCCTGCTAAATCTCAAGAAATCACAGTTGCAGCCCTCCCAGAAGCTCCTTTTCATAGGAACTCTTCTGGACACCACCTGTGCGAAAGCTTTTCTACCAGAGGAAAGAAGGAGTGATATCCTACAGATGGCCTGATACATCAGAGAGAACAGCTCGGTTCAAGCTATCTCAATGCAATGGATGCTGGGTCTCATAGCATCCTCGGTGCTCACTGTACCCCCTAGCATGACTCCACATGAGAACCTCTCAATGGATGCTCAGCACTCAATGGTCCCTGACTACTCATCCTCAGTCCTTTCTCATCAAGGTGACAGAACGTCTCAGGAGGTCGCTCACCTGGTGGTTGCAAGAGGACAATCTTCTGGAAGGATACCCCTTTGCTCCTCTGGATCATCAGATTTCTATCACCACAGACACGTCCCTGTTGGGATGGGGAGCTCACTGTCAGGATCTCTACACTCAGGGTACATGGACTCAGGTCGAAGCCCAGCTTCACATAAATATCCTGGAAATGAGAGCTGTCCTCTATGCAGTCTGGGCCTTGAAGGACATTCTTTGTCACAAGAACATTCTCCTTCAGATGGACAACAAGGCAGTGATGTATTACATCAACAAGCGGGGCGGTGCACACTCTTACCCCTTGTGCAGGGAAGCAATGAGAGTATGGGAATGGCGCCTAGCTCACAAGGCTCTTATTCAGGTGGTCTACCTGCTGGGAATACAGAACGAACTGGCAGACCGTCTCAGCAGAACGGAGGCAGACCCTCACGAGTGGTCTCTCAACTTAACCGTAGTTCAGTCATTCTTTGCAGAGTGGGGAACTCCAGACCTGGATCTTTTTGCATCCCCACTCAACACAAAACTGCCTCTTTTCTGCTCCAGAAATCCAGGGCCTGGCATTTTCTGTCAGGATGCGTTCAGGCTGCAGTGGACAAAATGCTTTCTATATGCCTTTCCTCCTCTTCCCCTAATCCAGAGGGTACTCGTCAAATTCGAGTCTCAGGGACACAAGATGATTCTCATTGCTCCCTTCTGGCCTCGACAGATATGGTTTCCAGTACTCAACATTATGGTGGAAACTCCTCCGAAGGCGCTTCCCCTTCAGATGAACCTTCTGACCCAGGGTCCTCTGGTCCATCCCAATCTGAGGTCGCTTCATCTTCACGGTTGGCTCCTGAGGAGATAGAGGTGAATAGGTTCAATGTCTCTCAGAGAATTTCTGACATTCTTTTGGCTGTGCGAAAGCCAGTAACCAGAAAGACTTACACTGTAAAATGGAAGCGTTTTTCCCTTTGGTGTGCAGGATCCTCTTTGAATCCCTTTTCCTGCCCACCCAACAAAGTTTTAGAGTACCTCTTAGACCTCTCAAATTCAGGTCTTCAGTACTCTACAATCAAAGTTCACCTTTGTGCCATTTTAGCCTATCATGAGCCATTACTTTCCTTATCTCTGGCTCAGTTACCGGTAGTTAAGGGGTTCCTTAAGGGTATTCTGCATACCAGACCTCCTGTCAGATGTCCAGTTGCAGCCTGGGACATTAAACTCGGGCTAGACATGCTCACTAGAAAACCTTTTGAGCCACTAGCTACCTGCGAATTGAAATTCCTCATTTGGAAAATGGCCTTCCTGGTGGCCATCACCTTGGCCCGCAGAGTTTCTGAAATACATGCTCTGGTAACAGACCCTCTGTACGCTGTATTTCACAAGGATAAAGTAGTTCTTAGGACCCATCCTAAGTTCCTCCCTAAGGTTGTCTCAGAATTCCATTTAAACCAACCTTTGGTCCTACCTACTTACTTTGCTGATTTCCAGAATGAAGGAGAACGTACCTTTCATTCCTTAGATGTTAAAAGAGCTTTGCGCTTCTATTTAGATAGAATGAAGGAAATTCGCAAAAGCTCAACAACTGTTTGTCTCCTTCAGCGAGACCCGGCTGGGTCAGCCTGTCACTATCAGATGCATTTCAGCATGGCTGGTGGCATGCCTTCATCACTGTTATTCCATGGCACAGGTCAAGCTGGAGGGCAGAGTGTGTGCTCACTCTACTAGAGCAGTCACGGCATCCCTGGTGGAAATCTGCAACGTGCCCATTGCGGACATTTGCAATGCGGCTACTTGGAGCGCAGTGCATACTTTTATTAAGCACTATGCGCTGGACGTCCATGCCAGACAAAACCTTTCGTTTGGCAGGACTATCCTTAACAGACTTCTGTCCTGAATTCGTGAGCTCTTGGTTTTCCTGCCTCCCTCTCGGGGGGGATTTTTAGCTCGGTACTCTCCCATAAGTGTGAATGAGTGGTGGAGACTTTATGTCCAGGAAGATATGGAAATTACATACCTACCGTAATTCTTGATCTTCTTGGACGAAGTCTCCGCCACTCATTCACATGCCCACCCTCCATCCCCCGAGCTCACCTCTCTGTGTGGACTATTGTGGACTGAATGCAGTCACGAAGTCAGACGCCCAACCAATGCCTCGGACGGACAAACTCCTGGACAAGTTGGGAGGGGCGACCTACCTTACGACTATTGACCTGACAAAGGGGTATTGGCAGGTAGAGTTGACGGACAGAGCAAGAGAGAGGTCGGCCTTCATCACTCTGATAGGCTTATTTGAATTCAATATAATGCCTTTCGGAATGAAGAACGCCCAGCCACTTTCCAGAAGTTGGTGAATCGGGTGTTAAATGGTGCTGAAAAGTACACCGTGGTGTACCTTGATGACATTGCCATCTTTAGCACCAGCTGGGAAGAACACCTATCCCACCTTAGGGAAGTGCTGGGAAGAATACAGAGGGATGGGCTCACTGTCAAAGCAGAGAAGTGCCAGGTGGCCATGGGAGAAGTGGCATACCTTGGGCATGTGGTAGGCTGAGGACAGCTCCGTCCTAACCAAATAAAAATAGAGGTAATCCAGGCGTGGCCCAGACCGGAAATGCAGAAGCAGGTCAGGAGTTTTCTTGGAACAGCAGGGTACTATAGAAAATTGTACCCAATTACAGTGCCCTGGCTGCTCCCCTATCTGACCTGATAAAGAAAAGGATGCCCAAAAAAATTACCTGGGGACCAGCCTGTGAAGAAGCCTTTACCAGACTGAAGGAGGCACTGTGCAGTGCTCCTGTTTTGTCAAGTCCTGACTATAGAAAACCCTTTATAGTTCAGACTGACGCCTCAGACGTGGGTATTGGGGCAGTACTGAGTTAGACATCCAGCCAAGGGAGAGATCACCCAATAGCATACCTGAGTAAAAAGTTATTTCCCAGGGAGCAGGCATACTCCACTCTTGAAAAGGAGTGTCTTGCCATAGTGTGGGCCCTAAAGAAGTTAGGACCATACTTGTATGGGCAGCATTTTGTGGTACAGACTGACCACAACCCCCTGGTTTGGCTGACGCAGATGGGAAAAAACAATGGTAGATTGTTAAGATGGAGTCTTGCTTTGCAAGGGTATTACATGACCATTCTACATAGGGCTGGAGCCAAAAATCAGAACTCGGATGGTTTGTCTCATGTCTATGAGAAGTGAACTGATTTGGGAAGCTCATCTCATGCCGGGGATAGATCCCCCAAATTCAGTCTAGGTGGGGAGGAATTGTGACACTCAGACAGCTGGTTCTGATTAAGCTATGATTTTTGTAATATACTACTTTAGAGACTACTTGGTGTGCCTTTGAAATTATTTTTCTTGACAAGTGAAGCATACATGGTTAAAGTTAACACTGTACAAAGCTTACTGGTTTTACCAAACTGGGAAAAGGTATGAGTTTATTCTGAGGTCTTTAATATTAGAGTTTTTAAGGGTTCATTTTGTACACCTGGTTAGGTGCCTGTAGGCAAAATATATCTGGCCCCTCGAAGAGCAGAATTATCTGAGCCTGTACACTGGGTATGCTAGCAAGAGGTTTACAGTTTGAATCCCTCCAGAACTTGAGACCAAAGTTTGATTCGAACCCACAAAACAGACAGGATGGTTACCCTGTTCTGTTAACCATTCACAAGACTGCGCTTGGAGGTTGGCACTGTGGGAGCAGAGGGCCTGACCTGCTGAGTGGGTTTGTGACAACCAGCATTCACTTTCTGCCTATTTGTCACTTTTTAATTTGTGTGCTTATCAATTTTCCCATCCATGTCTGTACTAAACTTTATTTTTTTATTAACATTTCCCCCTCATTCACTTTCTGATTTTTACACTCCTTAATCTTCCAAGAATCAGTCTTCACCATTTATTCTTTCTAATGGATCTGTGCCAGAGGTACTAGATCCCCGTGGGAGCAATCTTTCTACAGCCTGCAGCCCAAGGGGCCAGTGTCAGTACCTGCATTGCCCATGAGGGTGACATAGTGATGTGGTGCTCATATACTGGCCAGCAACTGACGCTGGCCCCCAACCTTCCTCATTTCTATTTTTCCCCACTGTAGAATGCACTCTTCAAGTCATCATGTGAATTGCGTCACACTCCTTCCCTGGTTTGTCACCAGCCATTCAACACCATACCTCAGCACTATGTTTCTTCTCGGTATTGGCTTTGTTGTTTTTTCTGTTGTATGGCTCTGAACTTTTTCTTTCCTCCTTTTTTGTTATTTTCCACACAGCATCATGTTAAGTTCCAAGGAGCCTAGGAATAAGTCTTCTAGCATCAGTGCTCCTGTGGGGGCCATGTCACCATCTGGGAGTGGCACAATGCCTGCTGGACCTGCCTCAGCACCAAAAATGATATGGACCAATGCAATGCTTGTTTCTCCATGGACTACTACACCTTCCAGATCTGCATGCTTATGGGGGGTCATAAGCCTCCCCCCACACTTCTGGAGGCAGGCATTGCACCAGAGATGCCAAGGTAGGGTCCTTTAACTCTTCCCCTGAGCCTCTTCCCAGTACTATACATACTAAGGAAGATCAGGCATCTCCTCCCGCTCGCCCTGCCAAGACACTGGAGAGCCTGGGGGAGGGGTCTGGTGGACAGTTGGTCTCCCCCAGGGAATTAGCTGAGCACTCTTCCCAGTCCATTGGCCCTTTGGGACAGCAGACACTCCCAGTGGTGAGGCTGAAGCTATACACTGGTCCTACAGCAGCGGCCACCTTGGCATTGTGGCTCGGTGCCACTTTGACTCCTGGTACTCAGGCTGGTACCTGTGAGCAGGGCAGTGCCAACCACAAGGCTGAGTCCCCTTCCAGCACCATTTGTGGTGTCGGGAGATAGGAAGCCTCTGGAGCCAGTCTTTCTTACCCCATGAGGCACTCTGGATATCTTCCCCCGAGCGGTTGGATGACCCTGGGGGAGGATGTCAGGGAAGATCTCAGGCCTGTTGAGAACATTGGTTATGAAGGGGCCCACCTAGGCCTGGTTCTGGGCCTAGGTATGGTTCAGAGATTTCTTGGTCCATGGTGCCTGTGGGCAGCTCCAGGGCCAGCGTTGGGACTCTTATCGGCACTGTTGATGGTGCCATTTCAGGTTGTCAGTTCCCGGTCCCACTTCTAGCCTTGGTGGCTTTTGCAATGCTGGGGAGGGAGTCAGAGCTGCTCATCGTGTTGTTTCCAGCACATCTATCCCTGGGAGTCCTGACCTGGAGTCTGGTCCAGGCCATATGGGCAGAACCAGTTCTGGTTCGGGGAGGACTTTTCAGTCTAGGTTTGTGGCTCACTTCTTGCCTAGAGTAGGTGGCAACTCTAGCAGGAGTTGCAGCACTCATTTGGAGCCTTCCTTTGCTCCATAACCAGGAACCAGCTGGCTCTGTCATTGGTGGTGATTGGGGCCAACCTGAGGAACCTGCACAGCTCCGCTCTCCCCAACTGGAGGCTTCCCCCCAAGGGCATGTCCTAACTGGTAGAGGGAGGGTTTGAATTGTTTTCTAGAGTTCTAGTTCAGTTTGGGTTTGGTGGGATATAGTTTAGCATAGTTCAAGTTTGGTTCAGTTCGATTTGATAAGTAGAAGTTGGGGTTCGATTTCAGTTCAGTTTGAGGTTTTTTGTGTAATTTTTCAGTTCAAGTTTGATGGGTTTTTTTTCGACTTTCATTCTGCTCCTCTCTCTGGTCCTTAGGGCTCTCTCTGGTGTGGTCGCTTAGACTGACTTTTTCCCGCTCTGCCTTAGGTTTTCCCAGGCCTAGCCTCTGTCCCGGGATCTCTCCTCAACACACTTCTGAACTCCCAACCCCCCAGCTGTGAGCCCCCTGAAGTGGGACCACCTTACTCCTCTGGCACTCTATCTAAAATCTAGTAGGGTGGCCAGAGCATGAGAGGAGATCTGGAGGCTGGCTGGAGCAGACCTGGCGCTGAGCGTTGGGGCCGTCAACTGGACTCACAATCGCTTTCCCGGGTGCCAGGGCTTTTCCTTGTTTCTGGCTCCCCCCTCCGAGACGCAGACATGCAGTGCCATCCAGCACGTGACATACGCCCCGCTCATGCCAGCAGGACAACAGCCGACATCTTCCCAGTCTCGAGTTCCCAACTGCAGTGCACCCAGTCTCCACTGGGTGCCACTATCATCACAGAACCAGGTCCCCCCCCTCCTGTCCAGGAGAGGAGAGCAGTCCATCAGACACTCAATCCTCTCCTACCTGTCTGACCCCTGGCTCCCTGAGCTTGCTTCCAAACCCGGGTCACCAGTGTAGCGTGCTAAGGCTGATGCCTCAAGCCTCAGTGCCACTGGGCCGACCTGAGTTGGATGTTAAACAGTAAAAAAATGTACACTGACACAGATAGTAGATGCAATTAAACTTCATTTAACTTTATTAGACAATGTAATCAAATACTCAAGTAAGAAGCCATTGCTAAATCAGCAGTGAAGTCATTAGTCAGCATTATTGCATTTTTGCTTAAGTTTATTTAGTATGGTACTGGGTTAGTGACAGCTTCGGTCAAGTCATTCAGCACCAGTTACAATAATTGAGTCTTCCCTCTGTATGAGATCCTTGTGGAAGCTCACTATTTATTGTGATTGTACTGTTTACTCTCTTTAAAATAGCTGGACCTGCTGGCCATCTCACGTGTTACAAATGAAGGGTTCTTAGTGCTGACTGTTAAGGTTCAGGTTCGGTTTGGGTTCATATATTTTTTGTTTAATTTTAGGTTCTGGTTCGGCTAGGCAGAAATTCAGGAAGTTTGGGTTTGTTTCTGGGCAGCTCACCCTATCTAAACCCTTCCCTCCCCTCCCTTCCCTTCCCCTCTCCTCTGTTTCCCCTTGCCACTCCTTTTCACTCCCTTGTGATCTTCTCTTCCTGACAGGGACCACTACCCCCTTTTTTTGGGAAAAAAAAATAGGGTTAGGGAACATTACCCCATTTTGGGGTTTCTATCCCACCAAAAAAAGAAAAAGGAAAAGAATGTTTTACTGAGGGAGTGTTTTTCCCTCCCTCCCTCCTTCTGTTCTCTTCCCCTCCTTTTAGCCTTTTCCCTAGGCTGTTGCTACTTGTATCTCGACTCTTGCAGCTGCTACTTTCCAGCCCTCAAAGGATAGACACAGCCTGTCTAGCCTCCTCTTAGCCACTGCCAAGGACAGTCAATTCTCTTGGGTCCCAGAAGCTTTGTCTAGGAGGGCAGGACATACCAAGCTGTTGTTTTTTCCATTTCTTTCACTCTTCTTTTCCCATGGGAGTGGCAAGGGGTTTACCTGTTTTCATTCTATCTTCCTCCCCCCCCCTCCCATTTTGTACTGTTGTACAAGCTCCTTTTTCTGATTTCTTTTCCAACAGGAGATTCCTTTGGTCTCTCCTGCGTAACCAGAACCACTTCCCATGGCTGCTGCCTTGTCCAACTTTACTGTCCAGGTAGTCTTTAGGCTCTGATTCCCCTTTACCTGTTACTTATAGGCCCATTTTTAGCATCTTTCTCTAAGTTGGTAGTCAGGATCTTCCCGGACATAAAGTCTCCACCACTCATTCACACTGATGGGATTTCGCCAGAGGCACTAGGACCCAGTGGGAGCCAAACTTTTTCATGAGGGCCGGCACTGAGATGGAGTCGTGAGGAAGTGGCACTGTGAGCCAGGCTCATGCGGTATAGACTATCTCAGCATCAACCCTCCAACCACCTCAGTTCCTTTTTCCAGCCGTGGAGTGGGCTTCAGTGATGATGTCTCTCACCCGCTGGGAGTCAAACTTCAAACTAGTAGCTTAGTTTTCAGTTTTATTATTTTGTATTTTATCACAAAACGTATCGATTATATTTTAATAAATTTCTTACTTGTATAAAAAAGAAGTCTTCTCCATTGTGAAGTCGACCATGATGGGGCAGGTATTGGAAGGGAGACTTGATGTAAGCTATTCAGTCAGCCAGGCGGGTCTCGTTCACCGCCCTCTCCGGAGGGAGGGGTCTGACAACGAATGGTCCAGTGCTTGGGGGATGGGTGGCCCCCTCAAAAGCATATAAAGAAATGATCCCATTTACGGCACCATTCGACCTCGAGTTCTTCTTCGGCCCACTGGTTGAAGAAGAAACGACATCGCTTGAGGTCACCCTCTGGTACGTCTGCACGTAGACAGTCAGTTGTTAGGGTCAGGAGCCAGTCTCCACTTCTTTCGGAGTAGCCAGTTTCTGTCTCTGGTAGCTGGCCTCTTTGACACCAGAGTTCCTCTCCGCCTATTGGAGGGGCTTCCGATGAGCAGTTTCACCATTGGGCCGCTCTTATGGAGCAGTGGGCTCGGAGGTTGTCCCGACTGCCCGAACCAGCCAGTCCATTGTTGGGGCTTTTGGGCCTGTTGGTTTCAGATCAGCAGGCAGGGCGGTTAGGATTTTCTTCTTTGGTGCCGTCGACTCCGTGCTCCGGTGTCTATCCCCCTCACATGGCTGCAGCACAGGGGTCCACATTAATGCCTTTATCTCCTGCCATCTTTCATTCTTTATCTTCAAATCACAGTTCTCAGACTTCTGTGACAGTGCCATCGACTGCTGTGCTGACTTCCCCGGCGCCAAGGTCCTTTTTGGCATTGCGGGTGGTGTTGTCGCCGTCTGCGATGCCGCATACCTTATTGGCACCATCCTCGACACAGGGGTTGGTGTCAGCACCATGTGCGACACCACACTATCCATCTGTGCCCTCTTCAGCACCGGCACCATGTGTGGTGTCGCACTCCCTGTCAGCGCCATGTGCGATGCCATTTTCTGTGTTTGTGCCGTCTCTGTACTCGGCGCCGTTCTCTTCGACGGTACCGAGGATGTGTATGGTGGCGTCTAGTTTTCAGAGGTTTTCGCCTCTGATTCTTTCTCCTTCTCTTCTTCCTCCTTGTTTTTATTCCGTTCCTGTCTATACAGTCCCCCCTAGACTGTCAGGAGATGATTTTGAGCCCAATCTTTATCTTCAGCTGGGTGATGATGTTGATGCCAGTTGTGCCCTGGGGGCAGGGAGCAATCCTCCTGCAGAGCCTGTTGTTGAAGACCTTTCCTTTAAGTCTCTGCTCAAGAATTTAAATTCTACTCTTTCTTTCCAGACCACGGAAATCAATCCTGGGAAGCTTCTGTGTCTCCAATATGTACATGTTCTAGAAATCCCTATGGATTTAACCCCTCCGGTACAGCCCTCTCTCAAGACTCTTTCCCAAATGGTGTGGAAGAATCGGGCTCTTATGCCTTCTGTGGCCAAGTTCATAGATAGGAAATATGCCCTTCCCAAGAATCTCCCCATCTAGCCAGCTCATCGGTGCAGCGGTTGGATTTCTGCTTGCGACCCCAGCGACCCGGGTTCAGGAATGGACCCGGGTCACTGGAGGGCCAGGAGGGAGAAGAATAGAGCGTCGCCAAGTGTCCCACGGACTGCTCTCCTTCTCCAGAGGGAGGGTGAGGAAAGTGCCCTGTGCTAGATGGACCCCTGGCGGAGGCTGGGAGTCATGCAGCCACCGGCGCTCGCATGTACTGGAGGTGGGGCGGACGCTGGATGTCATTGCATGTTCCCGCCTCTCGGAGGAAAACTGAAAAGGAAGGGATGGGTCCTCCATCTAAATGAAGCCCCTCCCCGGCTTCAATTAGCCACTGTTCCCAGCAGTACTCCCAACTAGATATTGGTTCCGCGACACTGGAATTAGGGGAACCAGTGCCAGGACCCCACCTTCCAGGGGGCAAGCCGGGGGTGACCCAGAGACAAGCAGGCATTTGATGGTTGGTAGAAGCCCGGGGGCTGTGACTAGGACAGATCACCAATGGAGGACCTGCCAGGAAAAGAATAAAAAAAAAAAGAAAATCACCCCATCTTGGCCTCACAAGCCTTTGCTGATGCCATAGTGGTCCTGTCAGAGAATGATAAGGCTGTCCTCCCTCTGGAATCTACAGCCCATCCGATAAACAAAGAATCTCACAAGATAGACACCTTGGGTAAGAGAGTCTTTGCTGCCTCAACCCTGGGCATGCGCATTGTCAGCTACCAGGGCTATTTTTCTCATTACGAGTATGTTCTTTGGCATTCACTCAAAGCAACAGTAGAAGCTCTGCCCGAGTCGAAGGTTAACTCAGAGCTACTACAGACCATAACTAGAAGTATTGAGTCCAATAATCAACAGATTAAAGCTGCAATGGATGCTTTCGATACTGCTTCCACGGTGGCTGCTGGCATTTGTACCCATCGCCATTCCTGGCTGCATACTTCGGGCTTTATGAATGATGCCCAACAGAAAGTCATGGCCTTACCTTTTGATGGTATGTTTCTGTTTAGGCCTCAGGTGGAACAAGCACTAGAGGCCACACCGAAGACTAGGTCTGCCATTAAGACAGCTAGACCTCTGCCCACTCCCTCTTGAGGAGGTGGCAACAAGCGTCAGTTTCACAACAGTCAGTCCTTTCATGGCAAAGGCAGAGGAGGCTTTAGCAACCAATCCCCCAATGCGAAAAAAGCAAATAGAAGGGCAGGCCCAAAAGCCCCAGTGCCACCTTCTGAGTTTCTTGCCCAGGTCCCACCTCAGCTGCCCGAGGGGGACTCTCCCTCGACAATGGGAGGACATCTGACTCAGTTCTATGACCAGTGGAAATCTGTAACATCAGACAAATGGGTCCTCAGGATAATCCGCGAGGGGTGCTCTCTCAATCTGTCAGAAACCCCTCTGGATCATGCTCCCAAGCGACATCCCAGGCTGTCTGTGGCACAGTCAGACCTTCTTGCTTCCGAGGTACAAGGCCTTCTGAACAACAGGGCAGTAGACGTAGTTCCACTGGATCAACAAAACACAGGTTTCTACTCCCATTACTTTCTGGTTCCAAAGAAAACTGGTGGCATGCGCCCAATTCTGGATCTCAGAAAGTTAAACAAATTGCTGCAAAAGGAAAAGTTTGAGGTGATGTCACTCAGTATCCTGCTACCTTTGATTCATCAACATGATTGGCTAGCCTCCCTGGACATGCAGGACACCTACCAGCACATTCTCATAAACCCAAATCACCACAAACACCTAAGGTTTGTGGCATTGGGTCAACACTATCAATTCAGAGTCCTGCCCTTTGGGCTATCCTCAGCACCTAAAGTTTTTACAAAGTGCTGTGCAGTTCTCACGGTGCATCTAAGGAAAATCAGAATCCAAGTGTTCCCATATCTGGACGACTGGCTTCTAGCAAGTCCCTCCAGGCAAGAGACTCTGGGAGCCGTGGCCATGGCCTCAGACTTCCTCATGTCCATGGGAGTCCTGCTGGACCTCAAAAAGTCACAGTTACAGCCCTCCCAGGAGCTTCTTTTCATAGGAACCCTTCTGGACACTTCCTGTGCAAAAGCTTTTCTTCCAGAGGACAGAAGGAGTGATATCTTACAGATGGTCTGCTTCATCAGAGAACACAGCTCAGTGTGCGTTCTCTTGATGCAATGGATGCTGGGTCTCATGACATCCTCGGTATTCACTGTACCTTTGATTTGTCTCCACATGAGAACCTCTCAGTGGATGCTCAGTACTCGGTGGTCCCCAACCAATCACCCTCAGTCCTTTCTCATCAAGGTGACAGAACCTCTGAAGAGGTCACTCACCTGGTGGTCTCAGGAAGACAACCTTCTGCAAGGATATCCCTTTACCCTTCTGGATCATCAGATCTCCATTACCACAGATGCATCCCTGATGAGTTGGGGAGCTCACTGCCAGGATCTCCACATCCACGGTACGTGGACTCAAGACGAGTCTCAACTTCACATAAACTTCCTGGAATTAAGAGCCATCCTCTATGCAGTCCGAGCTTTGAAGGACATACTCTGTCCCAAGAACATTCTCCTTCAAATGAACAACAAGGCAGTGATGTATTACATCAAAAAACAGGGGGGTGCACACTCTTACCCATTATGCAGGGAAGCAATAGGAGTGTGGGAATGGTGCCTGGAGCACATTGCTCTGATTCAGGCGGTTTACCTGCCAGGTGTACAAAATGAGCTGGCAGACCGTCTCAGCAGAATGGAGACAGGTTCTCACGAGTGGTCTCTTGACTTAACCATCATTCAGTCATTCTTCGAAGAGTGGGGAACTCCAGACCTGGACCTTTTTGCGTCCCCACTCAATGCAAAACTGCCTCTCTTCTTCTTCGGAAATCCAGGACATGGCGTTTTTTGTCAGGATGCATTCAGGTTGCAGTGGACAAAACGCTTTCTATACGCATTTCCTCCTCTTCCCCTAATTCAGAGCGTACTGCTCAAACTGGAGGCACAGGGGGGCAGAATGATTCTCATTGCCCTGTTCTGGCCTCATCAGATCTGGTTTCCCCTAATCAACAGACTATCGGAAACCTCTCCAAAACTGCTTCCCCTCTGACCCAGGGCCCTGTAGTCCATCCTAATCTGAGGTCCCTCCACCGCCACGCTTGGCTCCTGAGGAGATAGAGGTGAATAGGTATAATGTTTCTCATAGGGTTTCGGATATTCTTTTGGCTGCACGCAAGCCAGCCACCAGAAAAACCTACATAGCTAAATGGAAGTGTTTCTCTATCCGGTGTGCAAAATCCTCTTGGAATCCTTTTTCCTGCCCACTGAATACAGTCTTGGAGTATCTCTTAGACCTCTCAAACATAGGTCTGCAATACTCCACAGTCATAGTTCATCTTTGTGCAATTTTGGCATATCATGAGCCAGTACTCTCCATGTCGCTGGCTCAGCTGCCTGTAGTTAAGAGGTTTCTTAAAGGGATTCTGCATACCAAACCTCCTATTAGACATCCAGTTGCAGCCTGGGATATTAACCTTGTGCTAGACATGCTCACTCATAAATCTGTCGAGCCTCTAGCTAATTGCAATTTGAAATTCCTCACTTGGAAGACGGCCTTCCTGGTAGCCGTTACTTCTACTCGTAGGGTATCTGAAATACACGCCTTGGTCACAGACCCCCCTGTATACTGTATTTCACAGTGACAAAGTAGTTCTTAGGACTCATCCTAAGTTCCTGCCTAAGGTGGTCTCAGAATTCCATCTGAATCAACCTTTAGTCCTTCCTACCTACTTTGCAAACTTCCAGAATGAAGGAGAGTGTACTCTTCATTCCCTAGATGTAAAAAGAGCCTTGCAGTTCTATCTGGATAGAACAAAGGAAATTCACTCGGCTCAACAACTGTTTGTTTCATTCAGCATGACCTGACTGGGTCAACCTGTTGCTATCGGGTGCATTTCAGTGTGGCTGGTGGCATGCCTTCGCCATTGCTTTTCCATGGCACAGGTCAAGCTGGAAGGCAGAGTGTACGTTCACTCTACCAGAACAGTCGCGGCATCTCTGGCGGAAATTCGTAATTTCCCCATTGCAGATATTTACAATGCGGCTATCTGGAGCTCCATGCGTACTTTTGTTAAGCACTATGCCTTGGATGTCCATGCCAGACAACATCAGTCATTTGGCAGGACAATCCTTAACGGACTTCTGTCCTAAAATATGAGCTCCTCTCTCTCCTGCCACCCGTCTTGGGGGATTATTTAACTTGGTATTTCCCCATCAGTGTGAATGAGTTGTGGAGACTTTATGTCTGGGAAGATATGGAAATTACGTACCTACCATAATTCTTGATCTTCTTGGACGAAGTCTCCACCACTCATTCACATGCCCACCCACCATCCCCCGAGCTCACTTCTCTGTTTCTGGTCTTCACTCCCTCAATGGTTGGACTGTGAAGACTTTGTTTTTGACCCTTCTTACATGGATAATTTGGACCATCTTATGTCTGATTTTTAGGTTAGTCCTCTAGGTTAGTTACGCTGCACCTCCTCGGAAAAAAGTTACTGAAGCGGTTGGAGGGTTGACGCCGAGATAGTCTATACCGTACGAGCCTGGCTCACGGTACCGCTTCCTCGTGACTCCATCTTGGTGCCAGCTTCATGAAAAAGTTTGGCTCCCGCTGGGTCATAGAGCCTCCAGCAAACTCCCATCAGTGTGAATGAGTGGTGAAGACTTTGTCCAAGATCAAGAATTACGATAGTTACGTAATTTCCATTTCTATTGCTTTTATGATTTCATATCCTATATCCTTTTCCTATTCCTTTGGGCTAGTTTTTCCTAGTTGCTCTCTTTTTTCTCTCCCACTTATTTCTGTCCTGACAAACAGAGCCAAGGAGGGTAGGGGGACAGCATCAGTTGCTGGCCAATCCATGAGCGCCATGTCACCATGTCAGCATCATGGATGGTGTCTCCACCGTCAGCCCCCTAGGCTGTAGGCTGCAGAAAGACTTTGCCCATGTACAGTCCTAGTGTGTCCAGTACAACCCCCTAGTGCTTCTGATACAGACCCATTAGTGGTAATAAATAGTGAAGATATTCTGGAAGATCAAGAATTATGGTGAGTACATAGTTTTCATTTTTGAATACTTTAATCTCTCTGACTTTTTTTTTTTCAATCACATTATATCCCTTGATCTTCCAAGAATCAGTCTTCACCATTCATCACTGGTGGGTCTGTGGCACAGGCACCAGGACTCCGCGCGTGCGTATGGCTTTAAGATTTTTGGAGTGGTGGAGCTGATGTCGGGGGCAGCACCGCCTATGAGGCAGACATATGATGTGGTGCTCATGGAGTGACCAGTAACCGACACTGGCTCCCCCCTCCTCAGCTCTGCTTTTCCCACCATAGAGGTTGCATCCACATGGGAGTATTCTGCACAGCTGCATCACAGTTCTGCCCACCACCTTTTCCTGGATGTTGTACCTCAGTTTGATGCTGCATTCAACACTGAATCCTTCAAACAACATGAAGTCTTGCTGTATTCTGATATATATGCAGTTAGCCCCAGCACTTGAACTGCCCTGGAGAGTAAAGGGTTAACTCTATGCAAAGGCATGGAACGTTGAGCTTGAGCTCAAGCTCGGTTTTCAAACCTCTGTCTGTGGTATTCTGAAGTGTAACCATCAGATTTCTTACTCCGCCTAACTGTGAAGTCGCTCCGGAGATCTCTCCTGCACTTCGGTTCGGTAAATGTTCGAATCGGTAGATTCTGTCAACCCGTTTGGTAGAAAATCGGTATCCTTGCCTCTGTCTCGGTACCAGTAAGTGGTAGTATAGGTAGTGGTAGTTTTCAGAAAGAAATTGCTTTTATTTTTGGTTCTTTGCCGGTCGGTCCGGTTTGGAACCGAAACCTATTCTGTTATTTCTGTATACTTTGTATTTGTGTGGTTTTACCGGTACTTATTGGTTCCTAAAAAAATCAGACTTTTAGGATTTTTTTAACCGACCCGTGACACGGTTGGAACCGATAAGTTACAGTCTCCTGGCTTAACTGTTGTTTTTGGGTGAATTTATTTTGTAAGGCATGTCCGAGAAACCCAAAAAGAAAACCGGACCCACTGGGCTTCAGCACTGTACCGAGTATAAGGAGGCCTTTGTTAAGGCTGACCCTCACCTCGTATGTGTGTATTGTCTGGGGTTCGACCACCTCAAGGAAGACTGCCAAATATGTAAGAACTTTACCAAAACAACTCTGGAAAAACGTTTGAGTAGGCTAAGGGAGAGGGAGGCCGAGAAGTCCACGGACCTGGATGGCCAGCCCGGTTCGGTTGTGGCCAAACCTGAGAAGGTGCCCACTGACCTGGGCGATACCTCTTCGGGCAAACAGAGAGCCGATTCTGTGGAATCAGTTCCGAGTAAAAGAAAAAGAAAATCAGCTGGTTCGGATTCGGCTTCCCATGGTCCGACCGCTGATAAAATAGCGAAAGCGATTTCAATTGTACAGTCGCTTTGCCCGGTTCCGACCGAACCTGTCTCAGTTCAGAGCCGATCGGTTCAGTCGGAGGTACTTGCTTCAGAATTGGATCCTGAGGCATACTATGAGGGCAATTGGGAAGAGTATGAAGATTAGGAAGAGGAACAATGTGAAGGCCTAAATGAGCCAGTAGAGCCTGACATCTCCCCAGACAGGCTTTCTCAGGTTTCTCCTCCCAGGCTTTCTGAATCCCCTTCCCATTTCTTGTTTTACAAGAAAGTGGCTGAGACTCTTCAGCTTCCTATGGAAGAGGCTGAACAGGATCAGGAAGAACTTGACTATCTGGAAATGATGGATGTCCCAGAGTCTAAGAGGGTGTCTATCCCTTTACACAAATCCTTGGGGAAACAGACACAGAAAATTCAACAATTTCCTACTTCCATTCCTCCTGTGGAAAAAAGAATGGACAGGAGGTATGCTCTGTCAGGTCCTGGGATGGAATTCCTTCCATCTCATAGCAGCCATGTTGGGGTAGTGCAAGCTGCAGCCTGTGACAAGGCTAATATTCCTTTGGCATCTCACCCCCAGATAAGGATTCCAGGAAAGTTGATGCCATGGCAAAAAAGCAGCACTTGGCATCATCTTTGGGAGTCAGGCAATCTAATTACATGGCATACACTGCCAGGTACCAGAAATCCATGTGGGATATGGTTCTGGAACTGGCTAAGGGTGCCCCTCCCCAGCTGGCCAAAGAGTTCGAGCAGGTGGCTGCAAATGATATAGAGGCATCTAAGGTGCAATTCCACACTGCTGTTGATTCCAATGATGTTCATTCCAGGGTCATGGCTACAGCTATCTCTATGGGGAGATTTGCTTGGATTAGATGTACCAACCTCTCTCAGGATACCCAGGCTAAGACCATGGACTTTTCTGTAATGGGTAATTCTCTGTTTGGGGAACAAACAGAAAATTACATGAAGAAAATGGATGAGTACAGGACCACCTATAGGAGTGCTGCAGCCAAAGAGAAGCAGACCACTCCTCAGAGGCAGCAGTTTAGGGGCAGGGGCAGGCCTTTTTCAGGCCTTTTTACCAGGCTCAGGCCGCCTCCACTTCTTTCCAGCAGAGGGGGTTCTTTAGGGGAAGAGGTGGAATGTGGAGTGACCAGGACACTATCAGCTACTCAGTCTAAGCCCCCTGCCAAGCAGACACCCTGAGGTGTCAGTCAGGGTCACCTCCTTAATCCCAGTAGGGGGCAGGCTTGCTCACTACTCCCAGGCCTGGGAGTCTATTGCTTCAGACAAATGGGTCCTGGAAGTAGTGAGCCAAGGACTTACTCTCAGTTTCAAAAGGTTCCCAAAAATGAGAGCAAAGTCTTTCAGTCCTCCCTCTCCCTTGGAGACAAAGGCCCCAGAGGCAGAAGTCTCCTCTCTTCTGCTTCTGCAAGCAGTAGAGAAGGTACCTCTTTGTCACAGGGGAAAAGGACTGTATTCAAGATATTTCTTTACCACCAAAAAGACAGGGAAGTGACGACCCATATTGGATTTAAAGTACCTGAACAAGCATTTGACAAAACCAAAGTTCAAAATGGTGACTCTGGGAGTAATTCTTCCCTCTCCAAGACCAGGAGACTGGCTAGCTTCCCAGGATCTCAAAGATGCCTACTTCCACATTCCTATCAGACAATCCCACAGAAAAGTATCTCAGGTTCGAGTTGCCCTCAGGCCATTACCAATTCAGGGCCATGTCCTTCGGCCTAACATCTGCTCCAAGGGTGTTCACCAAGTGTCTTGCAGTGGTGGTGGCATTCCTCAGGAGGCAGGGTATCCTTCTGTTCCCATATCTGGATGACTGGTTTCTAGTAGGCCATTCCTCAGACCAAGTCAAGTCAGCTTTATAAGTCACACAAAGACTTCTAGAATCCTTGGGCTTTGTTATGAACTTAGAGAAGTCTGTTCTAGAGCCAGCCCAGCTTCTCACCTTCATAGGAGTGGAAATAGATACAGTTCAAACAAGAGCATTTCTTCCCCTCTCAAGGGTTCAGTCTCTGGTCACTCTGGCCTCCTCTTTTCATCCTCTGGATGTCTCGTCCAGCCAGACACTTTCTACAGCTGCTGGGACACATGGCAGCTTCCACAGCAGTGGTTCAGGGAGCAAGATTTCAAATGAGAGATATTCAGTTTCATCTCAGATCTTTCTGGTCTCAAAAAAAGGACCCCCTCTCCAAACTGGTTCCAGTCTCCAAAACCTTGGTCCAGGCCCTTCAGTGGCGGTTGGACGAGGACAGTCTTCAACAAGGGGTTCCCTTTATCAGTCAGGTCCCTTCTGTGGTTCTCACCACAGACACCTCTCTCCAAGGGTGGGGGGCCCACCTAGATCATCTCACAGCTCAGGGAACTTGGTCACACCAGGAGTCCCTTCTGCACATAAACCTTCTCGAATTAAGAGCTGCCTCTCTGGCACTTCAGACATTCTCAGCAGTTGTCCAAGGGAAAGTGGTACAGATAAGAACAGACAATACCACAACCATGTGGTACATTAACAAACAAGGAGGCACTCGGTCCTTGGCTTTGTGTGCAGAGGCCATGAAAATTTGGTCTCTAGCTTATTCCCTTCAGGTTTCCCTGATGGCTGTGCACCTTCCAGGGAAGGACAACATTCTAGCAGATGCTCTCAGCAGGATTTCTCAGGGTCACCACGAATGGACCCTGAGCCCTGTCATTCTTCAAGTCATTTTCAGGAGATGGGGCACCCCAGAGATAGATCTCTTTGCAGCCCCAGACAATCATCAACTCCTTCTGTATTGCTGCAGACCACCCCTTCTGGGTTCTGTTCCCCAGGATGCTCTCCTACTAAATTGGACAAATAGGTTTCTGTATGCCTTTTCCTCTGATATTCAGGGTCCTGATAGGTCCCAGCCTTGCAAGGTGATTCTGGTGGCTTCAGACTGGGCCAGACAGCCTTGGTATCCTCTGCTGTTGTCACTGTCCGTAACACTGCCCTTGTGTCTTCCCAGGCAGTACAATCTCCTCACCTGCTCTCAGGGGAAGATTCTGTACCCCAACCTTCAGACTCTCAGGCTCAAAGCCTGGCTCTTGAAGAGCTAGAATATGCAAGTTTGCATCTGTCCCAATCAGTCTTGGATATTTTAAAAGTTAGCAGGAAACCTGCTACTAGGAAGACTTACAACTCCAAATGTAAACAATTTGGTTGTTGGTGTTCCAGTAGGCATATTAAGCCAGAGCTGGCTGACATTGCCATTGTTTTGGACTATTTGGTACATCTTAACAGTTTAGGCCTTCGGCTTACTACTCAAAGTACACTTGGCAGCTGTGTCTACTTTTCTTTCTGTTGGTAAGGCCTCTTCCCTAGCTTCTCATCCAATTTTCAAGAAATACTTCAAAGGCTTGGTCCATGTCAATCCTCCCTTTTGGGAGCCTACTCTTTCTTGGGATCTGAACATCTATATTGCACAGCTTATGCAGCCCCCTTTTGAACCTTTATCTTCAGCTGAGCTGAAATACTTGACTTGGAAATCTGTATTTCTGGTAGCCATTACCTCAGCTAGGAGGATCAGTGAACTACAGGCCTTATCAGTGGAACCTGATTTCATTTCTTTTCATAGGGATCAGGTGGTCCTTTGCACCAATAGAAAATTCCTTCCCAAGGTGGTGTCAGACTTTCATCTGAACCAGTCTATGTCTCTGCCTGTCTTTTTCACTGATCATTCTTCCTCTGGAGAAAGGAGGTTACACAGTCTGACCGTGAAAAGGGTGCTCAGTTACTATATTGAGCATACTAATGCCCATAGGAAGGATTGTTCTCAATTGTTTCTCACTTATAGTGAGATGGGAAAGGGCAAGCTTGCTACCAAAAGGTCTATTGCCAGGTGAATTGTCTCTTGTATTCAACTCTGCTACTCCAAACTTGGGAAAGAGCCTCCCTCAAGCCTGAGGGCTCATTCTACCAGAGGTACAGCTGCTTCGATTGCAGCAGCTAGAGATATACCTTTAGTGGATATATGTAAAGCAGCTACCTGGAAATCTGTTCACACCTTCACCAAGCATTACTCTTTGGACATTCTGTCATGAAGTGATGCTAGGTTTTGCCACAGCTGTGCTGCAGAGCCTGCTCCCAAAATAGGTTCTGTAACTCCCTCCTCCAAGGGGGTACTGCTTGGTAGTCTGCATATAGTCATAATACAGCAAGACTTCATTGTTGTTTGAAGAAAAAATTACTCACCATAGTAATGTTTCTTCTAATGGAGTCTTGCTATATTCTGACCTCCCTCCCTGCCTCCCCTCCTGGAACCTAGTAGTTTTGGGATGTGGTGGGGCAGGCACAGTGCTGTACCCCAGAGGTGTAATGTCATGCCCCCATCTCTTAGGGGGTTTCTCTTTGTTTGTTACTAAGCATTTTGGTAAACCACTACCTGTTGTGTTGTGTTCTTTTTGGGTGTTCTCGACTTGAGTCTTCTGACCCTAAAGCTTTGTTTTGCCATTTGGCACAAAATTTGGAAACAATTTCTTCCTTTGAGTTAGTTAGTTTAGTGCTCATAAGAATCTGATGGTTACACTTCAGAGTACCACAGACAGAGGTTTGAAAACCGAGCTCTAGCTCAACGTTCTATGCCTTTGCATAGAGTTAACCCTTTACTCTCCAGGGCAGTTCACGTGCTGGGGCTAACTGCATATAGTCAGAATACAGCAAGACTCCATTAGAAGAAATAACATTACTACGGTGAGTAATTTTTCCTTTTCCACTATCCTCTAGTATGGTGCCGAGAGCTATTTTTGTTGTTTTTTTTCTTATTTTCTGTACCACTTCAGTCATGTCTGGTCCAGGGCCTAAAAGTAATCCAGTAAATCTAAGGGAACAGAGCTTCTGCCTATGCATCGGTGCCCTTGTGGGAAGCATATTGCCATTCACAACCACCATGATCATTGCTTCATCTGCTTGGGTCAAGTCCATGACATGGATTGTTGTGACAACTGCTTCTTGATGGACCTCTGTACTCTCAAGCTTCAGGCTATGAGTCTACTGCCCCTTTGGGAGCTCTGACATCCCCAGTGGTGGCAGCGCAGCTATATGCTGGGCCTTCACCGGTGGGTCCCTTGGTGGCATGGCATGACTTGGCACTGCCTCGGCTCTTGGCACTGAGGCTGGTACTGGTGAGCGGGGTGGTGCCGACCATGCAGCTAGGTCCCCTCCTGCTGCCATTCGTGGCACCAGAAGAGGAAGGGTCCTGGGCATTGTACAGCTGGAGTTCTCCCAGATCTTGTCCTCTGACCCAGAGAACATTGATCACGAAGATTCCAACTGGCTTCTTGACTCTGGTAAGCCAGTGGACTCTTCTGGGTCTGGTGCTAGGCCTTTGGCATCGGTGGAGCCTTGGAGTCCCCTTCCTGGTGCCGGCTGTGGCGCTGCCTCTCCTGCAACCCAGGATGCTGCTTCTGGTATCAATTCTGGCATTGGTGGGGAGGGTGGCACCAGGTCTGGCATTGGGTTAGGGTCCAGTGCCACCTCTGGTGTTGGGTCAAGTTCTGGTACTGCCCACGGCACCAACTCTGACTCCGGTGTTGCAGTGGGTACTGGTGCTGTCCACAGTGCGGGCTCCCCCTCTCCTCCTGTGTTTAGTTCTGTGACTGTTGTTAGGCCTTCTCCAAGTGGCAGAGCCCTTTTAGGTGAGGCAGAGGTCGGGAGGTCTAGGTCAGCGCCACGCTCAACATCCAGAGTGGGGGGGTCTCTGGAAGGAGTCATAACGTCAACTTGGGCCTTCTGTACCCCCAAAAACCTTTAGTGTCTGCATTAGGTGGGGAAAGGAGCTGCCCTGCAGGACCTGTATGGCGCTGACCTCCCCACCTGGGGGCTTCTCCCCAAAGGCACCACCCCGATCGCCCCTCTATGGTTCGGCATTCCATGGTGGGTGAGTTGCACAGCCCCTTCCCTTGGGAGAGAGTCCCCTGTCCACTCCCGCAGCCCTGGCAAAGGACCTGACCTGGTCCACCATGACCCTCCTCCTCCTCCACCCCTTCTTCTAGGTTTCTCTGGCTCTACAGGGCCCATGACCTGGGAACAGTTCAGGGCCAGAGAAAGTGCTTTTTCTATTTACCTGAGGGCAGTGGATGAGGCCGTCTTCTGGCCTGCAACCCCAGCAGCACCTCCCCCTGAGTCCAGCTCTTCTTCATTATCGTGTTCCTCCACTGAGGAAGAGGATACTTCTGTCCACTTCACTTCCAATGCTGATTACACCAATTATCAGCACTTCCTTTCAGGGATGATGGAGGAGCTGCACATCTCCAACTTTGCTGGATGCAGTCCTGCTCAAACGATGCTGTCCTTCCTTGGGAAGTACAGTTCTGAAACTA
Organism: Neoceratodus forsteri; assembly: GCA_016271365.2. Classification (NCBI taxonomy): domain Eukaryota; kingdom Metazoa; phylum Chordata; order Ceratodontiformes; family Ceratodontidae; genus Neoceratodus; species Neoceratodus forsteri. Next base: position 1,348,662,481 of record CM057456.1, on the reverse strand, counting down.
CTGTCACACCTTTGTGGCACCAGTCATTTATGGAGGTGTTGCAGAATGTCTGACTCCATCCCTCTGACCCCTCTCCAGCTCCAAGGGACTGCCAGTGCAGGTATTGCGTACCCCAGGTGTCTCTAGGAGCAATGCCTCACCCCACTTCTGGGGTGCAGCTCCTGGGCATCCTCACCCACGGCATGACCATCCCCCTGAGTCAGACTTGGCTGTGGTTGACCACTGGGGTAGAAGAGTTTTCTTGATGGTGCATTGTTGCACACCAGGCTCTTCAGGCTAGCTATGGTAGACACCTGTGGCCGATGCTGGGATAGCTCCTAGCATTCATGCATGACTGTGACACAACCAGGCAGGCCATTCATCATTCCACACAGGTTCTGGAGCTGGTGAGACACCAGTCGAGGGCATCCTACAATGTCAGTGAAGTAGCTTCCAGATTGGTGGGAACTGCGGTCTGCATCAGGTGGATGGTGTGGCTTGGCCCATTTAAGTTGTCACCCTTGGCCTGGCATAGAGTTATCACTTCACGATTCCAGGGGGCCCAGTTCTTTTCCCTTTGGGTCAGGTGTGAGCTTCAGGTGTGCCTTCCTCATCCCAGTCCAGGGGAGTCTCCACCTGCCCCTGACCAGTCTCGTGCCTCGCCAGACCTGTGAGGGGTCCCTGCCTCTCTGTGTCTTTCCCACAGGAGGTTGAGGGAACAACCATTTCCCTCAAGGTTTGCCAACACCACCTTTCAGTGGTGGCTTGGCACTCTGACCCACCAGTGATGAATGGGGAAGATTGACTCTTTGAATATATGAAAATGACATACTCACTGTAATTCTTGATCTTCCACAGTATCTTCACCATTCATCACTGCTACCCACCCACCATCCCCTGCTATGGCCAGGCTTCTGGGCAGTGTCACCTCCCTTCTTCTGCCTTCTCCCTATTAAAAAAAAGGGGGGCTATATTTCTGAGGGGCAAACTACTGAGGGGACCTGTTCCCTTTTCTTGACCTAGTGCCCCCTTCCTTAAAAAAATATTTTTTTGTTTGGCCTCTGGCTTAGTCATTAGTTTTTGAAAGGGGGAAGACAGCTCTGCCTTGGGCAACTTCCCTGTTCTTCTTTAGCACCATTGGTGCTTCTGTGAAGGAAAAAAAAAACAAAACGGAAAGTTTTTAGGTGTGGATATACAGATACAGTGTAGCCTCACTTATTCAAACCCCAATTTTCTGAAACTCTCACTTACCAGAAACTGAGTCTTGCCCCCCCGCATGTAACAGGCATTTCTTAACAGTTTAACAGCATAACAGCTACAGCGTGACAGCTTGATTACTCTGTGTTGTTTTCTCCCAGCTTGTTGTTGGCACCTAGTTAATGCATCAGTAATCCTCCCTACCTGAGAGTTTAGTGCTAATCCCCCCCCCACCCCCGCCAATTGCTGCAGGCACTGTTGTTACTCAGCAGTTTAGTGGATCAGTTTGTAATGAAATGTTAAATTCGGCTGACTTTTAAGTGTTGCCCATAACAAAGCCAATTGAAAGCTTTTCTACCACCCTGGAGAAGACATTGCTTGAGTGATATCACTCAGTCTCAGGGTTTTTTTTTTATCTGGGAGAGTTACAGTAATTTAAAAGGCATCCCCTCTACTCTTCTACTCCCCAGGCTGACGCGGCAGAAAACAGTGCACCAGAAAGCAGGCGGCAGTAAAATATAATGAGTCTCATCATGATTCTGTGCAAATGTAGCAGCTAGCATGATGCCATCTGTCAACAATACTGTACGGTCCCAATTTAAAGCCACAAGCCGAAGCTTATGTTGCTTGAGTGGTGTCTCTCGCTTTCAGCTATTACTATCAGATTCAGAGTTACAGTCCCAGTTTAAAGTCAAAGCAGGTACGGAGAGAGGTACTGTATTTTTTTTATTTTGGGAGAGAGAATTTAATAGTCAGCCCCTTGGCTCTTCTACTCCATTACTGTACAGTACTTCAATCAGTGAGTTGAGCCACAAGCATTTCAGCATTCACAGTTGCTGCCAGGATTAAGTTGCAGTCGGCTGCAATGTTAAGTATAGGGCCCTCGTTTATCCGAAAAAACCCTACTTATACGAAAGTTTTTCCTGTCTACCAAGACATTCGGATAAATGGGGGTTTACTGTAGTTTTTCTATATTCATGCCTGTGTTAGAGGATCTCTCCAATCCTTCACCCCCCCCAAAAAAAGTTTTCTATTTCAGAGAGGGAGAGAGGGAGAATCACCTTTCTTACTTAGCTGGTGAGACCCTATCTGGAGTACTGCGTGCAGTTCTGGAGATCCAATTTCCTCAAAGACATAGACAGAATGGAAGCTGTCCAGAGGAGGGCAACTAAAATGGTGCAGGGTCTGCACCGGAAGATATATGAAGAGAAACTTAAGGAGCTTAATATGTATAGCCTCGAGGAAAGGAGGGAGAGGAGGGACATGATAGAAACTTTCAAGTACTTCAAGGAATCAACAAAGTCCAAGAGTAGCATCTTTCAAAAAGGGTGTGCAAGAACAAGGGCACAATTTGGCGATAGAGGTGGCGCGGTAATTTAAGAGTAGTATTATTATTTTTTCACAGAGAGGGTTGTGGATGCATGGAGCGGCCTTCCGGAGGAGGTTGTGGAGTCAAAAACAGTGGTGGAATTCAAGCATGCATGGGACAGTCATAAGGCAATTCTAGGGGGTGGGGGTAGGAAGAAGTAGGCTGCTGGTTAACTAGGATCTGCAGCTTATCCATTAGGTAGGGAAATGGGCAGACTGGGTGGGCCAAGCGGTCCTTATCTGCCGTCAAATTCTATGTTTTCTATGTTAGGCTCTATTAGCACCCCCCCCTTTCCTTAGTAGGAGGGGACCTATGTTTTTATTGTTGGCTTATCTTTTCTGTCCCCTTGAGGGACACAGCTTACCGTGACAGCTCATCTATGTAGGCAGTTAGCCTCTTAATTTGTAGTCCTTATCTTCCAGACTTTCCCTTCCCTGTGCAGCTATTATTATATTTATGACCTGTTGCACCTTCCCCTCTCCTGATTCCCTTAGGATTCTTCCACAGTCTCATTTTTAGAGATCAGAGTCCTTTAGAATCCTTGCCATACTATGCTTTGGTGAGGGCCCCTATCCCCGGCCAGTTTCCGAGTATCTTCTCCTCCTGGTTTCTCATTCACAGCAACTGGGATCTTGTTAGTGACCTGAACCCTAGCTTAGCCCTTAGACCTTTGAACTCAAAGGCTGCCTCTCCCATATTATGCCTTGGTTGTATGGGAGTCTCACCCTTAGCCTTGTACGTCCTTTTTTCTATGATGGACACTTAGATTGGGCTAATTTTTTTCCAGGGCTCATGAGTCTTCTAATTTTGCACACTCAAAGAAGTACTCCTTTCCTTGCAACCCTTTCTGGGCTGGTCCCTCAATTTCTCAGGGGTAGCTCCTTGTTTAAGTAGAATCTCAAGCAATGTCAGTCACTTTTCCAGTTGGCATGACAGCTGGCCACTTCTTCTGATACACCTCTTCCTGACCAAGGACACGTAGCCCTCATATCTATCTCTCTCACTCTTTTTCTGCTTCTTTCTCTCCTTTTCTGGCCTGCCCATTTATCCTGGTCATCACACTGACCATCCTGAGTCCCTCCACCCGGAATTTCCTCTATTCTCTGTTCTGGTCAGTTTTTATTGGGTTGTTTTGGTTTATATCCTATATCCTTTTCCCTATCCCGTGGGCTACCTTACCCCACCCTTTCCATCTTCTTACTATTTCTTCCTCTACTATAGTATACTATACTATATAATATACTATAGTAGGAGAGAGGAGGTTATACTGCCCTTGTACAGGTCACTGGTAAGGTGGCATCTAGTGTATGGAATTCAGTAGGGAAGGGACCATTGTTTAACCAGGAGTAGCACACTTAGCCGAAGCTTGTTTCCAGATGCAACCTGGGAGCACAAGGAAGTTAAATGACTTGCTCAGGATCACACAGTATGCACCTAGGCGGCTGTGGGATTCAAACCCAGGTCTCCAGATCTGCAGCTCAGAGCCTTAACCCACTGTGCTATACTGCTTTGCCCACACCTCAAAAAGGACATTAACCTGCTGGAGAAGGTCCACAGGAGGGCTACAAAGATGATAGCAGGTCAGCAGGGCAAGGCATACAAGGAGAGATTGAGGGCACTGAACATGTACTCCCTGGAAGACAGAAAAGAGAGAGGGGACATGATTGGGACCTTCAGGTACTTGAAAGGAATAAATAAGGCTGATAAGGAGAGTCTCTTTAAGCTGAGTGGCAACCATAACACGAGGGGGCACATTCTTAAGCTGGAGGGTGGGAGGTTTAGGAGGGAGGTCAGGAAGCACTTCTTCACAGAGAGGGTGGTGGACACTTGGAATGCACTGCCGAAAGAGGTCATCTCATTGAAGACAGTGGGCAGCTTTAAGAGAGGCTGGGATAGGCATAGGGGGAAGGTAAGGATCATGGGTAGAGAGGATGGGAGGAGTGGGGAGGGAGGGCAGGGACATTAGCTCAAGCTGTGGACCCTGCAATATGAGCAGACTTGATAGACCAAATCACCTTCTTCTGCTGACTTCTTTGTATGTTCATATGTACTAGGCAGACAGAACTGAGGAGAGGGGGGAGCCAGCATCAGTTACTGGCCAGTCCACGAGCACCACGTCATACATCTGCCTCATGGGCAACGCCGTCCCCAACGCTGGCTACCCCACTCCAAAAATCCTAAAGATACAGACTTCCATGGGGTCCTGGCTCCTCTGGCACAGATAAAGAACTATGGTGAGTATGTCATTTTAATGTTTTACTTTCTAGGGCTTTTTTCCAGGAATATAATTCTTTAACCAAAGCGTCTGTCTCTTTAATTTCTTTTAATTTAATTTCTTTCTCAGCTACTTCTCTGTAGTTTCTTGAATTCCTTCCTTTGCTACCTTTATTATGTTTTCTGATTCAATTATTTGTGTATCTTCCTTGGGGGCACTCTAGTGGATCGTTTACCTGACTTACAGAAGAAGTAGAAGAATCAGCATTTATATAGCACTTTTTCATATACATTGCATCCCAAAGTACTTTACAAGCAATGCTAGACTGGTAGTGAAGTGACTGAACGTGCAGTGGCAGCCATATTGCATATCAACACCCACACACAGCCTTGGACAATTACAGGAACCGTTTTTTATGAAAAGGGGAATATTGGCTAGGACACCAGGGAAATTCCCCGTCAGGGCTGCCCTTAAGCCCCCTTCTGTATGTATTTTCATTGGAGCCTCTGATTGAACACATTGTTCAAAATGCTTCTCTAACAGGAGTACATGGTTCTCGTCAGGATGAGGAGCTCTGGATTCTGGTATATGCCGATGATATTTACCTATTTGCAGAATCTAGAGATAGCATTTTAACAATGCTTTCTGAAATTGGTTTATATTCGGCTGTATCTGGGGCAAAACTACATCTTAACAAAAGTGTTGGCTTTGGCTTAGGCTTGGAAAAACTAACAGTGGTCCCTATTGATAACATATTATTGGTAACAACCCCTGCAAAAATTTTGGGATTGTACTTTTCAGGAATTGATATGGGTTCTTATAACTGGGATACAGCCCTGGCTGCATGTGAATTTAAGATGCACAGATAGAAGGGGTGGAAATTATTTAAATTAAAACGGGTTTCGATTATAAAGACATTTCTAATTCCAGGCTTATTATATACAGGGATGATTTTTCCTTTACCCATTCATATGGAGACTAAAATTTATAGCCTGTTTTTTCCATTACTGTGGGGTAGTCGGGTGAACCCCATTAAAAGAATATACACTTATTTACATAAGGATAAGGGAGGGTTGGGGATGGTCGATCCAGTGGTTTTCTTTCATGCACTTTTTTGTTCACAAAATTTTAAGTTAGCCCTTCAACTGCCAGAAGCTCTTGCAAAAAAATGGTTGCTAAATAGTTATGAAGGTTTTTTTCAGGTTTGGAAAGAAGAGTTTTCCTAACAATCTAAATATCTAATTTTCCCCACTTACTATCAGACGTACTATTCAACAACTCAGGAAGTGGCATCTGGATAAGGATACTGTTGGTAAATTGTCCTGCTCCCAGTTATATTGAAAGATAATGACAGAACATATCCTGGCTCAACCGTTTTTTAAACACTGTCTTGAATCTGACAATGTGAAAGTGCTACATCTTTTAAACACTAGACATATTTCGGAAAAAATGTGGGAAATTGTGTGGTTGAGTGTATATGGCAGACTAAACATTAGGGTGAACAACATACATAAGGCTCTGGAAGAATGATTTTGCCTCTTTCCTGACAGTGTAGCTATGATTGAAGATACTAATCATTTTTTATTATCATGTGCATATTCCAGTAATTTGTGGATTTATTTAGCTAATGCCTGGGGATTGAAGTGGTTGGCAAATTTGTCTTATGCAAGTATAGCTGTGGGTATGTATCCAGTTACCCTAGAGAATTATGGTATCAGTTCGTTACATGTGTCCTTTGCGGTTCTGAAATTTTATCTCTGGCATGCTAGATGCCAACGGGTTCTACAGCAAAAACTGGTGTTGTATGATACTTTCAGAATTCTGTGTGACAACGGTATACAGGAGATTTATGAATATGAATTACATCATAATCCCAGAGCCACAGTGTTTATGTGGTGGAAAGGATTTTCTAAATTTATTAAATTTAAATAATTTATGCTCTAGGTTATAAGATGGGAAATGGGGTTTGTATCACCTGTCACCATTGTATGTGTTTTGTAATCCTTTTATTTTTTCTTTAATTCAGTTCGGGTGGTGGGATGAGAAATGCTGTCTTTTTTTGGTTTCAGGAATTGATTGTATGTAGTTACACTGGATGTTTTGATTATGTGTTATCAATAAAATATTCCCCTACTCATCAGTAGGGGAACCCCTTGACCCACTGGCAAAGATGGCCACCGTGCTGGAGGCAGAGGAAAGGATGAACACTGTAGAGACAGGGGAGCAGACTTCTTCCCCTGGCCTTATTAACCAAGAGGCCACCGAAAATGCTGTTCCGAATCAAGAATTTCATGATGAGGATATGGGATAGGATATTTTTATGACCACAGAAGATTCCGGTGTGACTACTAGTACCATTTGTAAAGTAACCTGTCAACCTGATTTGTCCTTGGTCAGTGAAGCAGAATGTTTGCAGCTCCTATTGCTTCAAGAAGAATGCTTATACCTGCAGAAAAAGAAAGAGTTGCAAGATAAACTTTTTGCAGAACAAAGAAGCTTTGCTGACAGCGCGTCAAGTTTTCCTGCTGATTTTGACAATCAGCTGCTTGATGACAAAGTGACTACAGCTGAGTCCTCTGCAGTACAGCCTGGGTCTGTGAGTAGCAGCGCTCCGACTTCGGGGAGTTTACAGATAGCGGCTGGCAGGGATAACGCCATTTTAACCATGTGCCCAGAGCCACTCAGACTTCCCCAAAGAGAACCGCAAGTTGTGACAAACCGGCGTCGGCTTGGACCTTTTCATCAGAATGCTAAAGGACTACCGAACAAAGTGGTGACTGACTCAGCTTGAGGAATTTCAGAGGTACTTTCTAATCTTTCTAAAAAGCCTGAGAACTTGCAACCTGTGGTTTCCCAAATTAATGAAGCTACAGAGAATGCCAAAACAAACAGTTCAGAAAAGGGCTTGATCACTTAAACTGACAAATGGTCCCCACAGCATGCTTTAGAGGGAGCTGGATGGATCTGAACAAAAGAAGGGCAGTGGATACCTGACCACAATGATCCTGCAATGCAGAGATATAATTTAAAGCTACAAAGTCAGTCTAACTCGTTGGCCACCACAACTAATTCTGGTTCTACACAGGCAATAAAAATTTCTCAGACTACAAGTGAAATGCAACCTCTTGCAAGAGTTGAACAATCGCCCTCTACACCTAGAGAAGAATCAGGGCCATAACCTCAACCCCAAGATATTCAAGAGACTTCCCCTCAATAAAGGCATTTGAACATGGGTCCCACTGAGTCCATCTTAAGAAATTCTGAGCAAAGGGCTTGTTAGGAACCCATGTTTAGACTTGCTGAATTATTTCAGAATACGGGGGAGCCAGCCCCCAGGAGAAATGCCATCAGATTGATTGACAAAGGAGGCCTTGAAGATCCACCAGATAGACTGTTCATTGCAAAATCACTTTTAAAAGGGTTTATGAAGTTCTTTTCATCAGAAGTATTTGCTCTGATTCACTTAGGGAATGCTAACTATGACATAAGTTTGAAAAATGTCACAGGTCTAGATAGATTTTGGACACAGTATCATAAGTTAAAAAATTCTCCCTTATGGATCCCCTTTTTAGCGGTCCCCTTAACCAAACCTGCTGTGAAATTTATAACTGTGATGTTCAAAAATGGGGGTGTCAATACTGAAGACATTTTATTCTGGTTAAGACAGAGATGCGAGGTGTTAGACAGACCCACCCCCATTCTGGTTAGTGAGCAAATCTGGAATGGGGGTTGAAAAATCAAGGTCAAACTCTTTTCTTCCAACAGTGGTCCAGTGCACTTGCCTAATTTCTTTTTTTTTGGGTAGGGATAGAGATTCCCTTTTTTATGCTGGTCAGCCCATAGCTTGCTTTAAATGTGGGGCCCGTACCTATTTAAGCTCAGCTTGTGATACCTCTCAATGTAACCACTGTTTTGAATATGGTCATGTTGTAGCTAACTGCTTAAATCTTTTTAAATGTAATCACTGCAAGAAACTGGGCTTGCTTATGGGAGATGCCCCTGGGCCTTCCAGAATAGGGAAGAGTGTCCCTTCCATGAAGGCATTTTAAACATGGCCCAACAAGCCCAAGCAAGAAAAATAGCTAGACAAGAGGAAGAAGCTGCTAGAAACAACCCTGCAGAAGAGAATATGACCCCAGCACAGACAGTAAGGGCATCAACTAGTAAGAACACCCCCCAACAATCAGCTCAGACTTCTGATGTTACTAGTAATGACACCCCAGGTGGAGCTGAACAAATGGAGAACTCTCAGCCCACTGTAGCTCCTGCTGAACCAGAATTGCCCCCCCAGAAGTTGACACCCCCTATAAAACTGTCACTTCTGAGAAAAGATCTAGACTGGGTTAAGTCACTCAAATTGGGATCAACTGAAGGGAAGGAGGGGAAAAAAGGGAAAGGAAAAGCCCCCCACCTTGGAAAACAGGGAATATGTATGCTGTTTTACCTATAGACAAACAATGGGGTGGATCAGGAGAAGAAGATTCAGACTCCCCTTCAATCACCTCCACCACAACTGATATTACTTCTGATACTGAAGAGGGTGGTGAGGATGACTCAATTGCTAAGGGAACCAGGCACAGGAAAGGTTCCAAAACCCCATTAATGATGTCTAGCTGGAATTTTCTTTATTGGCTTATTCATGCACTCCCTAACTATTTTTTCAATTAATGTTAATAGAATTAAGAGTAATGTAACCCCCCTGCAAGTGGGGGTTCCCAAAAGTCTTCCAGGAACTTGCTTGAATGCTCCGAGCCTGGATGGTGTTCGGCGTCTAAGCCGTTTATCTGTGAGTGCTTTTAGAGCCTCTGGTACTGTCTCTTTAAGAGCTGTCTGCCTGCAGACATAATTAATTTGGATGGGGGTCTGTGTGTTTCCCTGCTTGAGTCCCACTCGAGCTGCTGCCAAATCGCTCCGTTTCTGCCGTCACTAAGTGGGCAGAATGAGCACTTTTCAAAGATGTAACTGTTTGCCAGAAATCATTTAGAGTAATAACGAAAATACAGTTTGTCTAACCTGCTTTTCTTTGCAGTCAGAACTGTGTTTGCCTAGTTCCCCATTCAAGTTTTGAACTGCTGAACTGGACCAATCAATGGGGGGGGGGGCCTTTGAAATGGAGCCTGCTGCTGGCAAATCAGAACTTGGACTCTCATTGTGGAGCCAGCCACCTATGTACTGTATGGCCAATGCTTCTGGGAATTGTAGTTTGGACTTTGGCGCCTTTTTGCACCAACAGGGGGAGTCTGATTGTGTGTGACAGCCAAACCAGACAATTGAACTGGGAGGAACTCAAAGAAAATGCCCGGCTCTCACCCTAGAATCCTAAAAGAGCTAAGGGAGGACCTAGTGACACCACTAAACACACTTTTTAACAAATCATGGGAAGATGGGGTGGTACCTGAGGACTGGAGGAGGGCAGATGTGATTCCCCTTCACAAAAGTGGGAGCAAGGCAGAAGCAGGAAACTACAGACCTGTTAGTTTGACCTCAGTGGTGGGAAAATGATGGAATCACTTCTGAAAGAAAGAATTGTTCAGTACCTAGAGGCCAGCGGGGCACAGGACCCAAAGCAGCATGGATTCACAGCAGGAAGGTCATGTCAGACGAATCTAATTGAGTTCTTTGACTGGGTGACCAAAGTAATAGACCAGGGAGGGGCTGTGGATATGGCCTACCTAGACTTTAGCAAGGCATTTGACACAGTCCCCCACAAAAGATTAATAATCAAGTTAGCCAGCCTGGGAGTGGGTCCCAGGGTGGCAGCCTGAGTAACAAACTGGCTGCACAACAGGACACAGAAGGTAATAGTGAATGGAACACATTCTGAAGAGGGGTTACTAGTAGAGTACCTCAGGGCTCAGTACTGGGTCCAGTCCTCTTTAACGTCTTTATAGGTGACATTGCAGAGGGTCTGGAAGGAAAGGTATGCCTCTTTGCAGATGACACAAAGATCTGTAACAGAGTTGATACACAAGGGGGTAGAAAGGATGAGAAGGGACTTGGCAAGGTTGGAGGAATGGTCAGACATATGGCAACTTAGATTCAATGCAAAGAAGTGCAAAGTAATGCACCTGGGAAATAAAAATCCAGGAGAAGAGTACACAATAGCAGAGGAGGTACTAACGACAACAGTAATGGAACGGGATCTGGGTGTAGTCATATCAGATGACCTAAAGGTGGGTAAGCAATGTGAGAAGTCAGTAAGGAGAGCCAGGGGATACTGGGATGCATAGGGAGGGGCATCACAAGTAGAAAAAGAGAAGTGGTTATTCCTCTGTTCAGACAGTTGGTGAGACCCCATCTGGAGTACTGCGTGCAGTTTTGGAGATCTCATCTACGCAAGGACATAGACAGGATGGAAGCAGTCCAGAGGAGGGCAACTAAAATGGTGCAGGGTCTACATCAGAAACCATATGAAGAGAGACTGAGAGAGCTTAATATGTATACCCTTGATGAAAGGAGGGACATGGGGACATGATAGAAACTTTTAAGTACCTCAAGGGAATCAACAAAGTCCAGGAGGGTAGCATCTTTCAGAAAAAGAGATGTGTAAGAACAAGGGGACACAATTTAAAGTTGGGGGGGACGGCTCAGGGGTAATGTGAGGAAATTATTTTTCACGGAGAGAATGGTGGATGCATGGAACCGCCTTTCTAGAGAGGTTGTGGGGTCTAAAACAGTGAGGGAATTCAAACATGCATGGGACAGACAAAAGGCAATTATAGTGGGGGGTTGCAGGAAGTAGGCTGTTGGTTAACTAGAATCTGCAGCTTATCCAATAGGTAGGGAAATGAGCAGACTGGGTGGGCCAAGTGGTCCTTATCTGCCGTCAAACTCTATTTTTCTATGTTTCTCTGTCTACTGGAAAGATCAGATCAGTTTGGGCAATGAAGAGACAGGGAGCTGTGTTCTTCTTCGGTGTGTAGTTTTAGCACAGGAATCACATGTAAGGCCCTAAGTTTCAGTCTGCAGCTTGTGCAAGCGCCTGTTCAGACTGAATCCAACCTGTGAAGAGAATCAAGGAGATCTGCAGAGTAGAAACCAGGCTCACCCTGTAGAAGACTGGAGAAATTGCTGACTCGCGCTTGGTCTGTCAGGAACTGAATCTGCTGTGTGTTCGTCCGGGTATTGTGCAGTAATTGCGATCGGGATCAAGAAGCAGCCTGCCTAGTATAGTACTTTCCTTTTACATATAAATGTGTGTAGTGCTTGTGGGGAATCGCATTTCAAATCCTCTGTACAGTGAATTGAGTGCATGAAGCTGGAAGTAAACCCCAGCTTAATCCAGACTACATCCGTTTGCTCTAAACTGCAGTGGGGTCCAGTCACAAGGACCTTGTCCACATGGTCTGCTCCTACTGGCAATCCAGGACAATCAGCCTTCCATCCAGTTCCCAGCCTTGATTTTGTGAGTACAAAGCAGGGTAGCTCCCTGCCATCTGTTTATCAAATCGCAAGTATGTCATCTAATTGTTTTTTTTTTTTTTTCATTTCTTCACGAACTGAGCCCTCCGGCCGGATTACAATTGGATATTATGCAAGTGTTTTTTCCATCACAGGGCCCCAACCAGCTGCACCGATCCTGGCTAGCCCCCATCCTGGGTACCCAGTGAAAGTGACAATTTGGGACTCTGAATATGCATACAGTACTGTGATGATTGATGTGTGTTTAACCTAATTAACCTGATTTCCCTCTATCCTTGTTACAGCTCCTTAAATAAATCAGATCTGTTCGTTTCAGCAAAGTTACACTGACTGAGATATTCGTTTATGTTAAAGTATTGTTCTGTGGTTTTTGCACTGTCATCTTGTTTTACAGGGGGTCCCCAGAGTCCAGTCGACAGAGTCAGTCCTGGGGGTAAGAGTACATTGTGAAGATATTTCTGATGCATTGTGTGGGCCACTAGTGGGAAGATAGGGGGGTTACAGTGTCCCAGAGGGCAGTGACCAAGCTAGTTTAACTACTGCAAACCCTGACCTCTGGGTGGAGGCACTCGCCATTGGACCCAGGCCCCTCACCCTGTCAGTAGTTAAGCAGGCAGGGGTAGTAGCCCTTGGGATAGCGCCACCTAGGGGTTACAGTAAAAAGAAAAGGGCGGGTGTATTTCTTTCTTTGGAAAAGCTCCTTTTTGACATCTAGTGTTTCCAGGACACCAGGCTTAAGTCCCTCCAGGAACTCCACCAAGCAACTCGTAGTTGGACCAAATGTCTTTCTTTTTGGTCAGTAGGAGAAGAGACTTACCACAGTGTGGGAATTATGTTTACAAGTCCCAATATTAAAGTTTCTAGACTATTAGATATATTTCCGGGCAGGGCTTTAATGTTAGATCTGACTTACTGACAAGAAAGATTTCGTCTCATTTCTATCGTTGCTCCTCAAACCAAAGCCCAGAGAGTGACCCTCTTTAAGGAAATCCAGCCCTACCTACATACCTCTAGGTTCATAATCTGGACTGGAGACTTTAATTGTGGGTTGGGCCAAGGAGATAGAGGGCTAAAGACTAAGAAATTGTTTTGTGATACCCTGGCTCTGCAGAACCTCATATCTACTGCTAATTTAAAAGATGCATACAGAACTCTCTTTTCTGCTGGGGGACATAACTTTTTTAAAGATTCCCTCTCCACTAGAATTGATTTTATCCTTTTGTCCCAGTCACTTAATGCCAGTAAAGTGCACGCTATGGCATGGGAGTTTTCAGACCATAAATCCATCACGGCCCTGGTGAGCTGGGGGGACTTCACAAGGTGCAAAAAAAATGGTTGCTGGTTGAATGAGAAGCTCTTGGAGAACCCTGGTGTTAAAAGAGCATGGGTACAGGAATGGGAGGCAAGATTATCTGTCCTGGCTTGCTAGGATAATTTAACAGACTGGTGGGAGAATACAAAAAGTGCCTTGAGAACTCTTTTTCAGAACAAATCCAGGAATTTAGCAAATAAAGAATACAAGTGTTATCTTCAGTTGCGAGTGCAACTACAGTATTTAATCTCTCAATCAGAATATTAAAAGCTAGACTACAGCCCCCAAATTAAGATCATAAAGAACCAAATGAAAGAAGTGTTGCAGGTTTAAAAGTCTGCATGCTGTAATGGAAGTGTTGCAAGTTTAAAAGTCTGCATGCTGTATTGGAAGTGTTGCAAGTTTAAAAGTCTGCATGCTGTATTGGGGGGGGGGATTGCCTTGGTATAGGTACTGGTAGCTCGAGAAACTATAGAGCCACTGAGTTGGTAATTTGGCCTAGAAAAGATTACTGTGATGATGGGGAAGGGACCACATATCACTAGAGCAGGTATCTTTGGGCGGGTGGTTGGGTGCACAGAGTGTGGTGCGGCCATGATACTGGACTAGGCTTGGAAGTTTGGGGGATGCCCACTGTGCTACCAGCTGGCAAAGCTTAAGGAGGAGGTAGAGGGGATCCAAAGGCAGCTGGGGTGCTGGGGGGGGGGCAGGATTGAAGAGGTAGGAGACATGCAGTCACCTACATGGAAGCAGTAGGTGCTGGGGCCTCCCAAGCTGGGGGAGGAGTGAAGAGAGATACTCACACTAGGTGAGGAGGGAAGGGGGGTACACAGGGAGCTCTAGGGGACCCTGGTAGGTGGGGCCCAAAAGGCAGAAATTTCCACAGCAGTAGGCAAGAGGCTGGGGTGTCCAAAGGAAACCGAGGAGTGGTAGGTCGGGGCACTGGCGGATGGGCTAAGGCTCACAAATCGCTTTAACCTGCTACGCCCATTGGTATAAGAGGGGAGTGTGGGGAGGAGGAGGATGGTGCTGGTGAAGCTGGGGCAGGGACGGATAGAAAGGGAGAAGGGGACAAGAGGCAAATGCGCAATAGAGGGGGTCCTGGACAGGATGGGGGAAGAAGGGTAGGGGTGGGGAAGAAAAAGGAGGGTCAGAAGAACAAGGAGGAGGCTGATGGTATGGAACAGGGGAGCATGACAGACAGGAAGGTGCAGGACATAAATGGGATGATAGCGAGCAGAAAGCCAAGTAGGCAAACGGATAAGATGGATAGATTAGTAAGGAGTGGGGAAAGAGATACAGAGAAAGATACTCGGGTGGGAGGGATAAAGAAGGTCAGGACACGGGTAGAGGAGGTGACATGAGACAATAGTGAAGGGGCTACCTTTGACACCCAGATTGTGGGAGGTGCGAGGAGCCAGTTGGGAGGAGAACCCAGACAAAGGGATGAGGAGGGGCATGGAAGGAGAGGAAACCTGAGGGGTGAACAGGGAAGCAAGGGGGAGGTTAGAGTACTGCTATTGGGGCACTCCATGATCAGAGGCATCCAGTGGGAGGGACAGGGGGACGTTAAAACCTGTCTGATCAGAACCAAATGCCACCCAGGCCTGACGGTGCACAAGGCCAAGCATGAGTTGTATTCACTGGCAAGGGAATGCGGAGGGAACCCCGGACATTCTAGTACACTTGGGGACAAACAGCATAAATGGTAATAGTGAGCTAGAAATTCATGCAAGGGTCCAGGAGTTGGCCAGGGTATGTCTTTCCACAGGCTGTAAGATCTCCTTTTCAGAAATTCTGCTGGTGCCAAGGGCTAGTGGGGAAAACAAGATGAAGATTAGGGAGGTAAATCAGTGGCTTAGGGAGTGGGGTGGGGAATTGGGGTATAGCCTGGTGGGGGACTGGGGGGCGACCTGGGAGGATAAGGGGCTGTACGCTAGGGCAGGCTCCACCTTAATTTGGAGGGGAAAGAAATCCTTAAGCTCAAACTAGCTGGGTTCATCAATGAAAGGTGGGGTTTAAACTTGTGAAGGGGGGAGGGATAAAAAAAAGGGGCAGTGCCAGCAGGTACGATAAATGAGGGGCATGGTCTCCACTCCTCTAGGAGGCTAGGGAGATGTGGAAATGAGTCACCAGGTAGGGTGCAGGAGCTGAGAAATGGGAGCTTGAGGAGGAAAAAGGGGTGGAGAGTGGTCCTGATAAATGCCAGGAGCTTAGGAAATAAAATGCCTGCGCTCCAGGCAATGCTAGTTGAGGGGGAGGTAGATGTGGCAGCAGTCATTGAGACCTGGGCCACTCAAGGGCATGAGTGGGGCCTAAATCTGTAGGCCTATACTATGTTTAGAAAAGATAGGAGGGAGGGAAGGGGGAGTCTAGCACTGTTAGTCAGAAATGGCATGGGTATTGGAGAGGTGGAGGAGGCAGAGGGGAATGTGGAGGCTATTTGGGTCACCTTGCTGACGCAGGGGGGTACAAGAGTAAAGGTTGGAGTGGTGTACAGACCACCAGCACTGGCAGAGGTCCTGGAAGAAAGTTTGGTGGCAAATCTCGAGGGACACTGTGGATTGGGAAAGGGAAGGGTAGTGATAATGGGGGACCTCAACATGCCAGGAACAGACTGGGGGACTATGACGTCACCAGTGGCCAAAGAGCAGAGGCTGCTGGATGTCTTCCAGGATGCGTTTCTGACACAACAGGTGGGTGAGCCAACTAGGGAGGCCCGGACACTGGACGTGGTCCTGGCGGACAGTGATCAGATTAGGGGCCTAGAGGTGAGGGACCCTTTGGCGGGGACTGATCACGCCACAGTTTGGTTCTTCCTGGACCTGGGGGGGAGGAAAGCCGAACAAGGACGGTAGTAACTGACTTTAAGGGTGCAGACTTCAGAGAGATGGGAAGGATCCTGGACAGGATAAGGCCGGATATGGATGCTGACAGCAGGTGGGAGATCATTAGGAGGGGAATACAGGAGGTTACCAGATCCTGCACAAGGGGAAGGCATAAGTTCGGTAAGGCCAGAAAACCCTGCTGGTGGACCCAGGAGGTACAGGAGGTGGTGATGGAAAAGAAGGTGTCCTATAGGCGCTTCAAGTGCTCAAGGAGTGAAAGGGATCAGGAGGAATATGAGCTGACAGCCAAGAGAGTCACCAGGGTGTTGAGAGCAGCTAAGGCAAAAAAAGAGCAGTCCTTGGCAAGTGGGATCCGGAGGGGGGACAAGGGGTTCTTTAGATATGTAGGGGAAAAAAGAAAAGTAAGGGGGAAGATCAGCAAGATAAGGGTAAGGGATGGTTGGGCACAGGAGGTGGGGGAACAGGCAGAAGTCCTAAATGAGTACTTTGCCTCAGTGTTTACCAGGGGGGATGGAAGAGCTATGTCTTGCGAGGGGAGCAGGGCAAACCGGAGGAAGGGGTGGGACCGGTAGAGACCAGGGGCCCTGACGGGTCTGGGAAAAGGGAGTGGCCACCACAAACAGGTGGGGGCCAGCAGTGCAGGGTAAAAAGGGGGAAGACGTGGAGGCTGCAATCCCGGTAGAGAGAGAGTAAAGGAATCCCTCAGGTCCCTTCTGACAGAGAAAGCACCTGGGCCAGATAAGATATATCCCAGGGTGCTGAGGGAACTGGCAGATGTCCTAGCAGTCCCTCTATCGGAGCTTTTCAACATCTCTATGAGGACTGGGTGGGTGCCCCAAGACTGGAGGGTGGCCCATGTTGTGCCAATCCACTAGGGGAGATCAAGAGGGGAGGCAGGAAATTACAGGCCCGTTAGTCTGACATTGGTGGTCGGCAAGGTGATGGAGGGTATTGTCAAGGAAAGGCTAGGAGGGTTACTGGAGCAAACTGGATACTTGGACGATAGACAGCATGGCTTTGTCACAGGAAGATCTTGCCAGACAAACCTTGTTGAGTTCTATGACTGGGTGATGAGGGCCCTGGACCAGGGTAGGCCAGTGGACGTCCTCTTTCTGGACTTTAACAAGGCATTTGATTCAGTAGCCCACAGTGGTCTGCTGGTTAAGCTGAAGGAAATGGGGGTAAGGAGACAGTTGTTAAGATGGATAGGAAATTGGCTCTCCGGGCATACTTAGAAGGTGGTGGTTGGAGGGTTAGCCTTATCCTCAAGGTGGGTTACTAGTGGGGTTCCCAAGGGGTTAGTGCTGGGGCCACTCCTGTTTAATGCCTATGTCTCGAACATCAGGAGGGGGATCAGGAGTGAGATGAGTCTCTCTTCAGATCACTCAAAGCTGGGTGCAGTGGTGGATGAGGAGGAGGGCAGGGTGGCCTTGCAGGAGGACCTGGAGGCTCTGGAAAGGTGGTCGGGAAAATGGAAACTAAAATTCAATGTGGGGAAGTGAAAGGTTCTGCACCTGGGAGTCAGAAATCCAGGCCAGGGGTATGCCCTGGGAGGAGACATGATTCAAGTCACGGAGGGTGAGAGGGACCTGGGAGTAGTGGTAGATGTCAAAATGAACAACTCAGAGACCTGTAGGAGGGCAGCAGCAAGGGCAAATAGGATGCTGGGATGCATCGCCAGGGGGATTACCTCCAGAAAGGCGGAAGTGATCCTTCCATTGTACAACTGCTTGGTTAGGCCACACCACGAGTATTGTGTGCAGTTTTGGAGACCACATTTAAAAAGGGACATTACACTCCTAGAGAGAGTCCAAAGGAGGGCAACCAAAATGATCTAGGGCCTGGGGCAGAGTACCTTTGAGGAGAGGCTCAGGGAGTTCGACATGTACACCCTGGAGGAGAGGAGAGACAGGGTGGACATGATAGAGGTCTTTAAGTACATGAAAGGGATCAATAAAGGAGGCCCAGTCAGGGTGCTCCAAAGGAAGGAGGGTGGGGCAACGAGAGGTCATGGGTATAAGCTGGAAGGGGGCAGGCTCTGAGGGCAGAGGAGGAGATGTTATTTCACTGAAAGGGTGGTGGAGCCATGGAATGCACTGCCCAGGGAGCTGGTAAGGTGGAGACTGCGGATGGGTTTAAATGGGGATGGACAGGTACAGGGGGAGAGTAAATCTGACCAGACCCAGTACATCTGGGACTGGGGACAGTATAACCCAAGGAGGAGGGGGGGGGGACACCAAAATCGACCCTCAGTGCAGGTGCTGAAAATCAAGCAGACTCGAGAGACCGTTAGGCCTATTCTACTGGCATTTTAGTATGTTAGTAATTACAATACGATCAGGCTAAATCATTAAATCAAGAATTAAGGTTTAGTACCAACATAAACAACCATTTGTCAATGCTGAATGTTTGCTTGCTGGTATTAGCATTGGAAATGCAGGAGTTAGACAGATGCAGAGTAGGAATGGCCAACCCCACCTCCACCCTGCAGAGACGGACAGGCATTGGGGCATGCGTTTGGGTAGTCGCCCATAACGTTTATGCCATTTCACCTCACCCTATCCTACAGACACTGACAAGTGTTAAGGTGTTCCTTGGGGTGTTCAGCTTTACAGTCACCCCACTCCATAAGGACACACGCTGAAATGGGTGCAGTATAGAATGGGGTGAACTGTGGGGCTGAAGAATCCAAGGCACAGCTCGATGCCTGTCAGTGGCTGCAGGGTTGGGGTTGGGGTTGGAATGGCATGAGCATTACAGTCAGCAATCCAAAGGCACACCCCTGATGCCTGTCAGTCTGTACAGGGTGGGACGTTATGGTTAGAAACCATAATGCTCCCTCCCGGGCATGTGTTGGTATTTGCTGTACAAATTTTCAACATGGGCATTTTGTGGCCCCCACCTCATGAAAGCATTTGGGACCTCTTCTCATGAATGGTGGCGCTCTGATTTTGTCAATGTGTCCCAGAATTTGAGTTTCCACAGCGACCGTGCCATTGTGCACCAGATGTACGAAAACACAGATCGGGCAGGATGTGAAGAATGACAGCTGTACCATTCACAGGGCGGTGTGAAGAGATAGCAATGTTGAAAATCTGTAGTGAAAGTATTAAAAATGCTCAAACTTCCGAGTGTACGTGGAAACTGCGCAATGCATGTGTGTAACACAGTCATTTAGTGGAATTATTTCACCAAATTTTCAACATAGGCATTTTATGACCTCTGCTCATGAACACTGTCACTATGATCTTCTTAATCTGTCCTGAACATTGATTTCCCTCAGCAACCACTGTATTCTGCACCAGATGTATAAATGTATATTTTGGGCAGGATGTGAAAAATGACAGCTGTACTATTCATAAGGAGGTCTTAAAAAATGGCAATGTTGAAAATCTGGAGTGAAAATACTACAAATTTGCGAAGTTACGAGGGTACGTGGAAACTGCATCACGCATGCTTGTAACACAGTCATTTTATATATTAATCCTTGCTTTCTCCTTTTCTTCCTTGGCAGAACTCATCGGTGAGGATCCCCTCGTGGGTGCAGGTGGTCGTGAGGGATCCTACTCCCTCCCTGGAGCCTAATAAAATATCAAGGGACCACGGCCGAGAAATATTAAAGGGACCCGCGTTTTGCCTCGTGGAGCCGTGCAGCAGGTATAGTGAGGAACACAGCCTGAGCGCTCATCTCTTTTCGAGCAGTTTGGGTACACCTTACACTTTGAAATGGCATCGTGTTGACTACGGGTACTGGGTTTCATTCAGTAAGACTTGAGAGTAGTCATTTTCTCTCTGTCTCACGCAGTTCGAATTAACTTTAGGCACGCTGCACTAACTCGCTAAACAGCTGCCCCCCCCCCGAAACTCACCTATATTAATCCTTGCTCTCTCCTTTTATTCCTTGGCAGAACTCATTGGTGAGGCTCCCCTTGTGGGTGCAGGTGGTCGTGAGGGATCCTACTCCCTCCCCGGAGCCTAATAAAATATCAAGGAACCACGGCCAAGAAATATTAAAGGGACCCGCGTTTTGCCTTGTGGAGCCGTGCAGCAGGTATAGCAAGGAACACAGCTTGAGCGCTCATCTCTGCAGTCGTTCGAGCCCCGCTGACGCTGTGCGTCAGCTGCCCCGCCGCCCCCACCACCACCCTTGGTCGTGTTCTCCCTATATACAGATGGTGAGCTCTTTTGATTGGTGAAGAGCAAAAACGTATCAGGCAACTTCTCCACTAGCAGGTTATCAGGACCTGCCACTAGGGGGCTACCATTGTTTTCCACAGCCTAGCTCTCACACTCTGCTTTTACTCCTGCATGGTTGATCTCATGGTTTATCCTTCGGTGTGAGATAAAAAAAAAAAAAAATCTCTAATGATGTACTTAAAATCCCTCCCAAGCATGTCTCAAATAAATACCATATCACTTTTCTCTGTCCACATAGCGGCGTCATGGCTTACCCTCCTCGTTTTAACCCTCTCCGAACACCCACTACCCTCCAGCCTTCATCATACTTGTTCTAGTACTACCCTTCCCTCTGCCCCAACTTTACCCCCCGCGTTAACCCAACCAATAAAAACTCCCTCATCAGTTACCATGTCTTATATCCCCTTCCCTCCTCTTCTACCAGGTCACCCCACCTCTGAAACCATGATTACCCCATTACTTTATGATCAGAAAATATTACGTTTTACGTGCTCCCATATTTCCAATAAACCCCACCATCATGTGCTCACATCTCGTTGCACCTCCAAAAAGATCAATAAAACTACCCTAACCAGGACAGCAATCATCCTCCTGCTACTTGTGGGAAACATCCACCCAAATCCTGGTCCCACTCTCCATACCCCACGGCCACCAGCTAAACTAAAGGGACTGCGGCTGGCCACCATTAATGTTTGTAGCCTACAAAAGAAACTTGCCTCATTTCAAGCCTGGGTTTGCCTCCACTGCCCTGATGTAATAGCCGTTACTGAAACATGGCTGTCACAGCATATCCCTGACTCGGCTGTAAGTGTACCTGGTTACACACTGTTCAGGTCAGATAGACAAAATAAACGGGGCGGGGGTAGTGCTCTGTATCTTCGAGAGCACCTACAAGGAATAAACACTACTACCATAAGCCCTTTGGAAGGTGTACAGTCTCTCACTGTTAGGATTGAAGTTGGGAACTCGAAAAAATCCCTCTACATAATGGCTGTATACATACCCCCTCATGACCAAAGAGATGCCTTCACATCCATACTAAATATAATCGAACAACTCCCAAATAATTCGGAAGTCATAGCCCTAGGTGATTTTAACTCTAACTGGCATGCCCCCCAGACATCCCCCCTCAGGGATGCAGCTGCTGCACAAAATCTGACTCAAATGGTCCTCACCCCCACTAGAGTAAACAAAAATATGTGCCATAGCTCCCTCCTTGACCTCATACTCACAAACCATCCTGAGCACATACTGGATGTCCAGGTCCTATCTGACTCCATCAGTGATCACTCCCCGGTAACTTGTCTCTGGACAAATAGCTGGAAACCACCCCCACCTAGGATCTCCATGTGTCGCCAGCTCAAGAGGGGGGCTCTAAAACATCTCAGAAACCTATTTCGGAATCTTGACTGGTCCCCTCTTGATCATCTGATGTCAGTTGATGCCGCCCTGTCCTTCTTCATAAGTTCTTTCCAATCAGCCTGTGACATCTTTGCCCCCTATGTCAAACGGATTGAAAAGTCTAAATCATCCCCCTGGGTAACTAGATCTTTGCTTGATCTTATGAAGGCACGTGATGCCCTGTGGTTCAGAGCCCTTCAGTCAAGTCAACCCGCTGACCGACAACATTACCGTGCTGCCAGAAATACTTGTACCTGGGAAATACGGCTGGCAAAGGCTGCTTACTACAAAACAAAACTCACTGCCACTTAGGGTGATGGTAAGAGGTTCTGGGATAATATTAAGAAACTTGGTGGAAAGTCTCCTTCCCCTCTCCCTGCCCTGCTTATCTTAGATGGTATCCCTACCCAAGAACCCAGCAAAATAGCTGATGCTTTCAATATAGCATTCTCAGACCTAAACTCTATTCTCCCCCCCGACTTTTTCAGTACTGACGTGGGATATTTCCTGCCACCCCCCAGTGCGCCACCTTTTCGTCTCAAAACTGTCTCCACTAGTGATACCCATTCATATATTTCCAGGTTCCTAGGAAAGACCAGACATAGTGGTGACTCACTAGATGCTAAATTGCTATCTTTAACCCTTGATGCTGTTCTAGTACCTCTTACTAAAATTTTCAACATGTCCCTGTGCCTAGGACAATTCCCGTCTCTATGGAAAAAGGCAAGGATTATGCCAGTACATAAAAATGGTACACGTACTGCAACTAGTAACTACAGGCCCATCTCCATACTCCCTCCACTCTCAAAAGCACTGGAAAAAGTAGTGGCTGATCAATTTACTATCTAGATACACAACACCTAATCTGCCAACAACAACACGGTTTCAGAAAAGGTCACAGTACCACCACTGCCCTACTAGAACTCACCTCCTTTGTTCATGACGCTCTTGACCAGGGAGATCTGGCTGGTACAGTCTTTATAGATCTCTCCAAGGCATTTGACACCGTCAATCATACCATGCTCATAAACTCCCTCCTCTCTGTCGGCATCTCCAAAGAAACCACTAGCTGGTTCTCTAGTTATCTCTCTGGCTGCACTCAACAGGTGATGATAAGAAACACCCTCTCTGCAAACATTCCCATCCGATCGGGTGTCCCTCAAGGGTCTATCCTCGGTCCGCTCCTTTTCTTACTTTACCTGAACTCATTACCTCTGGCCACCTCTGGGCATCTTCTCCTTTATGCTGATGATGCTGTGATCTTCAGTCGGCACCCTGACCCCACGCAGCTTCAAGAATCCTTGCAGGGCTCTTTCACTCAAATTGAAGCCTGGTTTTCCTCACACAAGCTCGTACTCAACACAAAAAAGACAAAGGTCATGCTATTCACCCACCCACAACATAAGCACAGCACTACAAAATTAGCTATACACAATGTGATGGGCACCATGCTGGAACCTGTTTCCAATTTTAAATATCTCGGGGTTACTCTAGACTCTGCCCTCACCTATCGTGAGCATATCGCGTCAACTTGCACTGAAACTAACAAAAGAATCGGTCTCCTCTACAGGCTTAGGCCCTGTCTACCTCCGGAGGCTCTACGCTTAGCTATCTCCAGCTCCATCCTCTCACTGGTAGACTACAGCATAATCATCTATGGGGCTTCCTCTGACACAGCTCTGTCCAGCATTAAACGTGCCCTAAACAAAGCCTGCAGATTGGCCATAGGATGTGATCGTCGTACGCACACCTGTGACCTCTATCTTCGCTCATCATGGCTAAACTTCCAGGGGCGACTAGTTTATCAGACCTGCCTACTGGCCAAAAAAATTTCAGTTGGGCCTAGCCCCTCCAGGCTGTCTTAAGCTCCTCCAAAAGAACCTACCGGCCCGCTCCACTAGACACTCTGAAACTGCCACATTCCATGTCCCCTTTGTAAAGACCACTGCTGGCCAAAGATCCTTTTGCTACAGGGCACCACTCTGGATGAACTCAATTCCTGACTCTGTCTTATCAATCCCCAGGCTTGGGCCTTTCAAACATGAGTTACTTAATCACATTATGTCAAACTCCCACTGTGACTGCAGACGAAACTTTAACAATGTTAAATGCACCATTACTTCTCAATTGCTGTCGTTCCATTGTTTGTGTTTATTATAATTTTTTTTCTTTCACCTCGGTAGGTTACTGTCATATTTCTATACTAGTGCTGTTGTCTATATTGTATATTCTTTGTTATACCGTGTTCTAATCCATTTATGTAAGACGTGGAGCCTTTGCAAATGAGTCTCTGACTCAAAGGGTTGTAATTCCTAGACTTTAAATAAATAAATAAATTTATCACCAAATTTTCAACATAGGTATTTTAGGACCTCTGCTCATGAACAGTCTCACTATGATTTTACATATGAACATACGAATCTGCCAGTAGAACACACCAATTGGTCTATGTAAGTCTGCTCGAGTGTACAGCTAGCACCCTAGATTGCAGCTGCCCCAGCCTCCTCACCCTCAGTTCCTCCTCCGCTTGTCCCAGCCCCTGTCCCCCCGTCTTCCTCTTGCTTTATCCCACTCCTCCTTAAAGTTATTGACTGTCCTACATGTTACCACCCCCTCTGGCAGTGCATTCCAACTAGACACCACCCTCTCAGAGAAGTAGTGCCTCCTCATTTCCCTCTTGAAACGTCCCCCTTTCAATCTTAGTCCATGCCCGCTCGTCTCTCTTCCATGCCTCAGTTTAAACACCCCCTCAGTGCTAGGTTTACTTACCCCCTCAGGTATTTAAACGCTTCAATCATATCCCCGCTATCCTTCTTCTCCTCCAGTGTGTACATGTTCAGGTCCTTCAGCCTAACTTCATATTTCTTTCCTTCCATCCCCTTTAACATTTTTGTTGCCCTCTTTTCACCCCCTCCAGTAACTTTATATCTCTCCTCAGGTATGGCCTCCAGTATTGCACATGGTACTCTAGGTGCGGTCTGACCAATGATCTGTAGAGAGGTAGGATCACATCCCTGTGTCTGGATGAGAACCCCCTTGTGATGCACTCCAGCATCCTGTTTGCCTTCGCTGCCGCTCTCGTGCAGTGGGCTGAGTTGTTCATGCTCCCAGTTACCAAGACCACTAGGTCCTTCTCCTCCTCTCTGATCCCCAACCAATAGCCCTTCTTCTGGTTCTTAGCCCTGAAGTGCATCATCTTACACTTCTTTCCATTGAATCCTAGCTGCCACTCCACTGACCACGTCTCTAGTTTGGTTAGGTCCCCCTGCAGTTTTCCCTATCTGTCCTCTTCATCCACCATCGCCCCCAAGTTGGTATAATGTGCAAACAGACTAACCCTGCTCCCTACTCCATGTGCTATATCAGAGATAAAGGCGGAAATAGCACTGGGCCCAGCACTGATCCCTGTGGCACCCTGCTTGTCACTGCTCTGGGTGCCAAGAGCTCTCCCCCCCACCACCCTCCCTGTAACCAGTTCTCTATCCATTTAGTCAGCTTTTTCCCCACCTCCACTGCCATCAGCTTCCCCCCAGTCTTCCATGAGGAACTGTATAAAAGACCTTACTGAAGTCCAAGTACACGACGTGTACCGCATGGCCCCTGTCCAACTCCCTTGTCACCTAGTCACAATACTCTGTTAGGTTGGTTTGACAAGACCTTCCTGAGACAAACCCATGTTGCCGTCCATCTTGGAGGCCATTACTGTCTAGGAATGCCACCAGCCTCTCCTTCAGTATTGGCTCCATAAGCTTACCCACTATGGACTTGAAACTTACCGACTGATAATTTCTGGCTCCTGCCTAAGCCCACTCTAGGGTATGGGCACCACATAGGCCACCCTCCAGTCCTGGGGCACACACCCCGTTTCCAGGGATGTGTTGAACAGATCTGCCAATGGCTCAGCCATCTCTCTCAGCACCCTGGGGTGGATGGCATTGGGACTTGGTGCCTTGTCCACCCTTACTGCCCTTAGCCCCTCTAGCACCCTACTTCCTGTGATCACTTTGTCCATCATCTCCTCGCCCCCTTTCCTCACTGCCCCAGCCATTTCCAATAGTGGGCCATCCCTCTCCTTAGTGAAAATGGAGCAGAAGTATTCATTTAGAATTTCCACTTGCTACTCCCCTTTTCCAGCCAATCTCCTCCCCGCTTTATTCTCACAATATGTTCCTTGCACATCCTCTTTTCCCTGAAATACATAGAAAAGTCCTTTTCCCCTCCTTTTATACCCTGTGCAGAAACTTAATTGCCTGGAGGCCTTAGCTTTTTTCACCCTCCTGGCAACCTCCCTTGACCAACTCCCGAAAGCCTCCTTATCCTCTGCCTTCCCTGTTCTCCTGTACTTCTGGTATGCAGCCGTCTTTGCCCTCACCCATTGCAGCACTTCCTTGTTCAGCCAGTATGGTTTCTTGCCTCTGTTCTTCTTACTCTTGGCCATGGTGCAGGCTACTGTGGTCTCTGTTAGCCCAGTCTCTATGACTCCCCACTTTTGTTCTCCATCCATCCCCTGCCTTATATCCCGGAGTCTTCCTTGCAGTATTGCACCCATCCCCCCAAAGTCCACCCTAATAAAGTCCACCACCTTAGTGCCCGTGCCTCCTGTATCCCTGCCCAGCATGACAACAAGCCACACTGTTTGGTGGTCGCTACCTGCTAGTGGGTCCTCCACCCTTACCTCTCTCACCACCTCCCCATTTGCCAGTACTAGGTCCAGAGTGCTACCAAGCCTTGTAGGCTCACTTACCAATTGCGTGAGAAGGCCGTCCTGGAATGCATCAAGGAGTACCTGCTCCCTGGTACTGCTAGTGACGGGGTGTTCCAGTCAACCCGTGGTAGGTTAAAATCCCCCACTATCACCACACTCCCCCTTCTACACACCCTCCTTATCTGCTCTGCCAACTCCCTATCCAGTTTCCTGGATTGGGCTGGTGGTCTGTAAACCACTCCCAGCCTCAACTTTCTGCCCTTGGAGTCCAGGAGCTGCACCCAATGCACCTCTGTCCTCTCCTCTTCGCCTGTATCCCTTATGCATTTAATCCCTTCCCTCACATAGAGTGCAACCCCCACCTCTTCCAGCCCCCCAGTCCCTCCTGTATATCCTGTATTCTGGGATTGCCAAGCCCCAATCATGGTACTCTGTGGCCCAACCAAGTCTCTGTCACTGCAGCAATGTCCACCTTTCCCTTTGAAAGGAGCGCCTGAAGCTCTGTAGTTTTGTTCCCCAGGCTTCTTGCATTGAGAGAGACCACCTTCCACCCATGCTCCTCCTTCTCCTCACTCTTCTCCTCCTTGGCCTGTGTCCCTCCTCCCAGTAGCCTGCACCCTTTCTCCTCCTTATTCTTACTGGGTGGTGGTGCCTTCTGTATTACACTCAGACCACTCTGCCCGTCCCCTCCCAGGGTTACTACACCTCTGCCTTTACCTATATCTAGGGGGGGTGAGCTCATTAGGATCCCCTGTCCAGACCTTTCTACTAATCTGTCTTTTGGCCACCCCTCTCACTAGTTTAAATCCATCTTAATAGATATATACCCCTCTAATCCTGCCTTTAATACTCCCCTCCCTGCTCAAGGGTACCCTGTCCCCCGCATACAAGTCACTATTTCCCCAGACCCTACCCCAGTTAGTCACTAACCCAAAATTTTTGGTGTGGCACCAATCCTTCTGCCCCTTGTTGAACTCCTCAATCCTACCCTTCCTCCCCATGCTTGCACATGGTATGAGGAGTAACTCCGAGAATGCCACCGACTCCCCCACCCCCTCACAGTTTGCCCAACTACTCGAACCTCCCCCTCACTACTTCCACAGTCTCCCCCGCCAAGTCATTTGTACCCACATGCAACAGTAAATGAGGTTTCTTCCTTCACCTTGCTGCACACTTGAGCAGTGCCTGCCCTGCCCCTCCTGCAGTCAACCTGGGGATATCGTCAACCCAAATATGGCTGTGCCTTCCCCCTCATCTCATCCCTGTCAGTATACAATCCCCTAGGACGAGTACACCCCAATATTCGATCTTCTCTGCCCCTTACCCCCACCAGCTGCACCCTCTGTGACTTCTGTATCTGTACCCCCCTACTTTCACCTCACCCCTTTTCTCTGCCTTATTCCTCCCATCCCCCTTGAACCCCTTCCCAGCCTGACTACTTCCTACTGGGCTTCCCATGTCGACTCCCTCTCCCTGCTGATTTCCAACCCCTCCTATCCCTGCTGTTGTTGATTTAGAGCCCCTATTCTCTTCTACCCCGATAGTGATGCCCCTCCCATCCTTCCTCTTCCTGTAGCCTTCTGTCCTCCAGTCACCACCCCCTCCTTCCTTACTAGCCCGCCTTCTACCCTTTCGTCCTCGCTGTCTCTTCCCCTAGCTGTTGCCATCCCTTTCATGCCCCGCTTGTCCTCCCCCCTTCAGTATGTTCCTGCTTCTCTCTCTCCCATAGAAGAGGCTCGGATTCATTCCCAGTCGATACCCCCCTCCACATCTCTTCCCCTATCGGTTCCCCTCCTATTTGTTCCCTTCATGCCACCCCTGGTCCTCCCTACCTGCAGCCATCTGCTGTCTCCCTGGTACCACGTGGTCTCTTCCTCCCCAACAGGATGCCCCCTCACCTTGGGCAACCCTTCCTTGTCCTCTCTTTTCTGCTAATGCCTCTGATACTGGGGTCAGTTTCAGTCCCTAGTTGTTCTTCCTCCGTCTCCCCTTGCCATCCCCTATCTCCCCCCCAGCCAGGATGCCTACCAAACTCATCTGCCCTGCCACTTAGACTCCTCTCTAACTTCCACAGTTCCTTCCTCAAACTAGCCAGTTGTCTACAGACCATACACCCCCCGTCCTTCAGGCCCAGTCCAGGATCTTGGTGGACCCACACCCTGTACACCCCACCACCCTTCCAAAGATGCCCACCCTATTGACATGTGGCATCTGCCCCATTTTGGCCATCATCGTATGTTACGGGCTCTTACTCCCAGGTTCTGTACTCTACTACAACTGTTAGGCCCCTATTTACTCAAATGCCTGTTCCCCCCCACCCTAGTCCCCCCTACTGGCCCCTTGCTGTCCGGGGTAATTCAGTCTCAAATCTCATCCATTAGATACTGTATTACTGTAGCAATCCTAAAGCCTCCTTGTCCATTTTTCACCCCTCAGGTACCATACTTTTTGTTCTCAGCTCTCATATAGTTTCACTTAGCCCAGTTAGAAATCCTATTGCACTCCAAGTATTACTCAGCTCAGTTAGAGAAATAAACAGAACAAATAAATATGTATTTTTACAGCAGTCATAACAGTATAGCTCAGTACTTAGCTCAGTTAGACAAATAAACAAAACAACGAAATCTGTATTATTACAGCACTCTTCAAAGTATCCAATCATTGCTTTGTCTCCACTCCAGAGACCCTGCTGCAATATAGGACCACAGAGGACACTGGGTGGGAGGGTGGGCAACACTAAAGTCCCAGCACAGCTTCAGTGAGCTCGCCCACTCACCCGGCCTCACTCACTCGCTCTGTTTCTCCGGTGCTGCAGGCTGCCCTTTGTACTGGGTTCCTGCTTTTCTGCCCACAAAGAAATCCTCAGCAGTCCCGACAGAGCTCTGTTGAGCTCACTCACTCACCCCCCTCTCACTCACTCATTCTGTTTCTCCCAGCGTGCAGGCTGCCCTTTTGTACTGGGCTCCTGCCTGGGTTGATGCCTTTTTCTGCCCAGAAAGAAATCTGCAGCAGTCCCGACAGAGCTCCGTTGGACTTGCTCACTCCCCCTCCCTCACTCGCTTGTTCTGTTTCTCCTGGCACTGCAGGCTTCCCTTTTGTACTGGACTCCTGCCTGTGTTGGCACCTTTTTCTGCCCACAAAGAAATCTGCAGCAGTCCCGTCAGAACTTCATTGAGCTTACTCACTCCCCCTCTCTCACTCACTCATTCTGTTTCTCCTGACACTGCAGGCTGCCCTTTTGTACTGGACTCCTGCCTGCATCGGCACCTTTTTCTGCCCACAAAGAAATCTGCAGCAGTCCTGACAGAGCTTAGTTGAGCTCTTTCATTCCCCCTCTCTTACTCGCTCGATCTTAATCTGTCCCAAACACTGATTTCCCACAGTGACTGTGCTATTCTGCGCCAGAAGTGAAAACATATTTTGGCCAGAATGTGAAAAATGACAGCTGTACTGTTCATAAGGAGGTGTGAAAAAATGCCAGTGTTGAAAATCTGGCATGAAAATATTACAAATTCGCAAAGTTACAAGGGTGCATGTAAACAGTGCAATGCACGCTTGTAACACAGTAATTTTATGGACTTTTGTCACCAAATTTTCAACATAGGCATTTTAGGACCTCTGCTCGTGAACAGCATCACTGTCATTTTCTTAATCTGTCCCAAACACTGATTTCCCACAGTGACCACGCTATTCTGCGCTGGAACTGCGAAAACACATTTCGGCCAGGTTGTGAAAAATGGCAGCTGTACTGTTCATAAGGCGGTGTGAAAAAATGCCGGTGTTGAAAATCTGGCATGAAAATATTACAGATTTAAAGTTACGAGCGTGCTCGGAAACTGCTCAACGCACTCTCGTAAAACAGTTTTTGGATTTTTTTCACCATATTTGCAACATAGACCTTTTGAGAGCCCACCTCACAAACAGTGGCACTGTCAATTCATTAATCACTCCTGAAAGGTGATTCTGTGCAGTGACCACAAAATCACCTTTCGGGACTGAATAACGCAATGACAGTGACTGAATTCATGAGGAGGAGTCCCAAGAACCCCATGTTGAAAATTTGGTGCTAACATTCCAAAAAATGCCTGAGATATGCACCAAAGTTGAAAAAACCCTATTTATGCCATTATACAGCTTACTGGCATTTCTTCAGTTTGCGGTCGGCTTTGAAGAGTGCAGATGTGTTTCCAGTCCACCGAAGATCGTCACGCTGGGCTCGGAGGTAAGTATGGTGTGAGGGGTGTAGGAGGTGAAATGCACAGAGGGTGGGCGCGGGTTGGGGTGGGGCCACCAACTCTCATGAGGGACTGTTTTCTGTTTTACAGGTGTAAAAAAAAAAAAAACATTGCATGGACTGGTTTTTTTTCCCAGAGACATTTGCATGCTGGGCTGGGCTCCCATTGTGCCACCTGAGTGTTTTTGGGGCTGTAGCCGCGGGGACTGGGCACCCCATCGGCACACACCAGTGGTGGGGGAGCTGGGGATTGGGCAGCCCTCGGCACACAGCAAACTGGGGGAATTATGCCAATGGGAGTGGCCCCCATCAGCAAATTGAACTGGGGACCGAGTTGATGGGGATTGGGTCCCCGTCGGCAAAGGAAGACTGTTGGGGGGCGCATGCTGCAGAGAGGGATTGGGCAAACCTCAGCACACAACAAATGGGGAGGGGGTTACAGTGTGCCGATGGGGAGTGGGCTCCCCCATCAGCAAATGTACTGGGTCGGGGGTGGCATACGGATGGCAAGGTACCACCCTGCAATGATGGGTCACTCCCTCATTGCAGTGAAATGGCTGACGCTGCAATGATGAGGCGGCCCCTGATTGCAGCGGTGAAAACATTTTAACTTGGTGGCACTTCTGCAGAACCAATGTCATCAAGACACTGGGCCTGCATTGGTCCACCAGTGCCAAGCCCCCAAATGCAGAGCCCCCAGTGGCTGCCAGAGTGCCGCAACACCACAACCCACTTCTCTCCAAAGCTGCCACATAATGTTTCTTGCGCATGTGCGCAAGCAAACATAAAAAGTGGTCTTTGGACCCATTTAAGGAATGCAAAGAAAGGGTGGGGCATAGAATGGTCACAGGCTTAAAATCCCATAATGACCAAATTGTAACAACACTAGTGGGTATGTTGAATCTAGCTGAACATCATATAAAATCCACCTTTGGCATTACTCCTAAAGTGCATTTTGATAGGGAATTCTTTACTTCATTGAATCTTCCTCAGTTACAAGAAAAGGATTCACAGATACTAACTTACAAAATAACATTAGTAGAGGTACAACAGGCAATTATTAGTCTTTGTAACAAGGCAAAATTAGAGAAGCTCAAAAGAGCAGCAGTGATTGGAGCAAATGCATCACATGTAGTTGTTTGGCGATGGCATTAATTTTACAATAATGCCGTCCTCAAAGTGAACTACCGATGTGTCCCACCGAGTGTAGAATGAGCAGTAGTGTGTAGTGCAGCAGAATCATGACAGTGGAACTGCCTGTCTGTCATAGAATCATAGAATGTTACTAGTTAAGGGGACATTTAAGTCCATAGGAAACTTGCCACTTGTACTGGTGGAAAACTTAACTCAAGAAAGAAATCTTATTTTGACCCATATAGCGGTCAAGACTGGTTTTAAACTCGGCCATACTTTCACTCTCAACAACGTTAATGGGTAATGAGTTCCATACAGAAGTCATTCTCTGAGTGAACCAATTGTTACGTTTGTTAGTATGGTTTGTATGCCCTTTAAGTTTTAGGTTATGGGATCTTGTATTGAGTTACCATGATATTTAACCAGTACCGATGTTTCAAGGAGATATTCATCTTTAACTGCTCTGTAAGTGAAACATAAATCCCCTCTTAACTGTCTTTATTTTAAAGAATACAGTCCCAAGTCTTTAAGTCTATGATCATAGCTCAGTTCTTTAACATTGTTGATCTGTTTAGTAATTCTCCTTTGCACTCCCTCAACCAATTTTTTACCTGTAGCTGTAATAGGTGTACATAGTGGAGCACAATAT
Organism: Neoceratodus forsteri; assembly: GCA_016271365.2. Classification (NCBI taxonomy): domain Eukaryota; kingdom Metazoa; phylum Chordata; order Ceratodontiformes; family Ceratodontidae; genus Neoceratodus; species Neoceratodus forsteri. The sequence continues at coordinate 1,348,629,818 of CM057456.1, read as the reverse complement.
TCAAGATGGGGATGCACTAATGCTGAGTAGAGCGGTATTATGACTTTGGAGTCCCTGCTCTTAACATTTTTCAGGATATAACTTATGATACTGTGACATTTTTTAACTGTTATCCTATTATGTGACTCAAAGTTTAATTTATTATCAATTATAACTCCCAAATCAACTTCAGATGCTACCTCTAGCAATTGAATGTTATTTATCCTGTAGATATTGTTAATGTTATTATGCCCCAGATGCATTACTTTTGCATTTTTTAATATTGAGACTCATTATATTATTATGTGCCCATGATACTAACTTATTTAGATTATTCTGCATATCCTGAGCAGATTGTAAGTTATTTACTATACATCCCAATTTACAATCGTCAGCATACTTTACTGCCCAGGTTCCACCAGTAGTTTGCATGGATGAAATAAAAAGTTTAAATAATGTGGGGCCCAGTACCAAGCCCTGGGGAACACCACTTGCAACTAGTCCCCATTCTGAATAGTGTTCTAATGGCTACTCATTGAATTCTATTGGAAAGCCATGAGTTTATTCAATTTATTATAGTATTAGGCAAATTAATACTAATGAGTTGTTCTATCAAGATCTTGTGTGAAACTGTATCAAATGCTTTTGAATAATCAAGATAAATAACATCAACTGGTAAACCATTATCCAATGCTACACTTACTGGTTCAAAAAAATGAATTAAGTTAGTTAGGCAAGATCTACCAGACTGAAAACCATGCTGATTAAGATCAGTTAGATTATTTTGGAAAATATGTTCATCAACCCTCATTTGGATTAGCCTCTCTAACATTTTACAAATGACTGATGTCAGACTTCTAGGCCTATAGTTGTTGACATCCTTTTTATTTCCAGATTTACAAATTGGGGTTATAGTGGCTTCATTCCAAATAGGAATCGCAGTACCTTCTTTCAGGGAGGTGTTAAATAACAGAGTTAGTGGTCCTATTACTTCTTGTCTTAACTCTTTAATAAATTTTGGATGTAATCCGTCCGGACCAGGGTACCCCATACATTTTAAGTGGTTGAAGGCTTCTACCACCTCTCTCTCAGTAAAGGGATTCCAGTCTATATTATCATAATTTGAAGTACTGGGAATTAGGTCCTTGGGATTAAATACACTTAAGAAAAATCTATTTATGTGATTTGCCATTTCTGTTTCATCACTGTTTCACCTTCAATTACAAGTGGTCCCAGGCTAGATTTATTGCCATGCAAAGAACCTGTATAATTAAAAAAGCTGTTTTCATTATCTTTTATATTTGTGGCCAAATGGGACTCTATATTCAGTTTTGATTTCTTTATTAAACTTTTAACTTTATTAGAACTTTTTTTATAATGTTTCCAATTTATATCCGTTGGGTGAATTTTATATCTCCTATAATATTTTTTCCTTTTTATTAATGGCTTTTTTAACTTTCCTGTTCCACCAAACTGGAACTCTTTGATTATTTATGCATTTGGTTCTATTAGGAACCCAGGTATTGATACAATATTAAAATTTATCTGATATTGACTTCCATTGTGAGGTCAGACACATCCCTTTTAATTCCGTTTCCCATTCCCAGTTGATAAGGTAATCCTTAATACTTGAATAGTTAGCTTTATTGAAGTCCCTCACTATTGTGGAACCTCTAGAGTATTGTTTAGAGGTAGTAATGCTAAATTTGATCATATTACGATCACTAGTGCCTAGGGGATCAAAAACACAAGGGGTAGAGATGTCTTCTTTGCAGTTAGTTAAAACCAGGTCCAATAAGTTATTTCCTCTGGTGTTATTCAAAACTATTTGCTGTAAGTCAAAATTAATCGTGTAATCAAGAAATTTATTTTCTGAAGCCCAGTAGCTTTTAAAGTTGACCAATTAATATTAGGGAAATTAAAGTTACCCATCAAGATATAATTAGAGTATATTCTCATATTTTCCAAAGTAGATAAAAATAGATCATTATCGCTGCAATCTAGATTCGGTGTGCAATATGCTAAGCCAATTATGATCTGTTTTCCTTAGAGATAGATTTGAGCCCATAATGTTTTAGTTTCATGGCAATAGACCAAAGTTGAGTTGATGCTATTGGATTTATATTTTTCTGAAACAGATTACGCTATCCCACCTCCTTTCTTATTTTGTCTATTTTTGGAATATCTGATATAGCCAGGGATGTCCATACCCCAGTCATCATCCTTAAACCATGTTTCTGTAATGCCACAAATGGATATATCTTGCTCTTTTAGAATAAATTGGAGTTCACCCATTTTATTTATTCAACTTCTAGCATTGGTCAGTAATATGTTAATGTCTTCAAAAGTTTTAACTGATTTTGTTAAAGGGACACTGTCAACCTGTTTTTCATCATATTATTTCTAATTAAAAAAACTACATTTTTTGATTGCTTTCCTTCTCTAAAATTCATTGATGTTGCTGTTTGCTTTGTCTGTCTCCTTGTATAGTAGAACTGAAATGCATGGTAATGTATATTTATAAACAACCTTGTTTTGTTTACATTCCTGGATCTGTTCTTACTACAAACTTCCTGAGCATTAGAAACATGACCAAACAGTGCAGACATTCATGATACAATAGCCTCCTAAACTCCCACTGCATCATGAGTGGCTAGACTGTGTTGTGGGTGTTTCCAAGTCCAGGAAACATACAGTGGGAGCTGATCAAGGAATGTAAACAAACCTGTTTTTGTGTGGTAACACCAGTATGTTGAGCACTCTGTTTTTCTCTTTTTCAAAGAAAACAAGAATCAGAATCAAACTACCAGCTACATCAGCAGTCTTTACAGAACATTGGCAATCATAAAATGTGTTTTTTAAACTAGGGACCCTTTCAGACCTAAGGAGGTTGACAGTGTCCCTTTAAACTTGATGGATTTTTTGATACTTTGTTAAGAGATGCAGAATTAATCTGCTTCTCCCCCAGTTTACTCAGTTTAAAATAGTATTTAAGCAAGTGTTAAATTGTTTCCCAGGTAAAAGATTACCTTTTCTGCTTAAATGCAAACCATTGCCACTAAATAGTTCAGGATGGTCCATAAATTCTTTCCAATGTGTTATGCATTTTACCCCTTGTTTATAACACCAAATATGTAACCAAAGGTTAATATCTTTAATCTTATTGTTAACATAACACGGTGCTTTAGGTATTGGAAGAATTTCAGAAAGAGCAAATGTACAGCCCAAATCTGCTAATTTGTTATGAAGAGCAACCAGGTCCTGTTTTATTTCTAGGTTTCTAGGGCAGAATTGTGAAAAACATTATTAGCACCAAGGTGCACTAATACCACACCCCACCTACCTGACGTGCTGCGAGTGTCGCGTGGAGCATGGCAGTTCGACTGTCAGCAAAATCAGTCAGGGACATAAAGCAGGCATGCAATGTCATAGAGGGCTAAGGTTAGCATAGTTCATGATAAAGTCAATAACAATGCAAGTAAGAGGTACAGTGCAGCACAGGGGAGACATGGCAGCAATCTGGAGGTACATAACCACCTCAGCAGTGACATAGTGGTAGTCGGAAGTGTTTGCACGACATCGGACGATTGAGCACAGCAGATCGAAGAGGTGAGCAAATATACAAAGTAGTTGGAACGTTTTCGGCAGTTGATATTGCCGCTGGCACAGAAGCAACAAATTGAAACCTCTGAATCACTGTAGGCAAATAAGTACCGCGTAAAATCGGAAAACAGTAAAAAAAAAATGTAATGTCATATCGCAGTGTACGAGATGAGTGGGTTCTTGTTGACAGCATCAGTAGCTGAATAGATGTATACATGGAGATCCACGCAGAAACAAAAGTGCAGGCAACATATTTGTTAATAATAACTGAAATCTGTCACTGATGTAGTTAGCAATACACACAACATATTTCAAAGACCAAACAAAATATCACCATGTTACAAAAGCATTAATCCACTCTGAAGGTGGCATCTAATGGGGAATTAATGCATGGTTGGGCCATTGTAGGCACTCGGCCATCCCAACCATGCATTAATTCCCCATTAGATGCCACCTTCAGAGTGGCTTAATGCTTACATGTAAGGATGCAGCACCAGGTACAGATGGTTTGGGTTCAGGGTTATATAAAGCATTTTCAGAATTTTTAGCTTCCATTTTAGTTATTTTATTTAATCACATCTTGGTAAAAGGAAGTCTGGGCCCCTCTATGAAAGAGGCTATCCTTATACTATTATATAAAAAAGGTGAGAAGGAAGATCTTAAGAATTAGAGACCTCTAAGTCTATTAAACACTGACCTAAAAATTCTAAGTAAGGTTCTTTTAGCCAGACTAAGGTTGCAGATATTTTGATCCATCAGGCACAAGCATGCACTATTCCTAACAGACGCCAACATGATAATTTGATTATTTTAAGGGAAGTATTTCAGAGGGGAAATAAGAATATATTACAAGGGTACATGCTGAGCCTTGATCAGGAAAGGTATTCGACAGAATAGCACATAGTTTTTGTTCACTACATTACAGGCCTATGGTCTCCCAGAAACATTTATTAGGTGGATTCACATTATGTATAAAGATGCAGTGCTAATTCCTAATTTAAATGGCTGGTGGGGAAGGAAAATCATGGTTAAGGGGGTGGTCAGACAGGGCTGCCCCCTTAGCCCTTTGCTTTATGCATTTGGAATAGACATTCTAATCAGATTTATAAATGCTCAAGAGGAGATTAGAGGCTTGCAACCTCAAACAGATGCCAATCCTATTAAAATTTTGGCTTATGCAGATGACATTGTCTTATTAACACATCCAGAGACATCCGAAGTTGTGCTCACTGAGACATTGAACATTTATGCTAGTGCATCTGGATCTCAAATTAATTTTGCTAAAAGTACGGGGACATTATTGGGTGATGTCCCTTTACCTAATGACAATAAATTTGCTGTTTTTTCCATTTCAAAAATCCCATAAAAATACTGGGGTTGAGTTTGGAGCCGGTGATTTAGCTAAAACTAACTGGGACATAGGACTTAGTAGAGCAAACAGATTGGTGGCAGGCTGGAAGGGGCAACAGATAGCCAAAAATAAAAGGGTAGCTCTTATCAACTCCCTTTTAATTCCTGTTTTTTATATACCAGTTACATTTTCCCCTCTCCACAATCCATTATGACAGCTCTCCTTAGTGTCTTTTTCCAGGCCCTGTGGGGGATCAGGTTAAATCCAATAAAAAGGGAAATTACATATAGACCTATACAGGAAGGTGGGGTTCACATGATCTACCCGGTAGCATTTTTTTTGTAGCATATGTATTAGTTATAATATTGGAACTGCCCTTAAGCCTGGGGATAGAATATGGAAACCCCTTGTCCTGAAATGGTCCTAGTATGGTTTCTTGGGTACAGAATAGACCTAGGTTACTTAAGGGGGTTCACTTATTACTGGAAGTTGGACTAGAGCTGCTTAAAAATGTCATTAAATGGAAGCTTTCCCCTACTCAGATCCAGACGGAGGATAGAAAGAGGATTTATCAAGCTATTTTATAAGTAGAAAGAAAGGAAGACGTTACCTTCCCACAATGCCCCCTTAGATAAACAGAAAAAGTTCATGCAATTTCTGGGGAATAGAAGACTTCCTGTATTTGTTTGGGATATGGTGTTGTTGAGTAACTACAGGAGGCTAGGAGTAAAAAACAATAATAAGCACATCCCCCTTAGTAAAAGGTATTGCTTATGGCACTCTTGCGTCCAGATGTTGGAATCCCAGGTGCATTTATTTTTTGAATGTGAGTATGCAAAAACCTTTTGGGAAGTTCTTGCTATGGAATGGAAAGAACCCTTGTTCAATAAGATTTCCTGTTCAGAGCTGATGTATGGAACCAATTCTGGTGGATGGGGTAAATATAATTTTGAAACTTTGTATATCATTTTTGCTGTTATCAAATACTATTTATGGCAAGCTAGATGTATATGGATAACTCAACAAAGGTTTATTACTCACATGGAATTATTGAAAAATTTTAAGACCTCTTTACAGGACTCAAAGCATGCAGATGATAAATTGTTTTCCAGAGAGAAAATTAGGTTCCTATGGATTCACTGGAAGCTTTGGAATCCAGGTTAATTACTAGAAGGTTTATGTACTATGGATGTGTTTCTGTTGTTATTTGTTTTTTGTAATTGCCTTATTTCTTTTTGCATATGTATTTTGTGATATTCTACGATATTAATTGTTTATTCATTTGTGTGCTTTACTGTATTGTAGTCCTTCTTTTCAATAAAAATTCCCCTACTCTCCAGTAGGGGAACCTCTGGCCATCTGGGAGATGGCCACTCTGAGCATGGAGCCAGAGAGAATGGACATGCAAGAGGCTGGGGAGCGGGCCGCCTCCCCTGTCCCACTCATCCTAGAGGCTGAAATATTCTTTGATGCCAAGAGCACCGCTGACACTGGAGATGTTAAGGCTGGGAAGTACCACAATACGGATACTTTGGAGCATAATTTACTGATGGAAAAAAATATACAAAAAGAAATTACCTCAGAAACCGGTACAATGAATCAGATTGACACAGAGACTACAGACCTACAAGCTTTGCTTGTCGCAGAGGAAAAGCATTTTCTTACAGAAAAACGGGAACTTACAAAAGCAATATTCAAATGCAAGGAGCTGCATCTTGTCAGAAAGGCCTTCCTAGCAACAGCAGCCTCAACTATAGTAACACCATAGCAGCAACTACAACACTGGACTCAGAGAGTCAAAAAGCTAGACAAGGTACAGTGATTTTCCAAACAAATCCTTTTGATCAATCTAAGGTCACTGGCCTGGATATTCAAAGGGGTTGCGCCGGTGCAAACTCCACAGTGTGCCTTGGTGGGATATTGAAAGGGCTGCCTGGCGCAGTGCAAATCCCGATGCGTCAGGGCACAATGTAATCATATGCGGTGCAGATGCAGGGGGTGTGCCCATGCATATGCGGCACATCCTGATAGTCAGCCTGAGATGTGCAGCGCATATGCTGGTGCAACCCTGCATTGCGCCACAAGGGGGGCTCAAAGTTGAGCCTGTGCAGAGTAGGAACAACTCCCGGCCACCCAGAGGTGGGCTGCCATATTGCAGGGTGCAACGCAACAGTCCAGATGTGGGTGGCCACCAGCCCACCCAGAACACCGTCCGCAAGCACACACATAACCCTGGTGGCCAAGTGGCACCCCCCCCATTGCCATGATAACTGTGATAAACCATACAAATAATACCTGGTAGTCTAGTGGTACCCCCCCCCACCTGTTTCCCCGAATCGTGGTATATGCATAATGGTAAATCCCTGGTAGTCCAGTGGACCCCCAGTTCCTGATTCCCTGATAACTGTAATAAAACCCTTCCCTGGTGGTCTAGTGGTCCCCCACCCACCGATTCCCTGAGATATGTAATAAAAGACTGTCCCTGGTGGTCTAGTGGACCCCCCCACCTATTTTCTCGATCACGGTACAGACCCATCAAATACATCCCTGGTGATCCAGTGGCACCCCCACCCTCCACCCACTCTGAACCCCTTGCCTCACAGCTCCCCCGTCATCAGTGGGCAGCTGCAACCCACCTGCATATCGCCTGGCTGCCCGCTGAATGACAGATACAGTATGGGCTGTAACCCCATTGGTCCCCAGTGTGGGCGAATGGGCTTGCAGGGCATACTGTACTAGACAGTCCAAAATATGTGAATGAAGTCACCTTGCATATTTTATGGCCTCATTTGCATGCCCCCTGCTGAATATTGTGAGTGATGAGCCTATCACAACTGCATTTGTGCTGGCGCATTCCTGTGCTCCCTATCTGTGGCTTGCACCAGCACAGTGCCACTGCGCCATGCGCAGTATGTGAGCTGACCTTGCCATATTCAACAGTCCTATGCCATGGCACATCACCATTGAATAAATATTGAGTGACAAGGTACCTTTGTAAATGAGCCTATGGCTCAAAGGTTTTCCAAACTGCTGTTTAAATAAAATAAAAATAAAATAAAAATATCACCTGGCACTGGCGCATCACAGTTGTGCTGAGCCCAGGCTTGCGCCACTGCCTGGCGCAGTCTGAATATCTGGGCCTCTGTCTTTACTTTTCCTGCTAGTAAAAAAAGTAAATAAACCAGGGACAGAAAAAGTTAGTAATGTTACAAACTCAAAACAGACTTTCTTATTGGATAAAACTGTCATTCCGGTTGCAAACACTGCCTTCAAGCCAGTAACCATGTCAATACAGTCATCCACACCTCCATGTGATAAAACACTCCTTGGTGCAAAGGCAAAAGTACAGATTACTGTGACTGAAGAAACTGAAGTAGAAAGTGGCAGCATTGCAGCTGCAATTCAGACAGGCAGTTCTGACAGTTTATTAGACAAGGAAATCGAGGATAAGAAATTGACATTAAAATTAATTGCAGAGGATGAAACAACCCAGAAAAAAAAGAAAGCGGAACTCAGAAACAGAAGGGACACTGTAATGCAGTCCAAGAGACATATTAATGAACATTTGCTCAGTGATGACTTGGCAGATGACCATGCCGCTGCCCCCTCCGAATATCCCATGGTAAACCAGTCAGATTTGATTACAGAGGCTGTTAAAAAGGCATTCTCCATTAATGCTCAACAACAAACAGGAGCAAATGTTGCATGGTCACCTAAAATTGCAATAGTGGGTGCAGGATGGAAAAGGGACACAGAAGGAAAATGGATCCCTGATCCTGTCTGGGATCCAATTTCTCAAAATAGTTCAGAATGGTGGCCCCCACAGCAGGTGGACGATTCTGCCAAACAGAATAACCAAAAACATTCTGCTGTATCTGAGAATAAGGAAAATAATAATACTTCAACTAATAGTGCTGGAAAAGAAATACATTAGTAAAGTATCCAGACAAAGGACCCCCTTCCCCAAAACAAACTGATAACAAAAGATAAACCCCAATATCAACAGGGTAAAAACCCTTCAGACAATGCCCTAGCAGGACAAACCAGGACCAGACACATAGAAATCAAGGTGATTTTTGCACACCAGAACAGCCACCAAAATATTCAGATTTTTTCCATAAAACTGAAGCTGCCCCACGTAGAAATGTGGTCCATTTAAGATACAAAGGGGCATTAGACTCCAGACCTGATAGACACTATGTAGGCAAGAAACTTCTAAAAGACTCCCTCCATTTTACCCCTCCCCCCGTGGATGTTTTTGCCTTCATCAACACCTCCGGGGAGGACAACTATGATATAAGCATCAGATCACCTCAGGCACTAGAGAAATTTGGGGCACAATATAATCAAGTTAAATTCTCCCCCCTCTGTACACCCTTTTTAGCAATACCCCTTACTAAGCCACTTACCAAATTTGTAACAATAATGATCAGGAATGAGGGAGTCCACGTTGAAGACATAACCCACTGGCTGCAACAACGATGAAGTCCTCAGTTCCCCTGAGGCCATTCTAGATGCACAGACAATTTTGTACTGGGGGTTGGAAGTTTAAAATCAAGTTATGACAAACAGAGGAGGGCATTTGCCATGTCCCTAACCGTTTCTTCTTGGGGCAAGACCATGGAGTGTGCTTCTATGCCGGCCAGCCCAAAGCATGTTACAAATGTTGGGCAAGGACCCACCTCTCCTACGTATGCGATAAACCAAGATGTGGCATTTGTGGGGAGGTGGGACTCATTAGCATGTAATGTGCTAATCACACCAAGTGCAATCTGTGTGATGAGGTAGGGCACTTATTCCAAGAATGCCCCTGGACATCCCGAAATAAAACAAACAGCATGAACCCAGATGACCTCAGACAGAAAGCACAGCAGGCAGCCCAACAAGAAACAAGACCGGCAGAAGAAGAAACCCCCCTAAAGGAATCTAAAAAAACACCACTGGCACTGGAAGAACAAAAGAACACCAACACCCCATCCCTACACCAAGACATATCGGATAACTGCGACCCAATTATAATCCCTCCTGCCTCCAAAACTCTCCCATCTGAATATTCTGTACCTGAATTACTGACACCAGTTTGTTATTCGGAATCCAGTACTACGGCATCTACACCAGATACCCTGAACATACAACCATTGCAACCATGGGTGGTGCCCCCCACCAGGAGGCGCTATTTGAGAAAATGCACTACAAATCTTGAACCCCAGGATATGGACATGGAGAACCCTTTTTCAGTTCTATCTGGAGTAAGCTGAGGAGACACAGAAATGGAGGGGAAGGAATCTGACAACACCTCCATCTCCTCAAAGGAATCTAAAACAGAGGAAAATAAATACAGGGGATAGAAAAAGAGAAGGAATAAAAAGAACCAAGTCTGAACTATAACATCCTGACATGCATTGTCTTTCTTCAATAAATGTTGCAGTTTATTGAATCACGAAAAAAAGCCAAGCCTTTTTTCAATTAGCTCACAATTGTGACTTTGATTCCATTTTTTTACAGGAAATCTAGATGTGGTCTACCATCCAAATACAACTCTCCAAGGCAGAATTGTATTGGGGACCATCTTATTGGTCCTTCAGCCTAGATAGGGCAGATGCGGTGGGAATACTGTTCAAAGGGAACAAATTCAGGTTATCAAAACTCATTGATCTCATTCCAGGTTGGGTATTAATATTAGAAGGACTATGGCCATCACAACCCTGTAGGTTCATAAATATTTATGGACCCAGTCCAAGGCTGAAAGAGTTAAACTAATTGAAGCCATTCAACCCTTTTTAATCACAACAAAAACAATGTGTTTATGTGGTGATTTTAATTGCAGTCTTATACCCCAGAAACAGCAAAAAGAAAGAAAAGTATATTGTGATTCCTCGGCCTCACAGAAATGTATCCAGTTGGCTGATCTTATCAGTTGTGCAGATTTCCAGACAGTAGGACCAACCTTTACCTATCAACGAGGCAAACATACATCTGTAATTGACTACATTTTTACTTCTAACCAACATCAAAAAATTTCTTTTGAAACTATTTCAGTGGAATTTTCTGATCATATGTTATTAAAAGTATCATTCCGTACCCCAGCAACTGCATAAGCAAAATGTAACAGATGGAAGTTGAACACTTCTATCCTATCTGGTCAACATGTACAAAACAGTATAAAACAACTACTCAGTGCCAGAGTCTCAGTTTTTGACTTGTATGAGGGCTTAGGAAAATGGTGGAGTAACACAAAAAGAGACCTTAGGGAATGGTACTACTGGCAAGGGAAAGAACAGGCAGAGGGAGTTTTTTTTCCAATACCTCAAACTAAGGACCCAATTACAATACCTTATGATCATAGCATCATCTTCTAGAGTGGATTTTTCGCAACAGATAAATTGTCTTAAAGTAGAAATGCAGAAATTTCAATATGATAGGGCTAGTACTGTAAAAGAAAATATAATGTATATAACACAGAACAAAAAAAACACATGGAGACCCATATGAAGCTTGCAAAGATAGAAAAGATGCTACGACCTTTCATACATTGCAAGATGAACAGGGACAAATAACCTGTGACCCTCAGCAGTTACAGGCTATTGTGACCAGACATTTACAGTCTTTTCAGGAGACAGACCCCCCCCCCCAGCCCAAGAGGAGATAGAAGATTATCTTAATTCAAGCCCACAGATTATTGATGTAAAAATTGCTTAGGAAATTATACCAGAAATTACAGTGTCTAAAGTCATGGACACAATCAATACCTTAAAAAGAGGCACTTCGCCAGGGATAGATGGTCTCTCTTATGAATTATATAAAGCCTTCCCGGAGGAATTTGCCTCTTGTTTAAAGGAAACATTCACATACTTCCTGAGAACCAAACAAATTCCTAAGATTTTTTACAAAAGGTTTGGTAATTTTCTTTTTCAACTCGAGTGACAGAACCCTCATACAGAATTGGAGACGTATAAGTTTGTTAAATGCAGACTTTAAAATATTATCACATATTTTGAATTTTCGACTTAGGAAAATTGCCTCCACATTAATCCATCCTACCCAATTTAGCAGTCTTCCAGATAGAAAAATACAGCATACACTAATTATTATTAGGGAACTTATAGAATTTCACAACACACATAAACAGTCAGGATATATAATATTATCAGACCTTAGCAAAGCATATGATAGGATGAATCACTATTTTCTCTTTCATACACTACACTCATATGGGATTCTGGGGGAATTTACACAGTGGTTAAGAGCATTATATTCTTCACCAACTTTATGCCCCATTGTTCTGGACAAAATAGAAGCAGAACATACAGTAGGATATCTGAAGGAGTTCCACAAGTGTGACAAAGTCCCCTATTATATGTATTCTCTCTAGATCCCCTTATTAGACATCTTATCCAGAACACACACATCCACGGCTTGCAAGGGTTGCAGGAACAGGACAAAGTGAGAGTATTGGCCTATGCTGATGACATACTGTATGTCTCTGTGTCAAAAATCAGGGTAGCATCAACTTTATGGTTCAAGAAATACAAAACTTTTCCAAAGTGTCTAGTGCCAAACTAAACCTGGCTAAATGCAGGGGGTTGAACTTAGGGCCCGCTGGTGACACTACACTGAACATGGCTGGAATACATGTCTGGAGAACCCACAAAAATATTAGGACTAAGTTTTGGAGGCCAAAATATAGTGCTCCTTAATTGTGAACTAGCTCTGACTAAATGTGAATCAAAAGTAAAAAGGTGGAAAGGGTGGAAACTCTTTAAAATTAAAAGAATACACATAATAAAAAATTCTTAATCCCTTGTTTTTTATACACTGGGATGGTATTTCTCCTCCCCTTTGTCCTAGAAACCAGATTATATAGCTACTTTTTCCAAATGCTATGGGGGAGCTGACTAAACCCTGTTAAGCAGTCTTTCATGTATTTAATGAAGGAATAAGTAGGCCTTGGGATGATCAATCTGTTGGTATTTTTCCACACACTTTTTTGGCCACAGACACTAAAAATAGGCCTTGGTCAAACAGATTCACTAACTAGGAAGTGGATTTGGAACAACTTAGAAAAATTTCTCTTTTTTAGCTATTATTTTATACTCCTGCTCATGGCCCTAGCTCGGGAGTGAGCCCCAACTCCCGTCCTCTGACATCCACCAACCAATGCTGACTGATACCCCCAAGGTTTACCCCCCTGTGAGACTGACAGAGCTCCCCAAACCCCGCTGAAGACCGGATCCAATGTGACCAGCACCGTGGCTATTTGGGGGCAGGACCTGCGAGATGTCCTCCATCATCCAACCGGAGCTCTTCTTTTCATCCTCCATTGTACACCCCCTCAGAGGTGGGAAGCATGCAGTGGCACCAGCATCAGTAGGGTGCATGCTCCCATGTGCATCCCGTCAGGCATCTGCCCCACCTCTTACCCCCATGTCGGCAGTGTTGGTGTGCCACCCCCAGCCTCCGTTAGGGGCCAAGCATGCACCGACTGTTGGTCACCCCCTCCCTGGAGATGGAGAGAAGTCCTTGGGATGCTCAATCCTTCTCCTCCCCTGCTGACCCCCAGTGGCCCACGCTCATTCCCGAACATGGGTCACCGGTGTGGCATCTAGCACCTCAACCCTCCATGCCACCAGACTGGCAACTTAGAAAAATTTCTGAGGGCCTGGGACCATACTCCTCCCAAGGCATCGATAAATGTTACTTTTTCAGAGTACATGAAACCCTCAGTGAAAACATTAAGGAAATGGAATATTTCTAAACTTAGCATAATGAAAAACACTGGTTCTCACCTGTACAAAACAGTAATGCAAAACATAAATCCCATAGAACCTGAATTTAATAACTGTCCTCCTGGAAAAATATATGGTATTAAAACAACTGAACACCGGCCAGCCCAGTGGCACTGGGGTTTGAGGTGCTGAACGCCACACCTTGTGCCACACTGGTGACCCAGGTTTGGGAACGGACTTGGGCCGCCAAGGGTTGACAGGGGAAAGGAAGGATTGAGCATCCCATGACTGCTCTCCTTCCTCTGGAGAGGGTTGGCGCACTGCAGTGCACTGTAGTGGTGACTGGTGGAGGCCAGCAGCACTACAGCTGTGAGCAACAGAATGGGGGGAAGAGCGCAGCGGGCGTCAGCACATATGTGCCTGGACGCCATTGCATGTCCGGCTCTCTGGGGCAAGAAAAAACAGGCAGAAAATGGCGGAGTGCGATCTCGGTGGCTGATGGCCATGCCTGGTGCCCCCCGGTACCCAAGAGGATCCTGCATACAGAGTAGCGTGAGCGATTAAAGGCCAGCTCTGTGGGGGTGCCAGATCGGGCCCAGGGGGTGCAGGTGTCAGCGGCCGGGGGATCACGAGGATCCGCTCCATGGAGGAGGATAAACAGAAAAAAAAAAAAACTGAACACTGCTAGAACACCTACAAGAATGTGGGAAACAACATGGTTATGTGCATATGGCATATTAAACGTCAGAGGTAATAAACACAAAGCAGTTGAGGAGCAGACATATCCATATCACGATTCTTTAGCCACAGAAGAAACTATTGAACACTTTTTAACATCCTGTAGTTATGCCTCAAACCTGTGGGCCTTTTTAGCTCAAAAATGGCATCTACCATGGATAACTACAATATCTTATGAAATTATTGCATTAGGTATATATCCCACTGGTTTTAAAAAGTATCATACCAGTACTCCTACTGTACTTTTTGCTTGCCTTAAATTTTATCTATGGCAAGCCAGATGTCAGTGGGTGCTTCCGTAGCACCACGTCATATGAAACTATCAGTACATTGTGTACATAACACTGCCCAGCTGAGGTACATGCAACACGGGAATCTAGAGAGCTTTAAGCGGTAAAGCCTCCTTCCCGTACTTGTGGAGAGGTGTTATCCCATTTGGTGCTGTGTGCTGACTGCCCCTCCCACCCAGGCTTGGCATTTAATGCTGCTTAAAGGTCACATGGTATATCACATGACTTCTCCTTGTAGTTTCTAAGTGTCCACTTTTCCATTTGCAGCTTATACTCTCTGAGCACTAGGGGTTGCTGCTGTGCCCTTCCAGTCTCCACTCTGTTCACTTTCCTTATCTTCACTCCATATTTGCAGCTTCTATTGGTTTTTAGCCACTAGGAATCACTATAGCACCCTCCTAGCACCTGTTTTTTTCTTTTCTCCCCACTCTGCATCCCTCCTCATCTCTACTCCTCCCTTTACTGTATCTGCTACTGTCTCCTGTGGGTCTCAAACTCTATACCATTGACCCCACAGTCAACAGCTCTACCACTAAGCCAACAAGTCAGGCTAATTACACCCTCTGTTCCACAGCTCTTAAACGTTTTGGCTCTATAGTCAGCTAAAAATAATTTTCTGCTGTCCCATTGCAGGTCTCAAACCCTGTATGCTTGACACCAAAGTCAGCAGTTCTACCTCTAGGCCAGCAAGCCAAGATAAATTTCTTTTGGTTTTTAAAGTTCTTAAAGCTTTTTGGCTCCATAATTGACTAAAAATACTTTCTGCTGTCTTACCGCAGGTCTCAAACCCTGTACCCTTGAGACCAAAGTCAGCAGCTCTACCACCAAACCAACAAAAATCTTGTCTTGGTTCTTAAAGCTTTGCCCCCCACCAGCCACTTTGCTCTGCCTCGAAGGCTACCTGGCACCATGAATGCTCACCTCGACCTTATGTGTCTCATCTTCATAAGCATCCTGGAGCTCACCTCCTACCAGCCAGACCTTAGCCCTTGCCCTTTGTTGACTGAGCTGCATACCTCACCAGTGTAACCCACTCACCCCACCATGTCAATGCACCCTGGACCCCTGCATCCACCCCCTAGCTGCCCCCCCAAACCCCTACCACCCACCCTGGCTCCCCTTGGCTCCACCATCTTTGTGTCTTCCAGACCCTCCAAACCCTGCCCACCCCTTGCTCCCCTTCTGCCTGCTCTGCTTCTCAACGTACTCCCAAAAAGTTAAACTGCCACCCCAGGGCTAGAACCTTAGTCATTCTATTACTCCTCTCTGGTAATATCCACCCTAACCCAGGCCTTGCCCCCACCAGTCCACCAACTAGGTCCAATGGACTCCGCATTACCTCCATGAACATATGCAGCCTGCTGAAATAATTCACTGCCATTCAGTGCTTGGTCATACTACACAAACCAGTCATCATAGCCCTAGTAGAAACCTGGCTAACTAAGTCCCACCCCAGACTCCATTGTCTCCCTTCCAGGCTACACCCTATATCATGAGGATTGAGCAGGTAAACGTGGAGGTGGTTGTGCATTTTACGCTCAAGACACCACCATCATTGGCCACGCACTCCCTGCCCCCAAGCTTGTAGATGGTGCCCAGGCCCTTACCCTCAAACTTACCCCAGACCCATCCAAGAGCCCACTCTATCTCACAGTCTCCTGCATACCTCCAAGGAACCAGACCCCAGCGATATTGTCTCTCACTGAATATCTCTCCTCCCTCCCCCAAAAAGCACAAGTCCTAGTCGGAGGCCTCAACGTGAACTGGCTCAGTCCCTCTGCCTCACCAATAAGAGACACCATCGCTGCATTAGACCTGACCCAACTCGTCTCCCAACCCACTAGACATAACCAAACTACAGGGACTTGCACCCTCCTACACTTCATTGTCTCTAACCGCTCCCAAAAGATTCAGGATATTCAAGTCTTCCCAGACTCCTTAAGTGACCACTCCCCTCTCCTATTCCTCTGGTCTGCCCCCACCCCCAAACATGTAGCCCAAGCCACACACTGCAGCTGTCCCCACCCAGGCAGACTGAAAAAACTCAAACAGTTCCTCGCTCACATTGATTGGTCTCCCATCCACCATGCAACCAAACATTGATGCTGCCCTCGACCTCTTCTCACAAGCCTTTAACAAGGCCTGTGATCTTTTTGCACCCTTCACCATGATCCACTCCAAAAGGCAAAATGCACCTTGGGTCACCCCTGCCCTACTCCAGCTGTTCAGGGATAGGGATAACCTCTGGCATATAGCCACTGAGACTGGCCGGACGGCTGACAGATGGGCATATAACGCCGCACATAACAGGTGCACATGGGCCATCCGAAAAGCCAAGGCAGATCACTACTAGGCCACCCTCACCTCCTCCTCATGGGGGGTGTGCCTGGAACTTCTGGGACAATATAAAAGAAATAAATGGAAAATCATGCTCCCCCCCAGCCCAGCTTATGGTCAGTGGCTCCACCTTTACTGACCCCACTGACATTGCCAACTGCCTTAACTCCTCCTTTACAGATCTCAGCCCTGTCCTCCCGAGTACCTTTTTCAACCCAACCCCCGACCCACCACCCTCAGATCCTCATCGCCCCCAGTTCCATCTACATAAAATATCTGTCCAGGAAGCCAGACCTCACCTGCTTAAAGCGCTAAACAGCAACAGTCCTAGCAGTGACTCCCTGGATCCAAAAATACTCTGACTGGTCCTGGATGATGTTCTGATCCCACTTACTGACCTACTAAACCGGTCCCTCTGTCTGGGGCAATTCCCCACAGCATGGAAAACAGCTATAGTCACACCTATTCACAAAGGAGGTGACAGGTCCACCCTTGGCAACTATCGTCCAATCTCCATCCATCCCCCCCCTCTCCAAAGCCTTAGAAAAAGTGGTGGCCACTCAACTCACCAAATATCTAGCAAAATACAACATTCTATGCCCGGAACAGCATGGCTTCCATGCTGGTCACAATACAAGTACAGCATTAATGGAGTTCTCCAACTTCCTGCACTCATCCCTGGACTCTAGTTCCCTAGCTGGAGCAGTGTTCATTGACCTCTCTAAGACCTTTGACACTGTCTCCCACCCCCTCCTACTAAATGCCCTTGACCATACAGGTTTCTCTGCTGGCCCCCTCGCCTGGTGCATGAGTTACCTATCAGCCAGCTTGTCAAAAACAATGGGATACTCTCGGAAACCCGTCCCATCCACTCAGGGGTTCCCCAGGACTCTATCTTGGGCCCACTACTCTTTAGCCTCTACCTAAACACCCTGCCCAGTTCCTGTTCTGGCAATGTTCTTCTGTACGCTGCCGCCGTTGTTATTTACGCCCCCCACAGAAATCCCACCTCCCTCCAAGACTCTCTCCAACACTTCTTCAATGATGCTGAGAACTGGTTTAAGGAGAGCAGGCTAGTCATTAACCTCAAAAATACTAAGGCAATGCTCTTTGCCCACCACCAGAACAAAGCCAGCAACAACCCCCTCCAAATCTTCCCCAGCACTCATCAACCACTTGAACAAGTTTATGCTTACAAATACCTTGGGATCACCTTTGACTCAGCCCTCACCTTTCATGCCCACATTACAGTTCTTGCTTCCACCGCTAATGCTCGTCTTGCCATCCTCTACCGTCACAAGGACTGCCTCCCACCTGATGCCCTCAGGCTTGCCATTACACCCTCAGTAATGTCCCTTGTCGATTACGGCCTTCCAGTCTATGGTGCTGCTGACTCCACAGGCCTCAACAAGATTTGACTCACCCTAAACAAGGCTTGCAGACTAGTGACCAGTACCCATAGGCTCACCCACACTTGTCAGCTCTATGACATGGCCAAACTCCTTAGCCTCGATGAACGCCTCCACTACCAAACTTGCCTACTAACTAAGAAGATTCTACTCGGGCTCTCCCCCCTGGGGTTTCTGCCTCTATCCAACTTACACCTTCCAGAATCACTACCTGAACCACTGACAAGGTCATCCTACTAATACCCAGAACTAGGACCACCCGGGCACAGAGGTTGTTCAGCTACAGAGCCTCGTCCTGGTTCAACTCACTCCCTGCAGCCATTTCCAACACCACCAAAGTTGCCCCCTGCAAAACTGCCCCACAGAACCTATTGTTCAACACCCTGCTGCACTGTCACTACCAGATGCTCTGCTGCTCTCAAACACTATTGACAAAGCCCTCTGCGAACTCCCTCACCCCACCCACCCCCACACCCCCATGGCCTCCTCTCCACTGCCAGTACCTGATGGTACTAAACCTATCAATTCTGAAATTTTTTTATTACTCTTTGTGTTCAAGCAATTTATGTAAAACTGTGTTATTCTGTATGATTGTATTCTGTAGGTGTGTTGACTCTGTATGTCCTCTCTGTGACGAGGTACTTTTGTAAACGAGCCACTGGCTCAAAGGTTGTAAATCCGATTATACCATAAATAAATTAAAACATATGCTTTACTTGAAATTTACGAATATGAACTTGGTCATAACCCATTATCAAAAGTCAACATGTGTCGGAAAGGTCTTTCTTTTTTTTCTCAAATATAAATAGGATACTGGTGAAAACTCCATAATTATATAATGGGTTACAGTGCATATGATTTTGTATTTTCTGTATCGTAATCTATGATTTCTTGTCTTCAAAAATGTTATGTTTATGTGATTTTCAATAAAATATTCCCCTACTCCTTGCAAAGCATGCCTTGAGTTCTTTTGTTTCCACCAGGACAGCACCAGTATGGGTAGAAGGGACCTTGGTTTAATGTCTTATCTGAAGGATGGCACACCCCAACAGTACAACACTCCCTAATACTGCACTTAGGTGCCAGAGATTTTAGGTATGAGCCCAATCCCAGTGTGGGACTAGAACCCACACTCTTCTGGCCCAGAGGCAGATGTGCTACCTGCTGAGCCACACTAACACCTAGGTTGAGTAATGATTAGTCTGTTTAAGTCAAACGCATAAAGGGGAGCTAAAGTCAAACTTTACAAAAACTATGTTGTGCAGAGTTTTTTGATTTGCAGGTGTAGTCCTAATGTGTTTCCCTTTTGTTTGCTGTAAAGATTTTTTTTTAATTTGTTTGCTAGTTTTATGGCCCCTGCGGATATCCATGTTCGCAGTTTTGTTATAGCTCTTCTGTTTCCTACAATGCTTCCTGTCCCATATGACAGTGATGCGTTCAGGACCACTGATTCAGAAAGTAATAGCTGCTGCAGCAGCAGTCTACTGTCAGGATCCTGATGCCCTGGCTTCAACTAAACAACTCTTTTTAATCCAAACTTTCTGTTTTCTAGGTCTAGTCAGCATACTGCTCTACTTTTTTTCACTGAAATGAGGAACAGGGACATTCAAAATGGGAAACAGTGAGAGACACTGTCCCTTATAATGAGGGACACATCCTCTAATATGGAGATGCAAGCTCAGAACACTGTGGAACCATGGGCAACAACTGGGTTTACATGTGCAAAGTTTATTTTTGATTAAACATGTTAGAATATTATGAATTCCTGCTTTAAGGTCTGAATTTACAACACAGTCTCTGTGTGGGCAACACTTTTCCCATGAGGGATAGTTGAGAGGTATGCTGGCCAGCAGGAGTGAATGTTTGGTTCTTAAACTACGCACAACCATAAAAAGCACACAAAGCACCCCAGGTCACCAGTGCTATAATTAGTGAAGACTCTAGCTGTTTCCTTACAAAAAAGCCCACTCAATTATCCCTCAGGTGTTGGTCCCCTGTAAATTTAACCTCCATTGGAGCTCCCTGGACAAGGAGGGTTGCACAGCTCTACTGCTGTAAATATGAAAAAAAAACAGCTTTTGTTGAATGAATGGCCCTGGACACATTATTGTCATATGGGACAGAAGTCGTTGTAGGAAAGAGAAGAGCCATGAAAAATGCAAACATGGAAATCCTCAGCAGCCATAAAACTAGCAGGCAAATAAAATAAAAACTCCTTACAAAGGGAAGGACACCCCAGGACTAGAACTACAAATGCAAACAAACTGCACAACTATTTTTTTGCACATTTTTGACTTTAGCCCCCTTTTCGTATTTTTCCCTTTTCTAGGGCTGCTCATAACTGATCTTCCTGGATGTAAGTCTTCACTGTTCATTCACACTTCTGGATTCTAGCTGGAGGTGCTAGGAGCCCACAGGAGCCAAAAATCTTCAGGAGAGCCAGCGCCGAGGTAGATCAGCTCGTGTCTGTGTAGGGTACCTCGACGTTGACCCTCCAGCCACCTCAGTTCCTATTTTCCTGCCGTCGAGTGCGCTTCAGTGATGATGTTGCTCGCCAGGAGTTAGTTCTTCATTTCTATATGACAGCAGCATTTAGTTGTTCAGTTCATTTTAGTATTTGTTGTTCTTATTATTCTTGGTTGTTTAAAAAAAAAAAAAAAAGCTTTTTTCTCTTAGCCCTGCCATCGGTGGAGTCCACCATGGACAGTCTCGCTGACGGTAGGGAGACTTTGTTGGAAAACTGTTCTAGCAGTGGGGCTGTGTCCAGTCTGCCATCTTTTCTGGAGGGGGTGTCTGACCATGGGCAGTCCAGTGCTTGAGAGGGAGGGCAATCCTCTCGTGAGCACAAAAAGAAGTGGGCCCAGTCTCAATCAGAGACCTCGCACCGTCCTACCTTGGGTTCTTCTTCCCGATGGAGAAAGAAGAGATGATACCGCTCAAGATCACCCCTTGGTATGTCTGTGAGGGAATTTTTGATAGTGGAGAGTGGCAGACCCACCCTAACCCCTCCTGGGTCCCCCGTGGCCTCCACTCTTAATGGCTGGGACTCATGACACCAGAGCTTCTCTCTGTCCTCATGCAGGGTTTCCGATGAACAGTTTTATCACCGGGCCACTCTGACAGAGCAGTGAGTACAGCATCTGTCTCATGTGCCTCTTTCAGTAGACCCAGTTCCAGGCCTTTGGGCCTACAAGCCATTGGACCGTGGTCGGGGTATTCAGGACGACATGTGCATTTGGTGTCAGCAGTGGACATTTCCACCTGGCCGGTACCAGCACTGTTGATGCCCATTCAACAAGCCTTCCTCCTCATTTTGACTCTGCAGGGGCTGGCACAGGTACCGCTTCCCTCAGCCTCTTTTTCTAGGTCTAGTGGTGGTTCTCGGACTCCAGTTCTGTGCCCTGCGCCATGCACGGTGCTGGGGTCTTCAGCGCAGTTCATGGTGCTAGGGCCTTTGGCGCCTGGTGTGGTACTGGGTCCCTCAATGCTGTGGGTGGTGCCAGCTCCTTCAGTGCCATGCGCAGTGCTGTGGTCATCAACGCCCTTGCCGGTTCCGGTGTCTTCGGTCTACCCCTTGCCCAGGCCAGGCTTCAGCCTCTCAGGGCCTGATTTCTGTGAGGTCAAGGTAGAGAACAATGAGTCTGACCCTGACATGATCTTGTCTGACAATGGCAGGGATGACTCATACCTTGGTGAGAAGCCTTCTGTCTCAGCTGAGACATTAGTTGAAGATCTTTCTTTCCCGTCTATCCTCAAGAACATGGGGACAACCCTGGCTCTACAGATTTCTGCTATGGATCCGGGTAGGCTTTTGTGCGTGGAGTTCCTTCATATTCCTAATTTCCCTATGAGACTTATGCCTCCTGTTCCCCCCTCCAACTTGAGACCTTATCTCAGGCAGTGTGGGAGAGGCCATCTATGATTCCTTCTGTGGCCAAGCCCATAGAGAAGAAGTATAACCCCCCCCAGGACAGACCTTTCTTGGCATCACGACCCATTGCAGATGCTTTGGTGGTCCTTGCTGAGAACGACAATGCTGTTCTCCCTCAGGAGGCATCAGCTTGCCCTATCAGTAAGGTATCTCGCAAAACTGACACCTTGGGGAAATGGACTTTCGCAGTCTTTACTCTTAGTATGCGTATTGCCAGTGATCAGGGACACTTCTCCCAATATGAATATGTGCACTGGAACTCTCTTAAGTCAATGGCTTAGATTCTACCATAGAGCTTCTGCAGACTGTTACAAGGGGCATAGAATCCAACAGTCATCAGCTGCAAGCATCTATAGATGCCTAGGATACTAGCTAGAGCTGCCGCCACTGGGATTTGTATCAGGCAGCATTTCTGGCTCAGAACAGCAGGATTTTCTTCTGATGCTCAGCAACAGGTCATGAATGTCCTATTTGATGGTGCTTTTCTATTTGGTCATCAAATTGAGCAAGCACTGGAGGCTGCTCAGAAGACCAGGACTGCCATTAAAACAGCCAGGCCAGCTCCTTCTGCTCTGCAAAAGGGCAGGAACCATTGACAATTTTGTAACAGACAGTCCTTTCACGGTAGAGACCGAGGAACCTTTAACAAAAAACAGACTACTCAGCTGCAAAAGAAAATGCAGCACAGGGCCCGAAACGCCTAGTGCAACCCTCTGAAAATCTGGCCCCGGTCCCACCACAACTGCCTAAGGTCGACATTTCTGGGGAAGTGGGACATCATCTGACTCAGTTCTACAATCAGTGGAAGTCCATCATCCTGCACAAATGGGTCCTCAGGATTGTTCTGGGAGGTTGCTCCCTGAATTTTGCAGCGATCCCTCCAGATCTTCCACCCAAGCGATAGCACAGTCTGTCTACTGCTCAGTCGGGTGTTCTTGCTTTCGAGATACAGGGACTTCTCAGAAACAGAGCAGTAGAAGTTGTTCCCTGGGCAGAGAGGAACATGGGTTTCTACTCCCATTACTTTCCGGTTCTAAAGAAAACAGGTGGCATTCCCAATTCTCGACCTCAGAGAGTTAAACAAGTTCTTGTTCAGGGAGAAGTTCAAGGTGGACTCCCTAGGAACTCTGCCACCAATCCTTCACCAGTTCAACTAGCTGGCATCCCTGGATATGCAGCATGCCTACCAGCACATTCCAGTGCACCCAAGTCACCGCAAGTACCTTTGCTTTGTGGCCTTGGGTCAACATTAAAAATTCAGTGTCCTGCCCTTTGGGTGCTCCTTGGTGCCTTGAGTCTTTACAAAGTGTTTCGCAGTTCTCGCTGCACAACTCTGAAATCTCAGCATTCAAGTCTTTCCACACCTGGATGATTGGCTTCTGGCAAGTCCATCAAGGCAGGAAACACATGAGGCAGTCTCCACATCGTCTCAGTTCCTCACCTTCATGTGGGTTCTGTTAAACCTAGAAAAGTCACAGCTTCAAGCCTCTCAGCAGCTACTCTTCATAGGGAGCGCTCCTCGACTCATCCAAGTTGAGGGCCTTTCTCCTGCAGGATAGGAGGATCAACATTCTCCAGATGGCTTGCTTCATCAGAGAGAACAACCCTGTGTGAGCTTATTCTATGCAACAGATGTTGGGTCTCATGGCTACCTCCGTTTTCACGGTGCCTCTGGCTCAATTGCACATGAGGACCACTCAGTGGATGCTAAGCACACAGTGGTCCCCAACAACACATCCACAGTCTTAACCCATCAAGGTGACAGAACCTCTGTATAGATCACTTGTGTGGTGGATCCAGGAGGACAACCTTCAACAAGGTTTGCCTTTTGCCCCTCCGGAGTCTCAGATTACCGTCACCACAGATGCATCTCTGATTGACTGGAGGGCTGTCTGCCAGGAGTTCCACACTCAGGGAGTATGGACCCAGGAAGAGTCTCATCTTCACATCAGTGTTTTGGAGATGAGAGCAGTCCTGTATGCTGCTTGAGCCCTGAAGGATGTCCTCTGTCACAAAGTAATCCTTCTTCAGACAGACAACAAGGTGGTGATGTATTACATCAACAAATGGGGGGAGGGAGGGGGGCCCACTCCTACCCATTATGCAGAGAAGCCATGAGGTATGGAAATGGTGCCTTGAACACAGCACTCTGATTCAGGCAGTCTTATCTGCAGAACAGAAGCGGATCCTCAAAAGTGATCACTTGCACCAGACGTCGTGCAATCGCTCTTTGACGAGTAGGGCAGTCTGGACATGGACCTTTTTGCATCCTCACTCAATGCAAAACTGCCTCTATTCTGCTCCAGAAATCCAGAACCTGGCATTTTCTGTCAGGATGCATTCAGACTGCAGTGGACAAGACGCTTTCTGTATGCATTTCCCCTGCTACCACTAATTCAGAGGTTGTTGCTCAGACTAGAGGTGCAGGGGGGCAAAATTATTCTAATTACACCATACTGCCCTCAACAGATCTGGTTTCCATTAATCGACAAGTTGTCATAGGCCCTCCGAGGCCACCGCCTTTATGTATGGACCTCTCGACACAGGGATCCCTGATGCATCCCAGTCTTCACTCCCTTCATCTCCATGCCTGACTCCTGAGGAGATAGAAGTGGGAAGGTTCAAGGTTTCCCAGAGGATCTCACAGATTCTCTTGGCAGTGCGTAAGCCCTCCACCAGAAAGACTTACACCACTAAATGGAAACATTTCTCACTATGGTGTGCTAAGATCCCTATGGATCCATTCTGATGCCTTCCGAATAAAGTGTTGGAGTACCTGTTAGACCTTTCAGATGCAGGATTGCAGTATTCTATGGTTAAGGTACATCTATGCACTCTTTCTGCCTATCACGAGCCAGTCCAGAATATGTCTCTAGCTCAGCTGCCTTTGTTCAAGAGATTCCTCAAAGACATTCTACACACAAGGCCTCCAGGTAGGAAGCCAGTGGCCGCCTGGGATATTAATCTCATGCTGGATATGCACACTCGTAAACCTTTTGAGCCTCTAGCCATGTGCAAATTGAAGTTCCTGACCTGGAAGACCGCCTTCCTGGTGGCCATCACTTCCGCTTGCAGGATCTCTGAAAAACATGACCTGGTCACAGACCCTCAGTACACCATCTTTCACAGAGACAAGGTAGTTCTCCATACTCACCCCAAGTTCCTACCCAAGGTGATCTTGGAGTTTCATCTCAACCAGCCCTTGGTTCCTACCTACTTATTTTGCTAACTTCCAAAATGAAGGGGAACGTACCCTTAATTCCCTGGATGTCAACAGAGCCCTATGATTCTGCATAGATAGGACTGGGGACATCCATAAAGCAAAGCAACTCTTTGTGTCTTTCAGTGCGGTCCGGCTGGGTCAGCTGATATCCATCAGATGCATTTCTGCATGGGTAGTGGCATGCATTCGCCATTGTTATTCTATGGCGCAGGTCAAGTTGGAAGGCCAGGTACATGCCCACTCAATTAGAGCAGTTGCTGCATCCCTGGCAGAGATAGAGATACCCTCAGTTTCCCTTACTGAGATTTGCAAAGCGGCTACTTGGAGCTCAGTGTGCACCTTTGTGAAGCACTACGCTCTGGATGTCCATGCCAGACAGCATGCTTCCTTTAGCCTGACAATCTTTAATGGAATTCTGTCCTGAGTGAACTCTGTCTCCTGCTGCCCTGCTTGGGGGATTGGTTTAGCTTGGTACTCTAATCCAGAAGTGTGAATAAATGGTGAAGGCAAGTCCAGGAAGATATAGAAATTGCATACCTACCGTAATTCTTGATCTTCTTGGACAAGTCTTCACTGTTTATTCACACACTCACCCACCATCTCCCAGGCTCACTCATTCTGTTCCTGATCTTTACTCTCTCGTAGGTTTGGGCTGTGAAGACATTGTTATTTGACCATTTTTATAAGGATCAAACAGGGCTGTCTTATGCCCTGGTTAGGTTAGGTGTTTATCTAGTTTCATTTACACTGCACCTCCTCATTAAAAAAGGTACTGAAGCGGTTGGAGGGTTGATGCCGAGGTAGCCTATAGAGGCTCAAGCTGATCTCGTGGTGCCACGCATGCATGGTTCTACCATGGAGCCGGCCCTCCTGAAGAGGTTTAGCTCCCATGGGGTCCTAGTGCCTTAGGCTAAGAACCCAGAAGTGTGAATAAATGGTAAAGATCTGTCCAGGAAAATCAAGAAATACGGTAGATGTGTAATTTCCATTTTTCGTTATTTTGGAATTATTTCCGCTGACTTAACTAGACATTTTACAGATAATTACCTTAAATTACTTGATTCCCTTCATTAAAACATTGCTAGATGGAAACTCCTCCCTTTGACCCTATATTGCCGCATACAGACTTTTAAAATGAATATACTCCCCCGACTTCTATTTCTTTTCCAAACCCTTCCTATTTCTATACCCTGAACCTACTGGAATAACCTTCTGACTGAATTAACCAGTTTTGTATGGCTGGGTAGGCAATCTAGAGTTACTCAAAAGCTACTGTATCTTTCCAAAGATCAGGGCTGGCTGGGTTTGTTAGACCTTCATGAATATTTTCTTCCAGCTCAGGGGTTTATCTGGCTATGTGGGCTAAGCAGCGTGTGGACACTGGGTGGTACCTTATGGAGATGTCTGATCTTCCAGGTTATCTTTTATGGACCATTGTCACAGGGTGCCCCCTGTGATGAGTACAGGCCCTAATAGACTTATAAGTACCCCCCCCCCAAGAAATAAAGTGCTTAGGTATAAAGTACCAGGTGCTGATAGTGAAGGCATTTCTGTGAATGTAGAAATACATAAATGTAAAAGGGGCTTACCAGTGTTTGTGGTTCTCCACAGCAGAGCAGCAAGTTAAATTTCTATTTAGAGAGCCTGCTGCTTTGCTACAAACCTGAAGGAGTTAAGGATTTAAAGGGACAGGAATATTCCCGTGAAATCACAAAGTGTAAAATGGTGGCAGCCTTCAGTATAAGAGTTGGCTACAAGTCTTAAAAATGAAAATACACAAATGAAATACAATAATAAAGCTAACATATAAAAAGATACCCCAAGTCTCTGTAAAATCCCACACATAGTTTCTCTAAGCACTGCCCTGCTGCATGAGTGTACACAAGTGAAGGGGGTTGACAAAAAACTAGGTACCTGCCTGTGGTTTCTTTTAAAACAGATAAAACGGACAGGCCTCATGTCTTTAAGGCAAGGCTGGAAAGGTTTAAAAGCAATAAGGTGTGAATAGTCATTGAAATAAAAGAAAGAAAAAAGAAACTTACAATATATTGTATTATTAAATATCAGGCCTTTTGGCCTGTAGGTTTGCCTGCTCCAAGAATGGTATGCCAAATGAGGTGCACTATAGGGTGACAGCGGCCCCATGTGTCCTCTTTTTATACTAATGATGTTGTCAATCACAGTTCAGTGGAAAGTTTTCCACTTCCTCTTACTGTTATATTCTTTTCTTGCAGGACTTTTTCTTGTATTATGGTTTCCTTAGTTAATTATCATGTTTAGAAGGCCCTCTGGCACTGTATAATTTAATATGAAGGCCTAAACAAAACGTTTTATAAGCTGATGATGCTAAGGTCACATGACTTCAGTAGGCAGGTATAAAAAGCCTACTTTAGCAAGCTATATTCAGATAGGGGAGTCAGTAGGAGCTGACTGCCAGAGGTGGTGGGTCTCTGAAGTGTATATGTTTGTGTAAAACAGGCGAGGAGATAGACTGGTGGCACTGCTGGGCAGAGCAGTGGCCCTTCCTGAGCATACTGCATCTGTTCATTATTTTGTTGAGACTTTGAATATTACTGAACTAACTTTATTTTCCTGATTTCTGTGAATCCTGAAGTCAACGTTTCCTGACAAAAATAAAATGATAAGTGCCTTTCCAGCACTTTTTATGCACTAAGTTTGTGGGTCTGCTTGATTTGTTATCCTGACTATCCCAACCCCGCTACAACCATTCCAACACGGGTGCTCCTGAACAGGTTTCTGTGAGAGACCCATAACCCTGGACTAAGCACAATTACGACAGGTTACAGATACCCCAAACATCTTGGGCCCTTTGACCCTCATTAGACATCATGACAACTTCACCCCACTGCTGTTAGATCTGGATTTTAAATATTGGGAGACCAGGGGCCTTACTAGATTTGCTCAGCTGGCTCCAGGACAACACTGTTTGTCCTTTCAAGAATTCCAAGTCAAATTTCACTTACGGCGAGAGGACCATTATAGGTTCTTGCAAGCTCAATAGTTTCTTATGCATCACCAGCATTTGCTCCAAATAAAAAGACAACAGTCTGACTTAGAAAACTTTTTTATTGGTTAATAATTTTAAAAGCTAAACCTCATCTAATATCTGGTCTATATGCTTTACTTACCAAAACACGGAGTCCACTTACAGACCCCTGAAGAAATAGGTGGGAGGTGGAGTCTGGATTTCCTATTTCCGAGGAACTTTGGCAGAATAGGTTGTGGAAGGGCTGGGTGGTCACTGCCTTTCAAATGTGCAGGGAGTTTAATTGGAAGATCCAAGTATGTTTTTTTCACATCGATAATTGCTAAACACTATGGCACCACTCTGACGCCTGGTGGAGACAGTGCAGAGGAATTGGCTCACATGTTCACACTTTTTGGGATTGCCCGCTCATACGTCCCTATTGGAAAGCTATCCATGCTGCCATGCACATAGTTTTAGTCATCAGATTCCTTTTACCTTTACCAATTTTGTATTAGGTTTCCCTGATCTCCTAAGAGGCCTTCCCAATATAAGCATGCTAGGCCAAATTCTGAGAGTAGCTGCCCTTAAATGTCTAGCAGTATTTTGGCTGTTGCCTCAGCCCCCAACGCCTGCCCAATGGAAACAGAAAGTTTGTGAGATAGAATCCATGGAATGTGTCACTGTGGTGCTTAGGCTTCAACTACCCAAATTCCTGGAAATCTGGCGACTCTGATATCACTGGTGCTTCTCTACTACCTGAGAAGATAGATTCCTTAGGAAAACTTGGAGTGTACTTTAAGTTTCCAGCTTGAAACCTACCAATCCCCTCATTTTCCTTTCTTCTGTAACACATTTATCTTCTCCTGGTTGTCACTATGCACTGAGACCCTTGGCATGTGTGTAACAGATCATATTATACCTAAGTGCTATACTCCGCATTGTAAGCAGATTGGGGGGAGCAGACCTGTTGGTAATTTAGTAATTTATTTATGCCATTATTTATTGCTTTTTTACTAGTTTTTATGTTAATATTTTCTCCTTTCCTAAAATGTTATGAATTATGGAAGCATTATCCTTCAAATTAATGAATGCGATTGAAAGAATGATTGCTTTCATAACATATTTCTCCTATCTGTTAATCTGGAAATTTTTGAATAAACTTAAGTTTCAAAAAAGTATCAGCACTTCTCAGATAATAATTACTTATCTGAATCTCCTTTTTTTCCTTCCAACTCCTCACTCACAAATGTTATGCTGCTGGTTTTATCTTCTACACTAGTATCTTGTCCCAAGCCTACTTTTATACACTTGTTTTTGTCTTGTGTAACAATTTCTTCTCCTTGACAGAGGTGATGAATATTGGGGGGGAGGATGGCTGAGATCTTCTTAATATGGGGGAGATGAAGGCATCCGAGTCTCTCAGAAATAAGCGCTATCTTTCAATCTGTCTTTGTTTAAAATCATTACTGAGGTTTTCATTTGTTTTACTGTCGTTGCCAGTACCAGTATGCTAGTTGCATGATTCGCTGTTTAAATCTATTAACTGAATCTACTCTACAAGTACTTCCTTTGGTGATTTTGTCTCTGACTCTTCCCCTACTTTAGTCTGACTGTATAGTTCAAAAGGTCTAAGTCCTGCTGCCACGGTGGCTCTGAGGGTTGAGGTGCTGGATGCCACACCTCATACCACGCTGGTGGCCCGGGTTCAGGAACAACCTCGGGTCGTCGGGGTGCTGGCACAAGGGGGAGGGGCAGAGCAGGATCGAGCACCTAATGGCAGCTCTCCTCTCCTGAGGTGGTTGTCGCCCCCCCCATAGTTCTGCTGCCACTTGGTGTAGGTCTGGTGGCAGCACAGGTGAGAGGGTGTGGCAAGTCAGAAGGGTGTCTTGGAAAGCGGCGTGCATGTGTGTCTGGGACTAGAGATGGACGAAAAAACACATAATGAAAAAAAAAAGTCTAAGCCCTGGTCCAGTAACATTTGATCTTCCAAGAATCAGTCTTCACCATTGATTCATGCTTATGGGGGTCTGGGGCCAGAGGCACCAGGACCCTGTGGGAGCTTTTTTTTTCTTACAGGGAGGGAGATGATGTCAGCTACTGATGTCCCCTGTGTACCTCACACAGCTTACGTGGCGCCATGCATGCTAGCAAGTAACTGTTATTGGCTTCATCAGCACCTCAGTTCTGTTCTTCCTACCATCGAGTGCACACCATTGGCAGCAACGTTGCCTCTGTTAGTCAGCTGTCACTGCATTTTAAACTGCATCACTGCTAAGTTTTGTATTCACGGTTCCTTCACCTTCTGTCATTTTTCATCTCAGTGATGCCGAAACCCGAAAGAAGACAAGAGGGCTAAGAAGATGAAGAAAGACAGGCAGCCTTCCATCATGCGATGGACCAGCATCAACTCTGCTGGACCTGCCTTGGCTCAGGTCAAGGTACAGTCTCTAGGCCTTTCCCCTGGTGTCAAGGAAGCACAGGGTCCTCCTTGACTTCTTTGTGCTGTGGTATTGGGGGCCCCGGGGGTGTGTCTGGTGGCCAGCCAGCTCCTGCTGGGCAGCCAGCTGTGACCCCCCATCTGTCTGTTCTGCACAGCAGATGTGATGGTGAGACCAAAGCTATATGATCAGTCTTCCAACACCTCGGTGTCATGGCATGGCACTGCTCGCACTCCTGGCACTATTAATGGTGCCAGTGAGGAGAGTGGCACTAACCACAATGTCAGGTCCTCATCCTTCATGGTGGGGGCCAATATTATAATGCCCACTCCTCCCCAGTGGGCTCCTTGGTGTTACAGCCTAGTGACGCCCTGGCTGCTGGTACTGTTCACAGTGCCAGTGAGTGGGGTGGCACCTGCCGTGATGTCGAGGCCCCTTCTGAAACTGTTTGCGGTGTTTGGAGAGGGACTGATACTGGTGCTGTGTGGCATCAGTTTGCCAGGGTAGCGATGGTCCTTTCCACTTGTGGCCCTCATGGTACTATGGGGAGGGATGAAGATGCTCCCTCGCGATGGGCATGGCATTGGCCATGGTGTTGGTCCAAGGCCTGACACTGGGCATAATGCCTGTGATGGTGTCGCCCCTCGTGCAGTCCCCAGTTCTTGTGCTGTTTATGACACCAGATCAGTTCCCAGTGTGGTGTAGTGCCAGGAAGGGGTCCGGCTCTGGGGCTGGCTTTGAACCTGATACTAGGCCTGGCACAGAGACGGCATTGAACCTGATGGGCCCAGCACTGAGGACAGTGCCAGCCATGGTGGTAGGGAGAATCCATCTCTGGGCCATTTGTCGGCCTTCTGGCTGGTGTTGGAGAAAGCACTGGCTCAGGGTCAGATGGCAGCCAAGAGATGGAGTTTTCCCTGGACCCACGTGATAAGCCCATCACTAGTGAGGACCAGAGCTGCCCCAAGGGAATTGTATGGCTCCACTTTCCTTACCTTGAGGAATCCCTCATAGACTTCAACTGGGCCATTCCTCTTTCATAGGTTGACCCTGTTTGGATGGTCTTGCCAGGCCCTCTCCTCAGGTGAGGTCTTCTGAGCATCCTCACAGCCCAGTTATAGGCTCTGGAGCCTTTGGCTCCCACTTCCCTCTTGGGCCTATACCACCTGTGCCTGATTTTCCAAGGATCTTGGCCCTCTGAGGCCAATCACCTTCTGTCCACATGGAAGTGTGGCTGGTGCTTTACCACTATCATAGACAATCTGACTGGGTTCAGTTCCAACCCTGACCCTTGGCACCGCCCTCTTGCATGTCCAGCACCTCCTCACCATCTGTGTCCTCTTCTAAGAGCATGGAATCCTCCTTTCTCATGTCCTTGGCCTTTGAGAATGCTCTGTACCAGAGATTCTTTGCAGACATGTTGCAGACACTTGACATTGGCACTATTACCACTCGCAATACAATTTTCTTTGCAGCTGGGACTCCTTGGAGATTTCAGAGGTGCCACCTGTATCATCTTTCCCTGGTCTAGAGCCTTTGAACAATATTCATGGACTTCTTAGAGACATTCCCTCAGACTCCCTCCTGCCCCAAGGGATGTCCAGTAGCCATACTGTGCACTCCTGTGCTCTGCAGGTACAGTGCCTCACCCCACCTCGGGGATTAAGGGTATGTGGACCCCAACAGGGCCTCATCACCCAGTGCATGACCGACCTTCCAAAGCTGCTTCTGTTTAGGCAGATGTTTTCAGTAGGAGGGTGTTTGCCTTGGCTTGCACCATGATGTGTATTGCTGCACATTGCACATCAGGCAGCTTACAACAAGCACCTGTGGATGCAGCTAGGTCAGCTACTAGCTGTCATGCCTCATTCAGAATTAGGCAAGCCATTTGCCTTTTTGCCAAGGGCTTGAAGGCAGGCACCAGACAAGGGCATCGTACGATGTCAATGAGGTGGCCTCCAGGCTGGTGGGAACTGAAGTCTGCATTCAGCGGACAACATGGTTTCACCTCCCACAACTGGCACCTATTGCCTGGTGAAAGGTGCTAAACTCCTAGTTCTAAGGGGCTCACTTCTTCTCCCATAGGGTAAGGCGGGACCTATCGGGGAGCCCTTCCACTCCTACATATGCCCAGTCTGGTCTCGAGTCTCACCAAATTTGTTAGGAGCTCTTGCCCTCAGGTGTTCTCCCCCATGCAGAGGGCTGAGGGTAGTTGGTACCCTCAGGGTGAGCTAACTCCTCCCTTTATTGGGGAGCTTGGTACTGGGACCCATAAATATGAATCAAGGATAAGATTCCTGAAAGATATGAGAATTACGTACTTACCATAATTGCTGTTCTTACCTGTATCAGTCTTCACCATTCATCCCTGGTGGGTTCAAGCTAGAGGCGCTAGGACCCTGTGGGTAGATTTTTAGTTAAAGCTTTCTATTTGGAGGAGGGGCCAACTTCAGGGACGGTGCCACCATCAATGACGACATATTGCATAGCGCTCGTGGGTTGGCCAGTAACCGACGCCGGCCCCTCCACCGGCCTCAGTTCTTCTTTTCCCACCATCGAGTGTGCATCACCTTGTGGGAGCTGCAGCCGTCTTGTGCTACACATCGAAGAAAATTTTTTTTTTGAGTAATCTATTTTTCTGCCCCCATGCTCGCTGATCCTCCACTCCTTCGGGCTCTATCAAGTTCCCTCTGACCCCTTCTATCCTTCCCCGGCCCTCCTCAGATCCCCAGATCGCAGCCGACCCCCGGGATATCCTGGTGTAACCCTTCATCGGGTGGGTCCCTCTCCTCCGAGGGGGAAGGCACTGGGGGGATAGCCCCAGCACGCACTTTCTAGGGCCTGGGGATGCTGCTGGGGAACAGGAGGCACCGGAGGCCCTTAGGAATGGAGAGCCATCATCCGGAGGCCAGCGAGTGATATTCATGGCTTTCTGAAGGTGCGTGATGTCCGGACATCAAGGCAAGAGCCGACGTCTGTCACACACCACCCCTAATGGCCCTGACATGCTGTACTACCGCCGGCCTCCACCAGTGGTCGCTATGGCACTGGGTCATGATCCCTTCCCTCCCTGGAGACAGTGAGCAGTCGTGGGACGCTCAAGTTGCCTCCCCCTCGGCCGGCCCTCCAGCGACCCGAGCTCATTCCCAAACCCGGGTCGCTGGTGTCGAAAGCGGAAATCCAACCACTGTGCCGATGGGCTGCGAAGAAAATTTTTGAGTTCTGCCGTCACTGCTACTCAACATCATAGAGCAGTAGGAACTGATAAAAACTTTCCCTTTATTTCTTTTCTTGTTTTTTATTCTACGGCGCAGAGTCTGTTGCTTTGTTTAATTATATTTGTATCCGCTCAATTATGTCCCTTTTGGGCCTAGTTCTAAATCCAAGAAGGGGTGTGCCCCATGCATTGGTGCTGCTGTGGCAAGCCCATGACCATGACGGACCATCATAATCTCTGTTTGTCCTGCCTGGATCTAAATCACAACATAGACATTTGTGACACCTGTTTCTCCAAGGACCATCGGGTCCTGGAAGTGTGAGCGATGAAGGTGGGTCAAGATCATCCCACCTTCAGAGGGTGTCATCAGTCCTGGGACGCCAAGACCAGGACTTTGGGCCCTTCTTCCGGGTCTCCCCCAGTACTGTATGAACCGAGGGGGATCAGGTCTCCATTTCTGGTCTTGCCAAGACCAGGGACCTGTGTGAGGGGTCGGGTGGACAGTCGTTCTCTTCCAGGGGGTCGGTTAAGCACTCCTCACTGTCCGTGGCCTCCTCAGAGGCCCAGACACCCCCAGTGTTATGGCCACTGCTATATGCACAGCCCGAGCTGGTGGTGCCCTCGGTACTACCTTCTGACACCACTTCACCTCCTGACACCGCCTCCAGTGTCGGTGAGCCGGGGGTGGTGCCGAGGTTGGTGCTGGGTCTCCCTCTGGTGTCATTTGCAATGCTTTAGGAGGGAGGGTCTTGGGGGTTGCCTCTTTGGAGGTCTCCCTGGTGTCTTCCTCTTTGGAGGAGGAGGACAAAGATGAGCCCGATTGGCAGCTCAACTCGTTGGAGCTCTGAGGCTCTCCTTTGCCCAGTTCTCTGAGCCCCGGGAATCTTCTGCACAAACCATTGCTTCCTCTCTACTGAGAGGTTCTGCGGCCAGCTCTGGGGGTGGAGCAGCAATCAGTGCCAGGGATGACGCTGCAGTCCGTGCCAAGCATGGTGCCATGGTAGGTGCCGTAGTCGATGCCACTGTGTATTTTGGTGCTGTGGTCGATGCCATCTCTGGTGCCACAGCTGGTACCAGAATTGGCACCGTGGTCGGCACTGTGGTGGATTCTGGTGCCATTTGCAACACCATGGTCAGTGCTGGAGATGGCATTGGTGCCATTTCCGGTGCTGCTGGGGAGTTCGGTGCTGGTTCTGTGCCCTGTATGGATGTTGCTGATGTGTCCATTGTTGGTGCTGCTAACAGTGCCATTTTGGATCCTGGTGCCACGTCAGGACCCAGGGTAGTTCCCAGCACCACTTTGGGTGTGGGAGGCGCCTCGGCCCCTCCAGTCCTTTGGCTTAGGGGTTCCCCCGAGGAGCAGTTCTCTCTCTGAGGGGTGGGGCGGGAAGGTTGAAGGAGGCATAAAGGCTCCTTTCAAGGACAGCTGGTGGTCCTGGGAGGAGCATAAGTGCTAACCCTTCCCTCCTGGCTTCTTCCTCCTTGAGTGGGCCTGCAGTTGGTGGGGTCAGGGGCTGCCCACAAGGGCCTGTATGGCTCTGTTTGCCACATCTGGGGGATTCTGCCCAAAGGCACCACCATGGTCACCCCAGTCAAGTTGGGCACCCTTCGGTGGCTGTGGTCAGCAGTCCCTTCCATCAGGATGGGTCACCTGCATGTTCCCACAGCTCTAGCAGGGGGTCAGCTCTGCATCTCCTTCCTTCACTCCTCTACTCCCCCTCCACCACTTTCAGGCCTCTTTGGCCCCTTGGGGCCCATGACCTGGGAACAATTCAGAGCTTCAGCAGCTGTGTTCCCCTGTTATGTTAGAGTCATGGATGAGGTTGTTTTCCAACCTGATCCCCCAGCTGATTCAAGCTCTGAGTCCAGCTCCTCAGCTTTCTCACCTTCCTCCCCTGAGGAAGGGGACTCCTCCATCCAACCATTTCTCCTCCAATGCTGATCTCACCAGCTATCAGGGGTTCCTGTTGGGGATGCAGGAGGCACTACATCTATCCTAGTTCAGATCAAGCAATCCTACCAGTGCGACATGCGGCTTCCTAGGCTAGTTCAGTGCTGACCACTTGGTCATTCCTCCATGGCCTGTTCCATTTGCAGAAGCATGGCACAGGGTCTGGCAGAGTTCCTCCTCCTCATCTCCAGCCCCTATGGACTGCCAGCACAGGTATTGTGCACCCCTGGGGTCTCCAGGTCTTATGCCCCACCTCACTTCGGGAGTGGAGCTCCTGGACACCCCCTTGGGGCTCGTTGCCCAAGGCATGACTGCTCTCTGGAGTTACACCTGGCTGAGTTTGACCACTGGGGTCACAGGGTCTTATCAGTGGTGCACCTGCTTCTGTGCGTGGCAGCACACCAGGCCCATCAAGCTGCCTACTCAAGGCAGCTATGTATGATGTTGGGCCAACTCCTGGCATCTATGCCTGATTCAAAAGTAACCGGGCAGGCCATTAGCCTTTCTGCATGTGGTCTGGAGCTGGCGTGCCACCGGGCAAGGGTGTCTTATGACGCCAATAAGGTGGCCTCCCGATTGTCAGAAACTGTAGTCTGTAATCGACGGGTGGCATGGCTTCACCTATCAAGATTGTCACCCTTGGACTGGTGTAGGGTGATTGCCTCCCCTTTCCAAGGGGCCCATTTTTCTCCCACAGGGTGTGACGTGAGTTAGCAGGGCGCCTTCCCTCTCCCAGGCAATGGGAGTCCCTGTCTCGCCCTGATCACTTGCAAGCCTCGCCAGGCTTGTAAGGGGCCCCTGCCTTCCTTCCTTTGTTATCCCCTACAGGAGGCTGAAGGAGACTTCTTCCTCAGGGAAGTACCAGTGCCTCTAGGTGCTTGGTACTCACCCACCAGTGATGAATGGTGAAGGCTGATACAGGTAAGATATGAAAATTATGCACCTACCGTAATTATTGATCTTCCTGTATATCTTCACCATTCATCACTGCTTCCCACCCATGTTCCCCTCTTGGGCCTCAGCTTTCTGGGCAGTGCCTCCTCCCTACTTCCCCCCAGTTGAGGCCAATTGTGGGCATAGTCCTGCTGGCACCTCTGGGTCCACTGATCCTTCTGTGAAGCAACTGGGGCCCACCTCTGGGGAAGGGCAAGCAGGAGCTCTTGCCCTCTTTGGCCACCTGGTGGGGCCATCCCTGAGATATTATGTACCAGAGTTCCTGATCCTTGGACCCCATCTTTTGTGTGGGACCTTTCCTTGCCTTCCTTGGGTTCTGACCTGGTTGGCAGGGCTCCAAGGATCCCTATCTTTTCTTCCTCTCGGGGGCCACATGTGGTTCCTTAACACTCATGTGAGTACCCAGTGAGTATCCATGGGACAAGGTCCTTCTCATCTCTTTCCTCTTCCGGAGGTAAACCCTATCTTTATTTATTTATTTATTTGAACAGCAGTTTGAAAACCTTTGAGCCAGAGGCTCATTTACAAAGGTACCTTGTCGCAAAAGACAGAACACAGCACAACAGTATGTTACAACAATAATGAATACAACAATGGGGGAATACAACAAGTTGGTACAAACAGGAATGATGCATACAATAAGATTGTTAGGCGGTCTATAAGCAGCTAAACAGGTGGCTTTGTCATAAAGATTGAGCAAGGCTAAAACTAGTAACAATTACAGCTTCGAGTATTAAGTAGGTGATTCCATAGGGACGTTTTGAAACAGGATATCGATGGGGCATCAGAGATAGAAGGGGGCAGTGTGTTCAACCAGGATGGGGCTCTGTAGCAATAGGCTCTTTGACCGTGTGAGGTCCTGGCCCTGGGAATAGATAGGGTGGTTTTGCTAGAGGTATGAGTATGAACTTGCGGTTTTGCAAGGTGGATGGTGGCTGTCAGACCCAGTGGGGATAGCCCAAGGAGAGTTTTTTTTGTTATGATACAGGTCTGATATCTAAGGCGTTCATCCAGATCAAGCAGCATGGCTTTTTAGTATATAGCTGACAGGTGCTGAACCTAGGCACTCAGAAATTAGCCTACAGGCCTTGTTTAGAATAGTGCGAATTTTGTTGAGAGCAGTCTGATCAGCAGCACGATACACTGGCAGCCCATAATCCACTAGTGACAGGATGGATGATGTGACCGCGAGTCGGAGGGCCTCAGGGGGGAGACAGTTTTTATACCGTGTAAGATGCCTAGTCGGATATTTGCAGCTGTAGCAAGAGCTGATATGTGGTCACGGAAGAAGAGAGTGGGGTCAAAATGGATCCCAAGGTACTTATAGGAGTAGACTTGCTCGAGCGGGAACTTGGAGCTAGAGTGTATGTGAAGTTTGAAGTTGCAGGACTTGTTTTGTGGGTGGGCGAAGATCATGGTTTTGGTTTTTTTGAGATTTATCACCAGTCTATGTTCCTTGAACCAACCTTCGGCTTCATTAAAGGATCTTTGCAGGGAGTCCTGGAGAGCGATAGGGTTACGATCAGTGGTAAAGATGACAGCGTCATCTGCATACAGTAATATATTTCCAGTACAGGAGCCTGGTAGGGTGTTAAGGTATAGGGAGAAGAGTAAGGGTCCAAGAATGGAGCCCTGGGGAACACCAGAGTGGATGGGACAGATGTCGGAGTGAGTCCCGCTAATTTTAACACGCTGTGAGCGGGCTGACAGATAGCTGGCGCACCAGGAGACAGGCCCAGTGGCAAAACCAGAGTGACTGAGGCATCCAGAAGGAGGGGATGGAGATGGTGTCAATGCTTTTGATAGGTCTATGAACACAGCACCAGCCAGAGAGCCCACGCTCAGGGAGGAGTGGAGAAAATTGGAAAACTCTAGGAGGGCAGTACTGGTACTATGGCCAGCACGGAGACCGTGCTGTTCAGGGCAGAGAGTGTTGTAGTTGGTGAGGTAGTCAGTAATTTGAGAGGCCACCACTTTTTCCAAGGCTTTGGAAATCAGAGAGAGAATGGAGATAGGCCGGTAGTTTCCGGCCAAGGACCTGTCTCCACCTTTAAGAATGGGTGTGACTGTGGCGATTTTCCAGA
This sequence comes from Neoceratodus forsteri, assembly GCA_016271365.2. Taxonomy (NCBI): domain Eukaryota; kingdom Metazoa; phylum Chordata; order Ceratodontiformes; family Ceratodontidae; genus Neoceratodus; species Neoceratodus forsteri. The sequence goes on along the minus strand of CM057456.1, from coordinate 1,348,590,598 downwards.
CTGATGGAAATTGCCCCAGGCAGAGAGCTCTATTGAGGAGGCTGGTGATCGGGGTAAGGACCAGATCTAAAACCTGTCGAAGGATACTTGGATCCAGGGTGTCACTGCCCATGCTATTACTCCAAGGGCATTGACTAGGTGAGGTCTGAGTTCTTGGACAGAGACTGCCAAGGTGAAAAGGGCGTGAATGACTGGGGCAGGCAGCGGGGGGAGGGTTGAAAAATCGTTAGGGAGGATAGGGCTAAGATCCGTGAAGGAGGTATTAAGGTAGTTAGCTATAAGGGCTGGGTCAGAGGAGTTAGTGCCATTGATATTGATCTGGGAGGGAGGGGGAGCATGTGCTCCCATTTAACTGTTTGATATTATCCCAGAAGGTTCTAGCATTCCCCCAGGAGGAGGTAAGCGAGGACTGATAGTGATCAGCCTTGGCCTTTCTGATAGCCCAGGTGCACTTATTTCTGGCAGCAGCATACACCTGTCTATCGCTGGGCCGGCCAGTTTCAGTAGCACGGTGCCATAAGTTATCCCTGTGTTTGAGTTGTTGGATCAGGGCTGGGGTGACCCAGGGAGCATTTTGCACTTTGGAATGGCAGGCTGTCAGTGGAGCGAAGATATCGCAGGCTTTATTGAACATTTGGATAAAGAAGGTTAGAGCCGTATCAATGTCAGGGGCATACTGTATAGGAGACCGATCAATTTGGGACAGAAGTTCCTTGAGTTTCTTCAGACCACCTGGTTTCAGGCACCGTCGAAGTATGGACTGAGCTAATGGTTTGGATACTGTGGAAGTCCAGCGAAAAAGTATGGGGGAGTGATCGCTAAGTGAGTCAGGAAGGACTTGGATATCGAGGATCCGATTAGGGCAATTAGAGAGGACCACATCGAGTAGAGTACTAGTGCCTCTCTTTGCGTTAGTCCTGGTGGGATGGGTAATGAGTTGAGTCATATCGACTGCAGCAAAGGAGTCACGGGCAGAGGAGGAGGAAGAGGGGCTAAGCCAATTGATGTTTAGGTCGCCCACTAGTATTTGGTCCGAGGGGTGGGGTAGTGAGGAAAGGTATTCCGTAAGGGAGGCTAGAGCCAGTGTTTGTTTTTTAGGGGGTATGTAGGCTGTAGTTAGATAGAGTGGGCCCTTTAACGGGTCAGGAGTCAGTTTCAGGTTAGCGCCTGAGCCCCAGAATCAAGTGCAGGTGCTGGTAGGCAAGTCCAGTGAGGGATTCTTTAATGTAAATGGCACAGCCTCCACCCCGTCTTCCAGCCCGGTCGGCCCGGAAGAGGGAGTATCCAGGGAGGGAGACAAAGGAGTCAGGAGTGGATTTTATCAGCCAGGTCTCAACCAAGGAGATGATATCTGGATTATGAGATGTGACCCAGCATTGGAGTGAGTCAAATTTTTTCAGGAGGCTACAGATATTCATTGAGACCACACAGAGTCCAGGGGGGCCTGTAGCAGAGTTGTTGTGAACTGGACCAGGGTTGGGGTGAATGTTACCTGACAGGAGGAGTAGCATAACTAACACCCTGCCCAGGTGGTGGTGAAAGGTATTTCTACAAGAGACACGAGGGGGGGGAGGGGAGTTTCAGTATACAGGGGATGGGCAGAGTAGTACAGGATGGGAAAGCAAGAATGATAAGTCTCCCATGTGCATTAGGGGTGGGAGCTTGGAGGAAGCTGGTGGGTGGGCAAGGTGGGCAGAAGCACCCAGTGGTGGCAAGGTGTGCAAGAGCCGGCTCAGATACATAGGAGGGGTGCAGTACTAGTGCACAGAGGGGTGCAACCGACTGGCATGTGTGCAATCGAACTGAGATAGATGGGTAAGACAGTGGCAACAGACATAAGCTGAGCACGAGGCAAGTCCAAAGGTTTGTGGCAAGCATAGTGCTAATGAGCTAAAAAAGGTAACGGAAGAAAGAAGTGGAAGTGGAAGCAGCTAGCCTGTGACCGTTAGTGCCGCTTTGGTTCAGTGGTAGTGACACCGCCTCTGGGATACAGGGTACGAGGTTCGATACTTGCCCAGGGTATTAGGAGAATGGACCTGGGTAGGAGTCAAAAATTCAGGGTCCGAGTGCCGGGGCAGGCAGAGATTGGGCCTGAAAATAGGGTGCTCGGTAGTGACTCCTAGTGGTCAGTAACTGCGGGCTGGGGTAGGGGTCCGGAGGGGTGGTAGTTATAGGTTGGACAGGTGGTGGAGAAGCACAAGGAAAGTGGAGGCCAAGTGGAGGAGAGGAGAGATGCTGTAGATAGGTGTGGAGAACCAGCAAGGGGGGGGGGGCACTGGTGCTATCTGGGCAAGGAAATATAGAGAGAGAGCGCTGAGTCCCTCTAGTGGCAAGCAGTTATAACCTGCAAATGGGAAAGTGGGGAGATAGGATTTTGGCAGCAGGAAATGATGTCACAGGGGTGGGTCTATAAATTGAATGCCGCCCTTGGGTGGGCAGGGCAGACAACGCGAAGCATTGTCAGGCTAGCACCCCACAGCAGTAGCCCAACAGGTGGGTGAGAGAGGTGCTCTATACCTCTTCTTCAGAAGAGCTTGCTGGAGAAACGGCATCCCGAGCTCCTTGGTAGGAGTGCTGAGTTGTCCTGTCCCTGCTGCGGGGGTGAGTGTGTGTGTGTGTGTGTGTGTGGAGGGGGGTTTACAGCCTAAGAAGGGAGAGACCAAATTACTATGCAGTGAGAAAGGAAGAGAGTATACAGACAAACCTTGCACTGCGCATGTGTGGCTTTCCCAAGATGGTGACACAGTGAGCAAGGTATGTACTGTCACAATATAACAGAGCCATCACAATAAAACTGAAACATACTGGAAAAATAGTGGTACAAGGACAGTGAGGCAGGCAGTAACTCTAGCTGTGACTACAGTGACTAAATCTCGACATTACTAGACTGGGAGCATCGGCCCTTAAGGCTCCAGGCAGTTCCCTCACAAAGTTAAGTAAAGTGCAGCACAAGATAGCAGCCAAAAACAATCAGAACTCCTGTGGGGATAAAAAATATGTCCTTAAGGCTACCAAACAGGTAGCATCCCACAGCAGTAGTCCAACAGGTGGGTGAGAGAGGTGCTCTATACCTCTTCTTCAGAAGAGCTTGCTGGAGAAACGGCATCCCGAGCTCCTTGGTAGGAGCGCTGAGTTGTCCTGTCCCTGCCTCCTGTGGGTAGATGCAGGTACAGACAGCTCTCCTCTAGATCTCAAGTAGGGCTCATTTTTCAGGGGACCCCTACTCTTCTGCTGGAGGGACCTTGCCCTGGGGTGGATCATTTTTACTCTCACCCTTATCTAGTGGGTTGGGAGGGGAGAGGGAATTAATCTGACCCCTCCTTCTGGGGCCTGGGAGATGACTTTTTCTGTAGTAGCAAGCATCTTCTTTGCGTCACCATATAGGTCCTTTTGTCTTCCTTGGACCTGGCTTAGGGGCCCATATAACAAGAACAGTTGAGTTGCTCCTCCTTTAGGCCTCAGGCAGCAGAAGAACCCTGCAATGTTGGCTGATTGGGGTCCATATCTCTCTCTCTCTTTTCATTTCTTCACTCTCCCTCCCCCCCACCTCCTTATTAACTTAATTGCGTTTCTCTCTTTTCTTGCCCCTTTTTCTCCCTACCCATTTTCTCAACCCCTCCTAGCCTGCCCAGTGGTTGGGACCTCCCTCCCACAAAACCTAGGGCCCATCCTCTTCCCCTGGTCGGCTTATACCTCCTTTAAGTTTATGTAATTTCCTTTTTCTATCCTTGGGCTCCCTTGCTCAACCATCCTTTCTTTTTCCTCTGTCTCTAGTTTCACTCTCTGGCAAGCAAAACTGAGGTGGTGGAGGGGCCGGGGGTCTGTTACTGGCCAATCCACAAGCATCAAGCAGTACGTCATCCTCAAGGGCAGCACTGTCCCCAATGTCTGCCCCTACTCCAAATAGAAAGCTTTAGCTAAAAAGTTTCTTGCAGGGTCCTAGCACCTCTGACTTGAACCCACCAGTGATGAATGGTGAAGATATACAGGGAGATCAAGAATTACGGTAGGTACATAATTTTCATATCTTCCAGAATATCTTCACCATTGATTTAGATGCTCAGCCACCATCCCCTGCTCAACTGTGAGACGGCTTATGGGCAGACTGGATGGGCCTAGTGGTCCTTATCTGCTGACAGTTACTATGTTACTATGTATGAGGGGTAGAGCCTCTGGTAGTTCACCTTCTGGGCACTAGCAGCAAATCATTCTGCTTGTCTCCTCTGCCATATGATCCTGTGTTGGGGTTCTGGTTGTTTTCTTTTACTTAAACAATAAAAGGGAGTGGGGGTCAGATCTTGTTGCCTCGACGGACCTGAAGTGCATCACTGAGACCTGGCTGGATAATAATGCGGGGCCAATATTGGAGGCCTCAATTCTAGCCGGGTATACAGTGATACATCGCTAAGAGTTGAATGAGGGGGTGGAGGGTTGCGGTCTGTTTTAAGACCAAGTTGGATCTCACCAGTGTACCAGCTGAGGAGACCTCTTCTTTTGAATGTGCCATTGTAGCAGGTGTAGGTTATCGAATTGCTCTCATCTACCATCCACCAGGAGATGAGAAGCAATTCCTTAAGGAAGTAGCAGACTTCATTGTCGACCTGACATTTGAGTCCCCCAGGCTGATGGTCCTGGGTGACTTTAATGCATGGATCGATGATGAACTCTCGCAATTTGGACAACACTTCCTCCAGTTAATGGATTCACTGGGCCTAACACAGGTAGTTACCACTGCTACTCATAAAGCTGGCCATTCTCTTGACATGGTCTTCCTCCTGGGAATTGAGGCTTCTGATGTAGGGGTGGAACCAGTCAGTTGGTCAGATCACTACACTGTGAGATTCAATTTTTGCACCCCACCCGTAGGCCGACCCCTGTGGAGATGGTCAAGTTCCGCCCTTTACAGAATGTTTCCTCTAATGGCCTTGCGGCGGTTCTTGACCTATCAGAGCTTCCTGTGCATAGCAATGATCCAGAGGCATTGGTTGTGGCTTATAATTCTGCCATTACCTCTGCCCTGGATTCTATTGCTCTAGTTCGTGTATGTCCTCTCTCTCTCTCCGACCTCGAACCCCATGGTTTGATGGGGTTCTGAGGGAGTTGCAGCGAATTGGACGCAGGTTAGAACGTTGCTGGCGGAGGTATGGCCTGGATGTTGACCGCCTTAGACTGTTAGAACATTATCAATTCTACCAGTCAGAAATTTCCCGTAAGAAGGCAGAGTTCCTGTCCGGGGAAATTTCTGCCGTGCAGAACTGACCTGTTCAGCTTTTCAGAACTGTGGAAAGATTGTGCAACCCAACCTGTCTACAGCTCCATAGAGCGTTGTCACAATCACAGTGTGATGAGATTGCTCGGTTCTTCACGGTTAAGGTGGCCGACATTAGGGCAGACATCAGTTCGGCACATTCTATGCTAGTTGCGGATGTCCAGGACAGGGTCACTATCCCTCTGTTTTCCTGGAGTACCTTTGACCACCCGGAAATCGTGGATGTTATGCGGATTGTCCAGGGGCTGCGTCCTACCTCCTGTAGTTTAGATCCAGGTCCCACACCCCTACTCTTAGGGTGTGGAGATTCTATTCTACTGGCTCTAGTACAGATTTGTCTGGTCCTCTCTTAACTCGGGTGTATATCCCCTGTCCTTGAAAGAGGCAGTGGTGACACCCTTGTTGAAGAAACCATCTTTTGATCCAGAATGTCTGGCTAACTACAGACCTACAGTATCTCGAACCTTCCCTTTGCAGGGAAGGTAATCAAGAAGGTGGTAGCAGCCCAACTGGAGAACCACTTGACCATCCATAGCATCTACAAACCTCTCCAATCAGGTTTCCGTAAGAGGCATAGTACCGAGACTGCGCTGGTTCGGGTGCTCAATGATCTCCTGATGGCAAAAGACCAGAGAAAACGGTCTATCCTGGTGTTATTGGATCTATCTTAAGCATTTGACACCATCTACCATGGGGTTCTTTAGGAGTGCCTGAGATGTATTTGTGGACTCTCTGAGGTTGTGCTCAGATGGTTCACATCATACCTCACCGGAAGATCTCAGAGGGTGGTGTCAGGGGTTTTCTCATCTGATCCCTTCTCGCTCTTTTGTGGGGTTCCTCAGGGCTCTATATTGTCTGCCATGTTGTTTGTAGTGTACATGCTTCTCCTCGGAGACATTGTGAGATGGTATGGGTTGGGTTTCCACTGTTATGCAGACGATACCCAACTGTACCTGCCCTTCGCACCAGACCAGGAAGGAGCTGTCTCGGTATTTAATAGCTGTCTAGAGGAAATCCAGGATTGGATGAGGTCGAGCTGGTTGAAGTTGAATTCTGGGAAGACTGAGGTGTTGGTTTTGGATCTGGATCGCCAGATAGGGGGTCCTGTGGCCGGCTCCCCTTCTGGAGTGTTTTGTGGGGATGTCGAGTTACTGGTCTCTGAACGGGTGCGAGATCTGGGGGTGATCCTAGATGATGGGCTGACCTTAAGATCTCAAGTGTCAGCAATGGTAAAATCTTCATTTTGTCATCTGAGAAACATCGCCAGAATCAAGCACCTCGTTCCATCCGGCGATCTGCCAACTTTGATCCATGCCTTTGTGACCTCACGCCTGGACTACTGCAATTCACTTTACCTTGGGCTTCTGGGGGTTGATATCTGCCGCCTGCAGCTGCTGCAGAATTCTGCAACTCGAGTACTTACAAGTGCTCCTAGAACATCACATATTACTCCGGTGCTGCAGGATCTGCACTGGCTACCAGTTCAGTGGCGGATCACCTTCAAAGTTGGATTACTGACTTTTAAAGCCCTACACGATCTGGGCCCTGACTACTTGAAAGATCTCCTGACTCCTTATCTCCCTGTGAGGTCGCTCCGCTCAGCTGATGAGGGGTTGCAAGAGATCCCTAGGGTCACATTGAAATCAGCTGGTGCCCGGGCTTTTATGTTCGTGGCACCAACCCTTTGGAATTCTCTACCTCGTCGGTTAAGGGAGTGTTCGACCGTGGGGAGCTCTAAACAGGCACTTAAATCCTTTTTATGGAATAAGGCATATGGCCTTTATTAATGTTTACTTGTTCTTAACAGTTTTTATATTATTGTCTGTTTGCTATGCTTGTATTTAATCTTTTTGGAATGTGCCTTGGTTTTGGAAAGGCACAATATAAATAAAGTTTATTATTATTATTATATTACTGACTAAAAAGAAAAAATACAACTATTTTTTCTGTGGAGTGGCTGTGTGGTCCCTGTCCCTCTATTTTTTCTACCCTCCTCCTCTTCCCTGTTATTTGCTATATGCAACACGTGCCCTGGGCACTATCCAGTCTAACTCCACTGAGCAGATGCTCTGCCTCTGGAGAGGGGCAGTGGCACCTTGTTTTTTTGGATCAACGTACTAGCAGAGAGGCAGGGCAATGTCCTCCTTTCATATTGGAATTATTTTTGTTCGTATCCCTTGTCACTTCTCTCTGTGCTTTGGGCTTTGCCCATGCAGCTTGGAGCATGTGAGAGGAGATAACCACATCTTGCCTCCCTAGGAGTGCTAGTCCTGCCACTCCCATGTTCTCCATCCCTACGTTCTGTAATTTTTCTTAGAGAAAAGAGGGTTATGAGTTTACCCTCAAGTTTATGCAAGTTGTATCCTGTGGCATGGAGTTATGACTTTTTGGGAGTTCAGATGTTATTTTTCCATTTGGGGTATTTTTGTCATCTCGGTTGCAAGGGGGTCCCAAATGGGACTTTCCCTTTTGCTACTTCTGCCAGAGTCATTTGCTCAGGGCTACTGCCCTATCTTTTCCTACCACTGTTGATACTCTATCTCTCTGGCTAGTGATAAGAGACACTAACTCTGTTTAGACCCACTACCCTTGTGCCACTTGTCAGACCCCACCCATAGTCTCTAGATTGGCGGTCAGTTTCTGATTGGCTGTTTATTTTATTTCCTATATCCTTTGGCTATCCCTTTGGGCTAGATAGTATGTAATCCTCTCTTATTGTCTCTCCACTTTGTTTCTGTCCTGGCAAACAGAACTGAGGTGTGTTAGGGAGCTGATGACAGTTATGGGTTAGCATGCGTGGCATCATGTGAGCTGTACGAGGTGCATGGCTGACATCAGTAGCCAAAGGCGGTGCCCTCTCTGTAGAGAGAAAAAAAAGCTCCTGCAGGGTCCTGGTGCCTCCAGCCCTAGATCCACAAGTCTGAATCAATGCTGAAGATATCCTGGAAGATCAACAATTATGGTAAGCATGTAATTTTCATATTTTTCCAAAATATCCCTCTGACCTTCTGCTTTTAATAATACAACTGATCCATCTAGCTATTTAATCTCTTCCAGTATTGGATGATTATCTCTTGGTGTTTCTGTTTTAACTGGGGATGAAGTTTGATTCAGTTCATCAACCCTTCAATTCTTGTAATTTCTTTTGTCACCCACAACATCTTGTTTTCTAACCCCAGGAATTACTTAATGCTTTCGCTTTATCAGTCATCTTGACTAAGAGTGATGCCCCAGAGATAGAGCCTATGCAACTTTTAGAATTTGGAATGTAGCTTCAAACTCTGCATCCACACTCCACTCTGGCCATTGCTCAGATCTGTTTCTCTGCCTGAAGAGAGCAGTCACCTGGTAGTGAACTCCGGTAATGGCTGGTTCTTCAGTCAGGTTGTTATTTTGTAATTTATTTCAAAAAGTGTGTTTTATTCAGTTTTGAATGACTACTCTGCATTTAGCTAGGGTTTTCTGTAAATTATGGTTTCTCCGGTTCCCATTTCATTGCCAGGGACCAGAGAATATCCTGCTTAGCTACCATTTCCATTTTTGGCAGTTTGACTAGTTAACCACATTCCTTTTTGCTGTTATTAGTGGTTTACAATTTTTAGCTATCCAATTTATAGAAAATGGAGCGTTTTCACTACCCATTTCTGCCTGTGCCCTTTTACCTTAATTAATCAGTTCCTCTCACAGGATGCACGGTTTGACCTTTGGCATAGTTTTCTTCAGTACAAGAGCCATTTTTTTTTTACTATTGAACTCTTGTACTGCATTGTTTTTGAAAATCGTTTTTGTTATTTCAAGGTTCTCTCAAATTGGTATGTCAGAGGGACCTTGTGGAGCATCAAAAAATTGTACCAACTGTTTTCAGTTTCTGGCAAAGGCAGATTGTCATGAGCTTTTTTTTAAGTGTTTAGGTCCACAATACAGCTTTATAAATTGTAAGTCCTGTTATGTTTAACTTCATTTAAAAGGATAAACATTTTTAAAATGATGCATGCCTTCTCAGTCTGCCTCTGTGCCACCTAAAAATAATGAAAAAGGCTCTAAGAGTGGTCCCACTGATGGTGGAAAGCATGCATCAGAAAGGTCCTTCTCCTCATGTACAGCAACAACTAATGTAAAAGGTGATTAAAAAAAAGAAAAAGAGAAAGCTGCAAAGCCAACAGAAAGGCTTGGTAAAGAGGGTTCAGGTATCACAGTATCTGAAAGGGGGAACCCTTAGAGCCGGCACTAGAAATAGTGTCCACCAAAAAGAAATTGAAAGAAAATAATGTCACTGCCACTCCTTCTGCATGGAGAAAGGAGCGGGCAGATGGAACAGAAAAAAATGCCCTCAGCATGCTGGGAGTAGCTCCACCATAGAGGATGTTACTTCCCATATATAAACCATCTTCAGCTGCAGCCATCAACAAAAAATTGAGAGAAAATATCAGGAGGACAAGCAGGGAGTGGAACATCTGTATGCCCACCCTTACCATCATGGGGTAGTCCAGGCTACTACTCATTTTTTTTTTCACTTTATCTTTTTATTGAAATTCGAGTATATAAGAAAGCACATATCTTATACAATAGAAGACTATCCTCCATGTAAGGTATAAAATATCACTTAACAAAACACAGTATTTAGGGTAAACTTATTGGAGAAGCCTTATATACATGTATTGATAATAAAATATAAACCTAGACAGGATGTAAGTAGAGAGCAGAAGGGTTACAATCAATAGGGTATTATAGGATCAGAAATAGCAACCATGTACGAAATACATGCTAGGGCAGGCTATGGCAAGGCATTCAATAAATTGCAAAAAGTGATAAATGTGGTAATATGAACAATGTTCAGTAATGGAGAGGTGAAGATAAGAGAAAAGTGTGCAAGGAAAGAAAGAAGAGAGAAAAAGGCAAGGAAGAAGGGAAGAAGAGAGTGAGAAAATAGGAAAGAAGGAAAAAAGAGGAGAAATCTGTGCACAAAAGTTTCGAGACAACCAAATCTGAGAGCAAAATAAGAAGGAGGGTTAACTATCCCTAAGAATTAGGGTCTAGAAGAACTAGGTTCATGCACTTGAAGTAATCCTGCCAACATCTGTCATATACAGTGAGTCGGTTATGAGTAACATGAGATAATCGGTCTAGAGAGGCATGCTGAGAAAGGCTTTAAAGAACATCTGAAAGAGAAGGCACCAGAGTTGATTTCCATTTCATAAGAATCAGGTGTTTGACCAGAAGAGAAAGTATATTTAGCCATCTAAAATATACATGTGAGAGGAGAGAGCTATTATAAGGGATAAGGATGCCTAGAAGGAATAGCTTGGGGTCAAACGGTAGTTTTTGTCCTGTTACTCTGGAGGCAAGTAAACAGACTTTATGCCAGAGCTTATTAATGGGAGCGCAAGACCACAAGATATGACGTAGATCCCCGGTGGCCAAATTGCAGCACCAGCAATTATTATTATTTAATAGGCCAATTCGTTGAAGCACAGAGGGGGTTCTATACCAAAGATGTAGGATTTTAGCTTGTATTAAAGAACTACGGGCATCTTTAAAGGTATTATGTGCAATATGCCAACAATTACTCCATTGTGCATCTGAAATATTGTAGTTAAGAAGAGTACTCCATTTATTTTTGGCCTGTATAGACTAATCAGGTAGATTAACAATAATGTCTTTGTAAATGGAGCTATTTAATTTTATTGATAAATTAGTCCAGTGTGGGATGTATGGGTTTAGAAGAGTATGCCTATACATTAAACTAGTGAGAGAGAAAGTTATAAATTGCCTGGATTTGTAAAAACTTCCAGAAGTCCTGTTTAGGAAGTTTCCATGTGACCTGCAAGTCTGAGAATGATCTAAGAGTGAGTGAATTCTGGTCCAAGATCTCTCCGAGAGAGAAAATGCCTTTGTTCCTCCATATACGACAGAAAATTGGGTGATCTTCTAGAGTGAGCAGTGGATTGCCCCATAAGGGGGCATAAAACCAGGGTGCTGGATTGGATTTCAGGAATTTGTGGGTTAGTTTCCAATAAAGAACAGAGGATGACATAGTCGGGTGAGATTTCAGTTTAGAGGAAATGGGATTAAAAATGAAGGAAATGAGAACTCCTCCTGGGCACAATGCGGATTCCATTGCAACCCATAGTGGTGAGTGAAGGGAGGGTTTCTGAAACCATTTAATGGTTTGGGCCATTTGGAAAGCCCAGAGGTAGCCTTTGAATCAGGGGAGTCCGAATCCCCCTTTTTTCCAATGTGATCGAAGTTTGTTGCGGTTAAATCTCGGTGGTTTCCCATCCCTGATAAAGTTACCTATTAATTTATCAATTTTAGCAAACAAGGAACATGATAAGACTAAAGGAATTTTGGCAAAGAGGTAAAGAATCTTGGGAGAAATAGACATCTTAATGGCTGCAATTTTCCCCATGAAAGAGAGATTGAGAAGCTTCCATCAGTCCAGAATTGTTTTGATGTTATCAAATAAGGGGTTAAAGTTAATGTCCCATATCTTCCCTAAATTACTAGTAATTTTGATTCCTAGATATGTTTTACCCTGTGGTGACCAGCAGAATCCAAGAGGTATGTTCATAAAGGCTTTACAGAGGTTGTTAAGGGCATAGTTTGTGATTTGCTATAATTCAAAGCAAGGCCAGAAATTTTAGCAAAATTATTAAGCAAATCAACCAACAGGGGCCCAGCCTCATTCAGGTTTTCGAGTAAGATTAAGAGGTCATCCACGTAGGAGAGAGAAACATATCTTGAATTGCTCACAGGTATGCCCATAATGCCAGACGATTGATGTAAACAAGCTGTCAGGGATTCCATGGCTAAAATAAACAGGGAAGGTGACAGGGGATGGCCTTGTCTAGTTCCCCTTGCTAGATGAAAGTAAGAGGAAAGGGTGGAATTAGTAAGTATTTAGCAACAGGGGAGTTATATAATAGCTTGATCCAGGAGCAAAAGGTATGAGAAAGACCGAAATAAGATAAAACTTGATGAAGGTAGTCCCAGTTTATGGAATCAAAGGCCTTCTCGAAATCAATAGCTATGGCTGCAGCTGGTGTCTTGAGGGATTTGGCTTTGGGAATTAAATTAAATTAAATAAGGGATGTAGGTAATCAGAACCAGATCTATGTTTAATAAAACCAACTTACGAACAATGAGTTACCTTGGGAATCAAAGATTCAAGTCGAGAAGTTAGTAGTTTAGCAAATATCTTCCCATCCGTGTTTAATAAAGAGATAGGCCTGTAACTTGCGGGGTGAGTAGGGTCCTTTTCTTTCTTAGGGATTAGGGTTATGATTGCTTCGGTGCAAGATGGGGAAACTTGCCAGTATTGGAAGCTTCTTGATAAACATTAAGAAGAAGGGGACATAAGGTGTCGGAAAACATTTTATAGAAATCAACAGGGAATCTGTCACCCCAAGGGGATTTGCTGGATTTCAAGGAAGACAAAGCTTTCTGGATTTCTTGAAGCGAGAAGGGTTCATCTAAAGAATTTGTTTCAAGAGTAGAAAGATGAGGAAGATGTAACGATTTAAGGAACTGTTGAATTTGTAAAGTAGATGGAGGATTTGTGTTAGAGTAAAGTTTTTGATAAAAGGTTTTCATGATGCAGTTTATAGAGGGGTTGTCGGAGTGAATTGTACCCTGTTCATCTTTTTGGTTTAGGATGTGTCATTCCATTTGTTGTGCTATGAACTGGTAAGAGAGGAGTTTCCTATTTTTATCGCTGTATTCCCAAAAACTTATATTTAAGTTTAAACAAGGCCAGTTCAGTTTTACGAGAAATTAATTCGTTAATTTTAAGTCTAAGTTGAAGAATTTCAAAATGAAGTTGAGAATCAGGATGGTGCTTATTAGAAGAAAAGCATAAATTCTATTTAGCCTTAAGAGATTTTTCCAAGTCAGCCAGCTGTTGTTCCCTTACTCTTTTCCTATGTGTAGCATAACTGATCATTTTCCCTCGAATCGTAGCTTTAAGAGCTTCCCATTACAGAGGACATAGAAGATTCGGTTGGGGTATTGTGAAAGAGGAAGTCCTGAATTTGTGCTTTGATCATGGGTAAGAAATTGAGATCCTTGAGAAGGAGAGGGTCCAGCCGCCAGTAAGAAGATTTAGGTGCTAAGGGGCCCCAGAAAAGTTGCAATTTGACAGGGAAATGGTCTGAGATTAAGATGGGAGAGATTGATGAATCAATAGTGGTTTCCATTATAACAGGAGAGGCTAACCAGTAGTCAATTCTACTGTATGTCTCATGTAGAGAGGAGTAAAAAGTAAATTCTTGATCACGGGGGTGAAGGAGGCACCATACATCAGCTAATTCAACATCTTGCATTAATAATGAGAGGGCTTTAATACTTCTAGGGTGGTCCTCTGTAGTGGGGCTACTTCTGTCAATGCTGACTTCTAAAGCTAAGTTAAGATCCCCTCCAAGAATAACTGGTGTATTATCAGTGTTAAAGGATAGAATCTGTTGAGCTAAATTATGAAAAAACTCCGGGGAATCGGAGTTGGGTGCATAGACATTAACAAGCAGAAGAGGACCAGAGTTGGTATTCAGTTTGACCATCACCCATCTGCCGTCAGTATCAGAAATGGAGCTTACAAGGGACCATTTGAGACTCTTATGAATAAGAATAGCAACTCCTCTTTTTTTTTTGAGGTATAGGATGATTCGTAGATCTGACCGACCCAATCTTTTTTAAGTCTATGAACATCTTCTGCTAATAATTTTGTTTCTTGAAGGAAAGCAATTTGTGCTGTATGTTTTTTGAGATGTGAAAGAATTTGCTTCCGCTTACAAGGAGAATTAAGTCCCTTCACATTCCATGTATATAAAAGTATGTCACTCACATTGTTAGTGTTAAAGAAAGGGAATAATTGCTGGAGTGTGAAGGGACAAATAACTGAGGCAGAGGATGATTAGAATATAATATAGAGATCTTACGTATATGCAGAGTGTGGCAGGAACATTCAAGCCAAAAAAAGTGAGATATATGATACATGAGTAGCACAGATATCTTATTAAAGTTAGAATAGAGATGGGGAAGGAGAAAAGTCATTAACAACAACAATACCAGTAAGCTAAATAACAAAGAAAACGTTTTATGGGTGTGAGGAGATATGAGTCAGCCAGCTGGCTAAGAGACTCTCTCACCACACTCTGGGGCGTCGATGTAGGGAGGAGACTAGGGAGGACCGGTTATAAATATTGGCCCAAACCTAAGTCTGATCCCAATAATATAACAAAGTAAGTATTCCTGATTCGCTAAACTGAAAGGGAATAATACCAAGAAAGGCAGGGAACTGTAATAACCTCAGCTTAATTCTAAGCTAACAGGACAAGGTATAAGGATAAAGCTAAACACCAGAACTTATTTATAAACATTAGTAGTAACAGTACAAGATGTACCAACTAGAAATAACAGTAAATTAAAGAACCATATACGAGATGCCAGTACAGCCTAGACATAGAGCAAGGAATTCAGGGAGCCAGGTGGAATGCAAATGAACAAATATAAAAGGAAAAGTAGATCATTACCACATTAGAGTGACTCTGAATATACTTTGCAGTGCAACAGAGTAAGTACATAATAACTACAATATTGAGGGGGAAAGAAGAAAGAAGAGGTCAATGTAAGCCCTTACGCCCTGAGCCAAGTGCAAATCGGGATTATGTAGTGAGGTATAGCCTTCGGTGATAACTGTATACAGAAGAGATAGTCATAGTAAAGATCAGCTCTGATTACTCAAAAATCACCTAAATAGGTGTTATATGGGGTGACTAGGTCTAGAAGACTAGGCCCAGTGAGCCCCAAAACAGGAGGGACCACACAGCAGAAGATTTCTATAATATCTGTAGCTTTGAGTAACATAAGGAAGATGTAGATTGACAATCCTTTGCAACAGTACACCAAACATAGCCCACCTCTTTGAGTGCTAATGATACTTCCATATTGTAAACAGGAGGTAGTAAGAATAATACACAGATACACAAAAATGTGACGGCAGAGAAAGGCACCATGGACCATCTAGTCTGCCCAGCACCCTACCTCCCTCCTTCTGTTATGCTTCCACCCTCTTTTCCCAACCCCTTAAATCTATCCCAAGCCCTCTTGAACCCCTCCACCATTTCAGCTGCCACTACCTCCTCCAGCATATTATTCCCGGCCTCCACCACCCTCTCCGTGAAAAACTGCCCCCTGACATTACCTCTGTATTGCCCACCTTCCAGTCTGAGGCTATGTCTCCTCGTAATCACTCCCTTCTTCAATTTGAACAAGCTGTTACCCTCTACCTTATTTATTCCCTTCAGATACTTAAAGGTCTCAATCATGTCCCCCCCTCCCTCCTAGTCTCCAGAGGGTACAAATTCAGCCCTCTCAATCTTCTCTCATAGGGTACAGACTGCATCCCTTGTACCATTTTTGTTGCCCTTCTCTGCACCCTCTCCATCAGCTCAACATCTCTTCGTAGGTGAGGCCTCCAGAACTGCACCCCATACTCCAGATGCGGCCTAACCATGGTTCTGTATAATGGAATTAGCACCTCCCTCTTCCTACTATTAAAACCCCTCGCAATGCAGGCCAACATTCCATTTGCCCTTCCCACTGCCCTGCTACACTGGCTGCCCACCTTGAGGTCACGCAATACCATAATCCCCAGGTCTCTTTCTGTTTCCTTCTCCTTAATCACCAACCCCCCAAGGGAGTAAGTTTCCCTCCTATTCTTCCTCCCCAGGTGCATCATTGAGCACTTTTGTGTATTAAACTTCAATTTCCAGGTGTCAGACCACCTATCCAGCCTCTCCAGGTCCCGCCTCATGGCTTGCACCCCACTAGGTGAATCCACCCTATTGCAGACCTTTGTATCATCTGTGAACAGGCACACACATCCCTCCAGACCCTCTGCTAGGTCACTAACATAGATGTTAAAGAGTATTGGTCCTAGCATTGACCACTGTGGCACCCCACTGGTCACCGCCTGTTCCCTGGAATGTGTCCCATTTACCACCAGTGTCTGACTCCTTTCCTTCAACCAGTTTTCCACCCACCTGGTGATCCTGTTGTCCACCCCCTAGTCTGCCAGCTTATGTACCATTCCACCATGCGGAACGGTGTTGAAGGCCTTATTGAAATCCAGATAGGCCATATCCACTGCTCCTCCCTGGTCCACTATCTGTGTCACCCCATTGAAAAACTCTATCAGGTTAGTCTGACAGGACCGTCCCTTGGTGAAGCCATGCTGCCTATCATCCTGCATGCCATTCATCTCCAAGTGTTCTATCAACCTGATCTTAAGTAGTGTTTCCATTACCTTCCCCACCATCGAGGGAAGACTAATAGGATGGTAATTTTTGACCTCGTCCTTCCGCCCCTCCCCCTTATGTAGTGCGACCACCTCTGCCTTCTTCCAGTCCATTGGCACCACCCTGTGACCAAGGACAAGTTAAACAGCCTTGCTAGATGCGGCACCAGTTCATCCTTCACCTCCTTGAGAACCCTTGGGTGTATTCCATCAGGTCCCATTGCTTTGTCTACCCTAAGTCTACCCAGCTCTTTCCTTACTCCTTCAGCAGTGAATTCTGCCACAGCCACCTGCCTGTGGCTGTCATCCTCTCCACCCCATCCTGGTCCCCTACCCTCCCTTTCCTCTGTGAAGATTGAGGCGAAATAGCTGTTTAATGCCTCTGCTTTTTCAAAGTCTCCTTCCAGTATTGTTCCACTTTCCCCCTTATCCTTCCAATCCCATGCTATGCCCTCCTAGTTTCTCCAGCGTACCTAAAGAAGGTTTTGTCCCCCTTCCTTGCCTGCTTCTCTGTCCTCTCCTCAGTGGCCCCTTAGCCCTCCTTATCTTTTGCCCAGTCTCCTTTCTTTTTTCCCTGTAGGTTTCCCTGTCCTCATCCTTTTGTGTCCTCCTGTACCTCTTGAATGCTCTAATCTTCTCCTTGACCCCCAACGCCACCTCTCTAGTGAACCATAGAGGTCTTTTCTGTCTTCTATTCTTTCTTTCTTACCCTTCTTATACATGAGTCCATAGCTTTAAATACCCCTCTCTTGATGGCTGCCCATAATTCCTCCACCCCCTGCACATCCCCTATCCTCAACATTTCTTTCCCAACTACCTTCCTCATTCCATGAAAGTCAGCCTTTCTGAAGTCCATTACCTTGGTTCTTGTCCTAACCTTCTCCCTGCCCACTCTTACCCTGAACCTGACAGTCCTGTGGTCACTGGTGCCAAGCTCTTCCCCCACCTCCACCTCCTCCACGTTGTCCTTGTTTGTGAGGACCACATCCAACAGGTTTACACCCCTAGTGGGCTCACTGACCCTTTGTTGCAGGAATATGCCCTGAAGATCCTCTAAGATGCCCCTGCTCCTTGCGGAGATTGCTGTCTGGGCCTCCCAGTTGATGTCTGGAAGGTTTAAGTCCCCAACTAGCACAATTTCCCCTTTCCGTGCCATCCTCGCTACTGATTCTACAAAGTATCTATCCCCCTTCCTCCCCCTGCATAGGAGGCCTATAGACTACCCCAACATGCAGGTTTTCCCCCTGTCCCCTGTCTAGGATGACCCACATTATCTCTGTTTCCCCCTCCTCATCCTGCCCTTCCATGGCCCCAATCCCTTCCCTGATACATAATGCCCCCCCTTCCCCTCCTGATTTTTCCTAAACAACTGATACCCTGGGATCACCATCTCCCAGGCGTAGTGCTCATTCCAGCAAGTCTCACTCACTGCAACAATGTCTAGGTTCTCCTCCATCATGGTGGCCTCCAGTTCTCCCATTTTGTTTCCCAGGCTCCTGGCATTTGCAACCAAAGCCCTCCAACATGTAGCTCCATCCTGTCCTTCCCTGCTGCTAAGTGTTCCCTTGATGAGTGTTGTGACTTGTGGGGGAGGCTTCCAGCCTCTATGCTCTGCCTCACGTAAGGCTGGCCCTGTCTTTAGCCACCCCCCCATTTAGTTTAAATTGAACTTCCTTGCCATGAAGTCCCCCAGTTTACTCTTTAGTGCAGCTGCCCCTGAGGCACTCAGGTGCAGCCTGTCTTGGGCATACAGTCCCTCTTCCTCCCATATAGAGCCCCAGTCACCTATCCAGCAGAACCCCATCCGACTGCACCAACCTTGTAGCCAATTGTTGAATGCCCTTATCTTCTCCTTTCTGGGTGTGCTCTCTCTTGGTACTGGCAACACCTCAGAGAAGGAAATGGAAGGAAAAACGGTGTTGCTCCTACAGAACCTAGCAAGTTCCTCAAACCTTGCCTGTACCTCCATCAGACTGTTCCCTTCCAAGTCATTTGTGTCCAGGTGAAACACCAGATGCGTCCTTTCATCCTGCTGCTTACCCCAGGAAGCAATATGATGCCTCACCTCCAGCACCGTCATCCCTGGCATGCACTGTACCCATACTGCATTGTTTTTTGCTCCCTTCCTTCCCAATTTTAGCCTCTTAATTATTGAGTCCCCCAAGAATGCCACTCTACTGCCCTCTGCTTCCTGGGTGTCCTTTTGGCCTCTAGCTTTGTGTCATGGGGTTTGGCTCCCTTTGGACTCCTCCTCCTCATGTTGCATCCTAACTTGGTTTCTGCCTCTGCTCATCTTTTGTTCCCCATCACCTAGCCTATCCTGATTTTACCCACACCCAGCATCTGTACCTCTTCACCCTCTCCCTTTAGCCTTTCATCAGACTCCCCCTCCTGTACCTCTTCATCCCTTGTACTTCCACCTGGCTTCCTTCATCCCTGCAGACCCCTCCTGCATCACTGCTTGAGCATGATCCAATTTCACCTGAATGCCCTCTAACTGCTCCTGGCCTTCCCTTGTCTGCATCACTGTGCAAGATTGTGCCAACTGTGCTTGATACCCCTCCAACTGTTCCTGTCCTGCCCATCTTTGCAGAAGGTTTTGAGCACTGTACCCCACTTGGGGAAGTCTTCCCCCTTACCACCTGCCCTGTCTGTATATTTTCCCTCTCCTGCACCCTGCCCGGTGGATGCCCCAGCCTCCTACTGCAGCTCCTACTCTGCAGGGTTTCCTCCAGTTCATTTTCAGCCTCCCAGGAGCTCAACTCCAGCTCTTCAAGTGCTTCCTTCCTGCCCCTTTTTTTATGCCACTGTTCCCCTAGTGCCACCTTTTGGTGTGTCCCTAATGTGCCCATTCCCTCCTCCACCCCTTCTCCTGCATGCAATGTGCCTGCCCCCCCTCCTCCTCCCCCCTTCCACTGCACCAGAGATCTTCCCCCCCACGTCCCCCAGCCGCTCTGCACCCCCCTTCTCTGATGGCCCCTGTCGGACCCCTTCCTCTCCAATATCCTTGACTAGAATACCTAGGAGGGCAAAACTATTTGTTACTTCCACCCTCTGGCTCATTTCACCTATGCCTGTATTGTCCTTCATACTGGGCATCCGTCTGCCTTTTCCTGAGCCTACTGTCTTCCATTCCTCCTGATCCCTGACTGACCCCTTTTCTCTAGCTACAGGCATCATTTTTGTGCCTCTAGACTTCCTGCTGTCAGTTCCCACTGACCCCTTTCCTCCTGTCTCGGGCATCCCTGTCCCAAATCTGGACTTGCTGTTATCTGTTACCACCTCTGGTCTATCCTCTCTGGATCCCCTTTCATCCTCTCCCCCCCAAGCCCTTGACTTCCGGAACAGTGTGTCCGATCCTCCAGTGAATCCACTCAGCCCTTCCCACTCCTTCCTTGGCTTATACCATCCCTGTCTCTCTACCCCCTTTTCCCAGCTTTCCCCCATTTAATCCCCACCTTAGCCCCACCATTTCCTCTCTCAGCTGAGTGAGCTGCTTACACATCATACAACCCCCCATCCTCCAAGCCCAATTTAGGATCATAGCCATTCCACAGCCTCTGCACCCCACCACCCTGCCAAAGACCCCCTTCCCTTGGTCGCCCCCCCCTCTGTGCTGCCCTACCATTTCTCCTATGATACTTCGATACAGTCCTAAAATCACCCTTATGTATTTTTTGGGCTACTGAACCTCACCCCCTCCTCAGCCCCAACCCACAGTCCAGACTTTTTAGAAATAATAAAGCATGTGCAAACCATAGGCATCAAGAATTAATAACCATAGCCACCATGTTCAAGTCCAAGTCACCAAGTTCAAGTCCAAATCCCCAACACCTCCAGCTTCAGTAGTCCAAGATCAAGTTCCCAGCACCTCCCATGTCAGTAGTCTCAACCCAGTTAATTTCACCTCAAATCAAGCCAAATCCCCAGCACCTCCAGTGTCACTAGTTTAAGATCAAGTTCCCAGCATCTCCAGTGTCAGTAGTCTCGACCCAGCTCATTTCACCTCAATTTCAGCTCTTTTGTGAAGGATTTCTTAGTGGAGCGTAGGGAAGGATATAGATTAAATGTAGTTGCCAATAATACTTAAGAACCTGTCATCAGGAGAGGGAAGGGATAAATTGCCTTGTAAGATATAATAATTCACATATGAAAAAAGAAAAGGCAATAATCAGGATGCATACCCATTGAAGATATGCAGCTGAACAGCCAAAAGACTATAAACCTGATGCACTGCTAAATTGGAGAGTAAAAGGCTAGATACAGAGAGCCTATTTAGTGAGGTAATGTATAAGATCTAACACTAAAATAATGGGTTAGAAAAGCATTGCTGATATACCAAAGTTCCCTTGAAGACCTTTAAGCTGCTCATTTAAACACTGCAACAAAAAGTAAATTGATCGCGCTGCGATGTACAGCCTTTGCTTTCTGCACCCACTGGGAGCGAAAGCAACTAGGTAGCATAGACTGTAGAGCGGGCAGCTAGGCAGAAAAAGTGTACTGTCACTCTCTTTAAGTATCCTGGAAGCAAAACCTACCAAGATGTAACAACTGTGACCATATAAGCTCATGACACCTTAGATTTATTAGCAGGATTGTGACTATTAATGTTCTTGCTTTTGCCCTACATTTCTTTTTGGGAGGCTCTAAAGATTTGAGGGGGGAACTTGCAACAACTTTTGCCCATGAAGTATCGGCAGAAATACATCCCTGAAGCACAGGGCCCAAATTAGAGGGAGGTTCATCTGAAATTTGCTGGGAAATATCCTCCTGCGAAGAGTGCATGTCATCCTCCAAGAGAGCAAACTTCTTGCTCAAGGGAATAGGGGGGTTGATTTGAAGGTGAGAGGCTGCAGCTTGGGGTGCTTGGAGTGAAACCTTGCTAGAACAGCATGAAAGTCTTGAAGAATAATGCCCCGACAGAAGCTTCTTTTGCAGCCGTGTTGATTGCCTTGGGGTCAAATCAGTTACGGCGTTGCTGCTTGGGGCTGCGAGTTCTGCAACACTTTCCCCATGTTCCTGTACCTCGTCATCAACTCTCCATGTGGATACCAAAGCTCTGTTTGGGTTGCCAATTGCTGCTGAACCTCCCAGGGTAGGATTGCAGAGAAAGACCTCCAGATAGTTGGCTAAGGCGTCAGGGGTTTCAAAATCCTTGAAGGAAGAGCCTGAGAAAAGGTGTAGTGTTGCAGGGTAATGTAGAGCAAATTTAATGCTTCTTTGGTGGAGGATTTGTTTAAGTGGATTGTAGGCCTTCATTTTGAAAGTTACATCTTTTGAAAAGTCTCTGTAGATGGAAATATTAAACTCTTGCCACTGAAGTTTCCCCATTTCTCTGGCTTGTTTCAGTATTAATTCTGTGTGGGAATAGTTCAAGAATCGAGCAATGACAGGCCTTGGTCGCTGGTCTGATGTTGGCCTGGGGCCCAGAGTGCAGTGAGACCACTCAATGATAACATTAGGTCAGAAGGCAGTTTAAGCATTGCAGGCAGTACATGTAATAAAAACGCAGTAGTGTCACCTAATTCTACACCTTCAGGGGAGCCAAAAAATCGTAAATTGTTGCAACGATTACGATTTTCAATATTGTCAGTTTTGACTTGTAGGGATTTAATAGTTCGATCTTGATTGCGGACAGTAGCCTGGAGGTCATCAATAGTAGTGGTGTTACAGGCTGTTGCTTTCTCATTAAATGCAATTTTCTGGCTAAACATTTCAAGAGTGGTCGCATTCTGTTGGGTGGAGGTTTTTAGATCATTAATCTCAGCCATCAGTTTAGAAAACATTACTTCCACTCTAGCAAGTGAGCTTTGCTGAACGTGGAGATCTGCCATAATGCTGAAGGATGAGGCCTAGTATGCTGCAGTACAGTGTAGAATAATTGAATAAAAGTGGATGATGGATCAAAAATGACTTACAAACTGTGTCAGGCAGTAAGATTACAGGATGGTCATAGGAGTTGGTACCAAAGAAAGGTCTGGTGAAGGCTGAATGAGGTTACATTGCAGTCATTCCTGCAGAGATTCTGAACTATGCTGCCATCTTCTGCCTGGTCAGGTCATGCCCAGGCTGCTAATAGTGAGAGAACAAATATCACTCTATCTGCACAGCTCCCCTGAAAAAGACTCTAAAAATTGGATACTATGGCAAAAAAGGTTTATACAGCCTCTGTGCTTATCAGGCAGGCAGCTTATTCAGCACATATAGCAGAGTACCAGAAAGCACATTTGAGCACAGTTCTGGCACTGGCAGAAAGAGTGGATGGTTTGGCATAGGATCTGATTACCATAGCAAGATCAGCCCTGGATGCCACAAAATATGATTTCCACACTACAGTGGCCACTAATGATAATGACTCTGCTGCCTGAGTTCTGGCTCATGCAGTGTCATTAAAAAGGTTTTCCTGGATAAGGACTGCCATCCTTTCCCAAGATACTCAAAACAAGGCCATGGATTTCTCCGTTGAATGAGATTGATTATTTGGTGACAAAACAGAGGCCTACATGAAAAAAGTGGAAGAATACAAAACCACTTTCAAAAGTAACAATGAGAAGGATGAGGCATCTACCTCATACAGGTTATATGGAAGGGGAGGTAGAGGCAGGGGATACTTCCCAAGAGTATGTGTCTCTTACGCCCCTATCACAAAGAGATTAGTATATGGAAAGAGGAAAAAGGGCTTCCAGGTGTAATACTACAACTCCAGCACCTAAGCCCCAGTCAAAACAAAACCCCTATTTTGCCCAGGTTGTCCAACCATTGCCACTGGGAGGAAGATTAGCACGCTACTTCCAGGAATGGTTAAATATTGCCATGGATAAGTGGGCACTGGAGGTAGTGGGCCAGAGGTTGTGTCTGCAGTGCAAGCACTTTCCGAACCTGCAGAAACACAAATGTTTCCTAGCTCGTTTTCCCTCAGAAAAAAGTGTGCATGGCAAGTGCTAAGCATTGTACTTATGATCTGTTGCTGGGAAGGTTACAGCACTGGTGCAAGTCAGTGGAAACTTTATGGCAGTTCACTATGGAAGTAGTTCAAGTTCAAGTTTATTGTTCGACTATAAAAGCCATCAACAAGTACATATACAAACAATAACATATATGAATACATATACAAACACACATATAAAAAAAAAGTATGAAAAAAATAAATACAATAAATCTAAGTTGTTCTATTTAAAATCCAGCCATTATAATTACATTACTAATTTTCTTTTTAATCTTACTTGCCGCCTGAAAAAATTTTGCTACTCTTAGAACAGAGTCTGCATCTTGTGTATTTATTAATATGAGAGTCAGAGTTACGGAGTCTACATTATACCTGGTGTTTACAAAGGGACCCAGCCAATACAGTCGCCCTTTATTGTACCAGTCACAATGCCACATAACATGGATTAAATCTTCGCGTTCTCCAACTATACAACTACAGTTTTCATCTGTAGTTTTTTTATACCTAAGTCTGAGTACACTACTATCAAACTGTTCAAATTTATATATGGAGAATGTTCTACGCAGAGTAGGATCAGATACAATATCAAAATATGGTTTATATCCAAAATTGTAATTATAAAAAGCGAACCATTTAGAGTAGGCAGTTTTTAATTAATCCTAGATCTTGTTCTTTCCAATAATTACCTATTTTTTTAGTAACATATTTCTTATATTTGGTGCTTAGTTGAATACACTTACTAACATGCCCCGCAAGAAATTCCAATTTATATTTTTTCAACAATTGAACAATCTTTGTATACCAAAAACCCTGTCTATATCCCATATCGAACCACTTCCTTTTTTCCTCCATACATAAAAATGTTACTCTAGTTGTTAAGAGTCTAGTTATCTGAATCCAAAAATTAACCTGTCTAATATCACATAAAGCATTAATATTAATAATTCCTAGTTCAGATCTTATATAGGAAGATGGGCATGACTTCCCCACTCCCAATAGGTTTCTTAAACTTTTAAACATAGGGATAGTAAGTTTCTCCATATGGGAAACATTCCATATTTCAGTACCATATAACAATTGTGTTTCAAGTTCCAATTTAATTACTTGTATCAGGGGCTTAATACTGGTTCCACCATATCTATAATTAAAATGAACTAAACCCTGCATAGTTTTAGTTGAGTTTTCTACACATCTTTGGAATTGATAATTCCAAAGCCCATTATCACTAAATACAACTCCTAAATAAACATATGTTTTCACTACTTCTAATTTATTACCCTGAAGGAACCAAACTCCTTTCTTATCTCTACCTTTAGGGCTAATAACAAGTACTTTAGTCTTAGACAGATTAATTTTCAAATTCAATTCTCTAGATTTTTCATCAAGTATTTAAATTTTTTCTTGAAGCCCCTTCTGCGTCAGAGAAAATAAAACCATGTCATCTGCATACGCAAGAGCTGTGCATGGTTGATCCTGTATTTTTGGAGAATCTATAACTTGATTATTTAATTCTGTTAATAGCCCATCAATATATAATGCAAATAAAGTAGGGGCCAGGACACAACCCTGTCTGACCCCTCTATTTATTTCAAAAGGGTCCGAGAGTTGTCCATTCAAACTGATTCGTATCTGTGCCCAATTATTCATATAAAGATTATACATAATACTAACCAGTTCTTTATCTATGCCACGATTCAATAGAATATCCCAAAGCTTTTTCCTGGATATGGTGTCAAATGCTGTCGAGTAATCTACAACATTATATATAATTTTTGCTTCCTAAGGCATACATATTTCTCTACTAGATGGTACAGTATATAAATATTATCCAAAGTAGTATGAAACTTACATGCAAACTGTTGTAAATAGCAATGTAAAAAAGTGCTGTGTCATCACGTCATGGAGAGCAGAGCAATGTGTGGTCATGATTATCAAGCCCAGCTACATTTTCTGAACCCCCTGCAATCAAAGCTCCATTGGTGGCTGGTAAGAAAGCTCCTGGAGGAGAGGATTACATTTTTACTCTCACTGGAACTCATCCTAGCAATTGGTGCATTATAGTATTACTCACAAAGTGTGTGGTCAGAATCAGAGAGCAGCAAGCCCATCCATTGGCTAAACTTGAAAACAGTTCTTTGGGCTCTTCAAAGCATTTAACCTGTACTTAAGAGGAAAAACAGTAATGGTGAGATCGGACAGTGTGGTCAGGATCACATATCTAAATTATCAAGGATGAAACAAGATCTTGCCAGTGATGTTTGAAACAAAGCAGGTGATGCAGTGGTTGTAGACCAACCTGGAATCAATCTTGGTGGTAGACCTGGTATGGTCTGTCAACAACCCTGTGGAATGGGTCCTGCATCTAGAGGTGTTTTTAGATTTGTTGTCACCGGTTCAGGACTCCTCAGATAGACCACTGTGCTTTGTACAAGATTTCCACGTGGAGGCATTTTTAAGCAAGTGCAGAGATACCAAGGCTCAGGTGGCCTAGCCTACATCAAGGGGCACATTTGTAGTTCTATCTCCAAACTCACCACATGGCACATACAGTGCATTGGAACTGTTCGGTGTGGCCATTTACAAATTGTTCATGCTACCACAAAGGGCAGACCTTCAAAGGTTTGATTCTTCATTCAAATCCTCAGCAGTGGGTGCTGGTGGCCTGGATCTAGAAAGGAGGAAATTCATGAGACTGGAGTGCTCATTAAAAGTAGTTAACTCTTCTGTACATTAAAGAAAGCCCATGGTAACAGTAGTGCATTATAGAATCTTGTTTGCCTTTTAAGCATTGGGCAAAGCTAATCTTAAAGGTCATAGGAAATTACCTTTACATAGTTAACTGCCCTCCCCTTTTCCTTTCCATGATAGTTATGTATTCTGATGTGCTTCGACCATTTTTTGATTTAAAAAAAAATCCTAGCTTTGGAGTGCCATCAGATCTGCATAGATTTCCACTCCATGGTATCTACTGCTCTTTCTTTTCATATTTCTAAGACATTCCATGACATTATTTACACCATCCATTCTGTACATCTGAATGGCCTGGAATGGTGTTACTGATGTCATAGAATGGACATGTAGTGTGAAAAGAGAAAACAGCAACTGCTGAGGAGAGAAGGATTCAGGGTAGTCACAATGCCTAAAACATTGGATTATTAATTTAGCAAAAAAGATCAAAACTATTAGAATATTAGAAGACATAACAAGGAAAACAGGAGGCAAAGGAGGTGTAAATAATTGCTTCCTATCATCATTAAAGCTTCCACAACACCCGTTATGGGGAATGGGAGGAGCAGGGGTAACGGATGGGGTAATCCCAGTGGATAGGGTTTTAAAGGGCCTAAAGGCCCTGCAGGTGGACAAAGCCCTGGGCCTTATGGAGTGCATCCAAGAGTCCTGAGAGAGTTAGCGAAGGTCTTGGCAGGCCCCCTGGTGGTCCTGTTCAACACCTCACTTGAGGTAGGGTACATGCCCTAGGACTGGAGAATGGCTCATGTGGTGTCTCTCCACAAGAGTGGTCCCAGGGATGAGCTGGGTAACTACAGATTGGTCAGCCTTACCTCCATTGTAGGGAAGTTAATGGAGACCATTCTAAAAGAGAGATTAGAGATCTTTCTGGAAGAGAATGGTCTCCAGGATGAAAGACAACATGAGTTTGTCTCATTGAGATCCTGCCAGACCAATCTAATTGACTTTTTCAATTGGTTCACAAGGGCACTCAACAGGGGCCATGCCATGGATGTCTTGTATCTGGACTTCAGCAAAGCCTTTGACTCAGTGCCACATGGAAGATTGCTCGGCAAACTGAATAACCTGGGAGCTGGGGAGAAACTAGTGAGGTGGGTCAGGAGCTGACTGCAGAACAGATGGCAGAGGGTAATTGTAAGGGGGGAACCCTCAAAGCCAAGACCTGTGACCAGAGGGGTCCCTCAGGGCTCAGTGCTCGGACTGGTGTTATTCAACATCTTTATCGGGGACATAGCAGAAGGGATCAAGAGTAGTAAGATCAGCCTGTTCCAAGATGACACAGAGATCTGTGCAACAATGGACAGTGAAGAAGGGAGGCAAGAACTCAGGGAGGGCCTGGAAAAACTCAAGCACTAGTCAAGTATATGGCACTTTGGGTTTAATGCTAAGAAATGCAAGGTCATGCACTCAGAGCCAGAAACCCCAGGACTAGCTATTGGCTGGGGGTGTACAGGTATCCATTTCGAAGGAGGAAAAGGACCTAGGGTACTAGTCACAGGGGACATGAAACAGTCTGCGCAGTGCTGCAGGGCAGTAGCAAGAGCCAACAAAATGCTAGGGCGCATAGTTAGAGGTATTACATCTAGGAGGGAGGAAGTCATTCTGCCATTCTACAGGTCACTGCAGAGACCACTCTTGGAGTACTGTGTGCAGTTTTGGTGCCCCTATTTAAAGAAGGATGTCAAACTACTGGAGGGGGGTGCAACAAAGGGTGACAAAGATAATCCTAGGACTGGGGGATAAACCCTATGAGGAAAAATTGAGGGAGTTCAACATATATTCCCTGGAAGATAGAAGGGATAGGGGGATATGATAGCTTCTTCAAATACTTAAAGGGTACAATAGGGTAAGTATGGACGGCATGTTCAGCTTAAAGGGAGGGAGGGTCATGAGGGGGCATAGTCTAAAGTCTGAAGGGAGAAGATTCAGGAGGGAAATGAGAAGACACTATTTCACAGAACGAGTGGTGGCAAGGTAGAACAAACTACCGGAGGAGGTGATCTCGCTGAAGACTGTGGACACTTTTAAAAGGGGTTGGGATAGGGTCAAGGGAAAGGTCAATACTGAAGGAAGGCTAGGGAGGATGGTGGCAGCAGGCTGGGATAATCCAGAAGAGGGACTGGGGCGGGCAGCTGAAGTAGAGTAAACTGCCAGCTGCACACTCGGGCAGACTTGATAGGCCTTTAGGCCTTTTTCTGCTGGTGTTTTCATGTGTTCGTATGTTACTAGGTGTTACGTTTCTCCAGGAGAGAATAGCTAAGGGATTAAAGGTGAAAACAGCAGTTATGGAAGAAATAGGGTAGTTTTGCCTTAGGGTTTCATCTAAATACACTGCATCCAAACTTTTGCAAGCAGTAGCTAGTCTTACCCTTTCATAAGAACACTGGTATGCAATGGAGCCTTATTGATATGAACTCTCTCTGGGGTCCATCATTTGAATCTTTAGCTCACGTTTCAGAGTTCTTTCTATCAAGATGTGTTTCCTGGTAGCAATATGTTCAGCATAGAGAGTGTGCAAAGTGTAAGCATGCTTATGTGAAGAGTCATTCTTAATCTTTTAGAAACGTCACTAAAGGATTCCTGCATTCATTTTCAAAGTTTTCTCAGACATCCATATAAATCAGAAAATCAACCTTCCTTTCCTATGTCCATGAAACCCAGCAAATGACAAGGAAAGAAACTCCATAAAGTCTCTTTATTCCAGGGCCTCACAATACAGGGCAAACTGCACTAAAGGATAACATTGCCAGATGGATCAGTGCTTTTAAGAAGGAACTATATAAGGTTTCTGCCCCTCCAACCCCTTTTGGATTGTGCCAAGGCTCACTTGACTAGGGCAGTAGCTACTGTACAGCATAGGCAGAAATAGCTGGCGTTTTAGCTCAGGAATTATGTAACTCTGTCAAACCTCACGAATCATGTGTGTAGTTTAACTGATGCAGCATTCATCAGAAGGGTGCTGCAGTCACTAGCGAAATGGTAACTGCTCCACATTTTCTTTAGCTTGCTAAAGGCTGACACTGTTTCATACATCCCAGTTATTAATCCCTGCCTAGACAGATACATTAGATGAAACAGAATATGAAAATTAAATGAATACTCAACAAAATGTTCCTTTCTGTGCATTCAGCTACATGTGCCTAGGTCTGCCTTTTGGAGGGAGCTGTTTGTATGATACTTGTCCTAAAATATTTTAGATTCTATGCAAACATGAGAGGCATAAACATGTAATAGAAAACTACTTGGCACATGGTACTAGTTACTTTAGTATTAATATATGCTACTGATATTTCAGTGTTTGTTTAGATCAACTTATGTTTTTTAATTTAGCATTCAGGAAGGAAAGTTTATAGTCACCCGGTGCAGTATGACTTTGCAAGAGATGAAATTGGGTGTGGACTCACTGGTTGGCTGATATCATCTTGTTTAAGTAAAACATATTGCCTTCCTGTCTTGGTGTCTGATAGGAGGAAAACTCAGAGTCACAAATCCCTAAAAAGAGTCAATGGATGGAACTCACAGAAAGCAAACTCTTGGCGACAATTAATTTTCGTATTCTCTCTTGTACAAGATCAAGGTGAAAGATAACCATAAACCTAAGCAGCATGGTTTATTGGCTAGAGCTTCACCTTGGGACTCATTAGAGATAAGTTCAGATCCTATTATAGCCACTTACTCACAGAGAGAACCTGAGTAAGTCACTTAACCGCCCTTTACTTGTTTTCCTGGCTGTAAAATTGATGACCCTACTGAAATTGAGATGCTGCATTTCAGTTGGATTACCCTGGGCACATCAATTGTAAAATACAAAATAAATAACCCTAAGTGGTGGTACTGCTTCACCTCTTTTGTAGACTGAAAGATCTGTCTAGCTTGCCTGTCAGCACACAGGCAGGGTTACCCCTTGCTGCTCCAGTTAGGTTCAGGAATGATGCCGGGGCACTGGAGGATTGGCTGGGGATGGGGATTTAATTTATCTTCCCGCAGGATACTCACCTCAAGGGAGGGGTGCTGTCCAGCCCTGCCATGTGAGCACCACCTGGGTGACCACAGGTGGCACTGCAGCCAGAGAGGCTGGGGAGATAGGATGTCAGCTGGCTCAGTACGTTAGCACGCTTGCGTGCGCATGTGCATGTGAACCCTCATCAACATGTCCCACTGGTGGGAGGAAAACAAGAAATGCCTGGGCCCAGAAAGTGATGCTTATAACATTATAGGGCCCCATGCTGATCACTTGCCTTCAGAAACACTGGGTTCTGACATTGCGGGGCTTTGGGAGCACTGAAGAACCCATCAAGAGAGGTCATTCATGGGGGTAAGTTTTGTAGGTGAGTGAGGCCAGCAATGGGGCTGGGAGATTTATAAGGGCTGATGGGGTGGTTCTGAAGGAAGGCAAACATTCACAAATTTAAAAAAAAAATCAAACAACATTCCCTAAAGGGAATATAAATAGGGGTTTCAGACTCTGGCAAACAAACACACAGCACTGTAGGTGAGACGCTTACCTACAAAACGATGTGCTCCGTTTGCCTCGAAAAGTGTGTTAAATGTATCATTGCTATGCTTTAAATGTTTCTGTGAGATGTAAACAAAACATCACGCTTCAGTAGCTGTCTAAAATGGCCACTACAAGCTTACACGATGATGTCAGTTGATCGAGAGTGCTCCGTAGCAATAATTGAGTCTGCATGGGGGCTTTAGTAATAAAGTATTGAAATATGATTAGCAAAGCGCTTCTCCTCCAAATCCTTTACTGTGCAGGTGTGAGCCTTTTTCACACCTGCACAGTACTGTTAATCTTATTTCAATAGTTTATTACTAAGGCCCCCATGCAGACTATATTATCACTATGGTGCACTCTCGCCCAACTGATGTCATTGCGTAAGCATGTAGCGGCCATTTTAAGCAGCTACTGAAGCACGATATTTAAAGAAACATTGCTTTGTTTACATTACATGGAAATGTTTAAAGTGTAGCAATGATGGAGTAACACACATTTGAAGGCAAACTGAGCATATTGGGCCTATGCACAAAAGTGAGAAGTGGGTACGTGCTGCGTAACCCTGACGCGTAGCCCACTCCACACCCGCCCCGACCCACTGTGCCCCCTGCACGGCATTCACTACCAGATGGCCACCCCCCCCGCTTGCTGGATCAGCGGTGGCATGTATTCCTATGCGTGTGGGGCAGACTGGGGGTGGCGCAGGGGGTGTTTCGGCACTCCATGGGATGCACAAATGTGCAGAGTGCTGGGCGCAGGTGTCTGCCCCTCAGCCAGGTCAGGGCAGCCATAAAGGCAGGGGGCCTGTTATGCAGTCCCCCCCAAGAGCAACAGCTGCAGGCTGCAACTGCGAGGTGGGGTCCATTGCACCCCCACCGAGGAAGCCCCAGCATGTGGGGCACATCAGGAGGCCGGCAGGTGGTTGGCTGGGCACTTGACCCCCACACCACTTTTGGCACACTATGCGCCGGTATCCTCGCCAGTGGCCACAGGCGCAAGTGATCCATTACAGGGTCTGGGCGGGGTGGCTGATTGGCCGCCTGCCCAGATCTATGGCTCTGCACCCAACTGTCCCCACAGGCCTGCGTGCCGGGGGGGGCAGGGCCTCATATGGTAGATGCACAGTGGACACTGTTTGTGAATGTGGCCACCCCCGGAACTCCTGTGGGTACAGAGCTGTACGGGTGAGTTATGCGTCCCTTTGCACATAGGGGCCAATATTATGTAGGTAAGCCTCTCACCTACAGTGCAGTGTGTTTGTTTGACAGAGTCTGAAACCCCTAATAATGTTCCCTTTAAACAGCAGTTCTTACAGCGCTGGTCAGTATTGTTGTTATGTTTGTTAAATGGTTAGGAAATCCCCCCCATTATTTCTTGGAACAATAGACTCCTGTAGTTTAACTTGTGATACATCAAGTTTTGTCAGATAGTTTTTCTAATCAGTATATCTTTTTACAAAATAGTGTTGCATATCTCTTGTTGAAGCCTTACTAGAACTTTATTTTAGATAGAACAGCCCAGCCATCATTCAGGAAAAGTTTTTAAGGATTCATTTTCAAGTTTGTTCCTGAAAGAATTATAGATAGATAGATAGATAGATAGATAGGTAGATGCTTTATTTATAAAGCGCTCCTTTCCAGAGATTCCAAGCACTATATATTAAAAACAAATCATTACAATAACAATAATAAAATTTGATTTCAGATTTCACAATTTCACATTTCAGATCAGCAAGAAATAGAAAACAACTTAAAACGCATCTATCAGTACATACATAAAATGCTGCATCCAGTGTTAATTACGGGTAGAATGTCAGTTGAAACAGGAGTGTTTTAAGACCTGTTTTAAACACTTCTACTGAGAGTGCCTCCCATAAATACCTAGGTAGTGAGTTCCAAAGGGTAGGTGCAGCAACTGAGAATTCACAGTCCCCTGAATGCCACAGACTAACCCTGGAAACCCTTAGGAAAGCACCCTTGACAGAACGGAGAGCCCAAATCAGCTGGTGGGGCACCAGAAAATCTTGCAGATAGACTGGTCCCTGATCATGCAGGGTCTTGTAGGTAAGGAGCCCTACCTTAAAGACAATCCTCTACCTGACTGGCAGCCAGTGCAGTTCACGGAGGACAGGAGCAATATGTTCACTTCTTTTAACCCCTGACAATAATCTCACTGTCATGTTCTGCATCAGCTACAGCCGGTGAAGGTTGCCTCCAGATAGCCCAAGGTAAAGGGCATTGCAGTAGTCCAACCTGGACGTGACGAATGCATGTACTAGTGTGGGCAGTTCCTCAGATGGGATCAGGGCCCGGATCAGGGCAATGTCCCTCAGGTGATAGTATCCACTTTTAATGACAGCCGACACCTGAGCATCTAGTGTCAGGTTGTTGTTTAGGATCACACCCAGATTCTTCACCTGCATAGATGGGGTAAGAGAAATCCCCCCCCAGCGCTAAGCCAGGGAGGTCACCTTGATTCCCCCACCCACCACGACAACCTGGATCCACCACTAGCACCTCAGTCTTGTCTGGGTTAAGTCTAAGCCAGTTTTGAGATATCCAGCTCTGGATTTCCTCTAGGCAGCTGTTAAATATGGAAGACACCATCTGGTTACCAGGTGCACAGGACAGGTACAGCTGTGTATCATCTGCATAGCAGTGAAAACCCAGTCCATACCACCTGATAATGTGTCCCAATGGCAGCATATACACTGTGAACAACAAGGGCGACAAGACCAAACCCTGAGGCACAACACACAACAGAGACTTTGGGCTAGATGTGGCGAGCCCCATCTTTACCCTCTGCATTCTGTTGGTCAGGTATGACCTGAACCAGCCGATAACATTTCCTGACAGGCCACATCAGTACTGCAGGCTGTCCAGTAGCATCTTGTGATCCACAATGTCAAACACTGCCGACAGGTCCAGAAAAACTAGGATGGTACCCTCTCTCCTATCTCTTGCCATCAGGAGATCATTAAGCACCTTCACCAGGGCAGTCTCCATACTATCTCCAGCCTGGAACACAGACTGGAATATCTCATAAATGGAAGAAGAGTCATGATGCTCTTCGAGCTGGGTGGCCACAACTTTCTCAATAGCCTTCCCTAAAAATGGGAGGTTAGAGGCTGGCCTGTAGTTGCTAAGACACTCCGGGTCCAATGAGGGTTTTTTCAGCAAGGGCCTAACCAACGCCTCTTTCAGGGCTGTCAGAAAGACCCCGCTGCTCAGAGAACTCTGGACAATCCCGGCAACCACACGCCTAATCAGGTCCAAACACACCAACAAAAGGCAGGTGGGACCTGGGTCAAGATCACATTGTGTTGGCCGCAGCCTCGAGATCATAGTCACCACCTCTTCTACTCCAACCAGCTCAAACTCAGCCCAGACAGAAGGAGTGGTCCAGCATGGCTCAGGAAGGACCCTGCAATCCCTTCGAAAGACACTGTGGGAGATCCTGGCCCTGATGGAGGATACCTTGTTGGCAAAGAACAGAGCGAACTCCTTGCGCCTAGTGCTTGAGTCAGCCCCTCCCACATGGAGACAGGCCGGATGTAATAGCCTGTCTACCATGTGGAAGTGCTGAGCCAGTCTGTTCCTTGCCACAGCAATTTCCCTAGACAAAAAACCTGCCTTCTTTTGGGGGATTGCCCCCTGATAGTTGTGATAATACAACCTCAGGGCAATCTGTCCTCCACCCGCCCCAACCTCCTCCAGTGCCTCTCTAACCTCTGACCCCTAGTCTTTAAGTCCCTGAGCTCCTCGTCAAACCAAGGAAGTCTCTGGCAAGTGGAAAGGGGTCAGACACAATTGGGTGTGACTGAATTGAAGGAGGCCACGACCGCTCTATTATAGGCAGTCATTCCCTCCTCCATTCCAGTCATACAAGCAGCCTCCACACCCTATAGGTCCAGCACTGCCAACAGTCCAGATGAGGACACTCCTCTCAAAGGGTGGTACCAGACCATCTCCACAGGGGCAGGACCATCAGGGGGGGGGCCATAAACCTGAACCCCACAGTGCTATGATCAGACCATGATACCAGGTCTATCTTTAGATCGCTCACCTCCAGGCCCATTGAAAATACAAGGTCAAGTGTGTGGCTGTGCACGTGGGTCACTGATGTAACATGCGGTGTCAGGCCATAGCCTCCATATTCTTCAGTAGATCGGCCCCAAATCCTGGGAGCCCATCGTTGGCCCAGGCATTGAAGTCCCCCAAGATAAGACATCTGGGGGACTCCAACACGAGGCCAGCGATGAGCTTAGCAATCTCCCTCAGGAAATCTCCATACCTCCCCTGAGTGCTATAGAACAAGAGAATCCTGAAGCCTACCCCAAACCCACTTCACACAGCCACACATTCAAATGGCCTCGTGGGACCAATAAGTAGCACCGTGAGATTCATAATGGTTTTAAAACAAATGGCCACCCCCAGCCCCTGCGACCCTCCCTTGGGCTGTGTATCACAGAGTACCCAGCCGGGCCCTGCTGCCTCCAAGATATGAGTAGCATTTTCATCCAGCCAGGTCTCCGTGATGCATGCCAGGTCCACTGAGAAAGACAAGTCCACCATTATGGCAATCTTGTTCCTCACTGACCTGGCATTACACAACACAGCCCAGGTCGGATGAGGGGAGACTGCTGGATCAGTCTTCTGCCCGTCATCAATAATGGAGCCGTTGGGTACAGGCACAAGATGGGTAGGACCCCTCTACAGAACCTGTTTCACCCCAGGGCATCTCCTGGGCCTCAACACCTGAATCTGTGACACTCTAGCAGCCACTTGTACAGGCCATCCCCAAGCTATCCCTAAAGCTCTACATCTCCCATATATTTCAGCAGGGAGTGCTGGAAACTCGAAGGGTCGAAGGTCATGGAGGGAGGCTGCTGAGTAGCTGCACCTTACTGATCTACACCCCAAACACATCCTTAAACCTTAACCTGCTCCTTGGTTACCACAATCATTCCAATAAAAAATGTCAAACTATTAACAAAAACATACAGACATCCACTCTCATACAACCAATACACAAATCTCCACTGTCAGCAGCACTACAGTAAATAATAAAATGAGCACAATGATTAAAAGTAATCCCAAAGAGTTCAGATAACAGAAGTTTGTCTCACCCCCTAAAGGCAATTTCCTTCTTCTGACCTCAGGGACTCACTCCCCCAGGCCCTATTTCAAAATTATATTTTAAATGAAGACAAATTATCTTATATATCTGTTGGCATACTCCAGACATGTTCAGACAGTGACAGACACTGTCTATCACAAATTAGCTGAGGTTTTATGCTGTGCAAGTGACCTCTGTCTCAGCATTTAGGAACTGTTCATAATGTAAAACAGTTGTGTCCCCAAGCCAAATTCAAATAATGATTAAACTGATTAAATCCATATTTGCTCTTCATATGTGTATTTTAATGAAAATTCTTGCAATTAATCTTTTTCCTTTTTTATCCACACATTTTATACCCATGCCAGACCCAGACCCATACTCTGTCTTGGTCAGGCACTTCTGCACCCACTTCTCCCATGTCAATCAATAAATCAATCAGTCAATCAATCAAGTTTATTTTATACTGGAGAGTATGTGAGCAAAAATGCCCGTTTTCACAAATGTCTAGTTGTACATGAAATTTCAAAGATACAGAGAAATAATTTAAAGTATACATCGTACATAAAGGCTGAGGTAATATAAACAGAAACTTATTTACAGGCATGAGAGAAAGAATGTGCAAGGTAAAACAATTATTTACAGGACATAATTTACAAAAGCGTTTAGAGTCATTTGCATACACAGGATAACAAAAGGAAGAGGGAGGAAACAGGGGGTGGTGTTGGGGGTTGGGAGGAGGGGAGATGAGAATGAGGAGAGGTTGGGGGAGGATGACGGAAAAACAGTAGGGAGAAAAGGGGTGGATTGGAAGGGGAGAGTAAAAAGTAGAGCTAGATTCAGCCAGTGTTGGAGAACAAGTGCATGAGAGTGGTAGGAGAATAAGTGCATGAGAGTTTTTCTTGGAGGTGACTCTTGAGGGTCCTTTGAAAAGCATTTATAGTGCAGCAGGCAAGGCAGTCCGGTGGGAGCAAGTTGTACTGTTTTGTGCCCTTATAAGTAATCAAACTTTGTGCAAGTGTGGTGTGAAAGAATGGGGTACTGAAAACATTTCTAGAGGCTCCTCTGGTTTGGCAGGCAGGAGCAGATTTAGGGAAAAGTTAAGTGGAAATTTATTCAGGTGAACCTTATGGAGAAAAGAAAGATTTCTGAGGGTGAAACACCCTTCAAGAGGGAGAAAATCAATAGCTTTGTAAAGGGTGCAGTGGTGAGTTCTCCAGGTAGGTCCAGTGACAAAGCGGATGACATTAATGTAGCTAGATCTAAGTTTATAGAAGAGTTGTGAAGTGGGAGAGGGTGCATAAATGATGGATTCAACAGTCTGGAAGGTGTATGAGACTGGAGCTAGCTAGACAGAGTCTAGATTCAGGGATTAAAAACTTATGGATCCTGTATAGGAGCCCCAGCCTCATGTGAACCTTATTTATGACATTAGAGATGCGAAGGTTGAAGGACAGGTGGGGATCGAGCTGAAGACCAAGATTTTTAAATTTAGAGACTTGCTGTATGCAATTACCATGGTTATTGGAGAGGGTTTGTTTAGGTTATAGGTTTCTCTGGGACCGGAGAAGACCATGAATTTCATTTTTTTAGAGTTTAGGACAATGCCTTTACTGGTGTCCACTTGCTGCACACTGCCTGCCTCCTAGTAGCCAGCTAGCTAGATCCAGAGCTTTCTCCTCTGGTGGGGCCCAACCAGGTGGTGGGGACCTGGCCTAAGAACTTGCTTCTACATATGCTGGCACTAGGGAGTGCATAGAGTGGAGACAGGGAAATGGATAGGTGGTAGTGGGCTGGCCATCATGATGGTCTGGTTTGTGATTTTCTTCTTGCATGTTCAACCCACCTCACATCCGCAGTGTAATTACATACCTTGCCTACTGTGTGTTGGTCTGTGGAGAGGGACAAGCATTGCATGGTCACACCAGAATGTCTAGTCGGCCCTGCAGCTGCATGAGGCATGAGGTGCTAGTACCTGGGCCTCCCACATGGGAGCGTGACACTCTTGGCTGGCACCATTAGACTGGGTGGTATTTTCCTTTTTCTAACTTTTTACAGTTAATAGGTGTGATAATCCCAAACACAGACAATTAACCTTGGCAAAATATAATGGTTCTTTAATTTGGTTTCTGTGTCTCTGTTCCAACCACATGCAAACACTCCAATGCTCTTCATGCAGTGCAAAGAATCATATCTTGGGTAGTATTATGCAAATCCTTGTGCAGGACACTCTGACAAAGTTTTACCAGAACAAAATCCTTGCATTAGTTTATTACTGCAATGATCAGTAAATGTGGTTATTTAATAGAGTAGTGTTGTACTGCTGCTGTCTTAAGAGTGTTGTAAGTATAACAAACCCCTCCCCACGGTAGGTGGAAGGGTTGTTAGTATCAGTGTCTATCAGAGAACTGGGTGCCTTGGTACCATTGCTCTGACTGTCAGTTGGTGGGGAGAGGTTAGGGATGTGGATATAAGGAGGTTTAGGTGGCAAGTTGTGGAAAATATATTTCAAACCCCAGGAATCCCTCACTATGCTTACTAGTGCATTCAGCCTGCAGGTCTGAGCTGCCCTGGAGCTTAGAATTTTATGCTAATTAGAGACTCTTAGAATGAAATTCAAAACTCTGCTGTGTGCTCATGCTCATCCTAACATACTAAAGGCAGATTTATTTCTCTGCTTGAAATGTGCAGTTACTCCGGAGTCTTCTCTTTAAGTTCAGATTGGTTTTCGGGTAATTTATTTGTAATAGTATGTTTTTTAGTTATTATTTAGTTATTTTATTGGTAAGTCTGCATAGTTATGTCATTTTTGTATATTTTTTAACTTTTCTCAGGTTGCCAGACAGTTCCCAGGAACCGGAGAAGGCCATTATTTTTCAGCGTGGTTCCTGCTTTTAAGGTCCCGCTTTTAAAACTACTTTGTTTTCACTACATTACTAAAAAATGTAACTGCTTTATGGTTTCTACTGTGTATTATTCTCAGTTCTTCTCTATTTGGGAACAGAGCTGATATCTTACAGTTTAGCCTAACTAAATAATTTGTAAGGCTGCTTTCATTTATAAGGGAACCAAATTGCATTTCGTATGTTTTAAACCCCTTTTACATATACAGGGTTTTCTTCTCATTCAGTTTTACTTTGATTTACACTCCCCAGTTTGTCAGTGTTTGGCATGACTGACAGACCCAAAAATAAGTTGGGACCCACAGGCATTAAGTTTATAAAGTTTCTTTCCAACTCCTGGCAAAGGTAGACTGTCACAAGTTGTGTTTAATGTGCCTGGGTCCAGATTATGTTTTAGTTTCTTTGAAGTTTATCCCAAAAGGGCTAAAAAAATAAATAAATTAAAAATCATTTTGGCTTCTCAGTCTGTCTCCATGTCACTAAATAAGCAGAAGGATAAGGCTGCTAAAGATGGTTCAGAAGTCAGGGTGTCTGAACAGGGGAGCCCTGAGCCAAGGAAAAAAAAAAGGAAAACATGTAATTGTTCCTCCTGCTGAAGAAGGAAATGAGCCACCAGTGGACAAAAATAAAATGCCCTCAGTTGTGAACATAACTATCAGTGCAGGCACTGGAGATGGCGCATGCTTAAAGAGCCACTAATGCATCAATAAGAACTTTGTAAAACATAATATTTGGACACAAAGCAGCTTTAAATTTCTCATTAACTTTGTATTTCTTATCCCATTATTTATTACTGAGATTATATAAATGAAAACAGGACTGTTGTTTCTTGAAGGTTCATCAGCTCCTATTGCTTCTTCCCAACCTGATGTCATAATACTCTGCTTGTGACATCACTGTTGTTTCCATGGCAACAGACTGTGATATCATAACAGAGCGTTATGATTTTAAGTAAGGAGTCATCTATAGATGCATGCGAACTCTGTAGGATACAAATCTTGTTTTTGTGGGCTTTTCTTCATTAATAAATAATGACAAAAAGAAATATATAGAAATCTATAGAAAATATCTGAAGTAACATTTGAACTGTGTCTGAACATTACATTTTTTGAGGTTTTTCCCAAGGCGTCAGTTGCTCTTTAAACAAAACAAAAAAAAGGTATCTGTCCCTCCTCCTGAAAAAGGAAAGGAGTTGCCAGTTAATAAAAATAAAATGCCCTCAATGGAGGACATTACTAAGGCCTGGTAGTTCTTCCAGGCATTCCAGGCTATGGGGGAATTTCAGGAATATGCCCCCCCACACACACCTTTTCATGCCTCTCTTATGTTTTTTTCTCTCTTCTCTGTCTTGTGGATTGTTGTCTAACATTGCCTAATTTATAGCTAATCATATGATGCTTGACTTGTTCCTTGATATACTGTAAGATAGTACCATGTCTTTCTTCTTTTCTGGACCTATTTGAAATTCTCTAAATTGTAATGCTGTAAATGTATATGTACATAGAGACTTAAGGTTCAGTATATAGTTAGACATTGTAACAATGTTATGAATGTGTTGATTTGTAAATATACATATTTGTATCTTTAATATATGTACATTGCACTTTGTGATGTCACAATGACAGTGCTCCCAGATCTACAGGGATTCCTGTATTTTAAGGGATTTTTACAACAAAAACGGGATACGGGAAGGAAATCTTTTATTTTTAAAATGTCAGGGAAAATGGACAAACACTACGGGAAAATGCCCGCTATGAATCTCATGGCTGCCAAGATCCAGACAGAGCCCTCCAATTGGTGCTCAGTTTGCTGACTTTGCTACACTAAGCAATTACTGTATGTTGGTCCATTTGCAGTCTGTGTTTGTCTGGGGTAGTAAGGTAATATGCTGGCAGTGCATCTTTTTTGAGGATGAATTCAGATCTTCTGATCAGGAACCAGTGAGCTGTTGCATGATCCAAACACCTGCCATGTGTCCCCACTCAAAACAGCAACACAGTTGAGTCAGCCGAGCTGCATCTTAAATGCCGCTGTTCTGGACTAGCAGACAGCCTAAGCCACTGAAGGTAAACAAGCCTTCTTGTGGGCAGCCTCAGGTTGGTCTATTTTAATCTCATTTCAAGTGCAAAATGAGTCAGACAAAAGACTGACCACTTGATGGTGGTATGCTTTCAAGGGTTGGGGGTGCAAGAAAGAGTGCTTAAGTGTTGCTTGCGGGAAGCAGCGCCCCGAACCACCAAGGCAAACAAACCTTCTGTTTTGCAAATTTGTCTATTTTAAATACATGAAGTGCCAAAAGCGAGCCTGACAAAAGAGACTCGATAGTGGGCTTTGAAGGGTGATGGGGACACAAAGAGTGCTTAAGTGCTACTTCGCTTGTTTGATGCACAGAGCAGAGTTGTGTTTTTAAAATAAGGTTACCACCTACTCGGTTTTTGACCGAATGATTCGGTTTTCTAGGTCCAGATTCGGTCCTCCTGTTTTCACCATTGCAAATTCGGTTTTTACGGTGGGTCAAGCAGCACCTGTTAGCTTCCCCACTAGCTGTTTCATTTTCTTCTCATCTGACTGTAAGCAAGTGTCTGACATTTTAGTGTGCTTGCTTGCAGTGCATGCTAATCAAGAAGTGCCTTCAAGTGCAGGGCACTTAAAGGGGCACTATCAGCTTTGTCCCAATGTTTTTGCACATTTCTAGTCAGTGTTCCCCGAGGCACATACTAAACAAATTACTAAAGTAAAAACCCCTGCATGTGCCAAAAGTAACAATGTTTACTCGTTACCTTTTATTTTGCATTATTTTATATCCAAGCGGTCCCGATCGAAAGTAAGCCGACCTCCGGAAGCACATCCACCCTGACTGCACGCATTTGTAACAGAGCGCAGTCGCGAGGTGCAATTTTATGCATGCCCCATAAACTAAACACTTTAGTTGTGTATTTCTTAAGCCGCAATTTATCTATGCTTTTCCTAACAAAAACCGAGCAGTACTATAACTAAAAAACACAGTTGAAAAGTGGAGCTGAAATCCCGTGCATGCGCACTAGCGGCTTGGAGCAGACACCATGCCCTAGTGTGAATAAATCAAGTGAATCAGAGTCCAAGCGATGCCCTCGTTGGTCATAAAAGAGGCGGGGTTAGGGGTAGAGTTTGGGGATGTGGTTTAATATTCGGTTTTCGTCTCATCCAAAGGTGGCAACCCTATTTTAAAAAGATCACTAAGGTAGCACTTTTTCTGACCACCCTAGAGGTTGAGGTTATTTGAAAAAAAATTAGACAATGTTTCTATTTAATTGTGAGCCTGGGAAAGGTATGGGGGTGTCTTCATCAAGATAAGCAGGAGTTATGAATTATATGTGTGAGATCAGAAGTGACCCATAGACCCTGGTCTGGCCTAAGGTTAGTAAAATAAATGAAAAAAATAAGGGAATATTTGTTTTTACCTCTGAGAGTTTGGTGCACAAAGCTCTGTGAGTGTGTGTGTGTAGGGGTGCTTAAGCATGCCAATGAAAAACACAACATACACTGAAACAATGTTTATTAATGGAGCGCTACAGGTACACAGAGCTGTAGGCCCAATGCACGATTGGTGTGGAGTGGCTATGCATGCCTATCTGGGGCGAGATGCTACTCCACACCCTCTGTGCCCCCCGCATGGCATGCACAAAGGGGGCACATGCAGACCCCCCCACACACCCGATCCCCCATGTCTGCAGACAGCTCCACGATGGAGACATTCCGGGGGCATGCCAGCACTACGTGTATTCACTAACCTGCGTAGTGCTGGCCGCATGGATGCAGAGGGTGGTGCAGGGTACACCAGGGAGACCCTGCCATAACCCACAGCATGCCCCCATGAATACAGACATTCAGTCACCGGGGGACCAGGACAGGGCACACTGTGCTGCTCCCGACTGCTGGACAGCAGGAGGCGGCAGGGGCAGCTGGATGGGCGAGCACCCAGAAAGTTTATGTGAGGCAGTACTGGGACTGGAGGGTGCCACGCTGGTCCAGGTGCATGCTATAGGTATGCACAGCCCCAGACCCATGCCACCCAATGTGTGGAATCCACTATGGGTCCCAGGGGGGCATCCCATTGGATGTCTGCCTGAGACAATGACTCCTCCCCTGGCCACCCTGCAGAGTTCTGTGCATTGGGGAGGAGCCGTGGATAGCTGGTCAGCATTGGTGAATGCCGGTATGGGCGCACCTGTCCACGGGGTGCAGGGGTGAGGGTGGGGTATGCGCATTTTGTGCATCCCTATGCCCCTTTCATGCATTGTGAGCAGAACTCAAAATGTATCATTCTGTGATTAAGGGGTAAATTTGAATTTAAGGCATTTCATACTATAAATAGAATACTGTATAAGGGACTGTATTTTTACAAGGTTATAATACCTTCAGGAGGTTCTGGAGACATGTGAACCTTGAGAACTGAGCTTTATAGGTTCCAACATGTCCCCAGAACCTCAAGATGGTATTATATTGTTACATATAAAGTTTTAATAGTTGTAGAGTAGTTATGTGATACGTTGTAGGTGATTTTTTATATTTAAAATAAATAAGAACACATAGAACAGCCTGAACATTTGTCCTAGTGATTTTATTGACTGGCATAATGACACCAATTGCGTGCTTACATTGATTTGTGCATACAGGAAAATCTACAGGAATTTCATCCCAGTTTTACAGGGAAAATACATGGAAAATTAGGGTGCACTACAAGAAAATGCTTTGCCTGATCTGGGAGTACTGCAATGACTTTTGTATTTAAATTATCATGATGGTTCCCTTAACCACACCCCCGATGAAGGCTTGAATGCCGAAGCGCTGGGTTGTTAGTTTCGGCTCCAAATAAATCTTTTTGAGCATGTATCTGTGGTTGTTTTTATCATTACTATCTCTTGTGTGAGTGCTCACTCTTCTGGACTTGAGCTGTTTGGGCTAGCTGCCCACTGTGAGCACCCGCCTCATTGTGTTTGTGTGGTTCTATTGTGGGTTTCTCAGGTTCCAGTGCCAATGTCTGTGGAGGAAGAGGTAAAAATGTTTTATGAAGAAGAGGGAGAACCTGAGCAAGAATTTGACTCACTTCCAAGACCCTCAGATGACTACACCTCTTATTGTACCTTTCTGGGCATGAGTGGCTGATTCATCCCTGGACGATTTGTCGTGATCAATAAGATGCAAACATATCGTCGTGGGGACAAATAGAGGCAATACATTTCACTGATTTCCAATTGACCGACATTTCAAGAAGCTGCAATTTAACGATGTTGCTGGAAAAATTGCCGACATTACCTGGCATAGGCCACAGACCTCTTGCACCTTTGTGGCCCCATAATTTCATATGCGTGCAACTACAAAGAGCAAGAGGAAGCTCATACCCATGATTTGGAGGTTAGCATTGCAGAGAGTGAGAATGCCCATATTATTACTCCCACCTCTGAGGCTTACAATGCCTTACACAAAGTTAAACTGGAATACGATATAGCAAGCAGTGCACAGGTAGAAATTTGGCCTAACAGGCAAGCCAGTACTTTGATTGGGATTGGGGGGAACTGCTCACCTGGCAGCTCAGAACTAGGGAGGGTGCCTGTAATGTGGCCCAAATTGTAACTGAAATTGGCAAAGACATATCTGACACTGTGGAAATAGGGGCTTGTTCTCATAAAGTTTATATTGATTTATATACATTGGAGGCCTCACCCTCTGTGAAGGAGTTTTGACACCTTTTTGGCCAAGGGCCCACTCCACCATGTAGATGCACATCAAGAGGGGCTTGAATGCTCCCTGACATGCAGGGCACTTGAGGCAGTGGTTGAGGAATTCACTCATGGACATGCTACTGCAAAGCTATGAGAGTAATGTTCTACCTTCACAGACATATGCATGGTTATGCAGAAAAAAACCTTTGTGTGGGTTCAAGTATACGTTTGAGGCACTTGAGCAAGTTTGGACTGAAAATGAATTTAGTGGGTGCAGGCATTATATTGAGGAATGCAGGCTCAGATTTTTGTGAATGGGTGACTTATGGAGCTCTTTGGGCTACCAGAAATATCTTCCCTAAGCGTCACACTGCCCATTGGGTTTGTCATCGCCAGTGATTTGGTAGAGTAACTAACATTTTGC
The DNA here is from genome assembly GCA_016271365.2 of Neoceratodus forsteri. Lineage (NCBI taxonomy): Eukaryota > Metazoa > Chordata > Ceratodontiformes > Ceratodontidae > Neoceratodus > Neoceratodus forsteri. The sequence continues at coordinate 1,348,545,694 of CM057456.1, read as the reverse complement.
CTGTGACTGCTACACCAGCAACGGCATGTCTTTTCTATGAACTGGCCACTACATTGTGTCTGTGACCTGTAAAACCGCGACGTTATGTCCGTATGCCTTTCTGAGACATATGGGCAATACCCTCAGTCTTTCCTCAGAGGAAACTGATGAGGACGAGGAAGGGTTTGAATTCATGGATATGATGGGTTTATCCCCCACCAAGGGGTTGATGCTTTCCATCTATGAATCCCTCAGGAAAGTCACTTTTACATGCATGTTAGCACCCACCTCAGCTGCTGGCATAGTTTAAAAATTGAATAAGTAAATATCAGTTGACAAACGGTTTTGGGTAGCTGTATTCTCACCCTGATCATGAAGAAGTGGTCCAGTATGCCGCCTGGGACAGGGCCAAAGTGCCCCTTTGTTCCTCACAGCCTCCTGGAAAAGATCCCAGGAAACTGTATGCTTTAAAAAAAATGAATAAATAAATAGAAGTGTATGCTTCAACTTCCCTCCTCCTAAGGCAGGCAACTTATCTGGCCTACACAACGTATTACCAGACAGCCTTATGGAACTCCATTCAGGCTCTAAGCGAAAAGGTTACTTGAGACTTGGCACAGGATATAGCTGGCACAGCAAAACAGCCACACATGCCACACAATTCTCATTTCATATGGCAGTGTACATAAAGGACATAGCATGGAGGGCTAGGGCTCATGATTTAGTGTCCCTAGGAAGGGTTTCTTGGCTTAGAACTACAAATCTATCCCAGGACTCTCAGACAAAATGCTATGGTTTTTCCCTTCTGGGGGAAATTCCCTGTTTGATAGCAAGACACAGACTTTCATGAAAAAGATGGATGAGTATAAAACCATCTACAAAAGGGTAGAGGATACTAACCTCTGTTTATGCCCCTATGAATATCCCCACAAAGGGTCTGTTATAAGGGCAGAGGAAAAGAGAATTTAGGTGTGCTGCTGCAACATCATAACCATGTACTACACCAGAAAATGGGGAGGAACAAGATCTTCCAGGCTGTGCTTGGGAGCCATGAAGATCTACTGTATAACTTGGATTATGCCCTGGGGGTGCAGTTGACCATGGTACACCTGCCAAGGAGAGGCAATGTACTAGCACCTTGAGCAGTATCAGTTGGGGAAATCATGAATGGGTCCTGAACCAGGTTTACCTATGCCAAATTGACAACATGTTGTGGGTGTTAGAGCATAGCAAGATCCCCGATATTAAACCAGCGAAATTTGCCTGTCAGACATCGGTGTAGTGTTGATTGGGGGCTGTGCCCTGAACCCCACATGGAGGGGCTGCACCCCACGCACCCACCCTTCTTAAAATAACTAATTCCAAGTCGGAGTTGCTGGGGGGTGAAAGTCGGCGAAAGGGCGAAATTTCACTTTCGGGTCCCTCACAGCAATAATCTTGAAACCTGTTGAGATTGTTGCTGTGAGGGATTTCGCAGTCGGGGTTTCACTATTGCGTCACTGCACTCCTGAACCAGCAGGTGCTGGCATCAGCATCCAGGATATGGGTTACACCAGAAGTAGATCTGTTTGCATCCTGGTAGAATCATTAGCCTCCTCTGTTTTGTTGCACGCCTCTGGCAGGGGACTCGGTCCCATCAGATGCACTGATTACAGACTAGACAGACAGGTTCTTGTATGCCCTTCTTCCCCTCACTCTCTTACTAAGAGTGCTCTTGAAGCTGGGGAGCCAGTCTACAGCCATGATACTAATAGCTCTGATTGGGCCAGGCAGGTTTGGTACTCCCTACTCCTGGCCCTCACCAACAAGCATTCCATCTGCCACCCACTGAAGCACAACCTGCTGACCATGTCTCAGGGCTGGATAACTTTCCCAGCTCAGGTCTTGGCACCTCAAGGCATGGTTTTGAGGAGCTGGAGTTATACATAGATACATAGACAGTGTCGGCAGATAAGGGCCTATGGCCCACCCAGTCTGCCCATCTGAGCTTGTAAGTTCAGTTTGTTTTCCTAGAAGTCTGTTGCCCCTTACCCCTGACCTCCAGAATTCCTTTATGTCTATCCCATGCATTCTTAAATCCCGTGATTGTTTCAGCCCCCTCCACTTCCTCTGGCAGGGTGTTCCACTTGTCCACCACCGTTCTTTGAAGAAATTCTTTCTCATGTTTCCTCTGATAGTCCTCCTCCAACTTCATCCCATGCCCTCTAGTCCTGGAACATCTTTTTTCGCTTAAAATAGTGTTTTCCTGCACCCTGTTCCTCCCTGTAAGATACTTGTATGTCTCTATCATATCCCTCTCTCCCTCCTCTCCTCCAGGAGTACATGTTCAGTTCTTTCAACCTGTCTTCATAGGACTTGTGATGCAATCCATGCACCATCTTTGTTGCCCTCCTCTGAACCTTCTCTACCCTGTCTATGTCCTTACGTAGGTATGGTCTCCAGAACTGTACACTGTACTCCAGGTGGGGCCTCACTAGTGTCTTGTATAGCGGAATTATGACCTCCCTTTTCCTGCTGGTGATGCCCTGCCTATACATCCCAGCATCCTATTTGCTTTACCTGCTGCCTTGTCACACTGTTCCCCTACCTTGAGGTCATCAGAGATGATAGCCCCAAGATCCCTTTCCTGCTTGGTGCATGCTATATCCTCACCCCCCAACTGATATATTGTGCCAGGGTTTTTGTGCCCCATATGCATTATCTTGCACTTCTTTGCATTGAATTTCAACTGCCAAACCCTGACCATTCTTCAAGTTTCTGCAGGTCACTTCTCATTCTGTCTACACCCTCTGGTGTATCTACTCTGTTACAGAGCTTTGTGTCATCAGCGAACAGTGAAATTCTGCCTTCTAGGTCGCACAATGTCACTGATGAAGATGAATAGGACCAGTCCCACACTGATCCCTGTGGTACCCCACTGGTCACTCTTCCCTCTGTGGAGTGACAGCCATTTACCACCACCCTCTGTGTCCTGCCACCCAGCCAGTTACCTACCCACCACACTACTGTCCTGCCCACCCATATTCCCCAGTTTGTGTAATAGTCTTCTATGTGGCACAGTGTCAAAGGCCTTGCTGAGTCCAGATAGGCCATGTCCACTGCCCTCCCCTGATCCACCTCCCTAGTCACCCAGTCAAAAATTCAATGAGGTTGGTCTGACATGACCTCCCCTGGTGAAACCATGCTGCCTTGGGTCCTGTAGTCCATTGACAACCAGATGTTCCACCAATCTCTCCTTCAGTAGTGCTTCCATGATCTTCCCACTACCGGTGAGGCTGACTGGTCTGTAGTTCCCTGCTTCCTCTTTGTTCCCACTTTTGTATAAGGGACTACATCTGCTGTCCTCCAGTCTTTGGGTACCTCCTGTTTCCAGTGATCGGCTAAACAGGATAGCCAGAGGTTCAGCCACCACCTCTCTTAGTTCTTTAAGGACCCTGGGGTGCACCCCATCTGGATCCCATTGCTTTATCAACTCTTATTACTTCCAGTTCCTTCAGGACCCTTTCTCGTGTAAAGGGACTTGTGTCCATTTCTGCACCATTCTCACCCCTTGTACTCCCTTCAGACCCATTACCCTCCTCTTCCTCAGTAAAGACTGAGCAGAAATACCAGTTCAATATGTCAGCTTTACTGTAGTCATCCTCCATGCGGCACCCATCCTCCCCCTTCAGTCTCACTATCCCTCCCTTTGTCTTTCTTTTTTCACTTATGTACCTGTAAAAGGTTTTGTCCCCTCTACCCACTGATTTTGCAATGTGTTCTTCTGTCTGAGCTTTGGCTTCCCTTACTGACCTCCTGCCTCCTTTGCTTCTCCTGGTACTTCTCCCTATCCCCTTCTGCCTGTGTCTTTTTGTATTGCCTGAATGCAATCTTTTTGGCTTTCACTTTCTTTGCTACCTCTTTGGAAAACCATAATGGTCTCCTCTTCCTTTTCCTCTTGCTAACCTGCTTAATGCACAATTCTGTTGTTCTTTTAATCCCCATTTTGAATACTGCCCACTGTTCCTCAACCCCTGATTCCTGTCCCATTCCCCTTAATGCCTCTTTCAAGTATCTCCCCATTTTCCCAAAGTCTGCCCCCCTAAAATCCAGGATATGTGTTTTTGTGTGGTTTGGTTCTGCTCTTTCTGTGATTTCAAACCACAATGACTGGTGGTCACTGTTTCCCAGGTGCTCCCCACTGTTACCCCCATCACACTGTCCCTGTTTGTGAGCACAAGGTCCAGTATTGCCTTCTGCCGAGTTGGTTCCATGACCAGTTGCTTGAGAAGGCACCCTGAAGGAGTCCAGGATAAATCTGCTCCTAGTTGATGCTGCTGCTGGGATACTCAGTCCCGTCTGGAATATTGAAGTCTCCAACCAGTACTACCTCACCCTTGTCTGCCATCCTTTGGATGGCTAGCATCAACTCCTATCTGTTTCTTCCTCCTGGGCTGGTGGTCTATAGACCACACCTGTCGCGGATGGCTGTCCCCATTTTCCTTTCAAGCAACCCACAGTATCTCTCCCCATTTTGTTCCTCCTGGATCTCTCTGGCCCTTATGTCATTTTTCACATACAGTGCCACTCCTCCTCCCTTCCTGCCTGCTCTGTCTCTTCTGAATATGTTGTAGCCAGGTATGGCCATCTCCCAGTCGTGGTTATCATTACACCAGGTTTCAGTGATGGCTGCAATGTCCAGGTCTGACTGCACCATGACAGTCTTCAGATCTTCCATCTTGTTGCTAAGGCTCCTGGCATTTGCACACATGGCTTTCCATGATTTGACCTCCCTAGACTGTTTCACTGTTCTACTCCAGCCCCTTTCTTGGTTGTCATTTATCCCTGGTTCTCCTTGCTGTCTGCCCTTCTGCTGCATTTTGCCCTTTTCTGCTTATCCACCTCTTGGGCACTAATCTCCATCTTTTGCCGCTGCTTTGCAAGATAGCCACTCCTCTGGTTCACTGGTTCCACTGCTAGCTGTGGGGGTGAGCAAGTAGGTACCCTCCTTGCTGGCCTGCCACCCCCCTTTCCTAGTTTAAATGCTTGTCAATGTAGCATTTAAACTTATCATTGAGTGCTTGGATTCCCCTCCAGGATGGATGCAGGCCGTCAGGCTTGAACAGACCTCCATCCCTCCAGGTGGGTCCCCAGTCACCAATGAATCCAAACCCTTCCTCACAGCACCAGTTCTCTGACCATAACCTTTCTGAGAATGTTTTGCAAGTCCTCAGGGTTTCTGGGGAACCAGCAACAAGGAACACCTATGCTTCCAAGAGGAAAATGTTCTCCCTGTGGTGTGTTCCTAAGCAGTTCAGTCCTTTGCAAGCAGATCTACCCATAGTCTTGGACTACCTAGTCCACCTTCAGTGCCTGGGCCTTAGGCCCTCAACCTCTAAGGTGCATCTCGCAGCAGTGTCAGCTTGTATTTCGGCAGGTAAAGAGAAACAATGGCTTCACACCCCATTTTCTGAAAGCCATTTTAAGGGCTTCTATACCTGCTTTCCCCTGTCAGGTGCTCCGTCCCTGCATGGGAGTTGAACCTGTGCATTGCTGAGCTCATGGATCCTCCTTTCGAGCCCATGGCCACTGCTACTTTGAAGTATTTCACTTGGAAAACAGTCTTCCTCATGGCCATCACTTCTGCCAGAAGGGTGTGCGAGCTGTAGACTCTCTGCACAAATCCAAATTACATCATCTTCCACAGGTACAAGGTAGTCCTAAAGACAAACAGAAAATTCCTCCTTAAACTGATGTTTGAATTTCGCCTAAGCCTGACCATTGCCCTTCCAGTGTTCTTTACAGCAAAATCCAGCACTGGAGAGCAGAGGCTCCACAGTCTGGATGTCAAGAGGGTGCCCACTTAATACCTGGTGCAGGATTCACAAAAAAGTGTAAGGAGCCGCACAAACATTTGTGCTATGCCATGCGGTTGTGCAGGTGGGAAATATTGCTATTCACAGTCGGATAGTGTACCGCACTATCCACCTGTGAATAGGGTCAGGCAGGGGCTAAGCTAACCCAGGAAATGCACTGGGAACCCTAGTAGCACTGCTCCCACAGCCAGCCAGATGAATGGCCAGCAATGAATAGTGCAGGTGTGCTATGTCCCTATTCATGAAAGGGGCCATGCAAATGAGTCCATTGGGAATGCACGGCACTAGGTGGCCATTTGCATGCTCATTATGGGCTCATCTGCATGGTCTGCGGGTGGCTTACTGCACCTCCCAGCCCAGGCTGTACACAGCCGCAGTTCATGGTGGGACAGTGCTCCCCCATCCCCGATTGCTGGTCCCGTCAATAGAAAAGGACAACCTGGTAGTCAAGTGGTGCGCTCCCCCATCCCTGACCTCTAATTGCCATCCCATAAACAAATAATTTAATTCCTGGCAGTCAGGTGGTGCCCTCCTCTCTCCCCAACCTCCGATCGCCATCCCGTAAATAATTTATTAAATCCCTGGTAGTCTAGTGGCCCCCCCCCCTCCTTTTCCCAATCACCCTCCCTGTTGTCAAAATATATATCCCTGGTAGTCAAGTGGCCTCCCGTTCCCTGAACTCCATCCCATTATAAAAACAAAGGTCCTGGTGGTCTACTGGGCCCCCACCCCGATGTTCCAATACATGTCCTGGTATAAACAAAACATCCCTGGTAGTCTAGTGGCCTCCTGATGTACTGATCACCATGCCCTTATAACAGGATCTCTGGTAGTCCAGTGGTCCCCTCGACACCCGATTGCCATCCCCGTATAATCAGTAGAACAACCCTGGTAGTCTAGTGGACCCTCCTCCCACCCACCTGGTACACAACAGAAAGAGACTCCAGTGTCTGGTGTACCCACACCCCATCTAGACCCCTGTAGACAAATATCCTGGTGGTATAGTGGCCACTAAACTACCAGGTATATATATTTTGGCAATGGGGAGGGCAAGAGGGGAAAGGGAAGGGAGGAGTGACCACTAGACTGTCAAGGATTAAATAAGTTATTTACGGGAGAGAGATCAGAGGTCGGGGAGGGCACCACTTGACTACCAGGGATTAAATAATTTATTTACGGGATGGTGATCGGAGATTAGGAAGGGGGAGGGCACCACTTGACTACCAGGGATTAAATAATTTATTTACGGGATGGTGATCGGAGATTAGGGAGGGGGAGGGCACCACTTGACTACCAGGGATTAAATAATTTATTTACGGGATGGTGATCGGAGATTAGGGAGGGGGAGGGCACCACTTGACTACCAGGGATTAAATAATTTATTACGGATGGTGATCGGAGATTAGGAGGGAGGGCACCACTTGACTACCAGGGATTAAATAATTTATTTACGGGATGGTGATCGGAGATTAGGGAGGGGGAGGGCACCACTTGACTACCAGGGATTATATAATTTGTTTGCAGGATGGTGATTGGAGGTCAGGGAGAGAACCACTAAACTACCAGGGAATATTGAATTTATTTACAGGACGGCGATTGGAGGATGGGGAGGGGTGTATGGGGGACTGCAGTACCTCCACAAACCACTAGGGTTGCGTGGAATACTGCCAGTTCTCAGTTGACGGTATTTTCTCCATGCAAGGGCCTTAGCAAAAGACCCTTGTGTGGGGAAAAATCTTTGTGAATGGGGTTGTGGGGATATGCAGGTCCCCACCCCTTCATTTGCATTGCGGCCCCCCCTCACAACTTTGCCCCGTTGCAATTCAGTTTGCGAGTGGAAACTGTGCTTTGTGAATACCACTATGGTGCAAAACAACAGTAAAATAGTACACACCTTCACAAAGCACTATTATCTGGATGTACAGTCCAGAAAGGATGCCAGATTTGGAGCACCTTTTCCCTAAATAAGTTCTGTACCCAGCCTCCCAAGATACTGATTGGTAGTCTGCACTACTAAGCATAGTGAAGGATTGCTGGGGTCTGAAGAAAAAATTACTTCCAGTGGATCCCTCACTATGCTTAACAAACCCATCCCACCTCCTCTTTCAGAACCTGGAAAAGGTTCTACAGGAATCCGTTCTCTTTTTGTCTTTACTTCGCTTGAGCATCCTTTGGGCATTGCCTACAATAGAATTTTGGGGACTTTTGTTGCAGTTTTTGGTCTGCCATCTTTTTGTCCTAGCGAGGACTGTCAAATTTTTTTGGTTTTCTATTTTTGTATCAGTTTAGCTAGTTTAGTGCTCACTGCAGTGCTCACCCTAGTTGTAGAAATAAATCTGCCTTTAGAATGTTAGGGCAGGCATGAGCACACAGCAGAGTTTTGAGTTTCATTCTAACATTCTCTAATTAGCATAATTCTAAACTCCAGGGCAGCTCAGACTTGCAGGCTGAATGCACTGTTAAACATAGTAAGGGATCCCTTGGAAGAAACAATATTACTATAGTAAGTAATTTTTCTTGCGAAGTCCTGAGTGAGTGCAGGCTAGGGACATCAAAGTGTCGATGTGGTCCACCAGGGGCAGCTAGAGAGGGCCTGCCAGATCCAGGTTGATGGCAGGTTATTGGATCTGAGGAGGCATGGGAACTTTTCAGCCCCCATCTGCCCTCGACATTGCAATAACATTGTCATTTGGTTACCTTACACTTTCTGTGTTCCTACACTATATACAAAGGTCCTGCTGAGAAATTGGTAAGAGTGTTGCATATTTTACAGCCTGATGCATACAGTATGTCTGTCTAACCAGTAGAAATAAAAGTGCTCTTTTTGTAGTTCACATCTGACTTAACAATCCCATGGTAGATTTGTTTATGTTGCAAGAGGTACTACCTCCCGGTGACACGCCTCAGTGCACCTGCAGTATTGCATAGAAAACAAATCATGTTCCTCTCCCACCTCCCCCTAGCATACTTTCACAGCAGCTGGACCTGGTTTGGCAACATAGCTATTTTGCTGTGAAGCATATTCCCAGCTGTTGAGCATTTATCACAAAGATGTCCAAGGAGCTTGGTGCCACTGATACCTGTCATTTCTTTCACCAAGCGGTAAACGCATGAATTACCATGGACTTGGCCTTATACAAGCAAGGACTTACTTCAGGAATTCTTCCTATCACACAATGTACCTCACTAGCATAGCTGTGGCCTTTCAGCCAGTTTGATTCTCCGTCCATGAAGTAATCTTTTTTTGTTCCTGTAAAGCATCTTCCAGTAGTTCTTTTATAGAAAGTTTTTTGTGCTTTTTATTAGGGAGGTCTTACATAAACACTTATGTAATTCAGAGCTATATACGGTATACTGTATATGTTTTTTCTTCCATGTTACCCTGGGCTTGTGTTGAGAACTGTGTGTAACCCCCAAGTTCTGTCAAGACCAAGAGTTAAAAGTTGAAAGTGTTTAACAGTTATTTGGGCCCTGATGAAAGACCCCAGGCTGGCATCACCACCTTTGCGAGGTACCCACCGAACAGGGACATTCACAGTGCATCCAGTGGTGGAAGGAAGGGTTGCTATGTGGAAAAGTGATTTTTTACCAAAAGTGTGGTGATATTTTCCATTCTCCCTCTTGCTTCCCCTTCCCTAAATAAATAAGTTAATTGTTTGCATTTTATCCATTGTCACTGTAATTTATTGCAATGTAATAACTGGTTAGTGAAGATTATCAACCATGGGCAGCAGCTGTCAAACTACATCATACACAGGTGATCATACACATACGTATATAAAAGAGTTTGATTATACACATATGTGTATCATCACCTGTGTATAATGGAGTTTGATTATACACATATGTGTATAATCACCCATGCATAACAGAATTTGGTAAAGCACCTTTTGCAAAAATTCTGAAATAAAAATAAAATAAAAAATCAAAGGAACCAGTTATTATAAAAAAATAAAACATGGTGAAGTGTGTGTCAACTCAGATTTTATGCACGCCTCAGTGTACAATGCCTTGATAAACCCCTCGAGTGTCCCTCTTGGGGTTTGTGGGACATCACTCACCTCGGGTGTGCATGAAATCCTTGTTATACACACTTCTCCATGCATTATTCTATACTGGGTTGCTGGGGGTGGGGATTGCTATTGTGTAGGAAATTGTTATTGTGTGTGGGAAGTGTTTGGGGGGGCAGCTTAATTATTTTCCTGTGGGGTGGTAACCTGTTCTTTGTCCACAGGTACCCCTTGCCACTTACCCCTGGTGGAGGCACCGCACCATATTCGCTGACCACTGTGGAACCCAGGCCGGCCCCCTCCATGTGTACCGAATAGACCTGTGGGCCCCAGAGCAGCCTAGGTGTTACATGATAAATACTTGAGCATGAAAATTACAGTATTGAATAATTGCATAAAATACTGATTTAAAACAACTGTTTTAAAGATGGCACTGTATATGTATGAGTGAATATATGATAAAAAAGATTCCCTTCTGAAAACTCATTATATTTGCAGAACTTACAAATTATTTACATGGCTATCTGTGCAGAGGTTTGGGAGTGAAATGTAATCAATTGCATAATTCTAAACAATATCTATGATGTGAGTATATACGAGATAAATGACGAAACGTCTCACCTGTCCATCTAAAAACATTGAGAAGTACTGACAAAAATGTTTATAATTTTTGAAAAAATTAGTACAAATCACCAGTGTTACCCTGAAGAAGGAGTTATTCTTCGAAACGTACATAGGTGTAAGTTAGCTGGGAGCTAACATGCACACTGGTTGTTCCTTGACCTGAGTACTCCGAATAAACTGTTTTAAAACTTAACTGGGTGAATTGGCTTATATTTTCAATCAGTTCTTTCTATAATTAAGAATTCGGCATAAAATGTGGATGCACGACCAGCAATGCATCTCCCATGGTAACAATTCCCACAACATGTGAGTATTCATAGCAATGAGGTTTAATCTGTAGAAGCACACTGTAGACTTGAAAACAGCAGTAGCCATCACCATAAGTAATAATAGTGAAAGCTATAGCACACTGCAATATGATAGTCATCAATATCACTACAATGTAACTTAATTCTTTGCAAGTGCTAGTGGCCACTATCAGTATTATGGTAGCAACTGCCATGGCGTGCTATTGCTGTGAATAATGACAGCTACCACTGCAGTTTTAGGAATTATCCATTCAATCCAGATGGCATACTAGTCCCAGTATAGTCCTGACTTTCACAGAGGGACATAGGAAAACTTATGAAGTCCTTAAATCCTTGCGTGTTGTATACAGCTGCATAGCAAAATCCATTTGATCTGGAAGAAAGCACTATGCTTACTGGGGACTTATGTCTAGGGTTTCTGCTTTATTTTCAGTAAGTTTAAGTAGAATATTTACTTTTTTAGGTGTGAGTCAACTTGAACAAGTCCACAAGATATGTCTTTCAGGCTGACAGGTGTGGTAAATGAGGAGGGGGCTGCACCATCTACCTATGCGACTCCCTGCAGTGCCTTGCCCTCCCACCAGCCTACCTAGACCATGGTGCCCAAGCCCTCACTCTGCAAATCACAGTTAACAAAGTCTCTGCCCCCCCCCTTCTAGTTACTGCAGTCTACATCCCACTTAGGAACCAAAAGGCTGCCTTCCTCGCTACCCTTGACTATCTCTCTCAGCTGCCCCCTAAATCCAAGTGCCTAGCACTTGGAGTCTTCAGCGTTAACTGGCACTCCCTCTCAGCTGCCCCACTTAAGGAAGCCATCACTGCAATGGAATTCTCCCAAGTAGTCTCCATCCCCATCAGGCTTAACCCTAAAACTGGCACTGCAACCCTGCTTGACCTGATACTATCTAACCGTCCTTCCAGAATCTCAAGCGTAACAGTGCTTCCCAACACCATGAGTGACCACTCCCCTGTGACCTGTACATAGTCCTGTAAAGATTCCCAACCCCCCCAAACTCATTTTTCAATGGCATCTTAGGCCAAGTATGCTCCAGCGCCTGAAACTACACCTCAGCTCCCTAGACTGGTCACCCATCCATGACGCCCCTGATGTCAGCTTGGTGCTTAATCATTTTATCTCCACTTTCTCCACTGCCTGTGATAAATTAGCTCCTTTGGTGAAATGTGTCATCAAGGGTCACTCGACCCCCTGGATTATCCAGACCCTCCTGGACCTAGTGCACCTTCGTGACTCCCTGTGGCAATGTGCCCTTGACACAGGCAAATTGGTCAATAGACAAAACTATCAGGCCACGAGAAACAAATGCACTTGGAAGACTTGTAAAGCAAAGGCTGAGCACTACAAGTCCTCCCTCACCTCTACCTGGGGCTTGGGCAGAAAGTTCTGGGACAACCTGAAAGAACTAAATGGCAAATCCATGTCATCCCCCCCTTCCCTTATTGTTAACGATGGCATGGCTGTCTCAGACCCCAAACATATAACTGATATCCTAAATACCTCCTTCTCCGACCCCAGTGGGATACTCCCTTCTCACTTCTTCGATCCTTCCCCACCCCAAGCCACCCCACCCCACACCACCCCACCCCGCACTTTCACTTCAAGACTGTCTCCCCTTCCAAAGCCAGGTCCTACCTGCTAAAGGCCTTAGGGCATGCCCGTTACAGTGCTGATTCCCTTGACCTTAAGCTTCTACGCCTCACTCTCGACACCGTCCTCTCCCCTCTCACCTCCATCATCAACCACTCCCTCTGCCTAGGGACCTTCCCCTCCATTTGGAAGGCTGCTGTCATCACACCAATACACAAGGGTAGGGACCTCTCCAATGCAGATAACTACTGGCCGATCTCTATCCTCCACCCACTCTCTAAAGCCCTGGAAAGAATAATTTCTGACCAATTGACTGAACATCTCACTAAATACAACTTGCTCTGCAAGCAGCAGCATGTTTTTCTTTAGGGCCACAGCACCACCTCTGTGTTGCTGGAGTTCGCTACCCTCCTGCACTCAACAAAGGCCATCTTGCAGGGGCAGTCTTCGTGGACTTGTCGAAGGCATTCGACACAGTCAACCATTCCCTCCTCCTATCTGCAGTAACCAACACTGGTCTCTCCCCTGAAGCCACTAGATGGTTCACCAACTACCTTTCAGGTAGAACCCAGCAGGTGAAGATAGGCACTGCTCTCTCCTCATCCCTCCATGTCAGGTCTGGGGTTCCGCAGGGTTCTATCCTTGGGCCCTTCCTCTTCAGTATATTCCTCAACACCCTCCCGACTGCTTGCTCTGGGCATCTGGTTCTCTATACTAATGATGCCCTACTGTTCACTTCCCACCCAGACCCCCAGCAACTCCAACTCCATCTTCAAAAGGCCTTCTCTGAAGCGGAGTCCTGGTTCACAGAACACCGAGTTGTCCTAAACTACAAAAAAACAAAAGTGATGCTTTTTGCCAACCCCCAGAATCGACATAAGGACCACATCCTCAGCATCCTCAATTCCAAGTCTCAACCTCTCAAACATGCTACGTCCTTCAAGTACTTCGGAATCCACTTGGACCCTGCCCTTAATTTCTATACCCACATACATCACCTCTGCACCACTGTAAATACCAGGATTGGCTTACTACACCAGGTCAAACACTACCTCACCCCCAAAGCTCTCCGTCTTGCTGTCTCCTCCTCTGTCCTTGCCCTTAGTGACTATGGGATCCTAATCTACTGTGCGGCTGATACCACATCCCTCCAGAGAGTTAGAGTAACCCTCAACAAGGCCTGCCACCTTATACTAAGTTCTGACCGCTACACTCACACATGCTCCCTTTACCAGCAGTCCAGCTGGCTCAACTTTGACAACAGACTCAAATACCATACCTGCCTCATGGCCAAAAAGATTGCCACTGGGCTATCCCCCCCCCCGGTCTCACTCTCCTCCTGACACCTGCTCCCCAAACAAAAATCACCCGCAACTCCGTTAAATCCCCATTTCTCGTCCCTCATCTCCAAACGTCACTCGGTCAGCGAACCTTTGCTTACCGAGCCCCACCCTGGATGAATGTCACCCCTCACCCCATTACATCTGAGCCCAAACTAGACCTTTTCAAAACCCTCCTCAAAGGCCACCTCCAGATCATCAATGACTGCGACTGTCCTTAACCCCCTTGACCCTTGACAATGGACTCTTCTCCTGCCGTAGCTCTATTTTACTAATTAAGAGCAACCCTTGCTCTCAAAGGTCCTTTTGATCTTGACACTGTCAGGTCTATGCCCTGGCTATGACTGACCCTTGTTCCCATGCTTATCTACTGCATAACTGTACTGTATATACTGTAAAACATTTGTACCCAAACTGTATATGTTGACCTAACTGTTGTACTCGACTCTGTCAGGCCTGTATCCTGACTGTGACTGTCTCTTGTTCCAATATTTATCTTCTGTAAAATATTATGTACCCAAACTGTATATGTTCACCTAACTGCTGTATACTTGTTTACTGACGTAGTGCCTTTGGAAATGAGTCTCTGACTCAAAGATTGTAAATCAGAAATGTTCAATAAATAAAAAAAAAAAAAAAAGGGATTGTGTATGAGCACTGATACATACAGTAACAAGGCTATTTTTCAATCAAGAGATTTCCATGGCAACAACACACATCAAGAGTGCAGCTCGAAAGGTCTCATTACCATGGAAATGTTGAGATCAGAAAACAGCCTTGTATGTGTATGATTGCTCACACACAATCTTTTATAGTGTATGGGCAACCATTACTTTGATCCTATGTCCCCTCAGTGACTTACTGTGGTGCAGTTCTTTACAGCACTGCTATCTTCTTCGCCAGCTCTCACCGTCGCAGCCTGTTCATTGTGCATGAACAAACACATTCTAAGTTGTTGTGCTGCAATAGTAATGTAGCCAGTACAGCACAACAGCAATTTGATGTCACTACTGCAGCACAACAAGCTGATGCTAGTAACCGAATTCCATATGTAATAGCGTTCCACCATGCACTATATGCTACTTGCCTTTCCAAGGAAAAGGTTACATCTATGTAGACATCACCTTCATAAGTCACTTGTCTGAGAACTACAACGGTATGTCACAATTACTGCATTCGCATAATGGGACAGTCTATGTTGGCCCACCATTTGTTTTACATGCTCACATAACAAATTGCAACACCAAAGCATGGGATATCATGAACATGCATAAACTAGTGATGTAACAGACACGCATTTAAAACATTGCATATTAACACAAACACATGTTTGGCTCTGACTTGGTTTACCTTTTTTTGTCTGCTAGCTCCCATCTGCCAAACTTAGATCTAACAAATACATTCTTATCAGATGTGCCATCTATTAAGTTGAAGGTGCTTGGAACTTTTCCCACTCTGGCATGAACCACATGCATCCAATACCACTGAGACATGCTCTTATCTCTTATTTGTAGTGTGCCCATATACAAGGAATGTAATTTGCTTTAGTAATGAACTATGGTTTGCGATATTTGACGTCTGTTATTACAGTATAATTTTTTATGGAAAAAAATTAAAACAAACAGAGGACAGACTAAACAAGTATGATAAAATAAACTTCTCACAAATATGGTTATCACCACTTTGAAAGCAAAACTAACTTGAAAATATGTCTCATTGTAATGTACGGTAATCTAGGAGAACTACACCAGTAACCATTATAACAACAATATTCAAAATAAACACATGCCTTCCTTACTGCATATATTACATATGGTAGCTTGCATCTGTTTAAACAGCAATGGACTGAAGTTCCACAAAAGCATAAAATTAGTTTAGAAGAGGAAGACAGTTTCCTTACCACTGTTGTTGACAGGGCAGCTGGCAGCCACACAAGGTTTGGCTGTGGTTACCTACACCCTAATTTAGTTGCTGGTTTCCTGAGGCACAGGCCCTCACACATCGATCGCTCCATCCACTGTACTTTTGCTGGAAGCAGGGTGAATAAATAAGTTTAGTGTATTCATATTACACTGCAGATGAAAACCAACAGCCTTCTAATACACCACTCCCTTGTTGCATGCTGCTAAGGGTACAACACATTCTGAATTCCAGTTTTTAAATGTAGCTCCCATTAGACATTCTACTCCTTATTTAGGTTCACTAAGCCTATATAAAACCATTGTAGGTCTGTGTGACCTGGTTAGAATCCTCTGAAGGGTTAATTCTTTGGCATCTCAGGGGAATGGGCCAGTTGGCCTGCTCCATCTTCCTGAGGGGAGGAGTCAGCTGCGTGTGGCTGAGAGACCTGCAGAAAGTTGATCAGTCTGGGGGAGGTGATCATGAGGCATGCTATGCCTGCTCCTTGGTGCTGAATCTTTGTTCCTGTGTGGAAGGCCCTCAAGATCTTGCTGAATCGTGGTGGCTGCCAATGGCAAGCATTCCAGGAAGGGATATGTTCTTCTTAATCCATCTGTTCAGAGGCTGAGAGAAGACAGAAAGCTATGAACTAACAGAAATTTCAAACAAGGAAATAGAGCTGATATAAAAACTGTGTTATCTCAGGACTGCATAGGGTACCCAGCAGTGCCCACCCACCCTGCACTAGGCAGGAGGATGTAGAATGATGCCCCTGTAGCTGTAATTCAGTCTGGGATCCACTCCCCACAGAGCAGGGTCAGTTCTTGGGAAAGGGCGAGCGGTGGCACCTTTGTCAACCTTGAACCCCAAGGGGGTGTTCACCTCTTCTTTCCCTTAAACTGTGTTCCCCTCAGGTAGGGACGAAGCCTGTGAAGCTCTAATTTGGATTTAGACACTCTACTCAGGGGTTTTATATTTTTGAGAGAGTGGAAAGCATCACTGTGGCAACCTTGGACCCCTGGGGAGTGATTGCCTCTCATTTCTATGTAAATTGTGTGGGAAACAGTATTTAAATTGTGCTGAAAGCTTGTGCAGTACATTAGAATCAAAGGGCCTGGGGCTCCTACCACAAACGTCCACTGCTTGGGGCTAATAGATGGAACCCAGTACCGGGTTTAGGGGAAGTTGGTGTCTGGTATCTTTAAGGCGCAAAATACCCCATTTCAGCAGAAGGACTCTGCAGGATGAAGCTTGATGCTCACAGTAGGTTAGAAGTTAATATGCATTCTGAGAGTTTTAGAGAAGGAAAAATGTCCTGACTATTGGTTCTTTTGTGGGTCCAGGCTACAGGGGACCCATGTAGCTTGTGCAGTCCTGGTTAGATGCCGTGATATATCAAATGTGAGTTCAGCCTGTGAAGATAAATGACAAAGAGCTACCTGTGTGCCTTTTGGGTTGTTGGTACAACCCTATCAAGTTATTGTGTAGCCACTCCCTCTCCTTAGGAGCTGTGTTAATATCCCTTTAAGAGTGTCTATTGACCACTTGAGTAATGTCAGTTTCTTTACTCTTGGAGGACTGGGTCAGCTGGTCTTCCCTGGCATTCCAAAGGGGAGGAGTCAGTGTTCTCTGTTGAAGAGCAGGGACTGCTGAGTCAGAGTTGGGGGGGAGAGAGCCCTGGCACACAATGCCAATGCCACACTCTCACTACACTGTAAGTTTCTCTATAGAGTCTGGTATTGAGAATAAGTGCCCGATTGTGGTGGTGACCATCTTCTAAAGCCTCTGAAAGGGGGGTGCCCCTCTCCAATAGGAGAAAAACTCATCTGAGGAGAAGTTTAGAGTTCTGTCTGTGAGGAATTTGAAACCAGAAAATTCTGTGGGCAAAAGAGCTGTGGTGATGTCTAAGCTTTATTAAAAGTGAAGTGACTAGTACTCTGCAGTGCCCTCCCTGCCCAAGAAAGGGACAGCATCTGATGTGATGCAGATTTCTGGAAGCCAACAGGAATTTACCTCAGAAAGCATTCAGAGCAGGCCTGATGGCCCTTATTTAGAAGATGTGTGGAGCCTCTTGGAGCCTCAACTATGCCCAGGTGGGCACAGTTGTTGTGGTCTTAGAGCTAAAGAAAAGAGTATCAAATATGGAAAAAGGATATGCTCTGCAGGACAGACTGGATTCCTGAAATGTGTCTCAAGATGGAGCTGGTGCCAGTTCTGTGCCAGGCAGTGAAACTATGAAGTAGCCAGGTGGCTAGTAAAAATGTAGATGGGCTATAAGAAGCCCTTGGAGTCCCCACCCAAGCTGCAGGGGTGAGGGACTTTGTGAGTCTATGGTCCCCTCAGGCCTGTGCAGTACTGAATTTAAAGTACCCCACCAGGGTTAAAGTCAGCCCAGAAGAAGTGTGACTAGATAATGTCCATCTGGGATAATGTGGAGAAAATGGACTGTGCCAGCTGGATAAAAGTGCCACCTTTTACTGAGCGTAAGTTGGGAAAAATAAAGGATCCTGTTTCATTCAAAATATGCCCTGGTTGGACATTTTATATGTTTTGCTTCCAAGTTCTGCTAACTTCTTTTATCTATAGCCTCATTAGCCCTGCCATGTGCCAGTGGAGTCCCAGAGCTCACCTCAGGATCGGGAGGTCAAGTAAGTGGACTTTGTGTTTGATGGTGTTGGGCCCCTCCCAGGTGACTGTTACATCCGTATACCCCTAGACAGCTGGGAGGGTCACCCTGCAATTGAAATGGATTTAGCAATTGAAACAATGCCCTTACCATCATCCCTCAGTGACTGGGGTTCAGAGACTGCTTTTGGAAACTGAGTATGAATGACAATGAGGGACTGTAGCTTGCCCCTTGGGGGAAATAAAGTGCGCGCTAATGAGCAATCAGTTAACAAAAAAATCCTGTTTTCAAGTTTATTCCAGGCTAGAACGCTGCCCTTTTGCTGGATAGTTGTTCTGTGTTCTAAGCCCCCCCCCCGCCTTGCAGTCTGTATGCCTGCTCCAAGGTCACCAAATGCTCAGAGGCTGAGTAAGTGAGCCAGTGCTGTGTATTATTTCCTCCTTGTTACAACATCAAACATCCCCCTAGATGCTAGGGAGCTAGTGCTTACATAAGGAACATTAATTTCAGCAACAGTTTCAATGAAAGGAAATGCCTGGTCTTCTAGGATATCTCTTTCATCAAGCCACACCTATGGACCTATAGCCATCAGGCACTAGGACCACATGGAAACTTTTAGTAAGAAGTCCACTGGGGCCTATGACAACATCCTATGTTAGCTCCTCCTATATACTGTAAGTGTGGGTGGCCCATTTCCTCCTCAGTTCTTTTCCCACTGTCGACCATTCTCAGCAGATCCAGCTATGGAAACACCATTGGAATATATAGACGTTGGGTTACTGAAGTTTATTCGATGGTCAGGATGTGTTGGGGATATAAGCCCATAAGGTGAAGTTACTTAGCGGCCCATCTGCATGACCTCTGGCCTTTTGAGCTCCCCCTCTTTACCTGCGGAGACGTACATAAGATGCAGGGCATTGGGGATTGCGCATGGGCAGAGATCGAGGCAGAGGGCCGTGTAAATGACTGCTGGGGAGTTAGCAATCGGGGTGGTGAGCCCCAGGGGGCACCCTGGGGTGAAATGGTACTGGAGAAGGGTCCTCGCTCTCTGTTTCCTGTACCCAAGGGCTCCACTCCAGATAGTGGGCAGGCGGTTGTTGGTCCAGCAGCTTCCACTCATCCAGCCCGGGCTGTGTTTTGCATTGCCAGGTTGATGAGGAACAAAACTGCTATAATAGCGGACTTGGTTTCCTCGGCAGACCCGGTATGCATCACAGAGACCTGGCTGGTTGAAAGTGCTACCCCCATTTTGGAGGCAGCATTTCTGGCCAGGTACACGCTGATACACACCCCAAAGAATGATTGCAGAGGTGGGGGAGTGGCCATTTGTTTTAAAGTCGGCCTGGGCCTCACAGTGCTACCGGTGGTTCTATCAGGTCGTTTGAGAGTGTTGCCATATGGAGGCGGGTGGTGTTGGCTACAGGATCCTTTCAATATGCCAGCCACCAGGTGGGGAGAAGGAATTCCAGCAGGAGGTCAGGGACTTCATTGTCAGCCTGGTGCTGGAATACTCCAGATGGTTAATTCTGGGGGATTTCAGTGCCTGTATCAACAATGAACTCTTGTCTTTTGGTCATGACTTCCTGCAGAGCATGGAAGCTCTGTGCCTGTCGCAGGTTGTCACCTCAGCTACCCCCTCGCACGGCCACACATTGGATCTGGTGTTCTCACCGGGTCTTGGGGTTGATGACCTCATGGTAAATCTGGTCATCTGCCCTTTGTGGGGATTTTTCCCAACAGGACTACATACGGTGCTGGACCTATCGAGTGTGGAGACTGCATGCGCAATGGGTGTGGAGGAGGCAGTGGCGGCCTATAACAGGGCTGTCACTGTGGCCTTTGACTCTATTGTGACCATCTGTGTCCAGCCTTTATCTACTTGCTGGAGGTCCCCTTGGTTTGACAGGGAACTCAGAGAGTTAAAGATTGAAGTGTCAGGGTAATTACTAGGTCCAATTCTCTGCCCCGACCTCCAAGGGTTGTTCAGTGTCACGGGAATAATCCCTCGGAACCGGTGGGAACAACCACCCTATTCAGAAATTTAGTTTGCCTAGGATGAAGTCTAACCGGGTATGCTTGATAGTGCACATGGCTGAGTGTCCAATTAAGTTTACCTTATAACCACCCTATTTGAATCATGGTCTAATCTGATTAAAATTACCTTACCCTAAACCTTTACAGTTATTTTGTTTTATATATTTTTGTACAACTTATACCAATGGTCATAATTAAGTTTTACTCCTGCATTGTAAGTCAACAATTTTATAAGTTTAAATATTTAATTGAAAAGAAATACCAGGAAATGTCATATTTATGTAAGGAATATACTTTACAGAAATACTACATCCGGCCAAATGGCATTTTTCCATCGCCTACCTAAGCTCTGGAACCAACTACCGACCCAAATCCGCCACTCCTCATCAGCCTACTCTCTCTCTACATCCCTAGCATACTACTTAGTGATAAATTGCAACTGCACCTAGGCCTGCCGGGCCCTACCCAGCTGCTGGTCTATACCTCCTCCTTCCTCAAGCTGGGCCAAATATTTGCCCCCAATCCCAAACCCCTCTTGCAATCCTAGCACTTTCTGCAACTTAGCACTTTCTATCACCTCTTCTATCCCACCCCCCCCGAGCACCTTTTACTGTACCTCACCTGCCGTCAGTCTCTCTCAAATGTATCCTAGTCTAGAAATGCTATTAGTTATTGTTTGGTTCTAAACGGTACAGTCTGTCTATATGCTGTTAAGCTAGTATGTATCCTGTTGTATTTAGTTATTGCTCCCACTCCCCTTCCCCCAGGATGTACCGTGAAACGAGCTTTTGTTGCTCAGTGTAAACTTAATGGTGAAACATTTCAACAAATAAATAAATATTGTCTTAATTTTTTACTTAAAACTTGTATACAGAATTAACATCATTTTGATCAGCAGTACAAACAAAAATAACATGAATTATCATGACGAAGGGGCAGTCCCTTAACTTTAGATGCAATAAAAATAAAAATTAACAAGCCAAGCGTTAACTTTGTCCCTGCTCCAATGTGTCAGAGATAAAGGCAACCTTACCAGACCACAAGTACCCAGATGTTCAAGCTGAGGTCCTAAGAGAGGTCTCTGCTCTGGCAGTCCCACTTCTCCTCTCCTACCTTGATTATGTTGAGAACGGGCTTGTATATCAAGATGCAATGGCATCTGCAGACTTTAAATGCAACTACTGAAGGTAGAAGTGTACCAGGATGTGGTTTGTGGCTAGGCCCTAGATCTTGTTCATGAACACAGTGTTTAACTAGTAAAAGACACATTTTAAAACATTTGACATCTGCAAGAATAAAGTAATTTACTTTTATAATGGTATAATGTAAGATATATCTTAATCCAAGGATCATAATGATAGACAGCTGATATATATACAGGTATATATATATATATATATATATATATATGTAACCCTAGGTGGCACTATCCCAAGGGCTACTACCCTGCCTGCTTGGCTAGGTAGCACATTAAGGGGCCTGGTAATGAAATGGGTGCCTCCACCCAGAGGTCAGGGTTGTTAGTGGTCAAGCTAACCTGGGCACAGCCCTCCGGGACACTGTAACCCCCTCTTTCCCTTCTAGTGGCCTGAACAATATACAATAATTACTTTCACAATGACCCTTATTCACCAGGCAATTACCCACACTGTTTGCACTTACCACCAGGGCTGGTTCCTCTAGTTTGACCCTGGGGACCCCCTGTAAAACAAGGTTAAGAACAGCAAATAGCAACAGTACAATACTTTTGGCACAAACTGGAACCACAGTCAGGTTAAATGCAAACAAAGTTAAATCTGATTTATTCAGGGGACTTGAACAAGGGAGGGGTGTAATCAGGTTGATTTGCTTAAAAGCTATATTAATCAGATAGTTATGCATGCAGTTCAGAGTCCCTACACAGTCACACACTCTGGGTACCCAGGTAGGAAAATGGAGGGCTAGCCAGGATTGTTGCAGCTGGTTGGGACCCTGTGATGGAAGAAACCAACATGCACAAGACACACTATTTGTAATCTGGAGCTGGAGGGCTCAGTTCATGAAAGAAAAGGCAACAAGACAATCAGATGACAACACTTTTAGATTTAGCTGTTGTTGCAGGGAGCTACCCTGATGTTTACTCATGATACACAATACTGGACATAGGCAAGACGAACTCAAGACTGCAGGCTGTTGAGCTGGAGTGCGTGGAGAAGCAGGACCCACACGAATCACTGAGGCATCGTTCCTGTTGATGGCATTGAGCTGGGGGCAAATCCCCAGGCCAGTCTCTTTGCATAGTAGGTATTCTGGCTGGCCAGTGTAGCAGGGCCCAGGTAAATGGAAATGGATACAGATTCAGTCCATGGAGCTAGATACAGCCTCCAGCAAGCAAAACACAGTTCAGACACACAGTGGGGAACCAAATCACGACCCACTATAAGCACACAGCACATTCACATGTAAGGAAATTCCACTGTATCAGGCAAATGGGTCTCCAGTCGCAATTACAGAGTCTCTGCACAATCCGGGAGTTCAGAGGTAGCTGGGAGTCCTGACAGGTCAATCGCATTCAGCAAATCTTCTGTCTTCTTCAGGTTAAAGCCTGGTCATAATTCAGTGGCTTAATTCGCTCTCCAAATTCAGATTCAGTCTGAAAAAAAAACAAGTTCCCTCTCAGGAACAGCAGGAAGGCATGCAGGCCAAACTCAGGCCTTACCACAGTTCTCCCGTGTGAATCCACTATGGATTTCTGCTCGAACTATCTCGAGCTGTTACTTCTTCACTTCCCAACTCAGATCTAACTGAAACTGCAAGCAGTGTGAGACTTTCCCCAAGATCCAAAAGGTTCGGTTGGCTGATCTGTCTGTCACTCACAACAAGGGCTCCCCCTCCAGGTTATTTTAGGCGCCAAAAGCCCAAAACCACAATTCCTACAAGTTTTGGCCTCACCAAGCCCCTGTAGGCAAGCTCCACTTTAGAGTCCCAAATGTACTGATTGGCCCATTCTGCAGTCCAGGACCAAGATGAAGGAAACAAACAGAACTTTTCATGCTGCAAAGAAGGCGGGTTAGAATAAACTGCAATATTATTACTACTCTAACAAATGATCAGCAAACAAGTACATCTTCTAACCGAGCTGCCTCTCAGATTAATTATGACTGCAATCCAGGCAGCTCTTAAAGAGACAGTACACAGAGGCTATACAGGCACTCTCTGGCAATACATTGCTAAAATGCAGAACACCAGCCTGGCAGTGAGCATTTAGGCAAGCTCAAGGAAGACTTTTCGGGAACCCCATTTGTAGGGGGGTTACACCCTTCCCTGCCTGGAGAAAACTTGGCGTCCGTGTCAAGTCTGTACCATCCTGCATCAGTTAACATAAACTTATTGCTTTACTATACATATTTACTACACTTCATGATACTATATCCATAAGGACAATGCTTATGCATGTTTCATACAGGTAATACTGATTCCACTATGATTAACATACTTGTGACATCACAATACTGATTCATGTTATAACCTCCTGTACAATAAACAATGTAGGAGGGGGCCCTTCCCTATCAGCCAACTTGGGGCTGGATGGGGCAGGGGCACGATACTGAGAAGGAAGAGCAATCAACCTGGAATTGGCCATTAAGCTCAGTTTGGGTAGTGAGCACTGAGAAATATAAACACCTTTGTGAACCATATTGAGAGACAAATCCACTGGCCTCCCGGGAGAATCATAACTGAAGTGCAATACTGGCTTGACAGCTCGGCTAGTCTTTCTGGGGGAAACAGCCACAGTCTCTGTACTTTCAGCACTGACTTTGGAGCTTTTGTCAGTCGTGAGGGGTGCCTCTGCACAGATGGGAATGTCCAAACTGGAAGCACTGTCAGCTCCTTGCTCTGTAGGCTCTGTCTCCACAACACTTGGCTCATTTAGAGAAGGTTCTGGCACAATTAGACTTTGTGGCACTGAAGGGGAGCTGTCAGCACTCTCATATTGTTGTTCAAGTTCTGGTGTGTCCCCAGGGAGACTCAGACCATCATCCCCTTCTTCAGGTAATTCACACAGTTCCACAAAACACAGAGAATCCACAACCTCAGATGTGATGCTTTGCACTTCACTTTCAGGGAGCATTGGCCCCAAGGATGAAGTTGGGGGGTTAGGCAGTCCAGAAGGTCCAGCTTCATCCCCACAATTAGTCATAAGGTTGACTCAAAACAGCTGACTCACTTCATAGGAGGGGTAATAGGCATTGTCACACTCACTATCGTCAGAGGTGGACTGACAGTCACTATCATTCTGGGCCTGCTGCGGGGCAAACCTTAACTCTGTAACTACTGGGGTAGGTTGACTCTGTCTGTTTTTTGCAGCAGCATGAGTCATCACCCAAGGGGAGGCAATGTCTGCTGGCTCAGCTTCAAAAATAACTTGCCCGATAGGCAGCAAGTGGTTATGGTGCATGGTCTTGACAGCTTTGGAGTTATTCTCTGGGTGTACCTCATATACTGGTAGATCATCCAACTTTACAACTACTACATGAGGAAGATGGTGCCACCTATCAGCAATTTTGTGCTTGCCATGTAGTCCCAAATTGCGTAACAACACATGGTCTCCAGGCCGTAGCTCTTGAGCCTTTACTTTCTTGTTGTGCCTCTCTTTGTTTGCGAGATTTCTTTTAGTGGCCATTGTCTGGGCCAGTTGATATGCATGGTTCAATTGAGTTTTCAGTTTCTGTACATACAGCAGGTAGTTTTCAGCTCGGACCCCATCTGGAGAGACCCCAAAACAGACATCAACTGGCAGGTGGACCTCCCTCCCAAACATGAGACATAAGGGGGAGAACCCAGTAGTGTCATTTTTGGTGCAATTGTACACGTGTACCAAAATGCTAATCTGCTGGCTCCACTTATGCTTGTCATTTGGGTGGAGGGTGCCCAGCATGTCTAGAAGGGTGCGGTTAAAACATTTTGGCTGAGGGTCCCCCTGCGGCTGATAGGGGGTGATTCTTGACTTCCACACCCCCCACAGAGTGAGCATTTCTTTGATTAGCCGACTTTCAAAGTCTCTGCCTTGGTCAGAGTGGATCCGCTGGGGGGCACCATAGTGCACAAAGAAATTTTCCATTAGCACCTTGGCCATGGTAGAGGCCTTTTGAACTTTAGTTGGAAAAGCTTGTGCATACTGTGTGAAATGACCCGTAACCACTAACACATTGCCAATATTCCACTGATCGTTTTCTAAACACAAAAAGTCTAGGAAGGTCAGTTCCATGGGGGAGCTGGTAGTAATATTGACAAGGGGGGCAGCCCTCTGAGACAGGGCTTTCCTTTGCAGGCAATGCCTGCAGGTCTTTACATGGTGCTCAACATTGGCCCCCATCTTGGGCCAGTAGGATTTAAATTGTACCAGGTTGAGAGTTCTGTCAATACCGAGGTGCCCCATGTGATTGTGGAGGGACCTCAGTACCAAATCTTTAAAGGCCATGGGCAGGACCAATTGCTGCTTGTCTACTCGACCACTGTGATCCACTGTCTCTCTGTATAGCAACTGATTGTGTAACTTTAACCTGGGGCCTTCTTTAAACAATAGGGCAGTTCGTGAGTCAGGGGAATGCAACTGGGACACATCTTTCTCCGCACGCAGGGCATCAAGTGCTGGCTGAATCATAGGCTCTTGAGATTGAGCCCACTGGATGCTGTCATTGTCAGAATGAGGTAGTGCACTAATATCTAGAGCAGAGAAATGGCAATAGGCAGACGGTATGCAGGTATCATGAGGGCCTAAGCAATCTACTAAACAGGCCACTGTGTCCATAGACATCTGTTCAACTCTACCAAACTTTTGGCACAATGCTTGGATGTCAGGTTCAGACAACCTGACCCAAACACTCTTGGAGACTGGCCTTCGTGACAGGGCATCAGCATCAATATGGTTCAGTCCTGGCCTGTATTCGAGAGCATAATCATAGGTTGATAAAGCAGAGAGCCACCAGTGCCCGGTAGTGTTCAACTTAGCTGAAGTCTGTACATCGGTTAATGGGTTATTGTTGGTCTTGACCAATATCTTTGCCCCATAGAGGTACTCATGAAACTGGTCAACAATGGCCCATTTTAGGGAAAGGAACTCCAGCTTGTGCACAAGATAGTTTTGTTCTGATGTGGTCAAGCTCCTGCTGGCAAAAGCCACTGGTCTCAAACCATTCTCATGATCTTGATACAGCACAGCTCCTATGCCCTGCAGACTAGCGTCCATATGCAGCACATTGGGCTTGGTAGGGTCAGCACAGGCGAGGATGGGGGCATGGGTGAGCTGGTATATGACTTTGTGGAAGGCTGCTTCACATTCGGGTGTCCAGCTGGGCCCAAAAGGTTCACCTGTTCAGAAGTATACTTTCTCGGGTTCTTTGACAGCCCCTTTCATATATTTACAGTTGGTGGGGGGGTAACCCTGGGTGAGATTCAGAAGCGGGTGAATCACTTTGGAATAGTCTTTTATGAACCTGCGGTAGTAGCCACAGAACCCCAGGAAATGTTGTAGTTCTTTCAAGTTATGGGACTGGGGCCAAGTAGTCAGTGACTCAACCTTACTGGGATTAGTCTCTATCCCTTCTGCAGATACTATGTGCCCCACATACTTCACGGAGGTTTGAAAAAACTGGCACTTGTAAACGGACAGCTTGAGGCTGAAGTCTTCCAATCGGTCTAGGACTTTAAACAGTCAGGTCTCGTGTTCCTTTAATGTGCATTCGAACACAATGACATCATCTAGGTACACTAGGCATTCCAGCAAGTTCATATCTCCCACCGCACATTCCATCAGTTGCTGAAAGGTGGTCGGGGCACCCAAAATCCCCTCCCCTGTGGCATTCTCAGGAATTTGTAGAACCCCAAAGGACAGATGAAGGCTGTTTTCTCACGGTCCTCCAGGGCCATTGGAATCTGGTAGTATCCGCTACGAAGGTCAAGTACTAAGAACCATTTGCTCCCATTCAAACAATCCAGGACATCTTGTATACGGGGCATGGAGTATTGATTGGGGATGGTCCACTGGTTCAGGGTTCAATAATCAACACACATCCTCACAGACCCATTCTTCTTACGCACAACCAGAATAGGAGAAGCATATGGGCTCCTTGATTCTTGTAGCATGCCAGCAGTGAGCATTTCCTGCAGGTATTTCCTCACATCATCTATGTCAGCTGTGGCAAGGCGTCGGGATCTCTCTCGAAATGGCCGGTTGTTGTCCAGGCGTATGTGATGCTCTGCACCCTGGACACATCCCATGTCCCATTCTTTTAATGAAAACACTTGGTCCCTCTGGGCGAGTTTCTGGCTAATTCTAGCCATCCATTCAGCTGGCAACGGGGAGTCACTAAAGTCAAATAAGTCCGGGGTCACTCTCTCCTTCTCACCAGAGCACTTTTTGCTGGGCAATATGGCAGTGTCTGCGCAGTGTACTGTAGCTAGAGTGCACCTTCTGTTCACCCGAACCCCCCGATCTGACACATTTAGAATCTGGACCATCACTCGTCATACATAGGCATGGGCACGGGCAGGCAAGATACTGGGTTTAACCAATAATCCTTCTGGCAACTTTCCATCACCTGATGTATCCAACACTAATATTTTGTTCTTTATGTTTCTCTTTAGGCAGACTTCTCCATGGATTGTGCACTGGGCGTTGGGGGCCGATACCAAGGAGTCAGGTTCCTTTTTCACCACTATCTCCACTGGCTCATCTGGGTCCTCTTCACTGGGTTTCTGTTGTAAGTCATATACCCTTTTTCCTAAGGCTGGAATTCTTAGGGCCCGTCCAGTCAGTTGCCCTTGTTTCTCATGGTAGAGTTGTGCTAGTCTCCCAAACAAGTAGGCGTTTGTTCCAGTTAACAGGGGAACCCCATCATACAGTCCGGTGAGGGAACACACTAGGGCCAGTATCTCTTCTTGCTCCTCTACACCAGTTACAGTTGCAGGAAAAGACAACCAGAGGTGGACATATCCTAGGTAGGGATAAGACTTGTCGCTCAGCCCCCACACATGTAGACCTTCCAGGGATTGTAATGGCACATCAGATAAGTGTTTGTCATACCAGTCCTGAAATACAGTGGTCACTTGCAACCCACTGTCAAGCACAGCCCGAGTAGGAATACCATTCACAGCCACAGTAGTCTTCATTGAAGGGCCCACTATTTTGGACCAGTCTAGAGGAAAAACAACAGGGGCCTGGACAGACAATTTAGCCACAGAGGGGTTTGAGTTAGGATGGCCAAAGCCTTCACTGCGGTCATTTTGCACACCCCTTGACCACTGACTCATTTTCCGAAGCTCTCCTTGAAGCCAGTTCACCACTTTTTCCAAGTCCTTCTGAGACCAGCATTTCCTCTTCATATGGCCATACTTGCCACAGTTGTGACAAATGACAGGTTCTTGGGGCATCCTTGGGGAAAACATAGCATGGGATGCTGGAGCATCGATAGGAGATTGTGATCTGACTTCTGCTGGTAGTGTACCATGTCTCAAAAGTTCCTTTAAAGTGGCAGTCAATTCCTTGAGCTCAGCCGAGAAGCCACCCTCAGTAGAGGATGCCTGAGGGTGCACCCCCACCCCAGTAGCAGTCACGTCCTGACAGAGGCCAGGGTCTCTGTCAGCAGGGGATACCTCAGTGAACGCACCCGGTTGTACTTTTCTGACTTCCTTCAGCAACTCCTCCCCCCACCGTTTAGCCCACTGTGGGACACTCGTAGTGGTCTCCATTTTGGAAAGGCCTTCCAGTGCCATGGTCACTTGGGCTGCACTCACCCTATAATTACAATCTCCCTCTTCACCTTCTACTGTACCTCCTGGAGTTCTTTTATCAAGTCACAGTAGTCAGGTGGGTTACCTCTCCTATCCTGGAGCCTTAACTGGATGATCTGCAGTTTAGAATACTTGGCATGTTGCAGTCTGTGCCCCAATCTCACACAGTTCAAATCACTGGAGACTACCCCACCTTCCCTGTAAGTTTTCTGCAAAGCTCTTCCTAGGTGAGTAACATATACAGACAAACTTTCCCCTTCCATTGTTTGGTACCTTGGAATTTCCACATCAAAGTCTCCCCTGACTCAATGCTCCCAAAATTGCCTTCAAGTACAGATAGGTGCTTCTGAGCAGATGCATCATGGTTCATGGACCTCAAAAATGTAATGGCTTCAAGGGCGGTGCCCCTCAAACTTTCTATGATTCTTTTCTGCTTCTCAGCCTCTGCACACTGCCACTCGGGTACCAAGGGGTCAACATAGTCGATCCAGGTCTCCCAGTCATCCTCCCCTTGGGGGGTGGGGAGGGTGCCAGAGAAGATTCTCAGCCTTCGGTAGGAGTCGTGACTAATGTCAGGTACAGATATAGGGGCCAGCTTTGGCATGGGCACAGGAGGCGGGGCAGTAACAGGTGCTGGAGTGGAAGGTGGTGCTGGGGAAAGAACACCCCCAGGTGGCAGGAATAGTTTCCTAAAGTCCTCCACAGTTTTCCCTTCCTCCAGCAACAACTTAGCAAATTTCTCCTCAAAAGTCTCAGATAATGGTGGGAGCTCATCCTCCCCAGGGTCTTTACTGTCTTTTGTTGTCACTCTCCAGGTAGTTAGGACCCCTTCTGAGGCAATTGTCTGTGGCACTTTAGAGCTGTCCACAAGGTCACTACACTCCTCCAAGGCTATGAAAGTTTGGGCGATCAAATCAGCCTGTCGACCCACCACCACAGGGTTTTTTAAACATTCAACTTTGGAGAGTGCTCCCTCTACAGTGTCCTTACTGGTACCCAGGGCAATATCCAGTATAAGCAGAGAATTTTGGAGGTCAGTCTCCTGCCCAGTACGCCACACCACCAACTGGTATGCAGCCATTTCTACTGGGGTAGCCATTAATCTTTAACAATAATTCATAATTTTTGGCCACTAGAAGGCACAAAATCCCAGCAGTAAGCCTCCAAGATGTAACCCCTAGGTGGCTGTATCCCAAGGGCTACTACCCCTGCCTGCTTGGCTAGTAGCAGGTTAAGGGGCCTGGGTAATGAAACGGGTGCCTCCACCCCAAGGTCAGGGTTGTTAGTGGTCAAGCTAACCTGGGAACAGCCCTCCGGGACACTGTAACCTCCCTCTTTCCCTTCTAGTGGCCTGAACAATATACAATAATTACTTCACAATGACCCTTATTCACGAGGCAACTACCCACACTGTTTGCACTTTCCACCAGAACTGGTTCCTCTAGCTTGACCCTGGGAACCCCCCTGTAAAACAAGGTTAAGCACAGCAAATAGCAACAGTACAATACTTTTGGCACAAACTGGAACCACAGTCAGGTTAAATGCAAATAAAGTTAAATCTGATTTATTCAGGGGACTTGAACAAGGGAGGGGCATAATCAGGTTGATTTGCTTAAAAGCTATATTAATCAGACAGTTATGTATGCAGTTCAGAGTCCCTACACAGTCACACACTCTGGGGATCCAGGTAGGAAAATGGAGGGCTAGCCAGGATCATTGCAGCTGGTTGGGGCCCTGTGATGGAAGAAAGCAACATGCACAAGACACACTATTTGTAATCCGGGGCCGGAGGGCTCAGTTCATGAAAGAAAAGGCAACAAGACAATCAGATAACACTTTTAGATTTAACTGTTGTTGCAGGGAGCTACCCTGATGTTTACTCACGATACCCAATACTGGACACAGGCAGGATGAAATTGAGACTGCAGGCTTTTGTGCTGGAATGCCCCGAGAAGCAGGGCCCACATGAACCACTGAGGCGTTATTCCTGTTGAAGGTGTTGAGCAGGTGGCTGAAACCCTGGCCGGTCTCTTGTCGATGACTTTCTCTGTGTAGTAGGTATTCTGGCTGGGACAGTGTAGCAGGGCCCAGGCAAATAGAAATGGACATGGATTCAATCCGTGGAGCTGGATACAGCCTCCAGCAAGCAAAACACAGTTCAGACACACAGTGGGGAACCAAATCATGACCCACTATAAGCACACAGCACATTCACATGTAAGGAAATTCCACTGTACCAGGCAAATGGCTCTCCAGTTGCAATTACAGAGTGCACAATCTGGGAGTTCAGAGGTAGCTGGAAGTCCTGACAGGCCGATCTCATTCAGCAAATCTTTGGTCTTCTTCAGGTTAAAGTCTGGTCACAATTCAGTGGCTTAATTCGCTCTCCAAATTCAGATTCAGTCCAAAAAAAAAAACAAGTTCTCTCTCAGGAACAGCAGGCAGGCATGCATGCCAAACTCAGGCCTTACCACAGTTCTCCCGTGTGAATCCACTATGGGTTGCTGCTTGAACTATCTTCAGCTGTTACTTCTTCACTTCCCAACTCAGATCTAACTGAAACTGCAAGCAGTGTGGGACTTTCCCCAAGATCCAAACGGTTCGGTTGGCTGTTCTGTCTGTCAGTCACAACAAGGGCTCCTCCACCAGGTTATTTTAGGCACCAAAAGCCCAAAACTACAATTCCTACAAGTTTTGGCTCCACCAAGTCCCTGTAGGCAGGCTCCATTTTAGAGTCCCAAATGTACTGATTGGCCCATTCTGCAGTCCAGGACCAAGATGAAGGAAACAAACAGAACTGTCCATGCTGCAAAGAAGGTGGGTTAGAACAAACTGCAATATTATTACTATAACAAATGATCAGCAAACAAGTACATCTTCTAACAGAGATCTCTCTCAGATTAATTATGACTGCAATCCAGGCAGCTCTTAAAGAGACAGTACACAGAGGCTATACAGGCACTCTCTGGCAATACATTTAAACTGCTAAAATGCAGAACATCAGCCTGGCAGTGAGCATTTAGGACCGCTCAAGGAAGACTTTTCAGGAACCCCCATTTGGAGGGGGTTACACACACACACACATATATGTGTATATATATATATATATATATACACACACACACACACACACACACACACACACAGCATGAGATGCTAGTAGCATGATTCACTTTATTCTTGTACTAAAAGTGCAGATTACATTGTTTGGTTGGCTTAATGCCTTTTATCAGCAACTGACAAATTGTGTCTTAAGCATATGCTAAAAAAAATTAAAGACTGTTTATCTCTTATTTTCTAGTTCTTTTAACATTTCCTCCAGATAGCCTAACTGGTCTGTTTGTCCATCTGGTCAGTTGGGAGAGACCATTCCTCCATTATTTGTCTCAGTTCCTCATTGACATTCTCATTCATTTGGGGGATTGGGTCAGGTAGTCCCATTTAGGACAATGACAAGGTGCAGGCTGCTCAGCTCCCTCTGCTTTTACAGAAATGTATTGGAGAGAGAGAGGAAGGTGTCATCAGTGGACTCATGCATGAAAATGGGATGTGTACCACATTGTGCCAGTGTCCAGTTTCTGAAAGGCAACAGAAACATGTTGACAGCAGAGGAGCACACTATCTTTATCAATTACGGAACAGTAAGACTACAATAGCGAGACCAAATACCACTTGTAATGTATTTAATAAGAATAACAAACAAGAATACAATGTTTTATCTAATTTAGTGGATTTTAACTGTAATTAGGTTAACTGAAGCTCCACTATTTGCTACTGTAAAATGTTTAGGCGTGTTAAAATAAGATTTTGTGTTTTGTTTATATATTGTATTGTGTATTGAGTGCTTGTTGAAATTGCATGTTTTTGTTTTTTAAGGTGAGCTTGAAAATCGACACAGTGTCTAATACAGTACTTAATTTGAAAATAGAGTCTTGAGTGAGGTCTTGTTGTGTGGCAGTAGATATTAGAGTCGGTCATATGAGGGAGGCTTTAAATTGTTTTGTAGTGCAATTGTAACAGATTTAGCCCCAATAAGTTATAGTGGAAAGACTCCTCAAACATTTTGCTAAAGTGATGTGTTGTGGCAGAGGATCCCAAGCCTGACTGTTGATCTCTGTGTCTTTTTACTTCACAGTTGTTTTTGTGTAGCAAAACTGGTGGCCCAAGTGATATCTACTAATATGATTCAGTGTTAGGAAGCCCAGTACAGCCTATCTGGTGATTTCTGTGCCACCAATTAAGATTAAATTGTGAAATTTGAAGCATATTGGCCCCATCAAAAAAAAAGAATATTTTTTAACTGACACATTGAAATTAACTTGATCCACAGAGACAACCATACAATTAAGACCATGTAAAAACAGTTGCTAACCACTGGTATGCAGTGAGGGTGCTATTTACTGCAGGATTATATGTGTGTGTACTGTGCATGTATGTGATATGGATGTTGTGCTAGTAGAATTATTGTATGACTTTGTTAGATTAACAATGTTAGTTTGGTAGGATTGTTGGAGTTATGAGGTAAACGTGGTAATGAAGAATACTGCAATAACTTTTTGTAACATTTTACATGTAGAACATCACGAAGGTTTGTTCTTAACCTTATGTGATGCTGCATGAGACATAGTATGTTTATCCAACATAGTATAAGCAGTATTTGTCTTCTTCAAGAAGGGTTTTGGACTCACTGTGTTGTGTCATACTGAAATAAAAACACTATATACGTTAATAAAGGTAGGAACCAGTAAGCATTTGCTGTTTGTACTTTTTAACCAAGTAGGTTAACCAGAGGAAGTACTGAGAAGATTTACAATTAAAATTAGTAGAGCAAGCATCAGTTGGTAAAAGTATAATCTTAAAAAGTTTTATTATATATATTTTTTCTACTACCCTTGGTGGTGGTTTTCACCTAGGTATTTTTCCACTCTCTAACAAACTTTAAATGTTTAAATAAACAATTTGTGTAGAGTAACACCAGACAAATGGCCAAAAAAATTAAAAGCAAAAAAAAAAAAAGCAAAACAAACAGTAGTTGGTGAGATTATGATCTCATCATTTTTTATTTTTAGAAGTATTATATTATTAGAGGTTTGTTTTATTTGCATGGGCTTGGTATATTTAAGACCCATGGGTGTTTAATATTTTTAAAGTAAACCCAGTTTCCAGTGTCATTAGGGTTTACTGGAGACTGCACTTATTTGTTTTATTTAAATGCAGTTTTGCCTGGTATTAGTATCCAGGACCGTTTGTGTTTGCATTTGAGCTCCTGTAATGAGTTGAAAAATTTATTGTACCCCATTCTCAAGGCCTGTTGTAAGTGCTTATTAACATTTTGAGCTAGACCTTGGGATTGAGGGTGGTACTGAACACCATAATGCCAATTAATACCATACTTGTCTTTCAATTCAAAAACATGAACATTTTTTTCGAATACAAACTTTTAAGTAAATGGATGTGAGTGGGGATTCCCCAATGAGGAAAAATCACTTTGGTCAAAGTGTCCACAGGAAATTTGGCTGTGCCCACCACTGTAGGGAATGCATTCACATATTATGTAAAACGATCTGTAATAACCAAACAATAGTTTTTATTTTCATTGGGGGATAAATGGTCCCACTAAATTCTCATGTATCCCCCAGGGTGCATGAAAACTTACTTGCAATTTGGGAGTGGGAACTGGTTGGGCCTGCTCGTACTATTGACGTAATTAGAAATGTCTGACGTCATGGAAGGCCAATTAAAGTTGCTTTGATACCCAGATGTACATATTGAAAGCCTGTATGTGCCAAATGGATTAATTCCTGCTGGCAGGAATAATTGTTTACCAAATAAGTATTTTTTGTTATTTTTTATATTAGGCCTTCCAACTCCCACTTTTGCAATTATTGAAAAATCTTGCTGTCCAAGGGGTGGCCAACCTCTTGCTCAGCCAAGTGGCCCTCCATCGTGGTTTGACTGGTGATGGGTTGCAGAGGTATGGTGCATGCTCGCCATGTAATCTGCCATAGAGTTGCCCAAAGAATGCTTTGAAAAATATGATGTCCATTCCATGCCCTCGGAGGTGGGACACCTCGAGCTTAGTGGGGTTGGTTTGGTCACTTGTTTGCCAAATTTTGCCCCAGTCTGAGGGAAATGCCTCTGGCTGTTGAGGGTGCAAATTGTAGGTATGTACTATGTAACTGCTGTCAGTAAAGATAAAATTTGGTTTATGCTTTAATGCTTTCTTTAAGGCCAAAACCTCAGCATGTTGAGCTGACTTTGCTCAGACTGGTATTGCTTCTTACCTAGCAATGGAGTAATCTCCCTGTTGTGTTTTGTTACCCACTATGATTCCTATTCCTGGCTTTCTTTTACCATGTATGTGTTGGACACTTTCATCTGAACATGCTATAGTGCTGTTATTTGGTATGTCGGCCCAGAAGATGTATTTTAAATTGGGGGGCTGCCTTTGTTATCAGTGTGATGCGTGTAGTGTTCTTTTTCTATGACAAGGGTTATTATTTTTTTAGTATTTAACAATGCACTAAGGTGTAAGGTGCAAGCCTTGTTTGGGGTTAATAGCAAATGTTTGACAAAGGCTAGAGTGTTTGGATGTGTAATGTTTACTGAAATGTGAAATGTTTGGTGCATGCCACAAAGGTGGAGCTTGTTGAAAAATAATATAATGACCGTAATGTGTTTCAAAACCTGTAATAATGCCTATTGGGAATGCATTTGTTATGTGTGGTTTCTGCCATGCCTGTTTGGGAGAAGATATGATAGTGTTACCATTTGGTGTAATTGCCATGGAAATATACTTGAAAGGTAACTAATTTTACTGTTAGAATGGTGAACATAGTGATGTTTACAAATGTTGGGGGCTATTAGTGCCTCTATTAAATGTGCATATCGGTGAGAATTAGTTAGTTAGGAAAATGCATTAATAAAAGGTAATATACAATTTATTAATGAACACCTATATTATATGTGTGTATGCCAAAAGAATGCTGAAGAGCCTTGCAGCTTAGGGTAAGATGTCTGTACATGCAGTTTTTTTATGTTTGTTTGCCTTAAAAACCATGGACAATGAGATATAAAAAAAAACAAACTATAAACACATCTGTGTTATATTTGGTGTTTGAGAAAGAGAAGCCTGGCAATACTCAGAACTTAAATGCACAAGGAGGTCAAGTGACTTGCTAAAGGTTACACTGGGTGAAAATGATAAATGATGGGAGATAAAGTTGGCTGTGTAGGTTTGGAAAAGCAGTAATGTTAAGGACTGAATTGCACTACTGCGTATGCCTATTTGTGTTAAAAACAGGAAACAAAAGAATAAATAGATGTGAGTAAATAGTTATATTGTAGCAAGATGAAACGTTGTTAATGAGTGGGATAGTGAAACAACTTTAAAGGAATAATGTAATATTAGTGAACTGCATTATGAAATAAGTAATTATAGAATGACAGTAAAGGGTTAAGTTTTAAAAAGGGAATGACATAAGCACAGAAAAAGAGGAAGTAGACAGTTTGTTGATGTTTGGGTAGAAGCCAACTCGTGGCTTGAATCAGCATTTAAAAAGTCAAAGTTGTATTAAGACAAGAAAGTCATGGTACAAGTTGGGATTGCTTTGTAAGTAAGATGACATTTACATACAAATATACGAACCAAATTGTGAAGAATAAGCCAACCCAATAAAAAACATTTTGTGTGTGTAGTACGTACTGTAATATGAATGTATTGCCCAGGATTACAGTGGTGCACAGACAGGAAAGAGGGAAAAAAAATGACACTTATGGCTATGAAAGTTGATACCGTTAGACTAGCCTTATGCGGAAGAGCGGTCTAAATTAGTGGATGTAGTAATTGTACTAGTTAAGATATATATTAGACAAACAACAACAGGGTGTGAATGTTGGCTTTGGAGATTTAAGATAACCAATAATGAAGCACTGCACAGTCAATGCATTGCAGAACAAATCCTTTTGGTGGAGTGTATGTGTGTGTGTGTGTGAGTGATAAGAGTTTACAACCAAGGCTATAGTACGTGGATTTTTACACAAACAAAGATACTCAGTGCATGCTATAAAGAGGGTACTTTCATAAGAGTTTGAAGAACAAGTAACAAAACTTCAAGTGATTTAGAAAAGATTACTATTGCATAATAAAAAGACCCTGTATAATAAGAGATCAAGTTGTTTTGTTGTTATACGGTAGCAGAATAACCATAATAGGGAGTTTTAATAATTAGAGATGGGGAAAAGATAGATTGATAGGTATTAACTTATGATGTTGTAGTATAACGTGGCAATTATTATAGAAATTTTAGATATTTATGTAACTGATTTTTTTGTACGTAAAATGTGTTAATGACTGATATAGGGATTTGGTTATAGTAACATAAGAAAATAAATAGTATTCATTTGCATGTAAGGGGTCACCTGACCTAACCTCTAAGGGTTGTTCCGTGTCCCGGGAATAATCACTCGGAACAGGCGGGAACAACCACCCTATTCAGAAATTTAGTTTGCCTAGGATGAAGTCTAACCGGGTATGCTTGATAGTGCACATGGCTGACTGTCCAGTTAGGTTTACCTTATAACCACCCTATTTGAATCATGGTCTAATCTGATTAAAATTACCTTACCCTAAATCTTTATAGTTATTTTTTTTTATATTTTTGTACAACTTATACCAATGGTCATAAATAAGTTTTACTCCTGCATTGTAAGTCAACAATTTTATAAGTTTAAATATTTAATTGAAAAGAAATACCAGGAAATGTCATATTGTCTTAATTTTTTACTTAAAACTTGTACACAGAATTAACATAATTTTGATCAGCAGTGCAAACAAAAATAACATGAATTATTGTAACGAAGGGGCAGCCCCTTAACTTTAGAAGCAATAAAAAATAAAAATGAATAAGCTAAGCATTAACTTTGTCCCTGCTCCAATGTGTCAGAGATAAAAGCAACCTGACCACACCACAAGTACCCAGATGTTCAAGCTGGGCTCCTAAGAGAGGTCTCTGCTCTGGCAGTCCTGCTTCTCCTACCTTGTCTGTGTTGAAGACTGACTTTTATATCTCACGAGGTGGCAGCTAAGCTTGCAGGAGTTTCAATGGTACCCCATCTATGCTTTTGATTGTAAGGGAAAAATTAACGTCATGGAGTCAGAACATGACAACTAGAAGGCTTCAATGGAGAGAGTATAATATCATCATAACACTCAGTTTAGCTGAACTGGGTTGTGGTTCGTGGCAAGGCCATAGATCTTGTTCAGCTAACAACAGAAGCACTTTAAAACATTTGCAAGAAAAATAATTAACTTAAAAAGTAGGTAATATAAAAAGTTTAAAATGCAAGTAATGTAGCCATGTACTTATTTTTAAAGAGGACTTCCTGTCAAACTTGTAAAAACTATTGTAACACTTAAGTCAGAGTCATTTGGTTTTTAGACTTTAGATATAACTACTGAAAGTAGAAGCTTATACATAAATTGGAGTTTTCAACACCTGGCTTGACAATACCAGGATGTGGTTTGTGGCTAGGCCCTAGATCTTGTTCATGAACACACAGTTTAACTAGTAAAAGACACATTTTAAAACATTTGACATCTGCAAGAATAAAGTACTGGTAATTTACTTTTATAATTTTATAATGTAAGATATATCTTAATCCAAGGATCATAATGATAGACAGCTGCTATACACACACACACACACACACATATATATATTTATGCACACACAGTATGAGATGCTAGTATCATGATCCACTTTATTCTTGTACTGAAAGTGCAGATTACATTGTTTGGTTGGCTTAATGCCTTTTATCAACAAGTGACAAGTTGTGTCTTAAGCATATGCTAAAAAAAAAAAATTAAAGACTATTTATCTCTTATTTTCTAGTTCTTTTAACATTTCCTCCAGATAGCCTAAATTGTCGTAACTGTTTGCCCATCTGGTCAGTTGGGAGAGACCATTCCTCCATTATCTGTCTCAGTTCCTCATTGACATTCTCATTCATCTGGGGGATTAGGTCAGGTAGTCCCATTTGGGATGATGACAAGGTGCAGGCCATGCAAGATAAAGGACCGGAGGTTAAAGTGACCTTGGATAAGCTTGGGACTGATGGAGGACAAATTGGCTTTGAGGTCACATTATGGTGACGATCAAAGGGCAATTTCCTGAAAAAAGATGGATTTTTAGTCAAGGGAGATTGCTGCAGCAAGGAACAGACCAGCTCAGCTCTTCTGTACGGTGAATGGGCTGCTGCATCTAGCCTCTCCATACTGGAGAAACAAGTTCAAGAATGAGGTGCAATGAGTTTGCTTTGTTCTTTGCCAACAAAGTGTCCTCTATCAGGATTGAGATCTCCTCCAGTGCTGCTCAAAGAGCTTGTTGGATTGGACTGATGACATGCTGGGGCACCCTTCTTGTGTGGGGTGAGTTTGATCCAGTTGATGGGATAAGGCAGTTGAGATAGTCTTGAGGCTGCGACCAACCTAATATGACCTAGACTCAGATCCAACTTGACTTTTGGTTAGTTATGTTAGCCTGATTGGATCTGTGATTGCTGAGATTGTCCCCCAGGATTGTCCGGTGTTTCTTGAGGAGTGGGGTCTTTCCTATGGCCTTGAAAGAGGCCTTAGTGAGATCCTTTCTGAAGAAACCCTAGTTGGACCCAGAGTGTCTCACCAACTACAGACCAGTCTCAAACCTCCCATTCTTAGGGAAGATTTTAGAAAAATTGGTGGCTTTCCAGCTTGAGACCCATCTCACCTCCTCTGCCACTTTTGAGTATTTCCAGTCTGGATTTAGACTCAGGCACAGCACAGAGATTGTCCTGGTGAAGGTGCTGAACAATCTCCTTATAGTGAGAGATAAGGGAGAGCATACCATCCTTGTTCTTCTGGATCTCTCTGCGGCATTCAACACCATGGACCATGAGGTGTTACTGGACCAACTGTGGAACTGGTGTGGACTAACTGGCAATGTCATCAGCTGGTTTAGGTTCTACCTCACAGGTAGGGTGCAGAGGGTGACAATTGGGTTATCCTTGTCTAGTCCGATGCCCCTATGCTGTGGAGTTCTGCAAGGATCAGTTGTGTCATCTCTGTTGTTCCCGGTGTGCATGCTGCTGTTAGGAGATGTTATCAGGCAGTATGGGCTGGGTTTTCATTGTTATGCCCATGAAACCCAGCTATACTTGTCCTGTGCACCTGGAAACCAGATGGCGGCCTCCGTGTTTCACACCTGCCTGGACAAGATCCAGAACTGGATGGCTCAAAACTGGCTATGACTCAACCTGGACAACATGGAAGTACTGGTAATGAATCCTGGTCATTAGCGAGATGGGGGAGGGTTGTGGAATTATCCTGTTTTGATATTGGGAGGTGTCCCCTTGACCCTCTCTACTTGGGTTAGGCATCTGGGCGTGGTTTTTGA
This sequence comes from Neoceratodus forsteri, assembly GCA_016271365.2. Taxonomy (NCBI): domain Eukaryota; kingdom Metazoa; phylum Chordata; order Ceratodontiformes; family Ceratodontidae; genus Neoceratodus; species Neoceratodus forsteri. The sequence goes on along the minus strand of CM057456.1, from coordinate 1,348,505,209 downwards.
CAACGGTCTGACACTTGATACTCAGGTGTCAGCCATCATCCAAAATGGCTTTTACCATCTCAGGAACATTGCCCAGATCTGAGCCAAGATACCAGCTGATAGCCTTGCCACTCTAGTACATACCTTCATCACATCTAGGTTGGATTACTGCAATGATCTGTACCTTGGGCTATCTGGAGGCAATTGCCACTGTCTGCAGCTGGTGCAGAATTTGGCAGCCAGGTTATTGACTGGGGCTTCGACGAGATTTGATCATGTCATGCCTGTCCTCCATGGACTGCACTGGCTGCCGATAAGGTGGAGGATTGCTTTCAGGGTCGGATTTCTGACCTATAAAGCCCTGCACAGCTGGGGACCTGACTATCTGCAAGACCTCCTGGTTCCTCACCACCCGGCTCGTGCTTTCCATTCCTCTGTGGATTGCCTCCTGTTGGTTCCCAGGGCTAGGATGTGGCAATCTGGAGATCGTGCTTTCTCTGCTGCCACACCAGCCCTGTGGAATTCACTTCCAATCCATCTGAAGGAGGCACCCCCATTGGAAACATTTAAAAAAGGGCTAAAAAACATTCTTAATTAACCAAGCTTATGACTTAGATAATATATTATTGCTGAAGGTCTTGTACTATACTGACTGTCATGTTTTGTGTGACAGATTTTAAATATTGTTTAATATTCTGCAATGTGTTGTTGTAAATCTTGGTTTTAATTTGTTGATGATGTTTAAGAACTTGTACAGTGCTCTGAGCCTCCGGGAAGGGGAGCTCTATAAATAAAGTTTCTGCTTTTATCTGCTGATATCATCATTTTTTCTTTATTCTGAAAGTAATCACTTTTTAAAAGTGATTTTCGGTGGTGTGTATGTCATCTACAGAGCTATCACTGTCCAAACTCTTCGGATATTGTGAGTGCTGTGAGAAAATGTATTCAAAAGACTCACATGACGTCTGTGTGCATTGTGTTTTCCTGGACCACGATGTCAAGGCGTGCTCAATTTGTAAGGGCTTTAACACAGCCACCCGTTGATGCAGAAAGGGTGCTTTAGAAAAGCATCTGTTAAAACAGTGCTCAGCCTGAATGGCAAACAAGCTGCACCAGGAAACGCCCACTGCATCACCAGCCCACTCTTCGGGATCCAAGTCCTGGGAAAAAACGTCTGGGTCTCACCACCACAAGCACAGGGATAGACCAAAAGAAAAGACAAGGACCTCCCCTGTGCATTCTAAGTTGCCCATTTGCTCAGGTATGACCTCCTCTGGATCATTGACTGCTCCAGTGATGATGCAATCTGTTGCTCAGACCATCAACACAGCTGGGCGACCTCTAGCGCCTCAAGATCTATCATGGCTGGTGTGTCGCAGTTGATATCAGGGCCCCATTGACATTTGCCAGCATTACCATCAACCAGAACACAGGTGCCAATGTTCAAGTGGTTCTTGCATCCTTTACAGACATTCTTAAATGCCTGTTACCTCCTCCTCCTCCATTGACAAGCTTTCTTTCAACGGGGTCTACACAACAACCCCCCGTGGCGTCACCTGCCAAGTCGATGCACCAGATACCTTCCAGGCCATCGATGGCTTCTTCAGCTCCACCACTGTGTCCTCCAGACTATGTCAATGAGGACCAGGAATGTAATACAGAGTTTATTCTGGATGAGGAGGAGGAGGAAGAAGGAGAGGAATATGTGGATGACTATGATAGAACCAGTCCCACTGTCTCTACTGGGAGTTAAGACTCGGTGGTTTACATCCCCAGATCTCCCCCTGAAGACTCCTCCTTTATAACAGTGATGCAGGAACTCCAATCTACAATGAAGTTTGATGCACAGAAGCAGGATATTACTAAGAAGAACTTAGTAGACTTCTCAGAACTGCCTGATACTCATCTGTAGTTATTCCTCCCTTTATGGCAGCCCTAGTGGATACCACCTTAGCCGCCTGGCACAGATGATACCTGCCATACAAAGGAAGGCAGATAAGCTGTACCAAGCCCCCTCAGGCAAGCCCTTTACTGCAGGCAAACCTGAGGCAGATTCTGTGGTCATCAATTCAGCCCATGACAGATCTAAGGTTCTAAAGCACCTTAGTTCCCTTCCTCCTGACAAGGAGTCCAGGAGACTTGATGTCCTGGACAAAAAACCTTTTGATTTAGCTTCTCTAAGGCTATGGATTTCTAATTATCAAGCACAAATGGTAGAATACCAGAATACTCCTTGGAGGAAGGCCAAGGCAGCTGTCCAGGCCCTCCCAGAGAGTACTACTAAACAGGAGATACTGAATGTCCTGTCTGCAGGTGCCAACATGGGTAAACATCTCCTATGATCCATTTTAGATATTTCTGATGCCTCTGCCACCAGGGAAGCTGCCTCTGCTATTTGTCTCAGAAGGCACTCCTGGCTCAGAGTGGCTGGCTATGCTAATGATGTCCAGCAATCTATCCTCAATGCACCTTTCAGGTGATATAAGCTGTTTGGAGCAAATGTGCAAGGCATTCTCTCCAATTTACAGGCTTCAGGTAGAACCCTGAAGTCAGTAAATTCCATGTATTGTATCCAGCCTAGAACTAGGCGGAGGGTACTCTTTCATCCAGCCACTACCAGACATAGATCTGCAAGCAGAAAGCAGGCCAAGGGTAGAGCAGAAGCACCCTAATGCCCACCAGGCCTCACCACAGGTGCCCACCCAAAAGTCCCTAGAAGTGGCACTACTGCAGCAGCCACAGCAACTGGCTCTGCCAACACCCACCACCACCTATGCCTCCAGGGGTGGTGGTCAGGGGTCACCTTTCTCTCCACCTGGACCAGTGGAGGAAGGTAACTTCAGATGCTTTGGTCCGGCAGATAATAGCACAAGACCATGCTCTGGAGCTTCTGGAACTACCTCCAGATGATCCACTAGTGCCTTCCCATTACCCTCCAGAAAACATTCAATTAATCCTGGCAGAAAGTCACACCCTGCTTCAAAAAAGGGCAATAGAACCTGTCCCCTTGGAACAAAGGAACACAGGGTTCCATTCTCAGTACCTCTTTGTTCCAAAATGGACAGGAGACCTGAGACCCATTCTAGACCTCAGGGATCTGAACTTTTTTTTTATAGAATACAAGAAGTTCAGAATGATCACACTGCAATGTCTTCTTCCACTGTTGCAAGCAGGGGACTGGATTTTCTCCCTAAATGTGCAGGATATTTACTTGCACATCAAGATCTGCAACTCACACAGGAAATATCTAAGATTCCTGTCTCAGGGAGAACACTACTGGTTCAGAGTATTGCCTTTTGACTTATCATCTGTGCCATGGGTATATACCAAAAGTGGTGGCAGCAGCCTTCGGCAGGGACGGCCAATATGTCTTCCCATACCTGGACGACTAGCTTCACAAGGTTCACTCCAAGGAGCAGCTTTCCCACACCCTAGACTGCACCAGATACCTGTTCAATGCTCTAGGGATTACTATCAATGTACCAAAATCAGTCCTGACCCGTTACCAACATCTGCAGTACATAGGGGCAGTCTTGGACTTTTTTGTTTCCTTCGCTCCTGGGAAAGAGGGTGTTCCTGTTTCTAAACAGTACTTGTCCAAATGGTTGTCCACAGTATTACATATAGAATAATATATGGGGTGGTGTGTGTAATGAGAATTCTGCACACACCTGAGGTGTTGGATGCCACATAAACCCCGAGAGTGAAACTCTAGGAATCCAACACAGAGAGTGTGTGTAAAATTTGAGTTTCTGCATCACCCCATATTTTATTTTATATGATTGCTGGGTCACATTTTTTGCCACAGCAATTACATAAAATATGTGTCACTATGTGAGGGTCACTTATCAACAATCGCACAAGCCCCTGAATTAGCCTTATTTTTGTAGTTTTTTGTATCTTTCAAAACACACTCCACACACAATTGCTTGGAATTTGGGGATGAAGGGTCAGAGCATACACATAGCCATGAACAGCAAAAGTGCTATTTAGCTCAGTCCCACTCGCTAGGGGCCGAGCTTAAATATTGTAGAACCTGGAAGTTACCAGGTCTAGGTGTGCTGTGCGCAATGAGTGAAACCCAGGTTGGAGTAATTAAAAATCAGCTCAGCAGCACAGGTAATGCTTCTGAATCACTAGTGACTGCTAAAAGTTTTAAAATCTCTAACTAAAACAGTTTTCCTTCAGTAGTAGTCTTCCCTGAGCTTGGAGAGGCACTACAATGTCCACAATCCTCTTATACTGTCACTTAGCAACAACCACTCAAACCCCTGGACCCCTGGAGTAGCCTTTTTTTTTATATTTTTCAAAATGCTGGAGCCGCCAAGTATACTGATGATTTTCAGTGGAATGTGGTTCTCCATGAGGTGGTTTCTTATGTGAGAAGGTATGTGGTTTCATTACAGTCGAGGTCTTATGAAACACTGTAGATCGTGACACGCTCTGTGGCTCGTGCTTTTTCCCATAATGAAAGTGGCACGTGTTTGCCGATATAAACACTCCATTATAATGGCAAATTACAAACGCCTTTTCCTACAGGAAAAAACGCAACCCAGTTATTATTTTCTGTTAAAGGAATTATTGTAAGGAACTTCCTGGGGTTGTACGTGGCCACTCAGCTAGAGGAATGGCAACTTCTGTTGCTTGTTTCAGGAACATGCCTGCTGCTGAGATTTATGCAGCTGCCACCTGGAGTACTGTTCACACTTTCACTAAACATTACAGTCTGGACATGGCCTCAAGAAAAAGGGCAGGCTTTGGCCTAGCTGTACTTCAAGGCCTACTTTCTTAGGCCTGTGGGCTGCAGCCAGCCAGACTGTTTCTCTGTCAGTACTGCTTGGTACTCATTCCATACAATGCTGTACATACTGTGGTCCTAATTGCAAGAAACTGCTTTGTATTTTATCATCTAGTACCCCTTCTTATGAAATCACCATTTTATTTTGTGTGTATTGTGTAGCGCTGATTACCATTGTACATGGTGTGGTATTATATATTTTGTATTCCTTTATCCTCTGTACCTTCTCCTGGGTCACCCCTGAAAAAGGGATTGCAAGGTCTCAGTGGGCTTACCCGGTTACCAAAATTCAAATAAAATAAATAAATAAATAGGTGTGGCCAGATGAAAGAGATATCCTTGAAGAAGATAGAACAGTTACTTATCATAGCAGTAGCTCTTCGAGAGAATCTCTTTCATCAGGCCATGCCTTCCCACCCTCCATCCCCCTACATCCTGAGGGGCTCCTTCTCAATAGGGCTTTGCCAGTGGTTTTCTGCCTCACCTGGTTTGCAGAGCCATAGCTCCCCTCCTGGTTCCCTATAGGGAGGTACTCCGAGCATGATCTCTGTTGGGGAACTGTGGAAGGAAGGGGCTGCCTACACTTATATAGGAAGAGCTAACGTAAGATGTCATTGTGGGTGGCCCCTAGTGGGCTGCTTGCAATACATTTCTGTGTGGTTCTAGTGCCTGATGGCTATAGTTCCATAGGTGTGGCCTGATGAAAGAGATTCTCTTGAAGATCTACTTTTATGGTAAGTACATAACTGTTTTTTATTTTAAATCAACAATTGCGTTATCATACTAATCAGATGGTTTTCACAGCATTTATTTATTTTTTTGTTACAGAAAAAAATATTTCAGGGATATACTAAGCCTGACTCAGAATATGTTGAGAAAACAGTCCCCTCTCGATCACACGCTAAGTATAAATGTTAATGTCCACCATAGGTGCCGGAACGGGGGGGCCACTAGGGCCATGGCCCTACCACTTTCATAAGTGGCCCTATCACTTTTTGCTATCATGGTAATATATTTAATAGGGGAAAATTGACCCCTTACATCCTTGGCCCTACCACTTTTCAAACCATTCCAGCTCCACTGATGTCCACCAAGATTTGTCCACAATGGAACTAAAGTCAGTTGCAACAGGAGATTGACAAAATTCACCTAGTGAACAAGGTTTCTTCCAAAGCATAAATCTCTTTTATTTCATTTAATTCATGCTTTTAAAGCTGTGGCCACTGTAACAATTCCCAATGGAAGACTAGGTTTGCTGGCAAAGGCACCTAGCTTCACCTGAGCTCCTTTCTTCTAGGTTGCTTGTAAGGACAGAGCAAGGAACCTTATCAGAGCAAGAAAAAGATTAAGGCTTCTTTTGTCTAGGCAGATTTACTGTGTATTATTATTTTCTTTTGTATTCACAGGGGTTGTTACTGTTTGTTGCTAACATTTTACTGCTTTATTTTTCTCTGATTCAAATTGTTGTTGCAGGGTATACTTTCTGCTGCATTATTACAGGGTGTGCCTACAGGTTTGTGCTTACAGATTACTGCTGTTATCTTCTCTGATTCAAATTGTTTTTTGCAAGGTATATCTTCTGTTACTGCTTTATTTTTCTCTGTAGCAAAGGGTTTTTCACAGGGTATATCTTCTGTGAAATTATTACAGGTTTTACAGTTTTATCTATCATTAGGCTAAGCTTTCAGGGCTACTGCTTTTGTTGTTGGTTGATTGTTTCTGCTCTTACCTCCTTGTTTCTTTCATCCATGGTTCTTTTTCAGCAGGGGGAGAGCCCAACCTCCCAACCCCCATCCCCTACCACCCCACGGTACACTCCTTTTATAGGGTAGCACAGTCATTACATTTCCTGTTGCAAAGCAGGAAGGGGAGGATCAGAGAGGTATCCACACAGTGACCTCATTTACAGGGGCACAAGTAATTTAACCTGATATAACAAGTTATACAAAAACAAACAATCAAAACACAAAATCAAACTTTTTCTTTCATTTTCCTCCTTCTAATTACTCTGACCAGGTTATAAAGCCAGCAACTCATCTGGAATGGATATTATTAACCACAGGTACTGTGAGACACTTTTCAAAAGGGCAGTTATACAGAATTTTGAACACTGTCCTACATGCTGGACCACTGGAGATCTAAGGGCTCAGCTCCAGGCAGCATGGGCAGAGATTGAATGCCTCAAATTGCATATTCAGGAGATAATATATTATAAGAACCACTTGCCATTTCCCCAACATTCAACAGAAGCACCTTGACTGCAGAGGGTAGTTGGTCTGGGAGGTTGGCAGGTGGTTAGAAGGGGAAAATTGGATGCCCCATCACTCAGTGCTCTCCAACATATCACCTCCACAAACCATATAAAAACTACAAACAGGTATCTGCCTCTATCTCCAAAATCAAACAAAGGGGCAGAGGACACTGCAGAGCAGGACACTGCAGCACAGGAGCTAGCACAACAAAACTCACCCAAAACAGGAACCAAAACAAAAAAAGCAGAAAGGAACTCCAAAACACTTCTGATCATAGGAGACTCCATGATTTGGGGAGTTGGTACTGACCTCCAGCCAAGGGTTATAGTCAGATGTCTCCCAGGTACATCAATGTGGAGAGACACTGACCACATTGCTAAAATCATGCAGGAAGCAGGAGAAAACATAGATGTCCTGGTACACATAGGAGCTAATGATCTTGTCAGCCGGTCAGTTGTGGAGACCAAGGAACACCTGACCAGGCTGGGTAACAAACTGTCATTCACTTCATCTGGCATCTCCTTCTTTGAGATTCTGCCAGTCTGGGAGAGGGGGGCAGATGGACGGAAGGTCAGAGAAGGGGAGATGGGGAGCTAAACATGTGGCTCAAGGACTGGTGCCAGGAGAAAGGACACACATTTGTAGGTAACTGGCAACAGTTTTGGGAGTGAAAGTGCTTTTAATTCGATGGACTGCATCTAACTAAGGAGGGAGTCAGTGCACTGGGGCAGATGTTTGATGTCTTTGCAGAATATTTAAACTAGCAAATGGGGAGAGGGCTGTAGAACCTGACATGTTGAATGAGAAGAACACCCTTCCCCCCTCAGCTAGTGAGCAAAGAGGAGTTCAGCATGTTTGTAGTTCATTTGCATCACCAGGTAAGGAAAAAGGTCCGACTTCTCATCCAATGCACAGGGGAAACGCTGGACCTCGCCCAACAACTAACACACTGAAATCTGGCCAATGGAAAATCATGTACACAAATGCTCGCAGTCTGGGAAAAAAGATCCCATACCTGCAGGCAACAATGACAGAGGCTAAACTGGACATAGTAACCATTAGCGAGACATGGTTGACCAGTAACCACACTTGGGAGACTTCAGTACCTGGCTATGTGCTGTTCAGAAGAGACTGAGGTGCAAAAAAGGAGGGGGGTGGAGTGGCCCTTTATGTCAATGAAAATATCAAGCTACAGAAATTCAGAATACACATAAGGAGCCAGAAGAACTGTGGGTCATCCTGGAAATAGGAAATAGGACAGCCATACGAACTGGGATTGTCTACTGGCCTTCAGACCAGGGGGAGGACATAGACACATTACTGTTAGAAGATATACAAAACATGACAGCTAAAGGGGACGTTCTGATAATGGGAGACTTCAACATGCCAGATACAGATTGATCAATACCAACAGGAACATCTGCCAGAACTAGACATATAGTGGATTCTCTGTGGGGGGGGGCTCAAAGAAATGGTACAACAACCCACAAGAGACAGGGCTATCCTAGATCTAGTACTGACTAATGGGGAAAGGATCACAGATCTCCAGGTAGAAAGTCACCTGGGGGCCAGTGACCATCACATGGTATAGTTCAATTTTGCCACTAGAACTAAATCATCCCATTCCAAGGCAAAAATATGGGACTTCAGAACAGCTGACTTTGGTAAGATGGCTAACAGAGTTAAGCTAGCCTGGCAAGAAGAAATACATGTGTGGGGGTACAGGCAAAGTAGGCAAGCATTAAGGATGCAATACTTGAAGCAACATCCCACTGTGTTAGAGAGAAAAGCAAGAGCAAAAGAAGGAAACCACTTTGGTTCTCAAAAAGAGTAGCAGAAAAGGTCAGAGCCAAAAGGCTGGCCTTCAGGAAATATAAGGGAACACAGCAGGACAAAGATAGGGAGGCATACCAAACTTCCCTGAGGAAAGCAGGGAAGGCAGTAAGGCAGACAAAGGCGCAAATCAAGAAAACACTAGCACGAACAGTAAAAGAAGGTGGCAATACTTTCTATAGGTACATTAGTGAAAGGAGAAAGTCCAGAGGGGGTATTGTTAAGATCAAAGGGGATAAGGGGGAGTGTGAGGAAGACCAAGGAAAAGCATCTATCCTAAATAGACACTTCTGCTCAGTATTTACTGAGGAGAAGGTAGGGCAGGACCCACAGCTCAGCACCATGGACATAGGGGAAGGGAGGTGTGTGTCACAACTCCACTCAGCAGGTCAGGCCCTCTGCTCCCACAGTGCCAACCGCTGAGTGCAGTATTGTGAACAGGAACAGAAACAGGGTAACCCTCCTGTCTGTTTTGTGGATTCAAATCAACCTTTGATCTCAAGTTCTAGGGGGATTCAAACTGTAAACCTCTTGCTAGCGTACCCAAATGTACAGGCTCAGATAATTCTGCTCTTCAGGGAAATGCCAGATATCTTTCTCCTATGGGCACCTAACCAGGTGTACAAAATGAACCCTCAAAACTCTATTTAAAGACCTCAGATAAACTCTTACCTTTACCCAGTTTGGTAAACCAGTAAGCTTTTGCACAGTGTCAACTTTAACCATATATGCTTCACTTGTCAAATAAAGAATTTCAAAGGCACATCAAGCAGTTTCTTAAAATAGAGGCTTACTTTAAAACAGAAAAATATGTAAACTGTAAATACAGAACAATATACCACAAAACCATACAAGCACTTAAAAGAACAAGGTTTAAAAGGGCAAATTCCTGCCAACCATACACTTAGACTGGTCTATCTAATGTATATCTTCTAATAGTGCTGATAGATGTTTCTTCTTCAGATTCCAAACATGTATATCTCCAAAGGTCAGTCACAGCATAATTACAACACTGTCTTGAACCTGCCTTCTCCATGATGTCACTCAGCTCCTCCTCTGTTTATTAAAAACCATACAACTAGGATGTCTTATCATTTAGAAGGTAAACTAAATAGGTGACCTCAGCAAAAACCCACTTCCCCATAACCCTTTGATCTAGTGTGTCTTTTTGCCCTTCACAGATATCAAATGACCATTTATGACTTAACACCAAAGTGACATAACCTGGTTTCTTCCTCTAAACGTCATAAAAGTTTATGATTTCCATCCTAGCAGCTGGCAGCTACAATTAAGCCAGATAAACAGGAGATCCTTAATTTGTGTCTCTTCTAGCCTGTAATTATCTCCTGGCTTTTAGGTTAACAGCTTGTAGTTGAAACCCCGGGGGGGGGAGGGGTGTCATCCCAGGAACACAGCATGTCTCAAGAGAGACATTCAATGACACATTTTTATATTACAAAAAGCATAGATTAATTAGAATCAGCTGTCCAAGTGTCACAATCCTCCCCACCCAGACTGAATTTGGGGGCTCTATCACCTACATGGGATGAGCATCCCAAATCAGTTCACTCCTCATAGACATGAGACAACTCATCTGAGTTCTGATTGGTCACTCCAGCCCAGTGTAGGATTGTCATATCATACCCTTGCAAAGAAAGACTCCATCTTAGCAATTTACCATTGTGTTTTCCCATCTGCATCAGGCAAACCAGGGGGTTGTTCTCAGTCTGTACCACAAAATGCTGCCCATATAAGTATGACTCTAACTTCTTTATGGCAAGACACTCCTTTTCCACAGTGGAGTATGCCTGCTCCCCAGGAAGTAACCTTTTACTCAGATACACTACTGGGTGATCTTTACCTTGGCTGGATGTCTGACTCAGTACTGCCCCAATACCCACATCTGAGGCGACAGTCTGAACTATAAAGGGTTTACTATAGTCAGGACTTGTCAATACAGGAGCACTGCACAGTGCCTCCTTCAGTCTGGTAAAGGCTTTTTCACAGGCTGGGTCCCAGGTAATTTTCTTTGGCATCCTTTTCTTTACTAGGTCAAATAGGGGAGCAGCCAGGGCACTGTAATTGAGTAAAAATTTCCTATAGTACCCTGATGTCCCTTGAAAACTCCTGACCTGCTTCTGCATTTCTGGTCTGGGCCATGCCTGGATTACCTCTATTTTTATTTTGTTAGGACAGAGCTGTCCTCGGCCTACCACATGCCCGAGGTATGCCACTTCTCCCATGGCCACCTGGCACTTCCAGGCTTTGACAGTGAGCCTGGCCCTCTGTATCCTGCCAGCACTTCCCTAAGGTGGGACAGGTGTTCCTCCCAGCTGGCACTAAAGATGGCAATGTCATCCAGGTATGCCATGGCGTACTCCTCAGCACCATTTAACACCTGGTTCACAAACCTTTGGAAAGTGGCCGGGGTGTTCTTCATTCTGAAAGGCATTACTTTAAATTCAAATAAGTCTATCAGAGTGATGAAGGCCGACTCTCTCTAGCTCTGTCCATTAACTCTACCTGCCAATACCCCTGGTCAGGTCAATGGTCAGAGGTAGGTTGCCCTCCCAACTTGTCCAGGAGTTTGTCCGTCTGGGCATTGGGCGGTGTCTGACTTTGTGACTGCATTCAGTCCACGATAGTCACACAGAAATGAGTAGAGTCATCTGGCTTGGGCACAAGGACTATAGGTGAGGCCCAGGGGCTGTGGGATCTCTGGATTACCCCTAAATCCAGCATCTCCTCCACTTCCCTCCTAATGTCTTTTTTGACAGCCTCTGACACCTGATATGCTGTCCACCGTATGGGCGTCTGTGTCTCTGTCTCCACATCATGCTTCGCTAAGGGGGTTAGTCCAGCCTTGGTGCTAAACAATGGGGCAAAGTCTGCTAAAACCTCCCTTACTTCCTGGATCTGGTCTGGGGCCAGCTGGGGAGACAATTTTACTGCATCCACAGAGGACTCCTGCTTGCTTTCTTCCAGCAAGTCCAGAAGGGGGTCTCCTTCATTCGTCCCCTCCCCAGGACTACACACTGCAAACACCATGTCAGCCCTATTAGCATATGGCTTCATCATGTTGACATGGTACATCCTTTCTGTCTGTCTTCTGTCAGGTAACTCTATAATATAGTTCACGTCATTTACCTTCCTAACCACTTTGTACAGTTCTGCCCACTCAGCCTGCAGCTTGTCTTTCCAGACCAGAATAAGGACCATGACCTCCTGACCCACCATGTGTGAGTGAGCTCTAGCTCTGCAGTTGAACCACACTTTTTGTTTCTGTTGGCAGCTGCCAGGTTACTCTGGGCTATCCCCATAAGCTCCTTCAGCCTTTCCCTAAACCTAAGGACATAATCCAGTATGGGAGTTCCCTGGGTGGCATGCTTGCCTTCCCAGTCCTCCTGGATCAAGTCTAGGGGCCCACATACCTGGCATCCATATAAGAGTTCAAAGGGAGAAATTACTGTCAACTCTTGGGGCACCTCCCTGTATGCAAACAACAGGTGGGGAAGGTATTTCTCCCAGTCCCTCCCATGCTGTTCAGCAAATGCCTGGAGCATTGACTTCAGGGTACCATTAAATATTTCCACAAGCCCATTGGCTTGTGGGTAATATGGTGTCATGTATCTCTGTACCAACCCACACTTCTCCCACAAACATTTCATCAGGTCCAACATGAAGGAACCCCCTCAATCGATGATTACCTCCTGCAGAAACCCAGCATGGGAGAAAATCCCAAGTTAAGCATCTACCAATTTGTCTGTTCTCAGTGAGGATAGGGTGACTGCCTCTGGGTACCGGGTGGCATAATCCACCACAGTCAGGATGAATCTCTTCCCTGAGGAGCTGGGGGTATTTAAAGGCCCCACAATATCCATTCCCACCCTCTGGAATGGCACCTCCACAATGAGCAATGGAATCAGGGCAGCTTGGGTTTTCTTGCCCGCCTTCCCTATTTCTTGGCACCGGTGAAAAGACCTGCAATACTCCTTCACCTGCTGGGTGAAGTTAGGCCAATAGAAATTCTGGGCCAACCACTGCATAGTGCACGTGATTCCCAGATGACCAGACAAGGGACTATCATGTGCAATCTTGAGCAACTGCTTATCATATCCCTGGGGAATGACAAGCTATCTGCCTAGCACCCTTCCCTCTGTCTGCACAGCCTGAGTATACATCAGTCCATTATCCCAATAAACCTTATGTCTGCCATCACCTCTCTGTGCCCCGTTAGAGTCTGCCCAAGCCCTAAGCTTCTCTAGACAAGGGGCACTTCTCTGAGCAGCTGCAAACTCCTCACACATTCCTAAGGCATGGGACAGGTCCCCTTCAGTTGCTAAACTAGGATCCCTAGCACTAGCACCAGGGCACTCAGGATCACTGTCAATCCCAACCTTCTGACAATGGGTCACCCCTCCCTCTTTGGAGTAACTGTCTGTAGCTGTGTGATTAACTGCTACTGGGGAAATTTCTACCCCCTTTTCATTAGTCTCCCCATCTGGAGACACAGGCTGGGGAACCAGGCTCCTAGTGGTTTCCACAATGGCTTCTGTAGGGTTCAGGGAACTACAATGTTCCTTTGACGCTTGGCTATCGGTAATTGCACACACCATCCCATTTGAGATTGTTGCCCAGGATCACATCCACTGCTAAGGTTTTGGCTGCAGTCACCTGTTGCACAGTTCCCCCTGTTTCACCCCAGTCTAGGAGAACACTAGTGAGGGGTAATGTTTTCTCTCCTCCAGTAAAGTCTTGTACAGTGACATAGTTATTGGGTATAAGCTGACCAGGCTGTATCAGAACCCCTTTTACTAATGTCAAGGATGCCCCTGTGTCCCTTAACCCTTGCGTCTGTACACCATTCACCATGACTGGGTTCATATGTTCCCTCATGTTCACAGGCATGCTTTCAGGGACACACAAACAACCCACTTCCTTTCTAGCTCCACCTTGCATATTGCTCATCCATTTGGGACACTGTCTGGCAATATGCCCCGTTTCTTTACACAAACAACATTCATTTCTTTTCTCAGAGAAATCTTTTCTTTGAAACCTGGGGCTAACTGGTTTTGGTGGAGGCAGTGAGGGTTTTAGCTGCCCTGAAGGTGCGCTTTTCCCTTTCTGCACTGCCACGCCTGCCCCATTTGCTCTCAGAGCAGGTCTGCTCTTGGCATAGTGGTCTGGGAGTTCAGCAGCCTCTTGCACTGTTTTGGGATCTCATTCCTCCAGCCAGGTTTTCAGCTCTGATGGGCATGCCCAGAAAAACTGTTCTAACAGAATCACATTTTCAATTTTATCTACAGAGTTTGCTTCAATTCCTTCCCACCAACATTTTAAAAACTGACATTGTTTTGAGGCTAGCTCCTCATAGCTCATGTCATTGCTTCTCCTGAGCTTACGGAATTTAGCTCTGCATGATTCAGCAGTTAATTCAAATTTTTTTAACAGTGCAGCTTTAAGTTTGCTGTAATCATTACTGTCCTCATTGTCCATTTGACCCAATGCATCCCGAGCTTTCCCGGTAAGTAGCAGGGATAGCTGGAAGCTCCAGTACTCCCTAGCAATTTTAGCCTGAATACAAACTTTTTCAAAATAATTTAAAAATGCATCCATATCCTCCCCCTCTTTAAATTTGGCTATCAATTTGGAATTCAATTTGTATTCCAGTCCTGTAGTCCCAGTTAAACCCAAGCCACTTACCTGCTCTGGTGCTGGTGGTTGGAGTCGTAGCATCTCCAGTTCACGTCGCCTCTGGCGCTCACACTCTTCACAGTCTGCCTCTCACTGTTCATGGTCTGCCTTGTGCTTCTCTTGCTCCCTCTTCTCCTCTGAAGCTCGCTGTTCTCACTCCCTCTTCTCCTCTGCAGTTTGCTGTTCTTGCTCCCTCTTTTCCTGGAACTCCATCTCCATTCTGCGCAACTCAATCTGCAGCCTGAGTACTTCTGGATCCAGAATGCTGGTGACCTTCCCCTGCTGCTGTGGCCCTTCACTGGCACTGGCCCTGCTGCCCTCCTCATCAGATCTGGACACTGCACTGGCCACTAGCCCTTCCACACTCAAGGTTCGATCCCTTACAGTCACTGTCTGTGACTCGATGCTCTGGGTATCCGCTACCATCAGGGCATCCACGAGGTTCTGTTTGGTGCCTTTCACCTCGTACAGGACTCGTCTGTCCCTCCACAACTGATTTAAGTAGTCTACAGTGTGCCCGCTGTAGTTGGAAGCCATCTTCTTCCCTAACTACGGCTATTCTGACTTGCACTTTAGAAAAAAAAAATTAGGTAGGAACTTGACTGTAAGCCAAAGTGATATAGTTCTGCTTCCTTTTAACAATAAATCACTGCATTTTTCTTTTTTTTTTTTGCAAGTGAGCTAACAGTATTAAACTGACACACTGAACAATGAAAGCTTGTAATACCAAAATGATCCGCACTGCGGTCAACCAATCTGTCACAACCCCACTCAGCAGGTCAGGCCCTCTGCTCCCACAGTGCCAACCTCTGAGTGCAGTATTGTGAATAGGAATAGAAACAGGGTAACCCTCCTGTCTGTTTTGTGGGTTCGAATCAACCTTTGGTCTCAAGTTCTGGAGGGATTCAAACTGTGAACCTCTTGCTAGCGTACCCAAATGTACAGGCTCAGATAATTCTGCTCTTCAGGGAAATGCCAGATATCTTTCGCCTATGGGCTTCTAACCAGGTGTACAAATTAACCCTCAAAACTCTATTTAAAGACCTCAGATAAACTCTTAACTTTCCCCAGTTTGGTAAACCAGTAAGCTTTTGCACAGTGTCAACTTCAACCATATATGCTTCACTTGTCAAATAAAGAATTTCGAAGGCACATCAAGTAGTCTCTTAAAGTAGAGGTTTACTTTAAAAAAATGTAAACTGTAAATACAGAACAATATATCAGAAAACCATATAATCACTTGAAAGAACAAGGTTTAAAAGTGCAAATTCCTACCAACCATACACTTAGACCGGTCTATCTAATGTATATCTTCTAATAGTGCTGATAGATGTTTCTTCTTCAGAGTCCAAACATGTATATATCTAAAGGTCAGTCACAGCATATTTACAACACTGTCTTGAACCTGTCTTCTCCATGATGTCGCCCAGCTCCTCCTCTGTTTATTAAAAACCATACAACTAGGATGTCTTATCATTCAGAAGGTAAATTAAATAGGTGACATCAGCAAAAACTCACTTCCCCATAGCCCTTTGATCTAGTGTGTCTTTTTGCCTTTCACAGACATCAAGAACCATTTATGACTTAGCACCCAAGTGACATAATCTGGTTTCTTCCTCTAGACATCATAATAGTTTATGATTTCCATCCTAGCAGCTGGCAGCTACAATTAAGCCAGATAAACAGGAGATCCTTAATTTGTGTCTCTTCTAGCCTGTAATTATCTCCCGGTTTTTAGGTTAACAGCTTGTAGTTGAAACCTGGGTGGGGGGGTGTCATCCCAGGAACACAGCATGTCTCAAGAGAGACATTCAATAACACATATTTATATTACAAAAAGCATAGATTAATCAGAACTGGCTGTCCAAGTGTCACAGTGTGCACTAGCCCCTTCACAAAAGAAAGGATCCTACAAGAGTTCGCTAAGCTCAGGTTGTCAAGGGAATGGGACCTGATGGCATACATCCCAGGGTACTAAAGGAGCTAAGGGTGGAACTAGCAGAGCCATTATCAGAACTGTTTAGTGAGTCTCTGAGCACAGAAGAGGTCCCAGAAGACTGGAGAAGGGTTCATGCGATCTAGCTCCACAAGACTGGTAGCAGGGAGGAGGCAGGGAGCTACAGACCAGTCAGTCTTACCTCAGTAGTGGGCAAGATTATGGAGGCATTCCATAAGGAAAGGATAGTGCAATACATGGAATCCATAGGAGCACAGGGTCCAAGACAGCATGGGTTTACAACAGGAAGGTTCTGTCAAACTAATCTCATAGATTTCTTTGACTGGGTAACCAGAGTGGTGGACCAAGGGGGAGCAGTTGATGTCACCTACCTTGACTTCAGCAAAGCTTTCGATACTGTTCCACATAGAAGATTGATTAATAAGCTGGGTAGACTCAGGGTGGGTTAGAAGTTGGTCAACTGGGTGGCAAACTGGTTGGCGGGCAGAAAACAGAGAGTGGTGGTAAACGGTATACAGTCAGAAGAGATGCAAGTCACAAGTGGGGTACCTCAGGGATCAGTCCTGGGGCCAGTCCTCTTCAATATCTTCATCAGTGACATTGCAGATGGACTGCAGGGTAAGGTTTGTCTGTTTACAGATGACACCAAGATCTGCAACAGAGTAGATGATCCAGATGGGGTGGGCAGAATGAGAAGATATCTGGATAAACTGGCAAAATGGTTGGAAGAGTGACAAATGAGGTTTAGTACAAAGAAGTGCAAAATCATGCACATAGGGAAAAGAAACCCTGAAGCCACCTATAGGTTGGTAGGGGAGGTGCTGGCAATCACAAGGGAAGAAAGAGACTTGGGCATCATCATCACATGTGACCTGAAATCATCCAAGCAGACCACTAAAGCAGTAGGTAAGGCTAGAGGGATGTTGGGGTGTATTAGTAGGGGTATCGCAAGTCGTAAGAGGGAGGTAATAATCCCTCTTTACAAGACAACTGGTTAGCCCCATCTGGAGTACTGCGTGCAGTACTGGGGGCCGCACCTGCACAAGGACATTAACAAAATGGAGGCAGTCCAGAGAAGGGCAACCAAAATGGTGTAGGGACTGCATCAGAAAACATATGAGGACAGATTAACGGAGCTCAATATGTATAACCTAGAGCAAAGGAGGGAGAGAGGTGATATGATCGAAACATTCAAACATCTTAAGGGCATTAACAAGGTGAAAGAGTATAACGTTTAAATATAAGTAAAATATCAGGACAAGAGGACACAGCATGAGATTAGAGGGAGGCCGATTAAGGGGTAATGTGAGGAAGTACTTTTTCACAGAAAGGGTGGTGGATGCAAGGGATGGCCTGCCTCAGGAAGTGGTGGATATGAATACAGTGCAGGGCTTCAAACAGGCATGGGATAGGCATAAGGGAGCAATAAAGATGAGTATGAATAGATAGGCCATTGACAGAGTACAGGCCTATGGCTCATTCATAAGGTAGAAAAAATGAACAGACTGGATGGGCCTTGCGGTCCTTATCTGCCGTCAGCTTTTATGTTTCTATGTTTCTATGCGCTTTGCTGGATCACTCCAGCAATATCAAGGGAACCTGGTCCTGCGTGTAAACAGAGTCAAACAGTTCTTTCAGTTATTGATACACGCATTGTTTCACATTAACAAAAAACTTTATTTTTCTAATAGATAAGTCTGAAATTCATTTACCATTTCATACTGCTTTCAATAGCATGGCTTAATATTCCAATATAGTTATTAATTTATTTTATTTATTCTTGGTAACCAGGTAAGGCCCAGTAGGCACAAGTGCCTGTTTTCAGGGGCAACCTAGGAGCACTGGGGTGCTTAAGATACTTGCTCAGTATCACACAGTATGCAAGTGGAGGTTGTGGGAATCAAACCAAGGTCTGCCGGATGTATCAAGCTTATTCACAGCTTGTTATTTTTAACATCTAGGCCAACAGTTCTTAGACTTTGTCACAGTGAGCCTCCCCAACTCCATGGAAAAGATTTTGAGCCTCCCCAAAAACTGAAATAATCTTGGGCCTCCTCAAAGAAAATTAACATACTTTACTTTGCACAGTACACCATGAATAAATTGAAACCCCTTTGAGTACTTGGCTCTCATTCAGTTCTTTGTCTTTCACTGATGTGGAACCTTTGAAAAAGAGCACCTATGCTCAAAGGTGTTAACTGACTAACAAATAAACAAATGTTATTCAGCTTACTGTAACCCCACCCACACACACACATACACAAACAGGGCAGCCTATTTGCTCCACTATTTTGATTCTTGAACTGTTGTTACCCCTTGTTGCAGTACCTTCATGGGGTCAGACTACTTTCTGTTTCCTCTCTATCTGGAATAACCTTCCTACATACCCCCCTTCCCTGCTCTTATGCAACTTCTTAGGGATTACTTTCTCCTCCTACTATTGTTCTTAGCACTTCTATGCTCAACCCTTGTATTTGGGTTGTTCTGCCATCACTCTACAAATTGATCAATTACCACCACTCATTATTAATTTATTCTTCATATTTGTTTGCACTATTGTTCATTTTGTATTGCTTGACTGCTTTGCAGTTACCTTTTGAATTGTATTCACTCCCTACCCTTCTCCGGGTACTCCTGAAGTAAGTCTTGACTCCTTCACCTTCTCTTGTCAATGATTTGTAAATAAATACATAAATGTCACCTACTATTATCCTCTTTCAGTTTGCTTCCTCCTTTCAAACAAAATATAAAAAACTCAAAATTTAAATACAGTACTTTTTCAGAATTGCTTGAGCCTCCCCTGGAACAGGTTGGGGCCTCCCCAGGGAGGCTGGCCTCACCATTTGAGAACCCCTGATCTAGGCTATACTGCCAGCCCAAATGCATTAAACCAAATGCACAGCTTGTGCAGGTGCTGAAGAGGGAGGCTGCTCTTTGGCATTTAAACTTTGGCTGCTGCCCCCACATCATAATGTGAGTGCACATTGCTAACAGCTGACATCAACCTGTGACATGGTGCTGCACTCAAGATGAGTCCTAATGCAATGGGTGAACAGCTCTCCTTAAGGAGAGTGTCACAACCACCCAGATAGCCAGAATAGGCCCTTTACTTTTTATGGCAAGTCATTAGGGACATAATTCATAATCTCTGGTTGTATAGTAAAACACATACACTATATGGTGAAATACATACATCATATAGTGAAATATGTACATTATATAGTGAAATACATACACAATGTAGTGAACCACATACAGTATCTACTGAAATATATACATCATATAGTGAAATACATATACTACATACTGAAATACATATATTATATAGTGAAACACATACACTATATAGTGAAATGCTTACAATGTATAGTGAAATACATACACTATCTACTGAAATCCACATACTAAGTACTGAAAATCCACATACACTATATACTGAAACAAATGTACTATGTACTGAAACATAAACACTACCTATTGAGATACATACACTACAGACTGAAACATCCACATAAACTATCTACTGAAACAAATACTCTATAGATTGCAACACATACACTATATATTGAAAAAATCTGCATACACTATAAAGTGAAACAAATACACTATATATTGAAATACATACACTATCTATTGAGATGCATACACTACACACTGAAAAAAGCACATACACTACATACTGAAACAAATACATTATATATTGAAACATCTACACTTTTTATTGAAATACATACACTATCTATTGAAATAAATACACTATGCACTGAAAAATCGGCATACACTATATACTGAAACAAATACATTACATGGTGAAACACATACACTATGTATGGAAACACATATACTGTAGACTGAAAAATTCACATACACTATATACTGAAACAAATAAACTATATACTGAAATGGACTATGTTCTGAAACTACCCATCCCCCTGCCCCTCCCCCTTGAATGGCCTACAGCTGTACTCCTTGCCTGTTGCATTCAGTTAGCTGCTAGCTTGATGAGAGGATGTTTAAAACTGAAGAGCAGGTAAACAAAACAGGGCTGTCTCTTATTTTCCTTCTTTATGGGGTTTTACATCTTGTTTTGCTTGCACACCTTGAATCAAATTTCAGAACATTGTGATGTGACAAGAAACTTTTAGAACTAATTTAAAATGCTCTAGTTTATTCTTTTAAATAAGTGCTGTGTTCATTTACTGTTAGACACTTTTGTATAAGAAGCTAATACTTAGGATATTCCTAACATACCACTCTCATACCATACAAACACAGGGAACTGCATGCATTTTTCTAAGTTAAAGTTGTGATTAGATTTATGTGTAATTAATTACTGTGTTGGTCAAGCAACTTATCTGAGCTGAATGTTTAGGAAGTGTACTGCAGGCGCTGTGAAAGTGTAAGTCAAATGCTTTCATAGTTTGTACTCTACTGAGTTAGTTTTGATTTAGTTTTTGTTTTTATTTGAATGTTTTGTTTAATAAAGGTTCTTGGTTAAGAAAAAGGTATATATATATTGCAGCAACCGCTCAGGGCCCAGTTCTCGTCAGGAGCTCAGCTGGCATATGCATATGTAACCCCTAGATGGCGCTATCCCAGGGGCTACTACCCCTGCCTGATTTGCCACTAACAGGTTGAGGGGCCTGGATCCAATGGCGGGTGCCTCCACCCAGAGGTCAGGGTTTGCAATAGTTAAACTAACTTGGTCACAGCCCTCTGGGACACTGCAACCCCCCTTTCTTCCCACTAGTGGCCCACACAATATATCAGAATTACCTTCACAGTATACAGTTACCCCAGGTCTGGTTCCGCACTGGGACCTCCTGTGAAATGAGATACAGTGCAACAATCACAGTACAGTACTTTAACATAGACAAATACCTCAGGCAGTATAACTTTGCTGAAACAAGCAGCTCCTGATTTATTTAGGGGATATAACAAGGACAGGGAAATCAGGTTAATTAGCTTATCACTTTAATAATCTACCTATGGCTCTGTGCACAGGCCTATCCCTATCAGTTACTGTCCCTGGGTACCCAAGCCCTAGTGGCTAGTCCAAACGTGGCAGCTGGTAGGGGCCCTTTCACACAGAGAAAAGGAGAATTAAACAGTCAGCAGTACAGTAATTCCATTTGGATTTAATGGCAATTCAACAGGGAGCGACCTGAATTAGTACTCACGACCTCCAAATAAGATAGGGTCCTTCAATGTCAGCAGGGCTCACTTGAGGTGCACAAACCTCTTCACACATCCATATAAAAGAAAGCACTATACCAGGCAGGCTGCATCTGTATCCCGATCGAATTACTGCACAATACCCGGAGAACACACAGCAGATTCAGTTCCTGACAGACCAGTGTAATTTTCAGCAATTCCTCCAGTCTTCACAGGGTGAGCCTGGTTTCTACTCTTCAGAGATCCTTTGATTCTTTTCACAGGACGGATTCAGTCCTAACAAGCTGCAGACCGGAACTCTGGGCCTTACACACGCTTTTGACTAAAACTGCACACTGAAAGCACAGGGCTCTTCCTTCTTCACTGCCAAAGCTCAACTGAAACTCCAACTGACAAACCGGCACTTCCTTTGAGTTCCTCCCAGTTCTTGACTGGATTGGCTGTCACTCACAATAGACTGCTGCTGTTGGTCCAAAAGGTGCTGAAGTCTAAACACATCTCCCAGAGTCACTGCCCATACAATCCTCTTGTGGCTGGCTCAGATTATGAGTCCAAGTTCTGATTCGTCCAAGGCACCATTTTAGAGCTAGCTTACCCCACACTGATTGGTCCAGTTCAGCAGTTCAAAACTAGAATGGGGAACTAGCAGACACAGTTCTGACTGCAAAGAAAGCAGGTTAGACAAACTGTAATTTCATTATTACTCTAAATCATTTCTGGCAAACAGTTACATCTGTCAGATAGGTTCCCTTTGCACTCCTAGTGACTGCAAAAATGAAGTGAATTGGCAGCAGCTTGAGTGGTACTCAATCAAAGAAACACACAGTCCCCCATACAAACTAATTATGTCTGCAAGCAGACAGCTCTTAAAGAGACAGTACCAGAGGTTCTAAAAACACTCACTGATAAATGGCTTAAATGCCAAACACCATTCAGGCTTGGAGCATTCAAGCAAGCTCCTGGAAGTCTTTTGGGAACCCCCATTTGCAGGGGGGTTACACATAATTTGCACTTTCTGTTCTGAATAACTTCACTGTGATCCCTCACTGGTGGCTCTCACAGCTCCTAACCTCCCCATTACATATCTGCAGTGCATTGCAAGGTGAACAGAGCTTTGCCAGGCACTTGGTCTCCACTAATAAACCTGCCCTGGTCTAGCCTCATCATGCATGATTATGCTGTTTATATGGTATGACTGTGTTACTGAGTCAGAGATTCCCAAACTGTGTTTTATTTCTTTTAGAAATGAGATGTTTATCTTCTAGGTCACCCACTGACCCCCTTGTGCACTGGCCTGTCCATCCACGTCACCCAAAATCACCAGGACCTACCTGCTCTGAGATCTCCCATGGCCTCCCCCACCATGGTGGGGCCAGGAGGGAGAGGGCCATTCACAAGGAGCCACATATTCAGACAGGAGCAGAGCTTGGTTAGTAGTGCAAAGCCTGTGGCAGGTTGGTGGATTATTTTGCCATTGGAGGTTTTCTACCTTTGGCTTATCCCCTGGGCTGTCAAGCATGTAATGATGCCAATCCAATTAAAGGCAAGTACTGCTTTGTGCCTGCCTGAGCCCTGTCAGTGTTCCTCACCTAGCTGGCCGTTAAAGATTGGGGTGGTCAGACTCCTCCTTCCTGAGAGGAGAGCAGTCCCAGAGATGCTCAGTCATATCTCCTGTCAGCTAACCCCTGTTTGACCCAGGTCCTCCCCTGAAACTGGGCCACTGGCATGGGAGGCAGTACAGTTACCACCAAGCTACTAAGCCTAAACTAAACCATTAACCAGACTGTATTTTTATAAGTAAATAAAAACAGCACTCGGAAGAAAGAAGAAATTGTATTTTAGCTACAGTTGTTATAAATACTTAAGACACATCACAGTGTTTTGAAATTGAATAAAGATTTTCCAAGTAAAATGACATAAAATAATACATAAAGATGTAGAATAAGATAATCCATTTTTGTTTACTTTCTGCATCTTAAGAGGCATCGGCAGGGAATTTTTAGTCAATTAGGGTCCCATTTTCAGAAGGTTAAAGGAATGCTAAACATCTAAACACTGTGCCATGTGGGAGAACAGCATGGTTGAACAGGTACCATATATTTGATGCTAACCTGATCATGTGCATGTTCATATGTACTACTAAAGCCTTACAAATGAGGGATCCCTCCTGCATACAGAGCACTGTGCTATATAAAAGGTTTTGAAAGTGCTTAACAACTGAAATTGCAGTACTGTTTGCTGCTTCCACAAATCCTGCCCTCATTTGAGCACACAGTGGTGCATATTGTCACCCTACCTCTGGTCACCATTATGATGCTCCCAAGTAGTACACCAAAATGATCCTTGGCATGTAAAGGTTCTACACCCCTGATCGCAGTTTAAATGGCTCCAGTTATTTTAGTAAAATGATCCTTGGTGTCTAGTGCCCCTCACCCAGGTATACCAGGCTGGGAGCTCATTTCTAGATGCATCCTGGGGAAGGGGAACTTGTACAAGTGGGGCTTAGGTAGCACAAAAGTTCAAAATACATAACATACATGGAGCAGAGTGGTACACAACCACAAATTACATTGGGAATAATACATGCAAGACATGAGAACTTGAGTAACAAGCAAACAATTGACAATGCATATACAGTGCAGTCAGGAGCCACAAACATATGCTGGCGATCAAGTACAGAGCAGTTTAAATCAATGCTAGCTATAAACATTTGTGCATAATGCCTAGAGTGGAAGCATAAGGGCCAAATTATAGCTGTTCCTAAACTGGAAACAAGTCATAGGAGAGCAAGAGGGAAAACTAGAGCAAGTGCAGGAGGGAGAGGTGAGACCTCTGAAGTGGTTTGAAAGAATCCATGGGAGGGAGCTTGGTGAATGGCTGGGGTGAGGGAGTTCCAGATTTTAGGGAAGCGGTGGCTGAATGTGGCTTTACCGATGGTTGTGGAAACTGAAGGGACTGCTAGGGTTCGAATATTTCAGCTACTGATGGCATGACTGTGGGGGGACGTCGGAGAGATAGGAGGGTAGGGAAACAAATCAGATTTGCCCACAAAGCTGGCACAATGGGCATGGTGTTTGTCCACGAGAAAAGAAAAGGAGAGAGATTTATATATAGAACAGTGACGAGTCCAAGAAGGATAGTCGAGAGTGTAATGGCAGAAATAGTTGAAGAGTGTGCCCAGTCTGGAAAGGGTAGTGACTGGGGCTACGCTGCAGACCACATCACCATAGTCAGAGATTTGGAGGATCCTTCTCTGGATAATAACATGGTATGCTGGAGGTGGGATACAGTCACAGCTCCTTTAAAGTGCACTAAATTGTGGTGCAGCTTTTTGACTATAGCATCCACTTGTTCAGAAACGCTTAGGTGCTGATCTAGCAAGATTCCTAAGATAACTAAAGGTGGTAACATCCTCCACAGGGGAGCCATCCAGGGTATGGAAAGTAGGAAGTGGAGGGAGCCTAAAGAGTTAGTGCTTTGTGCCAAAGGACATGGAGACAGTCTTATTGGCATTGAGGGAGGAAAAGCTGATTTGTGTGTGGTCAGGGCTGAACTTGATCAAAGTCCAGCGGGAGTCTGTGGGCCTCCTGTGAAGAGGACTGTGTCATCCGTGTACATGTGAATGGATGCAGACAAGCATATGGAGGGGAGATCATTAAGGAAAATGAAGAAAAGTAGTGGGCCTAACACAGATCCTTGTGGGACCCATGTGAATACAGGCAGGGAGGAGAGCGGGGATCACCAATTTTGACTGCTTGGGACCTACCCCTGTGGTAGGGGTAGAACAGCTGATGGCTAAGTCAGAGAGGCCTGCAGCCTGGAGTTTGGCTAATAATTGGGGTGGTAGACAGGGCTGAATGCTTTGGCTAGATTGACGAAGATAGCAGAGGTGAATAGGCTATGATCCATACCATTATGGATGGATTTGGTGAGCCTGAGCAGGGAGATGGTGGTGGAGTGATTTTTGCGGAAGCCAGACTTGTATTGGGTGAAAAAGGAAGAGGAGTCCAGAAAGGGAGAGAGTTGTGACAAGATAATTTGTTCCTGTGTTTTGGAGGGAGGAGAGAAATGAGTCGGTAGCTGTTCGTACCTGATGGGTCACCACCTTTTGGAGGAGGAGTAACAGTGGCAGTCTTCCAGTCAGCAGGGATGGAGGAACACCAGAAAGAGAGGATAGGGAGGTCATCCAGTGGGAAGGAGCTTGCAGAAGCAGTCAGATGGAGGAGCTTGCTGTCCAGGCTATCTGGACTCCTGCCCTTGGAAGGATTAAGGGCGGGAAGTGTGTCGGTGATAAACGATGGAGTTAGTGGAGAGAAAAAAAACAATAGGGGGAAGGAAGAAGATGACAATCATGCAGGCTGGCAGGGGTGAGAGGGAGGTGAGGAAGGGGAGAGGGAGGAGAGAGGAGGTGCAGGTGATGAAAAGAAATTACATCTCTATGGTGATGAAGGAGAGGTTAGAGATAGGGGTGTCACTGACTCTGATGTCAGGCAAAGGAGTGAGAGGAGAGAAGAGACTGTGACAGCCTTCCAAAATTTAGACAGGTAACCAATGTTGGTACTGAAGTTAGATATAAAATACTCACCTTTGGCAAGCTTATTGCCATGGTACAGGTGCTGCGGAGGTAATGATACCTCTGGAAGCCATGCAGGATGGGTTACGTTTATTTTCTGACCAGGCAAAGTCATGCACTTGCAAGTAAGCTATATGCTCAGCCATGATCTAGGGGAGGTGGGGTACCTTTTCTCATGTCCTGCTCTGGGAGGGGCATGGTAGTCCCATGTGTCAAGGAATTTTGTTTTAAAATATGTTAGCATGGAGTCAGTGGAGCAGGCCAATGAGATAGGGGACCAATCAGAGTGGCTTAGGTCGCGGCGCAAGGGGGTGAGGTCCAGGTATTTGATGGAAAATATAAGCAGTGTTTTGGTGGGGGTGAGGGGGCTTTAGTTGAATGAGAGACAGCAGAGGGTTGTGATTATGGTGTCAAATCAGAAGAGAGGGAGGTCATGAGTGGAATGCCACAGGGATCCATCCTGGCTGTTGTTCTCTTCAATATGCTCATTAACAATGTTTGAGAATGAATCTGGGTTTATTTCTCTTTGAAGATGACACCAAGCTTATGGGAGGGTAGATAGTGATGGGGGAAGTAGGAAACTGCAGGCTGACATGTAAAGATTAGAGAGGTGGCCTAAGGTTTGGCAGTTGAAATTAAATGCCAAAAAGTGCAAGGTGATTCACTTAGGGGACAAGAACCCCAGGACAGAGTACTGGGTAGAAGGGGTAGAGCTGAGCACTACAGCTGAGGAAAGGGACCTAAGATTTATCATTAGTGACTCCCTTAAACAATCAAGTTAGTACAGTGAGGCATCTAGTAAGGCAAATAGGATACTAGGATGTGCCAGAAGGGGTTCTCATAGTAGAAGAAAAGAGGTTTACTACCTCTTTATTGATCGTTGGTGAGGCTGTACTTGGTATATTAGAGTTCTGAACTTCTGAAGACCTCACCTCAGGAAAGGTAAGGACAAAGGGTGTTCAGAATGATTCAGAGCTGACAGGACAGATCGTATGAGGATCTACTCAAGGCACTGAACATGTCTTCACTGGAGACCAGACAAGAGAGGAAAGATATCATAGAGACCTTCAAGTTCCTGTAAGGAATAAACAAGGTAAATGGAGAACTACTTAGCATGAGTAACAGTTCAAGGGCATGGAGGCACAAGTAGAAACCGATGGGAGGGAGGTTCAAGAGGGATGTTGGAGAGTTTTATTTTCCAGAAATGGTAGTGGTAATGTGGAATAGTCTGCCAACTAAGATGGCAGGCACCAAAACCATAAATGGTTTCAAGAATGGCTGTGACAAAGTGAAGGGTATAATGGTTACTCAAGCTGATAGTAGTAGGAAGGGGAACAAGGGAGTGGATAGTGAAGGCTAGTACCCTGTATGGACAGTAGGTTCTGAGGTTTAATATGGGAAATAGGGGCAGACAGGATGTACCATTTTTTTTTCTGTAACCATCTGTTTCTCTGTTTCTATTTTTCCATGATTCCTGACATCTAGTAGCCCCACCTGCCAGTGGCAAATCTAAGCCCCCTCCCAAAGCTATCCAGCTGTCCCTCCACCCTTCCCCATTGGCCCCCATTTACCCAAGATTGCAGCCACTTCCGTGACTGTACCGTACAGCATCGTAGTTATTTCATTGCTATTGATCACTGTCTGAGTGAAAGGGGAGTGAGTGCACACCTCTGTAAAACATCTGTTTCTATAGTAGGTGTGTGCTCACTTCATGACACTCAGAAAGTGGCCAGCCGAGGTGGTGAGCAGAGGGGCTGGACCTGTCACTGTTGCAGTGGGAGGGACTGGCAGCTGGGGTAATTTATGAGCCACCATGGGGAGAGGGGTAGAAGGACCTTAATGGGTGGAATTGGGAGGGGGCTCACACTTGCAATCAGGGCAATCTAGATGCCAGGGATCCTCTTAATATACTAATCAGGCGCATCTGAATGGTGATTGTGAGTGGGGGAAATTCTAGATGCCAGGGATCATTTTATTGTAATATCAGGGGCATCTGAATTGTGATGAGGAGGTGGGGGCTGGCACTGCTCTGTATAATTCCTCCATGCAGTCATGCACAGAGGCATTGTGCAGAAATGTTAGTTAGCCCATATGGGCTGGCAAATGTCCCACTAGCACCTTTCCTGCCCTATGAACTTAGCATGCTGAGAGTTGAAAATGACTCATGGGGTAAAGGTGCTATCCTATTTGGGACATGCTTTCTCCCTTTGTTCCTCTGAATCCCTGTCCTACTGGAGGCTGTGATAGTGCCTAGTCATGCCATAGTTGGTTATCCAATGGGAACCAGTGATGACTGTACAGTGTGGTTCAATATTATGATGGGTGCAGAGGCAAGCCACAAAAAGATGATGGTCCTGGACTTTAGTAGGTTGGATTTTAAAGAAATCGGAGATTTCTTCAGAAGCAGCCTTGCAGGGGAGGCTTGTCAGAGAGGGGTAGAGGAACAGTGGAGAAAATTAAGGCATAGGGAAGGCAACCAGCATCTGCATGAAGGAAGTTAGCATAAGCAGAGGGAAACACGCATTTGTCAATGCTGAATGTTGTAGTACTGGCATTGGTATTTGTAGTGCAGGAGTTAGAGAGATGCATAATAGGAATGGCAGTGAGGTATGGAAGTGACACCAACCCCACACCACCATGCAGAGACTGACAGGCATTGAGGTGTGCCTTTGGATCGTCGACAATAACACTCATGCTGTTTTACCTCATCCTACGCTGCAGACTCCGACAAGTGTTGCGTTGTGCCTTGGGGCCATCGGGCCTTATGCTCACCCCATTCCATTAGGAAATACATTGAGATGGGTGCAGTATAGGAAAATGGGGTGAACTTTGGGGCTGAAAAGTCTAAGGCACACCTTGATGCCTGTCACTGGCTGCAGGGTGGGGCTGGGGTGGAATGGTGTGACCACTACAGCCGACAATCCAAAGTCACCCCCTTGATACCAGTCAGTCTGTACAGGGTGGAATATTATGGTTAGAAACCTTAATGCCCTGGGCATTTGTTGGTATTTGCACTCCAAATTTTCAACATGGGCTTTTTGTGACCCCACCTCATAAAGGCATTTGGGACCTCTGCTCATGAACAGTTGCACTGGGATTTTGTTAATATGTTCTGAACATTGATTTCCCATAGCAACTGTGGCATTCTGCACCAGATGTGTGGAAACACATTTTGGGTAGGATGTAAAAAATGACAGTTCTACTGTTCATAAGGATGTGTGAAGAAAGGACAATATTGGAAAAATCTGGAGTGAAAATATTAAAAGTTCTCAAAGTCACGAGTGTGCATGGAAACTGAACAATGCACGCTTGTAACACAGTCATTTTGTGGAATTTGTTCTCCTAATTTTCAACATAGGCATTTTGGGAACCCATCTTATGAACAGTGATACTGTCATTTCATTAATTGGTCCCAAAAGGTGATTCTTCGCAGTGACCATGAAATCACCTTTTGGGATCGAATAATGAAATGACTGTGACTGAGTTCATGAGGTGGGGTCCCAAGAACCCCATGTTGAAAATTTGGAGCCAAAAGTCAAGAGAATGGGTGAGATATCCACCTAAGTTGACCCCCCCTCCACCATTGATGCCATTATACAGCTTATCAGAATTTCTTCAGTTCATGATCGGCTTTGAAGAGTACAGACATGTTCCCGCTGCACTGAAGATCACAGCGCTGGACTCTGGAGGTAAGTATGGGGTGGGGGCGGGGAGGTGAGGTGTGCAGAAGGTGGCTGCAGGTTCGGGGAGGGGACCAGAAGGCAAAGGACCATTTTATTTGTTTCAGGTTATAATAAAAATGAAAGAAAGATCACCGAGGACCATCTTCTTTTTTTTCACAGGTGTAAGAAAAATGTTGGGCAACTGGGGTGGGTTCCCAGTGTGTCCCATGAGTGTGTGGTGTGATGTTAGCCACACTGCGTGGTGGGCAGGAGCAGGAAAATGCTGATGCAATCAGCTTTTGAACATGTAGATGCACTGGGGTGGGCTCCCAGTGTGCCACACAATATTGGGGTTAACTATGCCAGCAGGAGGATTGGGCACCCCCGAAGTCAGCTTGCTGGGGATTATGAGAGGTGGACGGCAACAGCTGCAACCATGTTCATTGGAATGTTACACCAGGCAAGGCATGCCCTGCAATGATGGGGAGCACCCTCATTGCAGTGGAGTAATTGTTTCAAGTTGGTGGCATGCTTTTGCAGTGCTGTCATAGACAGCATGCTGTTTCATTTGTGCCACAGAGCCCAGCCTGAAAAAGCAGTGGCGTCATTGGCCACAACACAACTGCACCTCCAAAACCTGCCACCACTATACGTTGTCTGCGCTATGTGCACAAGACAACATAAAAAGGACCATTATGGTACTGCAGGAAGTTGCCATGAAGGTGTCTGGTTGCTACAATTTACATTGTTTTAGAGGAGGGTTAGCCTCAATGGCACCCACAGCTGAGACTACAGGATGGGCAGATCTCAGGATGCAGCACCAGGAAAGGGGGAAAGAAAACCCCAGAGGAGGAGGAAGCTCCTCTTGGTGGGGGACTCAGTTGCCCAAGGAGCGAAGTTAAGGGAACCCAGCAGGAAGGACAGGGAGGTAAAGTGCATTTCAGAAGGCACTGAATGGTGGGATGAAAAGTGGATCAATAGAATCACAAGGGGAATGGCAAAGAGGGAGAAACTGGATGTTATCGTCCACCTGGGAATGAATGACTTGGCAGGAGACAAAGTGGAAGTAGTTAGAATCCAAAAGGATTTCAGGAAGTTGGGGGGGGGAGTCTGAAGCAAGTAGAACACTTCAAGGAGGTAGTGCAGTGGTTTAAGGCTCTGCGCTGCAAACCTGGAGATATAGGTTTGAATCCAACATCCCCCACTTGCATACTGTGTGACCCTGAGCAATTCACTTAACTTCCTTGTGCTCCCAGGTCACACCTGTAAACAAGCTTCAGGTTAGTGTGTCTCTCCTGGTAAAAAAAACAAAAAACACTCTATCTCCTTCTTGGAGGTGCCACCTGTCCATGGCAGGGGAAAGGCTAGGGCACTCCACATCCAGTAATTCAACTCCTGGTTAAAGGAATGGCATGGAAGGGAGAGTTATGGCTTCATGAGGGACTGGGGCCCTCCTGGATGAATGCAAGCCTGTATAAAGATAATGGCCTGCATCTGTCAGGGAAGGTGACCCGAGTAAGAAGTGTAAATGCTTCAGTGACAAGCATTTAAAATGGCCAGGTGGGGGGGGAGTCAGGAAGGTAAGGCAACTTAGTATCACCCCCCCAGGCACATGCAGGAAAATTAGATGAAGTCTGGGACACTGAGAGCAGAAGGAAAGTGGGAAGCAGTGAATTCTAGGCTACACAAGAAAAACAACTGGGGAAGGGGGATGAAGCAGAGATGGGAAGGAGGAAGGAAGCAGGAGAGCAGCATCAAGAGGAGGGGGAATAGGATGCAAAACATGGAAGGCATGGTAACAAATGCCCGCAGCCTGGGAAATAAAATCCCAGACCTGGAGGCATTGATAGTAGAGGCAGACCTGGACATAGTAGCAATAACTGAGACATGGTACACTGTTAATCATGGGACGTTGATGTACCAGGTTATTCTCTGTTCAAGAGGGATGGAGGGTAAAAAAGGAGGGAGCGTGGCCCTGTATGTCAGAGAGACTATAAAGGCGACAGAGGTGCAGGGTAGATGGGGGAGGCTGAGGCACTGTGGGTCATCCTTGAACCTGGCAAAAGCTCAGCAATATGAACAGGGGTTACCGTCAGGCCTTCGGCATGGGGGAAGAGGTGGACAGGGAGCTTGCAGATGGAATACACAATATGGCAACAAAAGGTGAAGTCCTGCTGCTGGGGGATTTCAGTATCCCAGACGTGGATTGGTCCACCCAGGCAGCTGCTTCAGCCAGAAGCAGAAGCATCCTGGATTCCCTACAGGGGGTAGGTCTAAGGCAGCTTGTGCTTGATCCAGAAAAAAGGCCATTCTTGACCTGATACTGACCAATGTGGACAAAATGCAGATATCTGTGTGGAGGGGCAACTGGGATCCAGCAACCACCACATAGTGTAGTTTAGCATGGAACCCGGGACCCAGTCCAGTCACACGAGGGCAAACATTTTGGATTTCAAGAAAGCAGACTTCACTGACATGGGGAGATACATCTGAATAGCCTTCTTTAGAAGCTTGTAAAAGGGTGCCATTCAGGAGGTATGAAGAAACAGAGAAAAATGAGGATAGAGAGGTGTATCAGGTAAAACAGAGGGAAGCAGGAAAGGTAATGAAGGGATCAACGGCTCAGACAGAAGAAAGCATAGCCAAAGAGTATCAAAAGAGACCAGACTTTCTTCAGGTACATAAGCAAGGAGAAGGCAGCAAGGGGAGGGATTCTGAGGATAAGGAGGATGACAAAAGGAGACTGCACAGAGGGGATTATAAAAAAGTATACATCCTGAACAGGTACTTCTACTGTTTTCACAGTGGAGAGAAACAGGGACAGTTCACCAAGCAGCAGCATGAACACTGTAGGGGGAAGTGGACACAAGTCCATTTTCAAAGGGAAGAGTATTATTGAAAGGACTTCAAATTTTAGGGTAGACAAGGCCATAGGACCAGATGGATACACCCAAGGGTATTAAGGGAACTAGGCAGGGAGGTGATTGCTGTACTACTCATGGCCTTGTTCAGCAACTCACTGGAAAAAGGAGTGGTTCCAGAGGACTAGAGGAGAGCAGACATAGTTCCAGTTTGTAAGAGCATCAGCAGGGAGCAGGCTAGCAAATCTAGCCTGGTCTGTCTTACTTGAGTCATGGGGAAATTAATGGAATCCATACTAAAAGATAGACTGTTAGAGTATCTTGAATCCAGTGGGCTGCAAGACCACAGGCAGCACAGATTCACAGGGGAAAGGTCATGCCAAATGAATCTGGTAGATTTATTTGACTGGATGACCAGGGAAATAGATAAGGGGAGAGCAGTGGACATGATTGATCCGGAGTTTAGCTAGGCCTTCAACACTGTGCCACACAGGAGGCTGATAAAGAAACTGAATGGCCTAGGGGTGGGATCCAAAATGGTTAATTGGGTTCAGTGTGCTTGTGCAACTGGTTTTGTGCTTGTATAACATAGATAATCTTTGGCTGTTTGCCTCTCTATCAATGGGATATACCACCCTGTATGGGTGTTAAGGGAAGGAACCCTAGAGGAGGGTTCCACCCCTTGAGGTGCCGCAGGAGTGATTCCCTAGGCTAATGGTACCTTAGGAAGAAACCCACTGGAAAGAGAGGCATGCCGCTGGAGGAGGAGGAGGAGGGGTGGATGGAGGGGCAAGGAAAAAATACTTATGTGTGGAGTGAGGAGAGCAGCCCTTAAATGGGCTGAATGGGAATGTGTCCTGTTGCACACCCCCTTGAACTATAGACTGTAGCCTTCCAATTAGTACAGTAGCTAGTTAATGGATAAGAAACAGAGGGTGGTGGTTAACGGCACTCATTCTAATGATGGGAGAGTGACCAGTGGGGTACCACAGGGCTCTGTACTGGGACCAATCCGTTTGAATGTAGGGGACCCTGCAGAAGAACTGAATGGAAGGTATCCCTTTTTGCAGATGATATCAACATTTGCAATGGAGTAGACACCCAGGAGTGGTGAAGAGAATGATCAGGGATCTTGTGAATTTTGAGGTGTGGTAAAAAACATGGCAGTGGGATTCAATGCCAAAAAGTGCAAAATCATGCACCTAGGGCATAGGAACCCAAGAGCTGAGTATAGGATAGGTGGGGGGGTTATTGACAGTCAATAAACAAGAAAGGGATCTTGGGTTTTTTACATCTGAGGACCTCAAGGTGGCACTGTTGCAAAGCAGTGAGTAGGGCTAGTGGGATGTCGGGGTGTGCAGGGTGGATATCTCCATCAGGAGGATGGAGGTGGTGTTGCCAGACCCCACCTGGAGTGTGATGTAATTTTGGAGAACAAACCTCAGAAAGAACATAGACAGGGTGGAGGAAGTCCACAGGAGGGCAACTAAAATGGTGCAGGGTTTACATGAGAAGTCCTAAGAGGAGATACAGAGGGATCTCACAATGTACACCCTAGAAAAGAGAAAAGGGAAAAGTGACATGATACAGGCCTACAAGTATCTTACAGGAGTGAACAGGGTCTGGGGAGTCACTTTCAAATGTGAAACAGCACCAGGACCAGGGGGAATGCAATGAAGTGGGGGGAGGGGTCAAGAGAGAGATGTGAGAAAATATTGGTAGATGCCTGGAACAGATTACCAGTTGATGTGGAGGAGGCTAAAACAGTAGGGGGCTTCAAGCATGTGTGGCATAGACATAGCGGTATATTAGAGAAGAGGTGGGAGGGTCAATGGAGATCATACAGCATGTGAGGAGGAAGATGAGGCAGGAAACATCTAGGCAGACTAGGTAGGCCAAGTGGTCCTTTTCTGATGACAAGTTCAGTGTTCCTATGTTTATGATCGCACACCTACTATAGAAACAGCTTTTACTACAGTAGGCATCTGATTGTGAACTGTCATTCAGTTGGTGGCTGCTTTGGATGTGAGTGGTGGGTCTGTGCTGGTTGCGGTATGCCATAGGTTGGGGGCAAGTGGGGGCAGTTGTAGTGGTACTGGGTGGGCTGGTCGGGGGGGTAGATATTATACTTATGGGGAAGGGGAATCACTCAACACCAAGGATCTGGTATGGAAGAATTACAGCTCTTGCCAGACTACTAATTGGGACACGTGGGGAACCCTGGTCTGGATATCAGGCAAATGGTACCGAGGAATAACTGATCTTATCAAGTGCCTGACTGGGACCCAGTTGATCAGTGGTGGGGGGTCTGCTGTCTGCTGGACACATGGGACAGATGTTTTATTACACAGGCATGCAATTTTGGGGAGTGGGGCACTGGACACTGGGATAGTTATGCCATGTACTAGTGGAGGGACCAGGGCTAGTGGTAGCCTGACATGGCCAAGTGTTGGGAGTGAAAGAATGCACAGTCCGTAACACCTGGTTTGGGCCGGGGAACCAGTAACTAATGTTGCACTAATGGATAGCTACACCTCCCCAACCCTCCCAGCATGCCTACATGCAAGGTGCTGTCAGCTGCTTTACACAGGTGCACAAGGATGGATTAGGGCCACTTACAAATGGGCTAGTGACTTGGTAACCAAGCAATCATATGACCCTGTGCAGTACTGTCATGCTTTAGAGGTGCAAATTGGGATTAGCAAATTGATAACCTGTCTGACACTCACAGAAAAGCTTGAATATTCTGCCTTAGGGCTTTTTAAAACCATTGTAACTCTGTTAAATGAACAAGAAAACACCCCAGAGTTGTGGTTGGTGACGGTGCACCTTGGCCTCATGCCCACTGCTGGACCCCACCCACCTGGGTCCCAATCCTCTGTGTGCCTCCTCTGCCTGGATGATACTGGATGTCTTGGGTGCCAGAAGGAGTGGCAGTCCCGCCCCATGGATAAGCCAGGGAGGTCTCTCGCCAGGTGGAGGTAGGCATTAGTGGAGCCTCGGGAGGGGACCTAGAGTGTGGGCATGGGGGCAGGTTGGGTGGGAGAGAACTGGGGATGATGCCTGAGAGAGGACACATCTCCGGTGATCAGAGGAAAAAGAGTTGGTAAAAAAAGAAAAAGAATATTTCCCAAACAGCATTCCCCCTTTTGATTTGAACCCAAATCACCTTTTGATAATGCAGACACCAAACTACCTGACTATCTAACTGCTACAGGTATTACCAAACCCAAACCCACTGGTATCAGTTCAAAAAAGACACCCTGAATTTTGTCCCCGAATACCTAAATGTCAAGCGGCAGGCCTGAGGTGCAGCTGGTTGGCTGGCGTTGGGTACACCCATCTGAACCAAACAACCCCAACATGTTTCCCTTGATGTCTTTAAATCTTGAAATGGCTTTCAGCACCAGTGGACTTGAACACAGATAACTATATATATATATATGTATATATATATATATATATATATATATATATATATACAGCGTATATATATATATATATATATATGTATATATATATATATATATATATATACATATATAGTTAATATTACCCAGGTACAGGGCAATTCCTGCCCTCACTCACAGCTCTGCTGTATTAGTCCTAGGATGGCACACATGACTGAAGTCCTGGGGAGGATGGATCAGTAGATGCAGAATCAAGACTGATGCTTAACACTTGAAGGTGTGGAAGTTGCAGCTTGGATCTTCAGTGTGACCCAAGGTCTTGCAGCCTGTCCCCCCGCCCACAGAGGCCCACTGCAGGGCATCACACAAGACCCACCAGCCACAAGGGACCCAGACATGGAAGTGTGCCCATGGTCTGGTTCCCCCACAGGTCAGAGCACCCCAGCACCCGGGCACAAACCCGCAATCCCTTGCCGCCAGCAGACCCACTTGATAGGGGTCAGCGAGCTCCCCACCTGGCACGCAGATCATTTCCATTCTTTCCTCAGTTACCGGCTACTCTGTGTAGTCAAGCAGTCTCAGCTACCTTATCGAATATCAGGTTCTGGGGGCACTGTGCAGAGTCTGAAATTCCAGGGATTTAACACAACAGTCTCCCATCTTGCTGCATCTCAGGAGCAGACAGCAGGCACCCACCCAGACAGCACCCGCTCATCCCCCTGCCCCCACAGTCTTTCAACTCCAACACAGTGACCACTCTTGTGCTTTGGCTCACACACAAGCTCAGCAACTGTTTTTCAAAAATACATCAAGAAAGTCCCATTTTTCACCATGCAGGTGCTAGTCAACTCCAGACAGAAGAGGCTGTCTTGTCAGCTTCTTAAAACCTGGGTTCAAATCTAGTTTTCATGTCCATTTTCTACAATCCATTTTTTTCTGCAAAAAAAGAGTCCTTTAACCTTGTCTTTCCCTGTTTCTGTTTTGTCATTGCCAGGGTCAGACAGAACCTTTTACACTTTTTCTTACTTCTCTCATCAAAAATCTTTGATCATCCGTGTCTCACCGATGTGGTGCAGATAAAACTGAAGAGGCTTTATCCCCATCCTCTTGACACAAATCCATTTTCTTAATTCTTTTTCTCAATCCATTTAACCTGCACTCTGAACAATTTCATCACTGTGGTGCAACTTCTCTGGCAGCAACAACATACTGCAGATCTCCCTATCTGCAGAGCTGCCTGCAAAATCCTCTCTTTTCTGTCTAGATGGGGAAAGGCACAACCAGCTCTGGGGGTCAGACGGCTGGCAGCCCCCTCACAGCCCCACAACCCCACCTTCTCCCTAGGGGCTGGAGACCCCCTCCCTGTGGAGGGCCTTCCACCAAACTGAACTTTGAAACTAAAGTTCTTCCCCCTTGGGAGCTTTCTGGCAACTTCCCATTGGCAGGAGCAACTGTAAACCAAAATTAACATGTACAAGGTTCTCGCGACACCTCACTGGTTGCTGAAAAAGGCACACAGACTGTACCCAGTATTTTTCCCCCAAGAGTCTTCACTGAAGTTCCCTCTGATGGCCCAACAAAAAATTTAGCATTTTTAGTTATTTTCCAGCCAGTCACTAACACTGAAACTTGTTTTCCCCAGCACCAGACAGGCTGAGAAATATGTGTAGTATAACAGCAGCAGGAATGAGGAATAAATGTTCTAGCTCTACCTGGATTAGGTGAGTGGGGGACTACCAGACTACCAAAGAATTTTTTTTTTATTGTGTCCAGAACTGACAGTGTGTGTGTGTGTGTGTGTGTGTGTATGTGTGGGGGGGGGGTTGCTGGCAGGCTGCATGTGTGCAGTTAAAACACGATTCCCAGAATCATTAACTAGCACTAACCACGCAGTGTGTTAGAACTTCAAAAAAGCATTTAATATACCTGTACACCTTATATATATTAGAGTAACCCCCAGTTGTATGAGCACCTGGTTGCGATTAGTAATCTTGTGCAAAAAAAAAAAAGAATATATATTGCCACATTAACAGGTTAGCACTGCACAGAAGAATGCTTTTTAAAATAGTACCAGCTATGCTTATCACAATGCAGTGCTAATTCTGTTACAGTGGTATGTGGGCCCCCATTTTCAGATTAGTGTTGTGCACTTCTAAGTGCTGCATTTGAGGTAGTGCACAGCCACAGAAGATGGTGGTAAATGGCACTCACTCCTGTGAGGAGAGAGTGACCAGTAAGGTGCTGGAGGGCTCAGTAATGGGACATGTCCTCTTCAGTGTCTTTATAAGTGGCATAACAGAAGAACTGGAAGGGAAGATGTGCCTTTTTGCAGATGACACCACAATCTGTAATAGCACTGATAGGTGCAGATGGAGAGAATGAGTGGGGACCTTAAAAAACTTGAAGAGTGCTATGGGACATGGCAGCTCGGGTTCAAAGCCAAAAAGTGCAAAATCAAGTATCTAGGGACTAGAAGCCTAGAGGCTGAGTATAAAATGTAGGGGGGAGGTACTTATAGTCACTAAGAAAACCTTTTATACAGCACTGTGTTCTCTATGCAGGAGAGGATTACTCATTTGCATGGCCTTAGTAGTATATATGCACATGCACATGATATGGGTAGCATCAGGAGATGCTGAATATGACATTGATCCAACCATGCTGTTCCCACGTAGTGTAATGTAGCTCTGCACGCTAATCTTCTGAAAATGGGGCCCTAATTGACTAAAAATCCTGGCCAATGCCTCTTAAAATGCAGAAGGTAAGCATAAAAGGGTTATCTTATCTATCTGTTTGAGTATTGTTTTATCGTATTTTGCTTGCAAAACCTTTATCTGATTTCAAAACATTGTGATGTGACTTAAAATGTTTATAACAGACTAGTTAAAATACAGTTTTCTTTCTTCTTTTACCTATATGCTGTCTTTATTTACTTATAAAAACACAATCTGGTGGGCTGGCCTAGCAGCTTGGTGATGATTGCACTGCCTCCCATGCCAGTGGCCCAGTTTTGGGGGTGGACCTGGGTTGCACAGGGGTTAGCTGTGGGGAGATATGATCGAGCATCTCAGGGAATGCTCTCCTCTCAATGAGGGGAAGTCAGACCAGCCTGCTCTTCAACATCCACCTAGCTGAGGAGGGCTGGCAGGGCAGTGGAGTTGCATAAGTGGGAGGGCTCAGGCAGGCACAAAGCAAGCATGTGCCTTTACATGCAATTGCATCATTGCGTGCTTGGCTGCCCAGGAGTTGAAACCAAAGGTAGAAAACCCCCAATGGCAGAATGGTCCAACAACCTGATGCAGATTCTGCACTGCTAACCAGGCTCTGCTCCTGTCTTAATATGTGTCTCCTTGTCAGTGGCCCTGGCCCTCCCCCTCCTGGCCCCAACACAGGGGATGTGTGTATGTGTGTGTGTGTGGGGGGATCTCAGAGTAAGTATGTCCTGTGGATGGTAAGTGATTGGGCTGGAGATGTCAGTGGGCAAAGGGGTAGCAGGGTGACTAAGGAGATAAAAATTTCTATGGGAAAAAAAAGAAATAAAACACAGTTTGAGAAGCTCAAACCCCAAAACAGACTATGCATGCCTCCAGTGAGGCATCACAGTAAAGTTATTTAGTAAAACAATGCACATTATATGCATATGCCAGCTAAACTCCTGATGAGAACTGAATACTGAGGGATTGCAGCAAAAATTGTTTCTTAACCAAGAAACATTTATTAAACAAAACATTAAAATAAAAACGTAATCAAAACATAGTCCATAGAGTACAAACTAGCAATGTTTTTGGCTTACACTTCCACAGCTCCTGAAGTGCTTCCCAAGCATTCAGCTCAGATAAGTTGCTGGACTTGCACAGTAATTAATTATACATAAAACTGACCAACAATTTAACTTGGAAAACTGCATGCAGCCCCCTATGTATACAGGTATGTTAGGCGTATCCTGTATTAGCTTCTTATACAAATGTGTTGTCTAACAGTAAATGAAGGCAGCAGTTATTTAAAAGAATAAACTAGAGCATTTTAAATTAGTTCTAAAAGTTTCTTGTCACATCACAATGTTCTGAATTTTGATTAAAGGTGTGCAAGCAAAACAAGATGTAAAACCCCATAAAGAAGTAGAATAAGAGATAGCCCTGTTTTGCTTACCTGCTCTGCAGTTTTAAACATTCTCTCATCAAGCCAGCAGCTAACTGAATGCAACAGGCAAGGAGTTCATCTGCAGCCCATTCAAGGGGGAGGGGCAGAGGGGATGGGTAGTTTCAGACATAGTCCATTTCTGTATATAGTTTA
The DNA here is from genome assembly GCA_016271365.2 of Neoceratodus forsteri. Taxonomy (NCBI): domain Eukaryota; kingdom Metazoa; phylum Chordata; order Ceratodontiformes; family Ceratodontidae; genus Neoceratodus; species Neoceratodus forsteri. The sequence continues at coordinate 1,348,464,722 of CM057456.1, read as the reverse complement.
TTTGTTTCAGCATATAGTGTATGTGAATTTTTCAGTCTACAGTGTATGTGTTTCAATACACAGCGTATGTATTTCACCATGTAGTGTATTTGTTTCACTATATATAGTGTAAGCAGATTTTTCAGTGCATAGTGTATTTATTTAAATAGATAGTGTATGTATTTCAATATAAAGTGTAGATGTTTCACTATATAGTGAATGTGTTACAATCTATAGAGTATTTGTTTCAGTAGATAGTTTATGTGGATGTTTCAGTCTGTAGTGCATGTATCTCAATGGGTAGTGTATATGTTTCCGTACATAGTACATTTGTTTCAGTATATAGTGTGTGTGGATTTTCAGTACTCAGTATGTGGATTTCAGTAGATAGTGTATGTATTTCACTATACAATGTAAGCATTTCACTATATAGCATATGTGTTTCACTATGTGATATATGTATTTCAGTATACAGTATATGTATTTCACTATACGATGTATATATTTCAGTAGATACTGTATGTGGTTCACTACATCGTGTATGTATTTCACTATATAATGTATATATTTCACTATATGATGTATGTATGTCACCATATAGTGTATGTGTTTTACTATATAGCTAGAGATTATGAATTATGTCCCTAACGACTTGCCATACATTTGCATTTGTACCAGTTTACTTTTGTTTTGCTTGTATGCTATCTCTCAACATTTGTTTTATAAACCCTATCACTATAGGTTCCTGTCATTAGCAGATGTTATAGAGGTAATTGCCTGACTTGGTGGGAGATCAGCAGTTAGATGCTCAAGGTCAGTATGGGTAAGGAATGGGTTTCCATGGACCCTGTTACACTTAGTAAACCATAAAGATCTAAAAAACACAGAAGGGGGCTCTGCATTTCTTATATGTCTATATACAGTGTGATTTCACTAAATACATAAAAGAATTTTAGTATATACAAAAATGAAAAAAAGTATCTATACAGTCTGATACATTTTCTCATTTCATTATATGCTGTATGAATTGTTCTGCTCTATATTATTCTATTAAGTAGCTGTAAACTAAGAAAAGAATGATGTGAGATGTGGGGGGAAGGGAAGAATCAGGCAAGAAGAAGGGCGGGGGGGAGTAAAGCAAGCGGGAGATAAAGAAGGAGACTACAGTGCAGAATGTTAGAGCTAAGGTGCTCGGTCAATTTCTTCGTTTATTCCCACATTTTCATCCAGTGTTCTGAATTTGTCTATCCAGAAAGATTCTTGCTCCCAATAGTTTTCTTTCCCATTTACCACCCCTGCTATTGGGTTCCACCTTTTCAATACCAACAAATCGTAAGGATGGGATCTGATGATTTTCTGTTGAGAAATGACTTGGCAAGCTTGGGACATTATCTTATTTAGTTTTTGTTTACCGGGTAAGTGCACTAGCCATAGCAATGACTATTTTCAGGCATGACCCGGGAGGGTACAGTACAACAATACAGAGAGGACATTCCAATACAGGTACAGAAAACAGTTTACAATAGCATACAAGCAAATTACAAAAGGAAGCTATATAATAAGGAGGTTACAATACCAGTGTGGGAAGAAATAAAACAGGAACCGTACAATAACCAAAAACTATGCCACAATTTGTTTGAGAAAACATGACAGGTTGAACACTTTAGTGCTGATAAGAGCTAGAAAATAGTTAGCTTAGGGGAGGGATAATAGTAAGTGATAGAAGTAAAGAGACAAGAATAGGGATGAGAGTGAAGCAAGGTGGGAGATGAGTCAGATAGGTAGAGGAGAAGTGCATTGTGTATAGAGGGGCAGAATCAGTAAAATGTCAAAGGAGAGCTAAGGCCAGGAAGGGGAGAGCTAGGGAGGTTTGAAACAGGAGCATCTGTGGGAAGTATCAAGATAATTATGCAACACTTTTTTGAATGACGCATGAGATGGTGATTGGCGCAAAGCTAGTGGAAAGGAGTTCCAGTATTTAGGGGCATGGCAAGCAAAAGCACTAGCACCTTTAGTGGTGTTGTGTCTGGGAATGAAGACGGGAGCTAGGTTAGCAGACCGTAGCCCATAGCAAGGTGACAGGTTTTGGAAGAGGCCTGCCAGGGATTTAGGTATTTGTAGGTGAACCATATTGTCAATGATAGAGCCATAAGCATGAAGCCTTAGTTCTGCAGGAGGAAGCCATCCCAGGTCAGAATAGAGGAGACAGTGGTGTTTTAGTCAGTGTGAGGAGGACGCATAGCGACATATGTTGTTATATGTGACATCCCATTTCTTAAAGACTGATTTGCACGTAGAGGCATATGTTGCGGCACCATATGTAAATGATGGTAGGAGTATTCCACGGGCAATGGCAAGTTTCGCTGAGGGAGTGAACACGTAGCTGGTTCAGTAGGCTATTCCAAGTTTGGAGTTTACCAGTTTGCAGATCTGATTGATGTGGAAGTCGAAATGTTGGGATGGATCAAGGGTGACTCCTAGATATTTAAATGAATTTACTACCTCAACTACTGATCCATTTAAGGAGGTGACTTTAAACTTAGTGTTGGCAAGTTTGAGCTTCGCATTTGATCCAAAGAGCATAGTCTGTGTTTTAGGCTCATTTAGTACAAGTTTGTGAGTGCTAGTGCTTTCGCCTGCCATGCCCATACCATGTACCATATGTCTCCTCACTATCTTTCATCATCCGATGTTGTCTCCTTTTATGTAATATCTTGCTTGTACTAAGTGTACTCATGAATGCAAGTTATACTATTGTTCTATCAAGTATTTTCATTTTTTAAGTAATTTTTTTTTTTTTTATCAGTGTATATGTCTCAGGACTGCCTTGTGAATGAGCTTGCTCAATGGAGTTTTCCTGCAATAAACTTGAACTTCAACTTGAAATAGCCACTCCTGTATTAGCTGGAAGTCAAGAGAGAGTAGATTGTTTATTTCATCAATGCTTTTTGTGCTAGCATGCAGAACAATGTCATCTGCATACAACAGGGAGGTTGTCCTGTGGAGGTCGGTAGAGATGTTATTTATGAAAAGAGAGAAAAGCAGGGGCCCAAGGATGGATCCTTGTGGCACCCCAATGTTGATAGTGGTTTTGTCTGAGAGGGTAGAGTTGTATTTCACAAACTGGGACCTATCAGATAGGTAGTTCTAGAACCATCTTCCAACGTTAGTTGAGAAGTCTAGTGATCAAAGGGTGGCTAGAAGGATAGAGTGATCAACTAAATCAAATGCCTTAATCATGTCGATGAAAATTGCCCCCGTGAGAAGACCAGAGTCCATAGCCACTAGCGTATCTGATGTGAGTTTTAGAAGGGCAGTAGAGGTGCTATGACATTTGTGAAAACCATGCTGGTCAGGGGTAAGAAGATCATGTTTCTGAAGGAAGTCAATTGTCTGCGTAGCGGCAAGTTTTTCAAGAATTTTATTTAGGACAGACAGGATGGCAATAGGCCTATAGTTTGAGGGATGTTTATGATCTCCTTTTTTGAAAACATAGGTAATCCTAGCTACTTTCCATATGTCAGGGATGTAGGCCTGGCACAGGGAGAGCGTGAAAATCCTGGCTAGGGGAGCAGCGGTGCAAGGGGCTGCAATCTTCAGGAGCCTGGGTTCTAGATTGTCAGAGTCTGCTGCTGTGCAGTCCTGGATACTGTTTAGCAATCTAAGCACTTTATGTCTCGTGACTGATTTGAAAAAGAAGTGTGGACCGTTTACACTTGGCTGGGTGGATACACTTGGTTAGACAGGGAAAGAGGAGGTGTAGTTGGTTAAATCTGAGAATTTATTGTTAAAAAAGTTTGCAATGGCTCTGGGATTATTACAATGCACCCCATCAAGTGTCATGTCATTAGGAGTGGATGCCAGATTAGAAACAAGAAAGGATTTAATATGGGACCAAAAATGTTTTGGGTCACCATAGGAGTTGATTAGTAGATCCTTGCAGTAGGAGCTCTTGGCTTTTTTGATGTCCTTTTTGCAGGCATCTGTTCTCCTAATCATTGACTTGTGTTCAAATATTCAAATTCTAAGTTCTCTCTTAGTTTGCCCTATGGACCACCTGTCACAGGGGCATTTTATTGTGTACACAACACGTGTGGAGGCATATGTTTGATTTTAATTTTCTCATCAAATTTTGGATTACAGATTTCAGATGTGTGGTGTGTATTGTGGCATTGTGGGATTGTGCACAATGTCCACAATGGTAGTTACCCGATGGCAAGAGTGCAAAGCTGAAACCGCTTTTCTTAGTCTCTTTAGATTTAAATTCTGAATGTACTAGTTTATCTTTCAATATCTGGCCTTTCTTAGCCACTATTCATGGGGCATGCCTAAGGAGAGGTCCAGGGGGAGCTCCAACAGCTCTTTCAGGAGGGAGCCGATGTAGTCCTACATGTCTCCCTTTTTGGCTCCCTCTGGCAATCCATAAATGTGTATGTTATTCTGTTGGGAGCAGGATTCCAGATCATCTGACTTAGAAACATAGAAATATAGACTTTGACGACAGATAAGGACCACTTGGCCCACCCAGTCTGCCCATTAGACTTCTCCACTATGTCCTGCTCCCAATGGCATGAGTAAAGAAAGGCTGTGTTGAGGGTTTCTGTTTTGGCTGCTCTGTCTGTGAAGCCCTGTTCTAAATCTGCCATCCAATGCTTGACTTCCTGAATATCCTACTGTGTGATGGACAAGCAATCCTCAAGTTTTTGCAGGGAGGATCTGATATTTCCTAATTTCAACACCAGTAATTTAGAGGTAATTGTAAAGTTTTCTTCATTATCTAAGTCCATCAGCTAGTCAGGTGAGTCACTGTTGCCACAAATGAGACACTGCTTGATCTTCCAGGAATCAGTCTTCATCATTGACTCACACTAATGGGGTTCTGAGACAGATGTGCTAGGACCATGAGGGAGCCAAAATATTTCAGGACTGGTGCCAAGGTAGGCTGTGAGCATGCGTGGCACTGTGAGATTGGCTCGCGTTGCATGGCTTACCTCTGCACCGGCCCTCAGCCACCTCATTCACTTATGACATTGCTCACTCACTGGGAGTCAGAACTTCACATCTATATCAGTGTCAGTGGCTCAGTAAGTAGCACACTCGCCTCTGAGGCCGGGAGATCAGAAGGCTGTGGGTTCAGTTCCCACATCTGGCACTTGGGTTAATATCCCAGTACTGACACTGTAGTGCAGCATGAGAGGGGTGCTGCACTTCTGAGGTGCCGTCTTTCAGATGAGACGTTAAACCGAGGTCCCATCTGCCTGGATTGGTGGTAGTTCAGGTGGATGTTAAGATCCCATGGCACTTATCGAAAAGAGTAGGGGAACTTCCCCGGTGTCCTGGCCAAATTTCCCTCATTCACTAAAAATACCACAAATAGCTTAATCTGGTTCAAAGTCAGTTGGCATTCATCTGTATCCCCCTCCCCCGGGTCGTGCCTGAAAATAGGCAGGATTTGTCTAGTGCACTTACCCGGTCAACAAAAGCTAAATAAATAAATAAATAATAATAAAAAATAATATGACAGCAGTGTTCAGTTCTTCTCAGTTTCTACTTTTTAAGCTTAGGTTTTGTTATTTTTGTCTGTTTAATAATTTGCAAAAAAAAAAAAAAAGACAGAAGATTTCTTCAGTCTCTCTCAGCCCCACTGAGTCAATGGTTGATGGCCATGGACTGAGATGGTAGGGAGCCTCCTCAGGGAAGCTGCTCCAGCAGCAGGGTTGTGTCCAGTCCACCTACCTCTCTGGGTGAGTGTCCAGATGTTGGGCAGTCCTGTGATCAGAGGGAGGACAGCCTTCTCATAAACATAAAAAGGAACGTGCCTGTACACATACCCAGTTGGGATTGTGGTGCCGCTCAGCCTCAAGTTCTTCCTTTTCCTGTATGTAGGTAGGAAGAGAAATGGTACCATTCGAGGTCACCCTCTGTGAGGACTGCCATGAGGTCTTAGACATCCTGGAGCAGAAAGCCTTCACTGGAGATAGCAGTACAGTGTCTCCAATGGCTTCTGCTCCTGGGAGGTTGAGGTCTCGGGCCTGAAGTCCCCCCCCTGTCTACGTTTGAGGACTCCAGTGGGCAGTTCCACCACTGGACAGCTCTTATGGAGCAGTGGGTACAGTGTCTGGCTCATTTGCCTTTGGCTGCAGAGCCAGTCACAGGCCCTTCGGGGCTAGGGGCCCTGGAACTGCAGGGAGGGCCTACAAGCCCTGTAGAGTGTTTGACTCCATTAGCAGCACCAGTACCCTTGTTAGTGACTGTTCTGCCAACTTCTGCCCCACCGGCTGCACCCCCATTCAGTTTCATTGTTTTGGGACTGACCGCGTAGCCTTTGCCAGTCACTTTGGTGCTGGCTGGATTGTCGATGCTGGGATTGGTGCTGGGGTTGGTGTCAGGCCTAGGCCTTTTGGGGTCTGGGCCAGCGCCACCCTTGGTAGCAGCTTTGCTGCCACCTTTGGCACCGAGAGACCTCCCAGCACTGGATTTGGTCCTGGTCACGGCACCACCTCTAGCACTGGCACCTCATTTTTTAGGGCTGATATCACTGGTGTTCCTACATCAAGGTCCAGATTGGGGATTCTGCAATTCACCCCCTTTCAGATTCCCCTTCTGGGGAGGATATGGAGGGAGATAAGTCTGACACTGGACTTATTATTTCTGAGAGTGGCAACGATGACCCTTTCTGTAGCCTGGACACTTCAGACCCAGGCCCTCTTCCTGCTCCTCACTAGGATGTGTCTTTTCATGCTCTCCTCCACAATATGTACTCTACACTTGCCTTTGTGCCTTCAACTATTGACCCTGGTAAATGTCTCCATTTAGAGTGGCTGAATGATTCTACCATGCTGGTCAGTCTTATTCCTCATATTCCCCCTGCATTTGAAACTCTTTTAGATGTGATATGGAATAAGTCTGCTTTTATTCCCTCTGTCTGCAGGCAGATAGAGCGTAAGTACACTGCTGCTAAGAACAGACCAATTTACATTTCTCAGCCTGTTGCTGATAAAATTGTCATCTTTGCTGAAAATAACAAAGCAATTCTTCCTCAAGAGGTCACTGCAAACCCCATTATCAAGCAGTCGTGCAAAATAGACACTAGGGGCAAGTGGGCTTTTGCTGCGGCTACCCTGAACAGGATAACTGCTAGCTACCAAGGGCATTTTTCTAAGTATGAATATGCTCTTTGGACATCTCTTAAGTCCCTAGCAGAATCTTTTCCAGATTCTGACACTAAACAGAAGGTCCTGCTGTCATTCATAGCATCGAGTCTAACAGTCACCAGTTCAAGGCAGCTATAGATGCCTTTGACACTGCCCCTCAGTGGGCTGCAGCAGCCATCTGTATCGGAAGGCACTCCTGGCTTCGAACTTCTGGTTTTTCCTCAGGATTTGCAGCAACAGGTTATGAATGTTACATTGAATGGCACATATCTATTTGGGCAGCAGGTGGAATAATCTCTTGAGGCCTCTCAGAAAACTAGGATGGCCATTCAGACTTTCAGACCTGCTCCTGCTAACCCTCAGAGAGGAAAAGGATGTGGTTTCTTTCAAAATATACAGTCCTTTTGAGGCGAAGGCAGGGAAGCCCAAAACAAATCCCTGCCTCCCCAAACACAAAAGAAAGTGCAACCAAGGGTACAGGCCCCAAAAGTGCCTAGTGTCACCCTCTGAAGCCCCGGCCCCAGTTCTGCCTCAGCTGCCTCAGCAGACTTCTCCTATTCAGTGGGGGGGCATTTGACTCTGTTTTACTGTCAATGGAACTCCAGCACGACAGACAAGTGGGTGTTCAGGATTATCTGAGAGGGATATTCCCTGAATCAATCAATCAATCAATCTTTATTTTACCAGGCAAAACATCATTGAGAAGAACTCATTTACAAGGTGGACCTGAGTAAGGTACACATAAGTCAGCAATGAAACAACAATTTGGAGTCAGTATAAATACTGTGTTTTGTTAAATGATATTTTATACCTTACAGGGAGGATAGTCTTCTATTGTATTAGATGTGTACATTTTTATATACTCAAATTTCAATAAAAATATAAAGTGGAAAAAAAAATGTGTTTTCGCACCTGTGGCACAAAATGACATGGTCACTGTGGGAAATCAACTTTTGGGACAGATTAACAAATTCACAGTGCCACTGTTCATGAGGGGACGTCCCAAAATCCCTATGTTGAAAATGTGGTTAAAAAAATCCCAAAATTAATTGGGTTATGGATGTGTGTTGCACAGTTTCTATGCATGTTCATGACTTCACCAATTTTTCATATTTTCACTCCAGATTTTCAAAGTTGCCATTTTTTACACCTCCTCATGAACAATACAGTTGTCATTTTTCACATCCTGCCCAGAATGTGTTTTAGCCCTTGTGTCTCCAAATGGCATAGCTGCTGTGCAAGACCACCTTTCATCTAACAAACTGATTGTGCTGCTCTTCATGAGGTGGGGTCGCAAAAAGCCTATGTTGAAAATTTGGAGTGAAAATACGAACAAACGCCTATGACGTTAGGGTTTCCAACTGTAACACCCCACCCTGTAGAGTCTGACAGGCATCCGGAGTGTGACTTGGGATCATTGGCTGTAATGCTCACACCATTCCATCCCCACCCCCTCCCTGCAGCCAGTGACAGGCATCAAGGTGTGCCTTGGAGTGTTCAGCCCTAAAGTTCACCCCATTCTCCTATACTGCACCTGTCTCAGCATATTTCCTTATGGAATGGGGTAAGTATAAGGCCCAAAGACCCAAAAGCACACCAGGACACTTGTCAGTTTCTGCAGGGTAGGGTCAGGTACAATGGCATGAGCATTATAGCTGACAACCCAAAGGCACACCCCAATGCCTGTCAGTCTCTGCAGGGTTTGGGTGGGGTTGGCATCAGTTCAATACTTCACTACCATTCCTATTATGCATCCCTAACTCCTGCACTACCAATGTCAGTGCCAATGCCAGCGAGATAACATTTGGCATTGACAAATGCTTGTTATTTCAGGGCTGAAACCTATTGAGCAATGCTCATTTGCAACAGGGACCCAGTTTAAAAGACAATACAAGTTACCCAAGTAATCATTATAAAGAAATACAAGTTAACAAGTAATCATTATAAAGAAATACAAGTTACACAAGTAATCATTATAAAGAAATACAAGTTAACAAGTAATTATTATAAAGAAATACAAGTTACACAAGTAATCATTATAAAGAAATACAAGTTACACAAGTAATCATTATAAAGAAACACAAGTTACACAAGTAATCATTATAAAGAAATACAAGTTAACAAGAAAAGCTTACATAATACATATACAGCTCTGCTACACAATAAAACACACATCTTCATTTAAAAAGATCAAAGGTGTTAAAATATACATCTTCATTTAAAAAGATCAGTGGTGATAACAGTCACATACTACAGTATAACAGTACTAACAGGTTTAACAGGGGCAGTTTGGCAGAGTAGACAGTACCATTTTGTTAATCTTTGAAATTGAAGGACATTTTGAAAGCTGCACTATAAAAACAAGCTGGCAGTGAGTTCCATGCAGCAGGTATAAAATTACTAAAGAAATGGGAATACCTTACAGTTTTGGCATGAGGGACTTCTAACTCAAGGTGGTTCGCTTTACACAAAGATAAATTAGTTTTGCAAATTGTTATTTGTTCTGTCAAGTAATCTGGAGTACTGTATCCAGTTCTGGAGACCCCATCTCCACAAGGACATAGACAGGATGGAGGCAGTTCAGAGGAGGGCAACTAAAATGGTGCAGGGTCTGTAAGAGAAGCCATACAAGGAGAGAGAGACTAAAGGAGCTTAATATGTATATCCTTGAGGAAAGGGGGGGGACATGATAGAAACGTTTAAGTACCTCAGTGGAATCAACAAAGTCCAAGAGAGTAGCATCTTTCAGAAAAAGAGATGTGCAAGAACAAGGGGACACAGTTTGAAGATGGGGGGGGCGGTTCAGGGGCAATGTGAGGAAGTATTTTTTCACAGAGATGGTGGTGGTGGACGCATGGAACAGCCTTCCTGAGGAGGTTGTGGGGTCTAAAACTGTAGGAGAATTTAAGGATGCATGGAACAGACATTTTTGTGTGGGGTAAGAAGAAATAGGCTGTTGGTTAAATAGGATCTGCAGCTTATCCTCTAGGTAGGGAAATGGGCAGACTAGGTAGGCCAAGCGGTCCTTATCTGCCATCAAAGTCTATGTTTCTATAGCAACTGCCCCAGAACACATTTGTAAAAAAATCAACTTATGAAGCCTTCTCTTCTATCTTCCAAATAGGTCTGTTGCAACCTCTGATAAAGGAGGCAGCAATGGGGTCTCCTTTGGACAGTTCAATATAAATCTGGCCAGATGATGGTATAAGATATCCAATTTATGGAGTCTGTCTACTGTGGCATGTTCATAAATGAAATCATCAAAATCAAATGGTGGAAAAATCTGTATTTGAACAATTTTCAGAAGCGTCACTGAAGCCAGACTTCCCCTATTTCTGTAGCGAACTCCCACCCTGGTTCCAGTTTTAACCATTAAGTTATCTAGGTGTTGATGTCCTGAGTGAGAAGAATCTAGCCAACAGTAAAGATACATACATATATATATATATAAACAATCTCCAACTTTGACGCATTTTCAGCTTGAATTACTATTTCTGGGAGTTATTAAGTTTGGTCTGCTGACAAAAAATCATTAAGTTTGTTTCAGTGGCCTTTAAACACAGTTTTGATTTTTAAAGAATGCATGGAGATCAGTAAAACTCCATTGTAGCTTTGTTTGTATAGAATCAACCAATTTACTAGCTATATAAATAACAGTGCTAGATGCATACAAAAGATAATTTGCATCACTAACACTGTCATCCAAGCTCCTTAAGTAGATCAGAAATAATGACGATCCCAGTACTGAACCTTGGGGAACTCCCCTCTATTTCAAGGGGCCCTGATTCTAACCTGTTTACAGTGGTTATCTGCCTACAACAGGCTGAATATGATTTTAACCACTGAATTGTGGCCTTATTAATGCTTAACTGAGACAATCTGTACACAAAATACAGTGGTCAACTGTGTCAAAAACCTTGGAGAGGTAAACAGAAATGGCTTCAGTTAATTGCCCAGAGTCCATAAGTTTGTTGATATCACCCAAGACCCTCGACACAGTCACCAGGAAGCTGTGTTTTTTTCTTTCAAAAACCAGACTGAAATCTATCCAACAACCTATTTTCACCAATATATCGGTTAAGTTGTTCTGCAACTAATATCTCTAGCATCTTGGATACAAGTTCAAGCTCACGTTTATTGTAGGAAAACTCCATTGAGCAAGCTCATGCACAAAGAGGTCCTTGTGGATACAAGAGAGATAGGGTGATAGTTCATCATTTTAGCCTAGCCCTTTAGAAAGAGGAAGGGCCCAGGCATTTTTCCAACCATTAGGGAGTTCCCCATTGAAAGAGACCACTTAAAGAGATGGATGAGTGATCCAAGAATCTGGAAAGCTGACATATTTAATAGTAATGGGGTCAAACCATCCTGACCCCCATTTTCCCAGATTTTAATTTCAGTAAGGCTTCAGAAATGTCATCCTCTCTAATATTCAAAAAACTCTCTTCCCCCAACTAGGTCCCTTCATCTGAATGGTTATCTGTCTCATTATCAAAAATATTTATGGCTTCTATGAACAATTTATTATGTTGGCTTGTGTGCCAGCCAACATCTTGTAGCAGTAGCAGATTTCAGAGGTGCGTCAGTGTGGGCGAATGCTGGGCACGCATTAGTAGGTGCATACCTCATTCTCCAATAAGCCAACATGCAGGTGCTCACACAAGAAATATGTAAAGTGGTCAACACATGTAAGGAAAGTGCTGCTGCAATGAGAGACAAGCTCGTCATGTAGCAGCACAAGAACAATCCTCCCGATGTACCTTTCCTGGACAAGTATTTCGATAATCATGGTGGCAGTGGCTACCTGCCGCACAACGTGTATACAGCTGACTTTAGAGGTGCCCAGTCCCCCTGTCGGCATACTAAATCACCCCCAATAAGATAGTGTGGCACACTGGGAGCCCACTCCAGTGTGCCTCCCCATAAGGAAAGCTGACCGTCGTTGGCATGTTCTAACCCTGCTCCCATTCTGTGCCACACTGGGAGTCCACCCCAGTGTGGCCAACATCACCCCCCAAAGTCATGGGGCACATTGGAAGCCCACCCCAATGTGAACAACACCTGTAAAAAAAAAAAAAAGAAAACTGTCCGCGGTGTTCCTTTTTTTTTTTTAATACCTGAAAAAAGAAAATGGTCCCTCGCTGTGGGGCCCCCAACCCGCACCATCCTCTGCACACCCCACATCCACATACCCCCCCTTACCCCATACTTACCTCCGGAGTGTGGCGTGACAATCTTCGGTGGACTGGGAACACGTCTGGACTCTTCAAAGTCGACCGCGCTCTGAAGAAATGCCGGTAAGCTGTATATTGGCATAAATGTTTTTTTTCAACTGTGGTGCATATCTCAGCCATTTTTTGGAATTTTGCCTCCAAATTTTCAACATGGGTTGCTTGGGACCCCACCTCATGAACACATGCATTGTCATCTTGTAATTCAGGCCAGAAGGGTCATTTCGCTGTCACTGCTCAAAATCACTTTTCTGGACTGAGTAACAAAATTACAATTCCACTGTTCATGAGATGGGGTCCCAAAAACCCTATCTTGCAAATTTGGTGGAAAAATTCCAAAAAATTACCATGTTACAAGTGGGCATTACGTAGTTTCAATGCACCCTCCTAACATTGACAATTATTAATATTTTCACTCCAGATTTTCAACATTGCCCTTTTTCACACCTCCAGTACAGCTGTCATTTTCCACATCCTACCCGAAATGTGTTTTCCCATATGTGGCGCACAATGATGTGGTCGCTGTGGGAAATCAATATTTGGCCCAGATTAACAAAATCACAGTAACACTGTTCATGACCGGAGTTCCCAGAATGCCTATGTTAAAAATTTGGTTATGCAAATCCCCAAAATAATTGCGTTATGAGCGTGCATTGTGCAGTTTCTGTGCACGCTTGTGATGTCACCAATTTCTCATATTTTCACTCCAGATTGTCAACAATGTAATTTTTTCACACCTCCTCATGAATAGTGCTGCTGTCATTTTTCACATCCTACCCGAAATCTGTTTTCGCACCTGTGGCACCAAAATTCACAGTCACTATACAAGATCACCTTTCAGCAAACAAACTCATAGTGCCACTGTTCATGAGGTGGGGTCACAAATGGCCCATGTTGAACATTTGGAGTGAAAATACCAAGAAATGCCCTGGGCATTAGGGTTTCCACCCATACTGCCCCACCCTGTACAGACTGACAGGTGTCAGGGGTATGACTTGCCATTGTTGGCTGTAATGCTCACGCCATTCCACCCCCCCACCTTGCAGCCAGTGACACACATCAAGCTGTGCCTTTGACTCTTGGGCCCCAACGTTCACCCCCATTCTCCTACACTGCACCTATGTCAGTATATTTCCTTATGGAATGGGGTGAGAGTAAGGCCCGAAAACCCCAAGGCACATCGCGGCACTTGTCAGTCTCTGCGGGGTAGGGTGAGGTGAAATAGCATGAGCGTTATGGGCAATGACCCAAAGGCACACCCCAATGCCTGTCACTCTCTGCATGGTGGGGCTGGGGTCGCTGTCAGTGCATTACTTCACTGCCAATGCTATTGTGCATCTCTCTAACTTCTGCACTACCAATGCCAGAGCCAGCAAGCCAACATTCGGCAATGACAAATGCTTGTTAAAAGAGTCTGCTACCAGACTATCCTTTACCATGGTTCCATCTTTGTTCAACATTTTTATATTTTGGGCTGTTATAACCTATCCATTTAGATTTTTAATGGTAGATCAAAGCTTGGTTGGGCCACCAGCAGTTTCAATGTTCTTTTCTTTAAATAAAATACAATTTTTTTGCATTTCTGACCACTGAGACATAATTATTCCTAAGCCTTCTATAAACATCCTAGTCATTACATAAATTAGGTATGTGGGCTACATGCCAGGCTTTGTTTTTCTCCCTTTTTAATTTTGAAAGAGAAACAATACACTATGGTGCAGAGGATTTTTTTTATCTTTTTACTTTAAAAGGAGAGATGTTTGTCTATCAATTTAAAAACTCTGAGGTAAAATAGGTCCAGTCCATCTGGATATCTGGGATTAACCACAACCTATCCGATTTTATTTTCTCTAGATCTGAGATACATGCTAAATAATCAAAGATTCAAAAGATCTGAAATTTACAAATCTTGGAGGTCCCACACATTTATCTCTTCTTCGGATACAGTATATAGTGTTATGGTCACTGCATGAATTTCTAGCACACCAGACTCATTGTAGTTAAAAGGGAAATAAATATTAAGTTGAGTAAAGAGGAAGCCTCAGGATTCTTTGTATCAATACGAGTAGGATCAGTTATTAGTTGGTCCAGACCTAGCTGAAGTGCAAAACTTCTAGCAGATTTTGATTTGCCTAAATTTAACCAGTTCATATTGAAATCACTGACAATTAGATATTTATGTGAGACTGAATAAGGTAAAATATCATTTGTAAAATCCTAAAAAGCTGAAACACTAAAGTTGATCCAGTTACTCTCTTCATTGCCGATGTGGCATGCTGGCAAATACCCAGAGTGTTGCTACCACTGCAGTTAAACTTAGTACAATTTTTCCCCCCACCAGAGTCAGACATTTCCTTAGATACCTGTGCCAAGTGTGCTGAAATGCACAGATAGGAGCTACCAGCTGTTTGGCCACTGGTTCATATAGCTATACTGAGATGGATGTATGGTGATGCTGAATGCAGCAAGCATGGATTACCATGCATGATGCCATCCCATGAAGTTCAGGAATGGCACATGTAGAGAAATAAGTTCTTGAGGGGATCTGCCATTTTGAAGAGGCATGCACCACCAATCTTCTAAACCCCATGTTATCCACAGAAGAGAATGGCTTTAGATGAATTGACAACATTTCAGTTGTTGCTGCATTCAGTTCACGTGCAACAGCGTGATTAGGTGGTATTTGGCATGATGCTCAAACATGCTGTGCAGCATGTTTTATTTATTTTTATTTATTTAAAGTTGTTAACCAGGAGAGGTACACTGAGCTGAGCCTCATTTCCAGGTACAACCCGCGGTAAAGGGAGTAGGGAGAGAGTACAAATACATAAGTGATAAGCAAAGTAGTTACATAATACAAAATACAAGGGTACAAAACATGGATTACATAGAGTACAGATTCTGGAATAAGCATGCGATAGGATAAACACATACTGTAGGTGAACACATGCTAGGGTGAAAAAGCATGTTATACATAGAGTATAATTTTGAGAATAAAATTAAAGTGCAGATATACAGTGATGAAGTAACAAGCACAGCATTGCCCAAGCAGAGTAGTCTAAAGGGAGGGAGAGTGTGGAAAGTGAGGGAAGGGAGGACAAGTGACAGGAGGAAGAAAGAGAGATGGGTTAAAAAGATAAGTGCACTAGTTAATTCAAGGTTCTAGTGAGATGCTGAGGTGGAGACATCAGCCTAGGCAGGGGCAGGAGTCAGGGAAAACTGAGGAGTCCAATAGGGGAGTTTTTAAGAGAGAAAGAGAAGGGGAGCATCTGATGTGGGAGGATAGAGAGTTCCAGAGGGAGGGCAATCTTTAGGAAAATGGAGCTGAGCCAGAGCTGGAGGAGGTCTGAGGGAGGGAGAAAGTACAGGAATCCCTGGACCTGAGAGTATAGGTTTCCTTGGGGAAGGGGATAGCAGAGAGGAGAGGTGAGAAGGTAGGGAACAAGCCAGGACTTAGAGATGAAAAAAGAAGAATTGAGAAGATGGCAGTGGGGAAGAAAGGTGAGAGAAAGGGATGAATAAAGGGAGCAGTGATGTGTACGAGATGGAGCGTTTAGAGCAAAGTAGCAGAAAGCATTATGGAGAGAGTCTAGTCTGGATTGAGAAGAGGCAGTAGCAGTCCTATACACTATGTCATAGTAGTCAAAAGAGGGGATTATCATTTTAGAAAGGAGCTGATGATGGGTGTTTAGGGAGAGAGCTTCCTTATTTCCAAATAAGATGCCTAGTATAGTGCAAAGTTTTGCATGCATATGTTCAGCATGCTTAGCATAGTGAAGCCAGGAGTCAAGCCATACACTAGGTATTTGTAGTCTGGTTCTACATCAAGTGTGGAGCCATCCAAAGAGATAAATGTGAAAGGGAAGGAAAGGGAGGCCAGTTTTTGCTAGGTTCAAAATGTCATGGAGACAGTTTTATTTTCCCTGACCTTGCGGAGGTTTTTACAGAACCAGTGGACGACTGAGTGGAAGTCAGATTGGAGCTGGGACTGGACAGTAGGGGTAGGGAGGCCTGAGGTAAAAAGGACAGTGTCATCAGTGTACATATGTATTTCGACCACTAAGCATGCAGACAGGAGATCATTTAAGAATACGGAGAAGAGAATGGGTCCTAAAATGGAGCCTTAGGTGACACCAGCATAGATTTGGGGGGGAAGCGTACCACCGACAAGGACTTATTGAGAGCAACTGAAGAGATAGGAGTTGAACCAATTTACTGCTGCAGAGGAGAGGCCAGCAGAGGAGAGTTTTCCAGAAGGAGACGGTGAGAGACTGAGTCAAACGCCTTGTCAAGATCGATCAAGATAGTGGAGGTTATATGGCCTTGGTTCATTCTAGAGAGGATGGAATTTGTGACATGGAGAAGAGAGGTAGGGGTAGAGTGATTTGCCCGAAAGCCAGATTAAAAAAGGGAAAGATAATTTGAGGAGCTGAGAAATTCAATGAGACGAGCTAGTACAAGGGACTCCTGAATTTTTGACAAAGTATGGAGGAGGGATATAGGGCGATAGTTACCTGGGTCGAAAGTGTCCCCACCTTTATGCAGGGGTAAGACTTGAGCATCTTTCCAGGCCTGTGGAACTGTGCTGAGAAGAAAAGAGTGATTTCGAATGTGTGTGAAAGGGCATTTTATTAGACAGAGATGCTTAGGAGGCGGGGTCAAGACTGTCAGGGCTGGACTTGTTTGGACTTAAGGAGGCAAGGGCTAAGAGGACTTCATGGGTAGAGATTGGAGGGAGGGATAATAGCCATGAGGGGGAGGGAGGGAGTGAGAAAGGGGCAGGGAGGAGGGGGAGGTAGTGGTTAAGGCACATGTGGTAAATTACAAGTTTAGAGTAGGAGCTACGGAGCCTGGGTCGGAGATGATTGTGCCATTTATAGACAAGGTGGGGGTGGTGGATTTCTGGGGGTCAAGAAGAGAGTGAAGGGTAGACCAGAAATCAGCAGGAGATGTGTGATTTGAGTGAAGATGAGAGCAGAAGTATGCTGCGTTGGCAGTCCTGATAGCCTTTGTACAAGAGTTTCTTAACACTTTGTATTTGCACTGGTCAGGAGGCGCTTTAGTTGCTTTACAGTGTGCCCAGTCTTGGTAACAGGATTTGCACAGGCTGATGAGGTCAACAGATATTCAAGGTAGTTGCCACTGTTTAACACTGTGGCATTTCAGTGGGGCATGATGATTCCATACTGTGAAGAGCATTTGTGAAGAGGCAAAAGGCTGAGTTTACATCTGGGGTGGAATAAACCACAGATCAGTCAGTGGAGTGTAGATCATGTTGTGCCGTGTCAGCATCCAGCAATTTGTAGGATCGGATCCAATGGTAGGCAAAGGGGGGGATGTGGAGTGTGGACTTTGTGGACACAGTATGTGACAAGGAGGTTACTGAAGACATCTGGAAGAGTGCCCACAATGAGTATTCTGTGAGGGTGAGAGGAGAGTATCCAGTCGAGGAGAGAGTGATTCAGGGTGGCAGGGTTTGGGTGGTTGGGTTCACTGATTAACTGTGTTAAATTTAGCAATTCAATATGATCAGTGTAGGGTTTGTATAATGGGGAAGCCCAGTTCAAGTTAAAGTCTCCTAGTATAATTTGTTTGTTTGAGGAAGCCTGGGAGACAAGGGGGGAAATTATGTCAATAAGGGGATGAGGGGAGAGTTTGGGGGAGGCATACAGGACCGTGATCAGGTATGGAAGGGAGGATGGGAAGTTTAGTGCGACTGAGAGGCACTTGTGGGAGGAAAAGTGAGATTCTGAAGAAGAGAGGCTGCAGGGGAGGTTTAGGTGGGTGAAGATGGCCACACCACTGTCATGTTTACTACAGTCTTGCTGGAATACATAATAACCCAGGAGGTCAATGTGGGAGTAAACACGGGAGTGGGCCTAAGGCCAGGTTTCCAAAATACATAGACGGGCAAGAGAGTGCTGAGAGACCCAGAGCCTGAGGGAGTCCATTTTTGGGAAGGAAGCTTCTAGAATTGATGTGGAAAATGTGAAGACCTTTGGGGAGGTCTGGTTGTAGAGGGAAGGGAGGGCTAGGGTTGGTGTGAACGTCACCAGACAGAATGAATGGGAGAAGTGGGAGGGCTGAGAGATGGCTGGAATGAGAGGTTGGGAACTGCAGCTTGGGGTAGGAGTGGGGTAGGAGTAGCAAGGGGGATAGATAGTGGCAAAGGTGTTCAGTATTTATTTGCTCCAAGGCAAGCAGACCAGGATGTGGTGAGGGGGAGGCGGTATAGGGCAGTAAGGCCAGAGGATAGGTGGAGGTGGGTTGGGGGTGAGATGGTGAAAGTAAGAGAAGGAGGTTGAAGATAGAAATATTTGGTATGGGAGGGGGTCAGAAAGAAAGGAAGGGATGGGGAAAATTGGAGAAATGGGCATGAGGGAAGAAACTAGGGGGTGAGCACGGGGGGAGGATGGCAATCAGAATGCTGAAAGGAAGCAGATGCATGATTAAAAGGAGGGAGTACAGTGCCTAGTCACACTGTAAACTAGTAGGAACGGATGCTCCTGAAGTCAGAGAACAAAAGGGCATAATGGATAAAAACCTGCATGGTACAGGAGTCAGGGGACAGATGAGTTAGAGTGGCTCTGGAAATCCTAGTTGCTGAGCAAGGCAAAGAAATCCTGTTTACTGAACAGAAATTGGGGAAGGGGAAATCAAGAGTTTTAGTTGGGAGAGACCAAGGGGGGTGTATGATGAGGGGGTATTATGGATGAGTCCAAGAGGCCTGAAGAAATTGGAATGCAAGAGTGGGCTGATTGTTTCTATAACTTACACACCACCTTAGGGTGGGAGGGTGGCTGGGGCGGGAGGGCAGGCAGTGAGTAGCAGTGCTGTACGTCGAATTCCAGACCTGGAGTGTGCACTGATGCAGTCAGCAAGTACCCGAGGAGCTGTAGTGCAGCAGGAGAACGTCAGTGGGGCAGAGGAGGGCCTCTTGTTACCCTCTTGACCCTGGCTGTGCAGAGCAGTGGAGTCAGAGAATGGCAAGCTGCATGGAAAAAGGAGAGAGGATAAGTGTAATGTGAGCTAGAATGGAGCTCAAAAAGAAGGGGGAGGGATTGAAAGAGATTATGAGGAGAGAAGAAGCAGAACATGAAGGAGTTAGGCTGCACAGATTTCGGAGTACAGTACTCAACTTAATGCATAACTTAGCCAGTCTAAACACAGTCTGCACGCAATACATTCAACACAGGCTGCTAAACTGCCTAAAACACGATTCAAATCCCTCCTAAACAGATTAAATTACTGGAAGTTACAGGACATTGAAACAGTGCAAAGGCCGTATCATATGAATTGAAGTATCCTTAAATTAATTAAAGTAACCCCATGAAATAGATCATTTGCACCTGGAGAGAAGCAAACACTGTAGTCCGAATGCACAATTAGCATGGATTGGCCAAGATCTAAAATGGCACTGCACGCTGAGTTCTGGACCCGGAGTATGGACTGATGCAGTCAGCAAGTAGCTAAGGAGCTGTAGTGAAGCAGGAGACCGTCAGTGGGGCAGGGGAGGGCCTCTTGTTACCCTCTTGACCCTGGATGTGCATAGGCTGGACCTCTCTGGGTGTTGGGCCACTAACATAGAAACATAGAAACATAGACTTTGATGGCAGATAAAGACCGCTTGGCCCATCTAGTCTGCCCATTTCCCTACCTACAGAATAGGCCGCAGATCCTAGTTAACCAACAGCCTATTTCTTCCTACCCCCCACAAGAATTGCCTTATGCCTGTCCCATGCATTCTTGAATTCTCCCACAGTTTTAGACCCCACAACCTCCTCAGGAAGACTGTTCCATGCATCCACTACCTCTCTGTGAAATAATACTCCTCACATTGCCCCTGAACTGCCCTCCTTCTATCTTTAAATTGTGTCCCTTGTTCTTGCACATCTCTTTTCTGAAAGATGCTACCCTCTTGGACTTTGTTGATTCCACTGAGGTACTTAAAAGTTTCTATCATGTCCCCCTCCTTCTTTCCTCAAAGGTATACATATTAAGCTCCTTTAGTCTCTCCTCATAGACTTCTCTTGCAGACCCTGCACCATTTTAGTTGCCCTCCTCTGGACTACCTCTATCCTGTCTATGTCCTTGCAAGATGGGGTCTCCAGAACTGAACACAGTACTCCAGATGGGGTCTCACCAACTGTCTGTACAGAGGATAACAACTTCCTGTTTTCTGCTGCTGATGCCTCCCTATACATCCCAGTATATCCCCAGCCCCCACTGCCTTCTCACATTGCTTGCTAACCTTAAGGTCATCTGATATGATTACCCCAGGTCCCTTTCCTTTTTGTTGTTGTTACTACCTCCCCACCCATTGTGTATTCTTCCCCTGGGTTCTTGTTTCCCAGGTGCATTATTTTGCACTTCTTTGCATTGAATCCTAGCTGCCATACTTCTGACCATTCCTCCAACCTTGCCAAGTCCCTCTTCATCCTTCCCATGCCTCCTTGTGTATCAACCTGTTGCAGATCTTTGTGTCATCTGCAACAAGGCATACTTTTTCTTCCAGTCCCTCTGCAATGTCACTGATAAAGACATTAAAAAGGACTGGACCCAATACTGAACCCTGTGGTACCCCACTAGTAACCCCTCTTTCTTCAGAGTGGACTCCATTTACAATTACCTTCTGTGTCCTGTTGTGCAGCCAATGTTTTACCTAGGCTACCACCCTGGGACCCACTCCCAGGCTGGTTAATTTGACTATTAATCTTTTGTGTGGGACTGTGTCAAATGCCTTGCTAAAGTCTAGGTAGGCCATGTCCACAGCCCCTCCCTGGTCTACTACTTTGGTCACCCAGTCAAAGAAATCAATTAGATTGGTCTGACATGACCTTCCGCTGTGAACCCATGCTGCCTTGGGTCCTGTGCTCCACTGGCCTCTAGGTACTCGACTATTCTTTCCTTCAGAGTGACTCCATCACTTTCCTACCACAGAGGTCAGACTGACAGGTCTGTAGTTTCCTGCCTCTGTCTTGGACCCACTTTGTGAAGGGAATCACATCCGCTTCCTCCAGTCCTCGGGTACCACACCATCCTCCCATGATTTATTAAAAAGAGTAGCCAGTGGTTTCACTAGTTTCTCCTTAATTTTTTAGAATTCTGGGTGAATTCCATCAGGACCCATTGCTTTGTCCACCTTCAGTTTTAGGAGTTCTTGCAGAACCCTTTCTTCTGTGAAAGGACTGGGATGGACCCCCCATCAAGAGTGCTTCTGTTAATTGGATTAGGCACTTCCCTCTCCTCTTTTGTGAATACTGAGCAGAAATATTCGTTCAGTATCCCTGCTTTTTCACTGTCCCCCTCCGCCCACCCACCTACTAAACAGCTGGAATCGGCATGGTGACATGGCTGTTGTGGCAGTATTTGACTCCTGGGGATTCACAGGTGTAGCTCAAATAAAGCAGTGATTTCGAATGTTTTCTACCCTAGGGTTGCTGTGCTAAACCCACCACTGCTGCTATGACCACTACTAGGCAGTCCCACAGACTCTTCCTCCTCCTCCTCTCTGTAGTAGTCCTCCTCAGCCAACCCTCACTCCCCTGGGACTGCTTTTATGCTGCTTCTTGATGCCTTGGCACGTGCAGATGGTAAGGGAAAGGGACCTATGCACTGGTTTCCATTTGGTGTTGACTCCAATGTAATAGGTGCCTGGACTTTAGGTGTGCGTGTGTTGACCACCAGTGTCTATGTGGCTGCCCTTTTTTCCCCGACTAATGTACACTTGGCACATCTGACAGATAGCAACTGTTTTGTCAGCTGTGTCCAGTATATAAAAATCCCAAACTAGAGATTTTATACCTCTTGTTTATATATGGTGGTGGGAGTGGGATGGAGGAGGGGTAGAAATGGATGTTTCTGGGATGATTTATGCACTTCAACACTGGGTGACTTATGCAGTGTAACGGGCTCAACACTAGTAAGAGGAACAACTGCTGTAGTATGTGGGGGGACTTTGGTAGTTCTGTGGCACACTGGCATGCAAAATCCCACATGTTCAGCAGCACCACTCTTCCTCTTTTTTTCTTCCAGTTCCCATAGGAGATCCAAATCATTATCCCCACTACAGCGGATATCCCCCTTTTCCTGAGCTCTGTCCTCTTCATCTTCACTTTCTCCAGGCTATCTCTCCCTATCATCATCATCTTTAGTCAGAGACACATTTTTCAATGTAGTCTTTTATGACTTTGCAACAGTGAGATACCCCTCTTCAGGCTCTGATGCATGGTGAAGTGCCACACTCTCATTTGGGAAAGGGAAACTATCATAAAGATCAGACTCAGTACCAACACCTCCAGGAGGCATGGAGACACAAACAACGTCCCTCTCTACCACTGTGCTTCAGCCAGACATTTTGCTGCCTCTTAGACTGTTCCTCATGTTGCCACCTCTCCAGCCCCTGCCAGAATTTATGCCACAGATGTGGCAGAGAAAAATTTGGTTACGCTAATGCCACCACCACTGTGGCCAACTACTTCTTTACTACTACTACTACTACTACTGTTCCTGGAGCCCAAAGATGAGTCTGCTGCAGACATACAGTAGCGTTTTAGCTGCAACACCCTTTTGCCCCACATAACTTATGCACATCTTTGTCTCTTCTCTGGAACCTCTCCTTTTAGTTGAGTGTCTCTTCTAAGTCATTTTATATATTTAGATTTACAATTTTGTGAGCAAAAAATTAAAGAAACCCTGTAGTAAAACTAGACAGCAGCAGCAAACACCTCCCCTGAAAGATTAGCAGTGATCTGATTCTGAACAGAACAGTTTATTGAGCTAATAGTAGCTGTGGTAAAACCACCAAAAATAAGCTATTTATTTTTTTTGTTTTTTTATCACAACAGTGTTTTACAAGACACACATGAGGGGGGTAATTTACAAGTTGCTGTACGTAACACTGTCATTTTAAGAACTAATCTTTAAGAGCTTTCACCTATTGCTTCCCCTCCCTCTGGAACAATCTCCCTTCCACCCTATGCCTCTTTCCCTCTCCCTTAAACACCAGCTCAAACTTCTCTCTGCTCCATCCTGCACCTGCCATGCCTACCCCTGGCCCTGACTCCCATTCTCCCTGTCTGATTGGGTGTCCTCTCACTTTATTTTTGCCATTCAGTCCCAGCAGCTGGGTCCCCCTACTTGCAGTCAATGCTACACTGTTGTTACCATATCTCTCAACATTTTGCCATAGAAATGAGGGACATGGGCACTTAAAATGAGGGCAATGGGGGGACAGTGACTCCCATAATGAGGGACACATTCCCAAACATGGAAATACAAGCTCAGAACACTGTGCAAACCATTGTGTTTACCTGAACAAAGTTTATCTTTGAGTTACCATCTTAGAATACTATGAATTTCTGCTTTAAAGTCTGAATTTACAACACATTCTCTGCACGGGCAACACCTTTTACAAGTGGGACAGATGAGAGACAGAACAATTTTGAGGGGTAAAGTGAGGGACGTCCCTCATAATCAGTGATAGTTGAGAGGTATGGTTATTACTGATTTGTATTCACCTGTATTGCTACTGCCTGGTCTCTAATTTTATTCTACCACTGGTGTAATTTTTACCACCTGTATTCTCCTGCATTGTTGTCACTTTATTGTGTACCTTCATGCTGTTTATTGTTCCACTTTGTAATTTTATTATTGTTATTGCACATTTATCTTGCTATTGCTTTCTTTTTCTTTTTACACTCTGTATGCAACTTTATGCAATAGGTGTGGGCATAAATCCTATCTGATAAATCTGAGCTACTATGAGATAAATTCAAAATTTCACATTTATACACATAGTAGATGCATCATCATAGATTTTTATACATAGTAGATATGTCACAATCACTCCGGAACTCATTTAGAATGTTCAGCCTCAGTGCCAGTACTGACTACATTCAAATGCAAATAACTTTAAAATGAAAAAAGACAGCATAGTGCTGTGAGCATGAAAGTTGTGCAGCACAAATTTATCTACAAAATGAGTGGTATTTCATTTATAGATACCTTATAGATTTCTTTATAATTAGCAAAAAAGAGCAGAAGATGTAATTTTTTGTTCACTTTTTTGACAAACATATGCAAAAAAAGATAAATAATCAAAAGCAAATGTCCCTGCACTGATAGAAAGCATCACTACTGCATAAATGAAATATACAATGGTGAGCTGTCAGATAAATGATTTATCTACACTCGTGCTGTTTGACCTTGAACATCTCACTCATGGCTTACGCCACTCATGAGGTTACCCGAGGTCAAACAGCACTTGTGTAGATAAATCATTTATCTGACAGCTCACCATTGCATATCCCTTATTTATTTTGTACCCTGTCATTGATGCTGTATTTCCTTTGCCTTGTTTGCTGTACTATGGTACCCCCTTCCCCCAGGTCAAACTTGGAAATAAGCCTCAGCTCAGTGTGTCTTTCCCAGTTTATGAATTTTCAAATAAATAAACAAAATAACTCCAACTAATATAGAAAGAGACTGACACAATACTTCACTTAACTATGCCAAACAATACTACAGAAATAAATCACAGACGAGAAAGACTGAGTGAGGAAAACAAATATGAGATATCTGCTGTACACAGCCTAGTGCTCACAGTAACAAAAAAATGTTCAAGGTCAGTGATACTGTATTTATGGGCTGCCTTGCTCGCTGAAACACCTCCTATCCCCACCCCCACACACAGCAGTGCTTCACTAGGCAAAACAAAACCACTACTGAAACTATGTAAATAAGCAAAACCACAGCTTCCCAATGCCCTCTAGATCTTTTTGTGAGCAATTTGGATTCAAAATACTCAGTTTTTGACTGATTTTAAATGTGTTTTTTTTTTTTTGTAAGACAAGCAGGAACAGATTCCTCTCCAACTTTCTCATCAGAAGACTGCACAAAACACAGCCTCCATATGGCATACAGCTCATTTCAGCATCATGTGACTTCCAGTCCCATAATATATAGCATGCTTCACCTCTGGACTCCACTTCACCAGCAAAGTTATCAAATTCACAATTCACGAATTATTTCTGTACTGTGAATTGTCACTTCACAAGGTGGATTAACTTCACAAATTGCAGTGAATTTGCAAATTAATTTGCAAAACACATTTTTTCAACTTTACACACCACTTGTTACATGTTTATGGCATGTATAATAATGTACACTGGGTTTTGTTGTAACTGTCTGAAACATGTTACAACTGGATGGTACATATGGTAGTAAGCAGTTTATGGCACAAAATATTTGTAGGGCCCAGTTGAAGATTTTTTTGCTGTGTAAAGGTAGCAGCCAGGTTTGTGATGGAAGATCAATTCTAGTTGAAGGGGAACTGATGGAAATTAGTTCTGGTTGTAGGAGGACTGATTTGCTCATTGTGTGATATGGTTTAGGACCAGGATGACTGTGCATGAAACAGATTTTATACACTGTTACACGATATATTTTGACCAATGAGACGTCTTTATTTTGGATGCCCATTTTATAATGTGTAATAATGCCACTACCTTTACACGGTAAAAAACCTTCAACTGGGCTCTAAAAATAAAACTACCTTAAATAAAAAAAAAATAGTTAAGTGTTGTTTTCCTGATCATTACACAAGTCTCTGGCTCTAACAGAGGCCTTTGTTGTGTGTGTGTGTACTGTATGATAGAAGAGAAACATTGTGCCAGTGGAACTGAGCAGAATTTTGAATCCATGTATTGCATGGGAAACATTCCATGATAAACATTCTATATCTTGAATCCTGATGCCAGCAAAGGACAAACTTTGTCCAGCAGTAATACAATTACATCATCTATGACATCATTTGCAGTGGGCTGAAGGACTAGTTTATCATAAATGCACACATACAGAATAGTGTATGGTTGCTCATACACAACAAGGCTATGTTGCCATCGAGGGGATGTGATGATGTCACACAGACCTTGAGAGCGAAGCTCGAGAGGTCCGTGTGACAGAATCACTTCCCCGATATGGTAACAATGCTTTGTTTTGTTTAAGCAACCATATACTATTTTATATAGTATATGGTTCCCCAAACTGTAGGAGGTTTCACTTTTGACAAGGTTCATACCTTGTGAATATTGTCCTGCTCGCTTGCTCGGTCGCTCCCTCCCGGTCCATGCTGCAGTCGCCATCCAGTTCCGACACCGAAGATACCGGTGCTTCACCGCTTCCTGCAGTTCTGCTCTTGGCAAAAAAAATTAAAAAAAAAAACTGGCAAACTGATAGTTTGGGTACACAGAGCCGAGTATGGCAGTCCGTGTTCCAACTGTCTGACTGAATGGCACTACCAACTGATCATTAGACACCTCTGCCATTTTAGGGTGCATTTTTTGATCAGCTCTGTTTTCAGCCAATCATGTAGCAGCTTAAGGCTGAAAAGTTGTTGTACTATCAATCTGACATCAGAACGATAGTACAACAAATTTTTTGACCCTTTTAACTGTCCTACAACAACATTTGGGAAGCCACTGTTTTCCATCTAGAATAAGCCCTAACCATATACTATAAGTAAATCTATAGTCTCTACATATAAATATGCTTTTCCCAACTGTAAAAAGTTAAAAAATGAGCCCATTTCATAAGCACAACAAGCCACTCTGGGGTGAGTATGAAACATATTTTACTACACTTCCAGGGGCTGAAAGGCACTCGGCCACTCGCCACTCCCCTGGGAGTGTGGTAAATTGGGGATATGGAATGGGTTAGCATGTCATATGCTTTTTATTGTCATGAGATGTCTGTGACCTCTTGATTCCTTACGAGTGGTGTAGTCATGAGTGAGGGAGCAAGAGGGCACAGACCTTGAGTGAAGATTAAAACGCGTATGGCACGGTAACCTATGCCATATCTGCTTTATACAATGAGCGTGATTGAAATAAAATTGTTCACAGCTATTTTTAAATACTTTTTTCTGTTGCATCTGAAGCTGTGGGTCCACTGTAGCGCGAGTAGGCATCCGCGCAGTGTCATTGTGATGGACCGGATAGTGGAAATAACGGGCGTGATGTACCTGATTCATAAGATATATTTTTTTATCTATGAATCGGGTACATCAGCAGGCAGGATACGCTTTTATGCGACTGAATTTTCCAACACGCTCATTGTATAAAATATGTTTCATACACACCCCTTCTTGTCTTATTACTTACATAACACACATCCTGTCATGCTTTACTGCTTAATTCTATTCTATTCTACATTCAGAATGAACTCCTGGCAGTTTTACTATGACATTCCTAAGACACTGCAAAATTCTATGTGCATTTGTACACATACCAAACAAATCTAAATATCTTGAAAACTTTACAAGCTACACAAAAACACTCAGCAGCAAAGTTGTTCATGGCAAAATAACCTTTACAATGAGGGTAGTCACTAAGCTGAACTCTGTAGAGTTTTGAAAATATAGCCATCTAATTAGCCAAATTTCCTTTTTTTTTTTTACCAAATTTCCCACTTTGGATGGCAAATATTTTAAAACCTGTAGGGAGTTCAGCTTAGTCACTACCCTCATTGTAACAATCATTTTGTCCTGAACAACTTTGCTGCTTGTTTTTTGTGTAGCTTGTATAGTTTTCAAGATATTTAGATTTGTGTAGCATGTGTGCAGATGCACTTATAAACAGCAGATGTATTTTTTCTCTCCGAGTGAACACTCAAGTAGACATGCCAAACAGATGTAAATATCTTGAAAATCATACAAGTTACACATACACAACCAGTGTCAGAATTGTTCACAACAAAAAGACATTTACAGTGAGGATAGTCACCAAGCTGAACTCTATATAGTTTTCAAAATATAGCCATCTCTACTGTTGTATTGTAAAGCAGTGCTTGTTGCTGAATCTATGGGCTTGGCTACATCACTGTCACATGAGACAGGATTCATTGTAGGTACAAGAAAAGCAATAAACTTAATTGAGATGGAGATCCCACCAGGTCATAAAACTACCAAAAAGCTAGCAGACTAATTTAGGAAAAACTCCTGATAGCAGACAGAGGAAAGGACACACTAGGACTTCATACACAAATCAAAACACTCTGCACAACATATATTTTTACAAATTCTGGGTGTACTGCTCCTTTAAAACACAGGAAACTAGCATCAGGCATAAGGGTGAAGGCTACATTTGCAGCTGGGAGTGGGGTGGTTACTATAATTAGCAACACTGATATATATATACTGGTATACAGACATCCCTTATGAACATTTTAAATTGCTTGCAAAGTAGGAAAAATCATCCTACTACAATTGTTAATACTGATCTTATTTCAGGTGCATTTAAAAATATAGAATAATGCATGGGGAAGTGTGTGTAATGAGGATGTTATTCACACCGAGGGTGTGCATAATATCCAAGTTGACACACACTTCCTCATGTTTTATTTTTTGTAATAACTGGTTCCTTTCATTTTTTTTGTCAGACAGGTGCTTGTTGAACAGCCTAACGTCGGTCTTGGTTTTTCTTAGTGTTTATTTTTTCTTGCTGCTTTCTGAATCTTTGCCTTTCTAGGTCACTAGGTTGCTGAAATGGTGATGAATGTGCCATTTTTTGGTGGGCAGACAGACGTTAGTAAACCACTTGTTATTTTTCATTTCTGTGAGAAAAGTGTCTTTCTTCAGCTGCAGGTAAGTTAGATTCCCATTCAGTGGTTTCAGTGAGGTTAGCGCAATCAGGCTGACAGCATGAGGAGCCAGTACAGTAGCACGAGCATGATAGTGATTTTAGAATTTTTCCAAAAAGGTGCTTAATCAAACTCAGTTATACACAGGTGATTATACACATATGTGTATAATCAAACTCCATTATACACTGCTGTGTATAATCACCCACATATAATGGAGTCTGACAGCTTCTGCCCACAGTTGATAATCATCGCTAATCAGTTATAAGATCATAAAGCATTCCTTTGTGATTGTTTCTGTTTTTAATTAAATATAACATAGAAACATAGAAACATAGAAGTTGACGGCAGATAAGGACCGCAAGGCCCATCCAGTCTGCCCATTTCTTTTTCTACCTTATAAATGTGCCATCGGCCTTTGCTCTGTCAGTGACCTATCTATTCATAGTCATTTGTATTGCTCCCTTATGCCTATCCCATGCCTGTTTGAAGCCCTGCACTGTATTCATAGCCACCACTTCTTGTGGTAAGCTATTCCATGCATCTACCACCCTTTCTGTGAAAAGAATTTCTCACATTCCCCTTAATCGGCCTCCCCTAATCTCATGCTGTGTCCTCTTGTCCTGCTATTTTTCTTATATTTAAACATGTTAGACTCTTTCACCTTGTTTATGCCCTTAAGGTGTTTAAATGTCTCGATCATATCACCCTCTCCCTCCTTTGCTCAAGGGTATACATATTGAGTCTGCTAATCTGTCCTCATATGTCTTCTGATGCAGTCCCTGCACCATTTTGGCTGCCCTTCTCGACTGCCTCAATTTGGTTAATGTCCTTGTGAAGGTGTGGCCTCCAATACTGCACGAGTACTCCAGATGGGGTCTAACCAATGTCTTGTACAGAGGATTATTACCTCCTCTTACGACTTCAGATACCCTACTAATACACCCTAACACCCCCTAGCCTTACTCTACTGCTTTAGAGGTCTGCTTGATGATTTTAGGTCATCAGTGATGATGATGCCCAAGTCTCTTTCTTCCTTTGTGACTGCTAGCAACTCCCCTCCCAGCCTATAAGTGGCTTCAGGGTTTCTCTTCCCTATGTGCATGATTTTGCACTTCTTTGCATTAAATCCCAGTTGCCACTCTTCTGACCATTTTGCTAGTTTATTCAGATCTCTTCTCATTCTGCCCACCCCATCTGGATCATCACTAGTTGGCAAACAATTTATTTACAAAACAAAATACATTGCACACTTCCTACTACCCCGATCTGACAAACACTTAACTAATACTTTAAGTATTTTAAAAGTTACAGTAGGTTTTGTTTGTATAGAATTTTAACATAGAAAACAAGACCAGTGTAATTTTAGCTATTTTTCTCTGTGATTTGTTTTTAATGCACATGCGTGACCAATTAATTGTATTTAACTTAAAAAGCAATTCATTTTTTAAATAAAGACCCCAGAAGGACCTACTTCTATATCACACCTACAACACTTGTAAGTTTCATATCCTGTCTCCTAGTCATTTTTTAGCTGACAGCAAAAAGTTAGGCAGCAAATTGTGCAAAAATATAAAATTACTGCCCTTAATAACTCAAAAAGTACAAAAGATAACCTCATATATTTGGAGGGTTAAGAGAACCCAGGACTGAAAAAGAGCATACCAAGTTTTACATTCCTAGGGTCTACAACAGCTGAGATGTAAGCCTCTAAACTTGGCCATTTTACATGAAAAACTAATGCAACACTAACATACTGGCAGTACCATGGTAAGGGGGAGGGTAGCTAAAAGCAATAAAAGAGAATAAAAAGCATGTATGACATGCATTTTTATTAAAAAAAAAACAGCAACATTTTTTTACCTAATTTGCATTTCAAACCAATCCAGGTATTTCTTTTGCCACAGAAGTTTTTCTCCTCTGGGTCAGTGTGGGCAGGCTTTCAACCCTGTCACTGCCTCCTCTCGCCCAGCACTGGCTGCACTGGACCAGCCTGCCTGGAAATCCCCCATGGATTACTCCCCATGGTAGGGCTAATAAGGGGAGGGCTGTCCTCCCCCCCCATCCAGTGACACACAACCAGATTTTGGCAGGCAGACGGCCAATGGCACAGGGTTGGGTGGAGAAAGGCGTGTAGAGCTTTATGTAGTCCACACCAATCATTTTCCACATTTTCCACTTTTCTCCCTTAGCCCTGCTGCGATGTGCATAAATGTGTGTGGAGGCACACACATCTACAGCACCACAGCCCCTCCCTTCATGTCTCTTGTACAGCTGGCGTTTCCTCCAGGCCTCCATCTAAGGGCAGCCAAGGGCCAAGAAGGCAAGTCACCCCACTCCGGGAGAGGGAGCTGTCCTCCGGATGCTCAGTCCTACTCCCCTCCAGCTGATCCCCAGAGACCCAAGCTGTCTTCTGAACCCAGGTCGCTGGCGTGAGAAAAGGTAAGATGTAAAGCACCTCAGCCTTCTTTTCCACTGGGTATTAATACAGGTATTTTAATGGAATGCATCCCAAACTGTTGAACCTGCCAGGTTGTTTGGGTGAGGTAGATTTATCCTCAAGACACCTATATATTATTCAAACTCGCGTGCTTTTATGAGCTTCAGGAATTAATTCAAGCAGTTTGGGTCTGCCTCTGCCTATGTACAGTATATGTTTCCCCCTTTCCTCCCTTTGATTATGTTATTTCCTGTTTTTCTCACCCTGTTTCTTTTTTCTCTGTCTTTTCCCACATTCAACAGATGTAATGTTTGCCATGGATTCAAAATTCTGTACAGTTCCATGGGTAAAATGTTCCTCTCCTAACATACTGAACTCAATCACAAGAAAGGCATCATGTGGAGCCAGAGCTCTCTATATCTATCTGGTCACCTGGTCATCTGCTCACCTGCACAACCACTAGTTTATTTGTTTAGTTTTTATTCAGCAGGTAGATGCACTAGACAAAACATTTGCCTGTTTTCAGTCACAACCTGAGAGAACACAACATAGAAGGTCACCACAGCACTATACAAGAATACAGGGTTCATGCATTTGCCAAACAGTAATACAGTGAAATAAATCCAGGGAAACAATATACAAGATACAATATGTAGAGAGCATGGTGCAAGATACAGGACTATGTATATGGACACAAAATCAAGTACAGGGATAGGTTACATTTGCTGGCATTGGCAATCAGCCTAACAAACAAGTGCAATAGCTCAGGCAACTTGTTGCTATTTCTAGCAGCTTATGGGCAAGTACATACAGATGTCTTGATTAAAAGGGTCCAGTACTCTCTTTTGAAGGGTTGGCTGGAGGTACACTGAGGGACCATAGCTGGGAAGGAGTGCTAAAGTTTAGGGGCAGGGTAGGAGAAGGACATTTCCCTAATCTTGCCTTGGTGTGTATAGTTAAGGAACCAGGGACATTAGACCTTAGTGGATAGGATCGGTTGTCAGGCATAAGAAGTGCTGAAAGGCACAAGGAGGTCCGCTTAGTTACAATATTATGCACCAACCCCCCCCTCATAGAAAATGTGCACAAGGCTAGTAGAGGAAGCCAACTTGGTTTTGAATAAAGGTCACAGTGATGTGTGTATCTGTTTGTGGCCAAAGCAAACCTGCAGATGTTATTAGAGGTCATGCCTCATTTCTGTAGGACAGTGCTGGAGGCTGAGAAGAAAATGGCTCTCCCGTAGGTCAATTTGGGGAACAGAATACTATGGGCAATGGCTATGCAGGCTTTAGGAGTAAAGTTATCTATATTTTTGTTGGAGAGTCCCAGTCTGGTGTTCACTGCCTTACATGCAGCAGATATGCGCTGAAAAGTCCAAAGATGTGTTGAGCGTGACTTCAAGGTAGTTAAAGGAGGAAACTGTGGTATGACAGGATCCATCCACACATGTCACTGTCAAAGGAGTGTGGCTCATTTTTACCCCCAGGGCTGAGACAACAAGCATGGCTTGGCTCTTAGTAGTGTTCGTAAGGAGCTTTTTTGAGCAGAGCCACATTTGTACTTATTGAAGGTCGGATGAGAGTTGATAGTTTACATCCAGGATGTTAGGCAAGCTCAAGAAAAACACTTGGTTGTCAGCATATAGGATGATTACGCTGTGCCTGAAACTAGACTGGATTGAGTTTATATGTACAGAAAAAAGGAGGGGCCCCAATATGGATCCCTGAGGGACTCCAACTGTGGTAGCAGCTGGATCAGACAGGGCATGGCCAAATTTAACCCACTGATATCTATTTCCCAGATAACTTTTAAACCATGTCAGGGCAGTGGGGGAAATGCCCAGTGCACTTAGCTTTCTACAGAGTAGGGTGTGGATTACCAAATCAAAGGCCTTGGTGAGGTCAATGGAGACCGCACCAATGATCTTACCCCTATCCATAGCGGAGGCAATGCTGGTGGTTAGTGACATGAGGGCAGTAGTGATGCTGTGGTCTTTCCTAAAACCATGCTGTGCAGGAGACGTGAGGTCATGGTTGGAGAGGCACTCGGTCAGTTGGGAGGCTACCAATTTTTCAAGTATTTTGTTGAGTACTGGCAGTATCGTGATTGGCCTACAGTTGCAATGTTCATATTATCACCTTTCTTGTACACTGGAACAATATGTGAGATATTCCATTAATCAGGAACCTTATGGGTTGTAGGGGACAGGTTAAAGATTCTTGTGACAAGTAGAGCAAGTTCCCCAGCAACAATCTTCAATATTTTAGGATCAACTTCATCAGAGATGGCAGACTTTGATAATGGGATTTGCATAAGGAGTTTGTGAACCTCACCACATGTGACTGCTTTGATATAGACAAGGGGCTGGCAGGGGTAGGCATAGATGGAGGAAGGACCAGGGGAGA
Source organism: Neoceratodus forsteri (assembly GCA_016271365.2). Lineage (NCBI taxonomy): Eukaryota > Metazoa > Chordata > Ceratodontiformes > Ceratodontidae > Neoceratodus > Neoceratodus forsteri. The sequence continues at coordinate 1,348,430,875 of CM057456.1, read as the reverse complement.
GATAGGGCAGGGGAAGGCCTCAGTATTGGTCAATAGGTCAGGGAAGCTCTAATTGAAAGTGTTAGCTACAGTGACAGGATTATCACAGTTAACTCCCTAAATAACTAGTTACTTGGGAATAAAGTTACAAGATTGGCCTAAAACTTGCTTGATATTTTTCCACAAGTAACTTGGATCACCAGCTGAGGCATCAAACAATGATTTAAAACACAGACTCTTATTACATCAGATGGCTCTCCTACATTTATTTCTAAACACACTGTAGCTAGCCCAGGCTGTGGCAGGTGCTTTATAGGTTGACCAGCTGGCATCTCTTTGTTTAATTTTGGCTAGAAGGGGATGATCCAGTTATTTAGTGACTGGGTCATGTACTCACTTGGAGGTCAAGGGAGCATATTTATCTTAGATACCTAGCAGGATCTTGTTGAAAACAGAAAATACATGGTTTACATTATTTGTGGCCCATAGCATGACCAATCTGTACTCACAACCTCATGTTTAAGTTATGAAGAGTCAAGCTTCAAGAAGCCATGGAAGTTGGCCTGCCTGGTGGTGCTGAGGGTTGAGGTACTGGACGCCACACCTCATGCCATGCTGGTGACCTGGGTTCGGACACGAGCCCGGGGCATCAGGGTCGGCAGGGGAGGGATGGTATTGAGCATCCAGAGGACTGCTCTCCCATCCTGGGGAGGAATCCAGGGAACCACCACTCTGTAGAGGCCCCTGGTGATGACCAGGGGCACTACTAGAGTGATGCAGGAAGAGGTGGAGTGCTGCAGATGTCAGCACGCTCACAATGTCATTGCATGCTCGCGCTCAGGGGGACCAAAAATATGGAGGAAAATGGCAGCACAAAGCCTGTGGCATCTTGATAGCCGCAGCCTCACTGGCCAGTGAATGCCTGGACAGAGGCATGTGCCGGTAGTGGATCCTGGCTGGGTGCAGGGGCATCGGAGGGGGCCCATCTCAACAGTACAGATGCGTATGCCAGCTGGGCATGCACGACTCTGGGGTTGGTGGCAAGGAGAAACGGTGACTGGAGGTAGGCAGGGACTGTGGCTGCAGGAGGATAAAAATGGAGGAGATAAAAAAGAAGCCATGGAAGTTTATAATTCTGGGAGGGATCTTAGGGGTCTTTGCCTTCCAGACACAATAGATGGGGGAGTGGTCACTAATGGCATTGAGGAAGTGCTTCTATCAGGTCTAGGGATGAGCATCCAATTGATTAGGGAGAAAATCTGACCATTATTTGCCCTTCTAGTAGACTCAGCGATAAGCTGGTGAAGCTGTAATTTATTAAGGGTAAGCTCAGTATTTTTAGTTTTGCCACCAAGCCAATCAATGTTAAAATCCTCAGTTAGTAGAACTTCATTATTTTGAACAAGTGGATCCACTGAGCTCATAGGTAGTGGAAGGGCCTGCTGATTACCAGCTGGAGGGATGTAGACACAGGGAACATGCAGCTTTTTTGAGTTACCCCAAAGAAGGACTGTATACTTGCTAGCAAATCTGCTGGTCAAATCACTTGTCCTCTCCCAGTTGTCTGCCCACTTTCTCAACCCACTGCAGCCAGCAGCATGCCTCCATCTATGAGAGAGGCAAACAAGAAAGTACTGCTGGCTGCTCGATCACTCGCTACCTCCGGCCCACTTGTACTGCTTGCTTGACTCGCTCCCACCCACCCACCTGTACTGTTTATTCCCGCTACATTTAAAACTGACAGTCTGAATGTCAGAAACCTGTACATTAAAAAACACAAGAAAACAGATCTGTCATAGACACACTCTACGCTGTGTTGGGAGATTTAAAACAGCCTTATTTTTTCAGTCAACTGGGCTCAGTTCATAAGCTTGCACGACCACTCCTGCCCATACCTCCACAATTAACAGACCACTGAAAATAACACAAATCAGAAATACAAATAGTTGTAGACCTGAAAAATATTGTATTATGAAAATCTGATTCAGTAACTAGGATGGCCGAGCCAATCATTATCTGGAACACAGCACACCATGTACCAGTAGGTGGAGGAACTATTTTGCCTAATTTTTAACCATTTAAATCAGTTTTAGTTACATTTTAAAAGTTTGTTTTTATTTTATTAGAAACCCATTTTATACTATATAGGCAATAAGCCACCCCGGGGTCATGTGTTGTGCAGGTTTACAACATGCTCAGGGGTAAAAGCACTCTACCTATGGTGTTGTGGCTCACAACACCCATGGCATGCGGTAAACCCTGCACAACCCATGCCACATCATGGCTTATTGCTTAATTGTGTGATGTGGCCATTAACAAATCTGGTCAGGTTTAGGACCAGGATGACTATACCTCATGTAAGCAATAAACCATGACAGAGTGTGCATTACAGGATTTTAATGCACACCTCTGAAAAGTACATTAAAATCCTGAAGTACACACCCTGAAGTGACATATTGGTCTTAAAAAATGGCTCATAAGTAGGTTCTTTTGCGATGGAAATGGCATCTGGTACCTGACTGTGCTGTGCTAGGAATTTAATGCACGGCCAGGTGTATAATAAGACTAGATGGACCATGACTCTGCTAAGGTGTGTTATTTGTATATACTGCTTTGCAGTGTATTACTCTGCATTTTGTGTTTTTGTTTTCCCAACATTGTAACCCCCACCCCCCCGGATGCTTCTGGAAACGATGTTGCCTTTCCTGGTGAAACATTTCTAAATAAATAAAATAAAATAAAAACTGGTCTTTTTCTGCCATCATTGTCTGTGCCTCTATGTTTCTAATATAATTTTAAAGTAATATCATTTAAGAGTAGTAAACTGGCCAAATCAAAACAGTCATAATCTCCAGTGGGTGTGCCTAACAAAAGTGGTTAGCTGTAGGCATTTTCTTATTTCTTTGTAACATGTAAAACAGACCAATGATCACAGTAAATCTGAAAGCAGTCCTAACGCAGAGTAGCTGCTAATCAGGCTGGGGGAAGAGGTTGGTGAAAGTATGTAAGCGAGGGAATGTCTGTTGGCAGCACCTGTTTCAACCATCTTAATTTGTTTTTCTTTTCACTGTATTTTACACCTCTTAATTTAATTTGTGACTGGCTGTTTCTCCACCCAGCTGTCCAGAGACAGAGAGCACACATTCCAGCATGTGTTATCAAGGGCTTAGCATGGCTCAATGGTTGAGCCAAGAGAATTACCAAGGACACAAAGAACCAGCGGGTCCCAGCACTCTCACTGCCTTATCTTACAGCAGGGGAGAAACCTGACTCCTAGGACATGAAATGGTGCATGCATGCTTCAAATACCTTAAGAAGGTCTTTCCCATCCTAACTATGTTGTCGTGGCATTAAAAGGAATGAAGGTAACAAAGTGGCTCATTCACTGGCCTTCTAATTATTACAATACTAACATTGATTTAGGCTGGTTTTCTCAACTAGAAGGATGTGGTGGTATGCACAGAATGTTCAGACGTGGAACAGTGTGGCACAACTGAAAATTATACAATTTCATTTCCATTACCTCTAGAAAAAAATGCAACAGGCCTGGAAAAGGAAAGATGGAACGAGGGAATCTCAGGGGTATAATGAGCCTGTAAGAAAGGTTTGGGAGAAGCTGACAGCAATTAGGACTTGTCTCGGAGTCCTGTATTTACAAAGATGATGCTGAGCTGCTGAACACATGGACGTAGCACTCCACAGAAGATCTAAATTAAAAGATGTGTAAAGGCATTCGTATCCAGTCTCATATTCACTCAAACCACTTGATGTCCGAAAAGCCCTGCTCTACTCTTTGAATATCTGCCAAAACACAGCAGAATCTGTGACTTTTTCCTTGGGGGGTTATACAGTTTATGTATCTGTATCCAAGGATTTATAATCAGTTGAAACTTTAACTTGAAGTTTCTCATTATTTAAACTTTAACTTAAAACTGTTTAGTATTTTAAAACACTCTTGTCAGAGTACACACTAATCCAGACATGCATTTCTTTCTTGTACATGTGAAGAATGTATACTTGGATTATGGTACATCCTGTTTTGAGCAGATTACTTTGTGATTCAGTGCATTTTGTGCAGGGTAATGGAATGTTTGCAGAAAAATTCTATATTTCTATGTTTCTATGTTAACAGCTACACATTCTGTGCAGTTCTAAAGAAGGGACTTTGGAAGGCAGTACAGAATCCTTATAATTTCTCTACCCATGCCTTCCACATCAAGGTGGCAAGTGAGGCCCCAGACTGGGGATGTCTGAGACCCCGATCCCTGTAGGGTTTGGCGCTTGCTGCTGTTTACTCTTTAAAGAGTTATTGTGAAAAGCCTCAGGTCAGTTGTGTGTGGACCCATTGGAATTAAGAATGTGCGCGCATGGCCTGGGGTATGTTGTAGCAGTATTTGTTGCCTTGAATCAGGGCTGGATTAACAAGTCATGGTACCCTGGGCAAAATTGAATTGTGGGGCCTCCTGTGACTTAACCAATAGGCCGGGAGTTTGGGGGCTGCCTAGGCCCCTGAAAGCTGAACGATTTTTGATTCCTTAAAATGCATTTGGAGGGTTTTCCAGCTACTCAGAATGCCATTCTTGGGATGGAAATAGAAGGCTGTTGTTTGAAGTATTAGCACTCAAGCACAGCCATGCATTACTGGCCCCTCCACACCAACATTTCACTGCACGAATAAATAGTAGCCTGCCCTGTGAGTGTGTGGTGGGCAATCCTGACCCCCAAAGTCCCCAACCTGGGGTGGGTGATGCAGATCTGAAGAGTTAGGGGTGAAGAAGTAGAAGAGAAGGAAAGGAAGTGAGTTGAAGATTACAGCCACAGATGAAAGCAGTACAAGTGAGGGAGTGAGTATCGCTGTAACTTGCATGGCCTTGCACCCTCTGGTATTCTGGTTTGGGGGCTTGCTACAGCTGTGCATGGTATTACTGTGACCTGCATGGGGGACAGAGTGGGTATCACAGTGAGTTACATGGCATTGCTGGAACCGTGCATGGTTTTGCACATAGCTGTGTGTGTGTGTGTGTGTGTGTGTGTGTGGTGTGATTGATACAGACTTACATGGCATTAGCCCTCTCCCCCATATTGTGAGTGGGTCTTCATCCCCTGGTATTGCAAGTGGGTCACTGCAATATTTTAATTGGCCCTTGTACTGAGATAGATTGATTGACTGATTGATAGAATAAATTGTATTTATAGAGTGCCTTTTCCTGGTTTAAAGTCCTTAACAAAACAGAGAAATACATTTAAAATAATCCTGCCTATACACCTACAACTAATAGAAACTGAAAGAATACTTCTAAAATAGCAACATTTTAAATTGTTAGAAGGTTCAATCCCTTGAAAACTGTATTCTTAAAATAGATCCCTGTGAGGGACTGGACCAATTGCTGTAACTTACAGAACTTAGAAATACAGAAAAGCTGCTCCACTACCACACCGTGCTATACAAAAAAAATCTCAAAACAAAACAACATGTACAGCATCCGTACCAGTGTGAAAATTTATTTAAAAAACAGTACTTACAGTACATGTCGTTGAACTCCCTAGTATTGTGAGGGAGGTAACAATTCTTGTAACTTGCATAGTATTGCACCTCCATTTTACTGCAAGGGTGAGGGTCATTGACGTCTACTAATACAGTGAGGGAATATTTGTGCATTGCACACACTGGCATTGAAAGGTGGTATTGCACCTCGGACATTAAACTCGCTTTCGACCATGGCCAGGCAACTGGGGCATAGGCACCGGGTTGTATGGGCCCATGGGGCATGTGCCCCAATAATAATTTTGGATGTGGGCTCAGCCCCACCAATATTTACCCACACACATTTCATTTTTTTAATTGGGATCTGTGCAGCGCTTCAGCGCATGAGCTGTGCTGCGTGCATGCCCCCACCCTGTCCCCACGTCCATGCCCATCCCTTGTCCCTGTCCCAGCAAGCTCCTCATTGTCGGGCCAGGGCGGACCTTTTTGAAATTAGAGCCATTTTGGGCCAAAATAAAAAATCCCTGTCTGCACATGTGCCTGCTGAATCACAGCCGCATTCTGATTGTGCAGTGGTACTAATGGTTAAATGAAGGAGCCAGGCGGGGGGTGAAGGAGCAATGAGGTGAGTAAGCATTTATCGTGTGAGCGAAGTGCATGGAGTAGCAGAGCCCAGCACAGCACCAGCGGTCCATCTGCCATCCAGCAGCAACACAAAGGAGTATCAGGTTGGCCAGCGGTCGAAGGTAGTCTTCCGGTCAAGTCCGGTCCAAGGTCGAGAAAAGGAAGCCATAAGCCAGTGGAGGACTAGGAAGGCTAAAGGCAGCACAGCATGTTTCTCCCAAGAAGCAGCAAGGCAGCTGCCAACTGAGGCAGAAGAAAGTGAGGTGTCAGAGAGGATTCGGAGGGAGACTCTGAGGGGGGTCAACTGTCAAGGCCGGGGGGAGAGGTGAGTCGAAGGAGTGAGTAGCAGCATCTGTGACTCACCAACTGGTCAGTGGTCAACTAAGGTAAACCAGATCCGGGGGGAGAGAGGAGAGTGAGCCAGGTTGCTGAGCAGAGCTGAGGAGAGGCCAGAGAGAGTAGAGCAGAGGACATCAGGGTATTCCAAGGGCCTGTTCAGTCAGTTAGCGAGTATGAGCTGTGTCAGAATGAGAGACTTGGAGCAGTGGGTCATTGGTTGGGTCAAGGCCAGGCCATGGATGGTTTATTTTTACTGAAGCTCCTACAGGGATTTTCACTGGCTGTGGAAGATGTGCTGGTGGAGTGCAACGCCATAGAACAGCAAAGTATCCAGGCAGAATTTGAATTCAGTTTTTGTATGTAGATAAAAAAATGTCTACTCTACTGGCTGCTCTGCTATTGTGGCAATTGTCTGAATACAAAATCTGCATGACTGCATCATAGTCTAGCACTGTCCTGATGGAATTTTGCTTTGAGGTGACTGTGGCTATTGCTGATGTACTGTAAGTAATAACTGCTGGTCACTGTACTTTAATGCTTATTACAGTGGCCAGTGGTCCTACCTGCAAAACAAAACCTCTTTTGTGTGTTGCATGTTTTATGACCATGTTACTTTTTGCAGCCACAGTATGTGGCTTTAGTGTTTGTGAGTGGTCTGCCCCTCACCCAGTCTGTTAATTGCCTGCTCGGTCTTGCATTTCCCCAGTGAAGTAGGCATTTGTCTCCAACACTTCGGTAGATGCCAGAACTATTTTTTTCAGGTTAAATGTTCCTTTATTCATCTATTAAATTGATGTTTGCTCAAATATTATTGCTATAGCATGTAGTACTCTGTTCTCGGGTTCTTCATCCCTAAGTGCATCACTTTTCAGTTTTTGGCGTTGACCTGAGCTGCCATATCCCTGCCCATCTCTTCAGTTTGGCTAGGTCGTTCCTCATTTCCTTTATCCCTTCCCACAGAGCTTGGTGTCATCAGCGAACATGCACATTTTTCCCAGGATGCCATCCCCTATATCCCTAATAAAGACGTTAAACAACACTGGCCCCAGCACTGACCCCTGTGGAACCCCACTGGTGACTTCCATTGTGCTGGAAACTGGGTTGTAATTTTATTGTTATACTCAGCTAGTTATAATCACAAACACAGGCCCAGTTTCCCTATCTCAGAGTATGTGCTGGCTCGCTCTTCCTCAGTTCTGCACATTTGCTGACAGTAGGAATCTAAGGTAAGTTCTTTTAAAGAAAATACATATGATAAGGCACATAGTTTTTTTTTTTTTTTCAGTCGGAAATGAAAAAATAAACAAAACTGGTTTAGGCCAGGAGCTGAGCCGCTACAGACTGTGCTGAAACCCAAATGGTCTGTGGCATGGCTCAATGTAGATACACATTTATTGTGTATAATTACTGTGGCTGAAAACAATCCCCAGCAATGATACAAAATAAAGGATGGGTAGGTTTGTGAAACCTGAATTGTATACACCCCCTTGTGGTGGGATGCCTTAGTAAAGCCCTCGAGCTTCGCTCTGAGGGTTTATGTGGCATCCCACCCCTCGAGGGTGTGTGTGTGTGTGTGTGTGTGTGTGTGTGTGTGTGTGTGTGTGTGTATAAAATCCTCATTATAACCACCTACCCATCCATTATTCTCTACATTATCACTCTCTCTGGGGTATGTAAATGTGCTTTGCAATAAGCTTTTGTTTAGAAAAATTATTGCAAATAAAATGAGGTGTGTTGCTGTAAGAGAATAATCGTCATGTCGTGCTGTGGTTTGATGAATGAGTTTATGATTTAGCATGCTGAGGCTGCTAGGGTACCTGGTTACAAGTACAGTACCTTCAGGGACTCTCACTGTTATCATCTTTACATACGAGCATACGAAGAAGCCAGCAGAAGGCCATTTGGTCTATCAAGTCTGCTCGTATTGCAGGGTCCACAGCTTGAGCTAATGTCCCTGCCCTCCCTACCCATGATCCTTACCTTCCCCCTATCCCTATCCCAGCCTGTCTTAAAGCTGCCCACTGTCTTCAATAAGATGACCTCTTCCGGCAACACATTCCAAGTATCCACCACCCTCTCTGTGAAGAAGTGCTTCCTGACCTCATCCTAAACCTCCCACCCTCCAACTTAAGACTGTGCCCCCTTGTGTTATGGTTGCCACTCAGCTTAAAGAGACTCCTTATCAACCTTATTTATCCCTTTCAAGTACTTGAGGGTCCCAATCATGTTCCCTCTTTCTCTCCTGTCTTCCAGGGAGTACATGTCCAGTGCCCCCAACCTCTCCTCGTATGCCTTGCCCTGCTGACCAGCTATCATCTTTGTAGCCTCCACTGGACCTTCTCCAGCAGGTTAATGTCCTTTTTGAGGTGTGGATACCAGTACTGAACTACATACTCTAGATGCGGCCTTACCAGTGACTGGTACAAGGGCAGTATAACCTCATCTTTCCTACTACTGATTCCCCTAGCTAAACATCCCAGCATCTTGTTTGCCTTTGCTGCTGCTTTCTTGCACTGTGTGGAGTGCTTCTGGTCACTAGTGATCATCACTCACAGGTCCTTCTTCTCCTTTGATGCAGATACTCTGACTCCACCCATGTAGTTCTCTGTCCTGGGGTTCTTGGCTCCATTATGCATAACTTTGTATTTCTTGTCATTGAAGCCAAGATGCCAGATTCTGGACCACCTCCCCGGTTTTTCCAGATCTTCCTGTAGGTCCTGTAACCCTTCAACTGTGTCTACTCTCCCACAGAGCTTGGTGTCGTCCACGAATAGGCACATTTTGACTTTAATACCATCTCCAGTGTCATTGATGACGACTTTGAACAACACCTGCCCCAGCACCGAACCCTGTGGGACCCCACTGGTTACCTCTCTGGTGCCAGATAACTCTCCCCCCACAACCACTCTCTGGGTTCTGCCCCTTAGCCAGTTTTCCACCCATCTGGCCATCTTTTCCCAAACTCCAAGATCCACCAACTTCTGATCAACCTTTTGTGGGGCACAGAGTCAAAGGCTTTGCTGAAATCAAGATAGAGGATGTCTACCTCTTTAGGCTGAGTTCTGTGGCATTCCCTGCTTTAGATATGGTATGGGTATATTACTCCCTAGACTAGACCACCTAAGTAATTCCTGACCTGGGTGTACATCCTCATGCTTCTCTCACTGCAACTGAGTTTGGGATGTAAAAAGAGACTTACAGAACAGGTAACCTAGCAGAGTAGTTAGAGGTTGCTCACTTGCCTAGATGATAACGAAATGCAAATTGAAACAGGGTTTGTTCTTCCTTTTTTTCCTTTTTTGGGATTTGGTGCTGTGTGCCAGACTGCCAGTCTCATCATTAAATATGAGCACTTTAGCAGTTTACTGGGATCAATTTATTGGGGTTGAGATTGCGATAGCTGTCATATTTATATAAATATAAGTTTTGTCTTCAAAAATACTTGTGGGGAAACCAGAAATGGTTGTAATTTCTTGGCAACCTGAACAGATGCTACTGCGGTTCATGCAATGACCTAAAAGGCTATTTTTTTTGTGTTCTCTAAAACTGAGCCTCTAGTGGCACAGATCTCAGATGCAGGAGGTACATTGTGTGTGTGTGTGTGTGTGTGTGTGTGTGTGTGTGTGTGTGTGTGTGTGTCTCCTGTATTTGTATCTTGATAGCACTGGGACAGCTTGTAAGATTCTGAGCTGCATTTATTTTTGTACTCTGGTACATATTACGATACACTGGTTATTGTATGAATACAGTTTTATTAAAAGAAAGGTTTAGATGATTGTATTTGTTATAAACTAACATGCTCATAACTGGATAGAGGACAGTTACTGCAACCCTATCCTGATGGGAACCTAAGTAGTAAGCCGGGAGACTTTCCTGTTAATGTGTCACCAGTCCAGGCAAATATTTGTTATAAAATATTTCAGCAGCAACATGATGTTCGAGTTAGAAGTATGTGACTGACCAAAAAAAAAAAAGGGGGGCTCTCCCGGTGTTGGAAATGGAATTCTACTTTATGAACTTTGGGAGTGTGGTGGTGGGAGCCATGACTCCATGATAAGGGTCTTACTTTTAAAGCAGCAGTGCATGAAAGTGGTGAAACATTATTCTATTTTAGGTTACACCTTGTCTCCCACTTGTATGGTGCACTTCTTTCTCCACTGTCATATTTAGCACTTTTTGTCACATCTTAAATGATGAAAGGACTACAGGAGGGCTCCTTTTAATATGGCTCAAACTAAGTTTTACCAGTATTCTCCTCCTCTGTTTCTCCACACTTTTGTCCTGTAAAGTAAGGGAGCTGTCTGCTGCATGCTAGTCCATGGTAGAAGCATGAAAAGGGATGTTAAACATTAGGTTTTTTAAAAGCTAGAGAGTACTGAAGAAAACCCAGTCTAAGCCATATTTAAAGGAGCTCTCCTTTTATTATTTCAACTGTAACAAAGGGAGGGGGGATAAAACAGAGTCAGTGTGTTAAAATGCATCATATAAGTCATGGGATAGATAACAACATAAAATAAAATAGAAAGGTATAGCCTATAGGTCAAAATTATCACCACTGTCATGCACTGCTGCTTTAAACTAGGCCCCCAACCCTATCCATGTCAATGGCACCGATACTGTGAGCTTATCAGAACTATATACAGTAGGCGCCGAGCACTAGAAAGCCCACTGTAATTCCAGGAGTTTCCAGCACTGTGACTCCCTTAAGTTGGGTACCAGCCCACCTTGAAAACTATGAAAACGTGCCTGAATTGTCTTATTTTATCATTTAAAGGGGTTTCTGGAAGAAACAGTAATTTGCAGAGTATTCCAGATTGCAGGTGGAATGCTGATGTGAGTGTGGCGTGCTCTCTCTGGGGACTCCACATATTTTCTAGGCATGCACTCAATGGGCCTGCCCACTGCATCTCACTTCGATCCTCTGTGAATTTCCAGGCATACCTCTCAAATGTCTCTGATTACGAGGGATGTGATGGACATCCTTCATTTTACCCCTCGCAATTGCTGTGTTCCTCATCCGTCCCTCATAGAAAATGTGCTCCCATCACACAGAATGACTACAGTGTTATTAATGCAGACCTTTTGTTCTAGTATGTAAGGCCAGGGGCTTGGCTTCCAAACCCCGACATTACCATACAGGGGATCTGCTCCTATAGACCCATGTGTGTTGGGGGTGTGTGTGTCTCTGACCTCTTACCCCTGGATCAGGGGCGGGGCTTTGACCCCTGACCCCTGGGCCTCACCAAAAATTTTACAAACCTGGCTCCTATGGCCTGCCCTTCTTCTAGAGGCAATGTCCAGACTGTAGTGTTTGGTGAAAGTGTGGACAGTACTCCAGGTGGCAGCAGCACAAATCTCTGCAGCTGACACATTCCTGAAACAGGCTACAGAGGTGGCAATACCTCTGGTTGAATGGCCACACACAACACCGAGAAGTTTCTTACCAAACTTCCTATATTAAAAAGTAATACAGTTGGCTAACCATTTGGACAGGCACTGTTTAGAAATTGGTACACCCTCTTTCCAAGGGGCAAAATAAACAAACTGTGAGGACCTCTTGCAGCCCCTTGTGCGATGAACATAATATCTGAGTATTCTATGTACATCTAAATTATGAAACAATGCTTCCCCTGGATTGGCATGCTTGGGAAAATAAATTGGCAGGTGGATAGTCTGATTTAAAGTAAACTCAGACACCACCTTTGGAAGAAACTTGGGGTTGGTACGCAAAAACATCCTGTCCTTGTGGAAAATCAAATAAGGAGGCTCACAGATAAGAGCCTGAAGCTCGGAAATCCTTTAAGCAGAAGTAACAGCAACAAAAATAATGCATTCCATGATAGAAAGCATAGCTCGCAAGTCACAGCTGGCTCAAACAGAGCCAATGTAAGTTTCTCTAAAACAAAATTCAGGTCCCCAGCTGGATTGCAGATGGGAGGCTTCAAATGAAGAATGACTCTCAAGAATGTATGGGCCACCTCCAGCTGTGCCACCATACGGCCATCTGCAGGCACATGAAAAACTGAAATGGCTGCCAAGTGCTTTTTTTTTTTAACTTTATTTATGCACCACTGCCTTGGGGAACTCTTTCCAGCATACTGAAACTACTCTGTAACCCAAGTCTTTCTCAGTATGAAAATATGTATTGTTATCCCGGGTCACCCCTGAAAAAGGGACCTTCAGGGCTCAGTGGGCCTACCCGGTCACCAAATTTTAAATAAATAAATAAATCATTGGTGGTTCCCAGCCGCTACCTCCCACTGTGACATCCAGATCCTCTCCACTCATGCCACCAACACCACCTCTGATTCTGAACCCCCTGGAGGTGGGGCCACCCTATCCACCCAGGGTGCTTTATCTCAAGGGCAAAGTACCAGGCACACGAGAGGCCCTGTGGAGAGGAAGCCAGTCCAGTATTGGGAGTGTGGGCTGGGAGGCCGAGGTACCTTCACCTACCCCCAGGAGTGGGGATTTGCCCTCCCTGGGAAGAGAGAGCAGTCCACTGGATGCTCGATTTCTTCCCTCCCCTGCCGACCCCCGATGACCCGGGCTCATTCCCGAACCTGGGTCACTGGGGCAGGGGTACCGGAGGTTCCACCGCCAACTGCTGAGGTAAGGGGAACCAGATCTGACAAGACCTGAAAGGAGCAATGAGAATCAGAATGGTCTGCAATGAGAATCAGAGTGGCCCTTCCATCTGGAGCTTGATCAACACTCTCTGAATTAGGAAGAAAGGAGGAAAGGTGTGGAGGAACCTCCCTTTCCAAGAGAGGGACAATGTGTCTCACCAGAAAACTCCAGGCCCGGGAGTGAGTGGGCAGAAAAGCGATAGTTTTGTGTTTAAGTGTGGACACAAAAAGGTCCAACTCTGGGTGACCCCACCTGTCGAATAGGTCTTCCACTACCGAGGTCAGCAGCTCCCACTCATGCATTCTGGACTGCAGCCTGCTTAGCTTGTCCCCCAGGATGTTTTGGATGCCTGGAACATGGATGGCTGATGGTTCTAGATTGTGTTCTAGAGCCCAGTATCAAACTCTCATTGCTTCTCTGCACAGGGGGTATTAGTGAGTACCCTATTGTTTGTTTATCTAGTGTACTACACTGATATTGTCTGTCTGCACCAGCAGAGGCCTCGGGAACAGGTGGTTCTGGAACACTTGCATAGCATAAGAAAGGCACTCATCTCTAAGACATTTATGTGGAGGGAACTCTCCACTTTGATTCAAATATCCTGGGTCTGATGAGGGCCCAGGTGTGACCCACAGCCCATCCCTGAAGCATCCGTGGTGAGGATCTGATGAGGGGAGGGGATTAGGAAAGGCACCCCTTTGAGCAAATTGCTGGGTTCCATCCACCACTGAAGCACCATCTCTACTGGAGATGGGACAAGAACCTTCTGTTCTAGATCATCGGTGTGATGATCCCACGAAACCCTTAATGTCCATTGGGGATCTGCATGTGCAGCCTTGCTAGGGGAACCGTAACAATAGCAGCTGCCATCAGGCCCAGTAGTCTGAGGAATGTCCTGGCTGTGACATACCTGCTGCTGTAAAGCATCTGGGCCTGAGCAATAAGGTGCTCCACCCTGTCCTGGGACAGCAAGGCTAATCCCTGAGCAGTGTCGGGTATAGCTCCAATGTACTGGAGACACTGACAAGGGCTCAAGACTGACTTGGGCAGGTTGACCATAATCCCTACAGCAAGAAACTGCTGTCTGGTATGCACTAGGGTATAAAACAGGCGCTCCTTGGACTGAGCTTTGAGCAACCAATCATCCAGATAGGGCAAGATGTATAGTCCCTCCCTCCTGAGGGCTGTTGCCACCACTGCTAAGCATTTAGTACATGCCCATGGTGCAGATGACATGCCAAAGGGCAATACCCTGAACTGGTAGTGTTCCCTCTGAAACAGGAACTTGAGATACTTCCTGTGGAGTTGACACACCTTAATATGCAGTATGCATCCTGCATGTCCAGGGAGCATATCCAATCCCCTGCTTGCAGAAAGAGCAGCAGGCCTTGCAGAATAGCCATCCTGAACTTCTTGTACTGAATGAAGAAGTTCAGTTCCCTCAGATCCAGAATGGGCCTTAAGTCCTGTGTGGATTTGAGGACTAGGAAGAAATGAGAGTAGAACCCTTTGTTCCTTTGTTCCCAGGGAACTGATTATATGGCCTTCCTGCACAGCAGAGTATGTACTTCCTTCAGTAGTAGTGGTATGTGACCTAGAGGATAAGTAGAGGGAATTGGTAGCAGTTCTGGAGGCAATATCGGAAGATCTAGAGTCTGACCATGCTCTATGAGCTGCAGGACTCCAGCATCTGTTATAATTTCCCTCCACCTGTCCTGGTAAAAGGAGAAGCGACCCCCTATCACCACCTCCTGGAGTATGGGGGGAGGGTCTGGAAAGGAGTCGGGCTGGAGCTGAACCTACATCTGGGTCTGTACTTCCACCTCTGGAGGCTTTAGCAGTGGTGGAGGAAGGGGGCAGGCAAAGCTGACCCTGCTCTGCCCTTACCCTACTGTTGGGTCCTGTCCTTGGTCTGTGGGTGGCATGATGAAAGGGCACCCTCTTCCCACTTCTTGACTGGGTGTGATAGAGTGGACTGACCTAAGTGTCCTTCCTGAGGCTTGAAGGTCAGAAAGGATATCCTGCACATGTGCCCCAAAGAGCCTGTAACTTCTGAAGAGGGCTTTCAAAATGGATTGCTGATAATCACTAACAAATCCTGATATGCGGAGCCAAGAATGCCTCCTGAGGTAGATTCCAGCTGCGACTGACCTAGCTGAGACATCAGAAATATCATAGATAGACCATAAGTTGTGTTTACCTACACCGGCCCCAGTCTGGAGGGCATTGAGCAACTCCTGTTTCTGGGGACCCTCTGAAATGGCCTGGGCTGCTGCTTTAGCCATTTTCCAGAGGGTATTCTGGAATTTGTATCATATGGACCTCGTAGTTGGCAATCCTGAGGCCCAGTGTGGCAGAGGCAAAGGTTCTCTTGTCCATCAGGTCCAGCTTTCTCAACTCTTAATCTGGTGGGAGAGAGATGAGGTGTTTAGGCATCTTAGACCTATCATGGGCCACCTTAATGACCACTGAATCTGCCTCAGGTTGTGCTGCAAAACAGTCCTCCCCAGACCACTTTACCTCGCTGTATTTCAGCCACCCCAGCTATAAAACTGTGTAGAAGCAGGACTGTACAGAAAATGAGATGTTATATCTTAATAAAACTCTGAAATAAGATGCTGTATTTTAGTAAGAATCTCCTGGAGAAATTACATTAAAAATTAATAAAACTGTCAACTATGAGTTGAATACATAAAGCCCTGCCAAGGTAACTTGGATAGCTCAGCTCCTGCACTGCAGGAATTTAGCACACTTGGATGTAGCATTCCAGAGAGGCAGTCTAGAAAAAGAGAAGGATGTGGGATGCATAAGTGCTCTCAGTCTTAGATGAATAGGATGCAAAGGCATGTGCAAAAGCCTGTAATGGTAGTTTATTCACATGGTAAAGGTGACTGTGCCAGTGTATATCTATGGCACCCCACCACCTTACCCAAGGGTTATGTTCACCTGATAGGCTGCTAGATGCACATGTGACCTAGGATCAAATTTTTAGCCCCTACCTAAGCCCCTGTAACTCCCAATTTCATCAGTCAGAAACTTCCCAGGTATGTGTACTATAATTGCAACCCATTCAGACTGTGGTAAAATACTATCAAGAGACCAGACTCGTATAAAGTTTTGTTTTGATGCTCTTTTTACTCATCTTCAGTGAGGTTGCCTATGTACAATTAGGTAGGCACCATACACCTGAATGCAAGGTGTCATCATAACAATATCTTTAATCATTGCTGTTTACTCCAGTCAGTCTGCTCTTCCTGGGTGGGAACTGGAGTGCCATGGATATACAGTGGCACAACCACCTTTACCATGTGAGTAAACTACCGTTGTGCTATGTGTATATCCATGTCACTCCACCACCTTACTCCTAGGGTGGATTCAGCAACAATGACTGTATTTTTATTTGGGGGGAGGGGGAGCTAGGGTGTGTGGAGTCCTGTAATGTCGCAGCAGATAGAAATTGCCCGCATGAGTGTCCAATCTTTAATGTCTGGTAAATGTATGGATTTTTGTCCACATGGTTGCATATTTCTGTGGCTGAAGTGTTGTTTTGCTCTTCCCATGATGTTGCGATCATTCTTGTGGAGTGTACCTTAACTGATGTGGGTGGAGTGAAGCCTTGGCACTTGTGTGCTTCATGAAGTGTCTTCTTTAGTCAAGAAGCTATCGTATCCTTTGTGGCTGCTATTCCTTTCTCATGGGCTTGCGGATCACAAACAATCTCTCATACTGTATCTCCTGAATGGCCATGTTCTGTCAAGGTATGTTCTGAGTGCCCACTTCACATCTAGCCTGTGTAGGGCTTTTTCTCTGTCTTTAGAATGTTCTGTATAAAAAGCTGGCAATTCAAAGGGCTGATTCATGTGAAATGTTGTGGCCATTTTGTGGATGAATGACGGGACAGTTCTGAGGAGTACCCCTTCATGAGTGAACACCATGAAAGGTTCTTTGCATGATAGTTTGCTTAGCTCTCCTATTCTTCATGCTGAGCAGATAGTCACTAAGAATACAGTTTTCAAGTTCATCCAGTATAACTCAATGACCCTGATGGGTATGAAGGGTTGGCTTGCTAGGGTGATCATAACTAGGCTGAAGGAGGGCTGACTTTAACAAGATAGGAGAGTGCCTTAGAAAAGCACTAGCAAACAGGCTAGAAGGAAGGGTGGAGCAACAATGGGGAAACATCAAAACTGCCATCACAGATGCAACAAGCCTTTGTGTGAAGCAAATAAACAAATCAAAACAAAAGAAAAAACCACTATGGTTCTCAAAAGAGGCGGCGGTGAAGGTTAGGGAGAGAAAAATAGCATTTAGGAAATATAAGGAAACACAGAAGGAGCAGGACAGAGAACTGTGCCAGTTAAGGCAGAAGGAAGCAGGAAGGATAGTGAAAATAGCAAAGGCCCAAACTGAGGAAAAGAAAGCCAGCTCAGTTAAGAAGGGGGATAAAACCTTTTATAGGTATATCAGGGAGTGTAGAAAGACAAAGGAAGGGATAGTGAGGCTGAATAGAATGGATGGTGGGTGGGCAGAGAGGGACAGTGAAAAAGCAGGGATACTGAATGAATACTTCTGTTCAGTATTCACAAAAGAGGAAGTGGGGTAGGTACCTAATCCAATTAACAGAAGTACTCTGGATAGGGGGGTAGATCCCAGTCCTTTCACAGAAGAAAGGGTTCTGAAAGAACTCCTAAAACTGAAGGTGGACAAAGCAATGTGGCCAGATGGAATTCAACCCAGAATTCTAAAAGAATTAAGCAGAGAACTAGTGACACCACTGACTACCCTTTTTAACAAATCATGGGAGGATGGTGTGGTACCTGAGGACTAGAAGAAGGCAGATGTGATTCCCCTTCACAAAAGTGGGACCAAGACAGAGGCAGAAAACTACAGACCTGTCAGTTTGACCTCTGTGGTAGGGAAAGTGATGGAATCACTTCTGAAGGAAAGAATTGTTGAGTACCTAGAGACCAGTGGGGCACAGGACCCAAGGCAGCATGGGTTCACAGCGGAACGGTCATGTCAGACGAATCTAATTGATTTCTTTGACTGGGTGACCAAAGTAGTAGACCAGGGAGGGGCTGTGGACATGGCCTACCTTGACTTTAGCAAGCCATTTGACACAGTCCCACACAAAAGATTAATGGTCAAATTAACCAGCCTGGGAGTGGGTCCCAGGGTGGTAGCCTGCGTAAAACATTGGCTGGACAACAGGACACAGAAAATAATTGTAAATGGAGTCCACTCTGAAGAAAGAGGGGTTACTAGTGGGGTACCACAGGGTTCAGTACTGGGTCCAGTCCTTTTTAATGTCTTTATAAGTGACATTGCAGAGGGACTGGAAGGAAAAGTATGCCTCTTTGCAGATGACACAAAGATCTGCAACAGGGTTGATACACAAGGAGGTGTACAAAGGATGAGAAGGGACTTGCAAGGTTGGAGGAATGGTCAGAAGGATGGCAGCTCGGATTCAATGCAAAGAAGTGCAAAATAATGCACCTGGGAAACAAAACTCAGGGGAAGACTACACGGGGAGTAGTAACAACAACAAAATGGAAAGAGACCTGGGGCAATCATATCAGATGACCTTAAGGTTGGCAAGCAATGTGAGAAGGCGGTAGGGGAGGGCTGGGGATACTGGGATGTATAGGGAGAGGCATCACCAGCAGAAAACAGGAAGTTGTTATCCCACTGTACAGACAGTTGGTGAGACCCCATCTGGAGTACTGCGTCCAGTTCTGGAGACCCCATCTCCGCAAGGACATAGACAGGATGGAGGCAGTTCAGAGGAGGGCAACTAAAATGGTGCAGGGTCTGCAAGAGAAGCTATACGAGGAGAGACTAAAGGAGCTTACTGTGTAAACCCTTGAGGAAAGGAGGGAGAGGGGGGACATGATAGAAACGTTAAAGTACCTCAGTGGAATCAACAAAGTCCAGGAGGGTAGCATCTTTCAGAAAAAAGAGTTGTGCAAGAACAAGGGGACACAATTTGAAGATAGAGGGGGGACGGCTCAGGGGCAATGTGAGGAAGTATTTTTTCACAGAGAGGGTGGTGGATGCATGGAACAGCCTTCCTGAGGAGGTTGTGGGGTCTAAAACTATGGGAGAATTCATGAATGCATGGGACAGACATAAGGCAATTTTTGTGGGGGGTAGGAAGAAATAGGCTGTTGGTTAAATAGGATGTGCAGCTTATCCTCTAGGTAGGGAAATGAGCAGACTAGGTGGGCCAAGCGGTCCTTATCTGCCGTCAAAGTCTATGTTTCTATGAAGTCCCATGGTGCCATGGCTGTTCTCTGTCTTGGTCTGATATTAGATGCTGCCATGAGGAATCTGATATCTGGATGTGTGCTGGGAGCTGTGTCACCAGCTTTGCTGAGCCAGCAACTGCACCCTAAGTGAAGCCAGAGATAGTTCCTTGTACAGTTCATGTTTTAGGTATATTAAAATGTCTAGTGTAGATATGTCCTCGGGTATCGGATTCTGCAATGAATACCAGTTTGAGAATATTCTCCATTGTCTGTTGTAGGTGGAGCTTGTGGAAGACCTTCTGGATTGAGGAAGGGTACCTATAATGCACTTGTGGTAGTCTGGGTTTAACAGTCTCTCCCTTTCAGGAGCCAAACTGTGCATTTTAGGTTACACTGGCTTAGATGAGCTATTGACCCATGTATTAGTATGCCATCTCTGAATAGTAACTGCCAGTAGTGCAGGGCCATTGCCATTACTGTTGAAAATCAGCACCTTCTGTGCCAGTATGGTGTTATTAGTATGATTGTTATGTATACCACAGTTGATCTGGTGTCTTACCTGATGAGTATGTACTTGCCCACTATATGGGTCTTGAATGCGAGTAGGGCATTGTGGACTGCTTTCATCTCTAGTGCATTTATGGACATCTTTTTCTCCAATTTCCTCCATTTCCCCTGTGCTGATTTTGTTCCCGTGGATGCTCCCCATCCTGTCAGGCTTGCATGCGTAACTATCACCATGTTGTTATTTACCTCTGGGGCATGCCTCTGGAGAGGTTGCGTTCTTGCATCCATCACTGAAGCGATCTTTTTGTGGCCTTGATTATTGAGAATTTCATGTTCAGTGTCTCCTCTGTAACTGAGCCATGGTGCAGTAACAGCATTTGTAGTGGCCTCATGTCATGTTCTCCCTGGTCCATAGGAGCAGGTTTATGCATGATGTCATGCTACCCAAGGCTTGTGCCACTTGTGTCACTGTGGCTGTTTGCTTTGAGTATAGGCTGTTTACTAACTTGATCCTGTTGTGTACCATTTCTGTGATGGGCAGGCCATGCGTTCTAAGATGTTTATTTCTACCCCCAAGTGTTCGAGTACCTGTGTTGGAACTAGTAAACTTTTATTTTCATTTACAACCCATCAGTGGCTTAGTGTTCTCCTTACCTCCTCTGTATCCCTTTGTGACTGAGTCATTGTCCTTGTCCTTATGAGCCAGTCATCTAGGCAAAGAATGATGTGGATGCTCTCTATCTTAGACTGGCTGCCACTACTATTGCCACCTTTGTGAATACTCTGGGCACTGATGCTAGACCAAGTGGTGGTGCCTGACATTGGTAATGATCCCTTAGTACGCTGAAGTGTAAGTACCTGTAGTGAGCTGGTCTTATTGGGATATGTAGGTAAGCGTTTGTTAGGTCTAGGGAGGTGAAAAAATCTCTTGGGAATATTGAGCTTAGAGTTGACCGTATGGTTTCTATTTTGAACGTCTGTCTCTTGAGAAATCTCTTTAGAAATTTTAGGTCAAGCACTGGCCTTAAGTCCCCTGTCTTTTCTGGAACCAAAAAGAAGACTGATTAGATGCTTTCTCCTCTTTCTTCCTCTGGGACTACTTGAATGGCCTTGTTATGTATCAGTTTGTTCAGTACATCTTTTACCTGGCTTGATGGTGTCTTTTTCCCTTGAGATGGGTGAGAGTAATACCCTTTTTTTTTTTTAACTGGCGTATCTGTGAATTTGATGGCATAGCCCTCAACTGTTTCCATTGGTGTTTGGATAAGGATAATCTGACCCTAGTGGGGAGTGGTCCTGTCTTGGAGTTGTGGGTATCTGGTTGCTGGCTTCCTGTGTTGGTTGCCAGGAATCATTACTGAGAGCCTCTGTTGCTTCTGCTCCCATTGTTCTGCCTGCCTCTTGCTGCTCTTTGTCTGGGTTTAATTTCATAGCTATTGTTGATGTAAAAGGAAGACCTGTTGTTGTAGGACCCCCTGGCCTGAAAGGAAGAGCCACAGCCTCTGTTTTGCTGGTTTCTGTTCCCCTGAAATCTACTATAGAAGGAGGGTAAATATTGTGACCGTGGTTTCTCCTTGGTGAGGTCCTTTCCTTCATCCCTATATCTGAGGAATTCCTTTAGACCTTCCCCAAACAGGTAGCCTTCCTTGAATGGCAGTTTTTATAGGGTGGTTTTGGAATCATTATCTGCTTCTCAGAGCTTAAGCCACAGATACCACCTTACCCTGTTGATTACTGATGCAGCTTGGCATTTCATCTCAGGGCATAGACTGACATATCACCCAAGTATTTTGCTGTTTGTAGTGTGACGTCCACTAAGTCTGCTTCCTTAGATTTTTGTGTCAGACCATTTTCCAATTCTTCTATCCATTGTATTGGCACTCTGGCCTCATAAATAGATGTAGTTGTAGCTCTGGTGACCAAACCTATCATCTCAAAATTTTTCTTTAGTAATTCTTCTAATTTTTTGTCTGTTGGGTCCTTTAGTGCTGGGGCACCTTCTGCCAGGAGCACCATTTTCTTGCTCAGTGCTGCTGTGTGCAACTCTACAGTGGGTGGCGAACACCATCTCTTAAGCTGGTCTTCCTGGATGGAGTACATCCTGTCAAAGGATTGTCTTTTTGGGATGCGTTCTGTTTTGAGGGCATCCCACTCTTTGACTGTCATATAATCTATTATCAGGCAGATAGGGAAAAGGTCTTCATGTTTTGCTTTTTCCAGAATCATTCATGGAATACAGCTTGCTACCAGGTCTGGAGGCAGGAAGGTCAAATCCCATAGCTGTTTTAATGAATTTTAATAGCTCTGGAACCAGATAATAGCTCTGGAACAAGATTGAAAGAGCATACCTTTATTGTAAGAGACTAGGATTCTTCAGCGGCCATCAGCTCTTCCTCTCCCTTTGATTTGGGTTGTGGCTCCACATTCAAGTTCTGTCCCTTTTCCTCATCTAGGTTGGGGTCAGCTGGGTCTTGAGGTGTTGCTCTGCCCCTTGTGTATTTGCAGGAGGTTGGTTTGAGTTGGATGGAGGTGCCGAGGTAGAGGGTGGTTCCAGTCCTTGCCTGGTGGAGTTCTGGAGTGGTGGTCTATTGCTTGACATTGCCTCCAGCCTTTCCATTATGCATCACATGAATGTCTGCTGACTCTTCATAATAGTGTCTGTCCCAGCTGGGTTTATTGTGGTTCACTGCCCAAGGAAGGAATGCAGGGGTGGGGGTGGGTGGCCATTTGTTTAAGGTCAGAGCTGGGCTTGGTGGTGCACCTGGTGGGGGACACTGGCACGTTTGAGTGTGTGGTGGTACGAGAAGGTCCTGGAGTGGAGTACAGGATTCTCCTGGTCTACTGGCCACCTGGGTGGGACCAGAGTTTCCTGCAGGAGATGTCTGCCTTTATCGCCAAGAGGATGTTGGAGTCGCCGAGGTGGCTTATTCTCGGCAACTTCAACACCTGGGAGGGTGATGAGGCATCATCTGGGGCTAGAGATTTCCTGTTTAAATATGGAGGATCTGGGCCTCTCTCTAATGACCATGGCTGGGACCCACTACTCTGGCGAAGTGCTTGATCTGATATTCTCCCTGGGGCTCAAAATTGACACCGAGATTGATCTGGTTGCTTGGTTGCATCATTGCACTGTCAGGTTCAGCTTCAGAACCCCCCCAAATGTCCCTTCCCCTGTGGAAATGGTTCATTTCCACCCTTTGAAAGGTTTACAACCAGAGGCACTGATGGTGGAGCAGGACATTTCATCTGTGCTTGAGGCTTGCACCGATGGCTTGGAGATTGCTATGGTGGCTATAATAGGGCTATCGCTGAGTCTCTGGACTGCCTAGTGCCAATCCATGTATGCCCCCTGGTTTCTTGTCTCAGTTTGCCATGGTTTGATGCAGAGCTGAGGATGTTGAAGACTAGGGGGCAGAGGTTGGAGAGGCATTGGAGAAAGACCAGGTCTGTGGAGGACAGGCTGGTTCTGATTTACTCATTACAATGAGTATCAGAATGCAATCATCCAGAAAAAGGCAGCTTTTATGTCTGGGATGATTGCAGCTGAGAAGAACTGACCAGCTCAACTCTTCCGGGTTGAAGACAGGCTATTACATCTTGCCTGTCTGGAACCTATCAGAGCAGTTTCAGCTCACAAGTATGAGGAGTTTGCTCAGTTCTTCTCAGAGTGTCCTCTGTTAGGGCTGGGATCTCTCCTAGCAGAATACCATCCTCCAACAGTGGTGGCCTTCGGTTGGACAGATGTGCTGGGCCGACTTGGGGAGAGTTCAGGCCGGTGATGATAGTGGAGGTCTGTGGGGTGATCTCCGGGCTTAGATCAATGTTCTGCAACCTTGACCTGGGCCCGACGTGTCTATTGGTTGGCTGCATCGAGGTTTTGGGTCCAGTTTTTGCTGAAATTGTTTGGAGTTCCTTGTCAGCTGGGGTTTTTCTGGAGTCTCTTAAAAAGGCTCTGGTTAGGCCCCTGCTGAAAAAAACATTATTGGACCCTGATATTTTGGCAAATTACTGGCTTATCTCAAAAGTGGTCATGAAACAGCTTGAGGGTCCCCTCACGGACTTCCATATGGTTAGGGTGCTAAATGACCTGCTCAGGGCGAGGGATAGAGGACAGTAAACAATTCTCCTTCTCGATCTCTCTTCAGCGTTTGACACTGTGGACCATGGAGTGTTGTTGGGCAGGCTGAGGGAGCATATAGGACTCACCAGCAAAGTCATCAGCTGGTTTGAGTCCCTTCTCCAGGGCAGGTCTCATAGGGTGGTACTGGGGAATTATTCCTCAGCCCCAACAGACCTGCTCTTTGGAGTTTCCTAAGGCTCTGTCTTCTCCCACATGTTGTTCACAGTGTACATGCTGCCCCTGTGTGAGGTGATATGAGCTGAGTTTTCATTGCTATGCTAATGATACTCAGCTCTGCCTGTCCTTTGCACCTGGAAGATTGGACACGGTCGATGTGCTAAATGAATGCTTGGCTGAGATCTGGGCCTGGACATTGCTTGAACTGGCTGGGACTTAACGTGGGGAAGACTGAGGTGCTGGTGGTTGAGCCGGGCCAAAGAGGAGGAGTGGGGGCCTCAGGTGTTAGGTTGAGGCTTTTTATTGGTCCCACTGAACTGGAGGCCTCTGTAAAGGTGAAAAAATGTGGGCATCATTCTGGATTATGAGCTAACACTTGATGCTCAGGTGTCAGCTGTTGTCCGAACCGGGTTTTGCCATCTTTGGAACATCGCCCAAATTAAGTCCCTTATACCCCCCTGATGACCTGGCCACACTGGTACATGGTTTCGTCACCTCGAGGCTTGATTACTGTAATGAACTCTACCTCAGGGTCAGAGAAGGTGTGTTGTGGCACCTGCAGCTTTTGCAGAATGCTGCAGCCCGGTTGTTGACTGGACACTCGAGATTCAGTCATAATACACCAGTGCTGCACAAACTGCATTAGCTGCCGGTGTGCTGGCACATCACCTTTAAAGTAGGTCGTTTGACCTATAAGGCCTTAAATAGTTTGAATATATGCTATCTAAAGGAGCTCCTGCACCTCTACATTCCATCTTGCTCTCTCTAGTTGGCTGGAGATGCCTTCCTGGAGGTCCCCCAGGCAAGATTAAAATCTTCCAGGGACCTGCCATTTATAGTAGCAGCCCTGGCCCTCTGGAATTCGTTGCTAGGGTGCCTCCAGGAGGCACACTCTGTAGAAATCTTCAAGAAATGGTTAAAAACCTTCTTGTTTGAACAGGCCTTTGGGACCTGATATAGCTACTGATATAATTAATGGATTATTGATCAGTTCATAAATTAGTCTGTTTTTTAGATTTTTAGTGGGTTATGGAAAATGTTATGGATTTTATGTAGACTGCTCTGTATTGTTTTGCATGTTTGTATTTTTACTGTAAGGGCTCCCTGAGTGTACGGGGAAGAGTGCCCCATACAAAAAAAACTCAACTACTACTAGTGACTGTGGCTTGTTGTGTTTGCCTCATAAAGTCAGTCGGCTCGAACGGTCATTCGTTTTTACTTGATTGGCTCACTTTGACAGTTGATGGTTCAAGGTAGGATGATTGTTGCATTATTATTTATGGGTCTTCCAGCTCACAGGTGGCTCACTGTGGGACCTTTTCATGAGGCAAGAGCAGAACATGACATGTAGGGCATTCCTTGTTGATCATCTGGCAACAGAGCATAGAAATTAGGGCAATTAAATGTGTGGTCTTATTAATAGTGCCCATTAGGAAATGGCAAAGAGTCCCAGCTCCCAGAAAAATAGACCTTGTGCACAGATTCCTAACAAGAAAATCCAAGGTAAGCAAAAACAGGAGACTTCACCCACCCCCACTCCTGCAAGTGAATACAGCACATGGGTCTCATAAGATGGAATATATTCAACCAAATATCATATTATGAGTAAAGGGCATCACAAACTGAAAGAGCGGCATTCAAGCACAAAGGCAAGGATCTTCAAAGGCTATATTATGGGCACTTAAGGAGCAATGGTACCTTGTTGCATGGGGGGAGGTATCCTGGCTGGCCAAATTCTGTATCATTTGTGATGAGCACTGTTGTGGAGCCTATGAGGTGAATATAACCTTAGGGGTACGATAGTGGAGTGCTATGGATATACACATAGCACACTATATAGCTAGCATGTTTTTCAGTGTTTTCTAAAAGTTGTTCCTAAATTAGAACCATGAAGAACAACTTTGAACACAAAGTACAAACAGCTGTGGGTCCATTGGTAGCCCAAGGACTGTAAAGCCAAACTACAAAATTAAAAAACAAACAAACTGCGCCTTACCAGTTGTCCAGTCCCTATGCAAACAATTATTCCATCATGTGCATTAACCTTATTTTTTCTTTTGCATTCTTTATTTATTGCCCCCTGCACCCGACTGGCCTCTCCTTCAGGCCTTCTGCCAAGGACTACCCCTGCTACCTCCATTCTGAACCCACCCCCGATGCCAGTTTACCCCGGATCCCAGATCGCAGCCGACCAGGGTAGCCCGACGTATCCCTTCGTCGGACGGGTCCCCTTCTTCCGGAGGGAAATTGCCTTCAGGCATTCTTAGTCTTGGCCCTGGTGCTGCTGGGATCGGGATTTCCCTGGCTCTTCGGGGGTTCCATGGAGGCGGGGGATCAAGGCGGCTATCATCCGGTCGCTCAGACGCCATTTTCCGCTTTTTTTTCCCCTGTTGCTCCGCTTCTTGTAGTGCCCCTTTCCACGGAGGCCACTACAGGCGAGCATGCCCTAACCCACCCGGGGAGAGAGCAGTGCCTAGGATGCTCAATCTCTCCCATCCCCTGCCGACTCCCAGCGACCCGAGTCCGTTCCCGAACCCGGGTCGCCAGCGTGGGTTGAGGTAAGGCGCCTGCGCCTCAGCCCTTTACTCCACTGGGCCGGTGTTAACCTTATTTTCAACTGTTTTGAATACAAATAAAGGAGTTGGTGGAGCAGTTGTTCACACAGAGAGGCTGGACTTCAGCATGACATGGCATGGCAACAGCTTTCTTTATTTTGGGGGTTTGATTTTAGGATCCTCCTGCTGTCTCATACCCAGCCACACATTCACTCATTTTCACCACTTCCATATTACAAATTTTCCACAGTATATCAAAAATGATACATGCTTAAAAACATGCTATACAAAATATAATAAAAAGTAAAGAAGCACCAAACTGTGAATAATTTACTGACTCACACAACTTGTGTGAATTTGAGCTTTCCTCTCATGCACAGTGACATCTCAGTACCTACTTGGTTTGTAAATCAGTTTTGTTCATCACAGTTTGGTGTTATTTCTTCTCTATGTATAGAAGGTTATTTTTGTTTTGGTGAAGCCTTGTCTGCTTATAAGCTACATAAGGATGTGTGTACCCATGATGTTTTGTGCAGGATTTGAGGCTACTGAGAGCATGGGTGTGGTTTGCAGAGATTTACAGCAACTGCAGACCTGCCCTCTTAGAACAAAACCCCAGGATAAAATTTCAGTGCTGGCCACAGTCCTTCCATGTTTTAACATGCAAATTATGTTAGAGAATTATGATCAGTAAAACAGCACTGAGATACTCTGACCAGGCTTGCGAGTTAGTTCCAAGAAATCTTTACAGGGGAGGAAATACCCAACAAAAATGACAGCACAAAAATAGCCTTGCAGGGCCATGACAGCAACACAAACAAATGAAAAAAAATCTGGACCCTGATTAAAGGTATTTTTTGGATGGGTTTCAGCACAATGTTGCTTTATTCCTGTATTCTAAGCTATGCAAGTTGATGGTTGATATACTGTTTTAAGTACAGCTTCTTTGTTGTGGGTTGTAAGCAGTCTGGATTGAAGGTTAAGGACTCCAACATTGGAACGGCCGTGAAGGGGTGTTGACCATAACCACAGATTTGTTATTTTTTTGTCTATTGTACTAAAGGCTCCTAAAGCAATTTTGAGATTGGCTTCTGCTATGGAAAAATGAAAGTTTCTTTTGAGTAGTTTGGACTGCAGTAAGTAATGCCATAGCTTCATCCTACTTCAGGATGTGTTAAGGGTGCACTGTGTCTGTGTCTGTGTCTGCGTGCTTTTGAATGTATGTTGAATAATAACTGAAAAAAAGACTTCATTCATTGGTTGTGTGAAGATCTTTCTTTTGCAGGTCTCGTATAAGAGTAAAATAAAAAGTCCAAACTATGAGCAATGAGGGAGCAATAGAATTCAATGCCCTCTTTCTGTACATGTATGAAGTAGATCAGAAGGGATGTTGCATTTGTTTCATCAGTTTACCTTAATGAAGATATATTTTTGTGTGCGAACAAAAGACACACTTCTATAAAACATTGCGGAGGTGTTATTCAAAGTGGTATTCTGGGAAGTCATACTATTCTGTACTGGAGCTGTGCTGCTGGTATTGTAGCTATCATATCATGCCAGTCTGGGGTCAAATTATTAGTCAGTGTCGCAGGCACCAGTATATCTCCCACTGGGAACATAGAACTAGAAAGGTGGATATGGTATGGGGTGACAAAAAGGGCCTCAAATTGCCCCTTTACCACAAAATTATAAACGAACCAAAACGGGCTGTGGAGAGAGAGAGAGACAGACACACACACACACACACACACACACACACACACACACACACACACACACACACACACACACACAGCACCCAGGTGGCTCATACACTGTTGGTCCCCTTTCAAAAGCTTTCTACTTTTAGAAATATGATTTTTACAGTTAAGGAATACATTGGTCTGAGTCACCTAAGAAACTATGAAAAATACAATATGTCTATTCAGAGAGTAGCAAAACAAAAACACATGGCTATACTCAGGTTGGTACCAAGATAGTGCACCAAAGAAGACATACCCCCCCCAACTAAGGATATCTAACCCATCCTTTTCTAAAGCTCATTGAGAGTAAACCAAGGTTAAAATATGGAAATGGAACAAATCAAAAAATATTGTTCAAATGTGACTTTTTTTTTTAGTTAAAATATTTTAGGCCGAGCTGGCCTGGTAGTGTGAAGGACTGAGGTGCTGGATGCCTTACCTCCTGCCACACCAGCAACCCAGGTTTGGTAATGGATCAGGGTCATTCAGGGTTGGCTGGCTGAGGTAGGATTAAGTATCCCAAGGGCAGTTCTCCTCCTCGGGAGGTCCCTGAGTCCTACCACTTGCCTGCCACCTTATGGAGGCCAGAAGACAGCATAACAGGACCAGCTAACATGGGGGGGGGGGAGTCTGCTGACACAGCACACCAGTGCATCATACACACATACATGCTTGTGTTACATAGACACCTGGTGGCCAAAAAAAGAGGAAAAACCCCTGGCTTGCTCGGAATCCATCGCAGGCACCATATGATCGCACACGGCAGACCACCCACCAACTGTGTAAGTGGTGGTTCCCTCATAAGTATATGAGATAGGTCAGTTTCAGGGCTGGGAAATGCTGCTGGATACAGGGACCGCAGGAGGGAAAAACTAAGTGAAAAAATATCCTAGACAGCATTTATGCTACATGAAAACAAACAAATTACCAAACCCTACTGAACAGGTACAGACAAACACATTCTTGATATTCCTAGGCTCCTGACTTTAAAAGCAAATTGCAGCACTCCACAACCAGCTATTCTCTTTTTTTTTTTTTTTTCAACCAGTGACTAATAATCTACAATGTCCCAGATGATGAGTGATAGGGTCAACAGGTTCAAACACAACTGGGCAGAAGGAGCTTTAGGAGCCCATCATAATCTGACAGTGCAATGCAGTACATTTAACAAACACCAAATCTAATTCATTCAAAGAAGGCAAAACTGCAGAGCCAAAGACATGAATCGAGAACGAGAGAGAGAGAGAGAGAGAACGAGAGAGAGAGAGAGAACGAGAGAGAGAGAGAGAGAACGAGAGAGAGAACTACAAAAGTAACAGAATGTTACAAAATTTTGTTAAACCCTCAGTTCATGTAATTTATTGTACATTATCAACATATGCAAAAATGGCCTGGTTCTAATCCACATCTTGTACACACATTCATGCATTAGGGCTGATTTTATGTTATCGGAACAGATGTGCAATACAAGCACTGGATTTGTTACAGTTTGTTGTTTATAAAAATGTTATTGCTTGCCACACAACAGGAGACCCACTGATTTGCAGAAAAATGCTATATTAAGATCATTCTTCTCTGTACTATTTCAATTTTCCAAAGGGTTATTATAGATTCATAGAAGTGTGATGGCAGAAAAGGACCGACAAGACCCTCCGAGTCTGCCATTTGTCCAGCTATCTGCTTGGACATGTGCCCCCCACCCTCAACACTCCCCTGTCATTGTCCCATGCCCTTTTGAATCCCTCCACTGTTTCTTCTCCAACAACCACTTCCGGGAGTCTGTTCCACTTATCCACCACTCTCTCTGTGAAACAATATTTCCTAATGTTACCCCTGAACTGCTCCACCCACCTGCAGGCCATGCCCCCTCATCCTCTGATTACCCTTCATCTGGAAGATCCACTGGTACCCTGTGTATACCCTTAAGGCACTTGAAGGTTTCGATCATGTCTCTCCTCTCCCTCCTCTGTTCCAGGGAGTACATGTTTAGATCTCTCAAACTTTCTTCACAGGAGAAGTGGCTCAACCCTTTTACCATCTTCGTTGCTTTCCTCTGAACTTGCTCCAGCCTCCCCACATCCTTTTTGAGGTATGGCCTCCAGAACTGGACTCCGTATTCCAAATGTGGTCTAACCAGATGGGTGTACAAGGGTACTATGACCTCCCTATTTCTACTGGTGATCCCCCTTCCAATGCATCCCAGCATTCCACTACCCCTAGCCACTGCTCTTCCGTACTGCCTTTCTACCTTAAGGTCACACGATATAGTGATGCCCAGGTCCCATTCTTGTTCAGTTACCTACAGATCTCTGCCCCCCCATGCAGTAGCCTGGTTCTTGTAGTCAAGATGCATGATTTTACACTTTTCTGTGTTGAATGAAAGTTGCCACCTCTTTGACCATGCTTCAAGCCTCCCCAAATCTCTCTGCACTTTTTCTACCCCTTTTTGAGTGTCTACCCTATTGCAGATTTTAATATCATCTGCAAACAGAGTCACACCTCCTTCAAGGTCCACCATAATATCCCCTACTAATGTATTGAATAGTATGGGCCCTAACACTGATCCCTGAGGGACCCCGCTTGTGACTTTGCCCTCTCCAGATGCAACCCCATTTATTATGACCCTCTGCCTCCTGTCCCCCAGCCAGCTTCCTACCCATTTAACCACCCTCTGCCCCAGCCCCAGGCCTGACATTTTATACAGCAGTCTCCTGTGGGGCACAGAATCGAAAGCCTTCCTGAAATCCAGATAAACCACATCTACCTCCCTCCCCTGATCCAGTTCCTTTGTGACCACGTCAAAAAACCCTATCAAATTTGTTTGACAGGATCTGCTCTTTGTAAAACCATGTTGCCTTGGATCCATCAGGCCACTTTCCTTGAGGTAGATTATGATCTGTTTTGAAATTATTTGTAACAATTAAAATTCAAAGTTTACCTACTGAGCACATTAAATGAGAATATTTTTCATTTTGACAAGTACAGTGGAATGAAGTAGTTCTCCCACAGTTTTATTTACATACTTTCTATTCTGCAAGTACCAGAAAAAAATGTGAATTATGGAGAGCATGTTTCTTTTTAAAGCTAAAACTGAACAGAATATATATCATATAAATTGTCCATTCTTTGAATACAAATGCAACAGTCATTTTAAACCCCATATCAGTTAGAGCAGAATGAATGGCCACCACCTTGCTGTTCTTATAGGTTTCATGTCAAGATAGCGAATATGGGAATGGCGAGGTGCAAAATGGCATTACATTACAGTGAGTGCCATATCAGTGACCTTTCTGTTTGCAGAGGCTTTGCCCCCCATGCCCCCCCTTGTGGGGGCTGTGCTCCCACACTCACCCCTCCCCTTACTTAACATAGCAACTCCGGGGGGGGTAGACCTCTGGAAGGGGGGAACTGTCATTCGCTGATATGGCACACGTTGTAATTTGTGCGCTGTTATTGACTCCCTGGCATTTTGTATTCACTATCTTGATAGGCTACCATTCCTATAAGGATATTTAAAGGAGAACTATGTTGAATCTATAAGTCGTTTCTCCCAGTAGAAGCTGTTTTTTTTTTTTTTTTAATATTGGTTCAAATTCTGTTACTACTCTAGCTATCCATGCCTTTGAGTTATCCTAATGGATTTTTTTCTGATTTATATACTGTTGATAAGAACTATTTTGGAACTCTATGATGTAGTTTATGTCCCTGCTTTACTATTCAATTGTTGGCACAGTGCATTCATGTTCTATAGAACTCTATGGCTGAGAGGGACATAAATTACATCACACAGTTCTAAAATGGCATTTATCACCAGATTGTAAGACAGAAACACTGACTGAGGTTACTAAAAGGCCTGTATAGATGGAACAATAGCATCATTTTTACCAGTACTGCTTCTATTGGGAAAATGACTCCAAAGTTCAGTGCAGATCTCTTTTAAAAGACATTTTCTGAATACTGTAATACCAAAAGTGTCTAAGCTTTCCTCCAGACAGTACTTGACAATGGAGTTGAAGGGTTTATAGAACAACCGGATAGTGCCAATAAGCTGGGCGTAAGAGTTTGACATGTGCTGCAATGCATCAGTGATATTGACTTTACAGTAATCACAATTGTCTTTTCAGTTGACCCTTTGAGTCTCATTCTTGTTGAACCATACTTGTAATAAAGCTAATTACGTGGCCCACTAATACAATTTTAAATCAGATAAAAAAGATTCATCTTTCCTTTTGGATGTCTCAGCTTGTGTAATTTTTATCATAGATGTTTCTTTTCCCAAAGAAACCTAGTTGTATAAATTTATCTACACTAATAAAAGAAAAAAAAATCAACTGAATAGTTTAAAGTCTGAAAGAGGTACAGTGGAATCAGCCATGATGCAGTGCTGACAAATATATCCCCCTAATTCTTGCATGACAAAAGGGCTTAATTGCCATTGAATTACACTGTTCTCTGCAGCATGCTGTAGCACTCTGCAGAAATACTGCAAGGTGCTGCGCTGCATCCTGGATGACTCTGCTGGATAAGAAATTAGCTAATACATTCATCTTTATCAACTGTCGGCTTCTGTTTATCCATCTATTAAAATCCATTTACCCAGTTCAGCAGTAGCACAACAACAAAATGCGTATAGCTGCTTTAGCCGTTGAAGGATTTCCATTCCTAGCAATATAAACTTGCCTGTATCTATTTTGATTTTTGTTACTTGCTCCTCTGTAACCCTACTTCCTAGTCACAATCAAAAATGTGTCAGCTCTGTGTGCCTTTCCCAGTCACTAATTTTCAAATAAACAAATATAATTCTGAGAAACAAACTAAAAGGACAAATGTAATGTAAAAGCTGACTGGTAAATTGGCTCTGGTAATGGCAGTATGCTGGTCTTGGTCCAATTTAGTATTCAACCTGAAATAGCTCTTTGTGACTTAATGGAAGTTAAAAGAGCAGAGAGGGAGTCCTGTTGAGCAATAAGAACAAAACAATGTTATCTGTGTACCTCATGTACAGTTAACATCTTTGCTCTATAGAAACACCATCTGCATCAATTCTCCCAAGATTTTCTGCAAATGCAAAGAGAAAAAACAAACTCTGAGACTGCTTATGCTGCAGGAAATCTGGTGAAAACCTCCTTAGAGATCTCGGAAAATAACTTTTCAAATCAACTGCTACTACTGTAGTGAAGAAACATCTTGTCTCTTAAGTCCTGTGGGATCAAGCAGTCCCAAATGATAACATATCATGCCTAGTGTGGCTGTCAGACTGAAGAATTTAATGAAGCACTGCTGGATATCCTGGGAACATTGGATCCTGTGTAAAGGAAAAACAATGGAGTCAGAAAGTTTGTTCCTTTGTTCACGCCTACAGTTGTACCCACAATATCACCACTAAGTTTTTTCCTCATTACAATATGTTCAGGAGAGAAGCTCAACTGCCAGTAGATCTTTGGTTTGGAGTATCCGCAGACGATGCAGCCTCAGACACTTATCTGGAATATATTAAGCAGTTGTGCTTACAGCTACAGGAAGCCCACTGTCTAGCTGCCAAAGCAGCAGTGAAAACTGGGGCTAACAATAAGAAATGGTATGATCTGAAAATAACCCATCAAGTTGTGCAGACTGGGGACGGAGTATTGCTGTGAAAGTTTGGATGAAGGAAAAGCATCAAATTGTTGATGGATGGTCTTCTGATTTATACAGTATTGGGAAATCCAGATTACTGGATTTTCCCATTGTTGCATCATGTGTGCGAATAGTGGTAGAGTGCCATGGACTGCACTTTTAACCATTTTCTGCCAACTGGACAATTCTACCTGACGAACTGTTAGATACTGTTCACCCTGAAGTGCATTAGCCTGGTACACAGATTCCACATTGGATCTCAAAGCCATGGTAACAGTGACGTCGGTGAATCACCTGTGACAGCTCAGTTAGTAAAATCTGATTCATCAAAAGATGAAGAAGAAGCTGTTGTATGTTGTGATCTGGCTTTGTCCTCCAATTGATATTGACAGTACAAGCCACACATTGAAACGTTTGAACTCTACATGAGATTAATTACCCATGGGACTGGATCCTACTGTTGACTGTTTTTATACCAGTGAATGTGTCTGAGGATATTCCTACAGTGACACCTACAGCACCTATAGTAGACACTGCTTTAGCATTTGAAGCATGCATTGCAATTCCTACTTCCTGTCATGTGCTGGACACAGAGCCTGAAGATGAGCCTGATCATTCACTTCTGGAAGAGGAAGGTGTGTAACCATAATACTCTGGCAGAGAGAATGAAACACCTATAACATTTTCAGCTCTATGCTGACCTAAAATGGCTGTGCCCCTCTGCCCACCGTCTCCAGCCTTTTGGCTCATTAATTGACTGTGCTGCCAGGACAGGTCTCCCCCTATCCCTTGCCTCCCTACTGGAATCACAACCTCTTACCTATGGGTTATGATCGACTGACAGAGCCCTTTTGCACATTCCAAGATGTAGATACAACATGGGTGCACATGCTTTCTCTTTCACGGCTCCAAAACACTGGAACTCTATACCCACTTCTATCCGTCAAGCGACCACCCATGCTAGCTTTAAGAAACTTCACCGTGAGCATCTGCATGCTGCTAACCCCTGCACTTGCTTTAACCCGCCTTGAACCTTTACTTTCTCCTTGCCCTCTATTTTTTTTCTCTAGATAATCCACTTCTCTGGCACCTCTTCCCCGTCTCTCTCATACCCTATCATGCCCACTCTCTCATCCCCTCCTTCCCTTTCTCTCCTTCCTACCACTCTCCCTTCCTCTCCCCTGCTCATTAACCACTCAGTTTGGCACTTACTGTACTGTTTTGTATGCTCTCTCTTGCAATGCCTGTTTCCTTTTCTGTTTTGATTTTCCTGTGTTTACTTGTCCAACCTGTATTATAATCTGCATACTATTGTTACATTTTTCATTAGCATTTTTTGTTGAAGCTATTGTCTCTCCATACCCTAAGTATTGTTATTCCCTCCGAACTGTGCTGCTTTCATGTGCTGCATCACATGTATTTTGTATGTATTTAAACTGTTTTCTCTCAGGTCGTGCCTGAAAATAGGCATTCTTATGCTTAGTGCACTTACCCGGTTACCAGAAGCAAATAAATAAATATGACACCCTGGGTGCATCCACCAGTGTTCCCATTCATATGGTACATACAGTATATCAAGGCAAGACAATTTTATATATATGGCACCCTATTCTAAATACCTTAGGGTGTCTTTTGAGGAAATAGTTTACAGTTAAATACACAATACAGCATACATTTTTAAATTATCATAACTATATAACAGAAAACTGTAGGCCTGCCCAAATGTATACAGTTTTAAGGCTCCCTTAAAGGCCTCAGTTGAGCAATCAGCATGAACATGGGATGGTAGAAAAATCCATAGAAAAGTCGATGCCACCCCAAAAGGCTCTGTGCCTAGATACATACTGTATATCCCCAAGTGGGGGACCACCAAAAAGCCAGCCTTGGTGAAGTGAAGAGGGCAGACAGGGGTGCATAAGGAGAGAACAAAATGGTAATATTAAATGCATGCTGAAAATAGAAAATAGTGTTAGAACTTAAATTTCAACTGTAGGTCTTCTTTAGGAATTATCTAAAAGAGAACTTTTTTTTCTCTTTTAGATAATTCCTGAAGAAGTCCTATGGTCAAAACATTAATTCTAACACTATTTTCTGTGTTCAGTATGCATTTAATATTACCATTTTTTTTTTGTTTTCAGACCACACACACTGATGCAGCACCTTGTTTTAATTTTTTGTTGTTGTTGTTATTATAAAGACAGAAAATCCTTCTGGTAGCCAGAACCCAAACTGTGTAGGTCCTACACTACATATATACTCAGTAGCCCTGATCCAAGCCAATGATAAACTCTTGTTATCATACCCAATTAAAAGTTCATATAAGTAACATAAGTACACCTTTGGGGTACAAGAAACTGCTGAGGTTGCAGTAGTAAGATGCCAACAAATACAACAATCTCCAGTCTGAGCGCACACTTTGAGCTGTGAGTT
The DNA here is from genome assembly GCA_016271365.2 of Neoceratodus forsteri. Lineage (NCBI taxonomy): Eukaryota > Metazoa > Chordata > Ceratodontiformes > Ceratodontidae > Neoceratodus > Neoceratodus forsteri. The sequence goes on along the minus strand of CM057456.1, from coordinate 1,348,394,423 downwards.
TATGTTCTTCCAGGAGGTCAACTTACAATGGAAGAGCATAGTTTACAGTGGCCAGCACCTGGACAATCAATAAATACCCCAGCACTTTTTGGGCAGAGCAATTCCTTAAACTGTGCAAAGGACAAAGTTCACAGCAATACTCACTGTTTCTATATGTTCTTTTTTTATTCATGCAAAATTCAGATTGTGGTCATCAGACCTCATACTAGATAGAGATAAACAGGGCAGACTGGGTGGGCCAAGAGGTGCTTATTTGTCGTCGACTTCTATGTATCTATGTGGTACAAACTCCAAAAGCTCATACAACAGCAACAATCCCCACTATAACCTGACATGTTTCATACTGTCCATTTGTGTTTTGTCAAGTGTATCTAATCAGAAAATGCATAGTGTCTTCAAGAAGGTCAAAGGTGCTAGATTGTTGTTTACCTACCTACTATAACTAATGGGGAGCTTTGATCTGCATAGTGCTGCAACACTGGGGAATGGAATGTTGCACTGTTTGTCCTTGAATTTTCCAGGATAAAAAGCTCCTCTATACAAGGGATGGCATACCAGCAAACTGGGCTTTAGAGCTAGCAAGCTGTTGTGGCTTCTAAACTACTGATATGGACCATGTGTCCCCATCTTGGGAACTGCCACCAGTGAGCCTGTTTGGTGAATGTCTTGGCTACCAGTATTACCATGGGTCTGGTAGGCTGGTCAAGTGCATATTACTGTTCAAGTGTGAGAAGGAGAGTTGCTGTTGCAACATTTCAAGTGAAGAAAGTCACTGTGTTGCCATTCAAGAGGAAGATACTTAAAGTGTTCCCTGCCAGGAATCCGTCAACTTGCAGGACTCGGTCTTAAAAAGGACATTGTTTAAATCAGGAATGAAATGAGCAACTGAGTAGGAGCAGCTGGAAAGCAAAGCCTTCGTGCAAGCAGCTATTAAGAGGAGCCACAGAGGGCAGGTGTTTCATTTCACTAGGATGAGTTGCATGGTGAGATAATGGAGATAGAGGGCTGGAACCCCTGAGGTAGGAAAGAAAGAGTCAAAGGAGAAGTGCTTCTTCTGGAGTGATTGGATTACAGTGCTTAGTTGAGTGAAAGCAACCATGAGTATGATACAGTTCTTTGGGCCTGCAATGGTATTTAGTTAAAATACAAAGTTCTCGGAGCACTCACAGGGAAGTCAGAGTGCCTTGCAAGTTCATGTGCATTACTAGATATACTGAAACTAAAAGCAGAACAGGAATGTATCACAGACAAAGATTAAAATTCAACTTTATTTTAGAAAAGTACAGGTTTATAAGACAGAAACCATGACCTACTTGCCCTGGCACTTCGCTCTTAATGAGCTTAGTCGGGATGCAGAGTCATGGTGGTCAGTTCTCTGTTTAAAAAGGCTTCACAACTAGCCACCATAAAGTACACACATAAGCATCTAACCTTTCTCAAAGGTACATGCATGTCATACTAAACAAAGCCACAAACAGCAATTATCATTAGGATATTGGTTGTGAACTAATGGGCATCTAAGTTATTATCTCATTGTTCAGTTATTATTTGACATTGTCAAATATTCCTTTTAACCATAATTGCCCAAATAAGCTCTTCATTTACTTAAAAATCAGGAGCCAGATTCTCAAAAAATCACAAAGAGCAATGCAAAATTTTGCTCTACGATTTGCTATTGCCCAGGTTTTACAAATTTGCTATTAGTAGTTGGATAGTGCATCGCGCTATCCGACTGTGAATAGGGCTAGGTCATGTTGGCAGTAACTCCTGAACTCCTGTACCACCAGTACTACACCACCACTAATGCCGCTAAGCTACAGCCAAGTGAATGGCTTTACCTTGGATAGCGCCGGTGTGTTATTTCCATTTCATGAACGCACCTATGTAAATGAGCCCATTGGGTTTGCAAGGCACTAGGCAGCCATTTGCATGCCCATTATGGGCCCATTTACATAGGCTACATGGAGTTTGGTGCTTCCCCCCCAAGCCCCTGCCTGACACATAGCCACAGTTCCTGGTGGCTAGTGGTCCCACCCCCCCACTGTGTGCCGATCCCCGGCCTGAGTGAAAATAAACATGCTCTCTGGTGGCTAGTGGTCCCTCCCTCTGCTGATCTCTGTGGCCGAATATATAAAAAAGATGTGACCTCGGTGGCTAGTGGTCCCTCCTCCTGCCAATCACTGGCAAGAGAAAAATAAATGAATGCTCCCTGGTGCCCCCCACCATGATCGCTAATTTCTGGCCTGATTATTTGAAAAAAAAAGATTTATCCCTGGTGGCTAGTGGTCCCTCTCCAGCCTGATCCCTCCCCTGATATATAAAAAGCATTAACTATACAGGGGATCGGGGATAGGAAGGGGGGGTTCACTAGACCAGCAGGGAAATGTTTCACTTGACTCTAAAGGGGATCAGGATGGGGGGGGGCTTACACTGGACACCATGGACACTTTTTGTATATGTCAGGTGAGGGATTGGGTGGGGAAAGGGGCCGCTAGCCACCAGGAAACACATTTTCATATGTCAGGTGAGGATCGGGTGGGGGGAAGGACCACTGGCACCAGGGAGTATGCATTTCTTTTTCTCAGGCCGGCGATTGGTTGGGGGGGGGGGCACTGTTGCAGTTCATCCGCCAACCACTAGGGTTGAGTGGATGGAAGGCAAGGACTCAGTCAACGATGTTTGCTCTGAACAAGGGGGCCCCACAAGCTGTCCTTGCATGGAACAAATGCTCTGTGAATCAGACAGTGTCAATATTCACGTCCCTTCCCCCTCATTTGCATTGCTGCCCGACCACACTTTGCCCTGGAACAAACAAGGTTTGAGCGCACAAACTGGGCTTTTAAAACTTGGTTTGTGCCAGGGCAAAGTTTTGTGAATTGGACCCCCAGGGTTCTAAACTAGATGTCCAAAGTCATTAGTTTCACAGTTAACTCTGCTGTTTTTATTAACTATCCTACTTGTCAGTCTAAAGTGATTCAAATAAAGTGATATTTAAAATTCATTGTGGATCGATCTTTTATACAAGCCTGTCACATTTATTTTATCAAATAAGAGTGATACATTCACAGGAGGGGAAGATAAAGGGAATGGGAAGGGCTGAGGTTGGGTGTTGGATCTGATTTTTTTTTTTTTTTAAGACTTGTTAGCACATGAGCAGAAACTGCCCATTTTCACATGTGATAAGTACACATAATAATACATATAAAAATATACAAATACAACATTCAGTTACAGGTGCAATTCATCCTTCATTTTTTCAATCGTATCTTAAATATGCTCAGATCTGTACACAGAAATGAACTGGGGACTGTATTGTAAAATTATGGGTCCCTGTAAACAATTGATTTTTTGCCCAATTGTAGTTTTTAACTGGGGAATTTTAAAATGTAATTTACTTTGAAACCTAGTGCAAAAAGAGTTAACAGCAACACAAAAGAGTGAGGAAACTGTTTCGGATAGTGACCCCAGTTGAAATGTATGAAGAACACCCATTCTCAAACTTACCCTATCCTCAAATGCTAAACAACTCACCACCTTGTTCAAATCACAGTGTTGGGTTGTCCAGGGAAGATTTACAATTAATCAACAAATACTGTTGTAGTTAGATCATAGTTACGACATGTTCATTCACCTGTACCCATGTAGCTTGGGAGCCCATAGTCCAATATCGAAAATAAAAGACTATGAGGTACCACCTTATGGGATTCTGGGATCAACATATCATGAATTCTAAACAATAAACTCAGTCTCTGGTGAATAACTTTGGTGACATGAGAAACATGCAGTTTAAATGAAAGAAAAGAATCTAAGACCACCCAAGATACTTAAAACTCTGAACATTCTCAAAACTAAACCAAGAACAAATGCAACATGGGTTGGGAAAAATGAGAAAGAAATGGAGGGCTGGGCAATAAAAACCAGGGGGAAAAAGGTATGGAAGGCTATGTTTACTAACGCTTGGAGCCTAACCAACAAGGTAGCAGATTTCTCAGCAATCATTTTATAGGTGGTCCTAGACTGGGTTGCAATCACTGAAACCTGGTACAATGAAAACCATGACTGGGAAACAACTATCACTGGTTTCAGCCTCTTCCATAAGGACATGGAGGGCAAAAAGGGAGGAGGAGTGGCATTGTATGTGAGGGAGGGAATCGATGCCACTGTGATCCAAAATAATCTGGAGTCTGAGGCACTTTGGGTCACACTCGAGGCGGGGACTGGTGCGGTGACTAGGGTCAGTGTGATATACAGACCACTGGTGCAGGGGCTGGAAGGTGACAAAGAGCTAATAGAATCTATACACAAGATGGCGGACAAGGGTGAAGTAATACTGATGGGAGACTTCAATTTGCCGACATAAATTGGAGTTCCTACTCAGCAAACTCATCGAAGAGCAAAAGCTTTCTCAATGCTCTAGGTCAAAGGTCTGCAACGTGAGGCTCGGGAGCCACATGCGGCTCTTTGCCTGTGTTCATGCGGCTCTGCATCTCCTTAACTCTCAAATGTCCAACTTTATGCTTTTCAGTATTTCTGCTACTTTGCTCCACAATAAAGTATTTTGGAATTGTCTGTGGAGGTCACGCACTGAATATGCAATCTCACATACACACTGATATCCTTGATAGAAACATAGAAATGTGTAGGCAGAAAAGGACCACCAGGCCCACCCAGTCTGCCCAGTGTGCCTAATAAGCTGCTGGAACTTTGCAGTTTCCTACCATCCCCCCCAGATGCAAGAGACCCCATCCCATGCTCCCTTGAATCCCCCCACAGTCCCTGTTCCCACCACCTCTTCTAGGAGTGTGTTCCAGTTATCCACCACCCTCTTCGTGAAGTAGAATTTTCTTGATGCTGGGACAATATGAGGAAGTCAAGCATAATTACTTATGAGAGGCTATTGGCACTGCCGTGTCCGCTATATTACAGGCCAGTATTGATACTATCATTTGCATTACTGACATCAGCCAGTGGGATGTGAGGGAGAAAGCTTTCAAGGGTTAATGGAAGGGCTGCCTGATGACATCATAGTTAGTGCTACTGCTTACTAAGGTGCTTAACAAGGTTGGTGCCAAAGCCCAGAGTACTGCACATCAAGTGGCAAACCCAGTAACAATCAGCACTGCATGCCTCATGACTGCACAAATGCTCTCTGGTAACCAAAGGGGAGGGATCATGTTGGCAGAGATTTGCAGTTCAGGAAATGTTGCCAGATGTTAGCAGGGCTTGCAGTGCTTGACACTGAATGCAAAGGCAGCAGACATGCCATTTGTTTTTACGTATAGCAGGCTGGGTTTGGTAGATGTCCATGCCTGGCCACCCATGCCTGACTAAGACATCAGTGCCCCAAGTGGGAGGGACAGATGGACTCCTACCCTCAGATACACAGGATGGTCCAGCCAGTTATTTTGTCATCCTTCTCTATCTCTTAACAGGTGCTGAGCACGTTATATACTGTATTGTGATAGCCTCACATAAATTGGGATCTAGGTGGGGTGAGAGGTACAACCACAGTTACATCAGGATGCTATGTGGCATTCAGATCATTAGAAAGGAAGTTGTTCCTCAGGCAGAATACAAGGATGTGGAGATGGAAGGAGGACTGAGTCAAGTCATGCAAGGTTATACAACTGCAAGAAATATTAAAGGGATATTGTCAACCTTTTTTGTATTATTTTAGGTAAAAATACACCTTTTATGATTGCTTATTTTCTCTAAAATTCATTTATGTTGCTGGTTGTTTTATCTACCTCATTGCTTGTTAGAACTGAAATGCATGGTAATGTATAGCTATGCCCAGCTTTGTTTTGCTTCATATCACTGAGCTACTCTTAGTGCACATTTCCTGGAACATTAGAAACACCTCAAACAGTGCAGCCGCCAAGGATACAATAGTCTCTCTACTCACACTGCGTATTCAGTGACTAGATTGTCTTGTGGGTGTTCCAGAGTCCAAGAAAGATGCAGTGTGATGTGGTCAAGAAATGTAAACAAACATGTTTTGGTGTGGTAACGCCAATATGGTGGGCAGTTAGTTTTTCACTTTTTAAAAGAAAAAAGGGATGTAAATCAAACTACCAGCTGCATAAACAGTCTGAATATAATGTGAACAATCATAAATTGTGCATTTTAAACTTGGGACACTTTGAGGCTTGAGTAAGTTGGCAGTGTTCCTTTAAGCGAGTTAAACAAAGCTTTGCCGATATTAAGGTGGCACTGATGCTGTGAATCAGCCAGACATTTTATGATAAGCTGGCACACCCAACAAAGAAAAAAAATCAGATGAGAACATAGCCTTTCTAGAAGACTGGGGTGCTTTTGATTTCATCAGCAGGGTTAGATGAAGGTTTCAAGTGATTTGCAGCAAAAGTTTCCAAAAAATATTAATTCCAGGGCATGTCCCAACCAAACATTCTATGTATACCAATATTATGTGTGGTAGGGGTGGCCAGACTCACTCCTACCTATGCCGGGACACAGGAAGGTTGCAACAGAGAACAGAGGCCCACAGAGTGGGACTCTTTCAGTGGCTCCAAGAGATCTACCTGAAGCTCGTATTAGGAATTCATTTTCAGTTACTATTTGCTTTTTCAACTACAAAATCATGGCTAAAACTCCTTTGATTCTCTTAGGGAAGATCTGGAGAGGAAATTATCCAGTGTGGCTTTTTTGTGCAGTGTTCCAATTGATTAACATATGCTTTATCCAAATAGCATTGTTGGATGAGTTTAAGCTAAATTATGCACTACGAAGGACCTCTGCTATGCATACGCTCATATGGCTCTCTGGAGATCAGACTGGTCATGCCAGGAGGACATGCGGCTCCCAATCCTTAAAAGGTTGCAGACCCCTGCTCTAGGTGGATCAGGATTAAGACAGCTAGTCAAGGAACCAACAAGAGGGAAAGCGGTCCTTGACCTGTTGCTTATGAATAGCGAAAACATCTCGGAAGTATCAGTCGGTAGTCATCTCGGAACTAATGACCCCCACATGGTGTGGTTCCAGGTGAATAGAAGTAGGGAAACTAAACACTCCAAAACTGAAGTCCTGGACTTTAAGAGGGCAGACTTTAATAAAATGAAGGAACATCTTAAACAGAACCTTCTAGACACAGTAAACAGAGGGAGGGGGGTAGAGGAACACTGGATAAGGATCAAGATGGCTATAATCAAAGCCTCAAATAAGTGCCTAAAAAGAGTGAATAAAATGAAAAGAAGGAGAAAACCACTTTGGTTTTCCAGGGAAGTGGCTACCAAAATCCGAGGGAAAAAAGGCAGCTTTTAAAAGGTACAAAGACACTAAAACTGATCAAGATGGGTATACATACAAGAAGAAGTTGAGGGAAGCAGGGAGGACAATCAGACTCGCAAAGGCATCAACAGAGGAAAGGATAACTAAAGTGGTAAAGAAGGGGGACAAAGCCTTCTTTAGATATATCAGTGAAAGGAGAAGGAAGGGAGGGGGTATAGTCAGAATAGCAAAGGAAATGAGAACACACTGTGGATGACAGGGAAAAAGCGGAGTTACTGAATAGCTACTTTTGCTCAGTTTTTACTAAGGAAAGAGATGGTAGTGGACCCAGGCTGGAGAAGACAGCACCTCTGGTAAGGAGGTAGACTCAGGACCATTCACAAGGGAGAGAGTCCTAGAAGAACTAGGGGGAAACTCAAGGTAAATAAAGCAATGGGACCTGATGAAATATGCCCCAGGATATTCAAGGAACTGAAGGAAGAGCTGGCAGAACCCCTGGCAGAACTCTTCAACCTATCTTTGGAACAAGGGGTTGTCCTCAAGGACTGGAGAAGAGCCACTGTGGTCCCGCTTTATAAGAGTGGGATTAGGGAAGTCACAGGTAACTATAGCTCAGTAAGCCTCACATCGATTGTGGGCATGATTATGGAAGCACTCCTCAAAGAAAGAATCATCTCCTATCTGGAGGAGAGCGCAGCATTAGATTCTAGACAACATTTGTTTATGAAAGGGAGATTTGCCAAACAAATTTAATAGACTTCTTTCACTCGGTGTCCAAATAGTGGACCAGGCGGAGCAGTGCATGTAATCTATTTAGATTTCAGTAAAATATTTGACTCTGTTCCACACAGAAGGCTGTTAAACAAGCTAGCCAACCTAGGAGTGGGTCTGAAAGTAGTAAATTGGGTGCAAAACTGGCTGAGTGGGAGAACCCAGAGGGTACTAGTAAACAGTACACTATTGGAGGAAAGGGAGGTGACCAATGGGGTGCCTCAGGGGTCAGTATTAGGTCCTATCCCATTTACCATCTTCATTAGTGACATAGCTGAAGGTTTAGAGGGTAAAGTGTGTCTGTTCACAGATGACACAAAGATCAGTGACGGGGTAGACACTCCTGGGGTGTGTGTGTGTGTGTGTGTGTGTGTGTGTGTGTGTGTGTGTGTGTGTGTGTGTGCACGCGCGCGCAAAGGATTAAGTCTGACATAAAGAAACTGGAACAATGGTCTGGGACTTGGCAACTGAATTTCAATGCAAAAAGGTGCAAGGTCAAGCACTCAGGGAAGGGAAGCCCAGAGGAGGAATACTTCATGGGAGGAAAGCAGAGATCAGCACACATAGCACCGGGAGAAAGACTGCAGTGGTGCTTGCTGTAGATAATATGGCAAAACCAAAAAAGAAGCAGCACCCACTGCCCAGACTGTAAATAAACCACACCAGACATATAAAGTGGCAGCAATATAATTTGTATTATCAGTTTGCCAGTGGACAAAAATATAGTGACAAGAGCCCCGGGGGCAACAATGCGGAATAAACCTTTTGTTTCACCTAGTACCCTGCTAGGCTTTGTCAGAGTGATTTCACAACAACACTGTGCATTCCTTATATACTGTAGCTTAAAATCACGTGTACTCAAATGAGGGCAATCAATTAATTACATACCCTAATTCCAGTAACATCTAGCATAATGATCTAACCTCAGGATCTGCCACCTATCAAATAGGCTGCAGCAAAATATGTAGTGATTCATTTCAGTTGTAGACTTTCTATTTGTCTCATTAGACTAATTACTGAATATTGCAAAGAGTCCTCCAAAAAAAAAGAACTCTATGCCTATGACACTATAGTTGTTTTTATTCTCTATTTTTGTTAGTAATTTAAAATGCTAGGTGTAAAGAACCAAATCCATTTGAGAAACCCTTTTGGTTCTTAACTGAAGTACACTAGTTCAGACACTAAATTACTTTGTTGCGACATAAACTTGTACTAGTGTTTTCCAAACTCGAGGAGCATCATTTTAAAATTCCCTCAATATACATGCTGCTGGATCAATATCTGTACATATTATTATATAAATGCTTAACAGGTACTACATGGAAAACATATAAACACACTACATGGGTTTAAATCACATGTAAAATACGCACCACATCCATATTTACTTACATTTGTATTTCTTCAAAAATGCTGCCAAGTCAATGGTTTCATTCCAACCTTGATTCATACGAGCACCCAGTTCATAAATCCAATAGCTCTCCCTTTGTCCGATCAATTTCTTGATGTCACCCCCTCTTGGTCCAGTTTTCACTCTCTCTATCCCAAAAAAACAGAAACTACGGGAACTGCCACAGTTAGACTTAATATGTCTAACGATGACATAAGTGGGGTCTCCCCTTTGTACAGCCCTCACATGTGCACCTATTCTGGTTTTAAAAGCCCTAATGGTGCGACAAATGTAAAATGCTTCGCACTCACATTTTAACATGTAAACCACTCTTTCAGTGTCACATGTTACAAAATCATGTAAGTCTATGACTTTGCCACTGACTGGGTGTGTAAATTGTTTGCAAGTATGAATATATTTGCAATAAGTGCATCGTCCACACCGATGTGTCCCCAATGGGGGTGGTGCCGAAGCCAATTGTCTAGATTGCACTGGACCAGGGAGAATACCCTTCACTACCATGTCTTTAACACTTTTGGATTTTTTTAAAACCACCCGAGGACCAATTTTTACAAAATCTTCCAAACCTGGCTCCAGTTCCAAGTTAGACCAATTGCTATGTATGATATTGCTAAGCTGTTGAGGCCTGACAGAATAGGTGGTAATAAAGGGGCAATTTTTGTTATTTCTTACACCTGTTTTATCAGAATATTTCAGAGTGTCTGCCCTGTTCATCCTGGCCACCCATCAATGGCACTCGCTATACTGTGCACACTGTAGTCTCGTTCTACAAACCTATTAACTTGTGTGGCTCTTTTATTCACATATTCTTGTGACTCTGTGCAGTTCCTGAGGATCCTTACTAACTGAACCTTTGGTATATTGAATTTTACGTGGGGTGGATGGCAGCTTTTATAGCGTAGGAGTCTGTTCGTAGGAGGAATGAGACTGGAGGCCATGAAGCAGGAGAGGGACCTGGGGGTGATTAGTACAGATGACATAAAAACAAGCAAACAGTGTGAAAAGGCAATGCTTACAGCAAATAGGATGCTGGGTTGCATAAGTAGGGGAATCTCCAGCAGGAAAAGGGAGGTGGTGCTCCCGCTCTACAGCTCTTTGGTGAGGTTGCACCTGGAGTACTGTGTACAGTTCTGGCGACAACATCTTAAAAAGGACATAGAGAGATTAGAGAAGTTTCAGTGCAGGGTAACTAAAATGATATAAGGGCTTCATGAGACACCATATGAACCTAGATTGAGGGAACTCAACATGTATTCTCTCGAACAGAGGAGGGAAGGGGGGACATGATAGAGACCTGAAGGTATGGGGTAATGCGAGGAAATTCTTCTTCAAGGAGACAGTGGTGGACCCATGGAACAGTCTCCCCCAGGAGGTGGGGGTGAGGACAGTCAGAAGTTTCAAACACGTATGGGATAAATACAAAGGCATCATAGCACTCGGCAGTAAATGGGGGTGGGGTAGTTACTCTAAAATGGGCAGACTAGATGGATTGTAAGGTCCTGTTCTGCTGTCACTCTTCTATGTTTCCAAGGAACAGCAAAACTCAGAGACTATTTTTTTTTGGTTTTTTTTTGGGATGGGGGGGTGGTTTGGGGTCAAGGGTAGTATAGATCATGGGTGGCCTGAAAAAGGCCCCGTCCATACTATCTCTTTAGCACAGTTGTCAGAGCTTAGCTCAGATTAAAAATCAATTAACATGCTTTGCATTTACATTAAACATGGTTTTAAGCCAGCTCAGTTGTGTGTAGGGCTGAGTTGCTCAGCTCCTCTCCTGCCATGCCAACGACCAAGGTTCAGGAATGGATGCGGGTCGCTTGGGGGGGGGGCTGAATGGGAGAGGCAGGATTGAGCATTCATAGGACCACTCCCCTCCCTCAAGGAGGGGGGATGCCATGGCTTGTTAGTTGTATGCCATCCAGAGGTATTTGGGTAGCAGCGCATGTGATCCACATTCAGGAGGAAGGGACTACATTACAGGCACCAAGGGCATCTCTGTGGAGATGGAGCAAGCACATCGCATCCATTTCACGTCTGTGGGACCCAGGGGTGAAAATCAGAAGAAACAACCCCTGATGTTGGGATGATAACTGACTTCTCACAGGCTCCACGCCGGTGACTGTGTACCTCTCACAGGTCCTGTAGCAGAGGATACCAAGGGAAGGTAAGTTCCGGAGAAGTCTGGTGATGGGGCTGGGTGGTGGTTGGTGAGAGTGGGGCTGCTGGGGTAGACCAGGAGGATAAACACTTAAATAACAAAAAAAAAAAAAAAAACTAAAGCAAAAAACAAAACAAAACATGTTTTAAAATGTTTTTAAACACCATGTTCCAACCCAGGTTTAAGGGTAGTCATAAGTCTTTTTATTTTAAATGTTTTATTTAAACCAAACATGCTTTTACTTTGCAGTCTAAACAGTAATGTAAACCATGCCCAAAATGTAACTTATAACAGCACAAGTTTAAAATGTTTTCAAACAACTCTAGTTAAAGTGCAGCATAAACAGAATACATGTGTATTTAACGTGTGTTTAAACCATATTCAAACATGCTTAGCAGGTAGTCTGGACACACTAGCTCAGTTTGCTTAATATGTTTTAAAAACATTTTCAAAAATGGATTAACCGACTAGACAGGGCCTGTTTAGGGGTATTAAAAGAAGAAAATGGAGCAAGTGAGACAAAGTAATGCAGATCAAGGGAGGAGGGAGTGTAGGAAGAAGAAGGCACTGAGGGATATGGTCACTAGAGTTTTAAGGAAGGGGCCAGATAAGAGGAGAGGAAGGAATTATAGATTACATCATGACTTCACAAATCACTCAATCAAGGCACCACACTCACAAATAAATTCTCAGTATTTGGCATTTCCTTTCACCATGACAGGTGCACAGTCATACCATGACTTGCCTTACTCAGGCAAGTGCAGCTACTGACTATTATATGACAGAAATCTGCTTTAATCCAATCACAAGGCAAGAAAGTCATCAGTTATTGTCCCACAAACTAAACACCCAGAGTCGGTCATTCAACTAAACCCCTCCCACAGTTGGTTAATCAAACTTTTACCATGCCCACAGTTGGTTATACACACCTCGAACTGAAAACAAAAACTCGAATGGAGCCGCAGAGACTGTTCACCTTGGCTACTTCAGTCCAGATAAATGTCAGGTTTCAAACCCTCACTGAAGAATAAAAAGCCTCTATCATATCTGAAAAGGATGAGCATACGATGAAAAAACAAAGTGGGCAGCAAACATACTTAAAGGTTTTTAATTTCTGATTTCCCACAGACTTACAGGAAAACACGGAGTGGCAGTACATAAAACAATTCAGTCACAAAACCACCGACACCCAGTGCACCTCTCACATAACACATACAATGCATTATTTACATTACGTCTACATTTTACTGGTTTTCCAACATTTTTCCCCCACAGAAAGTAATTGGGTCCGATTCTCAAAAGGCTACGCCTGGCGTAACCTGACTTATGCCAAACAAAGTGGCGCAAGTAGCAAGTTACACCAGCAGTTGCGATAATTGGTATTCTGCAAAGCAGCCTGTTACATGCCACAGGCTGCTTGTGACAAAGTGGACTTATGTCACCAGTTAGACCCTAAACCCCCTGCGACATGGTGCTAGGGGGTTTACGGCTGCAGTTGCGCCCAGTTCTGTAAGGGCAGCAACAAAGTCCCCCAGGATGCTATTCTCAAACAACCCCTGAGGGACATCTGCTGAGGTACAGTTACACCAGCATTTAGCCGGTGTAACTGTAATTACTCCTCCAGGGGTTGAGCTTATGTGCCGCCAGCCCAACACCATATGCCATGTCACCCCCCACCACTGCCCCACTCCCCATAATGTCCCATCCCCCGAATGCCCCGACCACCAAATATCCAAGTTACAGCCCTGCAGGTCTATATCTGTCCCCCAATGGCCCAACCCCAACAAATTAAGTGAAAGCCCTGCAGGGTTATTCCTGTCCCTCCCCGAATGCCCCACCCCATGAAATACAAGTTAAAGTCCTACAGGGCTGTTGTTCCCTCCATGCCCTGACCCCAACAAATCAAGTGAAAGCCCCACAGGACTATTGTTGCCCTCCTTGAATGCCTGACCTCTGAAATAAGCAAGTTAAAGCCCATAAGTCTCATGCCCCCATGCTCCAATTTGCCACCTCCCATAAACCGCATCTCCTGTAAGTGTTAGACAGATGCCCATTATCCCTGGTAGTCTAGTGGCCTCCCACCCCCACTCTGCAGTGGCAGACCACCCCCACCCTACCCAGCCAGCAACGGCACAGCCCACCTTTCACCACTGCGCCAGTCACCGATTGAGCTCCACCAGAGCTGCACTACTGTGCACAATATGTACTCGCATGACTATTCATTGAGTGCGACTATGCTACAGTAGTATGCGTGTGGGGGGAGCTCAGTCAGCAGTGGTGGTGAGAAGTGGGCTGTGTCAGTCACCAGCTGGGTGGGGGAGGTACTGGGGGTGGTCTGCCACCGCCAGTTGGGTGGCCACTAGACTGCCAGGGATAAGGGGTATCTGTCTAACACTTACAGGAGATGTGGTTTGTGGGAGGTGGCCGATCGGGATTGGGGCATGGGGGGAGTATGAATAGCCCTATGGAGCTTTACCTGGCATTTTCAGGGTTCAGGGCATTTGGGGGGAGGGACAGCAATAGCCCTGTGGGACTGTAAGCTGCATTTCATGGGATCGGGGCATTCGGGAAGGGACAGGAATAGCCCGGTAGGGCTTAATGTTCTCACAAGTGGGATCAGGGCATGGGGGGGTGCCACTTATGCCCTTCAGATCTGGGGATGCGGCTTGCGACAGTCCCTTCTGGTACACGCTTTGTTTGGTGTAACTGTGGGATTGTCGCAAATTGCAGGACTTAGCCATGGGGACCCTGCCCCTTCCAGAACTGGGCACAGGGTCCTTGGCATATTGGGATTTGGCACAAGTCACCTTTGGCAGTGACTTGCGCCATCCTGATAGAATTGGGCCCACTGTCTCCTTTCCTTTTTTCACTGCTTTCCCCAGAACAATCCCCCCTTCCAGTGCTACAGTCCCGGGACGCCACTCCCATTTTGACTGACCCTTTCCTTCAGCATGCTGCCTGATACAAAAGCAGTTTCTCATCCTACTCAAATGTTTAAATAAAAAAACTACAGAATTTTTAAAAAAGCACTCAGAAATCCATTCAGCAATCCAAAAGCAACATTTGGTTCTGTTTCCATTTCCCTTCCACTTCTAATGTTACTTCCCTTTTACTTCCAACGTTACCCGAGTGTAATTTCCCTTTTCTCAGCATAGCATAGCACAATTGTTATAACACAATTTCTAGAAAGCCGTCACAATATCTCAATGAATGTTTTATTGTCAAAGGTTCTTGCAAATTAGTATTACTCCCCCAGATCTGACTAAAATCAGGTTGCTCAGTAGTTTTTGTTCTGCTTAACCAGTCACCAACCAGTACAACCACACATAAAACAGCAAGCTGACCCATATCAAATATTTTTCTTGAAATATATTCAACACTTAATTAAAAAAAAATACTAAAGCTCAATTTAAATACACAGGCCCACATATTCAGATGAGATGCGTGGGCTGTTGGGGGTGTGGCCATATTCATAGGCTACCAATGAGCCGCGCAACCCCAACTGCGCCGCTGTACACAATATTGTGATGCTCCTATGTAAATGAAGGGTTCCCTCATGCATATGTCATGCATTACAATATGTGAACTGCCCCAGGTGAAGACATGGCCAGCTGCTCTGGCACAAAGATAAGTTTTTCAAACCCTACCCTAACTATGCATAAGGCAGGCTGGTGCCCCATGCACAGTCTAGGGCAGGGTACACCGTCCCCTCCCAAGAGCCCTAATCCCTGTTTTGTTATGAAATATCCCTGACCCTTAGCTCCAGTAGTCTAGTGCCCCTCCCGAGCTGCAATCACTGTAATAAATAATAAATAAAACTCAATCCCCATTTCCATTGTGTAGGGACCCCTCTCCCCATCCACGATCACTGTAATAAATAAAAAATAACCTGATCCCCATTTCCACACTTTAGGGACCCCCCCAGCTCCGATCCCTGTAATAAATAAGAAATAACCCAATCCCATTTCCATAGTGTAGGGACCCCCCTCCCCAGCCCCGATCCCTGTAATAAATAAAAACTAACCTGATCCCCATTTCCAGAGTGTAGGGCCCCAAGCCCTGATCACTGAAATAAATAAAACAACCCCGATCCCCATTTCCATACTGTAGGAGCCCGTCCCCAACTCTGATCACCGTAATGAATAAGAAAACCCCTGATTCCATTCCCTGTTGGCTAGTGGTCCCCCCACCCCCCACCTCGGGAGGCAGTAACGCACCACCCCGCACCTCTCCATCCCGACCCATGCCAGTGACTGGCACAGCCCTCCTCATCCTGACATGGCCAACCACTGACTGATCCATCCTGGAGCACGTACAGTAAAAGTACGTGCTCATTTGTTGTCATGGTGGCTGGCCGTGGCAAGCTGAGGAGGGCTGTGCCAGTTGCCAGCATGGGTCAGGTTGGTGGGGTGGGTGGTGGGTTACTCACCGGCTGGGATGGGGACAACTAGCCACAAGGAAGCAGGAATTGGGGGTTCTTATTCATAACAGTGATTGGGGATGGAGAGGGGGGTCTCTACACTATGGAAATGGGGATTGGTTATTTTTATTTATTTCAGTGATCGGGGCTGGGGAGGGGGGTCCCTACACTATGAAAATAGGGATCAGGGGATTGTTTTATTTATTTCAGTGATCGGGGCTTGGGGAGGCTGGCCCGGCACATTCTGCCAGGTGCAGCCATGCAAATGAGCCCATAATGGGCATGCAAATGGCTCCTTTGCTCTGTGCATGACCAATGGGCGCATTTGCATGTTTGGGCTGAATATTGCCCATGGGGGCTGCAGCGCATACAGATGTGTTCCATGCATTCCCCTATGGGTGGTCTTCAGCCCCGCATCCTGGATGCACCTTGTCATACATGGCAGCTGCTTGCTGTACGCCATTCATCCAGGGTTTGATATTCAAACAGATTACATGATCACACCATCTGTTTCAACCAGTGAATTTTTTTTCACAAGGTGCATCTGTCTGCATGTGTATCCGGCCGACTCTGAATATGGGAGCCCACTGTATTCAAACCTGCATTCCAAAACCAGCAGGATTTCTCTCCTTTTTCCCTAACATTTGACACACACAGGCTCCTTTTACAGTAACAAGACTCAGAACTGCAATCTACTCGTGGTTTCATCTTACATTCCCCTTTCACTGATGCTTTCCTCAATAATTTAAATCCACACTACAAAAATACTGATTTACAAATAAACAGACCTCACATTTGAACACCATCACTCAACCCTACATTCAGGTAACACATACAGGTTTCCTCTGTGTTCACTCCCATACTCCTTCCCTAATTGTCTTATAAAACCACGTCATAATCCACGCTTTTCCCACCAATACATAATATAAATCATGGCTGCATTATTTAAAACAGCACTCTGAGCAAGCAATAACACATGAGGAGGTGTGGGTTATGTCCTGATAAGAGCATGCCCAGGTGCATTATGAGGCACAAGGCGCTTGTGCCGGGTGCCTTATGCACCTGGGTGTGCTCTTATCAGGACATAACCCACACCTCAGAGTGTGTTAATGTGCTTATAAAATGGGCCCCCTGGTATGACTCCCCCCAGTAAAAGATAAATAAATAAATAAATAAAAGAAGTGTGGTAAAAACTGTCAAAAATGAAGAACATAGAAAAATAGTCCATCTGCACTGCATATTATATAATATAATGCTGCCACTGCAGGGTGTTGCTGTGTCTCTCTGTTTCCTACTATCTCTGTTCCCCAACACTGTAACACTTCGTTTTTTTCACCTGTTTTATTTGACTTTTGCTCATGATTTATTTTTTGTTTCCTTTTTTTTTGATTTTCTTTACATTTGTTTGTTGCAGCCACTGGCCCGCTTGGTTACGAGTGAGCAGGTCTCTTACCAGCCACCGTACAGGTCGGCTTTCACTTTGCTGTTTCTAAACTGAAACCTCTGGTGTTTTACTGCCATTACATGTAGGGATTTTAAATTTTTTATGCGCTCGAATGGATGGGGATGGCTGCTTAGGAGGGCGAGAAGATGTTTGGGAGGGATGGAGGGTGAAGGAAGGTGATGCGGGAAATGGAGACGGAATCTTCAGTTTGTGGTAAGAGTCAGCCATTCGTTAGTGGGGTTGGGACCAAAAGAGCAGCTTGGCACCGAAGAAAAATAAATGACAGTGATAACTATTGAAGAGGAAGAGGAGGGGGGATGTTGAATAGATTTCCTGGCATGATTTTTGTTTTTCTGTTGGTGGCATCGCGACACTGTTTCAATGTAATGCTTCAAGTGCTTGTTGTTCCGTGGTACGGTATGTGACGAGCTGTACTGGGAGACGGGTGCCATGGATTGATTTCTCCCTGTGGTGGGGCTTTGGTTGCCAGAAGTAGTGTGCATTGAAATGATATGTGCTGATAAGGACACGGCTGGAGAGGCCAATCAGCATTCGAGATTTTATTTGCCCATTCTATAAGCTGCATTCAAAAAAATACACTGCATCTTTCACTCCTGTGTTACCAGTGTGTTTGCCTCATTCACACAGATAGTATAACATAATAAATCACAGCTGAATTATTTAAAAAATGCACTCAGAACTGCATTCAGCAAACCACTCATGATGCAGCTTCCAACTCCAGCTCGCATAATGGAAATAACAGTCAGTTAGTTGGACTATACTCACAATAACCGGCTGGTGTGGCTTATATTAAATGCCTCGGCCTTTGGCTTTGGCATTTAATGACCCACATCAGCCGGTTATTGCTTCTTATACCCCAGCTAACTGAATGTTATCACTTAATTAGGGAAGAGAAAACAAAAAGGCAGCTCAGGATCAGGCCACAGATAGAGTTTGCATCATAATGTTCTGTAAGAGTCAGGTAGAATATATTAATGAGAATTTGCAAGCAATGAGAATTATTACTTCAAATAAATAATGCTTATGTTGCTCAGTTTTGTTATTCACCTGAAGAAGAGACCTGTGAGGCCCCAAAAGCTTGTGTATAATTCCATCTTTGTACAAGACACTTGTTGGTCCAATAAAAGGTATCAAATCTTCCAGTGCCTCCTGTTTTCCAAGGACCAATATGGCTAGAATCTCTTTTTTTCAAGATCATCAAACAATTAAACTTTCATCTTTCATTTGTCATCAAAACAGTGCAGTATCTTGACAGTACAGGTATGGCTTGTAATCAAGTTCATTATTAAGTCCTTCAGGTTTTAAACTGTTAAAGGTTTGTATCCATCTGCTCTCCTTTTGAAGGAGTGTTTTCAGGACATTGCCCCCTCTTCTGTTTTAACGTACCTTGTCAATGGCCATCAATTTCATCTCTTTCTGGTCAGAGTTCTGCATTTGTGCAAAATGTTCTGCTGCAGATGTGTCATGTTTTTGATTATAAAATGGGTAGGGAATTTCCTGCATCCTGATTGGCTGAAAGAGTTCAGAACACAGGAGCTTATGGAGTGATAACGACCTGTCCAGGAACCCATTTGGTAACCTGAATGCAGCACATCTAGATATCCCTGCCTCTAAGACATAAAAAAAAAAATACTGGCAGCCATATTTGTAAAGTGAATTATAAAATGGACAGGAGAAATGCTGCATCCTGATTGATCAAGAAGGTTCAGAACCCAAGTGTTTACAGAGAGACAACCAGCTGTACAAGAACTCTATCGGCAACCAGGATGCAGTACATCTAGATATCCATGTCTGCCTGTAATTTCTGATACAAAAAAATTCCGGCAACCATATTGCTAAAGACACAATCCACACACATACACATCCGTTTGCCATTACATTTAAAAAAAAAAATTAGTAAACAACATACTTCAGGAAACCCCACCCTACCCACCTCGCAGTACACATAGCCACATATACAAATCAGCAAACACATTTGTCCTTAAGTGTTTTTTTCCCCCTATTTTATTTTGCATGCCTCTTTACCCTTGTTTTTATAAGTTTTGAGAAATTACCACTTGGTTAGTCACCCACGCACCTGCTCTGCTGGTTCTGACCTGTCCTCCTGCTCACTTACATTTCAGACACGGGGAGCCACATCTGTTGGGGGCCAAACCTCGGGTACACTGACAGGGGGTAAACAAAGTAAAACCCCTACCAGTGAAAACTGCAGCCACTTCAGCCATTGAGCACTGTCTCCAATGGCTGTGATATTTTTCTCTCTCTCTCGTTCTGTCAGTAAATATTGACTCCAATGGCTGCAGTCTCTCTCTCTTGCTCCATCAGCAAGTACTGATCTTTCTCTCTCCTTAGGTAGACTGCATCCTTCTCTCCCCTGCTGTCATCACAAACACTGCTCTGTTGCACTTGCACACCTGTCACAAAAAAAAAAGCTTCCAAAAACAAACCAGAAAAAGCCCCCCCAGTTTTTGGAAAAAAAAAAAATGAAAATAAAAAAGCACAATGCCTTTCAACAGTGCCACATTGTGGCACAAATCCGTAACAGGGAAAACTAGCTATATCAGGGAAAGCTGTAACAGAAACCATTTTTAATTTATAAACAAACAGTTTCATTAATGTTTTAATTTGTATTTCTATATTTTTTTATTGCAATTTTATTTTAAGTTTTTTTACATGGGGCCCATTTCATAAGTACAGTAAGACACTCCAGATTAGTGGTTGTCAGATATAAAGACCCTTTTAGGAGCTGAAGGACCCTGGCACAAGCACCTTGGGCCTTTCTACGCACATGGTCAGATGTTTACCCCATGACAACCACCACACTGTCTTGTCTTATTGCTTACATGTCCACCCCTTCACATTTGCCATCATTTTAAAACATAATATTAAACTACATTTTACTTAATTCTCTTGCCACACCACTACTGCACATATAAGTAGTATTTGAAATAAAGAACAAAACTCCTCTCTCTTTTTCCTTCACAGGGTTTGTTTCCAACTTCAGTAGTAGGCCTGTTATGCCCTGTGTCTCAGTTAGTGTCATACCCAGCTGCAGGACGCAAGTCATCGATTATCTGGTCACCTTCCCTCATGCTTGCTTACTGGTACCACCGTCCCCTACTACATGCTGTGTTTCCCCCAACTCACCTGCCATTGCTAACTCGGGTGCTCCACTGCCCCCCCGATTTGGAAAACTCAAAACTATTCCCTGGTGCTCCATTGACTGCTGGGTTTTTTTGTTGCCTATAACCATGGCTGCATATAGCCATGACACAGCATCACCTCTCTCTCTCTCTCTCTCTCTCTCTCCCTAGTGCTAAAGCACTCAGCAAACAGCCCCAGAGGAATGGTGTACACTTTGTCTCTCTTTCTTAGACTCACAAGTGCATCTCTCCCTTACTATTGCACAAATGACCACTCAGGCACACCACTCTCTGTCTCTGTCTCCAGCAGCATCAAAAGGATCTCTCTCTCTCGCTCTCTCTCTCTCTCTCTCTCTCTCACAGTTATGATGAGTGTGTATATATATATATATATATATATGTATATGGTTTTCAAACACAACAGCACCGCATAATGGACAAAGTAATCACAGCACCATACAATATGCTGCAACAGGAACATTTTTTTTGCTTCAATATTGTAAAATGCAATTTTTTTCTTTCTTTTCTCAGTATTTTTTCTTTTTTTCTCTAGATTTTATGTTTTTACAGGGAGATCCATATTATAAACACAATAAGACATTCTGGATGGGGTTTATCATGGGATTAAACACCCTCCCAAGTACTACGCACCTGACTGAGTATTTTTCCCATAACCACCACCTCCTTGTCATGTCTTATGGTATACTTGATAATGTTCCCAACATGTTTTTTTGTTTGTGTATTCTTTATTTTAAGAGTCTAATTGTTCTCTCTGCATAGAATTTGTTGCAATTATACAAAATCACATATCCAATGTTCTTCACACTGCAATTGATACATTCTCCGACCTCTATTCTCTTGTTTTTCATAGGATGTTGGAAAATATTTCTTGGCTGTGCTGACATGCCAATATGTTTCACCAGTTACATTTCCAAAATCACTTGAGATAAATTGGTAACCATTTCAAATGTCTTCTCAGCTTAATTTTAAATTGAATATGCACCAAAAAGTCCTTTTAACTCATACCATGGATAATGGGGACCCTGGATATATCACCAAAAACCTCCACCAGTTTAGCATTATTTATAAGGATTGACCAGTTCCTTTTCAGAATCTGGTCTATCCCCACTCCAAGGTAGTTGGAATTTGTCACAAAGGTAATTGGGGCCTTCTCAATTTGACCCAATTTCTTTTTTGAACTCAAAAGTTCCTTTCTCAAAAGAAATTGGACTTTTTCTCTGGCTTGATTAAGTAAGGTGATTTCATACTCTCGTTAAGGAAATATGTTCTGAAGTTCATCAGATTCCATCTTAAATTCAGAATTTGATGAGCAATTCCTACAAAGACATAAGAATTATTCATATTGGATCAAGTTGATAAGCGTTTGAGGGTGGTCACTGTCAGCCCTTAAGAGGGTATTGGAAACAAAGTAGACTAGGTGTGTCTCGAGCTCCAGGGTGCAAGTAACAGAGAGGCTCTTCCCTCACAGTACCAGCTCAACAAAAAGGTATTTGCACTGCAAGTCAGTAATCTGAGTGAGTTAGGCAAGCTGAACAAAAAATTTGATTTGAGCCGGTCCAGTGGTGCTGAGAGTTGAGGCACTGAATGCTACACCGCGCACCACGCTGGCGACCCAGGTTTGGATGCAAGCCCAGGCCATCAGGGGTTGGCAGGGGAGGGATAGGATTGAGCATCTGGAGGACTGCTCTTCTATCCCGTGGAGGGATCCCGGGGACCACCACTCTGTAGTGGCCCCTGGTGATGACTGGGGGTACTACTAGAGTGGTGCCAGCATGGGGCAGAGTGCAGCAGACATTGGCACATAGTGCCTGATGTCATTGCATGCTCACACTCCGGGGGCTAAAAATCAAGGAGGAAAATGACAACACAAGTCCATGGCAGCTTGATGGCCGCAGCTTCACCGGCCGACAAAAGCCTGGATTAGGGGTGCGTACTGGTATTGGTTCCTGGCTAGGCACGGGGGCATCGGGGGAGTCCCTCTCAATGGAACAGCTGCATATGCCAGCTGGGTGCATCCACTTCAGGGTCGGTGGTGAAGGAGGAGCGGTGGCTGGAGGTAAGCAGGGCTGTGGCTGCAAGAGGGATAAACATAAGGAATAAAAAAAAAGTGTAATGTTCCACAGCACTTTGGCTCAAACAATGAGCCTTCATCAGGGCACACCCCATTATGAAGGCTCATTGTTGGAGCTGAAGCACTGGGGAACGTTACACTGTGGTTAATCAAAGAAAAACTTTTTGCTTAGCTTGCCTGACTCACTCGGATTACTGACCTGGAGTGCAAATGCCTTTTTGTTGAGGCCTTAAGAGGGTATTAGCTGTAATCAATTCTGTATATCTGTAATTGAAGCACAGGTCAGAAAGCATAGGAAGACCAGGAGCAGGTATAAAATTCACAAGTAGCATTTTATTTTTTTTCCAGTAACAGTAAAATAAAAAATAAAATGATTCAATGTAACTATTTACAAAGGCAGTACAAACAGAGAAAACAAAGTCCTTCATCTGAGGGAATCTAATTCCAAGTTTCAGTTTCTCAGTCTCTCTCTCACTCTAGCAAAAGTATTGCTGCTCTTATTTCAGCATCCTGAGCTCATTTGAAATGAGCAGACTGGGTGGGCCAAGGGGTCCTTATCTGCCGTTAAAGTCAATGTTTCTATGTTAAGAGACCAGAACTTTGTAAGTTTCTTTCTGTGCAGGTGCAACAAAATAGAACATGATGGCCAGCCCATCGGCGCAGTGGTTGGATTTCCACTTGTGACGCCAGTGACCCAGGTTCGGAAGCGGACTCGGGTTGTTGGAAGGCCAATCGGGGGAGAGTGGCTTGAGTGTTCCGTGACAGCTCACCCTCTTGAGGGAAGGGGGGGCCAATGCCCGCGACTTGTTTGACCCTGAGCGGAGGCTCGGGGTACTACAAGCCCCATTGGGGAAGGGCGGTCAAGAATACATGGTGGACATCGGTGCGTTGCGTCATGACATCAAGGTCATGACATCAAGGTCTATACGGTGTATGGGCAGAAAACTGGTGGAAACCGCCTGCCAGCACTTGGAAGACGGGCTGCCTGGAGTGTGACTCTGATGTGCCCCAGATCACCCAGCCACCTCCAGACCGACGAGAAAAGTGAGTAGCTTGGGGTGTTGGGGCCACACCTCATCCCTGCTCGGGGGGGTAAACCAAAGCTCCATGGGCCTGGAGGTAGGTGTGGGCAGAGCGGGAGGCAGGAGGATGACTCCTTGGAAGCCCCGAGCCGTTTGGGCTGGCAGGACGTGGAGGAGTACAAATTGCAATTTAAAAAAAAAAAAAAATAGAACATGATGTCCCAGAACTGGCCTCTTGTTGACAGTTTTGCAAAAGAGTTAGTGCTGCATGTCAAGGTTAATCCCTTAAATTCCAAATAGCTTTTTGCAATCGTTTCAATAGTATAACTGTATATAGTTTCAAAGTAAGGGATCCCAGTATCACTTACAGTTTCACTCAAAAATTCACATATATTTTTATAAATGCAAATACGCAAGGGAAAGAAAAGACAGAAAAAGCAAGTGAAGGCAGAGAGATAGCGAGAGGTGAAGAATCGTGAGACTGTCAGAGTGATCAGTTCCTAGGTCTCATGAGAACATTTGGTTGGCCAACCAGACAAACAAAGGACAGAAAAGGAGAGGACAGAACAGATCCTTGCATTTAACTCTTTCTGCATTACAAATGGGACAGGGTCTTATTCAACCCTGTCACATACCCTCCTCTTTAAGAGGGAACCTTTTTTAAAAACAGGTTTCCAAAACTTTCTATTAATACTCTTCCAACTATAGCTTATTACCTTTACAGTTCAATGCATGTGCAGTATAGCAAACAGTGAAGTTTAAACTCTGACTTTTTTTCAACCTTCTGAATTCTCAATTCCTGATCCATATCTTGAAAGAAAATCAGCACTGACATTTTCTTATCTGGATTTGTGTATCACCTTGATTTTAAATGGCTGTAGTGCCAGGTACCACCTCGTGATTCTAGAATTTTTATCCTTCATTTGGTTAAGCCAACAGAGAGGACTATGATCGGTTAGAAGTACAAAGTCAGCTCTTAGCAAATAAAACTTAAGGGACTCCATGGTCCACTTTGCTGCAAGGCATTCCTTCTCAATGGTGGAGTACCTTTTCTCTCTGTTGTGCAACTTCCTACTGATATATAGAATGGGATATTCTGTCCCATCTATATTTTGACTCAAGACTGCACCTAGGCCAATCTCTGATGCATCTGTCTATAAAAAAAAATTGTTTCTCAACATCTGGGCTTCGTAAAACAGGAGCTGTACATTATTTATTTATTTATTTTATTTATTTAGCTTTTGTTTACTGGGTAAGTACACTAGACAAGTAGTATGCCTATTTTCGGGAACGACCCGGGAGAGCACAAAATATACAGTATACATACATGGCAACATTGGAGAAACAGCATGATACAGTAAAAAACAGCTATAACAACGCTTGTATAAGGGCAGAGATACTGCCACACATAGTACAAATTGTTACAGGACATAGATAGACATTATAATGCAGCCTTGTTGACCCAAAAAGCTTCATCACACTCTGGGGACCATTTCACACTATTCTGGAAGTGTTTCTTTGGGAGTTCAGTGAGGGGAGTAGCTAACTGGGCAAAGTCGGGAACAAATCTTCGATAGTAACCTGTCAGCCCTAAAAATGACCTGACATGTTTCTTTGTTTTAGGAATAGGACTGTTAGCTACAGCTTCTATCTTAGAAATCTCTAGCTTTACTTCTCCATTTCCCAAAACATATCCCAAATATCTGGTTTCCTGCATGCGTAATGCACATTTGGTAGGATTAATGGTCAGACCTGCATTTTTCATAGCTTGGGTAACTGCTCATAGGTGTTCCAGGTGGCTTTTCCAGTCTGGACTGTACACCACAACATCATCCAGGTATGTAGCTTAATAGCCAGTGTGAGGGGATAAAATTACATCCATGTACTGCTGGAATGTAGCGGGTGCACCATGTAAATCAAATGGTATGGTGGTGAACTGATAGAATCTAATAGAGGTGGCAAATGCAATTTTGTCTCTGGGTTCTTTAGCTAGGGGAATCTGCCAGTAACCCTTGGTGAGATTGAGGGTACTAATGTACTTGGCACTTTCCAATCTGTCCACCAAATCATCTAAGCGTGGCATAGGACAACTGTCAAATTCAGACACTTAAGTTTCCTAAACTCAAGGCAGATTCTTACACCCCCACTCTTTTTTATTTACAATCACCATTGGTGAGGACCAAGCACCTCTCGGCTCTTCTATGATACCCAATTCTCTAAATTTTTGTATTTCTTTAACCACATCTGCTCTTAACTGTTTTGGTAATCCGTATGTCTTTTGTATAATAGGACGAGCATTTCCTGTCACTATCACATGCTCAACCCCCCTTTGCTCAACCTGGCACTGTGGTAAAAGTACTGTTAAATGTCTTTAGTAAGTTACAAATTTCCGCAGTTTGTTCAGAGATTAAGGAAACATTCACCTTTACAGCATCAGCAGTTACAGTTTGTTACAGTCTGTCATAAGCTGGCAGTATAACCTAGAGGTTAGAGGAACGAGGTGTGAACAAGCTTGGTACATCCAGCAGACGAAACCTGAGTTTGATTCTCACAACCTTCACTTGCATACTGTGTGACTCTGAGCAAGTCACTTAACCGCCCAGTGCTCCCAGGTCACCCCTGAAAACAGGCACTTGTGCCTAGTGGGCCTTACCTGGTTACCAAAGACTAAAAATAAAAAAGCTATATCAATATCTTCATTAACAGTTTCTGGTAAAACTAGCGAAGCAGCCTTTGGTGTCTTTTCAACCCATTTCTTCAGGAGGTTTGCGTAATATATCTTGGTAGGATTTTTCCTATCAGGGGTCTCAATTTCATAGTTAACTGTGCTGGTACATCTAATCACTTTATAAGGCGCTTGCCACTTAATTAATAGTTAGCTTTTCTATAGTGGGTAATAGTAGCAAGACCTTTTCACTTGGCTCAAAAACGTTTTCTTTTACCACATGGTCATGATATGCCTTCTGCTGGTTTTGGACCTCTTCCTGATTACTATGGGCAATTTCAAAATATTTGGCCAGTTTCATCCTTAGCGCACACATATGAGATGTAACAGATTGTTTTTTTGAGTGGGGTTATCTTCCCATGTTTCTTTCATTACATCTAGTGGCCCTCTATGTTGTCTACCATACAGCATTTCAAATGGTGAAAAACCTGTTGAGGCTTGAGGCCCGAGTCACTTCTCTGTCAAAAAAAAAAAAGAAGGAGGTAAGGTAAGTATTGGTCCCAATCTTTCCCTCCCCCTTTTACAAAGCTTTTTAACATGCATTTTAGGGTTTGGTTAGAATGCTCAACAAGACCGTCTGTCTGAGAGTGATAAGGGGAGGTTCTTATGGCAGTGATACCCAGTAGTTGGTACAGCTCCTTCAGTAATGCAGCACCAAAATTATTACCCTGATCAGTAATAATCTCTTTAGGTATGCCCACCCTGTTGAAAATTTTGGCAAGCTCTGCTGCCACTTTTTGGGCTGTGACAGTACACATTGGAACTGCTTCTGGGTATTGAGTAGCATAGTCACATACTACCAGAATGAATTCATTTCAGTTTACTTTTGTCTAAGGGGCCAACCACATCCATTGCAATTCTCTCAAAAGGTACATCTGTCAAGGGTAGGGGCACCTTGTCTGTTTTAGTCACTGGGGCTACTTTCTGACATTCAGCACAAGAACTGCAATAGGTAGCAACATTTTCATGAATTCCGGGTCAGTAAAATCTGAACAGCAATCTGGCAAGAGTGTGATTCCTCCCTGCGTGACCAGCCTTAGGGCTATCATATGCTATCCGTAACAACTCAGATCTTTACTTCTGTGGTATAACCAGTTGTTCTATATGTTCCTATGTCTGAGGTTTAACACAAACTCGGTACAGTAACTCATTACATTTTTTAAACATTGGCTCACCCTGTTTTTGTTTCACCTCCAGCTGCTTAAAATAACCTTGGAGAGAAGCATCATTAGCATACCTCTCAAGTGTCCTTCATTACAAGGGACATCCCTCATTTTATTCCTCAAAACTGCCCTGTCCCACTGCCGACCCAGTGGCACTGAGGGTTGAGGCACTGGATGCCACACCTTGCGCCATGTCAGTGACCCAGGTTCAGAGATGGACTCGAGAAGCCGGGGGTCAGCAGGGGAGGGAGAGGATGGAGCATCCAGATGACAGCTCTCCTCCCCCTGGGAGGGATCTAGGGGCTGCTCGGTGTCCTGGCGGCCACCGATGGAGAGCGGGGGTACTGCAGGAACACCAGTCAGAATGTAAGGGGCAGGAGTGTGGCAGACGCCAGCAGGACAGCCGTACACAGGCAACATTGTGAAAAATCATGAAAATTCCTGTATTCAGGGATAGGCGATGGCACTACACCCCACTGAGCCACACTCCATCTCCTGGCTTTCCTCTCCATCAGGGCCAACCACCCAGCTAAGTACATTAGATTATAGGTAGAGTGCTCTGGGCGGATAGGGTGGCCCCACCTCGGGGGGGTTGTAGAGCCGGGGGGTCTGCCTGGCTGTTGCAGGGATGGAGGGGGAGCTTCAGGTGGGGAGATGGAGCCTGCGGGGTGCAGTGGATGTCCAAAAGAGTTCCTCAGAGAGACAGTGAGAAAAGAAAGTACAACCCCCTCCAAAAAAAACTGCCCTGTTCCTCATGGAAGAGGTGCTGCACACACAGAGAATGTGCTGTAAATTCAGACTTTGAAGCAGAAATTAATAATATTCTAAGGTGCTAAATAAACAATACACTTTGTACAAATAAAGGCAATGGTTTCCACAGTGTTCTGAGTTTATATCTCCATGTTTGAGGATGTGCCCCTCATTATGAGAATCAGTGTCCCTCATTTTGAGTGTCCATGTTCCTCATTTCAGTGACAGAAGGTTGAGAGGTATGATCATTAGTTTGCTCTGAAACAAAATCAGTCAGGTACCAGTTTAGCTTCAGCATTTTCATATTTTAATCCCTTATGTCCATCAGTCTTTATTTTACCACTGTTGTCTCAGGTGTCTTCTTTCTTTCCTGGACTTCTGGATCTTGGAGCTGGGCTTAAACAAGTCTGCATCAAAGTCACTGAAAGTAAGTGTCCCCACCATCTGAGATTTTTCTTTGCCTGTGCTCTTGTTACCACTGCTGCTGAAACTGCAGGGTTCAGTTCCTCTGAGATTAACTCAGTAAACCCTGGACAGTCATTTCCAATAATCACAGATACAGGTAACTTGGGTGCTACCCCCACTTTCATTTAGTGTGACAACCCATTAATATTTGGGGTCACTTGTGTGGTAGGATAATATTGTGTGTTCCCATGGATGCAAATGACACCAGTACCTGGTCCTTTTACACAGTGTTTTCCTAGCACTTCAACATGCACTAGAGTCTGTCTGCTTCCCGAATCAATAAGTCCCTTTACAGTCTTATTTCCCACCCTGACATTTGTTAAATACTTGCCCCAATTTGCTAAGGCCAAATCTGCTTCAATGTTACCCTCCTTGTTTTTATGGCTGTTTCTTGCAATATGGCCTGGCTTGTTACAGTTATAGCAAATAAAGTCTTTGGGTGCAGATTTGTTATCCTCACCAGAGTTTTTATCTGATCTGGAGTTAAATCTGGAAAAAGAGGGTCTCTAGCTTGGCTGTTAGCTCACTGCTGTGTGGTCTGTCTGGCCATCTGATAGTCCTTGGTCAAAGAATCGGCCTTTTCCCCACTTTCTCGTTGGTGTTCTTTCACCCAAAGCTGCACTGTAGGCAGAATGCTGATGAATTGCTCCACTGCAAATGTGTCAGTGATCTGTGGGACTGTTTTGCCCTCTGTTTGGAACCAATTAATAAGGAGTTCTCTGAGTTGGGAGAAGGCTTCTCGAGGATTGTCGAGTGAGTTGTACTTTATCGGCTGGAATCTTTACATGTAGGGCTTTCCTGAGATGTATGTTTTTGGGATTTCTTTATTCATAAGGTCATAGTTTTCTGACTGTGCAGTGTCCATACTGCTATAGGCAAGTTGGGCTTTACCTGTCAGGTAATGTACCAGTCTGATTGCCCATTGCTGCTTTGTCCACTGGCAGGCACCAGCAGCCCTTTCAAAAGTTGTCAGGTATGCTTTGATATCATCCGAGGGATACAGCTTTGTAAGTTTAATGTCTTTTAAGTTGTTTGTGTCTTGTTGCTCTGCTGGACTAGTGCCAGATCCTCCAGCTTTGATAGCTTGCAAGGCATCCATCCATAGCTGCATCTCTTCTCTTCTTTGTTGCTCCTGTCAATGTATCTCTTCTCTTCTCTGCTTCCTGAGTTGCTTATTTCTTCTTTTCTTTGTTCTTGTGTTGCTGCATTTCTTCTCTTTTCTGATTCTCCATCTCTTTTTGTTGTATGGCCCACAATTTGAAAAAGGCAGTCAGGCTTTCAGGTACTGTCACTGCCTGTTCTTTTTTTTTCCATCGCTGGTGCTGGCTGTACAGTCTCAGCTTGAACTTCTGTCTCTGCTAGTTTGGCTGCCATCTTTCTGGTAATGACTCCTGGACTTGCAGCTGCAGAATCCATACCCTTCTGCTATGCTTCCCTGGTACCACATCTAGTACCCATGCACAAAACTCATGGCTTAGAGTATGCAGGGCATAAATCCCACTTCTAAAACCATCTGTCATCAAGGCACAGGTCAGGAAGCATAGGAAGACCAGGAGCAGGTATAAAATTCACAAGTAGTGTTTTATTTTTTTCCAATAACAGTAAAATAAAAAATAAAATTATTCAATATAACCATTTACAAAGGCAGTACAAACAGAGAAAACAAAGTCCTTCATCTGAGGGAATCTCTAATTCCAAGTTTCAGTCTCTCTCTCTCTCTCTCTGTCTCTCTCAAAAGCATTGCTGCTCTTATTTCTGCATCCTGAGCTCATTAAGAGACCAGAACTTTGTAAGTTTCTTTTTGTGCAGGTGCAACAAAGTAGAACATGATGTCCCAGAACTGGCCTCTTGCTGACAACTCTGCAAAAGAGTTTGTGCTACATGTCAAAGTTAACCTCTAAATTCCAAATAGCCTTTTGCAATCATTTCAACAATATAACTATATACAGTTTCAAACTAAGGGATCCCAGTATCACTTACAGTTTCACACAAAAATTCACATATATTTTTATAAACACAAATATGCAAGGGGAAAGAAAAGACAGAAAACAGCAAGTGAAGGCAGAGAGATAGCGAGAGGTGGAGAATCGTGAGACCATCAGTGTGATCAGTTCCTTGGTTTCATGAGAACATTTGGTTGGCCAACCAGACAGAAAAACAAGAGACAAAATGAGAGGACAGAACAGATCCTTGCGTTTAACTCTTTCTGCATAACAAATGGGACGGGGTCTTATGCAATCCTGTCACAATACCCTCTAGATTGTACAGTTTGGCCTGGTCTCCTATAAGGGTCACATCTAAGAAATTAAGTGACTTTTTTCAATTACCTAAGTCAGTTTAATGTTCAGATAATTTTTGGTTCAGCCATGCTGTGAAGTTAACTACTTCTATCTCACTGCCTTTCCAGATGCAGACAATGTCATCAATATAGCAGTACCATTGTACGAAGTGGTCTCTCTATGGATTAGTCTCTGGATTCAACACACTGTCCAATTCCCATGCCCCTAGAAAAGGAGTGCCATAAGCAGGTACTATACAGGCCCCAACTGCCATGCCACAAATATGCATAATGTGTTCTCTGTCAAATTTGGAAATCTTTTCAGAATACATTCCATGGCTTCTGTAACGAATGAAATAAGAGATAATACTGCTTATTTCACTTCTCAACATCATATATTTACAGACTGCTACATCTTGTATGGGCTGTATGGAAGTATACAGACTCTCCACATCTTTACCTAACCATAGCTACCCCTCCTCATACACACAACCATTAAATTGATAATTGATGATATCACTGAAGCTGAGCTATGTGACTGTCTGCTGTGCACATGTCCATGACTTAAATAGGACAGAGAAGTGGTTTTCAAGGCCCTACAGTTGCAATAGCCTTTTGGGAGGCAATATGCAGATGCTTCAAGGGGTACAAAACTTGGTTGGGATTTGCTGGTGTGACACATTCATCAGTGTTGTACTTTTTGCACAAGGCTTCTGCAGTGAACTCTACAATATGAATCCACTTGTCTGAGTCTTCAGAATGATTGGGTGGTTATTTGCATAAAGGGTTGGAGTCTATATATTTTAGTCCAGGCCAATACTCCACATTGAAATCATATGTTGTGAGAGATGATAACTAGTGGCTTTCTGTGGCACCCAACTTAACTGTGGTCTTGTTGTAGGTTAACCAGCTGTTAGTCATCTTGACTATTATTTGGGCACCATATAAATACTCCTGGAACTGATCTGCAATGGCCCACTTCAGTGACATGAATTTCAGTTTGTGGACTGGGTAAATCATTACAGAGGATGTTCAGTTTCTGCTGTTGAATGCCACAGGTCTCATCACTTTGAAGTACTATTGAAAAAATATGACTCCTGTGCCACTAAGGCTGGTGTCAGTGTGCAAAGTATTGGCTTTTTCAGGGTCTGCATATGCAAGTGTTGGTGCATTTGCAGTGCCCAGGGGCCGAATTCTGCAAGATGCAGGTCCTGTGGCCTATGTTGGTGATTGATTGTTTCTGACTACCCCAACCACCAGTGGTAGATTTTTGTGTTATTTTATCTTCTGTTGCAATCAGGCAGGTGCTACATCCATAGGCAAGACAATCAGAATTTATTCACAATAAGTATAGGGGTTACATAAGTAAACTTACATTAGCAAATAATAACACTGTAATTTCTGCAATACTGTACTTCTAGCAGTTGCAACAATATTTAGTACTAAATTTGGGCACATTCAGTATCAGATTAAGACACTATTTCATTCTGCATCAAGGCAAATGTAGTGTCACCTTGGTCATGAGACTGTAAAAGGAATTGTTGATGTTGCAGTAAGAATCTAGAACTCTACACATCAGTACTTAAGACTCTACTGTACCATAGTATTTTATGGGATCCCAATAATCCCATGAATACTTAAGACTTTATGAATGCTTAAGACTCTAGGAATGCTTAGAACTGTATGAAATTCTGTAAATGCTTAACACTCTATGAGGACTTAAAATGCTACAGCTGCTTAAAACTCTATGAAATCTTCAGACTCTATATAGAATAATTAACCCCTTCATGTTAAGAATGAGCAGATTCTCAACACTAAGTTAGATCCGTGACATCAGTAGCATGACAGCAAGCTTGATTTCCTTCTGATGTCACTGATCTAACAAGGTGTTGAGAATCTGTGAGGTCTTAACACAGAGGGGTTTTGTTATTTTGTATAATGCAATTTAAGCACGTTTTACCACACCAATAATTAATCAGTCTTACCTTCAAAGAGTGTTGGTTTCTATTATGAACAGTATATTATGATGAACTGTGATTTTTTTTTTTAACTGCTGATTTTGAATTGGCATGTCATGCTTCGTTGTTTGACTGCTGGGTTCAGGATAGCTCAGCTCATGGTTCTACGATGCTCTATAGTGGGAGTGGAAATCTGATTGGTATGACTGTAAAAACTTGTTCACAACATTCTGAAGTGTCCTGAACAAGGGATTCCACTTAACTCAACACTCTAAAACATGAATAACTTTTCTAAGCTCCAGTAAAACATGCTTACCATGTATTAATATGAATGCTTAGG
Source organism: Neoceratodus forsteri (assembly GCA_016271365.2). Taxonomy (NCBI): domain Eukaryota; kingdom Metazoa; phylum Chordata; order Ceratodontiformes; family Ceratodontidae; genus Neoceratodus; species Neoceratodus forsteri. The sequence goes on along the minus strand of CM057456.1, from coordinate 1,348,361,017 downwards.
TTTCTACAGATGTTACAGACTTTATGAACCACATGACACATCTAGAAATGAGCTGTTAGCAGCTCAGTATATCTTTCATGGTGAAACTTTTGAAATACCTAAAATCAATTAATCAATCCATACATATATACATAAAAAATAAATGTGAATGCTTAGAACTCTATGAATGTTAAGGAGTCTATAATGGAGTGCTCTAGCTCCAGTCTGTGGGTCACATCTGGACCATTGGATAGGATTACAGGAAGATCAGGAAGAGCAAGAAGCACTAAAGCACTAACTGAATCCTCTGATGACAGACTGTGGGTCACACCTGGACCACCAGACAGGATCTTAGAAAGGAGAAGAAGAACTGAAGACTCGTGAAAAAATATATTTGAGAACAAAACCTTCTTCTGTAACTGTGCTGATGAATTCTCTTCTGTAGCTGTGTTAGTAAATTGTTTTCTGTAGCTGAATCTTCTTGTGTAGCTGCACTGAAGAACACCTCTACCCAAGACTGTAATCAATGTCTCTAGCCTGTAAACAGTGGTTCTTGACCTTACCTACTTCCTGTGTGGGGTTATTAGAGTGGAAAGGCTTGATGTAACTCCACCTACCTATCTTGCCTTAATTCTAACAGTATGACTGGCCCTTGTCTTTGGTTGCCAAATGCTTCTGCTGTAAATTCAATAAGTGTTGAACCTCTGAATAGGCTGTTTTAGATGCAGTAAAACTCTGAATACAAAAGATCTTTAGCTGAGTGTATTTAATTACATAGTATCTCAATAATGCACTCTTTCAAATGCAGTGCTTTAACTTAATTGTTTCTCAAATAAACCGGTATGAAAATTGGCAGTCTTCAAAATATCTTGTAAACAAAGCTTCACTGTAGGCTGTCTCCAAACAGCTTGCAATAATTAGGCAGCCTTTTGAATAGCTTAGAAATGGTTCACAATAAATAGTTTTCTAAGTACTGTAATTTGCAATAAATGGACAGTTTTAAATAACTTGGAAATCTTTAAATAACTTTCAGCAAATTAGGCAGTCTTTGAAATTGGAACTGTATCTTTAAATTAATTTGGCACTACCTGCATCAAGTCCCACCTAATCTTGGATCTGTGAGAGTTCTTCATTTACATAAATGACCATTGATGAGGCTTCTCCTGTGGAGCCAATCAAGGTAGGTGCTACTGCTTTAGGGTCACCCCTTACCTTATGCCACTGTTCGGGAAGAGAGGAACCAAGGTCTTCCCTGGCTAGCCAGACACAGGAAGGGACCCAGCAGACCTTGGTAAGTCCCTCCATTTCCTTTTCCAGCCAGCTGGTCAGTGACCTCCTCACGTTACCTTGTCTCCCTTTTTCTGTTGCTTACAACTGTCTCTCACTCTTCAAATTGGGCTGGGGTTCCAAATCTGAATCTTCACATGAGCCCTGCCAAACACTCTGAAGCTAGCCCATTCTGCATTTCCTAATGCTGGGGAACTACTGGCTGTGTTCTCAGTGCAAGACCAAGCTTAATTTGTATTTTTACATCTGTGGGCAGGCTGTGCTGGGGATGTAGAAATAAAAAAACACTACTGGACAAAGGAGGGCCTACTGTAGCACTACCCATGCGGGAGATGATGAATAATCTCTTTAAATACAATCGTGCATGAACTGTCCCATTCCAGACCAAATGGGCTGCAAACCTTAAAATACTTTTTGGGCCCGGTAGTGAGACCTATTCTGGATGAGCTAGAGTCATGATTGCAGAGATCCTGCATATTAGGGTACCACTCTCCCCAGAAATTTACTCTTGTATCAATATCCTAGGGCTCTGAAAGATAAGAAGGAGAAATACCTTCTTGGTATCTTGTTCTTGGCTGCCAACAAATGCATGACCCATAGGAGGCTGACAGACCAGGGACCAGATTTGGGCCAATTGTGGGATACTGTGAACTCCACATACCATACAGAAAGAATGTCTTTTGGTTTTAATGACAGTTCTTAGCTCGTCACATCTTTGTGGAATTTTTGTGTCCTCTACCAAAATTTTGTCCCATGACTGTGTGAACATGCAGCGGAAGATGGGAAGAGTGGTGAGATGGAGGAGGGGAACAGGCAGAGTGAATGGTCTGGGGTGAGGGATGGAGTATGGGAGAATGGATGCCCCCCCACACCATTCTTTTCCCTATAGGCTATAAGAGGTATTTAGAAACTGTTATAAATGCATTGAGGGATACCCCACCTCCAAAGCTATGTTGGGGGAACTGGGGATACTAACATACTAAAATGCCAGCAGAATAGGCCTAATGGTCTTTCGTGTCTGCTCGTTTGATCAGCCCCCACCCTGGTTGCTGACCTTGCTGCCCCCCTCGCTTTCTCTGGCTTCTCCCTTCTCAGTTCCGGATATTCTTGCTGCATTGGATTTTGCTTCCAGAACCCTTCCCCTGTACCTGTCCCACCCCCTCTTGAACCCCTCCACTGTCTCTGACTCCACCAGCCCCCTAGGCAGTGCATTCCATGGCTCCACCACCCTCTCAGTGAGGTAGCACCTCCTCCTTTCTCCCCTGAATCTTCCCCCCTCCAGCTTCCACCCATGCCCTCTAGTGGCCCCCTCCTCCTTCCTTTGAAGCACCCTGACTGTTCCTCCCTTATTTACCCTCTTCATGTACCTGAAGACCTCTATCATGTCCCCCCGGTCCCTTCTCTCTTCCAATGTGTACATATTTAGCTCTTCGAGCCTCTCCTCATAGGTCCTGTCCCCCAAGCCCCAAATCATTTTGGTTGCCCTCCTCTGGACCCTCTCCAGGAGGTTAATGTCCTTCTTTAAGTGTGGCCTCCAAAACTGCACGCAGTACTCGAGGTGCGCCTCACCAAACAGTTATACAGAGGGAGTATCACTTCCTCCTTCGAGGTGATCCCCCTAGCGATGCATCCCAGCATCCTGTTGGCCTTGGCTGCTGCCCTCCTACAAGTCTCAGAGTTGTTCATCTTGACATCCACCACCATCCCCAGGTCCCTCTCAGTCATCGAGACTTATAGCATTTCCCCCCTAGGGTGTACACTTGGCCTGGGTTTCTGGCCCCCAGGTGGAGTACCTTGCATTTCCCTGCATTGAACCTCAGCTTCCACTTTCTAGACCATCTTTCCAGAGCCTCCAGGTCCCCCTGTAGGGCCACCCTCCCCATCTCTCCATCCACCACCACCCCCAGTTTCGAGTCATCTGCAAAGAGACTCATCTCACTCCTGATTCCTGTCCTTATGTCAGAGACATAGGTGTTGAACAGAAGGGGCCCAAGGACTGATCCCTGTGGGACCCCACTAATGACCCTCCTTGGGGATGAGACTATCCCACCAACTACGACCCTCTGGGTCCGGTCCTGGAGCCATTGCCTATCCATCTGATCATCTGGTTCCCCACCCCATTTCTCCCAGCTTATCCAACAGGCCCACGTGAGGAACAGAGTCAAATGCCTTGCTGAAGTCTAGAAAGAGGACGTCCACTGGTCTACCCAGGTCCAAGGCTACTGCCACCCAATCATAGAACTCCACCAGGTTTGTCTGACATGATTTCCCGGGATGAATCCATGCTGTCTATCGTCCAGGCACCCTGACTTATCCAGGTCCCCCTAGCCTCTCCTTGACAATGCCCTCCATCATCTTGCCCACCACCGATGTCAGGCTGACAGGCCTGTAGTTCCCTGCCGCCTCCCTTGATCCCTGACGTACTTTACTTCCAAATATATGGCACTATTTTGTAAACACTGTGATATTTTCAGCTTCCTTTGTCTCTGTGCGTGATGATTTGTCTGTGCAGCTCAGTTTTTTTTTAATAAAAATATATTTACAAAAAAAATACTAAAAATATATTTACAAAAAAATACTTTCTCTGTTCAGTATCTTCCTTAGGCAGTGACCACTGCTTGTTGGGTGGAGAGTACCCCTGGGTTAAATTTAGTGGAGGGTGTATGACTTGGGTGAAATCCTTAATGAAACATTGGTAGTAACAACTGAACCTAAGGAATGTCTGTAAGTCCCTCAGATTCATGGGGCGAGGCAGATGGTGGGAGTCATTACCTTGTTGAAGATGATGCTGATGCTAGCTTCTGAGACAATGTGTCTTATGTATTTGACGCGCATCTAAAATAACTGGCAATTGTTGATGGAGATTTATAAATGCCTAGCCCCACTGGTACCAGGAGTCTGTCTTAACATTGTTTTACTAGCCCAAACACTAGTGCAAATTGACCAGAGCTAGTGCAGCTAACTCTCTACTAGCCCATCTTGACTAGTGCAGATTTTCATGGCTGTTAGTGAAGTTAAAAAATGTCTCTACTTCAGCATTCTCTAATCCTTTTGCTAATCTCTCTCAATGTTCCAGATGGCCAGGTATGATTAACAGCTCATTAACAGCTGCAATTATCTGGCAGTTCAAGAGAGGGATCCCACAAAAAGACTCAATGTGAGTCTGACACTCACTTCCTGCCTTGTGGGGTACCACAGGGCTCCATTTTAGCTCTCATGTTGTTTGCAGTGTATATGCTGCCATTAGGAGAAATCATCAGGCGATACAGTTTGGGTTTTCACTGCTATGCAGATGATACTCAACTGTATCTGTCCTTTCTCCCCAGTCAAGGTGATGCACTCTCTGTACTTAATAGTTGCCTTGATGAGATCAGACTGTGGATGAGTTCGAGCTGGTTGAGACTCAATCCGGATAAGACTGAGGTGCTGGTTGTGGATCCAGGTCATCCGGGGATGGGTGTGGGTGTTGGGCAACCATCAGGTTTATTACTTGGTGGCGTACCACTCTCTACCTCTAAACAGGTGCGAAACCTGGGCGTTATTTTTGATGATGGTTTAACCCTGAAATCTCAGGTGTCAGCTGTCGTCAAGTCCTCTTTTACCATCTGAGGAATATCGCCCGGGTGAAAATCTGATTCCCGGATGACCCTTCCAACATTGGTCCACGCCTTTGTCACTACCCGCCTTGACTACTGCAACCCCTCTACCTAGGGCTACCAGGGGTTGATATTCACCGCTTCAGCTGGTGCAGAACGCTGGCCAGGCTATTGACTGGGACTTCTAGAACCAGTCATATTACGCTTGTGTTCGCGAACTGCACTGGCTGCCGGTTTGGTGGCGGATCACCTTTAAGGTTGGTTTACTAACCTTTAAAGCCCTACATGACCAGGGACCGTTACCTGAAAGATCTCCTGATTCCTATTGCCCCCTCCGCCTCTCCGTTCATAAACGAGGGATTGCTGGAGATTCCCAGGGTTCGATTAAGTCATCAGGATCTTGTGCCTTTGCTTTTTCAGCACCGACCCTGTGGAATTCTCTACCTCGTTGGTTGAGAGAATGTCCAACCGTTGAACATTTTAAAGTTGCTTTAAAAACATATCTTTTTGGATTAGCGTATCTCTGCTAGTTGTGGCTGTCTTTTAAATGTTGTGATTTTATTATTTTAAAATTTTGTACAGCGCCTTGATTTTGAAAGGCGCTTTATAAATAAAATAAAATTGAATTGAATTATCACTGCACTGTTAAGACTTTCAGCTAGTGTTCAGGGTGTGATCAAGGATAGAGTGCTGTTAAGTCACTAGGTTCCAGTTTTCTGAATGTGTCTATGTCTAACAATTTGTCCAATATTATTAAGATCAGTGCCCCTCATTTCATTAAATGTTGAGTGTTTGTATCCAACATTTCAGTGACAGAATGCAAAGAAGTATACAGGATCGGCCCTGCAGGTGGTGGGTTTTATCCCAACCTCACCATAACTTCCCTCTTCCCTCCAAATCTCTTAACTCTGTTCTTTCCCTGGACACCACTGCAGACAAGACTCTGAAGTGACCATCCATAGATCCATAGCAGCCATTTCTGGCACGTGTATGGGGTCCACAGCTCTTCTAAATGGACCATGCCAGCCACCATCATCCATACAGTTCCACCCTTATCCCACTCAGCATGTCATTTCAGCTTAAAAAGAAAGCTTTGGATCACATATAGTACAAAAATAAACCTTGATAAAATACATAATTTGAAATCTTGAAATGGGCATTCCTGGGTGTATAGATCATCCTATACAGAAATAGAAATAGTATGGTATTATGCCTGTGTACTGTTTCCCCTGGGCTGATGAAAGGACAATGTTAAAGAAAAGTCTGTTAATGTTAGGGTAGAGTATGTTAAAATCAATGCTTTTACAAATAAAAATGTCAGACTTCTATTTCCCAAGCCCCTCAGGTTGTCTAGCCCCCACCCCCAAAGAAATCTTAGATGTGCTCCTGGCTCACTTGAGACTGTACAAAAACTTTCAAAAGTGCAGGTCTCCAATTAACTATAGGGTGAGGGATGACAGTGTCTTTCTCTGCCTGACTCTGTTCATTGTCCTGTGGGTGGAGGTGAGAGTGTGGTGAGGTACATGATGATGTCAGCTACTGTGCGTGCAGAGCTAGGACTGCTTGATTGAGCATTTGCTTTTGTGATATCCTCTCTCTGTTTGGTGTGGGGGGGGCAGAAAGAGGAAGATAGGAGGCTATGGTACAAAACAATGGGGGGCTCATTGTAATGGCATTGCAGTCTTTTTTCTGCTGGGGAGTTGGAAGCAATGTGGGAACAGGATAAATGTGCAATAATCAGAGTATTTCTTGGCTTTGCTTGCATTGTTTTTTGTATAAGTGATCACAATTTACCATTATAATTAAGGGCTAGTGCAACCATCTGTGGGCTAGTGCAATTTTTAATCAACTTTCCCTGCTGGCTAGTGCAAAAAAAGGTTAAGGTTGACCCCTGACTGGTACGATTGTGCATTCTGCTAGTGTATCCTAACAATGCAAGCATACCACCTTGAAACCCAGTCCCATCAGATGTCAGAAGCTAAGTGTAAGCTCCCCATCCTCAGTTTAGGGATCTTCAAGCAATGATACTCATCTCTCATGGAGAGGAGACATATCACACATGCATTTATAGTTCATTCAGATGAAATCCTGGGCATGGAAAAAATGGACTGCAGTGAGCTGGGTGCCATTATTTGCAATAACAGTTACAAGCATAAATGTCCACACATCTGCAGAGTCCAGATGCTTTTTTTTTTTTTTTTACTTTCTTTATCTGCCACAGCAGGCCACTGTTATCCTCCACCACCCTACTGGACTCCGTGTCTTTTAGGAACTTACCTGTGCTATGCACATCCCGGCATAACTCCCGAGCCAGCTTGGAGGCTTCATCATGCGGTAACCCCTGATGTTTCCACCATTTTCTCCCCGCTAGCTACCCTGGGCCCCAGAAGCAGTGACGCATGTGCTTGGAGGCATGCATGCGTGCTGCAGCTCCAGTCTACAGCCCCTTCTGCCCTCTCCTGGCCTTGCGCCCAGGCTCTCAGAGGTGGCACTGTCCACCAGCCTCCACTGGGGACCACCAAGCACCGAGAGGCCCATTGAACCCTCCCGAGGTGGAGAGCTGCCAGCCAGCAGCTACTCAGTGCCCTATCCCTCCCCCGCCGACCCCAATGACCCGAGCTCATTCCCGAACCCGGGTCGCTGGCTTGCTGTGAGATGTGGCACCCAGCGCCTCAGCACTCTGCACCTCCGTGCCGGTCCAGATGCTTCTTTATGACACACAGACAGGTACTGGCTGATGAAAATCACTGATTGACATTTGAATCCAAGTTATGAGCTGTAGATGACAAAGTTTCCCATCATATCACTTAAGTCACCACTCTGAAGAGGTTTCAGACAACTGTGCAAGACATGTAAGTTGTTACCTCTAAGTGAGAATAGAATGTAGTAGAAAGGCATTTCAACAAACAGTTCAGAAACTCTGTATACCTACACAGGACGTGGTCAACATGGCTTATACCTTAGTCTTTTGGGCATCATATAGCTACAGTGTAGGGTCCCTCAGCAACAGATAGTGACAAAGGTAGTTGCGTATAGTAGGTGATAAGTGATGGAGCTGTGTGACTTTGTCATGTGCTCAGGCATGCCAAAGGATGGTTCAGGCTCACTGGGCAACAGATGTAACAACAAAATCCTCTGTTTACACCGCAGGAGAATAGAACTTGTAGGCGCCACTCCAATGGGAGAGTGAGCATCAGAGCCCGCAGGCAACAAGGCAACCTTACTGACACCATCCATGGCAGTGACCACAGATCCCTATACGGGTGACCCATACCACTCCACCATCACCTAACTAAACCACAGTTTAGGTTAGGTTAAATAGTGAAAATACATTGCTGTTCTTTGAGAGGCCAGTGCAATGTCGGTTTCCAATAGCAGCAAAGTTAGTAAGTGAACATGGTTCGCACTCTAGTTAAACACAGCTTGGCAGCAAGAAAAGCAATTAATGTTCTCTAATTCTTGAAGGGGCAAACTTAGGCAGAACTTTAACATTACACTCGTGTCAGTAAATATGTTATGCTGCATTTCTAATAATGGATGATGAGAGACGTAAACAACAACTACATTCCTACATTACAGGCAGTCCGTGGTTGCAGTACAGACTCCAAAAATCAAAACTCCAAGCTGATCATAGCCACAGCTGATGGTTTAACCTCACAGGACAGACACTCAATCACCGGACAATTAAGGGCATTTGCCATTTCACTAAAAGGCATAATTTTTCAAGGCAGCATGAGAGGAATTCAAGTGAGATGCCCTTCCTTGCAGCTCTGGCACAAGCAGCCTATCTTTACATATGAACATACAAAGTTGCAGCAGATACAGGCAATTCGGTCTATCTAGTCTGCTCGAGTGTCCAGCACTTCAATCCATTAGACTGCAGCTGCCCCCATCCCTCATATGCCCTCCCCCATCTCCCGCCCCCTCCCGATTTGTACCCTCCCTTTAAATCTGTCCCACCCTCTCTTGAAGCCCCCAACACTCTGCAGTGATATGACTTCCTCTTGCAGAGTGTTCCACCCTGCCACCACCCTTTCTGTTAAATAGTGCCTCCTCAGTTCCCTCTAGAACCTGTTCCCTTCCAACTTCATAGAGTGTCCCCTGGTTTCCCTTCCGCCCTTCAGACTGAACATACACCTGGTGTCTACTCTGTTCAAACCCTTCAGGTACTTGAAGGTCTCAATCATATCCCCTCTCTCCCTTCTTTCCTCCAGGGTTTACATATTGAGCTCCCTCAGTCTCTCCTCATATGGTCTGTCCCCCAACCCCAGGAACATTTTTGTTGCCCTGTGCTGTACCCCCTCCAGTAGTTTGATGTCTCTTTTCAAGTAGGGGTGCCAGAATTGCACGCAGTGCTCTAGGTGCAGTCTCACCAGGGACCTGTACAGGGGCAAGATGACCTCCCCACTCCTAGAAGTAATCTCCCTTGCTATGCACCCTAGTATCCTCTTTGCCTGCACTTAGCAGAGTGGTTAATCTCCCCAGTTACCAGCACTCCCAGATCCTTCTCCTCCTTGGATTTTGTTAATGGGACACCCTCCAGCCAGTAATTGTGTCCTGGGTTCTTGCCTCCTAAATGCATCACTTTGCACTTCTTGGCATTAAAACCAAGCTGTCAAGTGTGAGACCATTCCTCCAGTTTTGCCAAATCCTCCTGAAGTACTTTTGCTCCCTCCCCACATCTACCTTGGCACAGATCTTTGTGTCATCTGCGAAGAGACTGATCTTGCTCTTAATCCCTACTGCAATGTCGGCTATGAAAATGTTAAACAGAACTGGTCTCAGCACTGAGCCCTGTGGTACACCACTTGTTACTGCCCTGGGTTCAGATGCCACCCCCCCCCACTACTACCTTCTGCTGTCTACCCTGCAGCCAGTTCTTGACCCACCTGATCAGTTTCCTCCCTGCTCCCAGACTCTTCAGCTTGCAGGTCAGCCTACCATGTGGCACAGAGTTAAAGGCCTTGCTGAAATCCAGCTAGAGGACATCCACTGCATGTCCCCTGTCCAGTGCCCTCATAACCCAGTCATAAAAATCAACTAAGTTCATCTGGCAGGATCTGCCCGAGACAAACCTGTGCTGCCTGCTGTCCTGGAGATTGTTCTCCTCAAGAAATTATACCAGTCTTTCCTTGAGGATTGTCTCCATCAGTTTTCCCACAATTGCAGTAAGGCTCACTGGTCTGTAGTTCCCCGGTTCGTCCTTGGGCCCACTCTTATGGAAAGGTACCACATATGCTTCCCTCCAGTTCCTGGGCATGCACCCCGAGTTCAGAGAGGTATTGAACAGGTCCGCCAGTGGCCCTGCCAGGACCTCTGCCAACTCTCTCAGCACCCTGGGGCGGACTCCGTCTAGGCCAGGTGCCTTGTCCACCTTCAGGGACTTAAGGCCCTCCCTCACCCTTTCCACCATGATTTCCCCATCCATGTTGCTTCTCCACCACCCTCTCCCACCTCGCTCTTCCTCTCAGGTATGGGTCCATCCCTCTCCTTGGTGAAGACTGAACAGAAGCATTCATTAAGTACTTCTGACTGCTCAGCCCCCTTTTCTACCCACCCACTTCCCCTCCTGATCCTAACAATTTGGTCCTTTGCTCTTCCTCTTCTCTCTAATATATCTGAAGAAATCCTTTTCTCCTTCTTTGATCCCCTGCGCTAACCTCCGTTCACTAGCCGCCTTTGCTGCCCTTACCAATCTGCTCACTTCTCTGGATTTCTTTACATATTCTTCTCTATCTTCTGCCCTGTTGGATCTCTTGTACTGTAGGTCCAAAATGCATTCCTCTTTTTCCTCACCTTCTCCACAACCTCTCTACTCATCCCGCTTGGTTTCTTGGTCCTGGCTTTCTTGCTCTGGCTCTTGATACAAGTTTTAGTGACTTCAGCCAGTCCTGCATTGATGACTGCCCATTTTTGTTCCGTGTCCATTTCTGGGTGGATGCTTGCCATATGACTTTCCAGTATTAAGTAACCAGTAGTGAAAGGAGAAAGTCCAGAGGGGGTATTGCTAAGCTCAAAGGAGAAAAGGGGGCATGTGAGGAGGAGGACCCTGTAAAAGCATCTATCCTAAATAGATATTTTTGCTCAGTATTTACTGACGAGAAGGTGGGGCAGGGCCCACAGCTCAGCACCATGGATACAGGGGGGCGGGAGGTGAGCACTACTCCCTTCACAAAAGAAAGGGTCCTACAAGAGCTCGCTAAGCTCGGGGTGGACAAGGCGATGGGACCTGATGGCATACATCCCAGGGTACTTAAGGAGCTAAGGGTGGAACTAGCAGAGCCATTAGCAGAACTGTTTAGTGAGTCTCTGAGCACAGGCAAGGTCCCAGAAGACTGGACATGGGCTCATGTGATCCCGCTCCACAAGAATGGCAGCAAGCAGGAGGCAGGGAACTACAGACCAGTCAGTCTTACCTCAGTAGTGGGCAAGATTATGGAGGCACTCCTTAAGGAAAGGATAGTGCAACGCCTGGAATCCATAGGGGAACAGGATCCAAGACAGTATGGGTTTACAAAAGGAAGGTCTTGTCAAACTAATCTCATAGATTTCTTTGACTGGGTAACCAGAGTGGTGGACCAAGGGGGAGCAGTTGATGTCACCTACCTTGACTTCAGCAAAGTTTTCGACACTGTTCCACATAGAAGATTGATAAATAAGCTGGGTAGACTCGGGGTGGGTCAGAAGTTGGTCAACTGGGTGGCAAACTGGTTGTCGGGCAGAAAACAGAGAGTGGTGGTAAATGGTATACAGTCAGAAGAGATGCAAATCACAAGTGGGGTACCTCAGGGATCAGTCCTGGGGCCAGTACTCTTCAATATCTTCATTAGTGACATTGCAGATGGACTAGAGGGTAAGGCTTGTCTGTTTGCAGATGACACCAAGATCTGCAACAGAGTAGATGATCCAGATGGGGTGGGCAGAATGAGAAGAGATCTGGATAAACTAGCAAAATGGTCAGAAGAGTGGCAACTGGGATTTAATGCAAAGAAGTGCAAGATCATGCACATAGGGAACAGAAACCCTGAAGCCAGCTATAGGCTGGGAGGGGAGTTGCTGGTAGTCACAAAAGAAGAAAGAGACCTGGGCATCATCATCACCGATGACTTGAAATCATCCAAGCAGACCTCTAAAGCAGTAGGTAAGGCTAGGGGGATGTTAGGGTGTATTAGTAGGGGTATCACAAATCGTAAGAGGGAGGTAATAATCCCTCTTTACAAGGCACTGGTTAGGCCCCATCTGGAGTACTGCATGCAGTAATGGAGGCCACACCTTCACAAGGATATTAACCAAATTGAGGCAGTCCAGAGAAGGGAAACCAAAATTCTGCAGGGACTGCATCAGAAGACATGTGAGGACAGATTAACGGAGCTCAATATGTATACCCTTGAGCAAAGGAGGGAGAGAGGTGATATGATCGAAACATTCAAACACCTTAAGGGCATTAACAAGGTGAAAGAGTCTAACATGTTTAAATATAAGAAAAATAGCAGGACAAGAGAACTAGAGGGAGGCCGATTAAGGGGTAATGTGAGGAAATTCTTTTTCACAGAAAGGGTGGTGGATGCATGGAACGGCCTACCTCAGGAAGTGGTGGGTATGAATACAGTGCAGGGCTTCAAACAGGCATGGGATAGGCATAAGGGAGCAATACAGATCAGTATGAATAGATAGGCCACTGACAGAGCAAAGGCCTATGGCACATTTATAAGGTAGAAAAAGAAATGGGCAGACTGGATGAGCCTTGCGGTCCTTATCTGCAGTCAATTTCTATGTATGTGTCCCATCCTGCAAAAGTCTGCCCTTTTGAAGTCCAGGACCCTAGTTTATGTAGTGGCTACTTTCCTACCCAGATTGATTGAGAACCACACTGTGCAGTGGTCTTTGCTTGCCAGAGGTTCCTCCACCCTTACATCCCTGACCTGTTCCCCATCTTCCAGTACCAGGTCTAGTATATTCCCCTCCCCGTTAGCTCCATTACCCTCTAGGTAAGGAAGCCATCCTGGAATGCTTCGAGGAGGATCTGCTCCCTGGCACAAGTGGTTGCTGGGATGCTCCAATCCACCACTGGTAGATTAAAGTCCCCCACCACCATTGTGCTCCCTTTGCCACTATGCCTCCTTTTCTGCTCCCCCAGTTCCCTGTCAATATCCTCCTTCTGGGCCGGAGGTCTATAAATGACCCCCAGACAGATCTTGGTCCCTTTCTGGCTGTGTAGTTGCAGCCAGATTACTTATAATCTGCCGTCCTCCCCTTCCCCTTCCCCCCTATTACATCTGATCCATTCCCTTACATAAATGGTAACCCCCCCAGCCTTCTCTTTATGTCTATCCCTATGGAATAGTTTGTACCCTGGGATGGTTAGGTCCCAGTCATGGTGTCTGGCTGTCCACATCTCAGTAATGGCAGCTATGTCCACCTCCCCCTTTGCCATCAATGCCTGCAACTCTGCTAACTTGTTCCACAGGCTCCTAGCATTTAGTGAAACCATTATCCATGCTGCTCCTATCCTTCCTGCTTTCTTACCCTTCACTCCAACCCCTATTTCGCTTAAGGTCGTATATGTCCCTGTGGTGGTGGCAGGTCCATGGGACCCCCTCTCCTGGTGAATCCCAGCTCCAATGCCTCCCCACCTACCTAGTTTAAATGATATCTCTCATTGATGAAATCTCCCAGCTTCTGGTCCAACACCTGTGATCCTGCCCCGCTGAGGTGTAACCTATCCCCTGCATAAAGATCTGTGTTATGCCATGTGCTAACCCAGTCCCCCACCAGTCCATACCCCTTGGTCCCACACCATTCCCTCAGCCACTTGTTGAAGTCATTTATTCTTCTCTTCCTGTCTGTACTAGCCCTTGGCACTGGCAGAACTTCTGAGAAGGCTACCATTGTTACCACTTTGCTGCATAGTTTCCCCCACTTCCCTGAAGCTGTCTTGTACCTCCTCTATCCTTCTCCCTTCCAGATCATTTCTTCCCAGGTGCAACACAATGTGCTGCTTCCCCCCCCCACCCTCTCCACATATCTACCCATTTGCTGCCCCACTCTACTCGCTGTCATGCCTGGCATGCATTCTACCCAGATGTTACTTTTTCTGGCACCCCTTCCCCCCATCTTATACCCTTAAGTATAGAATCCCCTAGAATTATGACTCTCTGACACCTATCCTGCTCACCCTCTTATTTCCCATTACTACCCTGCCCCCCAACTTGTGAGGCCCTCTCATCCCCCCATCTCACCTCCCCTTTGCCTCCCCTAACGTTTGCCCTGTCCTCTCTCCCCTAGCAAATATGACCGTGCTACCGACCTCCGAACTATTTTCTGTCTGTGAAACCTACCCTTTGCATTCACTTGTTGCTCCATCCACCATGCTATCATCTTCTCTGCTATTACTTCCCCCATGTCTTCCCTGAAATGTGGTCCTTCCCCACTTGGACTCCTCTCCCTATCCTTAGCCTTCCGTGGGCTACCTGCCGCTTCCCCCATCATCCTGTCTCCTTGTGCCTTCCATCACTCCGGAGAGACTGCATCACCATCACCTCGCTCCCCCCCCCCCACCACTGTGTCTTCTTGGTGTACTGCTTACTGCCTTCCCGCTGTGTACCTTCTCTTCTGCAGCGTCCTCTCCCTGCTCCTTCACCGTAGCTTCCCTCCTCTCTGCTACCCGGTCTTCCGGACTAGGCAACACTGAGAATCTGTTTGCAGTGCTAATATCCTTTCCTTGAATGAGTCCAGTCCCCCTTCCCACAGGCTGATATATTTGCTCCGACCCAGTCTTAGTCATGTCCCCTGTGCCTGACCCTCCTCTAGTCATCACTTTCTTCCCTTGGCTGCACTCGCTTGTGTGGCTCTCCTGTTGTCCTATCTAGTTCCCCCTTAGTTTTGTCTATTTTGAGTGCTTTTGGTGCCTCATTAGTTTCCCCTCCTGGCTGTGTTCCCCCCTATTCTGTCTCCTCCATGCCTCCAGTTCCCTTCTCAATCACCCTGTTTCCTGCCTGAACTGGCCCACCTGCCAACACACCATACAACCCCTTGCCCTCCAAGCCACTCCCAGGAATATGTCTGTTCCACATCCTTGGCAACACACAACCCTTCCCATCTCCCACCCTATTTGACTGCCCATGTACATCCTCTCCTCCCTTAACCTGGTCCTACTGCACTCCACGGAACCCTTCCACCACCTTGGACTCCCTATGTTTGTACAGAAAATATGCAGCCCTCCCAGTTAGGCTCTTCCCTGTCTATCAGTGTGGCCCACTGCCTGCTGATGCCCTGCAGACACTACTCAAGATGCTACACTACTGCTTCGTGGTCACTCAAGCTTCAGAGTTGTTTGTCCCCTTTGAAATACAATTAGATCCCAGCCCTACTATTGGCTGGTCTGAGTCACGTGGCCACTGCTCCCTCTCCTGTGTATTTCCCAACCTCTCCCTCAGTTAAATGCCCTCCTCCTTCCAGCCAAGATAAAATAATTTTTTTTGCAGTTACATTGTTTAAATCACACAGCACACACTGCCATCTCATTAAACACTACCTCAATCCTAAAAGAAAACAAACAGCACAGAGAAAGTACTTATCTTCTAGCTTCAGCTGCCTGCCTCCATCTGCTGAGTTTCTTCTTTCTGTCATCTTTGAGCTCCTTCTGCAGAACTAGACCGGAATCTAATGTAATCTGACAAATGCTTCCATGAGCAGTACATATACAGCACACCAGACCTCTCCCCCTGAACATGCACCAAGGCAAATGGCAGTAGCTGCTCTCAAACCTTAACCTTTAATGTACCAATGGCCATCCTCAACAAATTTAAGAACCCAAGTGATTCCTGTGGAATACATAAGCAGGGTCATGCCTGGTCTCTAGTCAGATGGGAAATGGAGACGACCTGTGAAAACTAGGTGCTGCAGAATATTGCACTGATATCTCTGCAAGGGGATCTGTCTGCTTCTTTATAAGTAAGCACATGGATGCCCCAACATAGTGTTAGGGGGCAACGTGTTGACATGAGGTGCCATCTGTCAGATAAGATGTTAAACTGAGATCCTGCTTGCTCTGGTGGTTGTTCAGGTGGACATTTAATATCCCATGGCACTTCTCAGAAAGAGTAATCAAATTTCCCCAGTGCCTATACCAAAAGTCCTTCATTCACTAACACACCAACAGGTTAACCTTGTTTAATATCTTTCAGTTTGCATCTGGGCACAGAGAGTTGAAGAGCTGCTGTTGGTGGGCTGGTGCAAAATGGCTGCCACAGTCCACCCTAGAGGTGACAGCACTTCAATAATTGCTCCCCACCCTCCGATTGCCAGCCCACAATGGATATTAATAAGCCCTGGTGCTAGTGGTTCCACCCACCCTCTGATCGTCAACCCCCAATGGAAATTAATAATCCATGGTGCTAGTGGTCCCCCCACCTTCTGATCCCCAGCCCCCAATGGAAAGTAATAAAACCTGGTGCTAGTGGTCCCCCACTCCTTCCAATCACCAGCCCCAAATGTAAGGAGATAGCCCTGGTAGTAGTGGTCCCCCCTCCGATTGCCAGCCCCTGAATGACAAAAAGAATCCCTGGTGTCAGTGGTCCTCCCCCCCAAACGCCAGCCTGGAAGTACAACAACAAAACCTCGCTGGCATCCAGTGGTCTCACCCCCCCATGGCACTGGGCATACCTTCCCCCTCACCTTAGCATTATCTGTGGTGCCGCGGGAGCATACAGTAACCAGTACAACCCTCCTCACACCTCCTTGACCAGCCTCCCTATGTCCAGGCAGGGAGCATGCCACTTATTTATAGTACAGGGTGACGCACCCTGTACTATAAATAAGGTGTGCTCCCTGCCTAGATATATGGCAGCTGATCAAGGGAGTGTGAAGAGGGCTGTGCCGATTGTCGCATGCACCCATGGCATCATGGATAACGCTAAGGTGAGGGCAGTATGCCTGATGCTGTAGGGGGGGGGCACTGGATGCCAGGGAGAGGTTTTGTTTAATTTCAGGCTGGTGGTCAGTGGTGGGGGGACACTGCCACTAGGGATTAGCTTTTGTACTTTGTGGCTGGTGATCTGAGGGGGGTGGACCAACAGCACCAGGGAGTATTCTTTTTACTCGGGGATGGCGATCAGAGGAAGGGGGGATCACTACCACCAAGGATTACTCTTTTTACTCAGGGGTTGGCGATCAGAAGAGGGGCACTATCACCAGGGTATATGATTTTCTCATCATGGCTGGTGATTAGAGGAAGGTGGGACCACTACCATCAGGGATTACTCTTTTTATTCAGAGGTTGGTGATTGGAGGGGGGACCACTACCACCAGAGAATATGATTCTGTCATCAGGCTGGCAATCGGGGGGGGTGACAAGTAGCACCAGGTAATATGATGTATACATCAGAGGTTGCAATCGGAGAGAGGGGGGACCACTAGCACCAAGGATTACTATTTTTACTCAGGGGCTGGTGACTGGAGGGGGAGGACAACAGGCACCAGGGAATTTTTTTTTCAGTCCAGATTTTATGCCCTGGTATTTCTGGGAACTGGCAGGTGGTTGGCTTCTGCTCCTCCCTTTGAGGGGGATCATTTTTGGCTTCCAGTCTAGGACCCCCATCACTGGTAATGTCAATGGCTCCATCATGGAGCCTGCCAGCTCTGTTTTCTCCCCTTCCCTGCTGCAGTTGCTTGTACGCATGTGGAGGCACGTGCATGCAGTGATCCACAACACCCTCTCTATTCTTGGCGCTCTCCACCTGCACTACCCTCCACCAGGGGGTAGCCATGAGGCGGAAGTGACTAGATCCCTTCCCGAGAGAGGAGAGCTACCTTCCGGCCATTCAATCCAACTTCCTCACCTCCAGCTGACCCCTGATGACCCAGACTCATTTCTGAGTCCGAGTCACTGGTACAGTGCGAGGTGTGGAGTCCAGTGCCTCAGCCCTCAGTGCCACTGGGCCAGTGGAATGTTTTTTTCACTGGGGGACTGACAAGGTGAGGGGTACCAGGAACCAAAGGGGGGGTATGCTCCCCCAGTGGCCAACTGACAGTTTTGTTGCATTACCTCTGACAGCCACTAGGGTTGCACAGAGTAAGTGGAGGTCTTCATTGGTGGTATTTGTGGTGGCACAAAAGGACTGCTTAAAACCATTTTGTGCCATGCAGATCGGCTGAATATCGGCTTGCACCGATACTCCTGCACCCCCCACACTATTTGCATACCCCTCTTATTGGTTTGTGTGGGTGCTACCCCTGTTTGCCTGCCCAACAGAGCCCTTTCAATTTTGGGCTCGGTTAGCGCCCATGCAAATGTCTGAATATTGGGCCCCAGAGCTTATATAAACTCTAACATGCATGTCAGACTATTGAGTCTCCCATTGCTGCCTACTGCTCTAATGTTAGGTTTAAGACAAAGCACAACAAAAAAGGATTTCTTATCTACAGCATTTTTCTGTGCAATTTAAATTTGTGGTGTGAGGGTTATACAGCTCAGAACCTGAGGTCCTGAAGAAGCCACATTAGAGTGGTGAAACATGTTGATTTATCAGGTATGGACATGGTACTCTTTCTGCTTAATAAACACTCTGAATAATTCTGATTTATGGCTAAGTTTTTTCTTTTTTTTTATTGTTGCAACATCTGGTTTGTGCTTTGTTAGATTTGGATGGAACAGGCTTCTCTCAAGTTTGTTGTATCCTCTTACAGGTTCAGGAGCCAAGAGGGTCATTGCTTCATAAGATATGAACTGAGCCAAAAAAAGAGTCTATCTGTAACTGGCAAGTAAAGAGGGGGCCATGACCCTTAATTGCTTAGTAAAACCTCAAAATCACATGGTCCTCTGAAATGCTCAGCTACTGTATCCTGCCTCTAAATTCATACCAACTAGGAGCAAGGCCTGTTTGGATTTACTTCAGACCAGCAGAGAAGAATCAATAGAGAATTCTGGTTTGAGCAGTAGTGTGCATACAGTAATTGAGTTTACTGTAAAATATGAACCAGTTCAAGGAAAAGGTGGTAACAAGACATAGAATTTTAAGAAGACAGAATTTGATAATTTAAAAATAATCCAAAATGAGATTGACTGGAGGAAGATGTTTGATAATAGAGCACAATTAGTAGATGGAATAGATTTTTGAAAACTAATCCATCTAGCACACGTTCAATGTATTCGTCTTGGTAACAAGATTAGTTTGGTGAATCACCATCCCATGTGGTTGACCAGAGGAATTAAAACATTAATAGCCAAGAAAAGGGGAGCACATTTGCAGAGGAAGCAAAACCATGACTGTATAATTAAAAATATAAAATATCACAAGACAAGCATAAAAGGGAAATTAGATATGCAGTGAAGGACATGGAATTATATATAGAAAAGGATGTAGATACCAAGAAAAAAATGTTCTTGAGCTATGTAAACAGGAAGAAACAGGCACACACTGGGGAGGTGCACTTATCTCTAATAAAAGTCAAGTAATCTACAGGATTCACCAGTTATAGCAGATGAAATCAAGTGATACTTTCTATCAGAATCAATTTTGGGGCTCTCCAAATTTTTCTGGTGTCAGTGCTGCTAGTGCGATTGGTTTTGGTGAATCGATGGCGACCTATAATTGGGCTGTCTCTGAGGCAATCAGTGTCATTGCACCGGTTCGTATATGACCTAGGTCTTCTTGCCCGAGACTCTCATGGTTTGATGGGGCTCTCCAGGCGATGAAGACCATGGGTCAGAGATTGGATCATTGCTGGCAGAGAACCCGGCTAGATAAGGACAGACTGACTTTGAAAAATCACTATGGTGACTATCAAATGGCAATCAATCATAAGAAGGCAGAATTCCTGTCCAGGGAGATTGCGGCAGGGATACATTGACCAGCTTAGCTCTTTTGGACTGTGGACAGGCTTCTCCATCCTGTCTGTCTACTGCTGAAAAAAGCTTTTTCAGCAACACAGTTTGAAGAGTTTGACCTAGTTTTCTCTGACAGGGTGTCCTCTATTTGGGCTGGGATCTCGCCAGTAGGACTGGGCCAGAGGGGTCTAGTTGGAGCAAGAACACTCCTACTGCCTGGGAAGAGTTTTGGCTGGAGGAGGTAATCGGTCCAGTGTTCGCTGGGATAGTCGGGTGCTCATTTTCTGAGGGGATCTTCCCCGATGCCTTGAAGGAGGCTCTGGTGAAGCCCCTTCTGAAAAAAACATCTCTCGACCCTGACGTCCTAGTGAATTATAGACCAAGCTCCAAGGAGGAAGTTGTAATTTGAGTCACCTGCTTTTATAGTGTCTAAGCCCCACCCCCAATTAATCTCTCTCTCCTCCTACTGGTTTAGCAAAGTAAACTGATACAGTACCCTTCCCAGCACAGAACACACACTGACTTTCTTTCTTTTCTTTCTTTATTTAGGGTTAATAAAAAAGAAAGAAAAAAAAAGTCGAATTGCTAGGAGAAAATACTATATCGAGATACTACTAAACTCAATCAACAGAACAATGGGGGTGGCTGTTTACTATAAGCTAGTACTAACAACTTCCTATTAACTGAACCTTGTAGAGGCAGAAAGCAGTTAACTAAAAGCTACATTTTTCTTTTAATTTAACACTTATATCTCAGCAGGAGTCAGTGTCTGTTGAGATTAAGCAAACATATACTTTATTAGAAGTAGAAGGGGTCTTATTTAGGGCTAATAAAAGAAAGAAAAGAAAGTCAGTGTGTGTGTTCTGTGCTGGGAGGGGTACTGTATCAGTTTACTTTGTTAAACCAGTAGAAGGAGAGATGGCTTAATTGGGTGTGTGGCTTAGACATTATAAAAGCAGGTGACTCAAATTACAACTTCCTGTTGCTAGCCTTGCTTGTAGAGCAGAAAGCAGCTAACTAAAATAAGCTACATTTTCTTGTTAATGTAACACTAATATCTCAGCAGGAGTCAGTGTCTGTTGAGATTAAGCAAACAGATACTTTATTAGAAGTAGAAGGGGTCTTATTTAGGGTTAAGAAAAGAAAGAAAGTCAGTGTGCGTGTTCTGTGCTGGGAAGGGTACTGTATCAGTTTACTTTGCTAAACCAGTAGGAGGAGAGAGAGCTTGATTGGGGTGTGGCTTAGACACTATAAAAGCAGGTGACTCAAATTACAACTTCCTGTTGCTAGCCTTTTTTCTTACTAATTGCCCTCCATCCCACCCTAAGCCAGTTCTACTTTTATAGCCACTGAATTTGACTGTCAACAGGAACTTCCTGTTTGGCAGTAGGAAGGGAAGGATCATAGAGAAACACTGGTTTTGTCAACCTTAAAGGAAAAAAGGAGCTCACTCTCCCCCCCCCCCAGCTGCTGGTGGTCTGACACTGAGCAAGGAAGAAGGAGACTACTGAAGAATATAGGAAGTTGCTGTCCCAGAACAGGAAGGGTAAGAGTTGTAAGGAGAGGAGAGAGTAAGCATACAGAGAAACAGGAGAGGGGACACAAAATAAGACATGATAGGAGTGGCACAGTGCAATGGCTGTGGGGCGGCAGTGTTCTGGGAGACATTCTGGAGGCTGCGATGCTGCCCTATTTGCAGGCACCTCTCTGGTCTGAGGGAGGAGGTTGCCTATCTCCAGGCTGACCTGGCTAGGATTCATGAAATCTCCTCCCCCACCCAGGGACCACCAGGCCCAATGCCACTACCTCAGAGGTTGCCAAGAAAGAGGAGAGGCTGGACCAGAGTGGGCTCAGGGAGGGAGAGGGTGGTGGAATAGAGTTGCATCCCTCAAGCTGTACCTCTCCACAATTCATTTGCTCTTCTGGTGGACAGTGGTTCCTCTACGGAGGCACCTGCAGTGGAGACCAAGGAGGATGCTGGGAACCTTCACAAAGGAGACCCACAGGAGGGTGGCATGAGACCCCACAGGGGAAGGAAATGACTCCTGGTGGGGGGCTTGATCATTAGGGGGTAGAAATGGGGGAGGAAGGGGAGAGGGAGGTAAGGTGCCTGCCTGGCACCACGGCTTGGAGGGACAGGAAGAGAATCCTCAGAATCGTGGGAGCAGCTGCACGAGGGAGGGAGCTGGATGTCATTGTCCACCTAGGGACAAATGACATGGCTAGGAACAGGATCAGAGCAGTGCAAGAGGGGTTTGTAGAGTTGGGGAGGGGGCCTTAGACAAGTAGCGCATACAGTAACCTTCTTGGAGGTGCTGACTGTCTATGGCAAGGGTGATGCTAGGGTACTCCTCACCAGGGAATTCAATGAATGGTTGAAAAACTGGTGTGGAGCACAGGGTTTTGGCTTCATTGGGGACTGGGGAGCCACCTGGAGGGATGCAGACCTATACTGGTGCGATGGTCTGCATCTGTCCAGGGGGGAACCAGGATTCTAGGTGAGAGGTTAAAATGCTTCATTGGCAAGCATTTAAACTAGCCAAGGGGGGGAGGCACTGAAAAGGAGCAGGAATATCCCAGCCTCCCCAAACAAAACACAGTAATTAGTGAGGTAAACGCCAAGGTAGAGAAGTCATTAGGGAGCAGAACAGAGGTAAATGTAAAAAAAAGGCAAAGGCAGTAAGGACAGGAATGGGGCTAAAAGGGGGGTAAGACCATCAAAAAGTGGAGGATGATGAGTACCAATGCCTGTAGTCTGTGTAACAAGCTCCCTGAACTAGTGGCCTTGATGGAAGAGGGTTGCCTGGATATTGTGTCAGTCACAGAAACATGGCACACAGAGAACCATGACTGGGATGTCAACATACCAGGATACACAATCTACAGGAGGGACAGGGAGGGTAAAAGAGGAGGAGGAGTAGCTCTCTATGTAAAGGAAGGGATCAAAGCAACAGAACTAAAGAGTAAACAGGGAGCAGATGAGACACTCTGGGTCACCCTGGAGACAGGAAATGGCACCACAATCCGCATGGGGGTTGTATACCGACCCCCATCTCAGGGGGAGGGAATGGACAAGGAAATGATAGAAGGCTTCCTTAGAATGGCAGAAAAAGGGGAGATATTGTTGATGGGGGAGCTGAATATGCCAGATGTTAACTGGAGCACCTTTGCTGCAGACACATCCAAGAGCAGGGTAATTCTTGATGCCCTACAGGGGGCATACCTCAGACAGCTAGTATTGGAACCCACTCGGGAGGGAACAATCTTAGACCTGGTACTCTCAAATGGGGATGGAGAAAGAATCTCAGATTTAGAAGTGGGTAGCCATCTGGGAACAAGCGACCACCAAACAGTGTGGTTCACGATAAACACAGCCATACAATCAAGCCATACAAAAGCAAGAGTATTGGACTTTAGGAGGGCTGACTTTGGGAAAATGAGAGAGTGCCTCAGCAAAGCACTAGCAAACAGTCAAGAAGGAGGGGTGGAGGAACAATGGGGAGTAACCAAAACAGCCATCACAGAGGCAACAAGCCTTTGAGTAAAGCAAATCAACAAAACACAACGAAGGAAAAAAATGTATGGTTCTCAAAAGAGGTGGCAGGGAAGGTTATGGAGAAAAGGATAGCATTCAGAAAATATAAGGAAACACAGAAGGAGCAGGACAGAGAACTTTATCAGTTAAAGCAGAAAGAGGTTGGGAAGGCAGTCAGAATAACAAAGGCCCAAACTGAGGAAAGGATAGCCAACTCTGTTAAGAAGGAGGATAAGACCTTTTATAGGTACATTAGGGAGCGAAGAAAGACCAAAGGAGGGATACTGAGGCTTAATAAAGGGGAGAGAATGTGGGTAGAGGGTGACAGTGAAAAAGCAGGGATACTGAATGAATATTTCTGATCAGTATTCTCAAAGGAAGAGGAGGGGGAGGTACCTAAACCAAACAAGAGAAACACTCTGAAGACGGGGGTTGATACCAGTCCATTTACAGAAGAAAGGGTTCTGAAAGAACTAATAAAATTGAAGGTGGACAAAGCAATGGGGCCTGATGGGATTCACCCAAGAATTCTAATAGAACTAAGGGTAGAACTAGTGACACCACTGACTACTCACTTTAACAAATCATGGGAGGATGGGGTGGTACCTGAGGACTGGAGGAGGGCGGATGTGATTCCTCTTCACAAAAGTGGGAGCAGAACAGAGGCAGGAAACTACAGACCAGTTAGTTTGACCTCAGTGGTAGGGAAATGATGGAATCACTTCTGAAGGAAAGAATTGTTGAGTACCTAGAGGCCAGTGGGCACAGGACCCAAGGCAGCATGGCTTCACGATGGGAAGGTCGTGTCAGACAATCTAATAGATTTCTTTGACAGGGTGACCAAAGTAGTAGACCAGGGAGGGGCTGTGGACATGGCTTACCTAGATTTTAGCAAGGCATTTGATACAGTCCCACACAAAAGATTAATACACAAGCTAGCCAGCCTTGGAGTGGGTCCCAAGGTGATAACCTGGATAAAAAATTGGCTAGACAACAGGACACAAAGGGTATTAGTAAATGGAGTCCACAGTGAAGAAAGAAGGGTTACTAGCGGGGTACTGCAGGGTTCAGTACTGGGACCGGTCCTTTTTAATGTCTTTATAAGTGACATTGCAGAGGAACTGGAAGGAAAAGTATGTCTCTTTGCAGACGACACAAAGATCTGCAACAGGGTTGATACACCAGATGGAGTGGAAAGGATGAGAAGGGACTTGGCAAGGTTGGAGGAAGGGTCAAATGTATGGCGGCTCAGATTCAGTGCAAAGAAGTGCAAGGTAATGCACCTGGGAAAGAAAAACCCAGGTGAAGAGTACACAATGGGGGGTGAGATACTGACAACAGTAAAAATGGAAAGGGACTTGGGTGTAATTATATCAGATGACCTAAAGGTGGGCAAGCAATGTGAGAAGGCAGTAAGGAAGGCTGGGGGGATCCTGGGATGCATAGGGAGAGGCACCAATAGTAGAAAACAGGAAGTTGTTATCCCTCTGTACAGACAGCTGATGAGACCCCATCTGGAGTACTGTGTGCAGTTCTGGAGACCCCATCTCCGCAAAGACATAGACAGAGTGGGGGCTGACAAGAGGAGGGCAACCAAAATGGTGCAGGGTCTGCACCAGAAGACATATGAAGAGAGACTAAAGGAGCTTAATATGTATAGCCTCAAGAAAAGGAGGGAGAGGGGGGACATGATATAAACTTTCAAGTACCTCAAGGGAATCAACAAAGTCCAAGAGGGTGGCATCTTTCAGAAAAAGAGATGTGCAAGAACAAGGGGGCACAATTTGAAGATGGGGGGCGGCTCAGAGGTAATGTGAGGAAGTATTTTTTCACAGAGAGGGTTGTGGATGGATGGAATAGCCTCCCTGAGGAGGTCGTGGAGTCAAGAACAGTGGGGAAATTCATGAATGCATGGGACAGACATAAGGCAGTCCTAGTGGGGGGTAGGAGGAAGTAAGCTGTTGGTTAACTAGTGTAACCCCAAGGGGGTGCTACCTTTAGGGCTACTATCCCTGTCTGCCCCCACAGAGGCAGGTTGAGGGGCCCAGATCCGTTGACGGGTGCCTTCACCCAGAAGTCGGGGTTAACACAGTTAAGACTACCACGGTTACAGCCCTCTGAGCTACTGCAACCCCCCTTTCGTCCCACTAGTGACTCACACTGGGTACCAATAATTCTGTTCACCAGTACACTTACCCCACGGAAAATATATTCCAGCTCCCTCGGGAACCCCCTGTAAAGTAAGGCACAGTTATGTTGTAATCACCAGGCAGCAGTTCACCATTAATGTACACAACAGCCAGGATGTAGCTGTACAAAAGCAATCTGATTTATTCAGGTGGAAGACAACAAGGACAGGGTGAATTAAGTTGATTAGCTTATCACTAAACTTATCTACCTAGGGCTCTGTGCACAGGCCTATCCCTACAAGTTACTGTCCCTGGGTACCCAAGCCCTAATGGCTAGTCCAAACTGTGGCAGCTGGTAGGGGCCCTTTCACACAGAGAAAAGAAAAAAGTTAGTTAAACAGTCAGCCATACAGCAATTCCTTTTAAATCCAATGGGGCAATTCAACAGGAAGCTACCCTGAATTAGTACTCACGACCTCCAGACAAGACAGTATCCTTCAACGTCAGCAGGGTTACTCCTGAGCTCCTTGAGCCTCCTCACACATTTATATGGTAAACTGCAACAGACAAAGTCCTTTAATGGCAGCAGGATTTAACTTGAGCTCCTCGAGCCTCCTCACACATTTATGTGGTAAACTGCAACAGACAAAGTCCTTTAATGGCAGCAGGATTTAACTTGAGCTCTCGAGCCTCCTCACACATTTATGTGGTAAACTGCAACAGACAAAGTCCTTTAATGGCAGCAGGATTTAACTTGAGCTCCTCGAGCCTCCTCACACATTTATGTGGTAAACTGCAACAGACAAAGTCCTTTAATGGCAGCAGGATTTAACTTGAGCTCCTCGAGCCTCCTCACACATTTATGTGGTAAACTGCAACAGACAAAGTCCTTTAATGGCAGCAGGATTTAACTTGAGCTCCTCGACCTCCTCACACATTTATGGTAAACTGCAACAGACAAAGTCCTTTAATGGCAGCAGGATTTAACTTGAGCTCTCGAGCCTCCTCACACATTTATATGGTAAACTGCAACAGACAAAGTCCTTTAATGGCAGCAGGATTTAACTTGAGCTCCTCGAGCCTCCTCACACATTTATATGGTAAACTGCAACAGAGGGGTACCACACCAGGCGGCTGCTTCCAATGCTCCCACCAACTCACAGCCACTGAATGCTGCAACGGCAGCTTCCACTTGTCTTCGGACCTAGCACGATTCAGCAGTTTTCTCCAGTCCTCCTTCAGGTCGAGCCTGGTGGGTAGCCATACAGAGCACAGCCTCCTCTGACCACCCGCCGACGGGTTTCGTCCGCTGGAGCCTAAAACACAAACGGCCACTTCAGGCCTTCACGTGCTTCCCACGTGAACACTCTCTAGCGCAGAAGCACACAGCTCCTCTCCCTTCACCAACCACAATGCATCTGAACTCCAGCAACAAGGGCTCTTCCTTCAGTTCGGGTGCTACCCGCTTTTATTGGCTGGCTGCACATGTCAATCATTTCCCCTGCCTCTCAATGGTGTGAAAAACCGCCATAGCCCATAATACCTTTCCCAAAAACAAACAGTTCTTCTATTGGTCAGTCAACTCTGTGGGGTTCCAAGGTACTGATTGGTCCAATTCCACAGTTCAGGACCAAAATGGAGGAAGCAATCGAAACTCTCTGTGCTGCAAAGCAAGGCAGGTTAGAACAACTATATTATCATCATTTCTTCATGTCATTTCAGGCAACCATTGACATCCCCTAACAGGGCTCCCCCTGCACTACTAGCGGTGGCAGAGGGTAGCGCTTACTCTGCAGCCCGGGTGGGAGTCGAGCATGACAACACTCAACCCCCCTCCCAATTTAAATAATCCCGACTGCAACAGGCAGCCCTTAAAGGGACAGTATACGGAGGCCTTAAAAACACTCCACGGACCCCCATTCCGGCGGCTTTATGCCGATTACCAACCAGACATAGGGCACATTAAGAACCCACATTTGCAAGGGCGTTACACTAGGATCTGCAGCTTATCTGTTAGGTAGGAAAATGGGCAGACTAGGTGGGCCAAGCAGTTCTTATCTGCCATCAAATTCTATGTTTCTATGTTTCTCCCATTTCTAGGGAAGGTTGTAGAGAAAATAGTGGCTCTGCAGCTGAAGGAGCACCTGGAGGCCTGTGACATCTATGAGCAATTCCAGTCTGGGTTTAGGGTGAGGCACAGCACCAAGACGGCACTGGTTCGGGTCCATAATGACCTCCTCATGGCCAGAGATCGAGAACGGTCAATTCTCAATTTCCTTGACCTATCATCTGCATTTGATACTGTGGACCACATTGTGTTACTGGATCACCTTAGAGAGTGGTGTGGACTCACCAGTGTTGTCTTCAACTGATTTGAGTCCTTTCTCTTGGGCAGGAGGCAAAGGGTGGTGATGGGGAAATTTTCCTCTTCTTCCCTACCTCTCACCTGTGGAATCCCTCAAGGCTCGATCCTGTCACCAATGTTGTTCTCGATATTCCTGATGCCCTTGGGGAGGATCATTAGACAGTACAGTTTGAGTTTTCACTACTATGCAGATGATACTCAACTGTACACATCCTTTGTACCAGGGCAAGTGGTGCTGTTGGAGTGCTGAATAAATGTCTCGCTGAGATCCAGGACTGGATGAACTCTAGCTGGCTGAGGCTTAACCCTGTTAAGATGGAGGTTCTAGTGATTCAGCCTGGCTGTGGGCGGAGTGAGGCACCTCCAGGATGACAACTGGCTTAGTCCTGGGGGCCAGCACCATTGATGGCGTTCTCTAGGGTGCGAAATCGGGGCGTGATCTTTGATGACAGGCTGACATTTGAGGCTCAAGTGTCAGCTGTCATCAAAAAATAGTTTTTACCCCTGAGGAACATTGCTCAGATTTAGCACCTAATTCCACCTGAAGACCTGTCATCACTGGATCATGCTTTCGTAACATAAAGACTCAACTACTGTACTGCTCTATATCTTGGGGTCAGTGGGGCGAACCTCTGCCGACTGCAGCTAGTGCAGTGGCCAGGCTGCTGACAGGATTACCTAGATTCTGTCATGAGACCTCAGCCCTGCAGGGTCTGCACTGGCTGCCGGTCAGGTGGTGGGTTCTCTTCAAGTTTGGCTTGCTCACCTATAAGGCCCTAAATGGACTGGGCCTTGGCTACCTGTCAGACCTCCTTATTCCAGCAATTCTCACTCACTCCTCCCATTCCTCCACCCAGGGCCTCCTTGCAGTTCTGAGAACTGGGCTGAAAATCTCGGGTGATCACTCACTTGGGACGGTTGGCCTGGTCTTCTGGAATTCACTCCCAAGATCCCTGATGGAGGCTCCAATGGTAGAGGCATTCAGGTGAGGCCTGAAAACTCATCTGTTTAAGCTAGTGTATCTCAATGATATATTTTAATGCTGCTCGAATTTCAGATTTTATTGTCTGTTCTGTGATTTTATTGTGATTTTACTATGACCCTGGAATTTTATGTATGGTGTCCAGAGCCTCCGGGATTGGGTTCCTAAAAATAAACTCTTACCTTCTACTTACTGTATTATTTGGTACTGTGCTAGTCTGCTTTTTAAAATGTTTCACTGTTTAACTCAGTGCAGGGCTCTGCCAGCATTATAGTAGCTGTACTTTGAAAATAGCTAATTTCTAGTCCTGGGTTGGTTACAGTCAGTGCAGTCCTGCCTGTTCCAGGGAAATTCCCGGCCCCCCCCCATGGTGGATCACATTATAGCATTATAGTAGCCAGCCCTCCCACCACTAATCCTTGCTTACCTTGTTAACCTCTGCTTTGTCCCCAGCTCCAGCTACTTTCCAGTGCTACTGATCTTCGGCTAAGGTCATGAGAGCAAGAAGCTTTACTGGAGCCCTCACTACCCTCTTCTACTCCCCCAGATCTCAGGCGGCTCCCCTACTCCCAGATATCTTATCTAGTGAAGACTCTGTGCAGCACTGGCATGCGGCGCCATTTTGAAAGACCTTACAGATGTTTACCTGTTCATGAGGTCGGCAGTACCGTGCACGACATCGCTACATTTCTTCCCGCCCACCCTCCTCAACCACCCTCCCACCCAGAGCTAGTGCTTCATTTAAGAACGCAGCCACCAATCTGCTGCCAAACTCAATCAGTGAATTTCAACTCCCCTATTCTCAAACAATAGTAAGCTGGTCCACTGGATATTCAACCCCCATCGTGCTTTTTTCTGTTAGTCTATCCCTGTTTCTGACTTTGGCCAGTTGAGTGTAAATCTCCTCGTAGGTGCTGTGATCAGGGGTTAGTTTCTAGATATTGGCTATTAAATCTCCTAATAGGCATTGAGATCAGGGGTTGTTTCTAGATACTAGTCATTTAAGATATATACCTAGAGTCCTCACTTGGTCTAGCAACAAGAGGTGAGTGCCCTCATCCCCTTCCCCCTTTGCATAGGTGTACTCCCACAAATGTGACTTCTATATTTGTATACTCAGGGCTTGGTCATATTCATAACCCTCTCCTTACCTTTGTTTCTGTTGGAGCAGCGTCATTCTCACATGGGGCCTCTCCCCCATGACAACTACTCTCTCGACCCAAGAGGGACTCCTTCTGCAGTTACACCGAATCCTCTTGTGGCACACTCTATCCATTTTAGCCTGCATGGATAAGAGGCGCTGTAGATTGCTGGGTGTGCTCTTAATGGGTGTGTCAGTGGCTCAGTAGGTAGCACACTCGCCTCTGAGGCCAGGAGATCAGAGGGCTGTGGGTTCAGTTCCCACATCTGGCACTTGGGTTAATATCCCAGTACTGACACTGTAGTGCAGCATGAGAGGGGTGCTGCACTTCTGAGGTGCCGTCTTTCGGATGAGACGTTAAACCGAGGTCCCATCTGCCTGGATTGGTGGTAGTTCAGGTGGATGTTAAAGATCCCATGGCACTTATCGAAAAGAGTAGGGGAATTTCCCCGGTGTCATGGCCAAATTTCCCTCATTCACTAAAAATACCACCAACAGCTTACTCTGGTTTAAGGTCAGTTGGCATTCATCTGTATCCCCTTCCCCCGGGTCGTGCCTGAAAATAGGCAGGATTTGTCTAGTGCACTTACTCGGTCAACAAAAGCTAAAAAAAAAAAAATAAAATAACAGGTGCTAGACTATCTGTTGGGGGTGGTACGGGTAGCTATCTCACATGCTTCCATGACCTTAGATCTCTACTTCTCAGGTGCTGTGACATTGAGGCTAACCCTGCCCCACCCAACTCCCCACTTATTCAAACTACACCTCAATGGCCAATAGACAGAAACATTAGAATTGCACACATCAATGCTGGAAGCCTACTCCCCAAGGTTCATGAACTCGAGGCTTGGATGTCACTCCATAACACTGATGTACTATGGATAAGTGAAACTGGGCTGGAGCCTTCATCTCCAGACTCCCTTTGCAATATAAAAGGCTATACAACTTTCAGGAATGACAGACCAGGGACAAAGAAGTGTAAAGGAGTACTTCTCTATCTTAAGGACCACCTAACCGGTTCCATCATCTCCTCTGGCACTACAACAGAAGGATCCCCTGAATGGATCTTAATGAAACTCGTCGTAGAGGCTGCCAAAAAATTATACATTGGATGTATCTACAGTCCCCTAATGGGTGGGGTTGAAGGGCTCAAACAAATCATTAACGAGGTTGCCGGCCTGTCACCAGTCAGGGATGTCATTATTATGGGGGATTTTAACCTTAATTGGCTGGGGAACAAACAACAATGTTATGCATAGCTCCTTAAACAAGTAAACCTCACCCAGTCTATTTACTCTTCGACTCTTCAGAACTCGAGGTCAATGAATCACACACTCCTTGACTGGATTTTGACAAATAGGGAGGATAGGGTCATTACTGCTGGGGTTCTGTCGGACTCCATCAGTGACCATTCCCCCACTTTTTGTACATGGTGTTTCCATAGGTTGCGTCCTTCATCAAGGCAAATCTCCTTCAGCAAGTTCAAAGTTAGTCTATGTGGAATAAATTGGTCAGGGCTCTACTCTCTCACAAATGTTGCTACTGCAGTGGGGTTCCTCATAGCTGCACTGTCTTCCATCCAAGACAAGCACTTCCCAATCACAACACGATGAGTCAGGGGTGGAAACACCAAATGGATCACCAAGAAATTGATCACTCTTATGAAATCATGTGACAAAGCCTGGATAACCTACAAATCTGCAAATAATGTGGCTAACTGGAATGAATACAGGACACTCAGAACACATGTAAGAGGGAAATCAAATCATTAAAATCCACCTTCTTTAAGTCCCAACAGGTACATAACTTAAGTGATGCCCGGAGTTTCTGGACAGCTATGAATTATGTTCTGTGACCTGTCATGAAAGCCAATTCCATAACCCTTAACACATTTAACCCCACTGTTACCCAGGGTTACTAGAATCCCAGTAAGACCTAGTGGTAGGCAGGGAAGGCAGCTTGTGAAACTCTAAAATGGATTTCACACTGTCTCACTCTGTTCTCAGTCTCAGCAGAGACTGAGGGATGACATCATTTTAGAACTGTCGCAGCGGCATAAGCCACACTGGAATGTTGCAGTTGGAGGTTAGAGTAGAACGTTGGGGAATTTGAAGTGAGTTCAGTAGAGTCTGTGGCAGTCTGTAGAAGAGGTGCTCTGCTGTAAGCAGGCCCTCAGAGCCCTAAGCTCTGTCAAACAGCTATTATTTTGGTATAGGTGTGTGTTCTCACCTGAAGAGGAACACAACAAGAGCACATTGAAGTGGTAGAGACCGCTTTCAGTGGTTCAGGGCCCCATCCCTGGGGATGGGGGGAAGGAATCAGCCTGCTTCCAGGGGCAACCCCCCTGGTCCTGCTAGGGAGAAAGAAGCTGCCTGATTTAAGTTCGTGCTGAGGCACCAGAAGTTCTGGATGAGATTTCTTTGAGGAGAAAATGCCTGTGGTGCACCTGCAACCAAGGGGTGAGTTCGCTCTGCTAAAGGGCCAATGTGTTTTCACCTGAAACAAGATGAAACTAAAGTGACTGTTACTGTGGGGTCAGGAAAAGACAGCCAAGTACAGTTTGGAAGATGTGGGGATTGGACTGCTTAACTCTGTGGGGGGTCTAGAGTAATGGACACAGCCACTTATTAAGTATGTTCAAGTTCAGCACAAATGGGATGTAAAGACAGTAGACTGAATGTGAATACATTTAAAGAGAATCTACATAGCAAAGTGTTTTAAAGGATGAGGTGTTACAGTCCAGAGAAATGGCCGGGTATGAATTATGGGAGCGAGAGGTGGGAGACCCCCCTTCAGTAGTAACCAAATTCACCTCTACGAGTTTACTTTGGGACACCTGTTGCTTTCTCTCAGGTACTTGGTCAGTGCCTGAGGAAAGTACCTAGATGTAGGATTGATGAGGAAGATTCCCTATGGAGCAGAAGTGCTCATAGGTGATTTAGGGAGCCACCAGTAAATGTTTCCATGCTAAATGGAAAGTGTCCAAGTGGTTGGCAAGGGAGCCGAGCCAGGGAAAACCCAGAGCAGCATACAAGTTTGGGCTGTGTGCCCAGTGTGTTTCAGAGCCTGAGGGCTAAAGTGAATAGAATGTGTTCTGATCTCCATAAATCTGCATTACCAGGAGTGCAGCCCCGTGGGGGTCCATCTATGCTTTGTTTATTCTGTTGGATGTGAATAAAAGCCACACTTTAGAATCCCATTTCTGGTATTGGACATTACAGTTATTGCTTTCTTTGTACGGAGTTACTTGGGTGCCCCTGTTGCAGAGTAGCCAAACCTAGCCAATGTGCCGAGTGACATATTTCTCCCCGAACCCAGACCACCAGGTAGAGCTGTCAAGATAGAAACGGCATACCTGGTAAGGGTTACACACGGAGAATGGACTTCAATCAGACCCAGAAATGGTAGCTAACATCCTGAATAATAAATTCACCAGTTTGGAATTGTATCTGGCCCTGCTTCCATCTATATTTCAGGCAGCTCAAACTCTGTGTCAAAAGTCCTCCTGCCCTTTTTCTATTTCAGAGTCACAATCCCAACTGAAGTCCATTGCCTCCTTTTGGCTCTACCCCACACGGGCAGTGCAGGAAGTGATGGCCTGTTCCCCAAGTTTCTGAAGCTTGTTGCTGACTTCATTGCTAAACCACTCTCCACTATAATTAACTTATCTCTGGCGACATTCACTGTCATGTCTCTATGGAAAGAAGCCAGAATTATTCCTATATTCAAAGCAGGTGATCCACAACTCCTGGAGAACTACAGGCCAGTGTCTATCCTATCTCACATGGGTAAAATCCTGGAGAAGGTGGTATATCGTCAGATAATGGAACACTTCGAGAAATGTAATCTGCTATCTAAGAACCAGCACGGATTCAGAAAAGGTTTTAGCATGACCTCTGCACTTGCTAAATTCACAGACCATGTCTTACAGGAAGCAGACAGGGAATGTTTCACTGGAGCCATATTTGTGGATTTATCCAAGGCATTTGATATGGTGGACAATGGGGTCCTGCTATAGGACCTAACCACTCCTGGGTTTTGTGACAGGGCTAAGCTAGGCCCTGTCTCATTCATGTTATGTAGGAGGGAACCAGAAGCAAGGATTCTATTACTATCTCTATTTTTCTTAACACTCTATTAGACTGCTCAGTCATTACCTCTACTGTACTAATTTCTAATTTCTAACTTGCTGGCTTCCCTGATACATAAAATAGAGATAGTGAAATGATGGCAGAAACAGACAGCTGTGACAGAGTGTGACATCAGACTGATGTAATCTGTCACAATGCTCTAACCAGCTATAAGATGCATCACAGCATTAGGCCTAGCAACAAACGGTTGCTAGACGGGTCACAATTGTATGCCTAGCAACCAGTAACTACACGAGTCTGTCTTACTGAGTTGTGTATGGAGATGGAGAGGGATTTTCAGCAGAGCTAGGACAGGCTGCTGTATTTCCTGCTGGAGAGATTGATTTGGAGAGACTAGATGAGAGATGCTGATGTGTTCCAATTAGTTTATTTTTTTGTGTACAATAAGATGGGAAGGAGCATCCAGAAGCCTCTCCATAGGTACTCTCTCCCAATACAGCAAGTTGGGTGTAGGTTTACTTGGGTAACAGGACCCAACTGAGCTGTATAGGGGTGTTTTTGTCCAGTCTGCTGGCATTTCATACTGGAGTCCCCCAGGGGTCAATTCTAGGGCCCCCCTCCTATATTTGATCTTCATAAACCCTCTGCTCTCTGAAGCATCTGCCAGCAATAGGATAATATATGCTAATGATTTGATCCTATACTATACCCATAACAACCTTCCTAGGCTGTCTCACACCCTTAACATGGACTTCTCCTCAGTTACACACTGATTCACTCAACAAATGCTAATAGTAAATTAGAAAAAAACAAAGTGTATGCTGTTCAGCTCTAAACAAAGGCCCGTGAAACATGCTACCACTAAACTGAACTCCCTCAACATTCTATTGCCTGATGAATCTACACTGGAACAAATTAATGTCTACCTGGGAGTAACTCTGGACCCCTTACTCACATTCGTGACCCATGTTGGCCTAGCAGTCAAAAAGTAAACCAATGCCTCGGGGTGTGCTACCTACCTCCTAAAGCACCTCATGTCCCCAGAAGCAAGACTTGCCGTGGGGAGGGGTACTTTTCTCCCTATACTAGAATATTGCTCCCTATAATATCCCTTACATCTCCTCAGCTACTTAGCCATCTGAACCCGGCATATAACAATATATGCAGATTTGTCATCTAAGCACCTTTCCACACACACCACTGCTCTTTATATATAGTAGGTCTTTAGGATGGCTTCGCCCTTCCAGGGTCTTAGGGAACTGATGTTAGGTTCTCTCAGTTTCAAAAGTCTTCACACAGGGAGTAAATCTCCACTGTCGGACCTGCTAACCCCCAAAACTAGCACGCATGAATTGAGATCCTCCTCTGGTCACCTAATTGTATGTTCATGCCAACTCACAGATATGGGCCAAAAGGCTTTCTCATACGCCGCTTCTAAGCTCTGGAACTCCCTTCTAGAGGAACTGCATACCCTCAGCTCACACCCTAACTTCACAAGGCACTTCCTCAAAGCACTATCATCCAAGACATATTGTAACTGTGGCCCCTGACACTAGCTGAACTGTTATGTGATGTATCTGGCACAGCTCTTGTGTCTCTAGGTTTACCATGTATTATCTTTACCACTGTGTGTAACCCCCCTGCAAATGGGGGTTCCCAAAAGTCTTCCAGGAGCTTGCCTGAATACTCCAAGTCTGGGCGGTGTTCGCCATCTGAGCTGTTTAAATGTGGTTCCAAGTGAGTGCTATTTGAGCATCCACGTACTGTCTCTTTAAGAGCTGTCTGCTTGCAGACTTAATTAGTTTGTATGGAGGCACTGTGTATTTAATGCTTGAATCCTGCCCGAGCTGCTGTCAATTCGCTCCGTTTCTGCCATCGCTACATGTGCAGAGGGAGCCCTGTTGAAAGATATAACTATTTGCCAGAAATCATTTGGAGTGACTGAGAAAACGTAGTTTGTCTAACCTGTCTTCATTTTAGCATGAACTGTTTCAGCATAGCTCTTTCATTTTGGTCTGAACTGCTGAAATGGACCAATCAATGGGGAGGGGTTCCTTAAAATGGAGCCTGTGGACGAATCGGAACTTGGACTCTCAATTTTGAGCCAGCCACAAGGGGATTGTATGGGCAGTGACTCTGGGAAATGTAGTTTTGACCTTGGTGCCTTTTTTCACCAACCGAGGGAGTCTTATTGTGAGTGACAACCAAACCAGCCAGCAGAATGGTGTAGAACTAAAGGAAATGCTCTGCTCTGTGACTGGAAAGATCAGATTAGTTGTGACAGTGAAGAGAGAAGGAGCTCTGTGCTTCTGTGGTGTATAGTTTTGCGTGGGAAGCGCGTGTGAGGCCCT
Source organism: Neoceratodus forsteri (assembly GCA_016271365.2). Lineage (NCBI taxonomy): Eukaryota > Metazoa > Chordata > Ceratodontiformes > Ceratodontidae > Neoceratodus > Neoceratodus forsteri. The sequence goes on along the minus strand of CM057456.1, from coordinate 1,348,324,734 downwards.
GAGTTTCGGTCTGCAGCCGTTATGAGTGCAAGTTTGGACTGAATCCAAGTTGTGAGGAGAAAGAAGCACCAGAAGTGTGGAAACCAGGCTCCCTGTAGAAGACTGGAGAAATTGCTGAATCGTGCTCGGTCTGTCAGGAACTGAAGCTGCTGTGTGTGCTCCCGGGTAGTTTGCAGTAAGTGCGATCGGGATCGAGGATCAGCCTGCCTGGTACAGTACTTTCCTTTTACATGTGAATGTGCGTAGTGCTTGTGGGGAATCGCTATTTCCAATCCCCTGTGCTGTGTGCTGTGTGTTGAAGCTGGAAGCAAATCCCAGCTTGTCTCGGACTAAATCCATTTGCTATAAACTGCAGTGCGGTCCAGTCACAAGGACCTTGTCTCCATGCCCTGTTATTTCTGACAATCCAGAGGACATCCACCATCTGGTTCTCAGCTTGGGTATTGTGAGTACAAATCAGGGTATTCCTCTGCAGCCTGTTTTCAATCACAAGTGTGTCATCTAATTCTTGTTGTTTCACTGCTTCATGGACTGAGCCATCCATCTCCGGATTACATTTGGGTGTTGTGCATATATTTTCTTCTACAGGGCCCTATCCATCTGCACCTGCCAGCCAACCCCGGGCAACAGACCTGGCTAGCCCCCCCAACCTGGGTACCCAGAGTGTGACTTTTCAGACCCTGTATGTGTGCACAGTACTTTTATGTAATGCCACCAATTAACCTGATTTCCCCCTCCCATGTTACTGTTCCCTAAATAAATCAGATTTGTTGTTGTTATACTATATACTGTCTGTGGTGTTGGTACTTATAGAAACAGTACTGTATTTCACTGTGTATGTTGTTTAACCTTATTTTACAGGGGGTTCTCAGAGGCATGCTGCAGAATCAGTCTCGAGGGTAAGTCGTGCTTTATGAGTGAACAGTGTGTATCCGTGGAGTATTGGAGCTGTAACTCCTGGGTACTGTGTGAGCCACTAGAGGGAACCAAAGGGGGTCACAGTGTCCCAGAGGGCTGTGATCAAGCTAGTCTAACCACTACAAACCCTGACCTCTGGGTGGAGGCACCCACCCTAGAACCTAGGCCCCTCAACCTGTCAATAGTAAAGCAGGCAGGGGTAGTAGCCCTTGGGATAGCGCCACCTGGGGGTTACATGTGTTTTTGGTGAATTATTGTTGAATGTGTTTTTATGCCTTTGTATTCTTCTGTACTTCCAATATTTTCTTTTTTTCTGATGGGTGCTGCAAACTAATGTTATATTTCCCATCTAGATGGCCCAGGTTGTTCCTGAAAATGGTCCCTGGGATCAGTGTATTTACCCGGTTATCAAATAAATAAAAATAAATAAATAAAAGACCAACATTGATGAAGAAATATTTACAGAGAATGAGACAATCAGGGTTATAAAGACTGACATTAATGTAGCTGTGGTAAGGAAGGAAATACTGAATCTGAACAAGTATAAATCCCCAGAGCTGGATAATTTCCATCTATAGGCCCTGCAGGATGTGGTTGATGCCATTTCTAAATCACTAACTCTCATTTTTCAATTCCTCTGTAAAAGAAGGGGTCATTCCAGAGGACTGGAAACATGTAAATGTTACAGTAATACATGAGGAGGGTGTAGGGTCGATCCTGGTAATTACAGATCCATGAGTTTAACTTAGGTAATGGTTAAAATCCATGAGAGGTTAGTTAAGGGGATTCTTCAGAACTTTCTTAAAAATAATCCTAGGAACACACAAAAATACCCAGGAGAAAAAGGCCTTACGCTCTATCTAGTCTGCTCAATTTTGCAGACCCACCCGTAGCTACTGAAGGATCTGACCCCCTCCCTGCTATGCACTTCACCCCCCTTCGATGTCCCCGCCCAACCCACCTGCCCCCTCTCTTTCCTTTATTCCCTGGCCCAGCCTCTTTCAAAGCTGTCTATAGTTTTCAGGGAGACAACTCCCTCCAGCAACTCATTCCACTTTGCCACCACCCTGTCAGTGAAAAAGTATCTCCTCATTTCCCTCTTGAAGTTTTGCCCCAACAATTTGAGGCAGTACCCCTAGTTTCCATGCAGCTTGAAGAGACCCTCAGAGTTCAGTTTGTTGAAACCCCTAAAGAATTTAAAGTTTTTGATCATGTCACCCCTCTCCCTTCTATCCTTCAGGGAGTACATGTTGAGATCTCTGAGTCTCTCCTTGTAAGGCTTGCCTTGTTGTCCCGGGATCATACTGGTTACCCTCTCTGTACCACCTTCAGTAAGTTGATGCCTTTCTTTAGGTAAAGGCTCCAATACTGCACAGTACTTCAGATGCGGCCTAATCAGTGACCTGTACATTGGCAGGATGACTTCTGCCTTCCTACTGGCTATATATTCCAGCATCCAATTTGCTCTGGCTGCTGCCTTCTTGCAGTGTGCTGAGTGCTTCTGGTCACTTGTAATGATCACACTCAAGTCCTTCTCTTCCTCTGACTTGGTGACCTGCACATCTCCCAGCCAGTATGTGGTCTCTTGGTTCTTCACCCCCAAGTTACACTTTTTGGCAATAAATCTCAGCTGCCAAATACCTGACCATCACTGTAGTTTGGCCAGGTCATCCCTAATGTTCTACCACCCTTTCTGCATGTTCACTCTCCTACAAAACTTTGTGTCATCCAAAAAGCGGTATATTTTGCATTTAACCCCTTCTGCAATGTTGCTGATGAAGATGTTGAATAACACTAGGTCAAGCCCTGTGCCCTGTGGGACTCCACTATTGACAGGTGTAGCAGCTGAGAATTCCCTCCAACCACCACCTTCTAGTTTCTGTCTTGTAGCCAGTGGTTTACCCAGCTAGCCAGTTTTGCCCATACCCCCAAGTGCTCCAGCTTCCTAATCAGTCTCCCATGGGGAACAGAGTCAAAGGCCTTGCTGAAATCTAGATACTGTCTGTGACGTGATAACCATCTACTAGTTATGTGCATATGGTTTTGATATAAATATATGCTTTAGGCTTCTGCTTAGGAAAACAGGCCAAGCAGCAAAGCATCATGGATCAGAGGATTTGAACAGAGAGAAAAGAAAGATCTGCCCTATCCTTTATCCAGTGGATAAACTAATTAAAACTTTCTTTTGACACCTGCCTGTCAAAGCCTGTGTTAGCTAATATAACAGGTTGTAAACTCAGCCACTGCTTTGAACCTAGGAAACCTGTTATTAAATATTGCATTTTATGACATCGGGGGCAAGCCAACTCTGACAGCTACCTGTGAAATTCTCACAGCTAAGAGAAGTGTCTTTCAGGATGTTCTTCTGAGAGATCAAATGGATATTCTGTTCTGTCATAATTAATGCTCTGTGGCTCACTAATTAAAAAGTATATACATTTCTTTTTAATTGGACTGTTTAGCAGTGTGCAGTGGCATGTGACTAATTCTGTATGAAGGAATGAGAGTGACCTCACAGCCAGCATCACCACAGAGCTGTGACCTCACAAGCTGGGTGGGACACTTTCCCCCTGGTATTGTCAAGTTGCTGAGAGAACATTGCATACTTGCGTTTGGACTTTCAAGAGACCCTTGTGTTCTGGACTCTCAAGAAGCACTTCTACCAAAATTAGATAATTTCAGCACCACTAATTACCAACTGAAACTGGGGTAGGATCAGTTACTCAGTATAAGGCGGTTTGTTTACACTTGTCCATTTATTTTTATGACTGTACCATTAATGTTATATGTTCTGTGTTTTGTGTTTTATTTACTATTTTTAAGTTTAGTAAACTCTGTTTTCCTTGAAATCCTGCCTAAACCATTTTCTCATTTTGAGTGTGAATGCTGGGACAGTGTTGATAATTCTGGCAGAATTGTTAAAGTGCTTATAGTGTGTCACCATACGCAGCAAGGCAAAAAAATACCTAGGTCTCAATTGAGTCAGAATGGGGATTGTGAGCCAGGTTGTGTGCCCACTGGGTTAAATATTGCACTGCTTTTCCCAAAGAGGGTGTGATATTTGTACCTGTTACTTGGGCATGCTAGCGGAGAAATGTTCATATTTGACCCCAGGACTCAAGACTGGCAGTGGCTCGGACCCAAAACAGACAGGATGGTTTCCCTGTTTGTCTCCTGTTCACATTTTGCACTTTGAGGTTGGGCACTGTGGGAGCAGAGGGTCTGGCCCCCGGAGTGTGTTTGTGACACTGTCAACTTCTTGGCCTTTGTCTGTTGTCCTTGTTACCCAATCAAGAAATAAGTAAGGTTTGTCTGACAAGGCTGCCTTGACACAAACCCTTGCTGCCTATCATCATGGAGCCCATTTTCATCTAGAAAGTTTACCAGTCTTTCCTTCAGGATGGTCTCCATAAGCTTTCTCATTATCAAGGTCAGACTTACCAGCTGGTAATTACCAGGGTTGTCCCTTGGTCTTTTGTTACGTAGTGGCACTATATGTGCTGTTCTCCAGTCTAGTGGTACCACACCAGCTTCTAAAGAAGTGTTAAAAAGGTCCGACAAGGGGCCAGCCAGCACATCCACTAACTCCCTCAGAACCCTCTGGTGTACGTCATCCAGTCCCAGGGACTTATCCACCCTCATGGCCTTTAATCCCTGCCTCACTCTATCAATTTCAATCTCCCCATCTGTGTCTCCTCCCCATTCCCATCTTCTTCCCCGGGCTACTGGCCCATCCTTCTCCTTTGTTAAGACTGAACAGAAGTACTTTTACCGCTGCCTTTTCCACACTACCCTCTACCCACCTCTCCTCCTTTTTCAGCCTCACTAACCCATGCTTGATATCCCTCTTCTCCCTGATGTAATGGATGAAGGCATTCTCTTCGATTTTCACCCCCACTGACTGCTGCAGTTCTTTCTTGGCCTTGGCCAATTGTACTGCCTTGCATGCCTTCCTTGCTTTATTACTGTACTCATCCCTGTCCTTTTCAACTTTCATTTCAACTAAAAAAGCCAGCTAATTTCACGAACTGTAGATCTTGTCAAACTAATTTGCTAGCATTTATGAACAAAGTGACATGTGCAGTGGATGGGGAAAACTAGTGGATGTAATCTACTTGAACCTTATCAGAGTTTTCGATAAAGTACCACATAGTTAATAAAGAAACTAAAAAACATGGGGATCTGTGTGTAAGCCCCCCTTTGCAGGGTGGGCTTACTATTTCTACTTTTCCTTCTTGCTTTCTCTCCCACACTCTGTGTTTTTCCATTAATACACTTGGGGGCGATTCCCTTGTCTGTCCTGTAAGTGGTGGAGTTCACCTGTATTTAAGCTCGGGTTTCTGGGAGTTGGGGGAGTTGGAGACTCAGTGGTCTGGTGTAGGGCCAGTGTGGCTGGGGGAGCAAAAATCTCCCCAGCCCAGTAGTGTGTCATCTGGCAGCATTGGTGGGATATGTGGGAGGTGTCCAAGGGAAGGTGGCAGGAGTTGGCGGCCGTTTGGAGCCGGCGATACTGTGGCTGAGTTGTACAGAAGGAGTAGGAGGAGGAAAGTCAGCAGAACCATCTGGAGGCTGGGGGCCCAGGTTACTAAAAATATGGAGAGGAATCAAGGAAGTTGGGCTGTTGTGGTGGTGGCAAGATCATGGCAGGGCTTTTCTGGAGGTGGCAGGTTCTGTGAGCCATTCCTGTGTGGCATGCTGCTGGAGATAATAGGAGGGGTGTGACCACATCCTGGGATTTGCCTTAGGACCTGCCATTCCTGTGTCTGGAGCAGGACCAGTTAGACCCATTTAAGGGATGCGGCCTTATGGAAACAGAAGCTGGAAGGAGGGGACCATCGTCATGCTCTTTAAAGGCTCTCATTGGCTTGGAGTGTAAGGAGGAATGGCACCTGTTTTAGCAATTGGTGGCAATGCAAGTTTAAGGGCAGCCATGGGAGGCATTTAGGCTGCATCATGCCTCGGTACTTTATAAGGTTCGGTGGCAGGGAGGAGTAAGGCACTTCCCCTTAAGGGAAAGAAATAAGGTCAATCAGTAAGGAGAAGAGGGTTTTGAGCTAGTTTTCAGCTCAACCTGGGAGAGGTGGAGCCAGTTTAGGTCTAAGCTCTAGGCCAGAAAATCTGTTCACTGTGGCCGGTACAAATGCCCTTTGCATGTCGATTCTCACAAAACTCTCAATCCCAATGGGGCTGCTCCTTTAATTTATTTATATTGTTCTGATCATTCTGAACAAAGATTACATTTTTCTATTTTTCGCTTTTACCTTGTGGTGCTGAGTTTTTAATGAATTAATATGTACATTTCTTCCTAAAGAAGGCCCCCCCATCACTTTGTAGCCAGCAAAAGCCACGGTGCCTGAGCTGTTTCCATCTGGGTAAGAGGAGGCCTGTTCTGTGAAGGTACCATCTGTAAGGTAAGGCCTGTCTTGTTACCAATTTTTTCTTCAGAAGTGTGCTGGGGGTACTCTTTGGGTCTGTGCGCCCACCTCTCTATAACACTGGGACCCCTAGACATAAGAGGAGGATAAAGGGGGACTACAGATTGTGGGGACTCATCTAGGATGTTTTCTGTGCTTGTGAGTACAGCACCATTGGCTCTGAGGTGGCAGGGAGTTGGAAGGGGTCTGACTGCTGTGGTGGGTCTTGATGGGATGGCGCAATTGTATGTGGGCCTCTTTGGCACCATTGGACATGGGGGATGGTGAGGTGGGGAGCAGCAGTGCTCATGATTGGCCAGTTCTGTGCAGCACCATGGAAGAGAGAGCAGGAGGCACCATTTTCTGTGCTTGTGGTGAAGGAGAAGACACGTTGCCAGAATCTGCTAAAATGGTCAATTGGTTTCCAGCTGAGGAGCCCCATACCACCATCCCTGCGTCTTTGTTGGCATGGCTGTGGAGAGGAGTAGCTGTAGAAAGATATGTTTGGTGTGGATACTGAGGAGGAGGAGTGGTAGAGCTGCCTTTGTGTGCTATCTGCTCCAGTGGGTCAGCTGTGGGCATTTGGGAATGCACTCATCTTGGCTACCATTGGCCTTACCCCATGGGGACATATGTGGGCACTGCATTGTTGTTTTTGCAAGGAAGCCTAGATTTGGGATCAGAAGCCAAGACACCCACCCCTGCCCTGGTGCCACAGCTTCAGTCCTCGGAGGTGGACGTAGTGGTGGAAGTCATGGAGGAATCTGCCAAGGAGGGTGATGTGGGACACAGAAGTCTGCCCAGTCCCTCAACGTCTGCCACCGTTGACTAGCCCCACAGCAGAGGGACAGGCAGAGGACATGGTACAGCAGCTGGTCAGCTTTGGGCACTCAATATGGCAATGGTGGCTCCTCTGGAGCCTTGAAGTGGGAAGTCTGGCAAGCAAGTAAGCCTTGCCATGCCACAGAAGAGGAAGAGGTGGGAGATGATGTTGTTTGGGAGGTGCCTGCTCCATTGACCCAGGACAAGATTTCCATCATTTTCAGTTTGCCGATCATGAAATATATAGAGTTTTTCCCCAGCCCTATCAGTGTCCTGCAGTGATGCTGCCTGACACCACCCCATGCCTCCCAGCACAGAGCAAGGCCCTGCATGAAAAGATGGATGGTCTCCTGAGCAGCAATCCTGACAATGTCCCTTACTGCACCCAGGTGTGGTTAGAGCCATGAGCAGCCCATCGGACCAGTGTGAGGTACCTGCCCGACTAGCCACAGGCAGAGAGGTGGAATTGGAGAAGAATGCATGTTAAATACACAACTATCCCTCCCTTGGAGAAGAAAAAACCTGTTGGACTGACCCACTGAGACTGCTTGGTTCCATGTGTTCGGGGAAAAAAAAAATTAAATCTTTTCATACAGTTGCTCCCTTTGGGAAAAACTATTAGTAATAATATAGACAATAATGTATGGGGTGGTGTGTGTAATGAGATTTTACACACACCCAAATTGTGGGATGCTACATAAACCTCAAGGGCGAAGTCCGAGGGGTTTACGAAATGTATCCCACAATGAGGGTGTGTGTAAAATCGAGTTTTACACAAGCACCTCATATTTTATTTTATGTAATTGCTGATCAGTGCTTTTTCACCTCAGCAATTATACAAAATAAAATAAGGAAACAGGTTGGTGTTTGGGAAGCTGCAGACCAGTCAGGATACTGCACGGTCTGCTAAATTACAGTGCTCCACCTGTTTAAGGCACAGAAAGAAGTGGAGATGTTCTAAAAAAAGTTGTTTGAAAAGTTCTATTTTCAGTTTTTTTTATATAGTTCAAGTTACCGCCCAGTGGTGGTTGCGGAGCTGCAGCATCCTTCCGCTCTGAAGAGGTGGGGAGACCTGTTGGCTCATGCGTGCTGATAGGGGAGAAAAATGGCATGTGTTTGAAAAGTTATGATTTTGTTTTCCGGGTCAGTGGAGAAGACTGACTTTTTTTTTTTTTTTTTTATAAACAAATCAACTTACCACTGACTACGAGGGGTAGTGAAGTCTGCGGCCATGTGGAACTGCTCCAAGGAATGTCAGAAGTAAAGGAAGACAGGCGACTGGCGCATGCGTTGTCTGAGGGAAACCAGGTGCATGTTTGCCATTATAACCAGCTGGTTATAATGGCAACTTATAACTGGGTTTCCCTTTAGGAAAAAGCACTGGTCAGCAATTATATTAATTTAAAGTACAGATTATACCACTTTATGAATGATGAGTGAATGGGAGTGTTGGGTGGATGGTGAGAGTGTGGTGCGTCAATGGTGCATGCTCAAAAATGTTAAGGTTTTGAAAAGTTAAAATGTTTTTTGACAGCCTGGCCTTAGCAAGTGTACTGCTTGAATCTTAAATTAAGTTTATTTGTTTTTTATTTAAACTTTTGTTTTCCAGGTAAATGTTGAGCTGAAGCCCTTTTTCATACATGACCTGGGGCTAAAACCACAGGTGTTACAAAGATAAGAAAACATAACCATGAATACATTGACATGAATACATACATTACAATTTAGAACACATACTTATTAGGAGAAATAAAGCAAAACAAATACAGCACATTTGATCATGATAAAGTTGTTTAAGACCTATTTTAAAGGAAGCATGACTAATTCCTTCTTGTAGCATTTTTGGAAGAGTATTCCAGCATCTTGCAGCACATACACTAAAGGCACAACCTCCTATACTAGTCCTAACCTTAGGGATAACTAAAGAAAAATTATTTTAAGATCTCAAGGATTTAACCTCTGTTTTGTGTTCAAGCAGGGAAAATGAAGGAGACATAACTCCTTGATGTAAAGTTTTATTGACTAGAGACAGTAAACTATATTAACAACTAAGTCTAGATGGAAACCAATCCAACATACTATGTAATGTACAGTGGTGTGTCCTGAAAGGTAGTTGTAAAACAAACTCACATATACCATTAAATGTAGTACTTATTAATAACAGATCTGATTTGGAAATCTGAGTAAACAGAAAAGAATTTTAAGATACGGCAGGTAAAAGTACATTCTTTCCAATAGCAGTTCTAGCAGGCAGTCAGATCACTTTTTAACTTAAACAGGATCCCAATTTTACTATTGACCTGATGGCAAACTACTTTTATGTGTTGGCAAAAAGTCAACTGTGGATCCAGCACAATTCCTAAGTATCTAAAGGAAGTTACCTGCTTAAATAAATCACTCCTACTGTTAACAATTGTCAATGGGTGACAGTGCAATAATTTTGGATGTGATCCAAGAATCATTGATTTGGTCTTTTTACTTTTTAACAATAATCTATGTTCCCGAAACCAATTTTCCAATAAAATAAAATCTGAACCTAGTGATTCATTCAATGTATCAATCGAATCTGAACTATTACACAAAATCACGTCATCTGCATACATCAATGTATGTGTTTTTGAAGAACTTCTGGCAAAGGGTCTATAAATAAAGAAACCAGAAGTGGCCCCTGGATAGATCCCTGGGGCATGCCCTGTGTCATCAAGGTGACACTGGACGTCTGACCCCCATTATTCAATCTCAAAGGCCCTTGGGCAAGGTAGCTAGCAACCCAGTTTAATGGAGAATCTGCTAATCCAATGTCCCTCAGTCTCCCTCCCCTTCTCCACTCTCCAAAATTTAAATCAACGTCTTGCAACCTCTTAGTTACAAGCTGCTGCACCTTCCCCAGGAAGCCAGCATAACTCACTGCACAGCTCACGAAGGCTCCAAAGAATTAACCCTTTAAAGAGTCACAGCTGCAAAGCCCTTAAATTAAAACAAGTCCAGCACACTTCTCTAGCGCTCTAACCCAAAGGGTAGGTTACATAATGATGGCTTTCAAAACACAGTTTGATAGCTACAGTACCTGTGCAATAGTGGGATATGGGGATATACCTGTTAGTGCATGTGAGGGACTGACATGACAGGTTTGCCTCCTTCTGTCCCTGTTGTATTGTATTGTATTGTATTTATATGAGGCTAATAATGCTTTCTCTGCAGGAAAAGAGAGTGATGCTGTCTTAGATATAGCTCTTTTGTGGTTTGGATTCTAAAATACAGTATAAGGGTGTGCAGCCACTGTACTAGCAAGAAAACAAATCTGAATGCACCGTCAGGGATGAGCACGTTCTTCATTGTAGTCCTTAGTTTAAGGGTATGAATTGTAGGGGGGCTTGGATTCCGGCAATAAAAATATGTTGGCTATGCACTTTCTCCTTGTGGCCCCTATTTTCTGTGCCCACATGGGCTAGAATTTCAAAAAGCCCTGTTTAGAAGTCCTCCGATATGTTAAGTAACATCAAACTGTGAAATACAGACTTGATACTGACAAACTGTTTGTACTCCACTTAACTGTCATGTGCACCTGATTTAATTTTTTTTATTTACATGTCCTCAAGGCCTCCTCCCTCAGGCCACCTACCAGCTTACAAGGAATTTTTAAAGTTTGCTAGATCAGTTTACATCTGGTTCAGACTGGTGATGTTTGCATTGCAAAAAATGAGTATGCCAGTGGCAGCACTGAATGTGTAATTTGCTTGTCCCTATTCAACTATTTAAAGAGCAGCTGATACCTTCAAGAGAACTTTAGCAAAACACAATATTTAGACACAGTTTAGCTTGTATTTCACATTAGTTGTGTATTCTTCCTCCCCATTATTTATTATTGAGGAAATTTGCATGAAAACAGGATCTTTGATCCTGAAGAATTCATCTATTCCTGTTGCCTTCTCCCTACCTGAGGTCATAATGCACTGCTTGTTACATGAGAGTTACTCCCATGGCAACAGATTGTGATGTCAAAACACAGGATTATGACTTGAAGTAGGGAGTAAGCTACAGAGGCAGATAAACTCTAAGGGAGCTCTAAGGGTTAACCATCATGTATTCATACAAATTTACTCAGTAATAAATAATGAGAAAGAGAAATATGTAAAATGTATTTGGAATGGAAGCTGAATTGTACCTAATTATTGTGGTTTTCGAAGTTTTCTGTGAGGCATCAGTAGCTCTTTAAGGCAGGTGCAGTTAACAACTTTGTAAATGAGAGATTGCGCAATTGCTCAACAATACAGGGCAAAACTCACTCTAATCCAGTTCCCATTTGAATAGTTAGAATAAACACACAAATAATGCAAAAAAGGCCCCCCAAACCAACAACAGCCATGTACAGCTGCATGACAATAATAACTGGTGCCCACAGTAACTTAGAAACCAGGACCTGCTGAACTATATCAATGACTTTCAGGAAGTAGCATGTAACATAAAGCCAATAAATCTTATTTTAGAACTGTATCATTATAGATCTTGTTTTGTAGCTGTCTCTACCAAAACATACTATTTAGACACAGTCCAGCTTGTATTTCACATTAGTTCTGTATTCCTCCTCCCTGTTATTTATTTCTGAAGTCATCTGCATGAAAACAGGATATTTGCTGCTGAAGAGTTCATCTATTCCTGTTGTTGTCTCTCTTCCTGAGGTCATAATGCACTGCATGTGACATCACAGTTACTCCCATGGCAACAGGCTGAGTGTGATGTCACAACAGAGGATTATGACTTGAAGTAGGGAGTCAGCTATAGAGGCAGATGAACTCTCAGGGATAAAGATCAAGTATTCATGCAAATGTTCTTAGTAATAAATACTGGGGAGGAGGAATCTATAGAATATATATTATAGTGCCACGGTAGTGGCACTATGGTTAGGGTTGAGTAAGCACTTTATTGTTAAACCTCAAATTTTGCACCTTAATAACTTTGCCACTGTAAGACAGATTTGCCTGAAATTTTGCATGCATGGTCTGGTAGCATGGTTCTCTGGATCTGGCAAGTTGTGTTATGGTCAGATGTACAGTTGCGGAGCTGCAGAATGCCAAAAAATGCAAAAAAATTGACTTTTTGCAAATTTCTTTGCTTGCGCCCACAGCCTACTTGAGTTGTCCATTCAGTCCAAAATCTTCAGGAAAGATGCAGTCTGGGTCACTGATGTGCCTTTCAAAGATGTGGTGTAAAAGTATTAAAAGTTCAAAAGTTATTCAAAAAATAAATTTCCCATTATAGTCAATGGGGAAAAAATATGTGTCTCACGAAAGTGTAGCAAGTGCAATTTTCCTTTCGCAAATGGCCCTTTTACTTTTGTGCTGCCACCATCTTGTTTTCAGTTAGTGAGAGAGAAAAATGCCTGGCATTTAAATTTGGGACCCTCTAGGTAAACACTGACTGTTGGATTTACCTAGTTGGTTCCTGAGGATGCCAGCCTTATCTTTTCTGGGGGTAAACCCCCCAGAAATGCTGTTTTCAAACTCAGAGCCCCAGTACTTTCATAAATCATGGTAAAAACATCCATTAAACTTTCCCAAATGTGAAAGTTTTGTGTTGTTTTTTGCGAAACTTTTGTGATTTGCGAAAGAACGTTGCCAAAAAAACTGCAAATCTTTGCCATCCTCCTGCAACAAAATGGTTGAGTCTTTTGGGCTGCAGTTTTCAGGGTGGCAAGCCCTGGTCCTACAGATGTGCTTTTTGGTGGTTTGGTGCCAAAACATACAATGGGCCCAAAGTTACATCATTCCAAAGTTGAGAAATTTCCCGTAGGATAACATTGTGATGTCCGTGACGCCTTTCGGCACCTGTATCTCAAAAACGAAATGAGATACAGAGTTTTCCCTACTTGTAGTTTAGTGCACCTTCCAGTGAGCTAATCTGCTGAAACAAGTTTGGAAATCTTAGATTACACCATCAGTGGAATTTTTTCCCTACTTGCTACAGTTATGGAGATATTTGCAAAAACATGTTACAAGGGTTTCAAGGGTGCCTTTTCAGTGCATTTCAGTACCCATATCTCATAAACTATGCAATATATGGATTTGGTTGGTTTATCTTGCATGGAATACTCACTGTCATGATTACAACAGCACTCAATTTTTTTTCCTAGCTGTTACAGTTGCTGAGATATTGTCAAATTAGTGTTACATGGGTTCCTTGCCCTATAGGGCTGCTGTATGGCTCCGTGTGTTATTTGATAATTGGGTGCAGGGCTCCGGCCCACGCTCACATACATGCATTACGCAAAAATTGGCATGATGGAGAGCGCAGGTGCCGGAGGGCCTCTCACCACTAACACATACCACTTACCAGTTACATTACACTTTCTCAAAAAAAGGGAAATTCATGGCAAAAACTCAGTTAATGTGTCAGTTGGGGTTCATAGTATAGCAACAAAGCATGTAAATGTGGTGTTAGAGTTACCACTCCTATCACTCACCCCCCACCCTCCATACACCAACAGGCATTGGGGTGTGCGTGAGTCGTGCCTAACTCTCACCCCGTTCTACTATACTGCACCACCTCAGCTTCTTTACACATGGAATGGGTGAGAGTTAGGCCGACGATTTCAATGCACACCCCAATGCCTGTTGGTGTGGAGGGTGTAATAGGGTGGTAACCCTAATACCAATGCTCCATATTTTTGTTGTTGTGCTATGAGCCCTAACTAATGTATTAATGGAGTTTTTTTACCATGAAAAAAATATATATATATATATATATATATATATGAAATGGAAGCTGAATTGTACCTAATTATTGTGTTTTTTCAAATTTTCTTTAAGGTGACAGCAGCTCTTTAACTTCATCGGGGTAAAATACATATCAATAACATTTTTAATGACAGCACTAATTAGAAGAAAAATATGTTACTTATGATGATACATTTTAAATGGAAATGTTGAAAAGTACAAGATAGGTTCTCTAGTGGCATATTACAATTGTGCTCCATGGAAACAAAAGAATAAGTCCCATTTGCACAGCAGTTTGCCAACAGTGTGCATTTGCTGTTACTGTTAAACAGTAGTGTTGTCAGATTGATGACATTTCAACAAATTAACTTGTCTAATCCACCTTCACACAGAGACTACTATAACTATAGTTCATTCAAAATTACTTTATCACTGACAGAATTTGTGAAGTGATTTCACAGCTACCCCTACCAGCTGTCAATGTTATCCTATGATGCCACTTCAGGCCTGTTTAAAGCATTAAAACCCTGAGGATAGTAGTCTGGGTTTGAAATTATCCAAGCCCCTTACTGCATGCAGAAATGGGTGTGCTGCCAGTATTAATCTGATTTGTCAACTGGTGTCCGCCACTTCCAGGTTAGGGTAAGAAATTGTCTCTGTTAGTTTGTTTGTCTGCAGTGCTGTCTAGTCACACTCAGCATTTGTCAAGACTGGGCATTTCTTGCCCTTTACCTTTTGAGTGCAAGTCCGTGTTTAAAGACACTAATGGAATACATTTCAAAACAAATGTGCTGTATATGATCATTAGATACACTGTCTACACTGTTCCAGAGAGACCTACTTTGTTAATCTCCTCCTCCAATGGAATAAAAAGTTTGAGAAATCCCCAAGTGATTACTACTCCAGTAAAGCATTTCTGGGAAGTTATCTCCACAATTGGTCTCAAACTCTCCTGTAGACAATGTATCAACATTCCCATTCTGTTTTCGTTGCCTGTGGTTGATAGTCCTTACACTTGGTGTATTATTTGTCATCCTTTCACCACTCTGCTCTGTTTAGCGTTATAGCATACAAAACATAGACACATAGAATGCTAAGGACAGAAAAAGGCCAAAGTACCCATCCAGTCTGTCCTGACCCTACCTACTGACCCCTTAAAACAAGCCAGCTATTTCAGGCCAAGTTTCCCTGAGCCTTTCAACACCCCTTTATATCACTGGACAAACTGTTCCAGCCCTCCTTTACCACCCTCTCTGTGAATAAAAATGTCCTTACATATTTTTTGAACTTACCCCTTGTCAACTTATAATTGTGTCCCCTAGTGATGGTAGTCCCTTTCACTGTGACCAGATTTGCCTTATCCACCCTGCTAACCCTGTGTAGAAACTTGAATGTTTCTATTATGTCCCCCTCCTCTTTCTCTTGGTCTGTAGGGAACACATGTTAAAACACTTTAACCAGTCCTCACACATGCTATCCTGGACTACTGATCAGTCTTGTTGCCCTCCTCTAGACTGATTCCAATCTTTCTCTCTTTCTTTTATCAGATGAGGGGACCAGAACTGGATGCAATACACCAGGTGCAATCTCACCAGTGACCTACAGTATACAGAAGCAGGATCACCTCTTTCCTTTGACTAGTGATGCTCCTCCTAATGCATCCCAGCTTTCTTCTGGTCCTCCCATATGTAATATTGCACTTGGTTTTGGATATTTGGTTGTCACTGTTGATAAACCCCTGAGTCTCACCCCTCTGTTCACTGTGCCACCCTTACTCCATCTTTTGAGTACACTGTATTTGGGTTTATCTTTTCTGGGTGCATAACCTTGCACTAATTGGTATTAAGCTTGAGCTGCCATGTGCTCAACCAGATTACCAACCTCTCCACATCTCTGAGAATATCTCTGACTACCATTACACTGTCCACCTTTTCCTTCAGGAACACTTCCACCACTGAGGTGAGGCTGACTGGATAGCAGTTTTCTGCCTCCTCCCTGCTGTCACTCTTCTGGAGCAGCACCATGTCTGCCCTGTTCCAGTCCCTAGGCACCCACCCTGTTTCCAGGAACAGGATAAACAGTGTCATCAAAAGGTGCAGCCAGCTCATCCCTTAATTCCCGGAGTACCCTAGGTCAGTTACAGGTATGCCTGTTTGCAGATGATATAAACATCTGCAACAGGGTGGACCCCCCAAGAGGGGTAGAGGTAATGAGCGAGGACCTAATGATCCTGGAGAGGTGGTCAGATACATGGCAGCTGAAGTTTAATGCAAAAAAGTATATGGTAATGCACATGAGGAATAAGAACCCGCAAGCTAGTTACACACTGGGAGGGGAGGAATTAAAGGCAGTGGAGCAGGAGAGGGATCTGGGGATTATAATTTTGGATAACCTTAAGGTAGGGAATCAATGCAGCAAAGCAGTTGGCAAGACAAATAGAAAGCAGAAAGAGGGAGGTTCTAATGCCCCTTTACAAGTCCATGGTGAGACCTCACCTGGAGTACGTTGTCCAGTTCTGGAAGCCTCACCTGTGCAAGGATATAGATGGGATGGAGAAGGTTCAGAGAATGGCAACTAAGATGGTGCACAACATGCATTAGAAGCCCTATGAGGAAAAGTTGAGGGAGCTGGACCTGTACCATCTGGAGACTAGGAGGGAGCGGGGGGACATGATAGAGACGTTTAAGTACATGAAAGGGATAAATAAGATGGGAAAGGGGAGCTTATTCACAAGGAAACTATGCATTAGAACAAGGGGTCATAGTCAGAGATTAGAGGGGGGAAGATTTAGGAACAATGTGAGAGAGTGCTACAGTACTTCACCAAGAGGGTGGTGGACCTCTGGAACAGACTGCCAGAGGAGGTATTGGGAACTGAAACAGTGGAGGGTTTCAAGTGGGCTTGGGACAGATATAAAAGGCTGGACAGAGGGCAGAGGGGGAGGTATCTGGACTGGGGGGGCGAGTAAGGTGGGGGTTAAGGCATAGACTCAATGGGCCAGGAAGGTCCTTTTTTGCCGACAGATTTCAATGATTCTATGATATTTGCTAAGACCACAACACTGAAACTGGTCTATAATTATCAACCAAAGAGGTGTTTGCTTTCTTGTGCAATGGAGCAACAAAGGCCATTTTTTTCTAAAGATCCGGCATCTGCTGAGATTTGAAAGAAAAACTGAATATTTTTGCAGTACGGAATGCTATACAAGATGCTGTAAATTTGAGAAATTTAGGAATGAGATAATCAGTACCAGAGATTTATCGGCTTTAATGGTGTTAGGAAACAGTGTTTAGACCTCTAGATGCCCTCTAGTTGTTCTTTCATTGTTTACCCACTGTTCTGATATGTTTTTGATGTTGTTTATTAAACTAGCAATCTCATTTTGTTGCCTTTATAACTACCCTGAACCCCTCTGTGCTCAGCAGTTGCTGCTCTCTGTTTTCATACTGCCTGAACATTCTATGACATCAGAAACACCCATTTCAGGCCATTCAGATGAGCAGTATTGAATGGGAGTTTCTGATGTCCTAGAACGTCTTAGAAATATGAAAATCAAGAGCTGTAGTTGGTGAAGAGAGTGGAACTCGATATAGCTCTGAAGGCACTGCAAAGCTAGATTATTTATTCATCAAAAAATCATCAAAGCATATCAGAAGAATATATAACTGACATGGAAAGGAAGATGGAAGGGCAGTTAACTATTTAAAAATCATTTCTTATATCCTTTAAAGGCCACAAAGCAACTTATATACCTGCAAACTAGTCACTTTTTAATATAAAATTTATGGAGACAATCTTCTAAATTACACAAGTCCCTTGAGTTCTGACTATTGTACAAACTGATTTTTGGGCAATAGTTTTCAACATTACAAAAATGAGTGTTAAAAAGATTAGCTATGGCTTTTTGATTGATAACTTCAGTACCATTTCAGTCAATCTTTAAGACTTTTATTGCTGCAGATGGTTTTAACAGTTAGTCCATTCTACTCCAGAACTTCCTTGGATCTGAAAGATTAGCAGTTTTGTTCTTTCCCAAAAAATGTTACGTTTGTTGGGTTTATAGATTTTTTTTACATAAATTGCAAAGAGTTCTGTATTTTATCCAAGCTAAAGATAAATGTGTTTTTTTGAACTGGTTCCAAGCCCTATCTTAAACTTTCATTTGTGTGAATATTTCCCTAGTTAACCATTTTGAGTTGTTCCCATGAAACTGTATCTTGGTTGGAGGAGCATGTTTGAGGAGAAGTTTTAAGAATTTGCCAATAAAAGAATCCAAAGCAAAATTTACATTGGGGTATTATCCAAATAAGTCCAATTTGTATTAAAGAAGCCATTAAAAAATTCTAAAAGGTTAAGTTTTGAACACTCAAAACAACTTTTTTTCCAACAGAGTTAGGCTTCTGGGAGACTCCATTAAATCACTTGCAGACACTAGTGGAGTGATCATTAATCAAGTCTGCCAGACAGAATGAATTTATTATACTTGGGTCGCACACTACAACCCAGTCATGCAGCATGTATTTCTTAGATTCATATTTACGACTCATAAGTTCCTTTATCACTTGTCACCAATCTGTATCATCCAAGCTGTCTCTATATACAGCTGAGTTTACCATCTGTTCAAGACTAACATCACATAAAATGACGTTTTCAGCTGTACCTAGTAAGGGCATCATGTTTATGGTGTCTTTCAACCCCTCAATGCCAGTTTTTGGGGGTTATAGACACAACAAATTAAGCTCTTTACACCCTTAATTAACTGAATAACCAGAAATTCACAGTCAGTTTTAGCTGAATAATTCAGAGAGCAGACTTTAACATCAAGATCACTCATTACATAAAATAAAATGCCTCCACCCTTTTTTTAATTTCTTCCCTTCCGAATACAGCGGATTTTGGTATTGTGATTTCATTATCAGAAATGGTAGGTCTCAGCCAGCTGTAACTGATAGCCAGTACATGGTGTGCATGGATTGCAATTAGGGATTTGACCTCTGCATGCTTTGAGAGAAGATTGCAGGTATTTAAGTGCATAATTCAGTGCCCTTTATTGGAAAACCAAATGTCATATTCAGAAGGGACAGAAAAAGTATTCCTATTAATTGTTCCAGGATTATATTCCACATCACCTGAGAGCAAAATCAAGATAAATATCAATTTGATATATATATATATATATATATATATATATATATATATATATATATATATTTTTTTAGTTTAAGGAGCTAAAAGGTGACTTTTAATGGTTTCCCAGCATAATTTAATGTTTTTTGGTATCAGGCCCAGAGCGAGCCACCTTGAAATTGTAGGTCAACTGAAGGCCTGAAAATGAATGAACATTCATGGGGATAGGATGACAGGCCCATTGAATCAGAGGAAGAGAAAAAGTCAGCAATAATAATCATGACACAGTACAAAATCACTAACATTAAACCCTTCCATGCCATCAGTACTCTAATAAAAAATAATGAAAACTGGTGGAGTCAAAACAGGCAGACAAGAAAATAATACCAGTTTTAAGAAGTAGTCAGTTGTGTAACTTTGCATTTCTAAAGTATTTTTTTTCCTTTTGCTCATTAGAAAGTCTTCCATGTGATACTATTGTGATGGATGTGTGAAACAGCTTTTAGCCTGGCAGCTGACATATCTATCTCTTTGCCCCCTACTATATCATCAGCATTCTGATCTCACTGACAGTGACATCAGATGTGACTGACCTGGCAGCTACTGAGTGGCTGTTCCTAAGCAGCAGTGATGTCACAGTCAGTGAGGTCAGAGTGCTGATGATGTAGTGGGGGATACACATGTAAGTTATCAGGCAGAGTGCTGTCTCTCACATTACACTTACTAACAACAGATAAACAATCTTCTAATTAACCAGAGGGAAAAGAAAAAGTACCTCAGATATAAAAGGGAATGGTTGGCTGCTTTTAAAAACTAATATTAGTTTTAAGCAATACACTAGCTCTTTAAATGTCTAGTGAATGCTGTTTGAGCTGCTGGAGTAGCTCTCCTTATATGTATTGCCTCCTGCTGATGTCATCTGCCGCTGCTGTCAGATCCAGAACCAGAGATTCCTCTATCTGTTGGAGCTCCTGACACCTGCGACCTCTGCTCACTCCCTCCACTTCTCTTTGAGGGGCCTCCTGGATGCTCCCAGAGTTCGTCTCAAGATATCTGGTGATCAAGCTTTCAGTGTCTCTGGGCCAACCCTGTGGAACATGCTCCCAGTTGCAGTCCAGAAGGCCCCTTCGATCGATGTTTTCAAGCAGAGGCTAAAAGCCCACCTCTTCAATCTGGCCTTCACGGAGTAATCAGTACTATATAGATAGTTCTATTATTTGAACTCTGATTTTATTTATCTGCTATTTATGGATTTTAATTAGTTGTTTTATTTGTAATACTTTGTTAGGTGCCCAGAGAATCTGGGATTGGGCACCATAAAAATAAAATTTGCCTTGTCTTGATATCACCTCCCCTCTCTTCCTGTTCTGTCTGTTCTTATCTCTCACCAGATGCATCCCTTTTTGACACTCACAGCCCCCCATATGGGGTGCTCATCAAAGTTCCATATAGTGGTTTGGCCTGTACCACTTTAGTCAGAGCTTTTTAGTGGTTACTGGTTGTAAACTTGGGTCCTCCTTCCCTTCTCCACCATCGGCTTTGAGTATTCGCTATGGTGAATAACAAAGGGAAATCACCCAGAAAAGGGAAGCTTTTTTGCCTAGGGAGATCGTCACTGGAAGGAATCGACTGACTTAGCTCTTTCAGAATGTGGACAGATTGCTTAACCAGGCCTGTCAGTAGCCTGCTCTATTTTTCTCAGACAAGCTGTCCTCCATACGGGCTGGGATCTCCACAAGTGATCTCTTGCAACCCAGAAAAGTTGAACCTGTCCATTATGGATGCTTTTATCTGTCTTGGGGAGGGTTTAGGCCAGTAATGATGGGTGAGGTCTACGGGGTAATCTCGGAACTGAGGCTCACTTTCTGTGAACTGGACCTGGGTCCAACATGATTACTGATGAGTTGTGTAGGACATTTAGGTCTGTCGCTTTGGAGCGGGTCTTCTAATATGCATTGAAAGATGCTTTGGCTAGGCCCCTTCTGAGGAAGCCATCTTTGGACATGGATAACCTCATGAAGTTTTCATTTGTCTGTAACCTGCCCCTTTTGGGAAATGTTATTGAGAAGATTGTGGTGCTGAAGCTTGAGGCACACAGTGTGCTCTTTGATATCTATGAGCCCCTCCAGTTGGATTTGGGTCCAGACACAGAATAGAGACTGCATTAGCAGGGGTGTATAGTGACCTTCTCAGGATGAGGGACAGAGCAGAATGGTCAATTCTCATTCTCCTAGAGCTCTCCTCTGCCTTTGATATTGTAGATCAAGGGTTGCTATTGAATCAACCAAAGGAGTAACTCACTGGCATGGTCATCTGCTGCTTTGAGTCCTACCTCAGAGACAGGATACAAAGAGTTGTGATAGGGAATTTTTCCTCTCACCCTATGCCCCTCCCCTGTGGTGTACCCCAGTGGTCGACCCTATCACCAGTGTTGGTAGCAGTGTACATTCTGCCCCTGGATGGGATCATTAGATGATACAACCAGGGTTTTCACTGCTGTGTGGATGATACCCAGCTGTATCTGTGTTTTGCATCTGGGACTTTGGACGTGGTGGACATACTAAATTAGTATCTAGTTGAGATCCAGGATTAGATGGCATCTATCTGGCTTTGACTCAACCCAGACAAGACTAAGGTATCTGTGATCAATTTGGGTCATGGGGAGTACAGGAGCTACCGTGGAGGGGATGGGATATTGGCTCAGTTTCTGTAGCTTGGTAACTTCTGCCAAAGTTAAAAACTTGGGGGTCATTCTGTATGAAGATCTGACACTAGATGCTCAGGTATCAGCTGTTGTCTGGAGTGGCTTTTATTACCTCAGGAATATCATCTGGATTAAATCTCTTATCCTCCTGGGGACCAAGCAACACTGGTAAATGCATTTATGATGTCCAGGCTCGATTACTGTAATGCTTTGTACCTTGGGGTCACTAAAGGTACCCTATGATGTCTGCAGCTGGTGCAGAATGCTGCGATCCGGTTGCTGACTTGTATTTTGAGGTCATGCCATATGACCCCAGTCCTGTGTGAACTGCACTGGCTCCCAATGAAGTGGCATATTATTTTGAAGGTTGGTTTACTAACCTACAAGGTCCTAAATGGATTAAGCTTGGGCTACCACTGTGAGCTCCTGACTTCATATCGGTCCTCCTACCCTCTCCACTCCACTGAGGAAGCCTCCTGATGATAACCCTCCAGTGTCCAAATCTTCTGTGCTCCAAGGAAGGGAATGAGGGTACTCAGTAAAGATTGCTAACCCAAATAGTAAAACAGTCCAAGGAACTGGTGCCTCCAAACTCAAAATGCACAAAGTACTCCA
Source organism: Neoceratodus forsteri (assembly GCA_016271365.2). Classification (NCBI taxonomy): domain Eukaryota; kingdom Metazoa; phylum Chordata; order Ceratodontiformes; family Ceratodontidae; genus Neoceratodus; species Neoceratodus forsteri. The sequence goes on along the minus strand of CM057456.1, from coordinate 1,348,302,421 downwards.
GTCACTTTCGCAAATTATTTGAATTTATTCCAAGTGAAATGAGAGTAAATACAAGTTCACCCAGTGTATACACACTGCCCCAGCACTTCAGCTACAAGCCTTCCTCAAGGGGCCCCTGAATACACTGGGTGAACTTGTTTTTACTCTCATTTCACTTGGAATAAATTCAATTAATTTGCAGAAGTGACTGGAGTACTTTGTGCATTTTGGGTTTGGAAGTTCCAGTTCCTTGGATTATCCTGATGGTAACTATGGCAAGATTAAAGTTTTCTGAAGATCGATCATTTGTGGAGGCTGGTCCACTGCAGTGGAATTCCTTTCCCAGGGTTCTCAGAGAAGCCCCCATGGTAGAGGCCTTTAAAAGAGGTCTTGAAACATTCCTCTCTAAAAAAGGCCTTCAATAATATCTGATTAAGGGGAATGGGACAGAAATCAGGGGTTGAGAAACAGTGGGCAGTATTTAAAATGGGGATTACAAGAACAACAGAATTATGCATTAAGCATGTTAGCAAGAGGAAAAGGAAGAGGAGACCATTATGGTTTTCCAAAGAGGTAGCAAAGAAAGTGAAAGCCAAAAAGATTGCATTCAGGCAATACAAAAAGACACAGGCAGAAGGGGATAGGGAGAAGTACCAGGAGAAGCAAAGGGAGGCAGGGAGGTCAGTAAGGGAAGCCAAAGCTCAGACAGAAGAGTACATTGAAAATCAGTGGGTAGAGGGACAAAACCTTTACAGGTACATAAATGAAAAAGAAAAGACAAAGGGAGGATAGTGAGACTGAAGGGGAGGATGGGGCCACGTGGAGGATGACAACAGTAAAGCTGACATATTGAACAGGTATTTCTGCTCAGTCTTTACTGAGGAAGAGGAGGGTAATGGGTCTGAAGGGAGTACAAGGGGTGAGAATGGTGCAGAAATGGACACAAGTCCCTTTACATGAGAAAGGGTCCTGAAGGAACTGGAAGTAATAAGAGTTGATAAAGCAATGGGGCCAGATGGGGTGCACCCCAGGGTCCTTAAAGAATTAAGAGAGGTGGTGGCTGAACCTCTGGCTATCCTGTTTAGCCGATCACTGGAAACAGGGGAGGTACCCAAAGACTGGAGGACAGCAGATGTAGTCCCCTTATACAAAAGTGGGAACAAAGAGGAAGCAGGGAACTACAGACCAGTCAGCCTCACCTCGGTAGTGGGGAAGATCATGGAAGCACTACTGAAGGAGAGATTGGTAGAACATCTGGTTGTCAATGGACTACAGGACCCAAGGCAGCATGGTTTCACCAGGGGGAGGTCATGTCAGACCAACCCTGCGTGAATTTTTGACTGGGTGACTAGGGAGGTGGATCAGGGGAGGGTGTGGACATGGCCTATCTGGACTTCAGCAAGGGCTTTGACACTGTGCCACATAGAGACTATTACACAAACTGGGGAATATGGGTGTGGGCAGGACAGTAGTGGTGGGTAGGTAACTGGCTGGGTGGCAGGACACAGAGGGTGGTGGTAAATGGCTGTCACTCCACAGAGGGAAGAGTGACCAGTGGGGTACCACAGGGATCAGTGCTGGGACTGGTCCTATTCAACATCTTCATCAGTGACATTGCGCAGGACCTAGAAGGCAGAATTTTACTGTTCACTGATGACACAAAGCTCTGTAACAGAGTAGACACACCAGAGGGTGTAGACAGAATGAGAAGGGACCTGCAGAAACTTGAAGAATGGTCAGGGGTTTGGCAGTTGAAATTCAATGCAAAGAAGTGCAAGATAATGCATATGGGGCACAAAAACCCTGGCACAATATATCAGTTGGGGGGTGAGGATATAGCATGAACCAAGCAGGAAAGGGATCTTGGGGTTATCATCTCTGATGACCTCAAGGTAGGGAAGCAGTGTGACAAGGCAGCAGGTAAAGCAAATAGGATGCTGGGATGTATAGGCAGGGCATCACCATCAGGAAAGGGAGGTCATAATTCGCTATACAAGACACTAGTGAGGCCCCACCTGGAGTACAGTGTACAGTTCTGAGACCATACCCACGTGGACATAGACAGGTAGAGAAGGTTCAGAGGAGGGCAACAAAGATGGTGCATGGATTGCATCACAAGTCCTATGAAGACAGGTTGAAGGAACTGAACATGTACTCCCTGGAGGAGAGGAGGGAGAGAGGGGATATGATAGAGACATACAAGTATCTTACAGGGAGGAACAGGGTGCAGGAAAACACTATTTTTAAGCGAAAAAGTTGTTCCAGGACTAGAGGGCATGGGATGAAGTTGGAGGGAGGACGATTCAGAGGAAACATGAGAAAGAATTTCTTCACAGAACGGGTGGTGGACAAGTGGAACACCCTGCCAGAGGAAGTGGTGGGGACTGAAACAATCATGGGATTTAAGAATGCATGGGATAGACATAAAGGAATTCTGGAGGTCAGGGGTAAGGGGCAACAGACTTCTAGGAAAACAAACTGAACTTACAAGCTCAAATGGGCAGACTGGGTGGGCCATAGGCCCTTATCTGCCGACATTGTCTATGTATCTATGTATCTATGATGAGTGATGACCGTTAAACTGACCACTAAATCGAAGTCTCTGATGCTGTTTTGTTTTATTTAAATTTATCGTATTTTATTTTAATATGTATGATGCAGTTTTATTGATTAATTTCTATATAACTGTTTCCTTCTCTGAGCTATGCATGTTTTGATATTTGTAAGGTACTCTGAGCTCAAGGGGAAGGGCACCATAGACATGACATAGAAACATAGAATTTGTCAGCAGAAAAGTACCACTTGGCCGACATAGTCTGCCCAGATGGTCCCTGCCTAGTCTGTCCCATAGACCCTAAATGGTCTCTAGTGACCCTCCCTTCTCCCTGTCCATTTCCTAATATTCCCCTATATCTATCCCACACATGACTAAAGCCCCCTACTGTTCACCTCCATCAGTACTTGGGTGTGTATCCCATCCAGTCCCATAGCCTTATCCACATTCGGAGCTGCAAATCCCTTCAGGACTCTTTCCTCTGAATGGACTTTAGTCTGCCTCCCCTCCCACTTTGTTCCTGCTGATCACTGGTGGTCTGTACCCCCACACCCTACACTGTGAAGACTGAGAAGAATTACATGTTAAGGATGTCTGCTTTTTCGTGGTCCTCTTTTTGTGCAGTCTACCTCTGCAGACCTCCTTATCCTCATTATCCCTCCCCTCGCTTTCCATTTCTCAGTTATGTAATTAAAAAAAGTCTTATCCCAGTTTGCTACCTCCTTTGGCTATCTTTTCCTGTGTCTGTGCCTTTGCTTCCCTTACTGTCTTATCTACTTCCCTTTGTTTTACCTGGAATACCTTCCTGTCTTCCTCTCTCTGCATTTCCTTATACTTTTTAAATGCCACCCTTTTTTCCATCACCATCGAGGCCACTTCCCTAGAATACCATAACGGTTTCTTTTTCCTTTTGCTTTATACTCATTTTCTTCATGCAGAGGCTGGTTGGCTTAATTATACACTTCGTTATTTTTCCTCACTGTTCTTCTACCCCACCATGGCATCCCCCCAACTAGGCAGTTTCTGAGGCAGTCTCTCATTTCCTTAAAATCTGCCCTCCTAAAATCTAGGACCCTTGTCCTCGTGTGGTTTGCCTTTGCTCCATTCTTAATGTTAAACCAAGATGTACGGTATCACTGTTACCTACTGTGATGTATGCAATACTGTCCCTGTTTGTAAGCTCCAGGTCCAGCACTGCTTCATTCTTAGTGGGTTTGTTAACTACCTGCCTGAGAAAGACCTCTTGTAAGGAGTCAAGAATGGCTCTGCTCCTTACAAAAGCTGATGCTGGAAGGCTCCAATCCACATCTGACAGACTGAAGTCACCAACTAGCAGCACTCACCCTTTATTTGCCATCCTGATGTCCTCCCTAAGTGCCTTGTCTAACCCCTCTCCCTGTGCTGGAGGTCTGCATACCACCCCGTATGGATTGCAGCCCCTTCGCCGGTCTCCATGATGACCCACAGCACCTCCAGTCCTTCCTTTTACTCTGGGTGCCCCTGCACTTCTGTAGCCTTGATTCCCTCCCTCATATATTGTACAACCCCCTTTTCCCCTATTTCCATCCTCTCTCTCCTGAACAGAGAGTAGCTTGTTAGGGCCACATCATAGTCATGGCTGTCAGCGATCCATGACCCCTTTATGGCCACCAAATCTAGGCTAGCCTCCTCCATGATGGCCTCCAGGTCTGGAATTTTATTTCACAGACTGTTTTCATTGGCACACATGGCTCTCCATACCTTACTGCCCCTGTCTGCCTCCTTCCCTCTTTTCTCTCCCCCACCTGTGCTATTTCCTGAAGCTCCCCATGACCCTCTCTTTCCTTGTTACTTTCTCCTGGTTACCTATCTCCTTTACTTCTTTCCTCTTGCAATCCTTTTTTATACCCCACTTATTCTCCACCCTGCCCCAGCCCCTCTTTTCTTGTGCCCTTGCCCTGGTGGATATTCCTCTCCTCGGGTCCTCTCTCATTGTTGCTTCAGCATCAGGGGGAGGCGATCTTTGCCTCCTTTGGTATTACAGCCTCTTCCCCCCCAGCTATTTTAAATCCTCATCCAAGTAGTATTTAAACCTCCCACTAAGGACTGTGGTCCCCCTCCTGGAAGGATGCAGGCCGTCTCCTCTACAGAAGGCCATATCTTCCCACCCTGGTCCCCAATCTCCAGTGCAGCCGAAACCTTATTCCATGCATCATGCCTTAAACCAGTTGTTAAAAGATATCATGCAGAGGGTGACCTGTGATTTGGGTGAATGCATAATAGCGAGTACAAAACGTCAAGTACTGGAACGGCGAAACCAGTATTCCTTTTCCCTGAGGTGCTACGACCTTGGAGTTGGATAGAAAATAAAGGGGGTGTGGGAGCAAAGCCCCCCCACAGAAAAAGCATGGTCGCTGTTCCAGTCCTAGCTGTTTTACCTTTGCTGATATGGGCTCGCTCTTTTGCATTCGCCCATATCATATGGCACCGGTGCGGAGTACCCTTTCCTCTCCTCAGTTGTATGCAGGTAACACTTGGCAGATGCAATTACTAACATACTAACATACTAATTGCCAGCAGATTAGGTCTTACGGTCTATCGAGTCTGCTCAAACCTCAGATCCCTATTGGGGCAGGGCCCTCCCTCTTGTGGGGGGGTTCTCGGCAGTTGTGCATGTTGCTTGCTTCAAGTCCCTCCCAAGCTCCCTGAAATTACCCTGCACTCCCCCTACTCTATCCCTTACCAGGTGATTTGTCTCTAGGTGGACAATGATGTTTAGCCCCCTCACATCTCCTGCCACCCTAGCGATCCTCTGAATCTGCTCTCCATTTCTCCAAGCTGAAGCACCAGTGAGGCACTGCACCTCCCTCTCCCTTCCTCCCAAGTCTATCCTCCTAGCAATAGAGTCCTCCACCACCAGCTGCATCCTCTTCAATTGGGGGCCTCTTCCTCCCTCCTTGGAGCCTGCCCTTTTGAATACTCCTGCTTTCTCCCTTCCCACTGCTGCCCCATCCTATCAGTAAGGTGAAGGAATTGTGCAGTGGTACATCCACTAAAAAAATCTTCATGTAATGCCACCTCCCTTGAGTTGACTGAGACAAAAAGCAGAACTGTTAGGTCTATGCTTTTCTATACTTTCTGGGTAACACTGTTTTGGAACAACTTACCACCTTACTTAAGGATCATTTCAAGTACGAAACCTCGTTTTCAAGACGTAAAAGTCTGATTTCATAATTCAGTTCCAGATTTGGATACTTGTTACCCAGGCTATGCAGGAGTAAATTATCAATGAGATTTCACTGATTTAAATTGTAACAATGTTTATTGTACTTTTACGTACGTGTACATAATACGTGTTTTGATATATTTGCAGTGTTTAGCTACATGATTGTTGTATATACCGTACTATATTTATTGTAAATATTGCTGTATGAATGTTGGGACACCATTTCAAATCAGGACCATATTAAGGCAACCTGGGGCCCTAGGCCCAAGAGAAATCTGGAACCGCCCTCACTGTGACCACACCTCTTTGCCGTGACTGGTCCTCTTTGCCATTGCATATCAGTTACTGAAACTTAAAAAAAAGATTTTCTTACTGTCCCTGAAAAGTGGCATAAAACATAGATAACCTAACTAAAATGCTTCGAAATAAATGAAACTAATAATATCAGTACAAAAACAAACAACAAATTTGTCTGAATTGTGATCATTTAGAGAAAATAATTACTAACTGACCTAGTAAAAGTGTTTTTTTTGGCATGAAATGTCATGACTTGCCTCCAGACCCCTTCCCCCACAACTCACATGCATGCACTTGCAGTCTGGGTATTATCATTTTGTCCTGTCAGGTAGTATAAACCATGGTGTGGGAATTTTGTTGGGTAGGATAAGGATCCATCCCCAAAAAGGGCAAGCTCTCGGGTGGTGTAAGAGTTAAGTTGGCGATTTACTAGAGGAGTCATGAACTGTGGAAATTATATTGCAAAGTGATTGCTGGAAGAAATCATTCCTGGGCTCAATTATTTCTGTTATTGATAAGTAAGCCAGTATCAATAAATGGCAAGATTTATTAATAGGATCCTGGAAATACATTCATTTGTTCACACTGAAAACTGAGCTATGGCAAGCTTATAACAGAGAGTACCTGCCCTAACCTTAAAAACTCAGAAAAAAGTACCCTTCTTGATATAATTTTGATAAACAAACCGCATCTATTTAGTCATGCTGGTGTATTCTTTACTCACATCAGTGATCATAGCACTATAGCATGTGTAAAGTCTGTTTCCAAACTTCTCTCTTCCTCTATATATATACACTAAAAAGAAATCATTGGAACTTTAACCCTATTAGCTTCCTAGCGGATCTAAACAACATCAGATGGCAGGACTTCAATCTTGCATCCACAGTGGACTCAGCCTATATACTGTTCCAAAAACTAATATATATTTGTTTTTGTTTTTTTGAATTTTTTTTGCTCCAATCGTGGCTCATGGGGCCATCTCTCAGGCATCCAGTCCTTATCCTGCCTGCCTGTGGATCCCTCAGACTGAGCCTCCTCTCTCCCCCCCCCAATGCAGCCGGCACCCGTGGATTCACCCGCCTGGGGAGGTTAGCCCTTCGCCTCTTTGGGCTCGCTTACTAGACAGACTCCGACTGCAGGTGGACCACTGAGGAAGGAACTGGAAGGCCAGCTAAGGAGATCCCGACGACAGGCATAGGGGACTGGTGCCGTCGCCTGCTCCGCGAGCCATTTTTTTCCTTTGTTCTGCACTACTTCCCCACCCCCTGCTTGGGCATGCCCCGACACACTGGCGCACAGCAACCCTGCCAGCATCGGCCATGCCATACGTGCAGCCCAGCGCTCTGCGTTGCCCCCGATCTCCACCAGGGGCCGCCAGAGCACTGGACTCCTCAATACTATCCCCCATGATAGGACAGCAGCTCAGTGGGTGCTCAATCCAATCCCTCCCCTGCTGACCCCCAGCACCTGAGCTCGCTCCCGAACTTGGGTTGCCGGCGTGGCGCGAGGTGTGGCGTCCAGCACTTCAACCTTTAACGCCACCGGGCCGGCCCAAAAACTAATATTAAGTGTCATAGACAAACCTGCACCTTTGGTAAAAACCTGAACCAAGAAAAGATCCTGCCCCTGGTTCTCCACTGACCTAAAGTCTGCCTTGCACAGTAGAGATGTTCTTTGGAAAAGGCCGCAAAAAACTAAGGCTCCAGTGGACTGGGTTTCCTTCAGGAAATCTAGAAATCAATGTACTAAACTTATAAGAGTGGCAAAGCCAGCTTCTACCAATCACAGCTAGCCTCAGCCACCAGCAACTCCACCAATTTCTGGAAAACATTAAGGGAAGTAGAAGGCTATCGTTCGAGCAATGCGCTTCCTTCCAAGATTAGCTCTGGTGGCACTTGTACCTCTGATAAGCAGGGCATACTTGGCTTACTAAAGCACCACTTCACCATGGCTGACCTTGCATTTGATACATCCGCTATTAGTAAACTCTGTCAACAGGCTCAAAACCCCAACTCAGTTTACCCCACTACAAAGGCCCCAGCTCATGAGTCAAAATTTACCTTCAGCCCTGTCACCTACAAACAAGTAGAAGACTCGCTCCTGAGCTTAGACACCAAGAAAAGTACAGGAGCTGACAAGTTAGAGCCCTACTTCCTAAAACTAGGATACCATACATTGACTGCACCCATAGTACACCTTTTCAACATGTCCTTAGCGCATGGTGAAATTCCTTCAGTATGGAAAATAGTGCACATAGTTCCCCTTTATAAGTCTGGTGACCCTAGTGACCTTAACAATTACAGGCCTATATCTTTGTTACCTATCCTATCCAAACTCCTGGAGAAATTACTAAACATACAGATCAGAAACTACCTAGACTCCCATCAACTAGTTAGCCCAATTTAATCTGGGTTCAGAAAGAATCACAGCACAATATCCGCACTAGTAAAGGTAACAAATGACTGGAACATTTAGCCCTTGATTCCAAACAATATGTGAGCTCCTTATTTCTTGACCTAAGTAATGCCTTTGACACAGTAGACCACAGCCTAATGCTGTCCACATTGCAAGATACTGGCCTGGATATCACAGCCTACAACTGGTTTTCGTGTTACCTTACAGACAGACAAGGCCCAAGAGGACCCATCACCACTCAAAACACTCCTTAGAGATGTTCCTCAAGGCTCAATATTAGGACCTCTGCTTTTTGCAATATATATATATATATATCAATAACATCAACAAAGGTATCAATCAAGCAAGTGTGCACTTATTTGCTGATGATACAGTTATCTATGTAGCAAAACCCACCCCTGAGCTGGCATACAGTACACTGCAACAATAATTCATGTTACTTCAGCACAACCTCCTGAGTCTTAAACTCTTTCTGAATGCTAAGAAAACAAAAGCAATGTATTTTTTCCCCGCAAACAAAATGTGGCCAGCCCTCCTCACTGGGAAGCCAGCAGCAAATAACGTCCCTCTTGGGGGAGCCTATTGATACAGTGGACAAATTAAAATACCTAGGTTTTTGGATAGAACACAAACTCTCCTACTCGGTTCATATAGAGGAACTGAGCAAAAAGCTGAAGCAATGACTAGGACTGTTCTTCAGAATCAGACACCTCCTGACCCTGGAAGCAAGGCAAAGACTTGTGCAATCTACTTTCCTTACCCTATTGGATTATGCCAACCTACTGTACAGTCATGGTCCTAGTACTGCATTGGCCAAGCTCAACACCCTGTACAATATGGCTTTAAGGTTCATTACCGGCGTTCCTTTTAGGACCCACCATTGCTCCCTTTATGCTATACTAGGTTGGCAGTCCTTGAAAACCAGGAGAATCATAAACGCTGCAATCTGGACCTATAGAGTCTTAATTGGCAAGCTGCTGCGATACATTTCTAATTTCCAAACCAACACCCCTGGAAGTTATTCTCTCAGGAGCCATTCTTGTCTCTCACTCAATGTCCCCAGATACAGAACTCGCTTTGGAGCCTCTGCTCTTAGCCATGCTCTGCCAACTCTCTGGAACGCCTTACAAAAATCTCTGAAGCTTACTCCCCTTGTTAAAATGGTAACTTTCAAAAGACTATTAAAAAAACACATCAGAGAATCCTGCAATTGCTACTCCAAATGACTGTCTCCATTTAGTCAGCAAGCCATATGATTGGTATGCCTAGTTTCTTTCTGCCCCCCCAAGATAATATGCCCAACCTTACTTCCTCTCTCCTTCCTACTCATAAATTTCTCCACCCCCATCTTACTAAGTCCTTCCTCAGGTCTCTATACTTCTTAACACCTTCAACTTGTTGTTGCCTCCTCTGCTTTTCTAATCAGTTTATAGACTATTTGTTTGCAATCTTACTGTATTATGCTGTCCTCAAATGCCTGTCAAGGGTATACTCAAACTCTGTAAATTGACCACATTATGTAATTCTGTTATTGTACTTATATGTATGTTGTTTTTATTCTCATCCTGTATTTGCAATGCTTTCTGGTGTGTAATGTTATTATGTCCTTAATCTTACACTGTATAACCTTTGACTGTTATGATCAGCTGTATGGCTGACCAGGTGCACTTCGTAAATTAGTTTTTTACTCAATGGTGTTTCACCTGCTTAAATAAAGATTTGATTTGATTTGAAGGTCAGAACTTCCAAATGAGTGAGATGAGGGAATAAGACAGAGTAAGATTTTCAACTGTCCCATTGAAACACATTGTAGATCTCATGATTTTAGGAGTGAGATGAAATATAAAAGATACACATTGAATCGCACTATTAATCTTTTATGTTTAAGAGTAAGACTCGATTCCAAGTGAATGAGATTCACAGGACTGTGATAATTAAACATTTAATAATCCTGACACTGAAACAGAATTACTGGTACACACAACTGCATATTGTTTCATAAAATGCTCTGGTTGTATGTAATTGCGTATTTTAAATGATAGAAAATGATACTCAAATCAGCAGTCCTTGCAATCCTACTCTCTTTACCTCTTAAATGGGGTCCCCCTGTGGTATTCTGCCCACTGTTTGCCTTGTCTCCCTGGAGATGTGACTTAGGACACCGGTGACCACAGCCAGCAGCAACTCTTCAGGCACAGGCCTCCCCATCTTGGACCAGCGACTGCAGCAGGGGTTAAGGCTGGGTGCTGTAGTCATGGCCAAAGAAAGATGAAAGACAGAAACAAGAAGAAAGGGTTTAAGAAATTATAAAAAAATACCTTAAACCTTGTCAAATCCTCCACCAGCTCAGCTTTACCACTCTCTCTTTCCTAAAAAAATGCAAGCCACTTGGGTTTCCTTTTCCTCTTGCTTTTCAGAATCCTCCACCTGCCTGCTCACCCCAACAACAAAAAGAAAGCAGATTTAGTGTGTTTTTTTTAAATCAAAATAGGGACTTAATGAAGGGACTGTGCACTTTTAGTGACAATAGATGACACTTCAACTCTTCATCTACCTCCTCTCCTACTTGTATACTAGCCTGAAAAACTTTGTACATTTGTATTGAATCAGTGCCTGGGGCTGCCACCAACTGTGTACCGTGTGCTGGTTTCTCTGAGAGTACTGACAACTTTTCTGGTTGTCCTGGTCCTGGATGTTGGGAGGCAGTATAGCGCAGTGGTCTAAGGCTCTGAGCTGCAAATTTGGTGACATCCAGCAGACCAGACCTGGGTTTGAATCCCACAGCTTCCACTTGCATACTGTGTGACCCTGAGCAAGTCACTTAACCTCCTTGTGCTCCCAGGTCGCTCCTGTAAAAAAGCTTTCAGCTTAGTGTGCTATACCTGGTTAAACAACTAAAAATAAAAAATAATAAAAAAAAATGGATGGTGGACTTCTTTCTCTGGTCACTTGTTGTGGTCCATTCCAGCCTCTGGCTGTGGTGGTCATGGACCTGAGGCTGTATGTAGTGGCAACAGCGCAGCTCTGCACTCCTCTTTAATCTGCAGGAACTTGGAACAAGATCTCCAATAGGTGGCTCTGCTAGCTCTATGATCCTTCTGATATGAATAATAGGGGCCCCCTCAGACACACAAGGTAAGGCAAGTGGTGGAAATACTACCACAGGGGACCCCATTTAAGATTCCAACCAGTCATTCTTCCTATCAGGAACAGCAGTCGGGGGGGGCAGAGATCTTTTTAACCTCTTCTCCACACCTGGAATACCAGGAGGTGGGAGACAAAGGAAAGGAAATAGGCCTGTTTACACCTTAAAGGTCAGACAGGCTGGGGCCCCCTGAAGTTAGAAGCTGCACTTAATGCCTATTCAGGGAGGTGAGCATCATGTCACATTTCAGACCCTGCCTTGCTCAGATTACTCAGTGGCTGAGTGCTTTACAAAAAAAATGCAGCTCAGGCAGAAAGAAAAGGATATATAGTAAACATATTTTTGGGATTGCTGGGGGCCTCCTGGCAGGGAGGGGCCCTAGGCCCAGGCCTATGTTATTTATACCTTAATCTTGCCCTGTTGCAAATGAACATTTCTCAATAGTCTTTATCCCATAATAAAACTGAAATTTAATTGAAAGTGAGGGAGTTGGAGAAGTAAAAAAGAAATGCAGGGAAATATGAGTAGGGTATAATAATTATGCATGAAAATATTTTGCAAAGGGATTTACATAGAATGCGGTGGCAGAAAAGGCTTTCTGGCACATCCAGTCCAATTATTTGTCAAAACAACTTAAGCCCTTTGTCACATTAAATAAGGTGTAAAAACATGACTTAAATGAAAGCAACACATGTTGGCATTAAACTGCTGCCTGGCTTAATAAAAATTTATTAAATATGGTCATCACTGTCTTTTTTTGGAGTCCAAAGACGCGGAGAAACTGACTAGCTAAACTGAAGTGGATTTGGCAGTTGCAGATGGTGGTGAAGACTCATCAGGGGATGATTAAAAGACTGATTTGGGACTATAAGCCACAGTAGGTTTGAATGGACTTTACACATCATACTGCATTTTAGTATCTTGTTTAGTTGAATACCATAGATGGTAAAACAGGCAAGTCAAGGGAAATTCTTAATTTGGGCAGGGGAAGTTTTGTTTTAATATTTGAAAATGTAAGATTTCTCCACAAGGACTACAACGTTTCCCTTGCATTGCCCTAATAGTATTGCCACATGGCTTTGATTCTCAAAGAATATTTTCTTGTTTGTGCAGTTGAGTAACTGTAAAAATGATTGTTTCTCTTCTGCAGTGTCTTATACTAATGTTCGTTGAGATTCTTTGACATGTAATGGATATAGCTTTCAAGTATAAGTTTTTCTTGATCTTAGTTACACTGAATGTAATGAAAGTTATTTTGTTCATTTAAGATGGGGCAATAAGTTGCAATGGCTGTAAGTTGAAGGCTTTCTCTTACCAAGTGCCTTATCTGGGAGGGAGTAAGTATTCTTCCTGGAGCTTGAGGAAAATTTGAACAGTTAAATATTGGTTCTTTGAAATAGCAGGGATCTATAGACTTTAGAGCCATAATGGTAACAAGTTAATGTGAGACACTCTTCATCATAATCCCCTAGTTCTTTCTCTGGTTGTACGCGTAAGGGAGAGTTAATAGTTTTAATGCTTTACTAAATAGTTCCCTCTGTTGTATCTTTTGTGAAGGTATCCATAAGAGCAGTTTAAAGTTTGAGCAATGTGTCTCATGCAGTAATCTGAAAAGAGTTGTTAAAAATACTCTCAATCAATGCAGAGTTCAAGCAATAATTCCCTATAATGGACAAGAAAGCTTTGGATTTTGCAGACTATTAAGGTGAGGGTATTAAAAGAGTACACCAGATAACTGTAAATAAATAATTCTGGAATGGTATGCTAAGCAGTAAAATCCACACTTAAAAACTGCACTACAGACAATGGTCCCACAGTCTGTACTGTCACCACAGAAAAAGAGTAATAAATTAAAAAAATCCTTAGGAAGTGGTTTGGTGAAGTGGTGTTAAGTTGGCAATTAGTTCTTAAGCATTCACATGGTTTGTTGTTTAGTTGCTGTGCTCTGAACTAAATCCCCATGAATTTTAATTTTTTGTACTCATAGTCTGTTTCTGTGCTGAACATTGTAAATACCTTTTTAAGCATTTCAGCCTGATATTTGTGTTAAATATCGAGATATCACGGTTTACTGTTTTGGCATAGGCAACTGACAAACTTCAGGAAATATTGTCTCTGGCTTTTTTGGAATTGCCTTTTGGAGGATGTCTTCACAAGAGAGACAGCTAACAACTTATCTTATTAGTGCATTGTATTTTGTTTTCCAGGATCATGCTCCATGGAGCAGTGCTCATTCACAAGGAGGTCCTAGACAGGACAAACAAGTGATACGGAAATACAATGGATACTGATTTAGAACAGAGATGGCATAAATTGCTGCATGTCAAGTTGGCAAAGCTATTAAGGTAGGTATAAGGCAATTCAAAGTCAGCAGTGATGAAATAGCTAATTAAATGGTAAATTTGCAAAACGATAACAGGGAAATTACAAACAATCCAAGTTCAGCAAAGCCAGTGCATAGATCCACATTTGTAACAAATATTCTGCACAATTACATGACATATGGCAGTTGTGAAGTAGACCATTCTTCAGGAAGAGGAACAAATGTACTTAGGGAGGTCATCATACTCTGGATTTATGAATAAATCCTTATAACAGCTATAACTTTCTACACAATGATGTTGAATCATTCATTTAAGGACACTGGAATTAAACAGGTTTTCTAGTCAATGGGCACTCTTCACCTTATTTCTGAGAGCAGGGCAAGACAAATTAATGAAGATTTACCATTAACCCTTGGGCTGCCAGCAGAATTAGAACATACTGGAATTCTGGACTGGTATACCAGTCTGCAGCACACCAAGGGTTAAGAGGTATGGTATCTTGAGGATTACATAGATGACAGAGTTACTCCTTGGGCCATATCAACATATAGCTCTTTGAAATAATTATATAATGGGGTGGAGCCTAGAAGCTCAGTGTGCAAGCTACTTTTTTCAGAGCTCCTCAGACATGGGCATTAAAACTTGAATTAAAATGACTTTTTTGGCAAATTTGATCAGCATATTTGAAACTGATTGATACAGGAAAATGTTTTGTACTTGCCTGAAAAGTTTGATGAAGATGGGACATCTCCGAACAGCGAAAAATGATGGAATAACTTCAGGGGCCAGATATTAACAAAATTGCCCATGGGCAAATCTTGTACTGCCTGGCAATCACCATTAGCCCATATCCTCTTGCACACAATATTCAAAGGATTCGCCCACAAGCAAACACTCCTGAATATAGCGTGCATAGAGAGGTGTGCAAAGTATAGCCCAGAGTGCAGTGTAAAGGTTGGCTAGCACTGAAAAGACAGCTCTGAATATAGCAAATGGGCAGTGCAAACAGCTACATCATGACATCATTGCATTTGCATGTTTTGCACCATGCAAATGCACAAACTGCATTGTGCGGTGCATTGCACGATGTGCAAGCACAAAACAGTTTAGCACGCTGGGCAAATTTGTTATATTCAACCAGGCTATACAAATAAGCCTCATTGGGCAGTCAGTGGGAAAAACTACACATTAGCATGTGTAAATTGCCCGGGCTATTTAAAGGTGACCAGAGGCCCCCCAAACATTACACTGGAACTGCAACCAGAACACTGCAGGAGAAAATTGCCTTTACAGGAAACAACATCCATAGGCACAGGTAGGTACTCTGCATGCCATACACGTAATAAAATCTGTTGATGGGGGGCACATCATCGAGCAGGAACATGGGTTGCCAGTAGTGTGACAGAAAATAAATTGCAACAATATGTGTTACCTAACCTAGGATGCTGCTGTCAAAAAACATCTCACCCCAGCTGTCAGGTGTGTCCCAACAGTGTGCATCATTGTCACACTGTCTGTCCACGTAAACCCATGTGCCAGTGGCATGAAGTTCAACACACTCTTTACCAGACGTGGATGACAAGGTCCCTGTACATGTATGCTGCATGTGACCATGTTTGGTGGGGGAACCACATTAATGCCACATGTGCTTGCACCACACAACCAGCACTCATAGTCACCATGGTGTCAGGTACTGTCCCTTTTGGCCTTTTGGTCCATCTTATACCTGCAGTGCAGGACATCATCCATGGCAGTGGGCTGTAACCGAACATCAACACCACAGGCCTGTACAACACACATGTGTTGCCCCCACATCTGTGAGGTTAGCTTCTGTGCTCCTGGCATGTTACTGCATGTCCACTGCATGATGTTGGTTGGGTTGTATGTGTCAAGTACACACCAACATTTGTGTGATGCTCCACACTGACCATGCTTGGAACAATGGTGGCCTATGACAAGCTGGCAGTGAACTTTTTCTGAACCCATCAACACAGGTACATGGTACACAACAATACTGCAGTGGTGGTTCAGACTAGGGAAGCACGCATGCACACACACACACACACACACACACACACACACACACACACACACATCCTACTCACACACCAGGCACTGACCACTGTCTCATAACCTTCTCCAACAGGTGCCTCTGGTTGAGGAGAGAGACTGTGGACACTCAGACTCTCCTGCAAGGAACTTAAAGCCCTGGCCGAGGTGTACAAAGCTAAGGATTCCCTGCTGACATGAGCATGGCATCCAGGGGCTCAAAGCAAAAAGGTAGCAAAAAGAATCACAAACATGTGGTTGTCATGGGGGACTCAGTGGTATGTGGAGTGGAAACCCAGCTATGTAACTGATTGCAAACAAGTGTGACAGTAAAATGCCTCCACGGTGCATCAGCTAAGCATGACACAGATCACATTGGGAGGATCGTGGAAAGAGTGGAGAAAGGATTCAGGGTACTGGTTCATCTCAGTACCAATGACCTGGTAAACCAGACTGTGGAAGAGGCCAAAGACAGCTTCATCAAACTGGGTGAAAGACTAATGAATCAAACAACCTCATTGACTTTCTACGAGGTACTCCCAGTGTAGAGGAAAGGGGACCGTGATATCAGGATACGATCAAAGAAGATAGAGGAATTCAACACATGGCTAAAAGGATGGTATCAAGAAAAAGGATTCCACTTCATCGGCGATTGGGGGAGACTTCTGGAAAAAGAAGTTCTTCAAGTTTGATGGACTTCGCCTGAACAGGCAAGGTGTGAGGGCACTTGGGCAGAAATTTGACATCCTAGTTGGGCGTTTAGACTAAGTGGAGGGGGCAGGGGCTAGGGAACCTATCAACCAGAATAACTATGATGGGAACCTAGCTGCCACTCCCCCAGGAGAAAGGAATCCTCACCCACAACATGGGAATCTTCATAGGAAGCAGAAGGGGACCTGGAAGGGACAAAGGGGGAACCATCCATCAATAAGCATAAAAAAGAAGCCAGGAGAGGGGACAAGGAGTGCTCCAACAAGGTCTTGGAAAGGGGTGTGTTTCAATGCCAGAAGCCTAGGAAATAAGATGAGTGACCTGCAGGCATTCAGTCGCAGACACCCAGGCAGACCTAGTGGCTATTATGGAAACATGGGCCATGGATAACAATGACTGGGACCTCTCGATCCCAGGATACACCCTCTTTAGACAGGATAGGAAGGGAGCCAGAAGAGGATGGAAGCACTATATGTTCAGGAAGGAATTGAAGCCACCTTGCTTGATAGCATTAAGAAAGAAGGGGTAGAGTCATCATGGGCTCATCTTGTCTCATCATCAGGAAAGGAGGTCTACTTCGGGGTAATCCACAGGCCCCCAGGTCAGGCAGAAGACAAATATGTGCAAATCTTGGAGGAAGTTAGAAGTACTACACTGAAAGGAGATACAGTGGTGGTAGGTGGTCTGAACATGCCAGATGTTGACTGGGATATTCCAGTGGCCAGGACCACGAAAAGTCAGACTATGGTAGAAGCCATGCAAAACTGCCTGCTCACCCAGCTGGTTAACACTCTGACTAGGCAGGACTCCATTCTGGATGTGGTTCTTACGAAATCAGAGGTGGTCACTATTTTAGAGGTGGGGGAACCACTGGTCAATAGTGACCTTAACTCCACCTGGTTCGAACTATCCATAGGAGATACTAAATCTCAGTCCAGGACAGAGGTCCTGAGCTTCAGAGGAGCTGACTTCAAGGAATTGAGATGGTTGGTCATTAATAAACTGGCAAGGATCTAGGAAACATTGGAAGTGGAAAGCATCTGGGAACAAATCAAATTTGCAGTACTAGAGGTTACACAATGCTGTGTAAGATCAGTGACAAAAAAGAATAAACAAAAGACCAATATGATTTATGGATCAGGTCAAAAAAGCAATAAGGATCAAAAGGGAAGCTTTCTGCAACTACAAAAGGGACCAGAGTGACAGCAAATGGGGACAGTTGAATCAGAAGAGTAAGGTGGCTAAAAGAGTGGTGAGACTAGTAAAAGTGACAGCTGAAGATTGCCACAGGAATCAAGGATGGGAACAAAAAGTTCTTTAGAAATACTAAAGAAAAGAGGAAAAAAGGAGGGGAGGTGTTCGGCTCTTAGATGGGGATAGGGTAACCACCTTTGGATGAGGTAAAAACCAGATCCGAAACCACACCCCAAACTCCGCCGCTGGCTCCACCCCTTTTTTATGACTGGCGAGTATATCACTCCTCCTCCAAAGCCATTTGTAATGTTGGAATAGACATTACTAGTGATAGGAAATTATTTTTATACTGTTATTTATTTGATTTATTTATTCAGTTATTTATTTTTATTCATTGGCAACCAGGTTACATCCCATAGGCCGCATAGCCCATTTTACAGGAGTGACCCAGGACCACAGGAAGGTTAAGTGACTTGCTCAGGTTCACACAGTATTTAAGTGGAGAATATGGGAATCAAACTCCGGTTTGCTGGATGTGCCAAGCTCAGCCACAGCTTATTGCTCAGCCCTCTGTTAAACACTCTCCCATTTTCCTTTCCATGTCAGCCATGTATTCTGATTCTTTGACCAATTTTTGATAACTTAATTATCAGTGCTTGTGGTGCCCTTAATACTGCACTGTGTTCCCCTTTACCTCAGCAGCTACTGCTGTTTCTTTTCATATTTCTAAGACATTTCACAATTTCAGAAACATCATTCCATGCTGTTTATCTGAATGACCTGTCAAAGTGTAGCTAATATCATGGAATGTTCAGGTAATACAAAAAATTAGAGCAAATGTAGTGATAAAAGCAATAAAAGTTAGATTATTAATTTAACAAAAATAGGTCTAAAACTTACCATAATATAGAACAAACAAAAAGAAATACATGAGAGCATATGAAGGTGTAAAAACTGTTTCCTGTCATCGCAGTAAAAGACCATACTTAAAATTCAGAGTGGAAAAGAATAGGTTAATTTACTGCCAATGATCTTAATGGCCATACTTTACACCTCTCAAACAGTCTGGTTTTACAAAGTCAGGTCTGAATGACTGTGACAGCACAACTTCTTTGTAACCTGGACATGTAATGCAGGCAAAACAGTGAATGATTTGATACATCAGGTTTAAGAGTATATGAGCACTCAAAATGGCCCAAAAAACGGACTGCATGTAACCAAAACCGGATGACCAGATAAGGACCTTAAAAACCGGATTATCCGGTCAAAAACTGGATAGGTGGTAACCCTAGGGACAAGTTAGTAGAGGATGATGGACAGAAGACAGCCATACTGAACACCTTCTTCTGTTCAGTGTTCACAAAGGAGCATGATGGGCCAATGCCTGACAGTGTCATTAAAGCAACCAATTTAGGGATCCAGCAAATGGAGCCGCCAACCTTTACCACCGGCAGAGTCAGAAACGCACTAGCACAGCTCAGGACAGATAAAGCACCAGGACTGGATGGGCTTTATTTGAAGGTGTTGAGAGAGCTTGCAGAGGAACTGGCTGATCTCTTAGCTCACTTGGTTTAACCATTCACTATGGTCAGTGGTCATGCCCGGTGACTGGAAAAGCATGGATGTAGTTCCTCTCCACAAGGGAGGGAGTATGGAGGAGGTGGGAAATTATAGATCAGTCAGCCTCACATCAATTCCAGGGAAGATTATGGAAACCCTAATTAAGCAGGACTTATTCGAGTACCTGGAGAAGAACAGTCTTCATGATGGCTGTAATAGGGTGTGGGATAACAGATGGACACAACAGTCTGGTATAATGTTCAATGCACCATTGGCAAGGTGCAATGTTTATTTGTTCCAAAACCAACAAAAAGGAAATAAACTAAAAGGCTCAAACTGTGAGCAAAATAAAGGCTATATAAAGTAAATAACATTCTGTCTCATTGTGGCAAACTTAAGCATTCAGTTTCCACTTGTGTGATTAGGTCTTATCAACCCTTCTCACTCCCTGGTCAGAAAACACTGACCCTATCTGGCCAAATGCTGAACAGGTTAACCCTTTTATACCCGCCCACACAGTCATGTGTCTACAGCATCATCATCATGTTCATGTGAGTTTGTTTTTAGAGCTCCATTTAATGTATGTAATATAGGGAGCTCATATTAATATTCCCTATATCAGGTCTGAGCAAACAGAACATATTTTTAGTTACGGAGAACTTTAATTTCAAACAGGAAACATTTCATTCAGGTCTAAGGTAAGGTGTTGCAATATAAAGGTAGACACAAGAGGCCACTGCCACCCTATAATGCAAGCACACAGCAACTAGGCAAACAGAGCACACACCCTGCTTGCAGGGGTCTGCAGAGCTTTGCTTCTTTTGGGAGTAAGTTTTAACTTAGTTTGCTTTCTTTCTCGACTCTGGCCCAGATATTCAAAAGGGTTGCGCATGGCACAACAGTGTTGCACCATGCACAACTCACTGATGCCTTGACACAATATTCAAAAGGAAAAGTGCGCCGCACAATCCCGATGCTACCGAGCCGCGATTGGGCAATGCATGCAGGCACAGGTAGGAGATTTGCACATGGCTAACCTGCACAGCTCGATATTCAGCCCAGGATGTGCAGAGTCATGCATGCACAACGCCTACCTGCGCCTGCACAAAGTTAAGCTAAAAAAAAAAAGGAACAAATAATGCCCACCCACAGGTGAGCTGCCGCATTACAGGGCGTAACACGCAGTTGCCACTTGTGGGTGGCCACCCAAGTTCCTGCCACACTCCAGCGCCCCCATGCCCCATCGCAGGCATCCATGTAAAGACACCCCCTCCAATATCCCTGGTGGTCCAGTGGACCCCTATGTGCCCGATCGTGGGCATCTGTTTAAATCACACACCCCTGCCATATCCCTGGTGGTCCAGTGGACCGCACTCTGCCTGATCGTGGGCATCTGTAAAACATAGAACAGTCCTCTTACCCTGGTGGTCTAGTGTATCCCTCCCAACCCACCCACTGAGCCCCACTGTCCCACTCCTCCCCGTCAGCCGGGGCGGCAGCACCCCACCCACCTGCCAATTGCCACCCACCGACTGACAGTTAGGCTGCACGCCCATTGGTTCACAGCGTGAGCCAATGGGCGCAGCCCATACCGCATTACTCAGTCCATATATGTGAATGATTCACGATGCAGCCCATATTGATTATTTAGTCCAGATATGTGGAATGATCATTCACATATCTGACTGTGTAGACTGGTAGAGTACACACCCATTGGCTCACGATGTGAACCAATGGGTGCAGCCTCATGAGGCTGACGGTGGGGCAGATGGGTGGTGTGCTGCCCGCCGGCTGACCTGGGGAGCAGGGGTGGGGCTTAGTGGGCGGGGTGGGGAGGGGGGTACATTAGACCACCAGCGAAGAGGACTGTTCTATGTTTTACAGATGCCCGCATCGAGCAGAGTGCGGTCCACTGACCACCAGGGATATTGGCGGGTGATTTAAAAGATGCCCGCGATCAGCAGAGTGTGGTCCACTGACCACCAGGGATTTGGCAGGGGTGTGATTTAACAGATGCCCGCAATCGGCAGCGATCTGTCCACTGGACCACCAGGGATATTGGAAGGGGGTTTATTATACCAATGCCCGTGATCAGGCACATAGCGGTCCACTGGATCACCAGGATATTAGAGGGGTTTTTCTTTAGACAAATGCCCACCATCAGGCTGCAGGGTGTTGGTCCTCGACGCTGCTACCTGGCAGGGCGCCAGGTGCAAGTCATCGGGGATTGGCTCACCTGCATGCTACTGGGATGCAAATGGGGCCATAATGACATGCAAATGGCCCCATGTGTGCCTTGCATAAGTTATGGCCCCATTTGCATGTACCCTTTTGAATATCGCAGATGCTGTGCATGGCACAATGGCACTTGCGCTAGCGCATCTCCATGCTCCACTCTGGCTACTTGCACTGGCGCAGTGCCACTGCGCCATGCACAGTGGAGGTGGCCAGGGTGCAATATTCAAAGCTGCTGCACCATAGCGCAGCTTTGTTGAATATCACCCAGGCCACACCCCTGTGCAACAAAGTTGAGCTGCACCCAGGCTTGCGCCACAGCCTGGCACAGTTTGAATATCTGTGCCTCTGTCTGGTTATTTATTATTTTAATACAATAATGCCTTGTTACTAAGCAAAACCGACTAGCTGAGGTTTGTTTTTAAAACTTGCCGGGATTCACCAGTGCCAAAATTTGCACTTCCTAGTGAGAAAAGCTTAATTATGTAGCTCCAGTCAGAACAGCTAAGGAACAGGGAAGTAGTTAAAAAAAACTCCTGAAGGAGCTTTTTCCCTTCAAAATGCAGCCTGTACATTTCCATTTTAAAGTATTTATATTTTAAAATAATAGAGCAGTTCCTGTTGCATTTTAACTAGTATTCTTTGGGAGAAACACATTTATTTAGCCCTTTCCTGATGGCTTGTGTTTCAGCTAACAACCTGAGTGTTGCTCTCACACTCTAATGGGGCTGTAACTCAGGATAGCCTCTCCCATTTCAATTCAGCAGGGGAATAGCATTATTTTATTTAAACAACCCACTGCTAAGTCAGCAGGAGCACATATTTGCTGGTTGCTATGTGCTTCTACCTTTTGCGCATGATAAATATCTATTTGAGGTTTGTTTGGTGTAAAGCCCAAAATGTCAAAAGCTCAACACACTTAAAGGGATTCTTTCTCAAGACCCATTCTGATAATATAGCAGTAAATGTAGCCACTTCAGAACTTTTAGCTATGGGTTAAATACCAGTCTGATTTTTAAATTACCACACTTGTTACTACAGTGAGGTGGCTTCTAACATTCAGATATTTAACTGACAGGCGATTATACAATGCCAGGCCCTTTTCTATCATCATGTTTTGACTGCACCTAGCCTTATTTTTGGACCACAGGAAAACTGAAAAACAGCGGAGACAGAAAAGCTTTTAGATTGGGGGGGGGGGGGGAGCTCAGTGGTGGCCAACCATCTGAACTAATAGCATAAAGGACAATATAAAGACAGGACAGAACTGTTGCAACAGTAGTTTTTAAAGAGTGAGAAGGTCCAACTCAAGGAGCAGGGTTACTTTAACCAGTAGAAATCTACTAACTCCTTTTGAGAGGTTTTGTAACACAGAGTCCCATTCTATATTTCCTCTGTAAGGGCTCTGTGCTTAGCCTCTGCATTTCTAAGTGTTTCACTTAATTTAGGCACTTTAAACACTTTAATTCCTCTGCACTCATGAAGTTCATAGCTACCCATTTATGTGAGCAACAGACATTAACCAGAACTTCTCTCTGGGGGGGGGGGACAGAACAGAAGAATTCAACCTCCTACCCAGGGGCCACCCTCTTACAATGGTAGACAGCATGAGTCTGTGGCAGGCGGGTCATGTAAGACAAATCTGATTACATTTTTTGATTGGGTGACTAGGGAAGTAGACAGGGGCTACCCAGTGGGCCTCCTGTATTTTGACTTCAGTAAAGCCTTTGACTCCGTGCCACACAGGCGCCTGTTGAAAAAATTGGGGGATCTCGGCATGGCCACAAGTGTAGTCAATTGGGTAGAAAATTGGCTTAAGGGAAGGAAACAGAGAGTGGTAATAAACAGGGTGAGGTCAGGTGAGGGAGAAGTCACTAGTGGCGTACCGCAGGACTCAGTCCTGGGCTTGGTCCCATTTAATATATTCATTAATGACATAGGGGAGGGCATCCAGAGTTAGCTTGCACTATTTGCAGATGGTACCAAATTAGGTGAAAAAGTGGACAGTGCCAAAGCAGTTAGAGACCTTCAGAAGAACCTGCAGTGGCTTAAAATATATTCCAATGTCTAGCAGCTGAAGTTCACCACAAAGAAGTGCAAGGTGATGCACTTGGGGGAAAAGTAATCCTATGGACTGAATACTGGCTAAATGGGGTCCAGCTCTGTACCTCACATGAAGAGAGAGATCTGGGGGTCATCATCTCAGACACCCTCAAGCAAGCCAGCCAGTGCAACAGAGTTTACAGCAAGGTCAGCAAAATGTTGAGTTGTATATGGAGAGGGGTTGACAGCAGAAACAGAGAGGTAATTCTTCCACTTTACAGGTCCTTGGTGAGGCCTCACCTGGAGTACTGGGTCCAGTTTTGGAGATCACACCATAGAAACATAGAAACATAGAATTTGACGGCAGATAAGGACCGCTTGGCCCACCTAGTCTGCCCATTTTCCTACCTAACAGATAAGCTGCAGATCCTAATTAACCAACAGCTTACTTCCTCCTATCCCCCACTAGGACTGCCTTATGTCTGTCTCATGCATTCTTGAATCCCCCCCCCACTGTTCTTGACTCCACAACCTCCTCAGGGAGGCTGTTCCATGCATCCACAACCCTCTCTGTGAAAAAATACTTCCTCACATTACCTCTGAGCCGTCCCCCCTCTATCTTCAAATTGTGCCTCCTTGTTCTTGCACATCTCTTTTTCTGAAAGATGCCACCCTCTTGGACTTTGCTGATTCCCTTGAGGTACTTGAAAGTTTCTATCATGTCCCCTCTCTCCCTCCTTTCCTCAAGGGTATACATATTAAGCTCCTTTAGTCTTTCTTCGTATGTCTTCTGGTGCAGACCCTGCACCATTTTGGTTGCCCTCCTCTGGACAGCCTCGACTCTGTTTATGTCTTTGCGGAGATGGGGTCTCCAGAACTGCACACAGTACTCCAGATGGGGTCTCACCAACTGTCTGTACAGAGGGATAACAACTTCCTCTTTTCTGCTATTGATGCCTCTCCTTATGCATCCCAATCTCCCCCCAGCCTTCCTTACTGCCTTCTCACATTGCTTGCCCACCTTTAGGTCGTCTGATACAATTACCCCCAGGTCTCTTTCCATTTTTACTGTTGTCAGTATCTCACCCCCATTGTGTACTCTTGCCCTGGGTTTTTCTTTCCCAGGTGCATTACCTTGCACTTCTTTGCATTAAATCTGAGCTACCATACATTTGACCATTCCTCCAACCTGGCCAGGTCCCTTCTCATCCTTTCCACTCCATCTGGTATATCAACCCTGTTGCAGATCTTTGTGTCATCTAGAAAGAGACATACTTTTCCTTCCAGTTCCTCTGCAATGTCACTTATAAAGACATTGAAAAGGACCGGCCCCAGTACTGAACCCCGCGGTACCCCGCTAGTAACCCTCCTTTCTTCACTGTGGACTCCATTTACTACTACCCTTTGCGTCCTGTTGTCTAGCCAATTTTTATCCAGGCTACCACCTTGGGACCCACTCCAAGGCTGTCTAACTTGTGTATTAATCTTTTGTGTGGGACTGTATCAAATGCCTTGCTAAAATCTAGGTAAGCCATATCCACAGCCCCTCCCTGGTCTACTACTTTGGTCACCCAGTCAAAGAAATCTATTAGATTCGTCTGACATGACCTTCCCATCATGAATCCATGCTGCCTTGGGTTCTGTGTGCCACTGGCCTCTAGGTACTCAACAGTTCTTTCGTTCAGAAGTGATTCCATCATTTTACCTACCACTGAGGTCAAACTAACTGGTCTGTAGTTTCCTGCCTCTGTCCTGTTCCCACTTTTGTGAAGAGGAATCACATCCACCCTCCTCCATTCCTCAGGTACCACCCCATCCTCCCATGATTTGTTAAAGAGAGTAGTCAGTGGTGTCACTAGTTCTACCCTTAGTTCTATTAGAATTCTTGGGTGAATCCCATCAGGCCCCATTGCTTTGTCCACCTTCAATTTTATTAGTTCTTTCAGAACCCTTTCTTCTGTAAATGGACTGGTATCGACCCTCATCTTCAGAGTGTTTCTCTTGTTTGGTTTAGCTACCTCCCCCTCCTCTTCCTTTGTGAATACTGAGCAGAAATATTCATTCAGTATCCCTGCTTTTTCATTGTCACCCTCTACCTACATTCCTTCCCCTTTATTAGGCCTCAGTATCCCTCCTTTGGTCTTTCTTCACTCCCTAATGTACCTATAAAAGGTCTTATCCCCCTTCTTAACAGAGTTGGCTATCCTTTCCTCGGTTTGGGCCTTTGCTATTCTGACTGCCTTCCCAGCCTCTTTCTGCATTAACTGATAAAGTTCTCTGTCCTTCTCCTTCTGTGTTTCCTTATATTTCCTGAATGCTATCCTTTCTCCTTAACCTTCCTGCCACTCTTTTGAGAACCATAGCGTTTTTTTCCTTCGTTGTGTTTTGTTGATTTGCTTTACACAAAGGCGTGTTGCCTCTGTGATGCCTGTTTTGATTACTCTCCATTGTTCCTCCACCCCTCCTTCTTGCCTGTTTGCTAGTGCTTTTCTGAGGCACTCTCTCATTTTCCCAAAGTCAGCCCTCCTAAAGTCCAATACTCTTGCTTTTGTATGGCTTGATTGTATGGCTGTGTTTATCGTGAACCACACTGTTTGGTGGTCGCTTGTTTCCAGATGGCTACCCACTTCTAAATCTGAGATTCTTTCTCTGTCCAAATTCGAGAGTACCAGGTCTAAGATTGCTCCCTCCCGAGTGGGTTCCAGCACTAGCTGTCTGAGGCATGCCCCCTGTAGGGCATCAAGAATGACCCTGCTCTTGGATGTGCCTGCAGCAAAGGTGCTCCAGTTAACATCTGGCATATTCAGGTCCCCCATCAACAATATCTCCCCTTTATCTGCCATTCTAAGGAAGCCTTCTATCATTTCCTTGTCCATTCCCTCCCCCTGAGATGGGGGTCTGTATACAACCCCCATGCGGATTGTGGTGCCATTTCCTGTCTCCAGGGTGACCCAGAGTATCTCATCTGCTCCCTGTTTACTCTTTAGTTCTGTTGCTTTTATCCCTTCCTTTACATAAAGAGCTACTCCTCCTCCTCTTTTACCCTCCCTGTCCCTCCTGTAGATTGTGTATCCTGGTATGTTGACATCCCAGTGATGGTTCTCTGTGTACCATGTTTCTGTGACTGCCACAATATCCAGACAACCCTCTTCCATCAAGGCCACTAGTTCAGGGAGCTTGTTACACAGACTACAGGCATTGGTACTCATCACCCTCCACTTTTGATGGCCTTGCCCCTTTAGCCCCATTCTTGTCCTTACTGCGTTGTCTTTTTTACATTTACTTCTGGCCTGCTCCCTAATGACTTCTCTACCTTGGTGTTTACCTCACTAATTACTGTTGTTTGTGGGGGGAGGCTGGGGTTTCCCTGCTCCTTTTCAGTGCCCCCCCCTTGGCTAGTTTAAATGCTTGACAATGAAGCATTTAAACCTCTCACCTAGGATCCTGGTTCCCCCCCGGACAGATGCAGTCCATTGTGCCAGTATAGGTCTGCATCCCTCCAGGTGGCTCCCCAGTCCCCAATGAAGCCAAAACCCTGTGCTCCACACCAGTTTTTCAACCATGCGTTGAATTCCCTGGTGAGGAGTACCCTAGCATCACCCTTGCCATAGACAGGCAGCACCTCCGAGAAGGTTACTGTATGCGCTACTTGTCTAAGGCCCTTCCCCAACTCTACAAACTCCTCTTGCACTGCTCTGATCCCATTCCTAGCCAGGTCATTTGTTCCTAGGTGGACACTAACATCCAGCTCCCTCCCTCGTGCAGCTGCTCCCACGATCCTGAGGATTCGCTTCCTGTCCCTCCAAGCCACGGCACCAGGCAGGCACCTTACCTCCCTCTCCCCTTCCTCCCCCATTTCTACCCCCCTAATGATTGAGTCCCCCACTAGGAGTTGTTTCCTTCCCCTGTGGGGTCTCATGCCACCCTCCTGTGGGTCTCCTTTGTGAAGGTTCCCAGCATCCTCCTTGGTCTCCACTGTAGGTGCCTCCGTAGAGGAACCACTGTCCACCAGAAGAGTGAATGAATTGTGGAGAGGTACAGCTGAAGGGATGCAACTCTGTTCCACCACCCTCTCCCTCCCTGAGCCCACCCTGGTCCAGCCGCTCCTCTTTCTTGGCAACCTCTGAGGTAGTGGCATTGGCCCTGGTGGACCCTGGGTGGGGGAGGAGGTTTCACGAATCCTAGCCAGGTCAGCCTGGAGACGGGCAACCTCCTCCCTCAGACCAGAGAGGTGCCTGCAAACAGGGCAGCATCGCAGCCTCCAGAATGTCTCCCGTAACACTGCCGCCCCGCAGCCATTGCACTGCACCACTCCTATCATGTCTTATTTTGTGTCCCCTCTCCTGTTTCTCTGTATGCTTACTGTCTCCTCTCCTTCTAACTCACACCCTTCCTGTTCTGGGACAGTAACTTCCTATATTCTTCAGTAGCCTCCTTCTTCCTTGCTCAGTGTCAGACCACCAGCAGCTGGGGGGGGGAGGGGGGAGAGAGTGAGCTACTTTTTTCCTTTAGGGTTGACAAAACCAATGTTTCTCTATGATCCTTCCCTTCCTACTGCCAAACAGAAAGTTCCTGTTGACAGTCAAATCCAGTGGCTATTAAAGTAGAACTGGCTTAAGGTGGGTGGGATGGAGTTCAATTAGTAAAAAAAAAAGGCTAGCAACAGGAAGTTGTAATTTGAGTCACCTGCTTTTATAGCATCTAACCCCCCAATTAAGCTTTCTTTCCTCCTACTGGTTTAGCAAAGTAAACTGATACAGAACCCTTCCCAGCACAGAACACACACTGACTTTCTTTCTTTTTTTTAAACCCTAAATAAGGTTCCTTCTGCTTCTAATAAAGTATCTGTTTGCTTAAACTCAATAGACACTGACTCCTGCTAAGATATAAGTGTTAAATTAATAAGAAAATGTAGCTTCTTTTAGTTAGCTGCTTTCTGCTCTACAAGCAATGCTAGCAACAGGAAGTTGAAATTTGAGTCACCTGCTTTTATAGTATCTAAACCACACCCCCAAGTAAGCTCTCTTTCCTCCTACTGGTTTAGCAAAGTAAACTGATACAGAACCCTTCCCAGCACAGAACACACACTGACTTTCTTTCTTTCACCAAAAGAAGGACAGGGATAGGATGGAGACTGTGCAGAGAAAGGCAACTAAAATGATTCAAGGGCTCCAGTAGCTCTCTTATGGAGAATGGTTAAGGGCACTGAACATGTACTTGCCGGAGACTATAGGTTGCCCGCCGAGGTGGTAGGATCTGGGTCAGTGACAGCATTCAAACACACGTGGGACAGAGAGAGGGCAGCCTAGGATTACATGGAAACAGTAGGAGGCGACTAGGACCTGTGATGCTAGAGGTCTCAGAAACCACTAGGCAGACTAGATGGACCCCGGGACCCATTCTGCTGTCCTTTCTTGAGTTCACACATGCGCGTCGAACTCCTTGGGAGAGTAGGCTGTGAGGGGTGTGACACTGTCTGTCCAATGCAGAGTGCTCTGCATGGGGCTCGACAGTATCACACCAATCCTCAGTCAGGCTGATCCTGACACTGTTTTGCCTGCAGTGGTCTGCACTTGAAAAGAAAAAGCCGTGCCAATCAGCAGCCAGCTTTTTCCTTTCATCTGCAGGTCACTGGAGCGCAAGCTGATTGCGTCCTGACGTCTCCATGCTGTCTGGGAGGAGGCACTTTCCTGCCTGTCTCCTCCACGCTGTTGTTTTTTTTCTCCCTGACACTGAGATGCCCACTCCCAGTGTTGGATGCATCCCCCCAACATACACATAACCTCCTACCTTGGAGTGCCCAACCTCTGGGTCAGCATTGAAACCTGTTTTTCTGACACCGAGATGCCCACTCCTGGTGTCGGATGCATCCCCCCCCACATAACCTCCGACCTCGGGGTGCCAAATCCCCGAGTCGGCATTGAAGCTCCCAGTACTCTGGCACACTGGGAGCCCACCCCAGTGTGCCAACATCCATAGTTTCCATGTAAAAAACAGAAAACAGACCCACAAAGTCTTTTTTTTTTTTAAAACAAGAAAAGACAGAAAATGGTCTCTTGTTGTTACTGCCAGCCCCCTCCCCAACCTGCACCTCCCTCTACGCACCCCAACTTCTCGCTTTTCATCACCCATACTTACCTCCAGAGCATGGAAGCAGTGATCTTCAGTGGACAGGGAACACATTTGCACTCTTCAAAAGTTGACTGCAAACTGAAGAAATTACGGTAAGTCCTATAATGGCAGGGAAGGGGGGGGGTCAGTTTAGGTTGATATCTCAGCCGTTTTTGGGAATTTTGGTCCCAGATTTTCTACATGGGGTTCTTGGGACCCCACCTCATGAACACAGTCACTGTCATTTCATTTCTCAGTCCTGAAAGGTGATTTCGCAGTCACTGCACGGAATCACTTTTCGGGACCAATTAATGAAACAACAGTGCCACTGTTCATGAAGTGGTGTCCCAAAAAGCCCTTGTTGCAAATTTGGGGAAAAAAATCCCAAAAATGACTGTGTTATGAGCGTCCGTTGCATAGTTTTTATGCCGCATGCTCGTAATGCCATCAATTTTTAAGATTTTCACTCCATATTTCCAACATTGCCATTTTTTCACATTCCATTATGAACAGTACAGCTGTCATTTTTTTGTATCTTTCCAAAATGTGTTTTTGCACCTGTAACGCAGAATGGCGCGGTTGCTGTGCAAAATCAGCTTTCGGGACAGATTAACAAAATTTCAGTGCCACTGTTCATGAGGAGAGGTTCCAAAATGGCCATGTTGAAAATTTAGTGAAAACATTCCAGAAAATTACTGCATTATGAGCGTGCATTGTGCAGTTTATACGTACTCTTGTAACTTCACCACTTTTTCATATTTTCACTCCAGATTTTCAACATTGCCATTTCCTCACACCTCCTCATGAAGAGTACAACTGTCATTTTTCACATCCTGCCCAAAATGTGTTTTCGCGCCTGTGGCGCCGACTGGCACACTAGCTGTGCGAAATCACCTTTTGGGATTGAGTAACAAAATGTTACTGGCACTGTTCATGAGGTGATGTCTTAGAAAGCCCATGTTGAAAATTTGGAGCAAAAATACCAACAAACGCCAGGGGCGTTAGGGTTTCCAACTGTAACACCCACCCTTAAAATGTAAGACAGAGGAATATACAGAAAAACATATGGGAGACATGTACAAGAGCAATACCAACAGCGAGCTCTCAGCACTGACAAATGCTTGTCTATGTTTCTATGAAGCAGTGCTGCAGCTGTCACTGTCAGGCAAGTGTGGGAGGAGATCACTACAGCTGTCAGTGCTGTTGATGGCCGGGGTCAATCACTGGATGTGGTGGCAAGCACTTCAGAGACCTCTGGCACAGTGTTAAAAAAATATAGCTGCATGGTGCCATGTGCAATGTACAACTGGTGGTAGACACTGGCCATTGGTGGTTGCAAGACCCCTTGACCCTGCAGAGGAGGTAGTGGCTTCCACACTGCAGCCTGGAGAGGTGGCAGGGGTCCCTAGGGCTGGCTTTAAGTCCCAGGTTGTGTCCTACCAGACATGGAAGTACATGGCTCGTTCACATCCTTGTGTGCACGGGTACATGTGTAGATCCCACAGGTGTTTGGGCACACTGCAGCTATGGCCATAGCACTCATGCTGTATACTTTTTTTTTGGCTCAGTGTGCTCTGTGACATTGGCTTCTGCTGTGTTTACTGGGTGTCCAGCACAGCAGCATCTGCCACAGACAACTGGACAGGTGCTTCTCTGCACACAGATACCCTGGCATTTACCTATGCACATAGGGTGTGTGTCACATCTGCCAAGGTGATTGTCATGTGTGCTGGTGCATGATGCCATGTGTACTGAGTGTGTGTCACTGTGTATGTAGGGTTTTGGCATTCCCTGTGGGTGGCATGTGTGGGATACACTGTTAGTGGGTACATTATGCATGCAAGAGCCCACATTCACAGGTAGCTGTGTGGCCAGTATACTGTAGGTGCGGTGTGGTTTGTGCTTTAGTCACCAGTTGCATGATGACCATGGGCAACAGAGACCGGACTGCTGGGGCATGCATATGACATCACTGAGACTTGATTAATGTGTAATGAGTGACACACTGACAGTGTACTCCTATCTCTACAGTGCAGGATACATCATCAAGACAGGAGGTGGAGGTTGGGCCATCCACCAAGATGCACCACCCAGAGACAATGCCAGAGGAGTAGGAGAAGGAGGACCCTCTGGGTTTGTTTGTGGGGGAAATGGAGGACAGTGATGAGGACACGTATGTGCTAATGCATCAATATCTGGAGGCCATAACTAGCCTGGGGGGTTCTCACCAACCCTAGGCCCCACATCTCTCTGTCCAGTTGGTGATGTCCTGCAGTACAGATGCATCTGCCTACAGCCACACCCCTGGGAGCAGGACTGTGTTGCCAGGGACAGCCATGTCCCAGGGGACAACCACCACCACCGGGGTGTCCTCCACATCCTCCAACTCCCATGCCACCTGTCCTGCACAATGGATGAACATGGGCAGCCATCAGGATAACCTGCTATCCCACACCCACCCCATGCATGCAACCTCACCCACAAAGGCTCTGCCCCCTTCTCTACCCTCCCTGGACTTGTTGCATGCATTCCCCACTCAGCGCCCATGACAAACAGCATGTACTTTCCCACAGGGCAGTGTACCCAAAGGCAGGCTCCTTCTTACTCTTGGCAACTGCTGCAGTCTGCCGTAGAGTTGCAGTCAGCCGCACAATGTGAGCAGTGGCAACCCCACGGCACACAATGACCCTACAGAGTGGCAGGTTTGGGTGAGGCAGTACACCAGCAACACCATCATCCATGGGCACTCTCTGAATCCCTCAGCATGACCTGGACATTCCATCATCCAGCCAAAGGTGTGGCGTGCACAGGCCATGGTTACCCCCATCCCCATGGAAATCACCCTTCCCCTCCACATGGCCCATGACCCCTACATACAGGGGTCATGGACACCTGTCCCTGTGTACCCATGGCAGATGGAGAGCTTGAGTCTGGAGGCCACCCCTTCCTTTCCCACTCATCCCCTGCCCCCTTCCTATGTCCCAGTTTTGTTTTCACAGGCATCCCCTCCACCCCTTGCCTCGTACCACCTGTTGCACACACTGATATTTTCCGTCTCTATCTTGCACTTTTTATGCACTGTTACTTTGCATTTTGTGTTTACATTTCAGTTTTGAAATCTACAACAGTGTCCTTTTATTTTGGTGCCCACCTGCTCCTCTTTGTGAGTCCTTTCATGATGTGAACTCTGTGTTCCTCGGCCTTCCTGGCCATGCAGGGGTAGTGCCTGTCGAGCTGCTCCAGTATGCCCTTCCCCTCTGGCTGTGTCACTGTAACTGTGTTCCTCATGTACTGGTATGCCTATTCCATGGGTGTGTGTAATGTTGCGTAACATGCAACAGGCTAGGAATATGCCACATGCCTTGTGAGTGGTATACTGTAGTGCACCACCTGAACAGTCCAGGCACTGAAATCACATTTTCAGCATGCCAAAGATGCACTCAGTGATGTTGCATGTGGTGGTGTGTGCCGCATTGTATATGTCCTTGACACATTTGAGGGCCAGAGGACTGGTGTGAGGAGCCAGAGGCGCAAGGGATAGGCACTTTCCCCTGTAAGGTAGATAACATGTATTAGCACCTGTTCAGTGTAGCTGTCCACATCCACAACACAGCCCATGGTCTGTGATGCATTCTGTATACCTGTCCACCCTCCCCTACTTACTCACTCTCCCCTCAGTAAGGCATGACTGTGTTGTGTTACGGGGGTGTACCACCAAACGGGAGTAGGGCGTCATGTGGTGTGTACTCACCAACAAGCTGTCCATTGGGTATTTGGCCACGTTCAAATGTCTAACATAGTATTGAATTGTGCCATATGATGGCATCATCGGCATTGCTAGGGCACCGTACCAGGACATTGGTGATGTGCTCAATTGCATTGCATGCCACCTGGCAATTGATGGTACCCTTTCTACTGAGGTAGGCATCCACCCCATCACCAGTGAGTGCCCAGATGGCAGCATGGGTGCTGTCAATGGCACCAAGTACTGCAGGTAGGTGCACAACCCAATAGAACTGCTGTATGATTTCTGTGCATTCCACTGCTGTGCTGAGGAATATGATGAATTTGCCAGCTTGTGGCAGCAGGGCATCTAAAACTTGGGCCAGCAGGCACTAGGTGGCAGACTGCAACACACTGATGGTATCACCCACCAGTGTCTGAAATGATCCAGTGGCTAGGAAGCACATCGTAGCTGTCACCTTCGGCTTGACTGTCATGGCATGGCTGCTCTGGGTGTCACTGTGCAGCTATTCGAGCAGGCACTCTTAAAGCTGCCATAGCATGGTCCTGTTGAGCTAGTACCAACCCACTAGATGGTCCTCAGTGAAGGTCTCGAAGGAGACTTGTGGCCGGTACCATCTGTGTGCAGCATATCACCACCGTGGCCTACAGAGTGGTCCATGGTGGCCTTCTGCCCTCTCCTCCTCCCCCATGGCCTGTTCCATTAGGAACAGCATGTGATTGCTGAATACAGCCATTTCTGCTCTGAAAGATGTGTCACTGCCCACCTCTAGGGTATGCCCAGAGTAAGTCAGCCTTTTTATAGGCAGTATTTGCTCCACACAATGATGTTACGTGCACTCATTTTGCATGGTGCTAACACACTGAATATAGCATAGTGCCTGCAATCATGTCCACGCCCCTCTCTTTGCCCAGAGCATACATTATGTGTTTGCACAGCGCTATTCCATTTTGTCCATGCTAATCAGGCTTTTGAATATAGCGCATGCATGCAAATGGTGTGCAAAGCATGTGCAATCAGTCTGCCCACCGGGCAAAATTTTGAATATTGGGCCCTAGGGATGTTGAATGAAGGAGACCTACTGCTGCAGCAGATTCCGTCCAGTGGAGACCAGCCTACCTCTTTAGACTTGTTGCAGAAAGCGATTGATGCACTAATGCTTTCTAATAATTAGAGAAAAAAATTTACTTATACACTTAAAAGTTGGTGCTTGCTGAAAACAAAATAGAAGGCATGGCAGGGACTCTGGCTGAACTGAACACTACTGTAGGTAAAGCACTGGCTGCAGTTGTCTCATTAGTGAAGGAGCAAGGGGCTCATCAAAACTCTGTTGGAACAGCTGGAAAAAGCAGTCTGGGCCCCAAATATTCATATTTTAGGGATCCCAGAAGGCACAGAGGGAGATGATGCAGCCACCTTTTTAGAGCGGTGGCTTTGGAGACATTGGTGCTTGGCCATGCACCTTACATTGCCAAGGTATATAGAATTAACCCTTGCAGATCCAGAGTCCTAAATTAGAGGATCACGCACAGTACTAATGGTAACTGGCTCAGTGGGGGAAAGGAACCAATTGCTCTGTGCTACCTGAGTACAAGCCCTGACCCTTGATGATAATAAAATGTTGCTTTTTTTTAATTATGCTTATGCAACTCGAATGCACAGCAAGGCTTTTGAAGAGGTTACACTTAAGCTCTGCGAGGCAAGAGCGCAGTATCAGCCTAGCTTCCCCACCTGCCTACAGTTCAACCTAAAAGATAAGATGTACTGCTTTATGGACCTGAATACTGCTGGGGCATTTGCTGAAACACTGAATCAGTGACCAATCTCAGAAGAAACTGAGCAGTTGGGGGAGGAGGACACTTAATCTGGGACTGTAAGCTTTATTCACTGAACTCTAAATACTCTTAAATAGCGGTGTTGATGAACAGTTTTTCACAGCAACTAGTTATAATGAAGTTTTTCCTGTATGTTGGGTTTTGCTCTATGGACTAAGTTATGCTCTAGTCTCACTGTGGAACTAAAAGTTTATCAGCCTGTATGGTTTGTAGATCACCCTTCAGAGAGATAGAGACTTCAGGAAAACACAAGGCAGCAGTGATTCACACCATGGCATACCTCTCAACTGTCCCTGATTTTGCCTCAAAACTTTCCTCTGTCCCTCATAACATTTGTGTTTTTGTGACAGAACAGTGAGGATTAAAAGCACAAAATGATGTCAAACATTGAAATTACAGACTTCTTCTTCTTCAGAAAATGCATCTTAACACAAATCCTTTCATTCTATCAGCTTTCTGAGTGAATAGTACCAATTTTTAAGATGTGTTCCTCATTTTGAGTCTTTGTCCCTGATTTATTTTAAGCCTTGTCCTTGATTCATGAGGCAAGAGGTTGAGAGGTATGCACCACGGATACTGAAATAAAGTAAAAATGTTTATTGTGAGGACGCAAAAGACATACCCCAGTGCTTCAAGGGATCAGTCCTTCTTCATCTGGGAGGGGGGAGTGGAGTCAACAGTAACATTGCACACGTTTTAATGTGCATACGTGATCACATGGTATGATACATACATGCTTAAGAGTAATTTCAAAGCATTTAAAGGTATATTCAACAATTATAAAAACAGTGAATAAGTGTATAAACCAACAAAGTGCAATATTACAAAAACACACAAATTCACATATTTCAAATCCTCACAAGCAATGCTATGCTACCATGTGTTTTCCTAAGCTTTACCAGTTTTAGCGGCTGATCCCCAATGTGGCCAGTAAGTGCCTACATTTGTGCTCATTGAGACAGAGACTTCAGTAATGACACTAAGAACTTTGTTCATAACTTTTTAAAAGAAAAATTTTTTCCTTGTTATTTTGAATTAATGCTTTGTTCTACTTTAGCCTATCGTTATTGTACAAACTACCCAAAGTTGGATTGCATTAACCCCCAACTGCTTTATGTTGGAAGTTGTGCTCCCTACAGTGGGTTATTTATATGGTGCTCAGAGGAGGTCCGGGGCTCCTGTACCTGTGGCGCACATATGTGATCATGTGGCATAAATGGTCTAGTATATTCTTTTCAAGCATCCTTCCTGTCTTATGGATGAGGAACTGCTGCTGGAGACAGAGTGTACTCTTGATTGACCGTCCAACTGCAGGGAAGCATGGACTTTTCCAACAATTCTATTCTTTCTCGGGCAATTCATTAAGTGGCATAATAAGTTCCCTGAGATATGCAGGCTGGGTACATTCTGGCATTAGGTTGGGAGTCCTGCAATTATTATTTATTCATTTCCTTTACAATATAGTCGAGTGGTGCTGACATACAGTAGGAACAATATGGGGAGCCCTACGGGTGCTGATTTTCTGAATCACATCACAGACTGCCATTCAGGTAGGTGACTAAAATGTGATTTCAAAATTCTTTCTTAATATTTACTAAGGCATTGCTGCATCAGTGGTCCATGTGCAAAGTTTGAATTTGCTATTGTGATTGCTCATTGTATAAATGTAACATGTAGGAGTGTGTGGCATCCATTCTTGTTGAAATTTGTGGATCTGTACTATATAATTTATTTATTTAAAATTTGATAACTGGAAAAGGCACACTGAGCTGAGGCTTGTTTCCAGGTGTGACCTGGGGGAGAGGGTAAGGGAGTTACAAAAGTCAGATCAGTAAGAAACATCGAAAAACCATTGGCTGAACAGGTTTAACATGATATAGGCAGTAAATACAGGTATAACATGATATGTACAGCTAAAAACAGTAAATACAATTATGGGTACATATTTGGCAGACACATAGATAAGTACAAAAGTGCGACAGGCATACATTACAGTATTACAGTATAGACAGTTACTGACAATGTGTGCGAAAGCAAAACAATTTTAGGTACATATCTGGCAAACGCATAGATAACAAGTGCAAAAGTGCAACAGGCAGTACATTACAGTATTACAGTATAGACAGGTACAGACAATATGTGTGAAAGCAAATCGGTTACTTACAAATAGATGAGTTGACATATAACAGATTTGCAAGGTGGGGGTCAGGGTGGGGTGGAGGAAGAGCAGTTGCAGCGGGGGGGGGAGTAGTTTTAGCAGCTTTTTGAGCATTGCTAGGGTGGGCACAAGGCGTATCGAGTTGGGGAGATGATTCCAAATATTGGGAAGTCTGAAGGAGAAAGCTTCCTTACCAGATTGTGAGTGGGGTTGGGGGAAAGAGAAGGTGCAGGAGTTGTGGGTTCTGAAGCAATGGCCCGATATTGGGGTGGGATAAAAGGTTTGTGAGATAGCAGGGAAGGGTGTTGAACTAGTACTTGCTGGCAAAACCAGCACAGTGTACCAAGCATCACTCTTCAAGAGAGGAGAGGGATAGGGAAGAGTATAGGGAGCAATGGTGGGTGCGAAAGGGGAGGTTGGAAGCAAAACAACAAAAGACGTTATGCAGGGGGTCTAATTTAGCAAAAGACAATTTAGGGTCCGAGCTGTAGACTACATCTGCATAATCTATCGAGGGAAGGATTACCTTTAAGTAATGAGCTCTTTGTGGATCGGGAGAGATAGACAGTCTTTAATCCTGTGCAAGGCTCCCAGCTTGGGTCGGAGTTTGGAGCAGATGGAGTCAATGTGGCAAGAGAAATCTAACTTAGGGTCCAGCCAGACCTCTAAGTATTTGAAGAACTGGTCTGTTTCAATGTTTGTACTGTCCAAGAAAAGGAAGGATGGAGAGAAGGGAGCTTGGTCAGTCTCTGTGCAGAGCCAAAAAACATGGCAACAGGTTTGTTTAGTGTGGCATTTGAGGTGGTTATCCTCGAACCATTTGAGAGTAGTTTTGAAAGTAGCCTGCAGGGATGATTGGGTCCCTGTGAGGGATGGGCTGGAGGCATAGATGATGGTGTCATTGGCATTCTGTAGGTGTGTGGGTGAATAAGCAGAGGGAACATCATTTACAAAGATTGAGAATAGCATTGAACCCAGAATAGACCCCTGGGGGGGGTGCCAGCATGAATGGGGAGGGGGAGGAGGTGGGGTGGCCTAATTGTACATATTGGTACCTGTCTGTTCAATGTCCAATGCAGCCAGTATAGTGTTATGATTGTACAACTTTGTTAGTTTGGTTTTGGCTGTTCGTACTCTCTATTCCAGAGGAATTACCACCGTGTAGGGGTATGAAAGACAAGGAACCCTCGGAGAGGGTTCCAGCCCTAGAGGTGTCATGGGACAATTCCTGTGGCTAAAGGTACCTTAGGAATCCCCCTAAGGAGAGAGTGCTGCTGCTGGAGGAGGAGGAAGGGAGATAGTGGGGCAAAGAAAAAGTGCTTCACAATAAGGCTGAGAGGAACTGCTTATATAGCTCAGGAAGTGAGAGTGACTGGCTGCTTGGCCATTGAACACCAGGCATAGCCCTTCCAATTCAATGTCCTGCACAGCCAGTATAGTGTTATGATTGTGCAACTGTGTTAGTTTGGTTTTCACCATTTGCACTCTCTATTCCAGAGGAATTACCACCCTGTAGGGGTACGAAAAGCAAGGAACCCTCAGAGAGGATTCTACCTCTAGAGGTGCCACGGGATGAGTCCCGTGGCTAAAGGTACCTTAGGAATCCCCAAAAGAAATGTGGTACAATCATATCCCAAAGAAGGAGGTGACATGAAGCTTATGAGCAAGCAGCAGCTGTGACATAGGAGCAGTAACTGTAATGTAGTAGTAGAGAAGCAGAGGCAGTTTGATAATGTAATGAGATGCTCAGTTTGACAATGTAATGAAATGCCCAGGCTTGCGTAGCATGATACTGATGGTTTGCATTGAGAATGAGGGGATCCTCTAAGGAGAGAGAGAGAGAGAGAATGACGGGACATCCTCTACCTCCATCCAGCAGTGGAACCTACCTAAAGAAACTAGGGGACACTACTATGCTAACTAACAGTTACTGTATGACCTGAGGCAATGGAGGAGAGAAAAAAACCCTATGAGGAGGAAATCTCTGGGGATCCAAGGCCTAGGTTGCCTTCCCTCCAGGCTTGGGATAGTTTATTTAGTGGCAGCTCTGCAGCTGCAATTTGGAAAACCCAATTAAACGGAGGTGGAAAATATTTCAAATTTGGCAGAAGGCTTTCACTCAAACCCTCTAGCGGGACCACCATGGAAGATTGTGAGAAAACTCTGCAACAATACATGTAACCACGGTGGAGGAGGAGAGCAGCAACTGCTGAGGCACTCACCTGGCCTACCTGCCCTAAACTCAAACCAGGTGAACCAGAGGCAGTCATAGGAAGAATGTGGTGAAGGTGCCTTCCTAGGGAAACCACTAAAGTCAATGGCTAACCGTTATAGTGGAACACTAGAGTCAAAGGAGATCGTCGTAACCACCCTTCACCGCTAGTCTTAAATTCTACACCAGGAGCAGCTGCCGCCATAGCAGGCAGCTAAAGCCAAGCCCAGGGCACGGACATTCCCAGCTATGGGACAGCTGAGAAGGATCCCATCCCAAGTTGGACATGCTCAAGGTGCTGACTAAATGCAGAGCAAGACCGTCGGCTGCAGGAACCCTGCACCAGAATAGAATGGCTGGCATGCCCTAGAAATTGATTGAGAG
Source organism: Neoceratodus forsteri (assembly GCA_016271365.2). Lineage (NCBI taxonomy): Eukaryota > Metazoa > Chordata > Ceratodontiformes > Ceratodontidae > Neoceratodus > Neoceratodus forsteri. The sequence continues at coordinate 1,348,262,265 of CM057456.1, read as the reverse complement.
CTGAAAAGCTGGCTGGCTGAATAAGCACAGTGTGCTGAGATCGTAATGAGCATTGAGTGCTGAGACCTTGCAAGGTCGAATGCAGAATTGGGTGCAGCAGAATCCCAGAGGCTGAAGCCAAGGGGATGGCAGTAGGGCATGAAGCAATGGTTTGCGTAAGCAATGAGCAATGATTGCATAAGCAAGCGTGGACCTACACGTAGGTCAGTAACACAGTAGTAATATGTGGACCTGCACGTAGGTCTGCATAACATACTAGCAATGAAACAGCACTGAATAGTGGGGCAAGCCAGCCAGGCATTGCAAAGTCAAATCAAGGTGACAAACTTTGAGGATTTTCAGTGGCAAAGACAGGATTTAAAACAGAAATAATTAGCCACATGGGCCATGACCCCCCCCAAACTCCTCCCAGTCCCCGCCGTATGACAAACAAAGAAGCGAAGGAAGGGCCAAGAATCACATGCAGATATTAAAGCTAATTAATAGCCTCAGTAGGAGCTTTAGCTAACCTCAGAGTAGAACAGCAGTGTATAAAGGGAATAACAGGACTGAACTGCATAGCAAGGTTCAGAGCTTAAAGCAGGTGTACAAACATAGAAGCAGCATCTGTATTGAGTACACTGAGTTGCAAACTGCAATAAACATAAAATAAAGGAGGCACAATACTCTGAAAGCAGCTGTCACAGGCAGTGCAATGAACTGCAGCAATGAGGCAAGTAGAATGAGTTGAGCATGATTGAGCTGTATAGCCAGGGTTCAGTGTGAGTCAGAATCAGGTGAAAGCAATTAAGTATGCAACATGGAAAGCAGCTATGGCTGAGCTGAACACACAAAGTTTGTATGTGCACTGCAAGGAATTTCAGTGTTGTAACTGAAAGCAATTTGAGTTGTGAGTAACTGAAAGCAAGTAGAATAAGCTCTGGAGTAGCAGTATGCCAGGAGCTTAGAAACAAAGCCCCCCAAAAAACAAAACCAAAGACACACAAACACAGAAAACAGGGAACAAAGAAGAAGCATGCACAACTGAAGGCAAAATACAAACCAGAAGCAGGGGAAAAAAACACAGTGTAACCCCTAGGTGGTGCTATCCCAAGGGGTACTACCCCTGCCTGTTTGGCTAGTAGTAGGTTAAGGGGCCTGAGTTCTGAAATGGGTGCCTCCACCCGGAGGTCAGGGTTGGTAGTGGTCAAGCTAACCTGGGCACAGCCCTCCGGGACACCGTAACCCCACTCTTTCCCCTCTAGTGGCCTGAACACTGTACAATAATCACTTTCACAATACCCCTGATACATCACACAATTACCCACACTGTTTGCACTTACCACCAGGGCTGGTTCCTCTGGCTTGACCCTGGGGGCCCCCTGTAAGACAAGGTTATGCACGGCAAATAGCAATAGTACAGTACTTTGAGCACAAACTGGAACCACAGTCAGATTACATGCAGAAAAAGTTAAATCTGATTTATTCAGGGGACTTGAACAGGGAAGGGGCAAAATCAGGTTAATTAGCTTAAAGGTTATATCAATCAAGCAGTTATGCATGCGCTTTGAGTCCCCCCACACAGTCACACCTCTGGATACCCAGGTGGAGAAGAAATGGGCTAGCCAGGACTGTTGCCCAGGGTTGCAGCTGGTTGGGGCCCTGTGATGGAAAGCACAACATGCACAGTACACAATATTTGTAATCCAGAGCCAGAGGGCTCAGTTCACAAAGGAAATGAAACAACAAGACAATCAGATGACACACTCAGGTTAAGCTGTTGTTGTAGGGAGCTACCCTGGTATTTACTCACGATACCCAAGACTGGACACAGGCTGGATGAAAATCGAGACTGCAGGTGGTTGATCTGGAATGCCAGGAGAAGCAAAGCCCACATGAGTCACAGAGGCATTGTTCCTGTTTAAGCATGGAGCAGGGGGCTGATCCCCAGGCAGGTCTCTCGTCGATGGCTTCTCTGTGCAGTGGGTAGTCTGGCTGGGCCAGTCTGGCAAGGCCCAGACTGCATGGAGACAAATTTGGATGCAGTCCATTTTGGGCTGGATACAGCTTCCAGAAGCAGAACACAGTTTACACAGTGCAGAACTAACTCACAACCCACTAGCAGCTCATAGTACATTTACATGTATGGGAGTTCTACTGTACCAAGCAAAGTGCTCCCCGGTCACAATCGCAAAGTCTCTGCACACACCGGGAGCTTAGGGGTAGCTGGAACTCCTGACAGACCAATCGCATTCAGCAAAATCTTTGGTCTTCTTCAGGTTGAGTCTGGCCCACTTCAGTAACTTACTTTAGTCACACAAACTTGGATTTAGTCCAAAATAATTCTCTTCTCTCCCTCTCAGGAGCAGCAGCAGACATGCAAGACAAAAACTCAGCTCTTTCACAGTTTTCCCATGTGAATTCACTCAGGATTGCTGCCCAAAATACACTTGAGCTCTTCTCATTTCACTTCCCAGCTCAGAACTAACTGAAAACTGCAAGCAGCCTGGGACTTCCCCAAGATCCAAAAGATTTGGTTGGCCGATTTGGCTGTCAGTCAAAGCAAAAGCTCCCCCTTCAGTTGCAAAAAAGGTGCAAAAAGCTCCAAACTAAAGTTCCTACAGATTTTGAATTCAGACAGCTCCTGTAGTCTGGCTACATTTTAGGTCCCACCAGTACTGTTTGGTCCAATTTGCAGTCCAGGACCAAGATAGTGGAGACAAACAAAACAGTCCTTGCTACAAAGAAAGCAGGTTAGACAAACTATATTATCATTATCACTCTAAACGATTTTCAGTAAATAGTTACATCTTTCAACAGAGCTCCCTCTCAGATTACTTATGCTGCAATTAGGCAGCTCTTAAAGAGACAGTACACAGAGGCTATACAGGCTCTGATAATCACATTTAAACTGCTAAAACGCAGGACGCCAGCCTGGTAGTGAGCATTTAGGCAAGCTCAAGGAAGACTTTTTGGGAACCCCATTTGTGGGGGGGGGTACGACAGAAATCCAGTAGACAAGCAGGAGCAGCGGGGGGGGGGGAGGAGGCCCCAACCAGCTCAGAGGACAAACTGACAGAGCCTTCGGTTGCAAAGAAAGAGTGCTTCACAATGAGGCTGAGAGGAACTGCTTCTATAGCTCAGGAAGTGGGAGTGACTGGCTGCTTGCCCATTGAACTCCAGGCATAGCCTTTCCACTTAGGTATGATCTAAATTAGTTAGTGGAGGAGGGGGAGAGTCCTATGAAGGATAAATTTATTTAGGAGGCGATTGTGGGAGACCAAGTCAAATGCCTTGGCGAGGTCGTCGAATATTGTCAAGGTGAGGTGACCCTTGTCCATGGCTGAATTAATGTGGTTTGTGAGGCAAAGTGAGGAGGAGGAGGAGAGGGAGTGGATGTGCCTGAAACCAGATTGGAAAGGGCTTAGAGTGTTTGAGTCATCTAGGAAGGAGCTTAGCCTTTTTGAGATTAGTGCTTCCTGGAGATTGGAGAGAGCGGTGAGGAGGGAGATTGGTCTGTAGTTGCCTGGCTGAGAGGGATTACCTCCTTTGTATAGTGGAATGACTTTGTTCAGTTTCCATGCCCTGGGGACTGCACATTGAGCAGTGGATAGGTTAAAAAGTTGGGTGAGGAGGAGCGATAGCTGGAGCAGAGATTTTAAGACATTTTGGATCAAGAACATCTAGACTTTGTTTAGAGGGGTTTAGGGTATTTAGCGGTAGAAGTACTTCTGTGATAGTAATAGGTGGGAAGGAGAACTCATCGGTAGCGGGGGAGAAAGGAGAGTGGGGGTGGGGGATGGGGAGGACAGATGGAAGAGCACAGGTGGCAAAATAGAGATTGATAGAGGAGGCCACAGAGGAGGAGTCTAGGTCACCTGAGTTGGGAAATGCAGGGGTGGTCATGGCAGAGGAACCTAGGAGAAGGTGTAGGGTTTTTCAGAATTCAATAGGGGAAGTCTTGGTATAATTCAGTTTGCTTTTGAAAAGAACAAGCTTTTGTTGAACACACAGCTTTCCAGTTGGCACTCCTTAGAGTTCTATATTTTTGCAGGTCAGCTTGGCTTGAGGAGGTTTTGGCAATATGCCAGTCTTGGTCTCTGTATTTGAAGAGGGTGATTTGGTTGGGTATAACCCAAGGGAGGTGTTTATATCATAGGCACAGTCTTTTGGGAGGAGCGTACAGGTCCCAGATTTTGAGCAGGGTTTGGGTGAAGGATACGAGGGCGGAGTCTATGTTTGGTGCTGTGAAGATCTCGGACCAATTAGCAGGTAGAGTTCAGAGAAAAGGGCTTGCACGTCGAGCGATCTGAGTGGACAGAACCATAGGTATTTGGGGGGGGGGTGTCATTTGGGGGCTGAGTTTTTCTAATTCAGTATGTCATACAGCGATCACTGAAAGTCTCAGGTATGGTGCCAGCAGGTAGGTATTTGAGTGGGTGGGATGCTAACATCCAGTCAGTCAGGGACTGGTTTGTAGAGTGGGGGTTAAGCCTAGTGGGTTCGGATATTAGCCAGACAAGGTTGTTTAGGGCCTCGATTTGTTGGGTGATGGATTTAGACTGAGGCGAAAGCCAGTTTACATTGTAGTCGCCCAAAAGCAATAGTTCACCAGACTAGGTGAAGGAGGTAAGGGATGCCAGACTGTGTATAATGGTGGAGGGCTGGGCTTCGGGGGAGAAATAACAAAGCCCTATGTAGATTGGAGATGTGGAAGGGTAGGATAATTTAAGGAGCAGTAACTTGTGAGGAGGGGGAGGCTTGTTGTAGTACAGTGGAGGAAGGGAGAGATTCATGCACATATGCTGCGGCTGCCATACTACTTCCTCATTTACCTCTGTCCTGTCTGTATAGCGAGTATCCAGTGAGATCGACCTTGGAGTTGGGAATGCTGGAGTACAGCAGGTTTCAGAGACACATAATATGTCAGGGGAGTTCAGAGAGATCCAGGCCCTAAGGTGGTCCATTTTGGGCAGCACGCTCCTGGCGTTCACATGAGGCCACAAGTGGAGAGCCAACAGGGGCATTCATAATATACTGCCTCTCCCTGAGATATACTTTGTTGTATGTTCTGATTGATACTGTAATAAACAGAAATTAAAAAAAGAAAGCAATATGTAATAGGTAATGGTAAATTATTCAGCAGGTCTTTGTAGCTCTACCAATATAGGGTGGTTTTCACAAAGCAGATGTGCCAGGCACAAATGAGATGCACCAGTGCAACACAAAAATGCACCACAGTGGCATTCACAAAGGCCAGATGCACTGCACTGCACAGGATATGCCAGAGGGCAAAAGTAATGATATGTGGTGCATCTGAAGGGGCGTGTAGCTGCATACACAGAGCAGAGCCATTCACAAAGCAAAATAAATGCGCAAACATGGTGCATTCACAGCGCATCTCCATAAGGAGATAAGTATAAAAGAAGTAGACTTAAGTGCAAGCCCCCAGCAGGCAGACTGCAGGACAGCAGCAGCAGCAGCAGAACATAGGCCACAGAGGTGGATGGTGCACCGTTCCTGATGGTTTGAATGATAATAGGGATGAGGAGATGGGCAAATCACCAATGTGGCAGCAGAGGCACCATAGGCGGCCTGCCTCGCAATGGTTTAGTGCCAGACTAATGTTCAAGCAACTGACAGACACAGAAACAGACGGCCCATACCGCCTGAACAGGGCAATTCTGAGACAGCTCTGTGAGCTGTGCCATGATGAAATACAGGCACCCACTGGAAGGGGTCATGCCATATCAGTGGAGACCAATGTGACAACAGTAATGTGCCTGCTCACCACAGCAATCTTCCAGAGGCAAGCTGGAGACACCACTGGCATATCCCAACCATTCATGTCACGTCTCCTCACACAATTCCTCATCGCACTGCTCTAACACGTTTGGAAGTCATCACTTCCCAAGCACACAAGTAAAGCGGACAGAAGCCATGCAGCAGTTCCATAGGGTGGCATGCATGACAGTTATCACAGGGGCCACTGACTGCACCCACGTGGCAATCCATGCATCACCTGGTAAAGAGGCCATGCCATACATGAACCACAAGGAGATCTATTTTGTCAACTGCCAGGTGGTGTGCAATGCCAGAGGGTACATCAGCAATGTCTGTGCCACACACCCTGAGAGTACACACAATGTCTTCATAAGGCACCAATCCAGCCTGCGCTGCGAGTTTTAGACCAGGGCATACCCAGTGGCCACCTAGTGGGTGGAGTGTGGTATGCATACATGCCCCAAAACAGGACACCATAGTGCAACAAAAGATGGGAGGGAGAGCAGGTGTGCATGGGCCACAGCACGGCCTGCACAGGGGAAGGTGTACAGGTAGTGCATTGGAGGTAGGTACATCGAGGGGACTGCACATGCAACATGAGGGACAGTGCAGCAGCAGCAGCAGCGCAGCATGGGAGGCAAGATGATGTGCAACAGCAGGCACATATAGCAGAGTGGAATGCACCACATGCAGTCAGGTACGGGGGCCCGCTGGGCAAAAGAGGGCAGGCAGTGCCAGACAGGACAGGTGTGGGAAAGCATGGCAGCGTGCACAGGCATGTACAGGGCAGCTAAGGCAGCCAGGGCATGCAGGCACTCATGAGTGCAGGACCGCACCGGCCCACCAAGGGGGGAGGTAGATGCACCGGAAGGAGCGCCACAGGGTCAGAGGTGTACAGGCAGCAGCCGCATCAGTGCACCATGGTGGAATGGGGGAAGCTCTGGTACACAATGCACATATATGCGGGGTTGTAACAGACTGATCTTGCCCCCACAGGTGATGTGGTGTATCCCCTCTGATCTGGTTCCTCACACTCTTCCAGCGACCTGGCACAGAGATGGAGGAGCACTAAAATGAAGCACACATCGCTACACACCTATCATTGAGCATGCCTTTGGCATGCTGAAGATGTGCTTTAGGGGCCTGGATAGGTCAGGTGGTGCCCTACCTACAATATAGCCCAGAGAAGGCCTGTGGAATAGTCGTGGCCTGTTATATGCTGCACAACATGGCCATTGACCCTGGAATAGCTGTCCAGGTTGAGGAGGCCAACAATTCCAGGAAGGAGGAGGATGCAGAGGAGCAGTGGCCCCATGGTGGAGGTGGTGGACTGTCACTGGCCTGCAGGGACCCACGTCTGGTTGCCAGGTCCCGGCAGTACAGGAACACCATTGTGGATGAGCAGTTTGGGGACTGCAGGTGAGTAACACAGGTGGGACAAACACGGCAGCCCCCCAACACCCACACCCAGACCCCCCCACACACCCATACACCCACACCCACACACTCATATACCCACAACCACATCACAGGGCAGATGACGGCAACATGCCATCTTATAGAACACCCATGAGGGGTGACAGTGATGCACAGACACATGCACAGAAGGACATACATGGGCAGGGGGGACACTGTGGGATGGCATGGATCAGTGTACGTCCACTGGCACATGTGCACAGCAGACACAGGTCTTCACTCATCACGCCCATGCCACATAGCACTACAGCACCCCCTGCCATGCATGGTGCAATGCACAGGTGACCCACACAGGCATTGTACTGGGGCAGGTGCATACTGAGGCAGCACCCTGTCCTCGTCCGATGTGAAATTTGGATGTCTCCATCCCACAGCTGCATCCTGTCTGGACATTGTGGTTTCTGTGGGTGACAATATGCAGGCATTAGCACAGTACAGGCAACTATGAATGTGTGCTATCACAGTGGCTAACTACTGCAGGGACACAGCACCCTGTATGCATACCTCTCAACCATCTGCATTGCATATCAGGGATAAGGCTTAGAATAGTCAGGGACTAAATAGAAACATAGACTTTGATGGCAGATAAGGACCACTTGGCCCACCCAGTCTGCCCATTTCCCTACCTACTGGATAAGCTGCAGATTCTAGTTAACCAACAGCCTACTTCCTGCCACCCCCCACTACAATTGCCTTGTGTCTTTTCCATGCATGTTTGAATTCTCCCACTGTTTTAGCCCCAACAACATCTCCAGGAAGGCAGTTCCATGCATCCACCACTCTTTCCGTGAAAAAAGATTTCCTCACATTACCCCTGAGCTGTCCCCCCACTATCTTTAAATTGTGTCCCCTTGTTCTTTCACATCTCTTTTTCTGAAAGATACTACCCTCCTGGACTTTGTTGATTCCCTTGAGGTACTTGAATGTTTCCATCATGCCCCCCCGTCCCTCCTTTCATCAAGGGTATACATATTAAGCTCTCTCAGTCTCTGTTCATATGATTTCTGATGCAGACCCTGCACCATTTTAGTTGCCCTCCTCTGGACTGCTTCCACCCTATCTATGTCCTTGTATAGATGAGGTCTCCAAAACTGCACACAGTACTCCAGATGGGGTCTCACCAACTGCCTGTACAGAGGGATAACCATTTCCCTTTTTCTACTTGTGATGCCCCTTCCTATGCATCCCAGTATCCCCCTGGCTCTCCTCACTGACTTCTCACATCGCTTACCCACCTTTAGATCATCCGATATGACTACCCCCAAGTCCTGTTCCATTTTTGTTGTTGTTAGTACCTCCCCTGCTATTGTGTACTCTTCTCCTGGGTTTTTGTTTCCCAAGTGGTCAATATCAGGGACACAGTGTTAACAATGGTAATGTTTGCTTACCTGTCCTGCCATATTGTCTGGCTTTGTGTGCCAGGTACTATCTGAAGGGGAGCTAGACTGTAACACACATATCTGGCATTCTGTTGTACTATGAATCCTTACTCTTCAGCAACAGAACCCCCAGCTGTAGATGGAACAGTGGAACTCTGTGAGGAACACTCAGGGATGTGCCTGAAGAACAGGAACAATTGAGAGGTATGCCTGTATACCCTAAAATTCCCACTGTCATATTGTGCAGACAAGCTGAATAGGGTGGAATGTAAACAGTCTTACCTTCAAGGATGCAATTCCTGTCGGTCACCTGCGTTGTTTGGAGATGCATTCAGGAGCATTTATAGTTCAGGGCATGCAAATGAGAGTGGAAGCAACTGTAATGAGATGTTAAACTAGTGAGATGTCCCTGAATTTGGCAAGGAGCTGATTTGGGAGCATTGTCTGTGAATTGCATAATTGTCCCCAGCTCATCTCAATTAACAATGTGCAACTGATGTGTTGAGTGCATCCCTCTACGATGCATTCCCTATGAATGTGTGGTCGACTTGGGGCATTTTCTAACTGCGGTGCAAGTATCACGGTGCATTCCTGTGCATGCGCGATGCAGAATCAGTGGCATGCCAGGCTTAGCGCTACCTGTCTGGTGGTTCTGACTGCGCGATCGGTTACAGCAGCGCATCCAGGTCCCCATGTGCCATTGGTGCAGCGCTGCATGACTTGTTGAGTGCGTGTATTGCACTTCGGCATGACATGGCGTCAATGCGCACCTGCAGTGCACAGTGCAACACTGGCAATATGCGCAGCAACAGTTCACTGTGAGTGGCATTGTTTGCCATTCACGATATGGTGGATATGCTCGGAACGCGAATGCATGACCCAGTCATGACCCCTGACCCTGGTGTCCTGCCCATGCAGTGCATAGTGCGCATGCGTGGTGATGCACAATGGGCAGCATTCGTGCATTGCCATGCCGCAATACCATGTTGTGTGGTGCATGACGGCCTATCACGGTGCTGTGACTGGGCCACACCAGCAGCCTGTTCTGTGCACACTTGCCTAGGAGACACAGGTAGGAACCATGCCATGTGCTCAGGCAGCAGGGCCCAGGGCCATGAGCTGGGGGGAGATTGAGCTGGTCAACCTTGTGGCACTGGTAATGCCTGTGGAGGGACAGCTACTTTGCACAGATGACCTCACCGAGCCACGCTCAGCAGTGTGAGCGAGGGTGACGGAGCACCTGGTGCACAGGACTGAGGTGAAGTGCACAGGGAAGCAATGCAGGCACAGGGATCTCAGTGCCAGGACCTAGACAGGCTCCAGAGCCTCCGAGATTGGGCACACAGGGGTGCAGTGCCATGCCCAGGTAAGTCACATCACCCTATAGATACACAGGCAGACAGGGGTTTGTGTCTGGAGGATGGGCTGACACAATGCCCACCACACACACACACACACACACACACACACACACACACACACGTGACATGTGATACCCCTGCGGAATGTGGGGTGAAGGCATAGCCACCGTGCATAGCCATGTGCATCATGGTGCACATTAGAGGGGTGCATGGACACTGTGGCTGATGCAGTGCGGAACAGCCATTGGCATGGCACACGTTCAGCTGCACACACACATGGTAGGCACAGGCTGGGGTGATGTGTGTTGCTGCACGCTGACCGGGGTGCCTTCATTGGGGCATTATGGGGGTGGATACATCACGGCATGCTGGTACAGGTGTTGCTGCAGTGGAACATGGGGGGGGGTGTTACACACCTACTATCACCTCATGGTGCTCTTTGCTTGTATTCCCCTCGCAGGGCTGACAGACAGGTGGAGGGCTGCTGTGGTGGTGGAGGCCAGACTCGCTAGGGCCAGTGGTGGAGTCCAGGGACAAGGTCGTACGAGTGCAGGTTAATGTCCTTCTTCTGCATCCTCTGTGTGTTATGAGGGGGGGCTGTGCCCACTGTAGGCCATTGCCGGTCTCTTCTGCATGTCTGTGAGATGCATGTTGTGCACATGCAGGGGGTGTGGCTATGGTAGTGTATGTTTGAGCCACAGTGCACATGGCCCCTGTGTGTCCGTCCACCTTGTGTATGTCTGCCACGGACCATGGGCACACATTGGTGCTCCAGTGGTGTTTGGATGGGGCCTGCATGCTTGTGCAGCCTGCTGGCATCTGCACATGCTGTGTGGGATATGGCTGCATACCCCTCTGTGCCTGCCTCTACATTCATTTGGGCCTTGTGCTGTCTGAGTACCATTGCACAGTCACAGTGTGGCACTGTGTGCCAGCCTGTTGCTGGCGTGCCATGTGCCTGGAGGGCTGTTGGCTATTGCTGAGGTGGCTGCCTCCAGCTGTGGAACATGGCACTTAGTACCTGTTGTCTGTATCCCCATTGTAGGTCCATGGACAGTACAGCCAGTTGTACCAGGGTGGCGGCAGAGATGACTTGTTGGGCGGTTGGCAGGGTTGCAGCTGCAGAGGGTGTTGAGGAGGACCATTCAACCACTCTACAGGTGGAAGGGGCAGCTCCTGCAGGTCATCACTTTGCTGGTCTAGGTGCCGAGTACCTGGGGATGGAGGGATGGCCATCATGCTGCAGTCCATCCAGCATTATAGGGCTCAGGAACACTTGTGCAGAGTCCCTTTGTTGTTATACCCCCACACTCTGTGCCCATCCCTATTGTCTGTAGCTGTCCCCTGTTCCTCCACCTCCATATCATCACCCTCCTGTGTACTGTTTGTTATGTTCCTATTCCGATTCCCACACCACACCTTCCCTGTTCCTAATGATGTTTGATACTGTACATAGTTTCATCTGTTACCATTCTTTTTTTATTAATGTGTTTTATATTGCTAATGGTGTCTGTGGTCATTCATTGTACCTTGTGCATGTGCTCTATTGTGCTTGCTGGTTTTCACTGTACCTTTGCTTCCATTCACACTTGTGCACCTCTGGTACTGCGCACACCTGCATCATATCCCCCTCTCATGCCTGCTTCAGTGTGCCCCCTCCTTGTTGCCTCTGGCCTGTTGGTAGGCGTTGCGACATGCTGCTTTTCACAGTCCCCCTATTCTGTGAGTGGTGCATACTGGCTGCTTATATTGTGTTGGTCCCCTGTTGTTGTGCCGCTCTTCTTGGGCTCCAGATTGCCTGTGGGCATGTTCCACCTGTGCAGGGCATGGCCTTCGGCCTGTCTTCTATTGTGCCTGTCCACCTGTGTGGCATCTCCCTTGTTAACACTGCTGGGTTCCTGTGCAGTGGGTTGTGTATGACACCCTCTGCCATGCTGCACAGTGCACCTCTGCTGCTGTGGCCCACCTTACCAGGCAGTCCTGCACATGGCATCTGTGCCTGTTGGGCCCCCGTGTGGGGTGTATGTCTGGTTCTTCCGTGTGTGCCCTTTCTGTGCATCTCATTTGCTTTGGCCACTCTCTGGCCCTTTGGCACTTTGATCAGTCCCTGTCAGGCTGTTCCCCTGCATCCTTTGTGCCGCTACAGTTTTCCCCTGTTCCTCCTCTGTCCCTTGCTTCTCGATCTGGTACACTGGGGTGTCTTACCTTCACCAACCTCTAGGGCATGGGGCTACAAAATTGAAACAATCCTCCATGACATCCAGTCTTCTATTTCCGCTCAAGGAGCACCAGCTGTGCAAGCTATTCAAGATGACTTGAGCCTACATTAAAGCCATTTCACCACAGTTCACGGTCCATACCAGCCTACAACCAGTACCCTTCTCAGACTTGCCTCATGAAGATGCTGTCGACTGGCTGGAACACTTCCAAGCGTGGATTTCCTTCAATGGTTGGACTGAGCCCTTGCGCATCTCCAGTGCCTTGCGCTTGCTTCTGAGAGGGACTGCCATTTCCTGGTTTAACATACTTCCAGACCAAATCAAAACAGATGCTGCCACACTGTACACAACCTTCAAAGTCCATTTTCTCCAAGCACATCCACCCTGGTTATTAGAGCAACAGCATGCAACCCTCGGAATCTCTCGAAGCCTTCATTGTGGACATTGAGACTCAATCCAAATGCCTACAGAAATCAGAGATAGATAAAGTAACAGCCTTTGTCCAGGGACTGCCTCCTCAATTCCGTACCTATGTCATACAGCAAAAGCCAACCACCTGGACAGACACTATCCAAACTGTTCGCTAGCTCAAGAGTCCATTTCAATGTTCCAGTCTGCCAGTGCTCAGGTGCCCCAAACCTCACAACTGGCTGCACTTGCCACATGTATCCAACAGCAACAAGCAATGATTGACAAGCTTATTTCTACTATCAATACCTTACACATCAGCTCAACTGCCTCTGTGGTACATCCTAATGCTATGCAACCACCTCGACAGCGACCAGATCCACCTCCACCTTCTCGAGAGCCAGTGACTTGCCAGTGGTGTGGATTCAGGGGACACGCTGCCGCTGTCTGTTGAAAGTTAAAATATTACCACAGGATGCAAGAGGACCACGGATGCCCACCACAGCGCACTCAACATGATAACCGCAACTACTCCCAGGATCAGAGAAACGAACGCCACCCAACAGACTAGGGGCTTGTGTTGGGCAGGGAAACACAGCAACTGGCTGCCCCTCTGACTCTCGCAATTCAAACAAAACTCTTCCTCCAACTGCGAACTCTGGTACACTCTCACTTCTTGGGGCAAAGGTACCTGTCATCCACTCACCTCTTCTAATGAACTATTTACCTATAACCATTGGAGATTGGTCTACACATGTCTTGGTCAACACTGGAGCAGAAATTTCAGTCATCAGTAGCAATATTTTAAACAATCAAGCTATTCGTCACATACCTAATGTCTCTCCAGCCGACATAAAGTACATTATCACAGCCAGTACAGATACAGAACCTATCACAGGCATGGTCCATCTCAAGCTCCACTTTGGCTCACAGCAAGCTATTGTCAAGTTTTATATTGTGCCTGATCTTCAACCTGCAATAATTCTAGGCTTGGACTTTCTCAAAGCTCACAAAGCCATCCTAGACTTTCCCTTAAGCAAATTGTTGCTAGATCCTCAGAGGCAACTCGCAGCTATAGACTCAGTCACCATGCCTCCTCAATCAGAAATGGTTTTTATTGCCAATATTCGAGGTGAACCACTTCCACAAGGTGTTGTTGGCATTGTCACAGGATCCCCTGCACTGCATTCATCAGGTCTCCTTCCAGGAAATACCTTATCAGCGGTGCATGATGGCGCAGTCTTCTAAAAATGCTGCACCTTCACAGATGAACCAGTGGTCATTTCAAAGGGTGCCAATGTCGGAAAGTTTGTCTGCTTGTCTTCAGGGGACTAGCTTCATCTCATGCAAGAACCTCAGCTGGTTTCACCAACACTACTCCTGTCAATACTATCACGACCACTTCCACTTCAACAGTTACCCCTCAGTCAGCGTCTATCCTCTTCCAAACTTCCAGCATCTCCAACAGAAAAGCAACAACTTTTGAAATTCTTGGAAAATTACCCAGATGTCTTTGTTGGTTCAGATAACAAGCTCGGATGTTGTGATATCCTGCAACACACCATCGAAGTACTACCCAACCGGAAACCAATCTGTCAACGAGCCTGCAAAGTGGGGCACAACCAGAAACAAGTCCTCGAGGACATAATCAAAGACATGCTTGACCAAGACATTGTTGAAGAGTCTACAAGCCCCTGGGGTGCACCTGGCTTGCTGGTGGTAAGAAGGACAAAGGGTATCATTTTGTGATAGACTACAGAAAACTCAGTGCCTACACGGTGCAGGATGCTCATCCCTTGCCTACAACCGAAGATGCTTTAGAGAGTCTTGGTGTGGCCAGTCCTGCTTACTTCACTACTCCAGACCTTCAGAGTGGGTTCTACCAAGTTTCAATTGATCCAGCTTCTCATCCATACACAGCATGGTGCTGCCACTTGGGACTTTTCCAGTTCAAACTTCTGCCTCTGGGTCTTCGGAACAGTCCAGCCACCTTTCAACATGTTATGGAAGCCGTACTATGTGGGTTGTCTTGGAAATCTTGCCTAGTCTACCTGGACGATGTGATAGTCTTCAGCAGAACTTTGCCAGAGCACTTCCTACATCTTCAAGCAGAGTTCGAATGTCTCAGACAAGCCAATCTCAAGCTTCGCCCAGAAAAGTGTTGTTTTAGCAGCATCAAATTCCTTACCTGGGACATGTGGTTAGTTCTCAAGGCATCTCTCCAGATCCAGACAAGCTCTCAGCAGTCAATGACTATCCAGAACCTAATAATCTCAAAGACCTTCAAGCTTTCCTGGGCTTGTCTGGCTACTACCGAAAGTTCATTTGCAACTACGCCAAGATTGCAGCTGCACTGTACGCCCTCACAAAAAAGGGATGTGAGTATATCTGGACTTCTGAATGTAAAAAGGGCCTTTGACACCTTAAAACAAAACCTAATCTCTTCTCCAGTATTGGCCTACCCAAGGTTCGACCAACCATTCAAGCTCTACTCAGATGCTAGTTCCTTTGCAGTGGGCGCTGTGCTATGTCAAATTCAAGATGGAACAGAATGAGTTGTCTCCTATGCTGGGTGCTCTCTTTCCTCAGCTGAGCAGAACTATGGCATCACAGAGAAAGAATGTCTAGCCGTGGTATTTGCCATGAAGAAATTTGACTGCTACCTTTGCTACTCCTCCTTTACAGCTATCATCAATCACTCTGCCCTCAGGTGGTTATTTGAAATGAAGGAGCCAGTAGGCAAATTCACCCAATGGATCTCCATGCTGCAATCTTACACCTTCGAAATCCAATACAGACCAGGATGAGTTTACTCAAATGCTGATGGTGCAAGCCGGAGATGATATCCCTCTGCATCCTCCTCAACAGATGATGAATCCTGTTTACAAGCTCTTCCCTTCCATGCCACGGATGTGCTTCCTGTGGACACTCCTTCAACACCTCAAGTTGCTTTGCTGCTACCAACTGCCTCCACAGAGGGACACACAATTCCTCAGTTACTACAAGCAGCGGAAGAGCTTCTCATCTTCTCTGCATCTAATCTGTCCCTGGCAACTGTTAAAATGCAACAAAGAACTGACACTCAATTTACAGACATCATCACCTACTTAGAGTCTGAAACATTACTGCAACAAAAGCAACATCACCAAGATGTACTTTTCCTTGCTTCGCAGTACTTCCTCAATGACGGTGTGCTCTTTCACATTTGGACCAAGGAAGGCAAGGGTCATCGCACGGATAGAACTCACGTACAGCTAGTTGTGCCAGCCTCTCTCATCCCTCAAGTTCTTCTCTCCACTCATGCCTCTCCACTCTCTGGAGGTCATATGGGAATTCACAGAACTCTGGAAAAGACAAGGCTTCACTTCTTCTGGCCACACATGAACAGAGACATTGTCGAGTTCATAAAATCCTGCCAGCCCTGCTCCCAGAGAAAGCCTCCGGCCAAACCAACAAAGGCACACATCATCCCAATGCCTGTAGCCACTGAACCAGTCCAAAGAGTCAGCACTGACATTCTTGGGCCCTTGCCAACATGCTCTGACTCTGGTAACAAATACATCCTTGTCTTTGTAGACTATTTGACAAAATATTTGGAACTCATCCCTCTGAGAGACATTAAAGCCACCACTGTGGCCAGTGCATTTCTCAGCACAGTCATTTGTCATCACAGTACCCCATCATACCTACATTCAGACCAAGGCACTAACTACCTGTCCACCATTGTCCAAGAAACTTGCAAACTTCTCAACATAAAAAAGACACATACCACAAGTTACCATCCACAATGCAACAGACAAAGTGAATGAATGATGTCCACCATTCTCAGCACACTCTCCAAGTATCTGGATGAGACTCACAACACCTGGGACCGGTTTTTTTCCTTTGTGCAGTTTGTGTACAATACCCGCCCTTGTGTCGATAGCACAGAATACACCCCCTTCTTTTTAGTCCACGGACATCACCCAAGAACTCCACTGGACAGGGATATCTCGCTGCTAGAAGTGCCTAAGTCAGCTTCTTCTTTTATTATCCCTCTTCTGGAACAGCTGGAACTTGCCCGACAAGTCGCAATCACCACGTTGGGCCAGAGAAAATTGCCAATGAAGAAAATGTCTGCAGCCAAGGCGCATGAGCCTTCATTCTCTGTTGGGGACATTGTCTATTTGTACCATCCTGTTCTTGTTCCGGGCACCACCAAGAAACTGCTTCGCGCCTGGACTGGTCCCTTCTACATTGTAGAAAAGCTCCCTCCAGTCCACGTTCATTTGTGAAGCAAGTCGGATGGCAAGCTGGTACACAACAAAGTCCATATAAACCAACTAAATCATAGGTACCTCAATAACAACCTTCCAGATGACCCCAGTCCTTCCACAAATGAAGTTGCCCTTGAGCCTGCCATCCTCTCTGAAGCTGAGATTCCCCCAGATAACCTGCAGCCAGTTCCTACAGATCTTCCCACTCCTGACACTCTCCAGCCAGATTCCAGTTTACCAGATGATTTGCCTGGGACTTCTTCTTCTTCTTCTTCTCCTCAGAATTCTGTTCCACACACCCCAGCGTACCAGATCAAGATGATCCTAAGAAAGAAGTTTGTCAATGGTTCCTGGACTTACAGAGTAAAGTGGTGTGGATTCGATAGTGGGCAGAACTCCTGGGTCGCTTTTAATGACCTTACCCCCTCCTGTCAGGAACTGGTGCAGTCCATGCATGCCTCCATTCCCACTGACCAGAAAAGTCGATGGAGGTCTTGAACTTTTGTTACCGGACTCAGTGAAATGTGTCAGGACTAATTAATTTTCTGATTTGCATTGTTGCAGTAAATATCTTGTTGTACCCATTTTCTTGCACCTGTTGCCATGGTACTATTTACCGGCACTAACGTTTTCTTCCCCTTAGGAATGTCTCTTTCAATGGACAGTCCACCTGTTTATGCAACTGTTATTAAAGTGTGAGCCTGCATTCTGGGTATCCTCCTACTGCTACCCTTCCCTCTCTCCCCTTTTCCTTCCCCCACACTTTAGCACGTGTGGCTTGACCAAGTCTCAAGTACTATTGTGTTTCCCTCTTCTCTGGTGCTACTCTGACTGGTCCCCAGTGTAGTCCTGGTTCTTTCCTCCCCCCCTCCCTGCAGCGGAGTAATGTTCTGTTTTGTGAAATCTAATGCCTTGTAATGCATGAAAATGTTTGGTTTTTTTGCCTTAAATTATTTACTTAAAAATTCTTAGAAACGTATAGATTATTGCTTGTTCCAGTGGTGCTCGCATTCACTGTTCCGGCGGTGATGTGAAGCACACATTAAGCATGAGGCTTAATGTTTAGCTGCCGCCCCTTTAAGAGCACTTAGAACTGCATGTATCTAATTGTTGCACTGCCTGGCAGTGCTATGTTGGTTGGTCTGTCAGTCAGAGTTTTAGTCAGTGTGGGGTTGTCCTCATGAAGAGAACACCTACTTAACTGAATAAACCTGCCTTATTCTTTATTTTATGCGTCTGACTAGTTATTCGCACGGTCCAGATGGGGTCCTCACCAGCAGCAACTGAAGGGGCTGGCAGACCACAGAGAAGGTAAGGGGTCTTTTAGTGGTGGACCATACAAAAAAATGCCACACTATGATATGAATACCCTTGCCCAGATCCTGTGTCCCCCCGTCATGTGTTATTGTCAGTGTACTCATAAACACTGTACCTTTCTTTTTGTTTTGTGTTATTCCTTTATATATCTCCTTCTCCTATCCACAAATGTCAAGTATTGTAATTTGTTACTATGTGTAACAAGGGATAAACAACGCTACATATGAACAACAAATTTTCCCAAAGCTATGTGATGTTGTGGCAGTTGTGGCTGTGTGCAGCAACAGTACAAAGACATACACAACAGTCATAGAAAGATAAGCACTTTGTGACGTTAAACATAAATATGTTTTTTGTGCTTAACACAACATGTGTCCCCTGCACTTGCCACAAATGTTAACTTGGGGTCCCCTCCCTTCCAGTCATGATGATGTTTCATAGAGTCCCACCACCACCTGGTCCAAAATGTGCACTTGGGCCACAGTTTAACACAACCTCTTGCCACCCTGCTGTGCACAGCAGACCTGATAAGATGAGAAATGTGACAGGAAAAATGTTGCATGAAATTGAGACATAAATCTTCTCTCAGTCATGATGTTATATAGTGCCCCACCACCACCCGAATAAAAAAAGCAGTTTTGTCCACCGTTTACAAATGATTTCAGGATGAATCTTGTTGCTGCTTGCTGCTGTGCTGTGAACAGGCCTTAGAAGTCCAGAAATATAACATAAGAATTTTATTTTGTTGCTTTCTTTTATTCCCTCCTTGGCTGGGGGGAGGTGTTGCCTATGGTTCCCCCTCTTTCAGTCTGGGTCCACAGCCCCTGGCACCACTCCCAGTGCCTGAGCTCAGCCCTTTCCTCCATTCCTCTCTCCGGCTACTTCATGGTGGGTACTTACCCCACCACTGCGGAAAGCCAAGGATCTGGAGTCAGGAGGAGCTGAACTTCAGTCAGAGTGGTGCAACGCTGAAGGACCAGATGTCATTGAGCATGCTGGAGGATTTCTTGTGTTCTTCCCCCACCCCACAGCATGGATGTGCTAGGCATCAATGACGCTGCCATATGCAGTTCCACACAATGCACATCCGATGCCATCCATGCCGTCCTCGCAGCGAACCGCCGGCTAGCATTGACCCCCAGTCACCACCAGGAACCAGCACATCCATAATAATCCCACCCCACCCTCCCTGGAGGAGAGCAGTCCCTGGAAAGCTCCGTTCTCCTCCCCCCGGGCTGATCTTCTGACACCCAAGGTAGCTCCCGACCCCGGGTTGTTGGCATGGTGCGAGGTGTGGCATCCAGTGCCTTAACCCTCAGCACCACTGGGCTGGCCTAACATGAGACATTTCACAGAAAATCAAGGCATACTGTAAATGTGGTCTCAGTCCAGAACTTTTATAGAGCTCCACCACTACCCGGACAAAAAAAGTGCAGTTTTGTCCACCGTTTACAGATGATTTCAGGATGAATCTTGTTGCCACTTGCTGCTGTGCTGTGCAGAACAAACCTTAGAAGTCCAGAAATGTAACATGAGAAATTTGACAGAAAATTGAAACATAAATGTGGTCTCAGTCCAGAAGTTTTATTAGAGCCCTACCACCACCCGGACAAAAAATGCAGTTTTATCCACTGTTTACAAATGATTTCTGGATGACTCTTGTTGCCGCTTGCTGCTGTGCTGTGCAGAACAGGCCTTAGGAGTCCAGAAATGTAACATGATAAAATTGTGAGAGGAGGGAGACACAATTATTGTGGCAATTATGAAACAGCCAACATGGCAAGTGGTAGCCCTGGGGTCACACTGAGAAAATTAATTCCTCCTACAAAGTGCTGCTGCTAGTTACACTTTCTGCCTCCTGCTGCTGGTTTCCCAGTTGGGAGTAATTTATAATATGCATTTGCCAATGCTGTCCTGTTTGGCTGTGGTGACGCTGTGGTTGTAACTTGTATGGCGTGGAGAGAATAAGATTTTGGGATGCTGTAGCTTGCTGCCTGCTGCTCTGACTGGTTGCCAACTTGCCATGACTGTTGATGGATCATCCTCACAGACACACTGTTGCTGCTGCAAATGTAAGTATTTCTATGTATTTCATTCTTTTTTCTGTGCAAGAGAGGTGTGGGGTGGGCTGGTATTGTGACCGGTTGAGGTCTAATATGTTTGTACTACTTTTCCATTATTTTCAGTTGGCAGAGGATTACATCATGATGCCAAGCCAAGGAAGCTTCATCATGCCAGGATTCGGATATTGGAATGCACCACATTTCCCAACACCGAAGGTAAGAATTTAATTTTTATGTTTGCTTGCATGCATGTGTAAGAAACATAGTGACGTCATCCGAGTTTTCGGAGGTGTGTCACCCCCTCTTCCAATTCAGTCAGTGTGTTGGCAGGCGCGGCCCCAGTCCTCCAATGCATGCTGGAGCTGTCTATGACAGCTCCAAAATGCAGTGGCGTACAGTTGAAAGGGGGAGCTATGCTTCAGTGAGCAGCGATCAGATATCGCCTGCTCATGCGCAACTCCCCTACACACACCTAGCTGCGCATACTGCGTGCTGCCTCCCCCACGCACACACTGTATAGCCAATGGGGGTGCCCAATCCCCCATCGGCTGTGCTGCACTCCCCCCCAAAGCCTTCCACATGCCATGCTGGGTGCCCACCCAGTGTGGCAACTCACAGTATAGCCGACGGGGGTGCCCAATCCTCCGTCAGCTCCACTGTCCCCCCAAGAGTAAAGGGTGCCACACTGGGTGCCCACCCAGCATGGCAACTCATGGTATAGCCGATGGGGGTGCCCAATCCCCGCCGGCTCCACTGTCCTCCCCAAAGAGTACAGGGTGCAGCTGGGAGCCACCAGCGTGGCAATAGATCTGCTGGCCGACGGGGTGCCCAATCCCTGTCGGCTCCACGACCCCCAACCAGTGCATCCTTGTGCTACGCCAGAGCCCACCCAGCGTGAAACGTCCCGCATTATTTAAAACAACCTGTAAAGAAAACGGTCCTGCAGTCTCCTGCCCCCACAACCTGCACCCACCCACCGCGCACCTGCCTCCCCACACCCTCACACCCCATACTTACTCTCCAGACTCCGGCGCGACGATCTTCGGTGGACCTGGAACACGTCTGCACTCTTCAAAGCCGACCACGAACTGAGGAAATGCCGGTAAGCTGGATAATGGGATAGATAGGGTTTTTTCAACTTTGTTGAATATCTCAGGCAGTTTTTGGAATTTTTGCACCAAATTTTAAACATGGGGTTTTTGGGACCCTTTCTTATGAATGCTGTCACTGACATGGTGTTATTCGGGCCGGAAGGGTGATTTTGCAGTCACTGCACGAAATCACCTTTCGGGACTGATTAACTAAACGACATTGCCAGTGTTCATAAGGTGAGCTCTCAAGAAGCCTATTTTGAAAATTTGCTGGAAAAATTCCAAAAAATGACTGTTTTATGAGTGTGCATTGCGCAGTTCCTACGCACACTTGTAAGTTCACGAATTTTCAATATTTTCACTCCAGATTTTCAACATTGCCATTTTACCACACCTTCTTATGAGTAGTACAGCTGTCATTTTTCACATCTCACCAAAAATGTGTTTCGGCTCATGTAGCGCACAATGGCACAGTCGGTGTGCGAAATCAATGTACAGGACAAATTAAGAAAATCACAGTGACACTGTTCATGAGCAGAGGTCTTAAAATGGCTATGTTGAAAATTTGGTGAAAAAATTCCTAAAAATGACTGTTTTTGAGCATCGTTGCACACTTCCTACACATGCCTAAGTTTCGAATTTAATATTTTCACTCCAGATTTTCAACATTGCTGTTTTATTACACTTCCTTATGAACAGTACAGCTGCCATTTTCATAAGTCACCCAAAATGTGTTTTCGCGTATAGCGCACAATGGTGCTGTTGGTTGTCGCAGCATCTGTTTAGGACAGATTACGAAAATCACAGTTACACTGTTCATGAGCAGAGGTCTTAAAATGGCTATGTTGAAAATTTGCGACAAAAGTCCATAAAATGACTGTGTTACAAGTATACTGTATGCCACTTCCATGCACCCCTAAAGTTCATGGACTTTGTACTATTTTCAGTCCAGATTTTCACCCAGTGGCATTTTTCCACACTTCCTTATGAACAGTACAGCTGTCATTTTTCACAACATGGTCGAAGTGTGTTTTCACACTTTCAATGCAGAGATGCGTGGTCGCTGTGGGAAATCATTGTTCATGACAGATAAAGAAAATCACAGTGGCACTGTTCATGATTGGAGGCACCAAAATGCCTGAGTCGACAATCTGCTGTAAAAAATCCCCAACCTAATTATATTACGGGTGTGCGTTGCACAGTTTCTATGTACGCTTGTGACTTCACCAGTTTTTTTAATATTTTTACTGCAGATTTGCAACATTGCCATTTTTTATACCACCCCATGAACAGTACAGCTGTAATTTTTTACATCCTGTTCAGAATGTTTTTGCACCTGTGGTGCTAAATGCCGTAGTCGCTGTGCATAAGCAGCTTTCGGCTAACAAACTGATATTGCCACTGTTCATGAGGTGGGGTCACAAAAAAAATGTTGAAAATTTGGAGTGAAAATACCAACGAATGCCTGAGGTATTAGGGTTTCTAACCATAATGCCCAACCCTGTAGAGAATGACAGGCATCAGGGGTGTGACTTGGGATTCTTGCCTGCAATGCTCATACCATTCCACACCCCACAGCCAGTGAGAGGCATCGAGGTATGCCTTGGACTCTTCGGCCCCAAAGTTCACCCCATTCTCCTATATCGCACCCATCTCACCGTATTTCCTAATGGAATGGGGTGCGTGAAAAGGCCAAAGACCCCAAGGCACACCGTGACACTTGTCAGTGTCTGCAGGGTGGGGTGTGGTGAAATGGTGTGGCTGTTATGCCTGACGACCCAAAGGCACACCCCAATGCCTGTCACTCTCTGCAGGGTGGTGGTGGGGTTGGCTTCAGTTCAATACTTCACTGCCATTCCTATTATGCAGCTCTGTAATTTCTACACTACTACTGCCAATGCCAGCAAGGAAACATTCGGCATTGACAAATGCTTGTTCATTAAGTATTTAATTTTTCATTGCTGTGGTTACTGCAGTCAAGATGTCTGAGTTTGACAGTAATTGTGTTCTATATGCATTTGTCAATATTCAGGAATTCCGGTACTGGTGCATGTGTTACCTCCCGCTTCTGCTGCTGCTGATCAGATGTGGACACTTCATGTAGCTGTAGAATGGTTCCAGTTTCAAGGCCAGACCCTGAGGTACAGTAAGTATTTCTTCATTTTTAATGGGTTTGGGGGGAGGAGGGGTACTTGTACCAATCATCAAAATGTGTTCTTTTTGTTTTATTTCCAGGTATGCAGTGCTTTTAGGGGAATGAGGATGCCTGCTGTTGCTGTGCTTCATGTGCACCGTATGTTCCTTCTGTTGGAAATTTCAGCAGTTTACATTCACTGGGTAAGGTAAGCGTGTGGGTATATATATTTTTTTTCTGCTTACAATTTGCTTGCTAACACCAGGTATGCAGATGAACGAGTAGTCATCATGTTTCCTGTTGTTGTTCCTGTTTAGGTCATTTTCCTCTGGGGAGTTTTCATCATCCCATGTCTGTGAGATGACTACATCCAGGCCCTTCAGGAGCTGGTGTGTGGAAGAGAGATCGGGTTGCTTGAACAGCAATGTAGGCCACTGGTTTCAATAATGATTAAACAATACATCCAGGATGGGGCTATATGCTGTATGTAAATGGTTGGTGGAGATGGTGTTTAGTATAGTAATTATTGGTGTGGAGGGGGCCAGTGTCTATTGACGTGCGAGTTAGCAGAGCTGGAGTAATTAGGAATACTTAAAAACCAAACTGCTGGCAGAAAACACCTTCCTCCATAGGGATCAGCACTTCTTCTGTACAAGTACTATGGTACTTCTTAATGTAAGTACCCTTTTTGGGGAATTTGGATGTTGTTAAGTATTTCTTTTATGATTGTTTTGTAATTTATGGCACACACCATTAAAGATGGCTGCCAATGTTCATGATTTTTCAGAATCTCTTCTACTGTTGTTACCAGTTGAATGAACGTGCTACATTCATACTATACTTGTACTAGGAAGGTTCTTCAATATGTTGTGGAAAGTAAGTGGCATAAAATATTTAATTTGTTGCATGGTGTGCATGGGCGTGGAAATTGGATGTGGTGGCACGTACCACTGCCAGTGTGGGCACTTTTACAGGCTTCAAGACTACATATCTTGCTTCAGGATGGGGTTAGTGGAAATGAAAAGTAAAATGTGTATCTTGATATTTTTGGCACAGGAACATTATTACTGTAATAAAGCAAAATGTCTATGGTTACAGTAACTTGACTGCTGCCTTAATATAGGGTGGGGACTAAACAACAGTTTAGGGCAAGGGCAATTAGATTAAACTGATTAACAGGCTAGCAGCAGGTAATAACACAACCATCACAAATCCAATGATAAATGTATAAAAATAATTTATAGCACTATCATGAGCTCGCTGACAGTGGTTGGGTGGGGGGGTTCCAACTAGTAACTTCAGCCTTGTTCCACTTCCACTGTAACATCCTCCGGGAAGCAGCTCTCACAGTCTTCAAGACTGGAGTTGTCACCAGGTGGAAATTCTCTCAGCATTGCTGCTTCATCCACTTCACTGCTGGTGGATGCCTCAGCAGAGGTGACATCCTGATTGTCCAGCATCATCACCGAGACGCAGTTTGTGTAGCAACACCATTGACATCACTGTGTTATGCAGAATGTGCCCTTCATTCGTTTCGATGAATGTTAGCATGGACACATTCATGGGTGACAAATTGGTCATCCGGTCATGCACAATGGCCCCAGCTGAACTAAACACTCATTCCACACTGACACTGGATGGTGGGCAGCTCAGGTATTTCACAGCAACTGATGTTAGTGCTGGCCAGTCAGTCACTTTGCTTCTCCAGTACTGCAATGGCTCATCAGTAATGGAAAGTGCTTTGTGTCCCCCATGTAGGCTTCCACAATTCAGTCTGCTGCCCTGAGTCTGGCTGCCTCATCTGTCTTCTCCTCCTGTTCTTCCATATCTTCCACTCCCACCTGATAGAGAACATCTCAACTGGCATTACTTGCAGCTTTATGCTGTGTCTTACCCATTTTGTCTGATTGGGTTGCTTGTGAGCTGCTGGTGGTGGTACATAGAAACATAGACTTTGACAGCAGATAAGGACCACTTTGCCCACACAGTCTGCCCATTTCCCTACCTACTGGATAAGCTGCAGATTCTAGTTACCCAACAGCCTACTTCCTGCCAACCCCCACTACACTTGCCTTGTGTCTGTCCCATGCGTGTTTGAATTCCCCCACTGTTTTAGCCCCAACAACCTTCCCAGGAAGGCAGTTCCACAGTAGCAACACCCATTTTCTGTGCAGTGTGTGTCTTATGTGCCTTTTTCATCTTGGCGTGAGATACCCTTTTAATGAGGTTCTCGGTCAACTGTTGCAGTCGCTGATGACCTCTTTCAATTACAGAAGGCAGGCCACGTTTGTAGCATGGATCAAGCACGGTAGTGATGGCAAATTCATCTGACTGTAAAATTCTGGAAATATGGGTATTGCTGTCCAGCAGGTGCAGCATGTGATCCATTAGATCACAACTACTATGATCCCCACTTGCCTCCATCTGGTGTCGGACATTTACCAGTGTCTGCCTCAGCAGTCGTATGAGGGCTATGTATTGACTTATACAGGCAGTGTCCCCACTCACTGCCTGTGTAGTATGCTTGAATGGACAGAGAATGCATATTAGCCTATCCATTTGGCACCACTGCTCTGTTGTTAGAGTGATGGATGCTCCAGTACTGTCACGTGTGGTGTGCACCAGCAGGTATTCTGAAACAGCCTTATACTGTTCATACAGCTGGTCAATCGTGTACAGTGTGGAGTTCCACCTGGTCGCAACATCAAGCTTCATATGGTGCTGAGGCAGATGGTTATTGCATTGCAGCTCATGTAGATGGTCACGGGCCTTTGCAGAATGGGTGAAATGCACACAGATGTGATGGGCAAAAGTCACAGTTTCCTTAATGTCTGCATGGTTTAGAATCTGCTGCACAATGAGATCAAGGCAGTGTGCCAGGCAGTGCACCCTGAAAAAAACACCATCGCCAATGCACTTCACTACATTGGAGCCATTATCACTTGTGATAAATCCTGCTGTAAGTGACTATGTGTGTAGTCACCCATCAGTCTCCTCCAGCAGTACATTAAGCATTTTCTCACCTGTGTGAGACCCAGTAACATTTCACATACTCAGGGTTGCATGCTGCCAAATTCCAGGGGTGCTGCTACCCCCACAATTTTGCTTCAGGCAGATTTTGCCAGGCCCTACATCAATTACCACCCCAGTTGCCTGTTCCCAGTGTGCCGTTATGCATTGATACAAGCTTGTGGCTTTTTGTTCACTGGTCCACATATCCATGCTGAGATGGATATATTCTGACGCACTATGCTTCATTGCATGTCTTATGGAATCAGCAAATCTACTGTACAGTTCTGGCATGGCACACTGAAAGAAATAGGTTCATGATGGAACCTGCCATTTGGGACAAACACGGGCCATCAACTTGTGGAACCCAGCATTCTCCATGAATGAGAATGGCAACAGATTGATGGCCAGCATTTCAGCTCGCTTGCCGCAGCATGATTGGGGGTATACTTTGAGTGCCACTCAAGGATGGTCTTCAGTATGGGCTGCATCTTTGGGGCTGTTCAACCAGAACACATATTGGAGGCACCAATGTTCTTCTTTTAGGGGTAACAGTAGACTCTTGGGGATGTGCAGACCACTTGAAACCAGTTATTTTGGTTGATTTTGGGTGTGGTGGTGTACCTTTCTGAGTCAAGGGACTGGGAGTAGCGCCTCCCCTGCTTTGCCCACTACTTGAGAGAATAAAGGACTGGTCATCCTTCTCCTCCACAACCACCGACCCACTCTGCCCTCCCTCCTCCTGCTGTATTGAACTGCTCTCAGTTTACATTTAACTTACCAAGTGACATCCCACCAGCTGGTATGACGTCCTTCTGGTGTTGCTGCCAGCACAGTGGGTGCTTGTTTTTCAGGTGGGCTTGTTGGCCACCGGTGCCTATGTGGTTTCTCTTTTTTTCCCTGACTAACATGTGCTTGACACAGCTGACATATTGCTATAGTCTCATCAACTGTATCAAGCACATAAAAGTCCCAAACTAGGGACTTTTGACCTCTGGACTTAACATGCATCTGGGTCTGGGAGAGGTGAGAAACAGGCGTTGAAGTTTGAGCTTTTTGGGCTACTTTCATCACTTCCATAAGACTACTTGTTTTTTTTGGGGGGGGTGACTTGGCTGCTTGGAGGAGTGCTGCTGATAGGCTTGGTGACAGCCTGACCTACGGGCTGTGCTTGTACATGGCCCACATCACCCCTGACTTTTTTAAACTCAGGCTCCCATGAGGGATCATCCCAGTCATAGTCATCAGCATTGATGCTGATGATGTCCTCCTCCTCCTCCTTCCTATCACTGTCTTCTTGCACGGCACCTTCTCCTTTCTGTACAACCATCTCCTCAGGGAGCTGACTATCCATAGCTCCAGGATTATCAGCCTCCTGCTGAACACTATCACTACCACTAGCTCCAGCAGGAACAGGGACAGTCACACTGACAGACTTATCACCCTCCTCCTGGACCACTGTTCCTGTGCTCGTGTCAGTGTCTCCCTTCTTTTCACTATCATCATCCCCTAACAGCATGGATGCAAAAGTTCTGGCCATAAAAAAACTGAGACACAGGTATGCCAGTACTTCGAACAACTCCTTTGCTGGTACCTGCCACACCACCAGAGCCCACAGTGACAGAAGACAGTGACGCAGACATGCATGTGCTTTGAGGAAGTGGTACTGAAGTTGTACTCTCATCAACAGATTTCTTAGCTGCCTTATCCCCCCCCCCCGGCACGTTGCCCTGTACTGGACCATCTCTTAGCAGGCATTTTTATATGCTTCAAAGCTTTGCCTTTCTCTGGGAGAATATCAAGAAAGGATGTATTGCTAAGTGATTGTGTGAATAAACACCTCACACACACCTGCAGTACTGGTTTACAAGTTCAAACACAAAAATCAGGACAGGTAGCAGCACTCTGTACAACTAATACCGACTATATATGGTAGCCTATTCTAGTAAAAACAAAAAGGTAACTTTTTTTTTCTTTCACCAAACAGGAATTTAGTAACACAGGGAAAAAGGGCACAGGTAACCTACTTTAAATACAAATCAGCTGTGTCTGGACAACTGAAGAACTGTAATGTGTCAGATCTTACTATTACAATTTGTTGTTATGTAAGAGTGCATAGGCCACTATATAATAACTGACAAACAAAGGTGTCTACGACAAGCTGGACGGGCTCAGCAATCTCAGACAGCTACTACATCAATATGCAGTTTTTTAGATTGGACGGATCAGGTAGTAAACAAAGCTGTAACAGGGAAAGGGTAAGCAAACTCAACTGGAACAGGAACACCGCAGTGTAGAGGCAAGCTCCAACAATAAAATATGAGGGAGCAATTCACCAAAGCAGTGAAACTGTATATGGACAGTTGTGGGCAACTAAAAGTACTTTCAATAGAAAAACATAGAACCGTTGCTTTTCACAGTTTACATGGCACACAATAATAGCAAATGGAACTGACCACAAACACCCCCCAAACACTGTGGCCCAGATATTCAAACTGCGCCCGGCTGTGGCACAAGCTTGGGCACAGCTCAACTTGGTTGCGCAGAGGTATGGACTAAGCGATATTCAAAGGAGCTGCGCCATGGCTCAGCAGCTTTGAATATCGCACTCTGGCCACCCCCAGTGTGCATGGCGCAGTGGCACTGCGCCAGCGCAAGTGGCCAGAGTGGAGCATGGAGATGCGCTAGCGCAAGTTCCATTGCGCCATGCACAGCACCCCCGATATTTAAAAGTTGAAATGCAAATGGGGGCATAATTTATGCAAGATGCACATGGGGCCATTTACTTGTCATTACGGCCCCATTTGCATGCAGGTGCACCGATCCCCAACGACTTGTGCCTGGCGCCCTGCCAGGCAGCAGCCATCGGGGACCGATGCCCCCTGCAGCCCGATCACAGGCATTTGTTTAATGACTACACATATCTGGAATGTGTAGTACGGTAGGGGCTGCAAGCCCATTGGCTCACGCTATGAACCAATGGGTGTGCAGCCCTACCGAGGTCTCGGTCGGTGGGTGGCGAGGCAGCAGGCTGGTGGGGTGCTGCTGTCTGCCAGCTGACAGAAGGGGGAGTGGGGCGGTGGGGCTCAGTGGGCAGGTGGGGAGGGGGGGTACCCTAGACCACCAGGGTAATAGATCTTTTTTCTTTACAGATGCCCGAGATCAGGCAGAGTGCGGTCCACTGGACCATCAGGGACATAGGACTGTTTTTCTTTTTCTACAGATGCCCGCGATTGGGCAGAAAGCGGTCCACTGGACCACCAGCGATATAGGATGACATCTTATTTTACAAATGCCCGCGATCAGGCATGGGGGCGCCGCCAGGTGCAGCTGGAACTTGGGTGGCCACCCACAGGTGGCAGCTGCCGTGTTGAGCCCTGCAATGCGGCAGCTCACCTGTGGTGGCAATCCAGTTGTTCCTTTTTGTTTTGGGCTTAACTTTGTGCTGGGCGCGGGTATGGGTTCTATGAATGACTCTGCACATCCTTGGCTGAATATCGGGCTGTGCAGGTTGTATGACACGCCCCCTACCTGTGCCTGCATAGACACATTACTGATGCGCCTCCAAGCATCAGGATTTGTGCTGCCCAGTTTTCCCTTTTGAATATCATGCCAGGGCACATCAGTGGGTTGTGCATGGCGCAACACTGTTGCGCCATGCGCAACCCTTTTGAATATCTGGGCCTGTGTGTTCAAAACTTTGGAATTCACACCTTAAAGCACAGGAATGGTATATATAATGCACAGGGTAACAGAAGCAGGAACTCTTGGAAGCAGTAACTTTTCAAGGAAAGTGAAGAAAATACTTGCCAAGATATAAGAAAAATAGTGCTAATAAGTAGAACACCAACCAAAACATAAAGG
The DNA here is from genome assembly GCA_016271365.2 of Neoceratodus forsteri. Taxonomy (NCBI): domain Eukaryota; kingdom Metazoa; phylum Chordata; order Ceratodontiformes; family Ceratodontidae; genus Neoceratodus; species Neoceratodus forsteri. The sequence goes on along the minus strand of CM057456.1, from coordinate 1,348,231,925 downwards.
CATAAAAGAAATAACAGTAAATCATTCGCAGTTTGTAAGAAAACTGTTTTTAACAGGTTAGAAACTAACTTGCACTGCTTTTACACACCTACTCTCCCCCACTCAACTCCATCATAGACACAGACAAAACTCAAAACTAATTAAATTATGCATTATGCAAAAATCCGTAAAATTAGAAAATGTTCCCTAGCAGCATTAGGAACAAACTGTACATGGGAGCAATCAGCTCTCAAAAACAAGTTTGAAAGAAATGTTAAAAGGGTTTATTGACTGTGATGCACCACAACAGACTGCTGTCCGACTCAACAGGCAATAGACTGTGCTGAAAACAGCCTGCACATGATTTTTGACCTGTATACCCATAGAGCATTGCAGATTTCGCCTTTGGAGCATAATTTTGCTGGTGAAATCAAAAGATTCGCTGGTGAAATTTTTCGCCACTAGGTGAAATTTAAACATGACAGCAAAAAGGTGAGTGCACTCTGGACTGATTAATCAGCTTGTACTTGCCAGCAATTAACAATAACTGTATAGTTTTCAGAGTCCCTGCAGAATCCCTGCCACATAAGACTTGTCTCAGAAATCAATCTCAATCGATGCAGTTCTTGCAAAATAGATATTTTTATTCACACAGATGGGGAGTACAGAGGAAAGAGAGCATGAGCTGAATTAGAAATTTAAACATGGATGGGCAAAATTGCTCTTTGAAACCATATTATTCAAAATTTCGCAATTACGCAAAATAGAAAACCCAGGCGAAATCAAATTTCGCCGGGGTGAAATATTTCGTGAAATTGAGAAATTATACAAAATTTTCATATTTCGCCCAACACTAGCAACAATTAATTTTTCAATAGATTGAATTGCAAGCTATTAAAAGCAACATGCAGAGCAGATTTAATCATATTGATGGAAGGACTAATTGCATACAAGGCTGGGTATCTGCATAAAAATGTAAGATGGTTTCCTCTCTGCTCCACCTAGATCATTTATGTACTGTAGATCATGAAGATACTGTAGGTGTCCAGGCACTGACCCCTGACGTACCCCTTTGCACAAGGTAGAAGAGTAAGTAAGGCATTTAGATTTTAACATCTGATAAGTCCCAGTAAGGTAATGCATGAACCAGAAGAGAGCCCAGAGAAAATTGCCTAGCACTGAGAGTTTGACTAATCGCAAATCATGGTCAGCCATATCAAATGCTTTATAAAGGTCTGGGAAAATGGTGTCACAAATGAACTTCTTATCAAATGAGGTCAGCCAATCATTAATACCTTTGATCAACACTGTGGAGGTACTGAATTTTTCTCTCTGTAGCCAGACTGCAAGGGGTGATAAGGCTGTATTATTTTAGGTAATTTTGGAGTTGTGAGTTAACATTTCAGATAGCATGGTTAATACTGATATATAAGATAAAGATATTTAATTATTTCAGTCAGATTTGTCTACAGCCTTGAATACAGAGTATAATGTATGGTTCTGTATCCGCAACAGGCTTGTGTAGCCACCCAGAGTGTGCCATGGCGACTGTTCAAACCTTGAGAGCGAAGCTCAAGTGGTTTAGGTCACCATGGCATCCTCGAGGTGGCTACACAAGCCTGTTGCAGATACAAAACCATATACTATATAAGACAATGCATGGTTCTGTATCTGTTATGAAAAACATTAAAAGGGGCACCAACTTTGCGTATAACAGTAACGCACCAATTATCTGCATAGCGGAACACAACCTCCCACCCCCCCCATATGCACACATCAAGAGAAAGAAAATACAACACTCACTGTGGTACAAAGTCTGTTTACTTGCAAAAGGCTGGCAGCATGTACAGGGACAACAGTCGTGTTGGGATAAAATAAAACATTACTAAAATCTACTCTGTTGATTGCTGAAAAAAAGGCAAAAAACCCCCCACAGGAAGTCTTTCAAATTATTTCATTATAGCGGAAGTGTGATGCCACGTCTTGTCCACATGACTACCTCTGACCCTGCGGAAAGAAAACAAAAGAAAAAAAAGTTGAAAAACAGGCAAGGGTAATCTGTGAACTGGAAGTGTGCTGTTTGAGTCACACAGCGCTACTGACTATAGTAGCAGTTCTGTTGCCTTGAGACTGCATTCCTAACATTCCTTTGCTGTTGTGCTGCAGTAGATACCTAGCCGATGCAGTACAATGGCAGAATGACGTACCTACTGCACCACAACTCTTCTGTTGCAGGTATGGATTCCTACATATAAAAGCATTCCACCATACACTACAGTGGAATTATGAGGAGTGTCATAGGCTGTGGGAATAACAAGGAGAGCTGACACAACATTTCTAGGTACAATACCCTTTTCAGCAAGGTGCTGGTCTTGTTTTATGTATAGGTGCAAAAATAACAGTTCATACAGGATTCTTTTTACCTGAGGTAGGTCACGAAGATTCCCGTTGTATTCAAAGCTTTGTCGAATTCAAACTTACATAGAATGGATCTGCAGGACTGTTTTGATATTAAATATTGAACCTTTGGGTTCCCTCCTGAGCACAGGAATTCACAAGTCCATATGAACGTATGAAATTGCCAGGTGAAATAGGCCACTTGGTCTATCAAGTATGCTGAAGTGCGCAGCTAGCCCCCTTACTTTGCAGCTGCCCCACCCTACCGACCCCCCTTCCCAATTACCCTCCCTCACCCAGTCCCATTCCCTCTTGAAACTAGCCACTATCTTACGGGATACCACCTCCTCCAGCAGTGCATTTCATATTGCTACCACCCTCTCAGCGAAAAAGTGCTTCCTCATTTCCCTTCCTATATCTACCCCCCTCCACTGTAAGGCTATGTCCTCACGTGTCCCTCCCCTTCCTTAGCATGAATATCCCCTCAGTACCAGTCTTGTTTATCCTCTTTAAGTACTTGAAGGTCTCAATCATATCACCCCGATCCCTTCTCATCTCCAGAGAGTACATGTTCAACTCCTTCAGCCTCTCCTCGTAGGGCCTATCCTGCAATCCCTGGACCATCTTTGTCACCCTTTGTTGCACACCTTCCAGAGGGGAAGCTTGCAAAGCTTCAAAGAGAGTCCTTCTCTCTTTGAAGCTTTGTAAGGAGTGACTAACCCAACCATTGTCAGGATACTATGGAAATTTACACCCCTCCTGCTGACCATGTGATCCACCTCTAGTTCATAAGTAGGACACAAAACGCTTATAATAAAATATTTATACTTGAAGAAAAGATCTTCCACTCTGCTTCTTACAACAGTATCCATTCAACTTTATTCAGCCTGTAATAACTAGAGGAAGATATATTTTTCATCTAATATGCACAGGCTTTCCCATGAGCCTGTCATGAACCTCTCGTAGGTCTATGCCTTTTTTCCTAAGGTACAGTATTTAATGTGGGGAAAATAGGCCACCTGCTCCCTGAAGGGCTACTGTATGCTGCCCCAGCTCTGCCTCATCCAAGAAAGAACTATCAGTATTTGGTAAGTTGGCAGAGGTAGAGAGCCACCAGGCTGAGCGGCCAAGTATAACCAGGGCAGCCTGAATTTACAGTACAGATAGTATAGATATTGTGGCCCCTCTTGACTGCAGCATTTTTGCAATAGGCATCAGAGAGAGGTGTCAGTAGAAACTGACAGAATGTCACTTTATTTAACACTATAGTATTCAATTTTACCAGCTCTGAGGAGCGGAGCTGACCATAAGCACTTTAACTCTCTTTACTCCCTCATTTGCTGCCTATTTTAGTGAGTAGAGTCAAGCAAGGGAGAAAACAACTGACATTTTCTTTGCTTGCTGCTCTCTCGCTCTCCTCTCACCTGCCACTGCCCAACTATTGTTATTTTGGTAGCGAGAGAGAGGGAGAGCAAAGCCCCATTCTGAATCAGCCCCAGGAGGGGGCTGAGCCTCAATTAAAGCGCACTCACCTGCTGCTGCCTGACAGGACTGTATAAGTGGGAGGGGAGAAACAGAAAATACAAGTAGCACTTGCCCAGATAAGCCCATGATCCCAAATCCCAGAAGAAAACACACGACCAGTGGTGTAGATTTTTGGCAGAAAAGGCCAAAATTTATTTTCGACATGATTGTCATCACTACAAACATTCAATATTATAAATCAAAAATTGGTTTCAATATACGACTTAAACAAATACATAATAAAACATCATGCAAGATATTTGTACAGTATTCCCCTGGGGCAGCAGATAACCTAGGCTACCAACAAACATGCATCAATCGAGCCAACCCATAGCCAAAGAAGGCCCGGCAAACCCCCACAGGTTCAGCCAGCTTCTCTGACAGGCTGCTCCAAACGGACCCATACCACTAGGCCACAGCTGAGCCATTGTGCCCTCACCGGGTGTCAAAGCCTGACCATCACACCCCCCGCAGTAGCAGGCTCTGCCCAATGCTGTGTAAAAGTCTTTTTTGGAATGTGCCCTCACCGGGTCCACCCCCAATCACATCTTCTTTGAAAATCCATTATCATTTTAGCTTATAATCATTAGTCATCCACCACAAGATCCATAAATTCATTTACGCATCTCCCATCAATGCCCCAGGAGGATACTGTACCCAAGACTCCAATACTGTTTGAATATCTAGGTTAAAAATTGCCTAACCTATGTCTGACAGGTGCACCCTATCCTTCTCAAAGTAACTCTCCACCCCCGAAACTATGTCTCGGTGCCCTATGACTTGTATATCTCTGGAAACGCAAAAACGTGCACCACACTATTCACCTTCTTATGCACCTTCCATAGCAGCCAGCTGCCTGACCCTTTTTCCATTTCTGCCGTCGAGGCACTATTCTAGACCATGCTAATTGAGTGTCTGGCATCTGCCTCCGTATCCACCCCAGATCTACCATTAATCCTCTCATTACATCTATCGATGACAAGCTCCCCAAGTCATTCCCACCTAAATGTATTACCAACCCCTGTGGTGGATTATTGAGTAAACCCAGCTTTTTTAAAGCTGGTATGAGGTTACCCCACCTCATACCGGCGACTCCAAACCAGTGCACACCCTCACTCTCCTCCGGGATGCCCAGTTGATCTCCTTGTCCCTGCTGGGATGCCCATGAGAGCACTCTCTTAATGAAAGAGTGGCCGATCACAAAAAATTCTTTGACGTCCGTAGGTGCACCTGTAAGATAAATCAATCAGTTATTGAAATGTTTTACTATATTTGGATCCCCTTTACAACTCTCCTGTTCCAGGCCTAATGTAGGTTTTATAGTCCTTTGACTGCCTGCGACCAATCCTCTTTATTTCTGCTTCCTGTTCCCCCAGCCTCGCTGCCTCAGTGGCTGCCCCAATCCTGAAAGAATGTGTGCTGAAGTACCTGGGGTCTTGCCCTGCTGCTCTCACCCCCTTTCTGAAAACTGCCCCAAACTGGTATCTAATGACTGGTTTTCCATCCATGTGGGTGAACAAGGGGCCATGTCTGACCTCCCTGTGAGCCATGTATTCCTTGACCATAGCCCAAGGGCATAGGATGCTCCCGCAGCTCTGTGAAAAGTGACTATCTTCTTGGGACCCACCTGCCCATCTTGAGTGCTGCAGCACAGCTACATCGTCTCCCTTGCAAATCTGATGTCCTGCCATTGTATGCAGTGCTTGGCCTGCATTGTGGGATCGTCCACTAATTCTGACATCCTAAATGCCCCAAAGAATGCACATGTGAACAGCCCCTTGAAGAGCCGAGCTTTGTCAGCCAATGAGCATATTCCCCCCAATTTGCCCAGTATATCCCTTAACAAGTGGCTGTCCACCGAATGTCTACTGTCCTTCCTGGTGCCCTTGATCCTCTGCCACTCTTCCACCATTTTTTGAATGGTGAAGGAACCTGTCATGTCCTGGAAACCGTGTATCTTTGCCATGAAGGCAATGCCCGCTAGATGACTGTGGATGTATCCTGGGGCCTTACTCTCATCTATCAAATGGAGCACAAAGCGTTGCAGCAGTGGAATCTGCTGCAGCTGCTGGTAGTTCTCTTGGCTATCCCCGCAGAAATCCCAAAAAGATTTTAAGTGTCCCCTATACTTACGCCATGTCCCAGGGGCCAGAGCGTGTCATACCAGGTTGGCCTTCTTGGATTGCTGTTTGCCACAGGAAAGCCGACACTCTGATGGGGAATTTCTCTGCAGCCGGAGCCATCTGCTGGAAGTGATTGAACTGCAACCGAGACAATGCATCCGTGATTACATTTTTAACCCTGACATGTGACTTCCCCTGAAGGATGTGCTGAGCTGCAGACACTGCAGAACAAAAATCCACAGCAGCCGCATCACTTCTCTTGAATTGGACGTTTGGGTATTTAATATGGACACTACCCCCATGTTGTCTGAGTGAAAGCATACTCTTTTGTGCTTGATCCTATCCCCCCAAATGAAAACCGCTACCAGAATGGGGAAGAACTCTAATAGGGTCACATTTTGGGTGAGACCTGCCTCCACCCGACTATCATTCCAAGGCCCTGCAAACTATGAACCTTGAAAGTATCCTCCATAGCTGATGCCCCCTGCTGCATCTGTAACCATGCTGCAATCATGGTAGAAACCTAAACCAGTCTGCCACACTGACACCCCATTGAAGTGCCACAGAAAGGCATCCCAAACTGCCAAATCTGTTCTCATCTTGGCCGACACCCTGACATGATGGTGCAGTGGTACCAGGCACCTAGTGGCCCAGGACAAGTGCCGCATAAATGGTCTACCTGGAAGGACTGCTTTGCAAGAGAAGTTCAGATAACCAATCAGTGACTGTAGCTTTTTAAGTGTCACTTTGTCGGTTGCCCAAACCTCCACTACCAGCGTCCCCAGGAGAGTCACCCTTTCTAGCAGTAAGCGGGATACCATGTGAACCATGTCCAGTTCAATGCCCAGATATGTAAGCCGGGTTATTGGTCCCTTGGTCTTTTTGTGCGCTAGTGGGACTCCAAACCAGTCCATGAGCTGTGCAAATGATGCCAGCATGTCCCCACACTGTGCCGTGGTGGGTGCCCCTATGAACAAGAAATCATTTAAACAGCGCGTGCTTAACTGGTTGCCACTGTGTTGCTGGGTGGCCCATTCCAGGAACAGTCTGAAGGTCTTGAATGCCTCACATGAGACTGAGCAGCCCATTGGCTTGGCCATGTCGTAATAAAAATTCCCTTCGAAGGAAAAACCCAATAAGTCGAAAATCCCTGGACTGACGGGTAGCAGTCGAAAAGATGACTTGATGTCGCGCTTAGCTAGTTGTGCCCCCTTGCCTACTTTTTGTACCAGCTTGACCACTGTATCGAAAGACACATAACACACTGCACTGTCTTCAGTGCTGATAAAATCATTCACTGGTGCCCTTTTTAGATAACAGAGATGGTGAATCAACCTGAATTCTCCCAGTGTTTTCCTTGGGACCACCCCCAATGGAGAGATTCTCAAGGGGCTCAGTGGTGGCATCTTAAATGGTCCCGCCACCCCACCTGCAGCCACCTTCTTACTGACTTTCTCTGCCGCCACAGCCTTTAATGTCCTAGCTGACTTGAGGTTGTTTGCAGTGGTGGCTACTTGGGGTCCCTGGTAGGGAATGCAAAACCAAAAAAGAAGCCTTCAAAAAGGTTTCTTCTGTCTTTTCTGCAGGAGTAGTGGTCAAGCCATGCTGCTATGCATTCAATTCTTACTGGGGACCTCGCCAAAGCACTTGGCATACCTGTCCTCTTGTTTATTGTCGGCAATTTGGCTATCTCCTTTTTTATAGTTTGCCCCCTCCCCCTTGGCAAGTATTAGCTTTGCGCTTACTTCCACAACTGCTGCACTCATGCCGGAATTTGCAAAATTCCCAAAAACATTTCTCAGCGTTGAACTGCCTGTAGGTACCCCCCCTTTTTGTCCTGCCCAAGCTACCCTGTTGACCATGTGACCACTGGCCATGTATGTCTCATTAGCAGGCCTGGCCCACGTCATGTGTCTGCACTACAGGACGTGGTCGATCTTGTCCCATCTCATTTCGGGGGATCTAGGCACCTCATGTGGAACAGCTCATCATACCTTTGCCAATGCGTTCCCCTCAAAGGCCAGGTGAGCTGTTTTTATGTTATCCCTATATTTTAGTAGCTGCCCTGTCTTCTGGGGGAACTTTGCACAGTAGATGGAGATAAAAATATCAAAAGTTGCCGCCCAGTTCTCAAAAGTGCACAGCACCTTTAGTCAGCACAGCTGTTCTTGCTTGAGTCTGTCTTTGTCCCCAGAGTCTGGCAGCTCCCCGTGTAGTAATTCAAAAATCTCTATGTACTCTCCCTTCCATATCTTATCCCTCATGGTGGGTGTCAGGTGAGTGTCCATAGGGTCATCTACCCCCCAGGTAGGCCCAGTGATCAGGCCCAGCAGCAGTGGGTATAGACACAGTGGGCTTCTGTTGCAGTGAGGACATGGGCTCCACCCCGTACCCCACTGCTTGTGGGGACTTGCTGCACCCTGATGAAAGCCCTGCCATGAATGTCCCCATTCCCCAGACTTGCCTCACTATATTGTCCACTGTGGACTGTGACGTAGTTGTCGTAGCTCTGAGTGGCTCCCCACTCGTGGCAGGGATTGTCCCCCCTTCTGCCCCCTCTCCCGGTGCTTGTATAAGCACTGGAGTGGTTGCACGGGACACAGCAACCTGGTTGCCCACGTTGCTGTCCCAGAAGAATTGTTGGTTCTCCAGGGGCCCACGGCCAACATGGGAATGTTGTTGTGGGGGCTGGAACCCTACCCTACAACTCTACCTGGTGGTGTTGGCCGCCCTGCCTTTTGCTGGAATGTGTTTGGGATATATGGGGGGAATATAGGGAGTGGCCAGGGCCACCACCCTTGTTGCCCTGAAAATGTGGGTTCTGTGGCCCCTGTTGGGGGGTCTCTGGCTAGCTGACCCCTGTGGAGCTGGCCGTGGGACTGGCCTCCCCCACTGGCCCTCTGTGGAGACCTGCCCCTGCCCCTCTCCTGCACTCTACCTAATGCTTTGCCCAATAAACACTTACCTACAATAGCGGTAGCCTCCCCCTTCTGCCTGCCCCCGACCTGTATAAAGGATACCTTTTTGGATTTGGACACCCCCGTTTTTTGGGTGTTCCCACAGTGTTTGGCTGTGGCCAGCCCACCCCTTAACTCACTAATCAACCGTGGTGGTGGGGGAGCAGCACTGGTTCCCTCACCCACTTCGCCATTATCTTTCTCTCCATCAGCCACCATCTCTATTAGCATGACATCCTGGTCACTTGCCGTCGGTTGTGCTGCCACCTCCTGTTGCTCTTCCACCGCTGCCGACTTCCTAGTGCCTCTCATTGCCAGGGCCTCTTGCATCTTCCTGCATGGTTTTCTTGTTCGCTCGGGCACTCTGGTGGCATTGAGGATGCCATGTTGCTGCATTGGCACACTTTGCATGGCTATCTGGAGCCAATTGGGGCCCCCCAGTGACATCAGCCACTGCAGGGTGTCCACGAACTCCTGAGCAGGTGTGCCCAGCAGACCAGGTGACATAGAGACCTAGGTCTCCCCATCCCCTTGCCCTGCTGCTGCATCCCCGGTACTCATCTTTGCTGGCCGCTGCTGCCTGTACAATAAATCTGCGGATGAAAGACAACACTGACCTATTAGTGCTGCAGTGAGTTAATTCTCAGTGTGGGCCTATCTTGAAGCCCCCTCCCCCCAAATGCCTTGCTTTTTTTTTTGAATTGGAGTATAATTGATTGGTGGAACCATGACATGTTCACTTATTCCATGGCTGGCAGTCCTTTTGCTGCCAGGGCCATCCCTGTTGTTCACTACTAGCTGTGCCCTTAATGAAATGTATGGGATGGAGGTCTCTCCAAGGAGGCTGGGCTTAAGTCCTCAACCATTCATTTGCTGCATATAGCAGTGCATGTCTTGGTTTTGCCCTGGGCCGCTCCCTACCCTGTGGGGCAGATGGTGGGGGGGTAGGGGTGTGTGTACCTAAAATGCCTGGCGGACGTGGGCTCACGGACCGCTGCTCTGAGGATGAATGCAGCACTGCTCCGCGCATGCATGCTGTGAGCATTCTCTGGGCTGCGAGAAATCAGACCGTGCCCTCCATGGAATGGAGCCCTGTGGTGAAACTGCACAAAGCTTTATTCCTTGCCTTAACTTTATGGTGGTAGTGGGTGTGTATTAGATGTGAAAATAGTTTTAATATTCTCCCAAGACACAAGGCCATGGTATTCTGTGTTATTGTCTCTTTAAGACACTAGCTTGTTTAATTTCCACGAGCAGATATGTGGAATCCCCCCCCCAAGATGGCATCCGAAGTCTCGCGAGGGCTGCAAGCCAATTGAATCGCTGTTCTAGTGGAGCACGAGATTTGCACCTATTCTCCACTAGCAGTCATATAGAAATCTCCCTTCCCAAGATGGCATCTGATGTCTCGCCAGTGCTGCGGGCCAATTGAAATGCCATTCTTGCAGAGCATGAGACTTGAGGGAGGGATACGCTCTGATGTGATGGGAGGAATGTCCGCGCTGTGGCACAAGCAAGAGGGACTGGGGCCATAAATTAACAATCGAGAGGCTCCATTTTGGTCCGGAGATCATTGGAGTTGTCATGGAGCTCTTGGCAGCTAGATGGGGTCGTGAGATCAGCTGTGGAGTTCTGGAAGTCGGAAATTTCATTCCTGCTTTACCCAGTCAGTTCGTGTGGCATTTTACCTTATGTTTCTCAGCCTATGAGTGGTGGGGGGACCCACAGGTGACTCCTTGCATGTCTAGGATGCTGGCTGGGTCACCAGAGCATAGCAGGTCAGTAATACCCACCGGCATCGCTAACCGGGGAACCAGGTTTGTGTAAACTGCTGCCCTAATGCCTTACTTAGCCTATTTATTTTCAGTGTGTGTGCTTCAGTCCTGCAACAACAGCTCCTGGTACCACAGCAAGGGTTTCCAGGTGGCTAGCCATATTACCCTCATTCTTAAGAAGCATCTCACTGTATGTAATTTCATAGTCTATCTACTCCCTGCTGTTAAAGGGGTGGCAATTGTAACACCGACATATGCATTAGACACAATGACCTAAACTGTGTACCTAGATGCTTATCTGTTACATCTTTTGCCTCTTAATTATTACTTTTCCTGAAGCATCAGTGGGGTTTCCAGCAATTATTAGACTAATCTTAACCCATAAAGATCCTTCCTTAGTAGATGAAATGCTACTCAGAAGTGCCCTGGAGCTCGAGTGTATGCTGTCGTAAGTGTTCCGCCTGCTGTCTGGATGGAAAGAGGGAGAAACTATGCCATCCAGACCCTATAACCCTGTCCTCGGCTCCTCCCAGCTCCAGGCTACTCCTAGCCTTTCGTCTTTGGGGCAGAGGCCATTGGTCACCACCCTCCTGCTCCTTGGACCTAGAAATGTGGTGACCAGGGATTGGCTTGTGGCCACTAGGCAGTTACCCTCCCAGAAATTCCAGGAGGGACCCTTTCCTGTTGGTAGCTCCATAAAGCAGAGTCAAGTTCTTTGTCAGCAGAGTGGGGCAGGAAAAGGATAACATGAACATTTGCTTTCCTTAGTTGCAACTCCACAAATTGGAGCTGTGCAAGTACTTCTTCAACTCTCCCACAACCTGCCTTGCTGATCCTGGCGGAACAGGGGAAGTCGAAACTTAAAAGTGCATTTGTGAATTGCCTCCAAGGAGTGAAGCATGGCAATGAAATCCCTTCCTGACCATCTGACAAGAAGAGATCAGTGTCGGTGGTTGGAAAGGAAGGAGTATGCAGCTCTGTTCTTTCCAGGTGTACTGTAAGAATGGAATCCTGCAAAAAACAGTACAACAGTTGTCACAGGTACGTGGGTATGAAAAGATAACGCAGGACACAGTAATAGGGTACAACACACCAGCAGTATGTTTTATTTTATGAAAAAGTACAAAAATAATAAATAAATATCGATAAACAGTTCAGTCAGGACTAGAAAATAAACAATAGCATAATGCTATTCCACCTTACTTCAGGTGTCTCAAAATTCAAACCTCAGCTTTTCTGCTGCTTCAGACAAATTCCCTGTTTCAGGCACAGGTCCGTCCTCTTTCCGTAACCTCAGGTAACTGAGACTGGCTGGTTAGCTAATTTGACTCTTGGTGTTGGAGAAGGGCTTATGTAGCCCTCCCACTTATGGGAAAGTCCCTCCCATAACATCCAATTAGTTCTAGAATGGTCCCTAAATAGGGAAACTCCTCCTCTATTACACAATGAGGTCTTACTTATGGGAAGTCCCTCTATAGGAAATCCCCTTCCTGAGGTTTTACTTATGGGAAGTCCCTTATTTTCTACATATGCAAACAGTGCAAATATTTATTGTATTTATACATGTGCTGTATTATTATAGTGTTATAAAAATTTATATCTCAGGGCTCTATACATAATGGGGCTCCTTTAGAGACCTGCACTGTCTCTTTTTTCTTTAATTTGTTTAATTTCTTTACTATGTTTAGTTTATTTTGCAGCCCTCTCTTTATTCTTAGGGCTACTTCAATTGTATAGCATTTCAGCATGCATAGGGACGTTCCTGTTCCTTTAAATCATTTGTTTTCCATGTTGTAGCAGAGCGGCAGACTGCTAGACAATCATTATCTAGCCGCTCTGCTTTGGGGCTCTGCATAGCTTTGGGAAGCCTGCCTCCCTAGCAGCCTAGACTGGCTGTACACATGCTGTGGACTCCTTCACGGCTAGCTGGCACCCAGTGTTGGGCAAGTTACTTTTTCTATTACTTTCTATTTCTTTTGGAAACTTCTTCCAGAAAGCTCTGTGCAGTCACTAGCAAGGATGGAGAAGTACTGGAAAAGGTAATACACCTTACAGTTACAATTACTTATGTCTTTTTATACAAAAGTAATACTTAACTATAACTGGTTACATTTATTTGAAAGTAACTAGTAACTAACCTATTACTTTCAAATAAATGTCATCTGTTATAGTTTTCTATTATTTTTTGTATTGTTTTTGTATAAAAAGACATAAGTAACTGTAACTGTCAGGTGTATTACTTTTTCTACTGCTTTTCCATCCTTGCTAGTGACTGCACAGAGCTTCTTGGATTAAGTTTCTAAAAGAAATAGAAAGTAATAGAAAAAGTAACTTACCCAACACTACTGGCACCATTCTACAGCATATTTTATACAAAGCCAGCAGCCGGGAGTACAGGGGCATCAGTAATCAATTACATAAATACCGAGCGGCAGCAAAAGTAAAAAAAAAGTTTGCCACTTGGTTCAAACAGCTCCTGTTTTGATGCAGGATTTCTTTGGCATAACATTCTACATAACAACAGAGTGGCAACATAATAATTCAAACCTAAGCATAACGCTGCTTCATTTGTATCCATAATCCACCTGTCAGAGTGGACATTATTTTGTATTTAACTGCTATTTTAAACATTTCTAAACATTTCTTGCACCCTATACATAAAAATGTCATAAGCATTAACTTTATGAAGCACTTTATTTCAAAAAATGCACTTTATTCAACCAGCACCTTATATGTCTTTAAAGGCACTTTATTATTATTTATTCAAACAACCATATTTAAAGGCACGGATGCACTTTATTCATTCATGGCATGAAATGCCAAATAAGCACCTTAAGTTACTTTTGTTTGTCAGCTGGCATGCTGGGCTGATACAGGGTGCTTGTGAGGAATGATGGCAAGGGATGGATGTAGGAAAAATGAAAAATAAGGCAGTCAGAAAAAGATGTAGAGAGACAGAAAAGACTGACGTAAATGGCCGACATATGCCAGGGCTACAAAAAGACAAGGAATAGGGTAAAGAAGTACCATTGCACAACAGATTTATAGTAGGAAGGGAAAGGAGATAGAAAAGACATCCCTCCACTGGATATAGGGACTGGTGGAGCGTAGTTCTGCCACAACAGTACCAAATGTGTCATCCACAAAAATGCATGTACAACAACTGCTCTACCCACAAGGGAACTCAGTTAAGGGCGTTTTTAAACAATAGCAGGGCAGTACTATAAATATTTACAGGAGACTGCCTGCTGCTACTCAGACATACTGGAAAGGACTCTTTCATGTACCTGCAGAAAATCAGTAGGGAAATAAAAGAACATAGGTCAAACAAAGACATGAGGTTTTCCCTGCAGGTGGCCATTCTACAGGAGGATAGACCAGGTAGAAAGACAGAAAAGGAAGATAAGATGATGCTGCGTAGTAGACTTCTGCTACAGGTCACAGGTAAATCTTTTATTTATTTCATGTCCCCTAGGTGCTTTCCTTGTATGTTTCTATAGGTACCTATATCTGGCAAAACAATGGTGAGCCTTGCCATGGTGGTGCTGCTTTCCACCAATCCTCTTTTCAGGACAGTACCTCTCTTTTGTCCACCCTAGCCTTCACAGAGGTTCTGCCAGTCTGGGAAAAAGGCGGTAGCACCAAGTGAGTGAGGGCAGAAGAAAGCAATGAACTCAACACATGGTTGCGTGAATAGTGCCATGAAAAGGGATACCTCTTCATAGGGAACTGGCAGAATTTTTGGGAAAGAGCATTTTTTAGGTACAATGGCCTGCACCCTACCAAGGAAGGGGTGAGGGCACTTGATGTATATGTGAGTTCTTTAAACTGAGAAATGGGAAGATAGTGACAACACACACCACAGCAGCCGGTGTACAGGACACCACTCCCCAAACATCCCCCCATAAAAGCGAAAAATTGCAAATCATGCTGGAAAGCAAGTCTTTTAAACTGGGAAATGATAAGATTGTGACAGCACACACCAAGGCAATTGCTGTGCAGGTCTCCACTCCACAAACATTCAAAAAAAGCAAAACATTGCAAAGAACACTGGAAAGCAACAGAAAACCAGAGCAACAAAAAAACAGTAAACAACACCATTCAAGGTGGGGGGATCATATATGGAGGGCAATGGTTACAAATGGTAGGAGTCTAACAAACAAACTTCTGGACCTAGAAACATAGAAATTGTCAGAAGATAAGGACTGCTAGGCCCATCTAGTCTGACCGAAAGCCCTACACTAGTATGTGGCCTTTGATGCTAACTGGTCAATGGCTTTTCAACCCTCTTTCCCACCTCTAAGGTTCCCCTATGCCTGTCCCAGGTGTGTTTAAAACCCTCCTCTGTGCTCGCTCCCACCACCTCCTGTGGCAGTCTGTTCCATGTATCTACCACCCTCTCCATGAAGAAAAACTTCTTCACATTTTCCCTTAACCTGCCACCTTCCAATTTCATATCATGCCCCCTTGTTCTTGTACAACTCTTATAATGGAAGATGTCTCCACCCTGAACCTTGTTTATGCCTGTAAGGTACTTGAATGTTTCTATCATGTCTCTCCGATCCCTCCTCTCCTCCATCGAATACATATTGAGGTCCTTTAGTCTCTCCTCATATGTTTTATCATGTAAGCGCTGTACCATCTTAGTCGCTGTCCTCTGGACTGCCTCCACCTTGTCAATGTCCTTGCAAAGGTGTGACCTCCAGAACTGCATGCAGTACTCCAGGTAAGGCCTCACTAGCATTTTATACAATGGCATCATCACCTCCCGCATTCTGCTAGTAATACCTCTGCCTGTGTACCCCAGCATACCAATGTCCCTCCCTGCAGCCTTTGTACTCTGCCTAGACATCTTTAGGTCATCAGAAATGATAACCCCCAGGTCCCTTTCTTCCTTGGTGATGGTTAGCAACCCCCCCCACTCCTGTAGCTCTCTCCAGGGTTCCCTCTTCCCAGATGCATTATTTTCCACTTCTTGGAATAGAACCTCAGTTGCCACACCTCAGGCCATTTTTCAAGCTTCTCCAGGTCCCTCCTCATTCTGTCCACCCCATCTGGAGTATCTATCCTGTTGCAGATCTTGGTGTCATCTGAAAACAGGCAGACCTTTCCCTCCAGACCTGCTGCAATGTTACTAATGAAGACATTAAACAGAGCTGGTCCAAGGACTGGTCCCTGAGATACCCCACTGTTCACCCCCTCCTCCCCAGATTAAATCTTATGTACCACCACCCTCTGCATCCTGTCTACTAGCCAGTTCCTAATCTAGTTTACCACCTTGTGCCCCATGCCCAGACTACCCATCTTGTTAACCAGCCTTTTATGTGGGATGGTGTTAAAGGTTTTGCTGAAATCAAGGTAGGTGATGTTTACTGCCCCACCATTTTACTTCCCTTGTCACCCAGTCAAAAAATCTATTAGATTCATCTGACATGACCTTCCTGCTGTGAATCCCTGTTGTCTCAGATCATGGGCACCTCTGGATTCCAAGTGTGCCACTATTCTTTCTTTAAGCAGTGCCACTGTGCCTCCATGATCTTACCCACTACTGAGGTGAGACTGACTGGCCTATAGTTTCCTGCTTCCTCCCTACTACCACTTTTGTGTAGAGGGACTACATGTGCCCTCTTCCAGTCCTCTGGAACCACTCCTGTGTTGAGCGACTCCATGAACATGGCTGCCAGAGGCGCTGCTAGCTCCCTTCGTAGCTCCCTTAATATCCTCAGGTGTATGCCATCTGGTCCCATTGCTTTGTCCACCTTCAGTTTTGTGAGCTCCTCTAGGACTCTCTCCACTGTGAATGGACTTGTGTTTACCTCCCCCTCTTCGCGTCTGTTACTCAGCTGTGGTCTTTGACCCTCTCCCCCTTCAATGAATACTGAACAGAAGTATTTGTTCAGTATTTCCACCTTTTCCATGTCTCCCTCCTTATGCTCTCCTGTATCCACTTCAAGTCTTACAACCCCTCCAGCCTTCCTTCTTTCACTGATGTACCTTAAGAATGTCTTGTCCTCTTTCTTCACCATCTGCGCTACTCTTTCTTCAGTCTGAGCCTTCTCCTTACAGTTTTCTCTGCTTCCCTTAGATTCCGTAGGTATACCTCCCTGTCCTCTTCCATTTAAGCCTCCTTATATTTCATGAAACCCGCCCTTTTGGCCGTCACCTTGTCTGCCACCTCTCTTGAGAACCATAGTGGTTTCCTCCTTCTCTTGCCCTTGTTTACCAGCCTGATGCATTGGCTCGTCATCTCCTCTATGGCTCCATTCAGGTGTTCCCAGTGCTCCTCAACTCCCCCTCCTATTTCCCTTCTTGCCAATGCCTCTTTGATACAGCTTCCCATTTTAGCAAAATCCTTCCTCCTAAAATCTAAGACCTTTGCCTTCATGTGACTAGACTGTGCCCCTGTCCCTATATTGAACCATACTATGTAATGGTCGCTGTATCCCAGTTGACCTTCCACTTGGACGTTTGTTATTCTGTCCCCATTGGTCAGCACCAGGTCCAGAATTACCCCATCTCTGGTGGGATCAGTCACTAGTTGTCTTAGGGCTGCCCCCTGTAGGGAATTCAGGATGTCTGGGCTCTTGGTTGAAGCAGCAGCTGGGATTATGCAGTCCACGTCTGGGATATTGAAATCACCCAGCAGTAATACCTCACCTTTTGCTGCCATTGCATGAATTTGGTCCTCTAGGTCCCTATCCATCTCCACCCCCTGTGCTGAAGGCCTGTAGATCACCCCTGCGCAGATTGCTGTGCCATTGACTGGCTCAAGAGTGACCCACAGTGTCTTGGCCTCCCCTGTCTACCTAGTACCTCCGTTGCCTTCATACCCTCCCTAATGTACATGGGCCTCCCCTTTTTATTACCCCCCATCCCTCTTGAACAGAGCATACCCCAGCACATTAATGTTCCAGTCATGATTTGTGGTGTACCAAGTCTCTGTTATTGCTGCTATGTCCAGGTCTGCCCCCACTAACAGCACCTTCAGGCCTGGGATTTTATTCCCCTGGCTGCAAGCATTTGTAACCATTGTTTTCCATGTTCTACTGCCTATCTGCTCTCTACTCATGCCAATGCTGTGCTGCTTCTTTCCCGCCTTCCATTTCTTCTTCTTATGCTGCCTTTCTACCTCTGCCTTTCTCTCTATGTCTGTTTTAAGTGTTACTGTCAGCATCTTACCTTCCTGCTCCTCATTTCTGGCTACTCTATCTTGTGGAGGTGTGCTGCTAGAGTCTCCCTGTTTCTGTTGCCCCCCCTCCCACTTGGCTAGTTTAAATGCTCGACATCAAAGCAATTAAACCTTTCATTTAGGACTGCTTTCCCTTTCCTGGACAGATGGAACCCGTCCCTCAAGTACAGGTCCACATTGTTCCAGGTGTGTCCCCAGTCTCCAATGAAGCCATAACCATTCTCACTGCACCAGCCCTTCAACCATGCGTTGAAGCTTCTGATACAGAGATTCCCATCCTCCCCCTACTGTGGACCGGCAGCACCTCTGAAAATGTTACAGAGCTTGCCACCTTCCCCAGCTGCTTTCCCAACTCTTTGAAATCCTCCTGTACCTGTTTCATGCTTGTCCTGTCCTTGGAAGGGTCATTTGTTCCCAGGTGGACAATGATCTCCACCCCCCTCTATTTGCCACTGCCTTGGCAATCTTCCGGATCCGCTCCCCCTCCCTCTGACCTCCTGGAAGGCACTTAACCTCTCTTTCCTCCCTCCTGTCCTTGCCCAGATCCATTCCCCAGACAATCGAGTCCCCCATCAGGAGTAACTTCTTCTTCCCATGGGGTCCTCTTCTTCCCCCCACCAGGTCTCCTTCTGGAGGATCCTCACATCCTCCCTGGTCTCAGCCTCTGATTCCCTTGCAGGACTCCCCCATTCCTCCAAGACAGTGTAGCCATTCTTAAGCTTGACTGGATAGGGGATGTGTCTCTACCCCACCTCCCTGAACCTCTCTGAGCCCAACATAGTCCATCTTGCCATCTGCCTGGGCAGCCGCTATGGCAGTGGCTGGTGATATGGTGGCCTCTGGTTGGGAATGAAGATTTCCAGTACTCCTGCCATGTTTTTAAAAATTGGAAAACACATACAGCAGCAACAACAAGATGCAGGGACTTTCTAATGGCCTTGACAGGAGCAGGTCTGAGGTAGCCTGTAGATGCTCAAACAAGGGGAGAAGCCATCCTGGACCTGGTTCTTACCAACAGCAAGAGGATAAGGGCAATTGAAGTTGGATGCCATCTGGGAAGTAGCGACCACCGTATGGTCAGATTCAAAGTGAACACGGCAGAGGACACAAGACCCTCCAAAATTAGGGTCCTAGATTTTAGGAAAGCTAATTTCCAGAAAATAAGGGAAAGCATAGCAGGGATCTTAAGAATCACAGAAGGTAGAAGGGTGGAAGAAATGTGGGAAAGCCTTAAGGGAGGTATTAAGACGGTCACAGACCAGTGTGCCAAAAGGGTAAGTAAGGCAAAAAAAAAAAGAAACCCTCTCTGATTCTCAAAAGAAGTAGCAACTATAGTGAAAGGAAAAAAGGCAGCCTATAGGAGATATAAAGCATCAAATAAAGAAGAGGACAAGGAAGTATATAAAGAGAAACGAGGGAGGCAAGTAAGGTGATTATTAAGGCTAACGCCCAGACTGGAGTGAAGATTGCATAAGGGGCACAGCAAGGTGACAAAACCTTTGAAGTTCTTTAGGTACATGGGGGAAAAAAGGAAAACTAAGGGGGAATAGTTAGACTAGCAATGGAGGAAGGAAAACTAATAGAGAAGAATAAAGAGAAGGCAGAAGTCCTCAACAGGTACTTCTGCACAGTGTTTACAAAGGAGGAGGAGGAAGGCAATGGACCAGAACCAACTAGTAACAGCACCACTGGAGTAGCAGTCGATACAAGCCCCTTCACAGCGGAACAAGTCTTGGAGACACTAAACAAATTAAAAGTTGATAAAGCTATGAGACTGGATGACATACATCCCAGTATCTTGAAAGAACTGGGGAGGGAACTGGCAGCACCACGGAGGACCTATTTACTAAATCACTTATTAGCGGATAGATTCCAGAGGACTGGAAGACGGCATCGATCGTCCCACTTCATAAATCTGGGAGCAGGGAGGAGGCAGAGAACTACTGCCCAGTGAGTCTCACTTCAGTCGCAGGAAAATTGATGGAATCCTTACTCATGCAGAGAATATTAAAGAGCACTTTTCCTAGTCCTTTTGATTTTTATGCATAAATTATACCTTGTTTGTTGGTTGGTTGTTTGTTTATTTGCTTAACAGGTCAGCACACTGGAAAATCAGTTCCCGTTTCAGATGAGACCCACAAATTCATTCAAACGTTCACGATAAAAAAAATACATCGTACATAAGACAATCATAAAGGTGTATGAGTTCAGTAGTAATTACACATTAAAATATAAGATTTCAATCATAACACTTACATTCTGATAAAGACATAAAGTACTAATACAGAGTACTAGAAAAAAGCCCATTAGTCCATACATTTCTAATTACCAGTGGAAGCCCATTCCAGTAACTCGGTTTGCATATGCAAATGCCCATTGTCCACAAGAGGTCTTCGTGAAAGGGAGTTTAAATACCGCATTATCTGTCCTAGATCTAGAGTAATGTTGAGACTGATACGGCTGAAGATATTTCAGTAGATTTTGAGGGACTCCAAGCTGAGTTACTCTAAATACAAATTTAGCAAGCAGAAATCTAAAGTTTAGCTGACTGGGTAACCAAGCATCTCTTTCAGAATCACACAGTGATGTATTGTTCTGGGAGCAGAAAGTACACATTTTCTAATCAACAGTAATAAAGCCAATGTCTTAGATGAAAAGTTAAAAGAGATGTTATCTTCTTGCATTGATTCTGGAATTATATTTCATTATTGTCCTCTGCAGTTAGTTTTTATATTCTTTTTTTTTAATTCTGTTTTTTACTCCTCCTCCTCTTCACTGGCTCCTTAGACCTCTCTCTAGTGAGGGGTGGGGATGCCTGTTTCCCATCCTGCCTGCGGTCCCCCTAAGTCTGGTTTGCTGCTCCTGGGAGCTCTCCCCCAACTCCACCGACCACCCCGCCCCCCAGTTCTGAGCCCCTTGGGGTGGGACCACCATTACACGTAAACATACGAAGAAGCCAGCAGTAGAAGGTTATTTGGTCTATCAAGTCTGCTCATATTACAGGGTCCACAGCTTGAGCTAATGTTCCTACCCTCCTTCCCCATTTCTCCCATCCTCCCTACCCATGATTCTTACCTTTCCCCTATGCCCATCCCAGCCACTCTTAAAGCTACTCACTGTCTTCAATAAGGTGACCTCTTCCGGCAGCACATTCCAAGTGTCTACCACCCTCTCTGTGAAGAAGTGCTTCCTGGCCTCCCTCCTAAACCTCCCACCCTCCAGCTTAAGGCTGTGCCCCCTCGTGTTATGGTTGCCAGTCAGCTTAAAGAGACTCTCCTTATCAACCTTATTTATCCCTTTCAAGTACTTGAAGGTCCCAATCATGTCCCCTCTCTCTCTCTCTCTCTCCTGTCTTTCAGGGAGTACACGTTCAGTGCCCTCAACCTCTCCTCATATGCCTTACCCTGATGACCAGCTATCATCTTTGTAGCCCTCCTCTGGACCTTCTCCAGCAGGTTAATGTCATTTTTGAGGTGTGGGCACCAGTACTGAACTCCATACTCTGGATGTGGCCTTACCAGTGACCTGTACAAGGGCAGTATAATCTCCTCTCTCCTACTACTGATCCCTCTAGATATGCATCCCAGCATCTTGTTTGCATTTGCTGCTGCTTTCTTGCACTGCATGGAGTGCTTCAGGTCACTAGTGATCATCACTCCCAGGTCCTTCTCCTCCTCTGATGCAGATACTCGGACTCTACCCAGGTAGTACTCTGTCTTGGGATTCTTGGTTCCAATATGCATAACTTTGCATATCTTGGCATTGAAGCCAAGCTGCCAGATCCTGAACCACCTCCCCAGCTTTTCCAGATCTTCCTTTAGGTCCTGTATCCCTTCAGCTGTGTTCACTCTCCTGCAGAGCTTGGTGTCATCCATGAATAGACACATTTTGCCCTTAATGCCATCCCCAGTGTCACTGATGAAGACATTGAACAACACCAGCACCAGCACTGAGCTCTGCGGGATGCCACTGGTTACTTCGCTGGTGCCAGATAACTTTCCCCCCACAATCACCCTCTGGGTTCTGTCCCTCAGCCAGTTTTCCACCCTTCTGGCCATCTTTTCCCCAACCCCGAGATCCAGCAACTTCCTGATCAACCTTTTGTAGGGCACAGAGTCAAGGGCCTTGCTGAAATCAAGATAGAGGATGTCTACCGCTTGGCCCATCTACTGTCTTAGTGAAAAATCAAAGAAGTCAATCAGATGCGTTTGACATGATCTACCCCCATGAACCCATGCTGCCTCGCATCCTGGAGACCATGTTCCTCTAGATATTCCACCAACCTTTCCTTTAGTATGGTCTCCATGAGCTTGCCCACAATGGAGGTCAGACTGACTGGTCTGTAATTCCCTGGGTCACCCTTGGGACTGCTTTTGTGGAGGGGCACTACATGTGCTGTTCCTGCGGTACCACGCCTGACTCTAGTGAACTATTAAATAGGTCTGCCAGTGGCCCTGCCAGCTCCTCAACCAGTTCCTTTAGTACCCTTGTATGTACTCAGTTCGGGCCTGGTGATTTGTCCACCTTCAATGCCAGCAGCCCCTCCCTTACTCTATCCTCCTCTATCACTACATCTGTGTTCCCTCCCCCCCGCTCCTCTTTTGCCTTCTGAAGGCACTGATACATCCTTCTCCCTGGTGAAGACGGAACAGAAGTATTCATTTAGTATCTGTGCTTTTCCCCCATTATCCTCCACCCACTCCACCCCTTTCTTAAGCCTAACAATCCATTCCTTCTTGTCCCTTTTCTCACTTACATAGCAAAAGAAAGCCTTCTCCCCCTTTCCTAATTCCTTCAGCTATCTGCAGCTCCTTCTGTGCCTTTGCTTGCCGGGCTTCCTTATTTGCCTCACTAGCCAACCTTAGGTAATTTTCCCAATCCATCTCTCTCTTGGTCTTCCTGAATTTTCTATAGGCCAACCTCTTTTCTCTTACTGCCTGGACAACCCCAGAACTGAACCAGCTGGGCACTTTGGCTCTTGTGTTCTTCCCCCTGAACCTAACGCACTCATCTGTGGCAACCAGTATTCCTTCCTTAACGATGGAACACCTTTGGTCCACCCGCATATCTGCTCTGATGCCTGCCAGATGGCTCCTTAGCACTTCACCCATTTTTCTGAAGTCCACCCTCCTGATATCAAAGATTTTGGTCTTAGTCTGGATGCTTTCCCCACCCATATCCAACTGGAACCACACTGTACAATGGTCACTTCCAGCCAGTGGCTCCCTGACAATTATTTCCTGTACATGCTCCCCATTTGTAAGTACCAAATCAAGAATTGCCTCAGCTCTTGTTGGTTCAGTGATGCTCTGAGTCAGGAACCCGCTCTGCAGTCCTTCCAGGATCACCTGACTCCTAGCACATGTTGTGGATGGTATACTCCAGTCCACCTTGGGCAGGTTGAAGTCTCCCACAATTACCACCTCTCCTTTTCCCTCAGCTTCCAATATTTGTGATATCAATTCCTTGTCCCTCTCCTCATCTTGACTGGGTGGTCTGTAAACCACCCCCAGCTTCACCTTTCTCCCTCTATTGGACCTTAAATGAACCCAGAATGCCTCCACCTCTCCTTCCTTTGACTCCTTCCTCACGCAAGTTATTCCCTCCCTGAATAAAATGCCACCCTTCCCCCTTCCCGACTACCCTGTCCCTCCTTTATAGCCATTAACTTCTCCAGCACGCTATCTATAATCTAGAAGGGTGGCCAGGGAGTGGAGGAAAGACACAGTGACTGCAAGGCAGGACCCAGCTGTGGACGTGGTAGATGTCCTTGGCTGCACCATCTCCTGTCCGGGTGCCAGGGCTTTTCCTGTTTTTTATGGTTGCCCCAGGGGTGTGGATGCTCAGTGATGCCCTGTATGTGAAGGGCATGCTCCCGCACCCATGCATAAGGTGTCTGCCACACCCCCAACACCAAAAGAGAGTGCTGTAAGTTGTGCCACCCCCCGGCCACCACCAGGAGCCACTGGTACTGCAGCATGCACACCCACCTGCCCCCAGGAGAGGAGAGCAGTCCTCTGGACACTCAGTCCTCTCCTGCCCCCGCCGACCCCCGACGTTCTGAGTTCACTCCTGAACCCGGGTTGCCATCATGGTGTGAGGTATGGTGTCCAGCGCCACCGGGCTGGCAGCTTTTGTATTCTGAGCTGCTAAAAACTGCAGAGTGTGTATCAGAGCTTCTATAGCAAGCCTGGTGGTGTTGTTGTGGACCCAGGGCTGTACTGCTGACATCACTATATGGCAGAGGAGTGACTCACACTGCAGTACAGTGAAGTTGCAGCAGTTTTGCAAGAGAAAACTACATTACTAGGTGTATATACTGTGGTCCCTCTTCACCAAGACACCCTCTTAGCAAAGCATTATGCCAAAATCCAAAGTGTGTCAGTAATTTTTTTTTTTTTGTAAAACTGACTTACTTCTGCCTCTGTAACAAAGCATGGAGAGTGCCAGAAGATATAGTTGCTGTCAGCTGAGACAGCTAACTGTCAGTTTATGCATCAGTGTGATTAGTGTCTATACCTTGATCATTTGAAAGCAGTAATGCCTCCCTACCCGTGCCATACTGGAGCCTTCTATATCCTTCTGTAGTAAAGCGTCCTGCAGTCACCCTGATTGAAAATACCTTACTGCTCCTCCATCCTGTATCTCCCTGACATCAGCACTGCACCGCGGAATGCCGAAGACTAATTTTGGTACCATATCATACAAAGAATGTGTTTAGATGTGCTATTTGTGCTATATGCACTGTGGAGGTGGTTTTAAAAACTGAGGGCTATTTCTGGAAGAATTCTTGTTCGAAAAGTGAAACCAGGATTCTGCGTATGCATGTAATGGCGGTATTATATGGTACCAAAATTAGTCTTCGTCGTTCCGCGGTGCCCTGCTGATGTCGAGGAGGCGGGTTATACCAGATGACATACAAGAATAGGTTGAGGGAATTAAACATGTACTCCCGGGATCAGAGGAGGGAGACCTATAAGTACATCAATGGTGTAAATAAGGAACAGATGCAGGAACTCTTTTATGTCAAGGAAGTGAGAAGAACAAGGGGCATGATCTGAGACTGAAAGGGGGGAATTTTGGGACCAATAGTAGGAAGTTCTTCTTCACTGAGAGGGTGGTGGATGCATGAAACAGCCTGCCTCCAGTGGCTGTGGGTGCCAAAATGGTCAGGGCGGTGTCAAGAGAGCTTGGGACACACACAAAGGTATCATTCTCCAGAGAGGCATATGGGGGGGGGGTGGTTGAAACCGATAAACCTTGGGCAGAATAGATGGACCTTGTGGTCCTCTTATGCTGTCATCTTCTATATTTCTATTTTTCTATGTACCCTAAACCCTGTCACAATCAGTTTTCAATACAGTGTATATTTCATCAGTGATTAGAGATAAATTGAATAGATATGTTTCAGGAGTTGCTAGAATAGGGCTACCCAGTTTCAGAAAATATGGATCTAGATTATGGGGACCTGCAAATGTTCTTAGGGTCAGTCTCCATGAGGGATTACTGTATTTTACCTGCTTCACCGTGACAGTTTTGTAAGAGAACAGGATTCTATCAGCCTCTCTGAATCAGGATGCTCACTATCAGGTGGGATGATGGTGGTAACTGCAGACCTAACGAAAGTCATGCCTGCAGAGGGAATGTCAGCATTCAATTCCTCAACAACTCATGTTTTTGATTAGAGAAGACTGATTAAAATTTTGTTTTGGTAATGATGAGGAGATTGCCCCCCCCCCCAGCATCTTTACTGTTTGCTCAAATCATGAGTTCCCTAAAATATTGATACATCTTTGGAAAATCTCAAATCTGATACTGTGGAAAAGGTAGATTTCAGGGTAGCTCATGACATGGGAGTGATTGTTAAAACGGTGACTCAATCCCAGCGCATGTTGACAGGGTTACCATTGAGGAAGGGCGACAGGTTGGGGGAGGTTGGTGCATATATGTATACGCGGGGGGGGCGAGCATGACGGGAGGGAGGGTTGGTCTGGCGTGGTTGGCGTGGGGCTGCTGAGCTGGCCCTGTAGCATGGTGGGTGGGTGGCAGCCTAGAGCTGCGAGGGTTCCGGGTTCAGGTCCAGACGTGCCTACATTTTTTGCACCTGGCCCGAAATTTTTGTTTATTTATGAATTTGCACCTTCCCCCGACATGCACGCCCCTGGAGTTGATAATCCTTTAGCAGGGGGTGCGGGGGGCACAGCCCCCTCCATATCAACCTAAAATCCTGAAGATGATGAAGAGATGCAGGTTGAGGCAGACTGGAGGTGGAAAACCTGATTAGGATGAGCCACTGGATGAGTGGGCAATGGCTGGAGGCAGATTGACTATGCAGAGAGGCAGAACACTGGTGCCAGGTGCTCAAGAGGTTCCTGCTGCAGAGTTTGGATAAAAAGTCGGAGAAGGATTTTTCATGGGCTCAGTTTGAGGAGGACCCCCTGACCGAGCAGGATATTTCTTTGTCTCCTGTGTTCCCAGGATGTTACCTGTTGGAGGTTGGAGATGCAAGTATGGAACTTGAATGTGAGACCCCAGGTAAGAATGTGCCTAGTGATATTGTGCTGGGGTTGAAGACTCCAAGTAAGCAAGAAGAAACCTACGAGGCTGAAGGGACTTTTTTTTTTTTGTATTGATGTAGCTAAATCTGTTAACAGTATTGACTGGAGGTATACTGCAGGCTAAAGATGCTAATGTTGCTAAAATGTTATAATATGTTAAGAGTCTGAGGTGATACGAGTGTTTTATTATTTTCTGAGGGAAAACCTACCAAGGAGGAGGTGGGTGGAAAATGGATTGGAACCTGTGTTGGGGTAACACCAAAAGAGTGTCTACCCTCAGGTGTCTGTATCAGTAGTAAGTGAAATGAATAAATCAAGAGAGATAGCGGGTTTATGTAGAGGGATTGAACCTAGGACTGGGCCCCTGCTTAAAACTGACATGTGTGGTGGGGTTGGAGCAGGTAATTACCCCAGAGAAAGTCTTTCTATGGTAATGGACTTTACAGCTGTCCAGATTTTTTTGTTAAGAAATATGACGTACTTTCCCTAAAAGGAGATAGTTCAGGGAAGGTACTGTTTGCCTCTGTTGAGAAATGTGTTAATGCCTCTGGGTAAAGAATGATAATATCCACTACGATGGAATGTTTATCGTTAATAGGGACTCTGAGGCAGAGCTTCTGAAGATGGATGGGTAGTAGCACCATTCTTTCCTGGGACAGGAAGATGGTAATCAGTTGGCAATAACTGCTTCCCTCTTAAGGTGGGGGATATGCGACAGGGAGCTCCTGCCACTCTTGAGGACTGACCTTTTCTTTAATCTGTTGCAACAGTTCTTCTATTTCTTAGCCTAATCTATCCTTTACAATTTCTAGTCCATAAGGTTGGCCACCTATGGGCACCCCTTACCCTTCTTGACTATGCTATAGTGTCCTCTGTAATTTTCCTTTTCCCTCTCAGGTCCTTGTACAGGGAGGTTATTGTGGTGACCTGCAAGTGTATGTAAAACAGGTTGTGTTTATCATTGTTGGATTTAGTATGTAATAGCACTATGTCATAAAATACCTTGATGTATATACCTTATGTTTATGAAACCTGTAAATGTTGAAAATGCCATGGCACTAGGTGTTTTTGATAATGGTAAAAAGTACTAGGTGACTGTTATAGAAATTAAGTTAGTTGTGCTAGTTAAAATGCATGTAAATTGCTGTAAACTGAACAAGTCTGAAATGTCACGATGATTTGCATATATCCCATGATGCTTTGCAGTATGGAAGTATGTGTGTTGTTGTATTTCTTTGAAACTTGATTTGTTGCCAATGCCCTTTGGGGTAACCCTTTTTTTTTTCAGTGATTCTGCATTGAGGTTCTTTGTCTATAGCTTTTTTTTTTTCTTTTTGAGCCCCCACTACCCAAGCAAACAAGGCCCACATAGGGATGAAGGGTTTTCACTAAAAATGTTGAGATCAGAGATCAGTGTCAGTAAGTGCTGGCTAAGTGCAGAGAAAGAACATTCATGGTCTGATGCTGCAAACTGATGTACTGTACTGAAGAAGGAATATGGCATTACAGAAGCTTATTTCCTGTATTTTGAATAAACATCCCATAGAGATTGTGTGTTGAACCTGAAGTTCGGTGTCTGGTCCATCTGTTATCCCACAACCCCTCCAAAGTGGGGATGAACATTCTGCTAGTAGATCTGAGCAGAGATTTTGTTATCACAATAAGAAACTCCAGAGTGTGATTTTTTGGGGGGGATAGCAGAACTTCTTCGGTAGTTGAAGGCACTTTTTGATGCTTCGTTCCTCACAGCACATTCAAGGTACGCCATTATCCCACCGCAATGCACACCCTGTCATGTCTTATTGCTTAATTGGGTTTAGAAAAAATGTGATATACTAATCCTCATAGTCACACCTTTGCACTTGCATCATAGACAGGCTTTCATATTCTGTCTGTCTGCTGAGGACAAAAAAATATCCTCAGAACAGTGTGAATGTCTAAATCTGTTCATCAAAGCCAAGGCTGTTTGCATCTAGGACCAGGTAATCTGCCATTGAAGTGCAGAGTCGCAGTGAGACAGGCACAAGTAAATAAGACACTCTGGTGACCTGGAGTGAGTTCAACCTGCTGGATGTGGAGGATATCATCTGGATGGTGAATTGGCTATATAGCTCCACTGTTAGGTTATATCCAGCATCATCTCAGCCTAACAGCACTCTCTGTAGCAGACATTATGAGAGTTTCTTTGGGGATGAGTTGTTCACAACAGCCTTGAAGATGGCTGTTGTTAGGCCCTTGCTCAAGAAGTCATCATTAGACCCTGATGTCCTTGCCAATTATCAGCCCATCTCCAACCTGCTGTTTCTGGTGAAAGTGGTGGAAAAGTTGTGTGATTACCTGTAGATCTAATATCTTGAGTGTTTCTGGTACGGTTTTTGCTAACACCTTAGTATGGAGGTGGCCCTGATTTGTGTCCGTACCGCTCTTTTCCCAGCGAGGGATCGGAGTGAGGTGTCAGTAGTGATCCTCTTTCGTCTTTCATTGATGTTTGACACAGGAGTATGTGGTGCATGTTGACCATACCCAGGAGAATACAGGACAACCAAAGCTGAGTTGTCAGGGTTCAGTCTTTCTTGTCTGATTGAGAGCAGTTGTTGGTGGTGGAGTCTTTCCTATCGTGCCTTGTTGCTCTTGACTGTAGTGTTCCTTACAGGTTTGTCCTCTCCATGGTTTGTTTGCAGTAAATGGATTGCCACTGGGAAAGATTATCAGGAAGTACAGCATTGGTTATCACTGCTATGCTGATGATACCAAGCTGTACCTCTCCTTTGCACCCCACTAGGGTAAGGAGAATTGCTCTGTACTTTGTCTGGAACAGTTCGTGGCAGAAATAATAGATTGGATGTTCTGCAACTAGCTGACTTGGAATCCCGGTAAAACAGAATTGTTACTTGTGGGCTTAGATCAACAGGTGTCCACTATTAGGAGTAGCTTCAGGCTGCCACCCTTGCTGGTGTTCAGGTTGAGGCTAGGAAGATGGTTAAAAATCTGGGAGTAACACTTGATGAAGGATTGACCTGGAATCCCAAGTATCAGTCCTTGTAGTCACAGGGTACTTTTATCACCTGAAGAATATTGCCAGGCTACACCCCGTCCTAGAGCTGGGAGATCTAAGAACTCTGGTACAGGCATTTGTTTCCACGTGCCTTGACCACTGTAATGCACTGTACTAGAGCCTATCTTGTAGTCAGATTTGATGCTTGCCATTAGTGCTGAATGTGACACAGTGCAACTTCTTAGAGGTCAGAACATAGCACTCTGATGCTATGTGAGCTGCAATGGCTGCCAGTTAAACAGAGAACTGACAATAAGATTACTGTACTAAAAAGAAAAGTAACTCTCGGCTTCACTTCACAGACCACTTCATGCCACAAGTTAGCGTACGATAAAAAAAAACTATGTTTATTGAGAAACAGTAGCACCCCCCTCACAGAGAAACAAGATGACTGTCTTGACTTTCAAGGTCCTAAATAAACTGGGAGTCATCTACCTCCATGACCTGTTGACTGCCTCACCACCACCTGGGCAGAGCTCTTTGTTCCAAGGACATGAGGCTGCTGGATGTCACCAGCTGCAGACAAAATCTGCAAGGGACAGGGCATTTTTGGTAGCAACTCCAATCCTTTGGAACTCCTGTCTCCTTACATCCAAAAAAGTATATCTGAGATCCACTTCAGGATAATGGTTCAAAAGTGGCTCTTAGTTCAGCTTCACTCTAACCCTGTTATCGGAACTTTCCTAATGTCTCACCGTGGCTTTTTATATCTGAATTTACTTTTTGACTAACTGCTATTTCTGTATTGTATAATATTGATGTTTATGTACAGAGCATTCAGATTTTGAAGAACGCTATTTAAAAAAAAAAAAAAACTACCTACTAATTAAACCCATTTTGAAAAGTACATAGGGATGCTTTTGTATGGGTATAAGCCCCCCTCGGTGGGCTTACTGTCTCTAGTTTATAAGCCCCCTCTTTTCAATGTCCCTTTTAATTAGCTTAGGGAGGCGATTCCTATTACTGCCACCAGGGGCAGAATTTGTCAGTATTTAAGCCCTGGACTTTGGGCTGGGTGGGAGAGAGATGGAGAGACGGCAGGCATGTTAAGGGCAGTGTGACTGGGGGCTTAAAACCGTCCGGCCCTAGAGGTGTCAGCTGGCAGTGTCGCTGAGATGCAGGGAGGTTTCCAAAGGAGGGCTGCAGGAGCTTGGAGGCCATTGGGGCCCAGGGTTCCATGGTTTTATCCACGGCTACTGTGGTGGTTGCAGGACCGCAGCAGGGCTATCTGGAGGTGGCGGGTCCAGAGAGTTTCTCCAACGTGGCACATTGTCTGGATGGTAAGGTAGCGGGAGGGTCATGTCCTGGGATACGCCTTAGGGCTTGCAGTGCCCGTGTCTGGGGCAGGCCCATTAGACCCACTAAAGGGGAGTGACTCTGGGAATCTGGATATTGCAAGGAGGGAGCCGCCATTCAGGCTTGGTTGGTGCAGACCTTGGTTGGGCTCGGAGGACAAAGGGAGAAATGTAGCACCAGTTCTTGGCAGGAGATACAGGCAAGTTTAAGAGCAGCCGCGGAAGGCATTTAGGCTGAGTCACCTCAGGTTCCATTTTAGGCCTGGTAGCAGGGAGGAGTAAGGTACTCCCCCAATGGAGGAAAAGGACATCTAATGGTATGGTGGAAATATAGGTGAGGTGAAATCTCTGCTTAAGGGAAGAAAATTTGTGGAGCCAGTATGGTCTATTCTTTAGGCCTAGGTAAAATCTACTTGCTGTAGCTAGTACCAGAGCCCTCATTTGCCTGCTGCCTTTTTACATTCGGTTGCGCACATGCGCAAGGAACGTATTGGGAGAGTAGCACACTTGGAGGTGTGCCTCTCCCACCCAATGCACTGCTCCCTTGAGCAGGCGTGGCGGTCCTGCACCAATGGGTGCAGGAGCTCAGTATGACAGCGTGTTCCTCTGCTTCAAAGGAAAGCACCACTGCCATACTGAGCGCCCCCCCTCGCGTCACGCGCTACCTCCCCCCCGCGCACGTCCGTCATGCCGCCCCTCCTAAAGCTTTCATGCCACACTGGGAGCCCACCCAGCGTGGCAAACATTATTTGCCAGCGGGGTGCCAATCCCCGTCGGCTCCACTACCCCCCCAAAGCCATATTGCTGCCACACTGGGGCCCACCCCAGCATTGCAAACCTTTGCTGTTGTTTTGCGAAGGGGTGCCCAATCCCCGTCGGCTCCACCATTTACATCTTCTGCCATGCTGGGAGCCCACCCAGCGTGCAAACGTCGTTTTTTTTTTTTTTTTTTACCTGTAAATAAAAACTGTCCCACAGTGAGTCTTCTAGCCCCTCCCACAACCCGCACCGCCCACTATGCACCCAGCCTCCCCACCCCCTCACCCCCATACTTACCTCCGGACTCCGGCGTGATGATCTTCGGTGGACCGGGAACACGTCTGCACTCTTCAAAGCCGACCACGAACTGAGGAAATGCCGGTAAGCTGTATAATGGGCTAGATAGGTGGGTTTCAACTTTATTGCATATCTCAGTCGTTGTTTGGAATTTTTGCACCAAATTTTCAACATGGGGTTTTTGGGACCCCTTCTCATGAATGATGTCACTGTCATGGCGTTATTCGGGCCCAAAGGGTGATTTCACAGGCACTGCGCAGTCACTGCACGAAATCACCCTTCGGCCTCAAACAATGCCATGACAGTGACATCATTCATGAGAAGGAGTCCCAAAAACCCCATATTGAAAATTTGGCGCAAAAATTCCAACAAATTACTGTTTTACGAGCATGCGTTGCACAGTTCCTACGCAGGCTTGTAAGTTTGCGAATTTTCAATTTTTTCACTCCAGATTTTCAACATTGCCATTTTATCACACCTTCTTATGAGTTGTACAGCTGTCATTTTTCACATCTCACCCAAAACGTGTTTCCGCCCATGTAGCGCACAATGGTGCAGTCGGTGTGCGAAATCAATGTATGGAACACATTAAGAAAATCACAGTGACACTGTTCATGAGCACAGGTCTTAAAATGGCTATGTTGAAAATTTGGTGAAAAAATTCCTAAAAATGACTGTTTTACGAGTGGCTTTGGCGCACTTCCTACGCACTCTCGTACATTTGTGAATTTTCAATATTTGCACTCCAGATTTTCAACATTGCCATTTTACCACACCTCCACATGAGCAGTACAGCTGTCATTTTTCACATCCTGCCCAAAATGTGTTTCTGCCCATGTAGCACACAATGGCGCAGTCAGTGTGCAAACTCAATGTATGGGACAAATTAAGAAAATCACAGTGACACTGATCATGAGCAGAGGTCTTAAAATGGCTGTGCTGAAAATTTGGTGAAAAAATTCCTAAAAATGACTGTTTTATGAGTCTGCGTTGCGCAGTTCCTGCACACGCTCGTAAGTTTGCGAATTTTCAATATTTTCACTCCAGATTTTCAACATTGCCATTTTACCACACCTCCTTATGAGCACTGCAGCTGTAATTTTTCACATCTTTCCCAAAACGTGTTTCCGCCCATGTAGCGCACAATGGCACAGTCGGTGTGCGAACTCAGTGTATGGGACACATTAAGAAAATCACAGTGTCACTGTTCATGAGCAGAGATCTTAAAATGGCTATGTTGAAAATTTGGCAAAAACATTCCTGCAAATAACTGTTTTTCGAGCGTGCGTTGTGCAGTTCCCATGCACGCTCGTAAGTTTGCGAATTTCCAATATTTTCACTCCAGATTTTCAACATTGCCATTTTACCACACCTCCTTATGAGCAGTACAGCTGTCATTTTTCACATCCTGCCCAAAACGTCTTTCCCCCATGTAGTGCACAATGGCGCAGTCCGTGTGCGAAATCAATGTATGGGACACAGTAAGAAAATCACAGTGACACTGTTCATTAGCAGAGGTTTTAAAATGGCAATGTTGAAAATTTGGTGAAAAAATTCCTAAAAATGACTGTTTTACGAGCGTGTGTTGCACATTTCCCACGCACGCTCGTAGGTTTGCACATTTTCAATATTTCCACTCCAGATTTTCAACATTGGCATTTTACCACACTTCCTTATGAGCAGTACAGCTGTCATTTTTCACATCCTGCCCAAAACATGTTTCTGACTATGTAGTATACAATGGGGGTAACAAACAGGTCATGCTGACAATTTATTGTGCAAATACCAGCTATTGAACAGGGCATTAGGGTAAAGCACCATACATGCCAAACACCACTGCAAATACCTGCAAGCGAACGTTCGGCATTGACAAATGCTTGTTACTAAATCTCTCAGCCCCATGGAGCTGCTCCATTAATTTATTCTTCTTGTACTCAATCATTTCTGTCCAAAAATACATGATTTTATTGTTCCTTTGATTATGACTGTGCTGTGTGGTCAATGAAATGAGCACATTTTTATCCTTTCCCCTAAAGTAAGTTTCCAGCTCCCCCCCCCCAGCTCAAAGGGTCAGCAGACGCTGTGGTGCCTGAAATGTATTCATTTGGTAAGAGGAGGCCTGAAATCTGTATCTCATCTGCCAGGTAAGGCCTTTCTTGTTCCCAGTTGTTGTGAAGGTGCCAGGAAGGAGTTCAGGTCTGTGCCCCCCACTCGCTATACCAACGGGACCCCTAGACAGAAGATGGGGGGGTTACATGGGAGTTTGGATCAAATGGGGCTTTTTCACAATTTACAGTTGTTAGGCTATTTTGAGATTGTGTGGACCCAGTTAGGTCTCTTTTTAGATACTGAAGATAGAAAGTGATGCCAGGACAGCCATTCTCTGTGTGGGTGAATTGTGGGCAGAATAAGAGTGTTATATAGTTAGGTAAAAAAATCTGATTCTTGGGGATTTTATATCATGAATATGTGCTGAGATTTAATTATGTCTGAGAGGAGCTCTTGTCTTGGCCAACCAGGTTATTTGATTTTTCTTATCTATTTCATAATTAGGATTAATACCTCTCTCCTATATTCAGTAATTCTCTAAAGACTGATCTCAGTCAGAAACCCAAGAACGATACATACTGTACTTGCATATCTAACAAAACACAAAAGCAGACAGAAACTATTGCAAATCTGCATCAGTATAGCCTGATACTGTAGCTACCTACTGTATGTGTTGTTAGTTTGTGACACCTCTACATAGCAGTAGTTTTCCCACTATAGCCATGAAACTGCACAATGACTGTTCATTTTCTCATAGACTGATTTAGAAGCTCATTTTAGTAAATGTTGTATCTGCTACAATTCTATAATTAAGAATTAGCATTTTGAAGCTTTTTGGAATTAGAAAAAAAGTATAACTTTGGGATAAGGAATAAAGACCTTGGTCCCCATATTAAAAAGTCCCCTGCAAAATCGCACAAGTGCCTGCGCCGGACCAAAAAAAATGGTATATTCAGAAAATGCGTGGGAAGATGTGCTAGCGCATGTCTGGCTGAATATCTGGAACATGCACGCTTGTGCATCTGAAAATGTGCAGCGCATCCCAGGCAGGCAGGATTGCGCATCACGGGCAAGAGCATAGGGAAATGTGCTGAGACAGGTGAAATAGGCATGGCACAACTTTGTAATATTCGGCCAGGATATGCAAATGGCATCATTGTACATTCTGAGTGCAAACCCCACATGCAGGAGCTCATTGCTGTAATGTATTCAGGCCATTTGCATACTCCGGGCATGCTCAGTTTCAGCTTTGCAGGGCTGCCCATCACCCCACAAAGGTGAACAGGAGGTACTGCAGCCTAGCAGGCAGGTGTGCTAGGATGTTTGCGTGTGGGTGGGTGGACTGCACTGGCCTGCGTACAGTGCTATTGGGTGCCTGGGTCATGTTCTTGTGCACCTCCAAGGGCTGTCTCTGGCTGGCCTGCCTGCAGTTCTGCAGCCTGCCTGTGGGTGGCTGGCTGATTTTGGCCACCCTTTTGTTTGCCTAACTTTGGGCGGCTCATTGCGCAGCACATTTTGGCTGAATATAGTGCTACGTGGTATATTCATGGGAACGCCCCCTTTATTTGCACAACATACCTTATTTCTGTGCCATGGCACATCCAGAGATGCACAACACATCTCTCCCTTTTGAATATCATGCTTTAGCGCATTTTTTGAGATGACCATCGCATCTCTACTTTGCGCCACGTATCTCCATTGAAAAAGCGGGCCTTTGTCTCACATCAGTATTTCGAGTACCACATGCTAGTAACAAATGACTCTAAACCCTTTTTTAAACCATGTGGCCTTTCAAGAGATGGATAAAAATTTTTCTAGAGACATTTAGCTGTCAGGTTGAGGCAGGAGAACTGCTAAAGCCATTACATTTAACTTGTTATGATGGTGGATCATAGTTACCTGAAAATCTAAAGAAAGTAAGACCAGCTCTGGTACCATCAAGGCTTAAACAATCACAGCTGTTGTGACTATCATCTGCTAATCCACACAGAGGGCACCCCGTGTCACACACTCTCTCTGATCTAAAGGACCATGACTGCAGCTACTGTTAATGGAACTGAGGTAACGCTCTGGTATTTTTTTTAAATCTGTCAGAAACACGAAACCTATTTCTCATCTGTTTTTTAGCAGGTGAACATCCCTCTATTTACCACATAGAATTCCTTCTATCCCACTGAAAGAATTCACACCACATTTCAAGGAGGACTTAAATGTAGAAATTGATATTGATATAAAACCACAACGGTCCATGAAAATGGCATTGTATATGCATTAGAAGTGTTGCTTCCACAGCAATCATGGTTTCTGTTTCAAGTAAAATGACAGGGTCCATATTAATTGTGCTCCTTTTCCTACCACACATTTCAAACATTCCAGTTCAACAGCTAAAAAGGCCACATATCTGGGGCCTAATTCTCCACTGCAAACAAGGTCACAAATCTGGGGCCTTATTCTCTGCTGCAAACGAGGCAAGGAGGGGATGCAAAGATGGGGGGGTGGGGGTAAACAGCACAACGAGCATGCATATATATTCCTGGGTACCATCCAAACCCTACTTCAGGCCCACACAAAAATGACACACACAGAAAATGCAGTTTTAAACAATGTTTATTTACCTCAAGACAGTGGATCCATTCAAAAAAGCACAATAAAGAACACTCGTCCCAAGCCCAACTGCTTGAGAGGCCCCGGTTGTGCTATAGTTCAGCTTAGGCTCAGTGGCAACCATGAAGCAGAGCACACTGACCCCAAGGGGTGTAATTATAGGGGAGATGGGGCACAAGTCCTCCCAAACAATTTGGGTGATCACATTTGTCACCCTCAACATTCAGCCCCTTATCTTGCTGCTGCTGCCTGCTGTAAGCTAGGAGAGACTCTGGAGTCTGCTGTGCTGGGGGGGAGGGGGTTCGATTTTCAGTGCTGAGAGCCACCGGAGAGTGACAGACAGAGAGGTGGGTTACAGTGACAGACAGAGTAGCGGGGGGGGGGGCCATCGGGATAGGAACTGGGAGAAGGACTGCATTGTAGCAGGAAGGGAGAAAGTGACAGACCGCAGTCACCACACCCGGAAGTAGTGTAAACATGCACTGCTGCCAACAGTGAATGAGAAGTCAGGATGAGCTGGCATCAAGACCATGGTGCTGTCATGTTTGGTGCATCCCTTCCCCTCCTGTCTGACTTTATGAATGCTGACCCATCTGCCCACCTTGTCCAGGAGCTGCCTGCTAATGCTTTCCTTGCCGAATGCCTCAAGTTGCCTGTTTCATGTGGGACTCGGGAGTTGGTCAAATCAGGAGGGGGGTCCTTATAGGATTGAGTGGTGCAGCAGGGTGGGCCCCGCCTGCTCTGAGTGACTGAATTTGGGTCGGTTGGTAGGAGCGCTGGGTTGCACTGAGTGAGCCTGTGGAACTGTCTGCCTGGACTCGGAGGCTGGAAGTGTTTGGAACAAAGAGGAGATGACAGCAGACTGATTATGAGGCAGTGTCTGCAAGCAGCAACTAACTGGCAGGACTGAGTCTGGTTACTGGTGGTGCTGCAGTGGTGGGTTGCGGGTGGGGTTGAGTAGTGATTGGGGGCAGCAACAGCAATACTCATGCCACAGGGGGATGCTATGCACAACACTGCTGCAATAAACAGAGGAGGTGGTGGAAGAGAATTCCAGTCTGCACAGTCAGGGCGGTTCTGAGCTGGCAGTGGCCACACACTATTGGCCATTTAATCTGGTGCCAGTCAGGGTCAGGGGGTGCCCAGGAAAAGAAGCCTGCTGCAGTCTGTGAGGCATTCTCTCTTCCTGTAGTGTAGTGTGTTTGGACAGGAGTGGGCCAGTGGCTCTATGCCTCTACCAGTGACCACCAGCACAGAAAAACAGCATAATTAGCTTCTTAACTGGAGCTAACATAGCTCTAGTGTGCAAGAAGGCAAAGGTAGGTGGTGTTTAATTTTAATTATTATGTTTGTTGGTGGTCTTCTCTGTTGTGTTGTGCTGGCCCTGTCTACTGTCTGTAATCAGTCAATGTAGTGCTGTCTAGCATCTCTCCTGTGTGCCACCTGACTCTGACTGAGCCGGTGTACTTTTGGAACAGTGATGCTGTTACAATGAACCCTCCACAGCAACACAACCCATTCGACAACCACAGTGTTGAACGGATTGTCACAGTGAAGGTCCAAGATGCCGACTGCCGGTGTTTGCCGCTCTCCCCCAACATCCGCTCCCCTTAGACTTGAGTATCTATAATTCTGGGGGGTACGGGGAGGGACCCCTGTAAACAATAAATCTCATGTCGTGCTGTTGCAGTCCTTGAAACTTTGCCACAGCGATGTGATTGCTGTCGGCAAAGTGTTGTCACTGTCAAGTCCTTCTGTCAAGACTTTGTTTTCGAAATAGCTTGGTACATCTGACTGAGCGTAATTATGTCTGCTTTGGTAGAGCTTGCTGTACTGTGCTGGCTGGGTGGGTGTGGGGGAGGGGGCCGGTCAGTTATATGGTTAGCCTAACATGCAACTCCAGAGTTTTCTTCTGTGTTATGTTACCAGAGTTAAAGTAATAAAAAAAAAAATCAAACCCTGCAGGTGAGTGGACTGTGGATGAAGTGGTGTGGACACTGTTGGAGGGCTTGAAAGGTGGGGCTATTTCATTTTTGTTTTGCAAACAAAAAAAAAACTGCCCAGTATAGGCATAGCTGTTTCTACTTCCTGAGTATGTTTAAA
This sequence comes from Neoceratodus forsteri, assembly GCA_016271365.2. Taxonomy (NCBI): domain Eukaryota; kingdom Metazoa; phylum Chordata; order Ceratodontiformes; family Ceratodontidae; genus Neoceratodus; species Neoceratodus forsteri. Next base: position 1,348,193,261 of record CM057456.1, on the reverse strand, counting down.
GCAGCATTAACTGCTGCTGCTGAATAGGGAGCTAGCTGCAATCTTGGGCAGCCTAGATAGACCAAGATGGCCTTTTGCTGCTGGCAACGTTCGTATGTTCATATGTTCATAAGTGCTGCTTTAAACACAATAAGGAGGAGCAACCAGCTAGGGACAGCAGTAGGGTGTTTAAGACATGGGTTGAATTGGCGACCAACCCACCCTTACGTAAAGGGCGGGAGTGGCGGGAGACCATATGGCAACCAGCACAGCTCACCTTTCACCGCCTCGGTTGGCCACTGAATGGGAACACATGGAGCACATGCCCAATGTACATTATATGGCACGCATGCATCTCCTGTATTGTACAGGGAGTGCAGATGGATCGTGTACTGTACAGAGAGCATGTGGCCTGTACTGTACAGGGACCACGCACCCTATACGGTACACAGTTTGCCCTCCCTGTACAGTACAGGGGATGGACATGCAGCCTGTACTGTACAGGGACCACGCACCCTGTACGGTACACAGTCTGCCCTCCCTGTACAGGACAGGGGATGGACATGCAGCCTGTACTGTACAGGGACCACGCACCCTGTACGGTACACAGTCTGCCCTCCCTGTACAGGACAGGGGATGGACATGCAGCCTGTACTGTACAGGGACCACGCACCCTGTACGGTACACAGTCTGCCCTCCCTGTACAGGACAGGGGATGGACATGCAGGCTGTACTGTATAGGGACCCACGCACCTGTACGGTACACAGTCTGCCCTCCTGTACAGGACAGGATGGACATGCACATTGTACTGTACAGGGACCACGCACCTCTGTACGGTACACAGTCTGCCCCCCCTGTACAGGACAGGGGATGGACGTGCAGCCTGTACTGTACAGGGACCACGCACCCTATACGGTACACAGTCTGCCCTCCCTGTACAGTACAGGGGATGGACATGCAGCCTGTACTGTACAGGGACCACGCACCCTGTACGTACAGTCTGCCCTCCTGTACAGTACAGGGATGGACATGCAGCCTGTAATTGCACAGGGACCACGCACCCTGTACAGGTGCACAGTCTGCCCTCCTGTACAGTACAGGGGATGGACATACAGCCTGTATAGCACAGGGACCCGCACCCTGTCACGGTACACAGTCTACCCCTGTACAGTACAGGGGATGGATATGCAGCCTGTACTGTACAGGGAACTCGCACCCTATACAGTACACAGTCTGCCCCCACCGTACAGTACAGGGGATGGACATGCAGCCTGTACTGTACATTGGATGCATGCTCCATGTCTTCCCATTTGGCGGCCGGCCAAGGAGCTGAGAGGTGGGCTGTGCCAGTCAGCGTATGGTCTCCCACAGTGTCTTCAGTGTTTTCCCGGTACGTATTAGCCCTCAAATGTATGTTGATCGAAATAATGGAGTTTTTCCATAGATTATTTACTTTTTGGTGGGTAGCACAGCACTCACGACCCAAGGCTGGTTGAGAATGAGGTTGTCCCCCCCAACCTTGACACCAAAATTACTCCTCTGCTGACCCCCTTCCTAAAGGAGAAGAGACGGTTGCTGGATGCTCACTCCTCCTTCCCTCTGCTGGCCCTTGACAACCTGGACTTGCTCCCAAACTCTTGCTGCTGGTGCCCAGAGAGGTAGTGCTACCAATGTGCTGTTGTGACTACCATCTGCCACCTGCTTTTAATAGTTCTAAAGCAATGAGTGGAAGTAAACCTGTGCGCCTGATAATGTGAAGATTGCCATGCTTTGAGAATGGCCCTTTGGGTAATTTGCATTTCGGCTATTGCTGCCTGCCATGTAAATTTATGAAGTGATTACCAAAGTGACGTGAGGGGTCTGTGACCCACTCTGAGCATAGTGAGCAATACAGTGGTAACAACACCTCCCTTTTCCTGCTAGAAATCCATTTCCTTATTCCTTCCAGCATTCCTTGCCTACTGACTTGTCGCACTGCCCTGCCACCATAAAATCATCAGATATGATTAACATAAGTCCCCTCTCTTGCTTGGTAACTGTAAGTATCCAGGACCCCCATCTTATATCCAGCCCCCAGATTAAACTGCCCTAATTGCATCACATTGCACTTTTTGACATTGAAATCCAGCTGCCACACCCTAGACCACTTCTCTAGTTTCTGTAGATCCCTTTGCATTCTTTCCACCCCCTCCTGGGTATCCACCCTGTAGAAAATGTTTGAGTCATCTGCACAGAGAAACATCTTGCCCTCCAGTTTCACAGCAATGTCACGTATGAAGACATTTAAGAGGAGGAGACCCAGTACTGCACCCAGTGGTGCTTCACTGGTAACTCTCTTGTCCCCTGAATGACTGCTATTTACCACCACCCTCTGCCTTCCGTCTTTCAAGCAGTTAGATAGCCAACTCCCTCATCTTCTCCCTTAGGGTTGCCACCTTTGGATGAGGCAAAAACTGGATCCTAAGCTCCGCCCCTAGCCCTGCCCCTTTCATGACTCATCATGCACTGTTCCTCCAATAAAAGACAACACTTAAAGCAGCAGTTAAATAAAAATGTTAAGATACTGTACTGTGCCTGTTAAAGTTACTTTCCCAGGTTCATCCTAATTATTTATTTATGTATTTATTTATTTACTGACATTGGTTAACCAGATAAACATACAGAGATAAAAGAAATCTTATTTACAGATATGATCTGGGGGAGACAAGGGAAATACTGTAAATAGCACATAGCAGTATACATACTTTATATATTTTTCTGCATCCATTTCCTGTTCTTGTCCACAGTACTATTTCAAAGCCAAAGAAGTGACCACACCTTTTTCTTGTGGGGAAAAAATAATTTACAACATTTAAAATGCCTAAATTCTGTTAGAGATGAAAATGTTTACCAGCAAATACAAGTGGAGGACAACTGGCTCTTTTACTGTTACAAAAGGTGGGGCAGATTTGCTGCTATGCCACTTTAAAATGCAGTGGAAAGATTAGGTTAAGTAAGTGCTAATGGTGTTAATGGCCATACTTTTCACCTCCCAGGGTGACTGCATTCAGAAACAAAAGGCTACACTGACAACAGAGCTTGTTTGTAACCTGGACATGTAGCTGAAACAATGAGTGATAATGACAAAATGTGTTTCAAAAGTATGTAAGCACTCAAAATGGCTCAAAAACCTGACCAGCACAAAGCAAAATCGGATTACCTGAAAGGAACCTTGAAAACCTGATCACCAGGTAAAAACCTGACAGGTGGCAACTCTATCCCCCATCTCCAGGTTGCTAAGTTTGTTATGCAGCCTCCTGCGTGGTACAGTGTCAAAGGCCTTTCTGAAGTCCAGATAGGTCACATCCACTGCCCTCCCCAATCCACCTCTCTAGTTACCCAGTCAAAGAAATCAATGAGATTTGTTTGACATGACCTTCCTCCTGTGAAGCTGTGCTGGTAGTGATCCTGCAGCCCATTTGCCCCCAGGTACTCCATCAGTCTCTCCTTCAGCAGGGATTCCATTAATTTCCCCACCACCAATGTAAGACTGACTGGTCTGTAATTGCTAACCTCCTCCTTGGCCTCTCTGGTACAGAGGACCACATCGACCAGCCTCCAGTCTAGACAAGACTGCACAAGCAACCACAGACCGCCATTATCAGGTAAGACAAACAACATAAGACTGTTTCCAGATGCCAAAAATGTAGTAGCACTAATGTGCTACCTTTGTTAAAGCACAGTGTGCCTGTGAAGCCCTCCATGTGGTTTCTTGTCCTTGGGAACACAAAAAAACTGAATATCATATGTGTCTATAAGCCTCTTATATCACATGTGTTTATAATCCCCCTATCATATGTGTCTATAATCCCCCTAAGAGTGGTATAAATGGATCCACCTGCCCCCTTTACCCCCTATCCCCCTACTTCCACTGTCTCACCATACCCTGGCCTCCTGCTTCTGCCTCTCTTAACCTTGAACTCCTTCTCAGACTTGATTTCTCTTCTTCTCCCCTCCAAACCTGAGTCTCCGCCACCCTCACACATGCAAAGTCCTGCACAAACTCTTCCTTCTCCACCTGCTTCTTCTCCTGTCTGGTGATGTCCAACCAAATTAAGGCACTCCCCCTCCTCCCTCCCCCTTCTCCTTCCCCAAAGGCCTTAGACCGTGTCACCTACATGCCAGGAGCCTGCTCCCCAAAATTGACCTTCTTAAAGTCTGGGTCTCCCAGTACTCCCCCAATGTCCTCTGAATCTCAGAAACCTAGCTCTCTTCCAGAATTCCAGATTCCCAGATCCTACTAACCGACTACCACCTGTTCCGTCAGGACCACTGCAAATGTGGTGGTAGAGTTGCCATTTATGCCTGAGATAACCTACCCTGCTCTATCTCCTTTCATGCTTCTGTCCCTGCAGCCCATGAACTCCTCCTTGTAAACCTCAAACTCCCCTCTTCACACCCTATCTTCACATGTGTTATATATGACTCCCCCAGAAACCCCCCCTTCCCTCTCTGACTCCATCTCTTCCCTTGTTTCACTGTCCTCCTCTGTTGAACTGATCATTCTTGGGGACTTCAATCTGAACTGGTCTTCTCTGGCCCTGAATTCCACCACACAACAAATATGTAACCCTCTTGTTCCCAGGGGTTACTAGAATCCCACTTAGAACCAGTGGCAGGCAGGGAAAGGCAGCTTGTGAGATGCCAGTTAAATGGGTTTCACACTGTCTCACTCTGTTCTCAGTTTCAGCTGAGCTGGAGTGATGCTATCACCATAGAATTCTCACAGCAGCATACGCCACAATGGAATGCTAGCTGCAGGGGGTTAGCAGTAGAAAGTTGGAGAATTCAAGTCAGTCTTCAGAGGATCAGTCTTCAGGCAGCTGTCTGTGTGGAGACTTGAGAGTGTGAGGAGTGCTGCAGTGTGCAGCTCCTCAGAGCCAAGCTCTGATATAGAGCTACCGTAGAAAGAAGGGGTTGTGTGTTCTCACCCTAGAGAGGAACACAGAAGAGACCAGAGTAAAGTGATAGAGACCGTTCCTAGAGTTGTTTCAGTGCCCCATCCCTGGAGGGATGGGGGGAATTCCAGAAATTCAGGGGCAATCCCCTGGGCCAGCCTGGACAGGGAGAAGCTGCCTGAGAATCGAGTTGTTCTGTGAGTATCAGAGAATCTGTTGTGGGAGAGAAGCCCTGGGGCACTTGCATACCTTTGGTGAGTTCTACTCTGAAATAGAGGCAATTTTCACCGAGACAGAGTTTAGAGTAAAAGTGTGTGCCTACTGTGGAGTCAAAGAAAGACTTGCCAAGTACAGAGCTTTTAGTTTGTATATGGCTTAGAAGCATCTGCAACAGTGGGGGTCTACGGTAAAGACATAGCTACTTACAGAACTTTTAAAGTCAGGACACCTCCAGAGTGAAATGTAGAATGTTAAATGTGCTAAACATTTCTAGAGAGCATCTACAAACAGTAGTTCAAAGAAAGGTGTTGTAACCAAATGAATGGCTGAGTATAGATTTGGGAGCAAGAGGTGGGAGACCCCCCCATCCGGAGTACCCAGGTTTACCTCTCTGGGTTCAGTTTGGGCACCTATAGTTTTCTCTCAGGCACTTGGCCAGTGTCTGAAGAAAGCACCCAGACATGGGATTTTGGATTTTCCCTGAGAGCTAGAAAGTGCTCATGGGTGGTTAAGGGAGCTACCATCAACCTCCATGCCATATGGAAAAGTGTCCTATTACTGGCCGGGGTGCCATGTCAAGGAATAGAAAAGAAGTGTACCAGTTTGGGCTGTGTGTGCCCAGATCCATTCAGAACCTGAGGGTTCATAGTGAAGTGTGCTCTGTACCTCAGTAATCTGCATTACCAGTGAGTGTAGCCCTGCGGGGTTCCATCTTTGCTTTGTTATTCTCTGTGTTATGTGAAGCCACACTCTAGAATCCCATCCTTGTTTGGACATTTCAGTTATTGCTTCCAGTGTCCGGATTTACTTGGGTGCCCCTGACCAGAAGTATAAACCTAGCACAATGCTGAGCAAACGTTTTCTCCCAGGGACCCAGATTGTTGGCCATGCTAAATGGTCCCCCCAGGTGTGAGCCAGGTAGTTGCCACACTTGGTTTGCCTGTCTGAAGCATGGCAGGCTCAGAAGTAGAAGTAATGGGTCCACAGAGTTTCTGTAAAAGATAATTTGTAGTGACTGCCCCAACCCCTCTCGGTGGCACCTAGATGTGAGAGGTGCAGCCCTGCTGACAGAGAAAAAAGGGTGGCCATTGGGGGGAGGTTAAAAAATGGAGGAACCACTGAGGATTTGTTGGAATTTTGGGAGAAAACAATAAAGGTTTGCTCAGATTGTGGCTAGCGTTTTGTCTGTCTGGCAGTAGGTAGCCCAAAAAATCAGAAGCATTGCGCATAAGGGATTGACCAGAGAAGTGCCATCCGTATGTGCTGCTGTGTGCTGCTGTTCATGTGCTGCTGTAATTTTGCCACCAGTTTACCAAGGAGCTGTAAAGCCAGATTGTGTGTGCCCCTTGTTCTGCATCAAAAAATAACGTTTGCCAGCTTTTAAATTTCAAGTTATGACAAGAAAAAGTGTGGAGAACTGTGGGAAACAAAGAGAGATTTGTGCCCTAGAAGTTTAAAGTGCTTGTTTGTGGACTGGGGGAGTCGCTAAGGAAAATGCCATGAAAAATGGTTAAAATGGTGCTCCCGCCGAGGGGTCACAGTTGAAGAGAAAAAAAGTTGCTTTGCAGTTTAAATTTTGCCTGCTCGATGATCACCATGGAGGAGAAGTGCACGAGAAGAGAGAGAGGCTCATTTGCATGGCTTCGAGTGATTGGTGAGGCTCCAATCAGTCCTGCCCCCCAAGTCAGCTTCAGAGTGCTGCACAGTGTTCGAGAGGGAGAGAGCGAGTGGTGTGCAAGCTGGCTTGCCAGGAAGAGCGTAGCGATGACTGCAAACATTGTAAAACTGAGAAGATCAGACTTTTCTGTTCAAAATTGGGCTCAACCCGCATTTTGATCGACTGGGGAGACAGTGTGGTGTTCACAAGGACAATCAACAGGACTGCCAGCCCACTTCAATCCAGAGGCCTCCAGGATCAGCTGTAGGCTGAAAGTTCCATCGTAAACGCCAGCTACTGATTCAGTGAGTACCATCCAGAGAAACAGCTCAAACTGTGTGTGATTTTTTTCTAAAGCCAGCTGAATCTGTGTGTAAACAGTGAGATTATTTTGCAAAGAAGGACTGTGTAAAGTGAATCAACCTAACAAGAATTCTGAGCATTAGACTGTGAGCATAATTATGGGTTCAGCAACAGTGTGATTTTCCAAGCAAAGTGAGAGACTGTGGGTTGTATAAGAGATGCAACAAAAACAGGTGATTCCATGCATGAAATACTGTGGCTTTAGGGACTTTAAGCAAGAACAAGTGATTTAAAGTGAATGAAAAGTACTGTAAAAATCATCTAGATGTGCTGAGGGAGCAAAACAGTACAGTCTGGGCAGTTTGAGTGAACTTTATCAGTAAGCATGTAAATCGGATATGCAGTGGCTTGAGTCAGAAACAGAATGTGGATGCACCAGGAGTGCTGCCACCGCCATTATAGGGTGGGGTAGTAATGTAAACACAGCAGCAGGGGAGCCATTTGTGAAACTGTTCCAAGTAGAATGCACCCAAGATTTGTTTGGCTCCCACTTGGACAAAGCTTCAAGATCCTGCAAATAGCAGCACACAGCACCAGGTGGAGCCTGTTGGGAGAAGCCCAGCAGAGTGTGGCACAAAGGAAGAGGGTGTGGATCTACAGGCAGAGCAGAGTAATGATGATGTCTCCAGCTCCAGGTCAAAGACGGACAGTGCGGAGGGAGCATCAGCAGATCCATGGAGAGAGGTGCCAAGCCCTAGTCTCATAGGAGAAGATGAGATGAGAGAGACCCTAGAATGGGAGGTATCGACCTCTGCACCCAGTGAAGAGTGGACAGTCTTGGGAGTGAGGACGACTGCTCAGTCCTGGGCTCAGATCCTCAGTGAGGAAGAGGAGGAGAAGAAACTATGTATCCTTATGGAGAAGGTGCTAGTCCACAGCCTCGGGCTCTTGCCTCAGAGGAGCCAGAAGAAGAGATTGGAGACTCCACTGCCTTGACCCCACAAGGAGGAGCCAGAGATCCATTTTACATAGCATTGAGCATACCCATACGTCACTGGCAGAACCAGAACTGGCTGCCTCCAAGCAAGGCCAGTGGTCTTAAGTTGACCAAGTGTAGTAAGGAGGAAAGACTGGTTCGCAGGAAGGTGAATGAGATCTATGGGATATCCTTTCCTACCTTTCCTCAGAGAGTCTGGGAGGAGATAGAAGGAAACAGGAAAGCCTGGATAGTGGAAGAAGCAACAAAAGACCTGCATCCAGGTGCAACTCGATTTGTCAGAGATAAAGTGATCAAAGGAAAATTCATGTATTGGAAAGTGGGCAGAACACTGTTCATAGACACTGTATGGATTGTGGATGGAGAGGGACATGAGACCTTCTACAATGTGAATTATGAGCACCCAGATGGGTTAATAATTCTCACACCTGACCCACTGTGATACTACCCTCAATGCAACCAACTTCCTGCGAATGTGCCCATGCCTACCAAGTGGAAAGCAGAGCAGTGGTAGCCAGTGCTGCCATCCAGCTGTTGCCATACCCATGTTGTTCCACCAGTCTGGTGTTCCAGGATCCAAAGGTGCTTCCAGATTCATCAGCCTTGCAGTGTGCGTTCCAGTTCCATTGCCTGGCCTTCCAGATGGCATCATCCAGAGAGGACATCATCCCAGCTGTTCCCTGATTCATTGCCTCGGATTTCGGATGACTTCAGACCAGCTGTTCCTATCCTGTTTCAAGGTTCCATCTTCAGATGACATCATCTAGAGATGACATCACCCCAGCAGTTTCCAGACGTGCCATCCTGCCATTTCTGGAAGATTTCCACCCAGCTGTATTCGAAAAATGCTGCCAGGAAGAGTCTTCAGCTGGAGATCCAGGTGCCGTACCATTTTCGTTCTTCAAGGGACTGATAAGTCCAGACTTTTCTTTTCTTATTGACATTGCAATACACATCCTACACCTGGCAGACTACAGACTGTTTGAACTGTCCACAGACTCTCCCCTTCAGGACTACAGTCCTCAAGAACTATGCTTCATCGGGCTGCTGCGCAGGAGAGACTCTTTCTTGGACTTGCCCTCAGGCACTGTTGTCACTAGTTGGGACATTTAGCGCCTTCCATTCCCAAAAATGTGTATTGTATATAATGTTGATGTTTTTATACTGTTTTCTACTTTTCTGAAAAAAATACATATTTTTTGGGATTCTCCATTGTTTAGATGGAAAGGGTTATGATAGTGTACTGTGTTTGTAGATTAGGGGTGTGTTTTTGTTTTTCTCTTTCAGGTAGTCCCTGATGAAGATAGAAGAGAAGACAAGAAGAGGAGTGGAGGGACTCATCAGAGTTCCTCATTGTGCTTTAAAGTAGTTGTGTTGCTGTTAACATGTGTTAACTTTTCCTTCCACAGGTGTAGTTGTGGGGGAGTGTAATGCTTAGGTGTAGTGGACTGTACTGGCTGCCAGCTTGCTGGCAAATCACCTTCAAGGTCAGTTTGCTGACCTATAAGGCCCTGCACGATCAGGGACCTACTTACCTGAAAGATCTCCTCTGTCCCTACTGTCCCCCCCGCTCTCTCTGATCCACTGATGAGGGACTGCTAGAGATTCCCAGGGTTCGCTTACAAACTTCAGGGGCCAGATCTTTTAGTTTTATGGCCCCAACCCTGTGGAATTCTCTACCTCGTCAGGTGCGAAACTGCCCGACTGTCCAAAGTTTTAAAGAAGCTCTGAAAACCTATCTTTTTAGTAAAGCTTATAATGATTTCTGAATATTTTAATGTTGTTTTAATTATTTATTGTTTTATGTTATATTGTACAGGTGCCTTGGTTTAAGAAAGGCACCTTATATAAATAAAGAGTGATTTGATTTGATTTGATAGTGTTAGCTCCTTTGGTTTGTGTTGCAGGTGCCCAGGGATGGGGGGGGGAGGTTCCCTTGTTTTGTTTCTAGTCTGATTGGTTTCCCTAGAGGGCTAGGGGGATAGACTGGCTGTGGTCCTGACGTGCAGTAGGGGCCGCAGTACTGGTCTATTAGAGCTATGCTCTGGACAGTTTTCCAGGGCCATTGATTATCCGTAGTAAGATCATAGTGTAGGGGCTGATGTGTCAGCCAATGGCCTCTGGGCCCTTAGTGTTGCCTGCCTGTGCCTGGCACATGGTAGGAAAGGGCCTGATCACCCCTCTCTGTAGGTAACACATAGGGTAGGATGGCCTGGTGCCGGGTAAATAATGACCGCAGACAGTCATTTTCCTGGCTGAGGGTGGGTGTAACCCTCTTGTTTCCAGGGGTTACTAGAATCCCACTTAGAATCAGTGGCAGGCAGGGAAAGGCAGCTTGTGAGATGCCAATTAAATGGGTTTCACACTGTCTCACTCTGTTCTCAGTTTCAGCTGAGCTGGAGTGATGATGTCACCAGAGAATTCTCACAGCAGCATAAGCTACAATGGAATGCTAGCTGCAGGGGGTTAGCAGTAGAAAGTTGGGGAATTCAAGTCAGTCTTCAGAGGGTCAGTCTTCAAGGAGCAGTCTATGTGGAGACTCGAGAGTGTGAGGAGTGCTGCAGTGTGCAGCTCCTCAGAGCCAAGCTCTGATATAGAGCTACCGTAGAAAGAAGGGGTTGTGTGTTCTCACCCTAGAGAGGAACACAGAAGAGACCAGAGTAAAGTGGTAGAGACCGTTCCTAGAGTTGTTCCAGTGCCCCATCCCCAGAGGGATGGGGGGGAATTCCAGGAATTCAGGAGCAATCCCCTGGGCCAGCCTGGACAGGGAGAAGCTGCCTGAGAATCGAGTTGTTCTGTGAGTATAAGAGAATCTGTTGTGGGAGAGAAGCCCTGGGGCACTTGCATACCTTTGGTGAGTTCTACTCTGAAATAGAGGCAATTTTCACCGAGACAGAGTTTAGAGTAAAGTGTGTGCCTACTGTGGGGTCAAAGAAAGACTTGCCAAGTACAGAGCTTTTAGTTTGTTATATGGCTTAGAAGCATCTGCAACAGTGGGGGTCTACGGTAAAGACATAGCTACTTACAGAACTTTTAAAGTCAGGACACCTCCAGAATGAAATGTAGAATGTTAAATGTGCTAAACATTTCTAGAGAGCATCTACAAACAGTTGTTCAAAGAAAGGTGTTGTAACCAAATGAATGGCTGAGTATAGATTTGGGAGCAAGAGGTGGGAGACCCCCCCCCCCCATCTGGAGTACCCAGGTTTACCTCTCTGGGTTCAGTTTGGGCACCTATAGTTTTCTCTCAGGCACTTGGCCAGTGTCTGAAGAAAGCACCCAGACATGGGATTTTGGATTTTCCCTGAGAGCTAGAAAGTGCTCATGGGTGGTTTAGGGAGCTACCATCAACCTCCATGCCATATGGAAAAGTGTCCTAGTACTGGCCGGGGTGCCATGTCAAGGAATAGAAGAGAAGTGTACCAGTTCGGGCCGTGTGTGCCCAGATCCATTCAGAACCTGAGGGTTCATGGTGAAGAAGTGTGCTCTGTACCTCAGTAATCTGCATTACCAGTGAGTGTAGCCCTGTGGGGTTCCATCTTTGCTTTGTTATTCTCTGTGTTATGTGAACCCACACTCTAGAATCCCATCTTGGTTTGGACATTTCAGTTATTGCTTCCAGTGTCCGGATTTACTTGGGTGCCCCTGACCAGAAGTACAAACCTAGCACAATGCTGAGCAAACGTTTTCTCCAAGGGACCCAGATTGTTGGCCATGCTAAACGGCCTCCCCAGGTGTGAGCCAGGTAGTTACCACACTTGATTTGCCTGTCTGAAGGATGTCAGGCTCAGAAGTAGAAGTAATGAGTCCACAGAGTTTCTGCAAAGATAATTTGTAGTGACTACCCCCACCCCTCTCGGTGGTGCCTAGAAGTGAGAGGAGCAGCCCTGTTGACAGAGAAAAATGGGGGACTGGTGGGGGGAGGACAAATAGAATACAAAGACCTCCATCAGCTCATTGATGAACCCACCAGGCCCGATCCACACTCCTTAAACCACTCCTTGCTGTACTGGATACTCTTCTCCCACCCTCACCATATCTGTGCTCCTGATGTACTTCCTGACAGTTTCAGCAACCACCTAATGATCTACTGCATGCACAAACAGCACCTGCCCCATTCTCCCCGTTACCTACCACTGGGTCAGATCACTATGGTTCCTTGACATTGCTGCTCTCCACCATGACCTCTTCTCCTCTGAATGGTCCCTCGTCTACTCAGCCCCAACATAGACTCTGCTCTCTCCCTCTTCTGCCACCTACTATACAAAGCTTGGAACACTCAACCCCCCCCGGCATCGCAGAGTTAGATGCTTTCAACATCCATGGATATCTGCCGACATCATCAAACTCTGCAATACCCAAAACCATGCTTGGGCATGCTGCAAATCTTCCCTCTCCCACTTTGATCTTTGCAATTATCGGTTGCTAAGAAATGCCTGCACTAAACCCATGAGAACCACCAAAGCACAGTACTTCAGGGCCACCCTGCAGAAAAACCTGGATTCCCCACATAAATTTTGGCAGACCCTATTTCCCCTCTTCAACCCACCTTCTGCATCCTCCCCCGATCTTCGACGATAAATTTATCTCCAACTCTTCCTCAATTAACTCAATCCTCAACTCCCACTTAACTACCTATGCCCTCCCTTCCAGTTCAGTCAACCCCCTCACCCTCCCAACACCCCTTCCCCCATTGCCTTTTTTTCACCCCTGTCTCTGCCTGAGAGGTTTTCTGTGCCCATGTGTCCTTGAACTCATGCAAATCAAGTCCAGATCGCCTGGACCCTCTCCTTCTCAGAATATCTGACCCTGCCTTGGCCCTTTCCCATCCTTCTTGCTAAACCTCTCCTTCACCCTTGGCACAGTACCTCAGGCTTGTAAAATCACCAAGGTCATTCCCCAACACAAAGGTGGTGATCACTCCTCACCAGGAATCTATAGCCCCATTTCCCTCTTTCCTTCCCTTGCCAAACCTCAGGAATCCCTAGTCCTTACTAGACTTACAAACATCTTATCCTCCATGAACTTCCACTCTTCCTATCAGTCTGGTTTGCATAATGACCACTCTACAGTGTCTTCCTTGCTTCAAGTCATTGACACTATCCTTACAGGTATGAACCGAGGTCACCTCACTGCTGCCATTTATATCGATCTCGCTATGGCCTTCGACTCTGTCTCCCATCCCCTCCTACTCTCTAAACATAGCTCTGCTGGCCTTTCTTCTCCTGCAGTTAACTGGTTCAGGTCCTACCTCTCTGGAGGCATCCAGCAAGTCCTCATCAGGGATGTCCTCTCCCCCCCTCATCAAAGCTGGCCTTCCTCAGGGCACTATCTTAGGCCCTATCCTCTTCTCCATCTTTCTAAACGACCTCCCGTCTGTCTGTACCTCCTCCCAGATTCACCTCTATGCTGACAACACCATCCTGTGTGCTTCCGGTCCATCCACCTCTGTAGTTGAGACTCAGTTACAGAGAGACTTCATGAGGGTTTTACAATGGTTCAAGACAACAAACTCACAGTTAATTAAAAAAAAAACTATCAGCATCTTTCGATACCTCTCAAAAGCTTGCCAATCTTTCCCTCCTCCCCATCTTCTCCACCTTGGATGGCACCCGGCTTGAGTCTGTCACCATCTACAAGTTCCTGGGCGTCTGACTCGACAGCTGTCTCGACTTTTCTAACCACGTAGATCACATCCATTCCAAACTTTGCCCTAAGCTAGTCGTTATGTTCAGAAACAAGGATGCCCTCTCCTTTCCCATCTGCCATTAACTGGTCACTAAAGTGATCCTCCCCATCTTCAACTATGCTGATGTCATTTACGGGTTGGCCCTTCCACCTCCCTTTCAAGGTTGGACTCTCTCTTCAATGCCTTTTGCCACTTTGCAACTAATGCTTCCCTACGCACCCATCATTGTACCCTTTATTCCTCCCTCTCTCTTCCTTCCCTCTAACTTCACCGCCACCTCCATGCTACCACTTTCATCTTTAAATATTGGTTCAGGACTCTCACCCCCTATCTCTTCTCTCTCCTCTCCCCCTTTCTCCTACCAACTTCACTTCAGGGACCCTCACATCTTCACTTTTCCCCATCCTCACTCCAACTCAGGGCTGACTGCTTTCTCTTACTGCCTCCCTAATATTTGGAACTCTCTTCCCAGCTCACTCTGCGTATCTCCTTCACTACTCACCCTAAAACATGCCCTCTCCCGATCTCTCCCTACCTACCTCTTGCACTTGCTCACCCTCTCTCTGAACCTCTCCTCCTCTTGCACTCTCCCCTTCCCAACCATCCCCCTCCCTCGCATCTTAAAAGCACATCCATGGCTCCCCCTCCCTCATCTCTTAAAAGCACATTCCACAGCTCATACTGCTGACACCCTCCCTTTTCTATACGCTTCTACTCCAGGTATTATATTTTGTTTAAAATATTTTCCACTTTGACTTGTTCTTCCTTTCCCTTGTTAGACCATTTTTGTACGTGACAACGAGTACCTTGGAAAGCTTTATGTCTATATATAGTCTTAAGTATGTAATCTTCTCTGCTACATGATGTACTGTCTTGTTATTTGAAACTTAGTCATTCTTATTCTTTTGCTATGTTTGTAATTTTACCCCCAAGCTGTACCCTTGCCCTGGTCGCACCTGGAAATGAGCCTCATCTCAGTGTGCCTTTCTCGGTTATGAAGTTTTAAATAAATAAATAAATAATATAAAAGCTAGGCACCCTGAAGGAGAAAAATAAATTTCCCCTGGGAGATTTCAGTCTCAACTGACTTGGGAATATCTTTGGAAGATTTTGATGCTGTACTTGGGAAGCTCCACCTATCTCAGCTGGTCTCTTGCCCTACTAGCGTATCACCAAGTAGCAATCACCCGTCCCTTATATACTGGATTCTCACCAACAGAAAATAACGTGTCCTAATTGCAGGTACGCTGCCAGACTCCATCAGTGACCACTTGCCAATTTTCTGAATCTGGAATGCTCGAACCCAGAAGCCCTTACCCAAAGAATAAGAATTATAGTTTAGGGAATTTTCTAAATGGAACATCGGAGTTGTTAATGCTGATTTACACCCTGAGCCTCCTGTAGTATGACAAGTCCCCCAGCCCCTTGATCATCCTTGTTGTCCTGCGCTGCACCCCTTCCAGTAACTTAATGTCTCTCTTCAGATACGGGCACCAGTACTGCACCCTGTAGTCCAGATGTGGTCTAACAAATGACCTATACAGTGGCAGAATCACCTCCTCCCTCCTCGAGGAGATACCCCTTGCAAAGAAACCCAGCATTTTGTTGACCTTTGCAGCTGCCTTCCTACATTGTGCAGAGTTGCTCATTGACGCTGTAATGAGCACCCCCAGATCCTTCTCCTTCTCCTCCTCCTCTGTCTTGGCTAGCTGCACTCCCCTCAGCTGGTAACTCTTCCTTGGGTTCTTCACCCCAAAATGCAGCACCTTGCACTTTTTGGCATTAAACCCCAGTTGCCAGGTGTCTGACCAGGTTTTTAGCTTTTCCAGATCATCCTGCAACCCCTGCCATCCCCCAAGGTCATCCACCACTGCTCCCATCTTGGTGTTGTCAGCAAACAGACTGATCTTGCTCTTGATGTCCAATGATATATCTGCAATGAATATCCAAACAACACTGGTCCCAACACCAAGCTCTGTGGAACACCGATCGTCTCTACCCTTGGGGATGAGAGAGCCCCACTCACCACCACCCTCTGTTGCCTTCCCTGAAGCCAGTTCCCTCCCCATCTCACCAGCTTTGCACCTGTCCCTGTGCCTTCTAACTTACTTCCCAGCCTTCCATGTGGCACTGAGTCAAATGCCTTACTGAAGTCCAGATACAGCACATCCATTGCATGGCCCCTGTCCAACTGCCTAGTTACTCAGTCTTAGAACTCCACCAGGTTGGTTTTGCAGGATCTGCCATGTATGAAGCCACGTTGTCTGCTGTTCTGTAGTCCTTTGGCCTCCAGGAGGGCCACCAGCCTCTCCTTCAGGATAGTCTCCATAAGCTTACCCACGATGGATGTGAGGCTCACTGGTCTGTAGTTGCCCGGTTCACCCTTGGGGCCACTCTTGTGGAGAGGCACCACATGAGCCATCCTTCAATCCTGAGATGCATACCCCAAGTGCAGTGAGGCATTAAATAGGTCTGTCACAGGTGCCGCAAGGGCCTCTGCCATCTCCTTCAGTACCCTGGGGTGGATGCCATCTGGGCCTGGTGCCTTGTCCACCCTTAGTGCCCTCAAACTCTCCAGAACTCTGCCCTCCATGATTTCCCTGTCTGTCATCCCCTCCTCCCCATTTCTGCCATTCCCCCCCCCTTGGGTGTCACTCTCCCTCTTCTCCTTAGTAAATACTGAGCAGAAGTAATCATTTAGTGCTTCTGCCTTATTGTCCCCTGCTTCCACCCAGCCCTCCTCCTTCCTACTCCTTACTATGTGGTCCTTACAGTTCCTTTTCTCCCCATCTTCTTATCATCTTGTTAAAGTGGGATGTACCATTGATAAGATTATCGGAACTGGTACACCAGCTACCATGGCCTACTTGGTAAAGCACACTTCACAGGCCTATCCCTTATGGTCTATTGATAACTCACTACTGGTTTTCCCAAAATATACTACTAAGATGGGTGAACAGGCTTTCTCAGCATTTGCTCCCAAGCTCTGGAACTCCATCCCAATGCCTCTAAGATACTTTCAGTCTCACCAGGTTTTCAAGAATGAACTTCATAAGCTCCTCCTGTCTAATGATAAATGCGTGTGTAATTGATCCATTGTATTCTTACCTAACTTTGCTTATTCATTCTACCACATGGCAATTTTGCACTTATGTAGTTGTATTCTTAATTCTGTCATCTCTTTGTGCTGCTCATTGTTTCATGTTACTCCTGTATTTTGCTCAGAGGCAATGAAGCCGGCACCTGCAAATACATTTGTTAGAATTTAAACAATACTTTCAGAAGCCATTAAGAGATTGCACAAATCATTTGAGAAACGTGCAATTTCAGTATAAAACATCGCTTTTATTAGTGCAAGCAAAAAACTTGTTTGTAGCCAAATCTTTGCAGAAACAACAGTTCATAAATATATCCACATAGTCTTTGTGATGTCCAATAACTCCAAAACAGCTCCCACAAACAAAAGAGCATCTGTTCATAACATGTTTCACTCAACTGTGAGCTTTATCAAAGGATAACAGGCACCCCTAGAGGCTCTCTATAAAAAACATCCAGTTTAAAGACACAGTACACAATCACCCCACAAGTGTAATGAGTTCATTTCTCAGTAGACAGAATAATAAATATAACATCAACACTGAAAACATCAAAAACATTATGTGCAACAAAGTATCACATTCTTTTCATATTACAGATCCATACTTTAGGCTAATATTGCAGTATGTACTTGTAGGGTCTATGTGATAATGGCAATTGCGGAAAGGCAATCACCATTAGGGCAAATGTACATTTTCGCCGATGTACAATCCCAGTGCACGGCAAAAGGGTGCTGGGAACTTGATTTTTTTTTGTTTATGTGGGGGGTTGTGCCCCCTCACACCCCCTACTAAAGATTCTCAACTCTAGGGGGGTGTATGTCGGGGGGGTGGTGAAAAATAAAAAACAAAGTTTTTCTTAGACCAGCCCAAAAATCCTGATGAGGCCAGCACCATACCCAGCACCCTCCCAACCATAGCCTGCCATGAACCCACCATGCCACGCTGCCAGCTCAGCAACCCATTGTCAAGCTACACCTCACAAACCCACCTCTCCCCGTCCACCCCTCGCACAGCATGCTCGCTCCCCCCCCCCTGTTTGCATGTATACATAAAGCGACCGGATGTTGCTATACCCACATTCGCCCCCCTGTCCACTAGCCCTGAGAACATGTGCCGCTATTAAGTTGCCCTTTTTGTAGGTGCTCAATAGCGATCGCCCTTCTCATGGGATACCGTACTGGTACAGTGCTTAGAAGCACAGCAATACCTATAATCAAAATTTATCAGTATTTGCATATCGTGCCATCAATCTATAAAATAAATAGCAAGATGAGCTCCCAAAAAGAGGGTCAGTTACAATATGCAAGACCTGTAAAAACCAAAAAATGTCCCCCCCTCCCAAATAGATGCATGCCTATGCTGTTGCTACTCTACTTATTTTGTACTTGTAATCCTTTTCACTTATTGTCTGTAACTCTCTCGGGTCCTGCCTGAAAATAGGCAGTGCTTTTGTCTAGTGCACCTATCTGGTCAACAAAAACTAAATAAATATGTGTAGTTGCACTTGGGGTCAGAGTTTTGGAAGCCACACATACTCATGCGCACTGCAAGACATATACACACACATTTCTGTCTGCAGGGCCTGTGCTCCTGCAGCTGCAGATGTAAGATATGCACGCTGAATTCTGGCTGCAAGGTATAGGCCCCACAAAATCCATGATACTCAAATTGCAACACTACTTCTGTCTGTAGAAGAGCAGGCCCCTGTGGGGCCAGCACTTCTGTAGCCACAGATACTCATGCACACATTTTTTTTCATTTTTCATTTTTCATTTATTTTGGAACTGCAAGGAAGTACTCTGGAATTTACATTCCATTTTCAGGTATGACCTGAAATCAAATATAGGTTCAGCATACAGATATGCATATTTTGACAGTGTAAAAATACAAAAACAGTAGTGCAATTCATTCATTTACATACACATTCATTCAGACTTTTAAAATATTTAAACGCTGCCATGTTGCAGGTGTTAACAGAGGTAGAGTGTGTAACACCGATAGGCAAAATGTTCCAGACAGAAGCAACACAGTAGGCCAAGGTTCTCTTGCCTGCGTTTGATGGTATGAGGGGCAAGATCAGTTGAGACTTCATGGATGATCGTGACTCATAAGTGGAAGAATAAGTGGTAAGTAAAATGTGTAATGGGGCTGGAATTCCAGTATTTATTATTTTGTATATGAAATGGGACATTGTAAACCAATTAAGTTGATTTAAAATTTGACAGTAGTGTGTGCAACGTGGAGTCAAGAGTGTAAACTTCTCTATTTTCTATAATAATGTTTCTTTTCTAGATACTGTATCAGCAGGAGCAGTATCAATGCCCAATGATATATAGTTCAATATTGGGAAGAGATTTTGTTGAACAATAGCAAAACATGTTTCTTTTGTTAAGAAATGACATAGTTGGTATAATGTTTTTATCTTTGCGTGTAACTTGGAAGTAACTTTGTCCATGTGAACAATGAATTTTAGGGCTGGATCCAAAATAATGACTAAATATTTAAATGGATCTACAGTCTCAACTGGACTTTCCCCTGTGAACACACTGTACAGTCACCTGAATATTTTTTTACTATAACATCAGATCCAAACAGCATAGTTTTTATTTTATTTAAGACCAGATTGTCCAGCAAAATCCATTTTTGAATTTTAGTAAACCCATGGCTTAATGTAGTACTAACCTCTAAAACAGATGTACTATGAGAAGGCAATGCTGCATCGTCTGTGTAAAGTATTAAGTTGCAATTATATGGAACTTGTGAGATAGGTTCAATATAAAATGTAAAAAGTAAAGGGCCCAGTATGGAGCCCTGAGGGACTCCACACTGAACCTTGTAGAATGTAGAAAAAAACTCATTATATTTAACACAATGCAGCTTATTGTCAAGGTAATCCCTAAACCAATCAATGGCATGGGTTCCAAGTACCATGTGCTCAAGACATTTCAACAAGATAGTATGATCTACTAAATAAAATGCCTTGGTTAGGTCCACGAACACTGCCCCTGTTAGGCCGCCGGTCTCGGTAGCCCTATGGACAGTGTCCTTGAACCCAACCAAGGGAGTTTCAGTGCTGTACCACCCCCTAAAGCCATGCTGGTTAGGAGAGATTAGATCATGAGTTCTAATAGAGTCATTAAGCTGTGAATATACTATTTGTTCTTGGATTTTTGCAAGTGCTGACAAAATTGATAAAGGACGTAAGTTACTAAATTCTGTCTGAGATCCTGTTTTGTGAATAGGTATTATATAAGACTTTTTCCACATGTTAGGTATTTGCTCTGTTTGAAATGATAAACTGAATATTAAGCTAAGGGGGTAAGAAATTTTAGAAGAAGCAAGTACCAAAGGTTTGCGTGGAAGTTCATGACAGCCAGGTGCCTTATCAATTTTTAACTTCTTAAGCAGT
This sequence comes from Neoceratodus forsteri, assembly GCA_016271365.2. NCBI lineage: Eukaryota > Metazoa > Chordata > Ceratodontiformes > Ceratodontidae > Neoceratodus > Neoceratodus forsteri. Next base: position 1,348,172,972 of record CM057456.1, on the reverse strand, counting down.
TTTAATACTTCCACACTTTTAACAATTTTTAAATGAAAACTTGGCCTAGATAATTTAACTGCCTGATTAAAAGTAGCTTGTCCTTGCTGATCTTTCTGATATTTATCCACATTTGAGAATTGTAACTTAAATTCATCAGCCATTAAGATAGGGTCAGTCACCACATCCTCGTTCTTTAGCATACTTGTACTGGCATCATCAGATAGGTATAGTAGAGATCTCATAAAACCACCAAATTTCTTTGAGTTGGACACATTTTCCACTTGTTGTTGCTTAAAGAATTTAATTTTGGCTGCTCTAATTTCCTTTTTACAATTGTTCCTTTTTTACTGTAATCATTTAAGTCAAAAGCAGTGTTACTTTTTTTTTAATTTTAACCAAGCAGAATCCCTATCTTTCATCAGCTTAAAAAGATTTTTATTAAGCCATCTGGTTTTCCTCCCCCTGGCTCTCTTCCTAATCACTGGAACATATTTATCTATTATCTCCTTAAAAACTTTAATGAAATAGTCCAGTGTACAATTTACGTCTGGCATAGCCTTTAAATAAGACCAGTTTACATTAGATAACCTACTTAAAAAGATTTGGACATCTAGTTTATTGTAATTTCTAACTTTCAATATATCCAGGGGATGGGTTTTACATTCAACCTCCTTTCCAGCTTCCAAAAATTGGTCGGTGATCGCTAATAGAATCTGGTATTAGTCCACTGGCAACAATGTGCTCCCGCCTGTTGGTTAAGAACCAGTATAATAGAGTGTGCCTGTTAAATTTTAGGTTAAGATGAGTAGGATTAATTATTAGCTGCTGCAGGCCTGAATCCAGGAGCGCAGTCTTATATTTAAAACTGCCTTTATCCATCAAGTTTAAATTAAAATCAACCACTACCAATAGTTCCCCTTTGCCATAAGTAGACAATAACTCAATAAAGTCCTGAAAACCCAAATTATTATTATTTTTGGGAGGATTATAGATACAACAGATGTATAACTTTTTAAATGTTCCCAAACTGACTTTAATCCTAAGTGCTTGAAGCACTGGTGACTTAACTCAGCTTCAGTAAGGGGTTCTGCTGATAACGAGTTTTTGATATAGAATATGACTCCTGCCCCTTTGCCCTTCTCCCTATAATTTTTGTAAACTCAATACTCTGGTAAAGCAATTCATTGTTAGGAATTGCAGGGCTGAGCCATGTTTCGGATCTTGCTAGTATATCTGGCCTATAATAATTAACCTAGGCCTCTCTTTCATGTAACATTGACACAATACTTCTGGCATTAAAGTGGATGATTTTAAGGCCTCCTTTTACAGTCAAAAACATTCTGTGTTGGTACCAACAGTGTCAGCCATAGGTCCTGGATTCAGTTCTATGTCCCCTGTTAGCATAAGTAACCTGTTGATCAATGCTGGGGTAAGGCTAAGTCTTGTCCCTACACAAATATAAGTAGATTTTTTTTTGTGGAAAAACCTATATTATATGCCAGAGTCTTATGATGAATATCCAATACATGTGTAATATTAAGACAGACGCTGGCATCTATGGGAGTATTAAACCCTTCTTCCCTTACCCTCGCATATAATGATGGTTAGTAAACAGACTGAGCTAACAGAGTATTCATTAAAATCAAATAAACAACGTACATTGATCCCAAACATAAACCTTGTACAGCCATTATTGAAAAACCGAAACAGCATTAATGTTAAATAAATTTATCTAGAATGGTACATAGCTAGTTAATATAAAACCATATGGCTGGAATCAGTAAAAAACAGACACTAAATTAGGTACAGCAGTCTAAAAATTCTATCTGGAAGACATGCACACATTTCTGGCTGCAGAAACACTTCTGAAACCACAGATAGAAATCCATGATACCCAAACTGCAACACTACTTCTACCTGCAGAATTGCAGGCCCTGTGGGGCCAGTGCTTCTGAAGCTACAGGTATGCACACAGACTGTGAAACATATTGATACTTCTGCAGCTTCAGGTGCAAGACATACACACTGACTTTTGGCTGCAGAATCACTTGTGCCTGTGGGGCATGCATGTCTGCAGCCACAGATGGAAATTCATGATACCCAAATTGCAACACTACTTCTGTCTGCAGAAGGGCAGAGTTCTGTTGGGTCAGAGTTTCTGTAGCCACAGGTATACATGCACACTGTAAGACATAGTCACAGTTTTGGCTGGCACATCCATGTTACTGCATTTATGTCATCTGGAAACAGTTGTATGTTGCTTGTCTTACATGATGATGGCTGTCTGGGGTTGCTTCTGTGGTCTTATCCTTTTGCTGCTTGGTGGGTTGGGGAATTAGGGTTGGAAACCCTAACACCACATTTCACTACTTTTGTGGTCTTAAGTTGAACCCTAACTGGTTCACTAATGCAGTTTTGTTGCAGTGAATTTCCTTTCTTATTGAAATAGTGGAATTTTATCCTCATTCAGATAGGTCCTTTCAGGACCTGTGTGAACAGATGCAGATGCACAGACCTTGTTCCAAGGGAAGCATTCATCCATCTGCCTATAGAAGAGCAAGGCCCTCTGGGTGGCTATAGGTGAAAAGAATAAGTTGGGCTGTTTGGGGTACTGTGGTAGAACATGACCCTCTGGGCTCTGTGCATCCATGTGCCTACAAATGCAGATGTGCAAGAACAAGAGTCCATCTGGCTGTGGAAGTGCCAGGCCCTCTGGGTCCTGCACTTCCATGCAGCTACAGGTACAGATGTGTAGGGTCTTCTGGGCACTATGCCAAGAGAAAACTTCTTATCACTATGTAGTTAGTTGTTGCACATGTGGTCAATGCTGCACTCTCCCTACCCATGCTGGGGGTGGTGCCACATGGTAGTGCCATCCCCTCAGTCTCTGCTCATTCAGTTGGCTCACTGAGCCCTCTCCCTGAACTCAGCTGACCAGCACAGGATCACAATGCCTTTTATACTTTTAAGGATAAAATAGACAAATATCTTTTACCAGATTGTGGCTAACAATTGCCTCACTAGTGCAGGAGACACACAACATGGGTACTACCTTATGTTCACCTTATGCTCCTAGTATAGAATCCTAGTAAAATGCGCTACCCACTGGACCAAAGACCAGCTCTGCACACAGTGTTTCTTCATAACTTTTTGACCCGCATCATGAATGTGATTGCTGGAATGTGTTAAATCCCACCTGAAAGGTAGCTTCTAAGAGTGATTGTGAACTGTTTGACCTGTATTTGAAAATTTCAACAATCCTTGTTCATGAGGTAGGGTCATGTAAAGAGTACAGTTAAAATTCAGGACTAAAATATTTTAAAATGGCCAAGTTATGAGTAAAAGTACAGTATGTAAGACACAAAAATCTCATTTTTATGCACAAGATGGTATTGCTCTACTGTACTTAATGTGCAACCTGAAAATTCTTGGATTGCACATAAAAATCTTTAGTTGTACAAAATAGCAGAATTTTGAGTTTTCAAAAACATTTTTTGGGTCATACTTAATGTGCAACAAAAAAATTCTCTGTCCATACAGTATATCAAAATCTCCACTGGCACAAAACCTTTTTTTTTTTCATTTGCATGAAAAATTCTTAGGCTGCACTTAAATGTGTGACCAAAGAAGTAATTCAGCAGAATAACAAGTATTTGTGGTGTGCATGAAACATTCTTGGGTTGCACTTAATGTGTGATCCAAGAACTCCATTTTTGATGTGCATGAAAAATTCATTTTTTTTTGTTATTAGGTATTAAAGGGTAAACATAAGGTAATCATCAACAAAATATAGTCTATCTACTTAAAATAGGTTATGAGGAATTACATTTAAGGAGAACTGTATTTAACCTGCCTGTGTTTCCTTAGACTCTGTCTTTCCAATACTGTGTAACATTATGTTAGTGTTCCATCTTTACTTGACCTTTTAGAGGGTGTATCTGATTTACACCCTGCTGGTAAGGACCATTTTAAAACTAGATGATGTGGTTTATATCCTTGCTCAGGTTTTCCACTGTTGCCATAAATGTATGCAACTTCTACTATGACACTCTGTGACTTGGACATAAACTACATAATGCAGTTTTAAAATGGCACGTAGCACCTGTGCGTAAACCAGAAACACCTACTGTGTTTATTAAAAGGTAAGAAATGATGGAACAATAACAGACTGGGACCAGAATTATACAGTGCTTCTACAGGACAAAATGGCATAAAGGTTCAATATAGAAACATAGAAACATAGAAAGTGATGGCAGAAGGAGACCGTGGGTCCATCAAGTCTGCCCGACAGTTCCCAAGACCTCTTTTTGGCCCTCGGTTCTAACCTCCCTACTGAATTTTGCCCTTCCCTGATTTTGCTTTTCCCCCTGTAACCTTTGTTCTATCTTATCCCTGCTTGAAAGCTGCCATAGTCTTTGCACTTGCCACTTCCTCCAGCAGGCTGTTCCAAAGTTCCACCACCCTTTCCATGAAAAAATGCTTTCTTAGATCTTTTCTGACACTCCTTCGGCGTAACTTCCCTTCACATCCCCTGGTGGTTGAACTCATGATTCTTTGGAATAGTTCTGTGCATGGCACCTTATTAGTGCCTCTCAAGAACTTGAAGGTCTCAACATATTCCCCCTCTCCCTCTGCCTGCTATGAATCCGTGTTATTTGTCATCCTGGAGGTTGACCTTGGCCATGTCATTAGTGCCAAGATGCACCAGTACTCCCAGTCCATTACCTGCTCTCTCCACAAGTCTCCCTATGCATTTCATGTCACACTTGGCCAAAGCTCCTGACAGGCATGTGACTAACACCTTGGCATGCATGCTATTACCCATTTGGGGCTCAGTTCCTCTCATCATTGAGTCCCCTATGATGAGAAGTTATTTACACTTGTTAGTTCTATTTGTTTTGTTTTTGCTGACAATAGATGCCCTTGCCCATATTTTGCCTTGGTTGTTCGACGGACACGGTGACCCCCTCTTCATGGTCAGGGTCCTTCATGCCTGCCAGGGGTGCAAAGCAGTTTGCGATTTCTGTTGCCTTGGGTAGAACAGTGCTTGCTTGGTTTGCTCCATTGATTTTACTCCCCCCTTTTCCCACCATCTTCCATCCCCCGAGGACAGTGGACCTCTGTGGGAGCAGACGCGGTGCAGTAGAACACCAGTACAGCTGGTACTGCAGGTGGGCTATTTCCTTCCATGCTGCATCCAACTGAGCCCTGAGTGTATCCAGTGTTCTACATTATGGGCAGTGGTCCATATTCCAGAGACGCCACTTGGAAATAAGTGCCCCACAACTGTTGCAACTAACCACCTAAATTTTTTTTTTTTGTAGTTAGTTTGCTTTCTTGAGCTTTGTTTTTTTGTATTTAGTTTGCTGTTTTGAACTTTGTTTTTTTTATATATTTAGTTAGCTTCATTTCATTTCATTCATTTAAAAGTTTATTTAAAAATTGAATAGGATAGCTCAGACTGCGACAAGCTCATTCTCAGTGAGGTCCTTTGTGCAAATTGTGCAGTTTGTAACAAATAATTTTACAGCTTTCTTGAGCTTTTCGTATTTACTTGTTCTCTTAAGCCTTGGTTGCATCCTTTAACAATTTCCTCCCTCTGTCAGGGAATTACAGTAGTTAACATAGTTCTCTGTTGAACTTGCATGGTCTAGCTGACCCATCAGCACAGCAGTAGCACTACTGCTGGCAATGCCAATGACCAGGGTTTGGAAATGAACCCGAGTCATTGGAGGGCCATCTAGGGGAGATGAGTTTAATGTCCCATTGGATGCTGTCCACTGTGGGGAGAGATTGTATTCAGTCTCCACTGCAGTATAGCCACCTGGGTGACCAGCAGTGACGGTGCAAAAGGAGAAGAGGAAATGGGAGGGAAGATGCTGATGTGCTCCACTGCATAGGCACGCACTGTGAGCATGTGTGGTCAGAGTTTAGTGTCCTGGGAATGGGGAAGCCAGAACAACAGGAAAATCCCTGACTGCTGTGGAAGGACATCTGCCCCTCACTGCAGGCCCCTCATCACCGACTGCGGCTCTTGCTCCACTTGTACTACCTAGTCTCCCTTGGAGGTTAGGGTCCACCCATGATGGCCCTGCCCCGGGGAGCAAGCCAGGGTGCATTGGAATCAAGGTAGATACTGGAGGAGGTGGGTGATTGGGCTGGGTGAGGGGTCAGGACCGATGACAGTCATTCAGTTAGTGGGGGCAGAAAGTACAGTAAATAAAAAGTTGCATGGCCTGTCTGCAATAAAACAGGAATGTTTGTTGTTTAAAACTGTTCAACTGTTAGAAAACCCAGGTGAAAATGCTTCTGCTACCATGGGCAGGCAACTTTCAGTCTAACATAAGAGACTGTCTAATTCTCATAATCATAACATACTGTACACCAATTAATGATCAGAAACCTTTACAGAGAAGACTGGAGAAGAACCACCAGTCACACTGTGGCATTTACAAGTTTGGATTGAGGTGGATAAGTAATAGATAAAGTGATAGTGGTCACAAATGCAAGTGAACCAGTCATCCACCCAGCCGATGGAAAGCTGGATGATATTGACAGAACAGGACTGATGACTGGCAGTGGATAATGGCATCAGTAAGCTATGGGCAACAGATGGAAAAATGTGACTCTCACATTACCTATGCATTTTTTAGTGTATGCTTCAAGGCGTGTCTCTTGGGAACTGTCTTTTGCTCAGTCTATGGATACTCGATAAGACACAGTCCACATACAGTACATGTCCCAAAAGAGATTAACTAGATCAAGTAAGACTGTGTTATTCTTCTGGCTTTCTCATTCTTTCAGGAACTGTATGGACGGCCAGAGTCTTCAAGTTGATGAGGTGCATGGACAAGCACACCCAGCGCTGGTGATCATTTACCTCATCCATGCTCCAAGGGTCTGCATTATATGGATTTCTTTTACAAAACCTGGCTGCACAAGGCTGCGCCCACCATCAGCAAGCAGATCAGTTGATGGTATCATCGGCTACCTACAGCTTCCATACTAAATTCAGAGGACACGTGGATATCAATATGATCAGCAATGCAGACATCACAAAACAATTTTTTTGCATTGATTGTTAACTAAATATACACTGCTCAAATGGGATACATGACCCTAACCTTGTCTTCAGGAAGCAGAAAAGCATATTCTGCTGTGAGATGTAAACTGCAAGCTAGTTGTTGAAAGCTTTCTATTAGGTTGCATAGTATGTACAGTAAGGTTATTTCATGTGAAAATTTGATTTGGTAAACAAAAAGAAAAATCTTGCAAAAGTGCTGCCATTGTCTGGTAGTCTCCTTTTGCTAAAATAAAAGCAATTTATCTGCCATTTAAATACAGCAAGTGGGTGTTCTGCATAAGTGATTAGGACTGAGTAACAGGGGCAATCTGTAGAATATGCTGTATGTTCTGTGAACTGTTACATTTTAATGCAAAGCTAAAAATGACCGAATCATTTTTTCAAGCATAGTCGATGCCAGTGCACCTGGTGCCTGGGTCCCTGCTTTGTTTGTATATTTATTTATTTTAGTTATGGCTTTGTTAACTGGGTAAGTGCACTGATCCCAGGGACCGTTTTCAGGCATGACCTGGGCCACATACAGTGGCACAGAGTAGAATCTAAACAACAAAATGTAGCAGAAGAGCAGTTTGCAATAGTACATCTGAATACACAGATAGCAACAATAAAAGACACAATACCAGGAAAGATACAAATACGTCTCAATGTATACAGGAAATAATAAATATGAGATCCGACTAGGCTAAAAAGCAGTGCGGGGTAGAATAGAAAGCAGTCAAGAATCTAAACAGGTTCATTAGAAGATACACCAGAGGATAAAAGTGACAAACGGTAGGTGTGGGGAAGGGAGGCAAGGGAAGGGGGAGGGGAGGAAAGAGGGGAAGGAAGGATTGGAGCAAGAGAGAGGTGAAGAGACAACAGCTAAGTAGAAGAGGGTGGATGGGGGGAGGGACTAATCAGGAAAGCAGTGGCAGGTGGACGCCAACAGGAGCCAGTCTTTGAGGTGAGTCTTGAACTGGCGGTGGGTGTTGATGCTGCGCAGTTTGGCAGGCACTTTATTCCATAGTGTGGGGCTGCCACAGACAGGGCTCTAGTGCCCATATTTGTGGAAACCCTGGGGATGTTCAGAGGAGGGATACTGATAGAGTGTAGGCTGCAGTGTGAGGTTTGGACGGTGAGGAGGGGTGTGACAGGAGATTCTTGGCCAATGTGGATGGCAGAGTTAATCATGCAGTACAAGGCGAGATCAAAGTGGCCTTGTAGCGGGAGCCACCCTAGTGAATTGTAGAGGATGCAGTGGTGTGTAGAGAAAGGGGCCAACAAGGTGAACTGACAGGCACTGTTGTAGGCTGTGAAGAGTTTGGCCATGATGGTTGGGAGATCCTGGAGTAGATAGGAGAGCAGTAGTCCAGAACAGGTAGCAGATTTCCCTGAATGATGGCCAGATGGGCCTCTGGGGTGAGGTGTTGCCAGAATGTGTAGGCAGCCCTTAGTTTTTTGTGGAATCTTAGAACTAGGGAACTTATGTGTTCGATGAAAGAGAGGGAGGGAGGGGTCTAGCATGACTCCTAGATATTTGAAATGCTTGACATCATCCAGGGCATGGCCATCGGAGGATGTGATGCTTAGAGGGGAGTTTGATTCGCATTTAGCTAAGAAGAGTTTGGATCCGAACAACATTGGTTTTGTTTTTTTGGCATTGACCAGGAGGAGGTAGTCAGAAAACCAGTTGTGGGCCGCAGTGTAGTTTAGTGAGAGGGCTGCGGAGATGAGGGCAGGAGACTTTCCACTGCAGAAGAGCATGAAGTCATCGGCATAGAGGAATGAGTGACAGTGGAGACTGTCCAATGGAAGGGAGTTTATGGATAAGGAGAAAAGGAGGAGGCCCAGAATGGAGCCTTGGGAGACACCTGTGGTGGCAGGCAGGGTGGAGGAGCAGGCAGGGCCAATGCACATGAACTGGGAGTACTCTGTGAGGTAGCTTTTGAACCAGCAATGACCTCCAGAGAGCAGACAAGGCGATGAAGTTTGTAGAGGAGAAGGGCATAATTGACCATATTGAAAGCTTTGGAGAGGTCGAGGAAGACTGCGCCAGTGGTGTTTCCACAGTCCATATTTTTAAGGATGTGATCAGTCAGAAGTGCGAGGGCAGTTGTTGTGGTATGGTTCTTGTGAAAGCCACACTGTTGGCTACAGAGGAGGTTATGTTTGCTTATGTAGTCAGCAAGTTGATAGTGGATGGCTTTTTCAAGTAGCTTGCTTAGGTGTGGAATGATGGAGATCGGACAATAGTTGTCTGTGAATTGGAGGTCTTCAGCTCTAAAGATGGGGATGACGTTTGCAGTTTTCCAGTGATTGGGCATGGAGGAGGTGGTCAGGGTGAGGTTGAAGATGAACGTGAGAGGGTCGATGATGGCTGGGGAGATAAGCCCAAGAAAGACAGGGGATAGTCCATCAACTCCAGGGGAGCCGTGGTTTGAGAGGCTATTGAGTAGTTTAGCTGTGTCAGTGTATGAGAGTACTTTGAAGAAGAAAGGGGGCGTTTGAGGCTGGGTGGTGGGCCTGGTGGGTGACATCGGAGGGGTGTGTAGGGGACAGGTTTGTTTTGCAGGCAATTCAGGAGTTTTCTCAGGTACATGGTACGGTCAGATAATTTGTCATTAAAGGCCTTGGCCACTTGTGGCACCTCCCTATAGGCAAACATTAGAAACAGAAGGTAAATGTCCCACTGTCTACCTTCATCCTGGATGAATTTCTGGATCATTTTTTTCATCTGGTTGAAGCGCTCTACCAGACTGTCTGTCTGAGGATGATATGGTGTGGTCCATATAGCCTCGATCCTTAGGGTCTGGTAGAGCCGCTTCAGGACCAGAGAACAAAAATTCGTACCCCTGTCTGTAAGTATTTCTTATGGGATACCTACTCTACTAAAAATTTTACCCAGTTCTTCAGCAATCCTAGAGGCAGTGATGGTTCGAAGGGGTATAGCCTCCGGATATTTAGTTGCATAGTCACACACCGCTAGTATGTACTGATTACCCTTGGAACTCTTTTGTACAGGACCCACGATATCCATTGCAATTCTCTGAAAAGGGGCAGTAAACAAAGGCATTGTTTCTATAGGTACTTTATCGTTCTTTATAATTTTGGCCACTTTTTGACATTCTGGGCAACTTCTGCAATATTCAGCCACTTGCTCGTATATTCCAGGCCAAAAAAAATCTATGCAGTAGTCTACTCAGGGTACGGTCCCTCCCTAAATGTCCAGCCATTGGAATATCGTGAGCAAGGCTCAATAATATTGGTCTGTACTTCATAGGTACCAACAATTGTTCAACAATTTCATTAGTTCTAGGATTAGTACATATCCTATACATTAACCCATCTCTCATTTGGTATTTGTCTCCGGTCCCTTGACTCTTATCTTGTGAGGAGAAAAACATTTTTAAAGACTCATCCCCTCTCTGCAATTCTGCAAATGTATTTTTTTCACATTCCTTAACATCATACACAATGCTATCACTAAGGTTATTATTCATAGTGTCTTTTTGGTTTATAGTCCAATTGTTCTTCTCCCTTCTCTTCTGCCTTCTGGTCTTCTTGTCCTTCCCTAGGGCTCCATAGAGGTCTTTGTCGAAGGGAAAGAAGTGTTCTAAAGTGTCGGAATGTTGAACTGGTGGGGTCTGTGATCTGGTCACCATAGCACAAATGTTAGCAGACATAAGGTTCTGAAAAGAGGGGCAGTCATGTCCGATTACTACAGGAATAGGAAGGTTAGGTACAACACCTACCTTCATAGTCTGTGCTTGTCCCTGTATTGTTATTTCTGTCTCTTCTAATGGATAATAATGTGTATCACCATGTGTACATGTTACCCCAGTAGCTAGACTTTCTGAGGATGGTGGTACACATAACAATTCTGGTTGTATCAAGGTTTATTTACTTCCTGAGTCAAGAAGGCCTGTAACTATGTGTTGTCCAACTTGTACAGGTACCATAAATTGTCCCCAATTAGCTAAGGCAAGGTGTATCTGTTCAGTTTTTTTCTTGGGACAAAACCTTGCAATGTGTCCTTTGGTTTTGCATTCATGACATACAATGTGAGATTGTACCCCCGTCCTACTCTACTAGTGTTTTGCATACCAGTGCTTGTAATAGTGTTACCAGTTGTTCCAATAGTAACAGTTGGAGGTCTTACCAGATACCCTTGCTGATTAGCTGTCTGATGGGAGGCTCTCTGTCTGTGAGGTCTTGCTGCGATGTAGTCTTCGGCCAATTGGATTGCTGTGTCTGATACCTCTGGGTGGTGTTCCTTTACCCATAGTTGGACATCTGGTAGAAGGACCCGAAGAAACTGCTCCAATAATATTGTCTCTATGATTTGGTTTATAGTCCGAGTGTTAGGCTGCAGCCATTTAACACACAAGTCCTTGAGCTGAGTGAACACGTCTTGAGGGTTATCCGCATTACTGTATCTATATGATCTAAACCTTTGTCGATAGGTCTCCGTGTTGATGTCATACCGCTTCAAGATGGCCTGTTTGACTTGATCAAAGTTATTTACGTCCACCATCTCTACTCGGCTATATGCAAGCTGAGCTTTCCCGGTCAAATAAGGTGCCAGACGGATGACCCACTGATCTTGTGGCCAGTTACATGCTGTTGCTACTCTTTCACAAGTCAATAGGTATGCTTCAATGTCATCAGAGTCAGTTAATTTAGCAAATTTAATGTCCTTTTGGCCTCCTCCAGGGGCAGCAGGAGGTCTACCAGCACCCATTGTTTGAAATGCCCTTAAGAGTGTCATTCCACCTGGCTTCATACTCCCTTCAGTCTCTATCCCTTTATCTCTCCATTTCCAGCTGTCATGTACATAGCCATCTTAACAGGTCCTGGGGCTCCTCAGGGAGGTGTTCTTCCTCTACACCCCCACTAGCCTGAGCCAATCCCTCCATCTTCGGTTCTTCCATCCTGGGCTCTGCTTTGATTGTGACCCTTTTTCTGATGACTGGGTCTAGACCTGGGAGTAAGGGCACCTGATACTTTCAAGTCACCGACCTGGTTTGCACTCCCTGAAACCTTTGCTGGTCCGTCTGCTCGATGTCAGCTCTGTCCTGTAGCATTAGACGTCCACCGGCTCTTGGTACAGGTCCTCCAGTTGGTTAACCCCAACCAGCCTATCCCACTCCTGACACCAATGTGGAAGGCTATGGGTTAACAGATGGACACTTGACACAAGATCTGAAGTGTTGTAGGAATCTCGCAAGGCTTTTATTTACGGGAACCAAAAATAAAAGAAAAACGAACTGTACGTCCAAAAATAATCAAATATCAAATAAGGATGCAGGATAAACAGCAGGTTTCATTCCATCAGTCAAAGCAATAGTAACTCTCTCATACACAGGAGTAGCACTTCCTTCTTTAAACTCCAGGTGTTAACAGTACAACACCCAACTCAAATCTGATCAACTCCATAAAATGCCTAGCATATAAAGGGTGTAAAACAAATGGATTGGTTCACCCTCCCATCAATCAAATGACATTTTCATGAATTTAAACCAAAAAGTTATTCTGTACAGTGTTTAACAAAACAAAAATACATAATCATTAGTATAAACAACCCTAATGTCCACTATCCTTCCTAAGATTAATTTAATAACCATTTTCAAGTTTCAAAACGCCGACAAGCACCGTCCCCAGCTTTCCTGCATATAAGGTGGATGAAAGGGGCCGGCCGGCTCTTAAGGAGAAGGAAAGCTGATCTGCGTCTAAGTCTGTGGTGTCTGAAGTTGCTGTTTTTTTTAAAAATAACTTAATCAGGGTTAAAACCCTGTATGCCCCAGTAATCCAACAAAATCTTTGTTTCCTAGCCATCGGGGACCCAACGTATTGCCTGCCCATTCATTTATACGCGACTTTTGATTTGCTTCCCAAAACGGCACAGAGCAACAGTGCAAATGTACGCACTATCGAGAAGAGCACCAGGAAAGCAGAACCGCACTAGCAACTTGTCCAAATAAACATGCTCAGGTGCTAGGTAGGTGATTCCCAGCCTCACAGAAACTTACAGACTGCTGATTAAAATATTATGATCTGTACCACCATGCTAGATTCAGGGGCTTAAACATAAAACACCCAAGCGTTACATGGCAATTCAGGAGTGTCTTTTTACGGTGTTTATTAGGGAAACACAAGCGGGCAGGTTACGGTGTTGTTGGTGAATACAATAAGGGTGTTTGAAGTAATTAAGCAGTTCTATTACAGTTACAGGGGTAGTTTTAAATATACTGATTGCAGGCTGGCATAGACTTGCATGGAACAAACATATTCAATATGGGGGGGGTCCTAAATAGTGTGTAATAGATGGCCAGTCTATTACTCACTATTTAAACAGGAGACAGATACAAAAAAGACACACATGAAGACAAGCATTCATCCCACAAGACACAGACATAAAAAGAGAGGGGGGTACCATGCCCCTATCACAGGAGTCTTCAGCTCTAAAGATGGGGATGACCTTTGCAGTTTTTCAGGGATTGGGCATGGAGGAGGTGGTCAGGGTGAGGTTGAAGATGAATGTGAGAGGGTCGATGATGGCTGGGGAGATAAGCCCAAGGAAGACGGGATAGTCCATCAGCTCCAGGGGAGCCATGGTTTGGGAGGCTATTGAGGAATTTAGCTGTGTCAGTGTATGAGAGTACTTTGAAGAAGAAAGGGGGAGTTTGAGGCTGGGTGGTGGGCCCGGCGGGTGACATCGGAGGGATGTGTAGGGGACAGGTTTGTTTTGCATGCTGTTCAGGAATTTTCTCAGGTACATGGTGCGGTCAGATAATTTGTCATTAAAGGCCTTGGCCACTTCTAGGGGGTCCATAGTGAGGCCATCAGCGGTGTTTAGCTGTAGGATTGACTTTCTGGAGGGTCAGTAGTGAGCCAGTGGATGCTCAGAATTGTCTCAGGTCCCTGAGGTTAGCTTGTTGGAGATTGCAGAAATGAGTCTGTTTTAGTACTTTTGCCAGGTGTTTACATAGGTTCCTCTGATGCCTGTAGTCATCCCAGAGGGTCGTGGATGGGGATGCTTTGTAGGTGGACCAGGCATAATCCCTGTCTTTCATTAGGGTAAGGAGTTCTTTTGTGACCCAGTGTGAGTAGCTGCCCCTCACCCTTCTAGTGGGGACCGGAAAATGCCTGTCCTGTAAGGTCAAGAGTGTCTGAGTGAACAGGGTTACTGCCTGGGTCACATTGGACTCTGAGAAGAGAGCAGACCAGTCCAGCGCCTGTGCCTCGGTGAAGAGGTTTGGGGTGTTGGGGTTCCTGAAATTACGGAAAGATAGGTATCTGGGAGGGTGGCATTTAAGCTTAGATGACCGGAGAAGATACGTAGGGGAGTGATCGCTGATGGAGTCGGCCATGGCACCAGCATGCAGAACACAATCCTCCCGGTTTGTAGAGATCCAATCCAGGAGTGTCTGAGTGGCCGTGCAAGGGTTCTGCCTGGTGGGAAGCGTAATAGTTTGGACCAGGTTGTATTGTTTTAGGAGAGAGGCATAGTCAGGCTGGTGGGTACTCAGCCAGTTTAGAGCGAGATCCCCAAGAAGAATTGAGTCTCTATGTAGGGATATGGAGCCCAGGCCAGAGAGGAAGCTGTTGAAGCCCTCGGTTCCAGCAGTGGGAGGATTATAACAGCACCCAATGTAGAGTTTTTTGCTAGTTCCTCAGTGTGAGTTCAGAGAGGAGCCATTCGCTAGGTGAGATTGGATCAGAGCAGAGAACAATGTTGGCTGAGAGGGGTTCCTTGACGAACAGTGTGACTCTGCTGCCCTTTTTTTTGCCTGGCCTATCAAGACAGAGGGAAGAGTACCCAAGTAGTTGGTAGGTGGTGTCAGTAAGATGAGGTTTTAGCCATGTCTTAGAGAGTCGGAGGATGTGGGGCTTGTATAGCTCAACCCATGTCTCCAGGTCGGGGAATTTGGAGGGGAGAATGCGTATATTTATATGGGCAATTTTCAGCCTGGGGGCATTTACCCATATGCTGTCAGAGGGGGAGATATGGGAATTTGGTGGACTGGGGTTACACTCAACATCTCCAGCTAGTAGAAGGAGGGATAGAAGGGGGATGTAGGTGCAGGAGGGAACAGCAAGGGAGCAGGATATGGAGGCCATGTTGTGGCCAAGTAACTGACATTCTGAGTTTGAGAGGAAGGAAAGGGTGATATGACATATGGGGGAGATTTCCCATGAGGAGTGGAGGGTAGGCTGCACCAGAGGGGAATGGGTAGCTGAGAGATAGGCGAGGTATACTTGGTCCTGGGCCAGTACTGTGGTACAGGCGTCCGTCAGCATGAGGGCGGATACCAGAGAGACCGCACACAGTGTGAGCTGGGGCAGATTCATGGTGGCAATAGATGCTAGCAAAAGGAGGAGGTGTATGTTGGCGTCAAACAAAAATTAGAGGCTTTCTGTGCATGTGCAGGAAAATTAGGAGAAGCTCACAGACTGGGGAAGAAATAAAGCGAGAGCAGTAGTGGGATGAAAGGGAGAATGAAAACGAGGAGAAGGGTAGTGCGGGGCTCAACTCCATGGAGGGACAGATTGCTTTAAGCACAGGAGCACTTAGCCTGGAAATCAGTGGGGACAGGACAAGGTAAGGGAGGGAGGGGCTCGAGTGGATTTAAAGAGTGGTGGGGTGGGGGGCCTAAAATTCAGCAGAAGTGCTACGCAGCTTTGGAAGCCAAGGCCATGTCCAGGCCATACCTGTAGCTTGGTTTCTGGGGTGGGTGGAGTCAGGCTCCTTCGCTTCCGAGGAGGCGCTGAAGATTTCTGGATGGAGGTGACCGTGGATGGTGGTGCTAGCCCAGAGGGCCATGAGGACACCTGAGAAAAGAGGGACAGACAGGGATTAGATAGCACTCATGATCGGTGGGAGCAATAGAAGATTTACAATTGAACAAAAGAACTTTAATCACTAAGTGTGGCTAAATTGGAGGGTGAGTCACAAACAGCGAGATAGGCACCAGCAGGGTCTGCAGAGGGAGAAGAGAAACAAAAGAAGTCACAGTTGGGGGCGGGCAAAAGAAAGATTATCAGGAGGGCTTCACTAAATACCAAAAACAACAGGGTGCAGTCTAATTTATAGTAACAAAAACAGTGTCTAGGATACCAAAGCTCTAACACATTAACATTTGACTCTAAAACATTATGTTAAAATATACTGCTTTATTGAGCTGTAAAGGATAGCCATTTGAAAATTGTAGTGGCACAAATGAAAACCGGTGCTTAGCAGGAGACAGATCCCCAGTAAGGCAGATTTTCAGATGTGCAGCAGAGAAAAATACAAGTTTAGCCAAGTCCAGAGTTTAAAAATTAGGCAGACAAGTAAATATAAAAGTTTGTAGCTGAGTCCAGTCTGGGGAAATTGAAAAAATACTGGGCAGAGCGGACAAGCCAATCAGGAATCTCCTGGTCTAGAGCAACCAATGAGGGCTTGTCCCAGGGAAGGCACTGGTATTTGAAGTTCAGCAGTAGAAGTGCCATGCAGCCTTGGAAGCTGGGGCTGTGTCCAGGCCGTACCTGTAGCTTGGTTCCTGGGGGCGGGTGGCAGCAGGCTCCTTTGTGCTGAGGAGGTGCTGAAGATTTCCAGACAGAGGTGACCACAGATGGTGGTGCTAGCCTAGAGGGTTATGAGGACACCTGAGAAGAGAGGAACAGACAGGGGTTAGATAGCACTCGGGAGTGGTGGGAGGGATACAAGATTTACAATTGAACAAAAGATCTGTAATCACCAAGTGGGCTAAATCAGGGGCCGGGTCGCAGACAGGGAGCTAGGCGCCAGCAGGGTCTGCAGAGGGAGAAGAGAAACAAAACAAGTCACAGTTGGGGGCGGGCAAAAGAAAAAATATCAGGAGGGCTTCACTAAATACCAAAAACAGCAGGGTGCAGTCAGATTTACAGTGATAAAAACAGTGTCTAGGATACCAAAGCTCTAACACATTAACATTTCACTCTAAAACATTCTGTTAAAATACACTGCTTTATTGAGCTGTAAAGGATAGCCGTTTGAAAATTGTAGTGGCGCAAATGAAAATCGGCGCTTAGCAAGAGACAGATCCTAAGTTTTGTTAAAAAGGTTAGTCAGTGGTGTCACTAGTTCTCCCCTTAGTTCTTTTAGAATTCTGGGGTGAATCACATCAGGCCCCATTGATTTGTCCACCTTCAGTTTTAGGAGTTCTTTCAGGACCCTTTCTTCTGTGAATGGACTGGTATCAACCCCCCTATCTAGAGTGCTTCAATTGTTTGATTTAGGTACCCCCCCCTTCTTTTGTGAATACTGAGCAGAAGTATTCGTTCAGTATCCCTGCTTTTTCACTGTCACCTTCTGCCCACTCTCACTTCCCGTTATTAATCCTCACTATCCCTCCCTTGGTCTTTCTTCACTCCCTAATGTACCTATAAAAGGTTCTTAACTGAGTAGGCTATCTTTTCCTCAGTTTGGGCCTTTGCTATTCTGACTGCCTTCCCTGCTTCCTTCTGCTTCAACTGGTACAGTTCTCTGTCCTGCTCCTTCTGTGTTTCCTTATACTTCCTGAATGCTACCTTTTTTTCCCTAACCTTCCCTTCCACCTCTTTTGAGAACCATAGTGTTTTTTTCCTTTGTTTTGTTTTGTTGATTTGCTTCACACAAAGGCTTGTTGCCTCTGTGATGGCTGTTTTGATTTTTCCCCATTGTTCCTCCACTCCTCCTTCTTACCAATTTGCTAGTGCTTTTCTGAGGTACTCTCCCATTTTCTCAAAGTTAGCCCTAATAAAGTCCAATATCCTTGCTTTTGTATGGCTTGACTCTGGCTGGGTTTATCGTGAACCACACTGTTTGGTGGTCGCTTGTTCCCAGATGGCTACCAACTTCTAAATCCAAGATCCTCTCTCTGTTCCCATTTGAAAGAACCAGGTCTAAGATTGCTCCCTCCTGAGTGGCCTCCAACACTGGCTGTCTGAGGCATGCCCCCTGTAGGGCATCGATAATGACCCTTGTCTTGGATGTGGCTGCGGCAAAGGTGCTCCAGTTAACATCTTGCATATTCAGGTCCCCCATCAACAATATCTCCCCTTTTTCTGCCATTCTAAGGATGCCTTCAATGAATTGCCACAATGAATAAATTGTGTCCAGGATATTTTTTTTTAGGGATTTCTGTCTCAGAAAGGCACACCAAGCTGAAACTCATTTTTAGCTGTGTCGTGGGTGCACAGGGAGGTTAAGTGACTTGTTCAGGGTACCACAAAATGCAAGTGGCAGTTCTGGGTTTCAAACCCATGTCTGCTGGGTCTGCAGGTTCACATCTTGATGATTTAACCCTCTAGGCTATACTGCCTCCCAACTTAGCTGTAAATATGGACGAACATGTACAGCATATGAACAAAATCAAATGTGTGCAGCATCACTATCTTGAGTGTGATTTATTGAGTTCCAAGACACAGACATTCAGCCCCATATTAGTCAGGATCCAGCAATAAAAATAGATGTCACTGTGAGCAACACCTTCTGTTGGGTGCAGCCCCTAGACAAAGAGGGTCCCGGGGCATCACCCAGGGACTAATGAGGGAGCTTTTTTGCCTGTGCTGGTGCTCTCGTCAGGGTAATCAGGGATCAGGGGGTCACATGAAAAGGGTCACAGCAGTGTACCTGTGGAACTTACAGGGGCCAAATCTGTATAAAATGGGGGTTTCTTTCATTGCGATCAGTGATATTGATCCACTTTCTTTAGGGCACTATGGGTAACACACCTTAAAAGGATAAGTTGTGTTACCTATCCCTAAACTCCCCAGTCTGTATGAATCCCAACAATGTATACATGTGCCAGGACATCTCAGTAGTTCAGACTTCTGTGGGAGAGCAAACCATAGTTGACATTTGGGTCTCCTGCAGTGTCTAGGTCCTATAACTACTGCACATGGAGTCCAGTGTGGCCCAACTTCTGTAATAAACTCAAAACAGATGGGAGGAGTCTGCTCCAGAGAAAGTCTAAGGGATAGGATAGACTAGATGGACTGGTGTGGTTCTTTTCTGCCATCAGCCTTCTGTGATTCTATGATAGCTACCAGTTCCTGGAGGAAAATAGACTCACTCACCAAATTCATATATGCATATTTATCGTAGCCTTTCTGGTCACAGTACTATATAAGTAGCTAAGGTTTTGAGGAAAACTGTTCTTCAGGTCCATATACAGTAGGTACTATACTAATTCAGCCCATGGTACTGCCAAACAAATGGTATCTTTTTCATTCAATTTTCTCATATAAATAGGGCTTCTAGCCTGATTGTCATGAAACAGGGGGACCAGTAGCACATTGCTTGCCGAGCTGGAAGACAAGGCACCTCTGGTCCCCCTGCACAGATAGAGCTGTGAGTAACCAGATAAGGATAAGCCCTTCTGCAATGTGCCAACCAGGCTAGAAGCACAGTTTATATGATGGGACTGGTACTCGGCAGATGGGGGTATCACTAGCCTCCAGGGAACACAAGAGCTGTACAGGGACAGGTGATAAGAGGGCAAGGGGTGCCTGGCAAATAAATTTGCTTTGCCTTGCCTTTTATACCCCTAGACAGATGCAGGTGATTCCCATAACTGATGTATAGTTCTCAATGGGAACATAAACATTATATGCATAAAACTGTACTAAAACAAGGAGTGCAATATCAACTTTTGTAATTAATACCCATTTCTTCTTTACCTCTATGAAGCTGTAGCACGTATTTTGCAATTTATAATATCTGAGCAAGTGGTTAGTTTCTGTTCAAAGAACATAAGAAGCCAGTTCCAGAGACATATACAGTAGCTTTGTATAATATTAAGTCAAAATATAGGATTTCTAGGGAATACATTTTGATGCAGATAAACAGAAAAATGACATAAATGTCAATGTCTGTGATCTTATGTGATCATACCTAATTCACGCATCAATGTGAAGTATAAAGTACTCTGAGAAAAACACATAGTGGTGCCCAAGTATAATCGTGTCAGGATGTACAGTAACTAAAGTTGCAAACTAAATCATGTGCAGTATTTGGCATAACACTGTAGATACAGTTACCCCAGCAGCAAAAGGGTTACGGGGACTCTGCTCTGAAACCTGATAGCATGTGCTCCCCCTAGATCCTCTCCCAGTCCTGGAAAATCTTTGGCAAAATTACTGAGGGGTTGCCAAGTGTAGCTGCAGTGTCCTCCAATGCAACCTGATGTGTTCTAGGGATGGGGACAGGTTTGGAAGTCGTGCACAACTGGAAACAAGGGTAGACTGCCCAAAGAGGAATTTTATAAGAAAAAAACAAAAATGGCAAAAGAAAATATTTATTTCAGTATCTGCACAGGATATACTGGAGATATTTGTTCTTTTTAAAACTCTTTAAGAGCTGGTTTTATGCACACACTGCGAAAACACATTCTAATAGGCAGAATGCACTCAGAACCACTACTGAAGGGGTTTAATAATAATTTGTCCAGATGTTCCAAATGTGAAGGAAAAAAACTTTTTCTTGAATGTTGTAGCACCTAGGATGGCAGAAGACACACATGCTGAACCCGTGGTCTTTTTTCATTTAGCAGTTCCAATATTCCAGTGTGTGACCTTGAGCAAATCACTTAATGCGTCAGTGCTCCCGTCACCCCAGCTGCGGAAATTAGTAGAATTAGGGCCTCACTGAAAGTAAGATGTTTTAACTCAGCTAGCTAAAAAAATGGAAAAATAAAGTGTAAATAAAAGAAAAAGATATATGATTAAAAAAAATGGGCTATAAAATGAAGAAAGGCCAATAATGATGCCCATAGATGTTGTGCAAGTGATTTAATTACTTGAGAAAACATTGTGTATAACTAAAATGTCTTAATGTTCACCAGTTATTTAAATGTAATCAAATTTAGAACATTTGGAACTTTAAAAACCCTCTTAGGGACTAGAACATGCAGGTGATAATACTGAATACTAGGCCTTCCAGTTTTAGAAACATATCAGAAATTAGGGTTTGAAAACAGACCTACCGATTACTATTACTCATGTAGTCTGACCTATAACTACCTCTGCTCTGTAGCAGAAGGCTTGACTGAATGACTGTGCTTAACCAATATTGGCACTATGATGAGATCAAGCTCAGTGGGACCGCATCTTCACTAATGTCAGCGGATTTACCAAACATTCACATGCATTTTTGTTTTCTGTGGTTACATGAAAACAAATGGTAGGGATGTGCACATATTTTTTAAGCTGTCCAACATTTCTTCGTAGACTAACACTGCCATCTAGTGAACAGCCTGCAAAAATGTGTTTGCTGACTTCAAAGGGTGGCTGTTAACCTCATTAACCAGTCTGTTTAAACTGGTATTATGAATCATACCTCTCTGTTGCAAGCCTAACAAATCAGGGCCAGTGACAAAGGCATGAAAACACATCAGGGACACCATCTTAAAAAGTGATAAAATAACTCCCAGGAAGCTTATTGACAAAATGAATAAGTACAAAAAGTATGTTCTGAAGGGAAAATAGACCTAAACTTGAAGGACTGACAATAGAGTATGCTTTAGATCATAACCCTTCAGTAGAGAAAACATTTTAGGAAGGACAAAGGACTTTTTTTTTTGCAATTTATATTTTATGCCCTCTTCCATCTCCTGTGCCAGCTCCCCTCAGAACCCTCTGGCACCTCCCCCCCCCCGGCCCCTACCTACCTGAACCCACCATCCCTCAAAGAGCCTTGGTTTACCCCTCAGGTAGGGTACAGGATGGAGAGATATACCCTACATCTGCACAACATTATTTGGTGGGGAAGAAGTTGGAGCTGACCTAGTTATACAAGGGTCCCCGGGAAGCCAGCACGGGGGCAACTTTTCGTTTTCTCACCTTGTCTCCCTGGAAAATGCCAGCAAGCAAGGGTACCATTGCACATGTGCATACAATTTTATTTATTTAGTTTTTGTTTACTGGGTAAGATGCACTAGCCATGGCAATGACTATTTTCAGGCACGACCCGGGAGGGTACAGAACAAAAAAAAAAAACGGATACAAAGCACAAACGATAACATAATTTGACATCATGACTTTACATTAATATTAATATGAACATTTTACAGGAATAGGAATACATTGAAACAGCAGTAGATAAATAGCAAGCAAGGTAAAAGCACATGTCACCAGCCAGCATCTTCCCCTTCCCATTCTGTGCTCTCTACTGCACTACCACCTGTGGTCACTCAGGTGGCAGTATTACAGAGAGGATGGCAACCCTTTCTCCTGGAGAAGAAGTACATCCTCTGAGACATTCAGTCCTCCTACCCTGGTGGCCCAGTGATGCTGAGGGTTGAAGTGCTGGACGCCACACCTCACACCACACAAGTGACTCGATTTCCGATGCAGACTTAGGTTACTGGGGGTTGGCCAGTGAGGGAGAGGATCTAGCATCCAAAGGACTGTTCTCCCAGGAGGAAGGGTTTCAGTTCCAGACACTTGCTTGTCCCCTAGCATTGGCTGCAGGGAGAGGTAGGCTGGGACTGCACACACTGGGCGAATGAGTGGCAGCTGCTGATGATCCAGACCCTCAAAGACCCAGGTATCTTGAACCCGAGCTGCAAGTGGCAGCCCTACCACTATGCAGACAGGCTGGCTGCAGAAGATAATTTTATTTTTTTAAATTTAGGTTTTTCTCTGAACTCATTCTGTCTGTGGCCCTCCTTGGGTTGGCAGTCTTCCAGCCCTGACATCCATGGAGTCCCTGCAAGGTCTCTCCAAGTGACCTGCTACCTGGGAGTACTTTCCATTTTTATAACATGACCATGATGTTTGTACTCCATGTTTCCTTCCTATTCCTCCTAACACCCTCCTCCCCAGTGGCACCACAGCTAGCCATGGTGGATGTATGGACACAGCTTCCCCAGAATAGAGGGCAAACTCTCCATGGCCCTGCCACGGGGGTTCCTATGGCCATGGAAACGCAGTGCCTCCCTTCATGATCAAGGACATGCTGTTGGTGACCGCAGCCCTCAGCCATGGCTACCTGGGGGCAGATGACCTGGAATTACTCCCAAAGCCAGGTCATCTGTATGGCAGTGCAATGTGCTATGGCTGGGTCATTGGGCAGCCCAGGCAGAGAACAACTGGAGGAAAAAGGAGGACATTCTTGTCAACTGGAGGCAGTCTAGACAGCTGTCTCTAACACTTAAATCCTTTTAAAATTCATCCAGAGTTTTGGGAGGGGTGATCAGATATGACAAGATCTGAGCCGTCAGTCCCATTTCAGATGTTCAATTAACTTAATCTGAAATCTGAGTCTGATCTGATTAAGTATGTAATTCATTATTTAAATCTTGGATTTTGAACTTAGATTTTGTAGTTTGGAGTCCGAATCTAATTGGAATCAGATCAGAATCCTTCTAATTAGTATTTTGGATTCTAGTAACTAAATCCAACAATCCTACATAGGCTTGGAATCTGAGTTATCCAAATCCAAAAACAGATATCTGATTACCCCATTTGAGAGCCATTAAATGCTGAACATTTGTCTGTTAGAAAAAGGTACTCGGCAAAAATGTTTTTAGTGAAGAGTGGAGGTCATTTATATGTCAAGGGGTACAAACTGGCAATAGCCCTCCTGTCACCAAAATGTTAGACAGCAGCTCACTTGTATCTTTAAAAGGGACACAGTGTTTCAGATGATTAACACTTTGGGTAACTGAACAAAGAGAAGCTAACTTCTATGATTTTTAAGCCTGATACAACAATGCTATATTTAATTTCAGTTATATTACAGGTTTGCTGACACTGTAACTCTCAGCATCTTTTTTTTTATTTTTTTAAATTTATTGTGCTTTTTGTCGCCGGCTGCTCCACTACTCAGCTCCAGCCCCCGAGCACGTGTCTTGCTCCCCTATTGCCTTATCCCCACAGATACCCCCTGGTTTGCCCCCCAGGGCAGGGCCATGGCACCATATCAGGCCTGTGTACGATGGGAGAAGGTGTTGGCAGCTACTGACATTGCCTCCCTGGCTCCCCCCCAGGGTGGGGTTCAGAGTCTGGTGATGCTATACAGCTGTAATTGATCAGCAGAGAGGCAGGGAGCCATAGAGGCCAAGTGCCAGGGGCACGCATCATCCTCGGTGGCCGACGATTTTTGAGAGCTGCCCTAGGGGTGAGGATGTGCAATGATGTCTAGTGTCCGCACTCTAGCATACAGTCGCCAGTCACCTGTGGTTCTTTTGCCTCTGTTAGGGATTCATTGAGCACCGGACACTCTACCACTCCCTCCCCCTGGAGAAGGAGAGCAGTCCACGGGACAGTCAGTCCTTCTCCCCTGGCTGGCCCTCTAACTTCTGGGGTCAGTTCCCAAACCCAGGTCATCGGCAGTGCAAGCGGAAATCCAACCGCTGCTCCGGCAGGCCTGCTAACTCTCAGCTTCTTGCCTAACAAATCAGGGCCAAGGATTAATGAAAACTGTGGTCATGTGACCAAAATGAAGGACAGTATCTTAAATAGGGTAGAATTGGCTTAGAACATTTTCAGAGTAAATTGTTTAATGTAGAAAGAAATTTCTGATGAGAACCTAACCACAACTTTAAAGACTAACAATATGTTATGCTTCAGACCCCTACATTTCAGTGCCAAAAGTGCCAGTTTTAGGAGGGACAGTGACCATTTCTGAGCCACATTTGTGCCTCAGAAATAGAGAATACATGCACATTGTTACCAGTAATCTACTTTTGTTTTGTTTATAGTAATAGGTGTAATATGCTGTTCTTTTGTACTCTCCCAGATCATTGCTGAAAATAGGCATTCAGTTGTCTAGTGTACCTACCTAGTAAACAACAAACAAAAATATAAAATAAATACATTCTGATAACATCCCTGAAAATTAGGGAGAACTAAGAGGTACTGTATGGTTTAGAGTGTGCTTGTGTAATCAGTCTCTCTCTCTTCACTCAGCTTGAAGGTGGTTACTAGAGGGCTCTCAAAAGGTTAAGTTTGACCCTGAGAGTTGTCCTCTAGAGGGGCCCTTCATTTACTTGGTCACAGGATGTCTGGATGTTTGTGTCCAGAGTGTTCTGACTCAGTCAAAACTAGGAAGATCTATCATGAATATGCATGGTCCTGCCCTCCTCTGATTGCCGGTAAGAAGGGACAGCAAGCTGCAAGGGTTTGGCCAGAGGGTTTGAGAGGGTTAGGCTAGCATCTCAAGGAATGAGTCTAGTCTCCAACTGCGGCCCAGGCAGGGGTCTATGGGCCGAGGGATGGTGGGACAGTCCCTGGGTCCAGGTGGCACTGGTCCCTGCACTGGGCTCTGGATTAACATCAGCACGTGCCAGAAGGATGGATCTCTTAGGAAGACCTCAAGGACCTCAGAGAGAAAGAAGACCAGATGGAATGTTGGGGGGAGTGGAGGGCTGCCCCTGAAAGGTGGCCACTGGGATCCTTCCAGAGCCACTCCCACAAGGAGTTGTTCTTAGAAGCTCACTGTGAATATAGCACCAGTTTGTAAAGGGTGACCATAAGTAAGACTTGCAATAGAAATACCCATTGGAAATTAAAAACCTAAGTACCATAGTATTTTCCCCTGGTAGTGTAGCTGAATGAATGGTCATCAGGTGGAGGGGGCCTGATAAGGGTTGGGGTAAGAAAGACTCCCTGTGAGGGGCCTGACATGGAAGTATGTTTTTTGGGCCACTAGGGCTATCAGTGTAGTGTTGAAGGGAGGCACACACAGCTGGAACAACCATGCTGTATGCACATAGCAGTGATATCGTATGCTCAGTAGTAGGCAAGATTATGGAGGCGATCCTTAAGGAAAGAGTAGTGCAACACCTGGAATCCATAGGGGCACAGGATCCAAGACAGCATGGGTTTACAAAAGGAAGGTCCTGTCAAACTAATCTCATAGATTTCTTTGACTGGGTAACCAGAGTGGTGGACCAAGGGGGAGCAGTTGATGTTGCCTACCTTGACTTCAGCAAAGCTTTCGACACTGTTCCACATAGAAGATTGATAAATAAGCTGGGTAGGCTCGGGGTGGGTCAGAAGTTGGTCAACTGGGTGGCAAACTGGTTGATGGGCAGAAAACAGAGAGTGGTGGTAAATGGTATACAGTCAGAAGAGATGCAAGTCACAAGTGGCGTGCCTCATGGATCAGTCCTGGGGCCAGTCCTTTTCAATATCTTCATTAGTGACATTGCAGATGGACTAGAGGGTAAGGCTTGTCTGTTTGCAGATGACACCAAGATCTGCAACAGAGCAGATGATCCAGATGGAGTGGGCAGAATGAGAGGAGATCTGGATAAACTAGCAAAATGGTCAGAAGAGTGGCAACTGGGATTTAATGCAAAGAAGTGCAAGATCATGCACATAGGGAAGAGAAACCCTGAAGCCACCTATAGGCTGGGAGGAGTTGCTGGTAGTCACAAAGGAAGAAAGAGACTTGGGCATCATCATCACCGATGACCTGAAATCATCAAGCAGACCTCTAAAGCAGTAGGTAAGGCTAGGGGGATGTTAGGGTGCATTAGTAGGGGTATCACAAGTCATAAGAGGGAGGTAATAATCCCTCTTTACAAGACACTGGTTAGGCCCCATCTGGAGTACTGCATGCAGTACTGGAGGCCACGCCTTCACAAGGACATTAACCAAATTGAGGCAGTCCAGAGAAGGGCAGCCAAAACGGTGCAGGGACTGCATCAGAAGACACATGAGAACAGATTAATGGAGCTCAATATGTATACCCTTGAGCAAAGGAAGGAGAGAGGTGATATGATTGAAACATTCAAACACCTTAAGGGCATTAACAAGGTGAAAGAGTCTAACATGTTTAAATATAAGAAAAATAGCAAGACAAGAGGACACAGCATGAGATTAGAAGGAGGCTGATTAAGGGGGAATGTGAGGAAATTCTTTTTCACAGAAAGGGTGGTGGATGCATGGAACGGTCTACCTCAGGAAGTGGTGGCTATGAATTCAGTGCAGGGCTTCAAATGGGCATGGGATAGGCATAAGGGAGCAATACAGATGAGTATGAATAGATAGGCCACTGACAGAGCAAAGGCCGATGGCACATTTATAAGGTAGAAAAAGAAGTGGGCAGACTGGATGGGCCTTGCGGTCCTTAACTGCCATCAGCTTCTATGTTTCTATGCTGATATGCTGTTATAACTGTTGTTCTACTGGGCACACGAAGACATGTGCCAGTACAGCTAGCCCCCCAGGTAAGTGCTTGCCCTGCCTGGAGAGAGTGCCATTGCACAAACGGTCTTGGGAGCACCAGGGCTCCAGGGACCTCACAGGGGAGGTTAGGGATTTGTAGGATTGAAAGAGACCCAGTATACAATTGTAATGTGTGATTATACCCCTTTAGTTCAGAGGTGGACCTGGAACCTAATGTAACCATGGAGTGGGCCATACACCCCACAAGTAAGCTGGGTAACAACAGACCACTGTTAGGGAAGCAGCAGTAAAAAATGCATGCTGTACTAAAGGTGGGGGGAGTTATAAGGAACCCCAGCAGTTTGAAAGTACAGCTGTATAGGACATGGCTCCTGGGGATCTGATTAAGTAGTGTGAGCATGTACCATCATGAACAGTACATGTCAAAGAATGCCCGGATAGTTGTGTACCATCTAGGCAGCTAAATAATTAAACCACCATGCTTGATCCCAGTTCCAGTATGGACATTATAGCTTGTGTTTGGTCTTGTGTTCTTGGTGCCCTAGAGTATGGTTTTAAGGTGCCCCTGACCACCATTGCCCCTGACCTGTGATGGCAAGGTGACTGGTGTTGGCACAGAAATGGTGTTCACAGCATAAGGAGGCTGGTCTCCTGGATGAGATGCCATTGTTTACTCCTAGACACAGGAGGGTGACCAAGCCCTTACACTTGGGATCTCTGTAAATAACATGGGCTACAAGCTATTCTAGTGGGCTGCCATACTGTGTTTGATGTTTGGGGGGGGGGGGCATCAGATGACCATATTGCTCCGACAGTGTCTAAACACATTGTTCAACTTTTACTCTTCTGAATTCCTACAGGGCTTTCCATTACAGGGAATAAAGCCTTATCAGAAAGGGTAAGGTTGTTCTTACAGTGTTGGATGCCCTTGAATAACACTCAGGACCATCCTGAAAACAAGCTGCAGCTTAGGCTCCATACACACTGCCACAGTGTTTTATTTTATTTTTTTTTTTAAATCAGGTTGAAGCATGGTGTTCAGATCATCCACACTGCACTCCAACACCGTGCTGATCCAAGCACATACTCACAACTGGCATTGCCAGCTGATACCACAGAAAAGGTACTGGTTTAATTTATTAGCTCAATACAAGACTATTGAAGTTTGTAAAGTAGTTTTCTGTGGCTGTGTAAGTCTGAAAAAAACTACATTAAAGTGTGCATGTGGTTGCCTTAATCTGAGTTACAACATGGATTCTGTTCATACTGATGTTAACTCAGGTTAAGGCACCCATGTTGATCTTAAACTGGTCAAGTCTACCTCTGAGCAGAGTTAGAGCACTGTTTTGCAACACAAATTGTAACATGGTCTTTATTGTGCTACAGTGTGGCCCAAAAGCTTTTCAACAGTTTTGACAGCATTAAAACTGTTTAAAAGTCCCAGTGAATACAAGGCCTTAGTGTCACTATTCTGAGGTACATGTTCCTCAAACTGAGTGGCCATGTGAGTGAACCTGAACTGGGAAACCCTTTGTTGTGCTGCAGATTTATCCTGTTCATGGCTGAGCCATGCAATGACCTGGTTTTGCCTAGGCAATCGGTGACATCAGGTGGGTTAATTTCATTTGATTGGATAATTACCAGATAAATCAGGTGCCCATATATATTAGGTTTACTGGTTTTAGACTCCTTTAGGTACGCATATTCAGCAGACACCATGGAGAAGGACCTTATTATTTTGCTGCTCGATCTTTCTAATTGTATTAATGCTTTCACTATAGTGAGAACATTTTGTTATTGTTATTCTTATGTAATATTGGTAGGAAATGGGGTTTGATTGGCTGACTGCATTTTAAAATAGACATGTTAATTACATGCCACCAGACTAATCCAAGGAGGGTGGCAGGGAGGAAGAAGAGCAAATCATAAAGGCTACTACCCTAGGAACTATGGTACTAATAGGGGATTTAAATCTACCAGATGTGAATCAGGAAACTTTAGCTCTTCAAGGAAATCTCTTGCAGCAGAGCATAACATACAGGAATATCCAGCCACAGTCAGCATTCCATCCGGAAGATTTTTCAGCAGTTGACCTGGGACCACCCCTGACAACACCACGTGTTGTGTCCTGGTATGTATAAAAGGGGGCGGTCCCAGAAACTCCTCAGTTCCTTTTTAACCACAACCTCCATGCTACACGTTCTCTGTCTGGAGTGTAGTTTCAGGCGTTGATGAGGAGTTTAACGACTGTTCCTTAGTTGTCATTCCCAGTATCATCACATACCTTCCCCATGTCTTCTTTGGATCCGCTGCTCCAAAAGTGTTCATGTGGCCAAAAGATCACAACAAAGGACTTACACGTTGTTTGTGTCCAGTGCCTCGGCCCAACTCACAATACCAGTGCTTGTGTCCTGTGTCAGCGGTTTAACAAGGCCACTAAATGCTGCTGACTCTAGCAGCTTTGAGAGTACCTCAT
This sequence comes from Neoceratodus forsteri, assembly GCA_016271365.2. Taxonomy (NCBI): domain Eukaryota; kingdom Metazoa; phylum Chordata; order Ceratodontiformes; family Ceratodontidae; genus Neoceratodus; species Neoceratodus forsteri. Next base: position 1,348,143,309 of record CM057456.1, on the reverse strand, counting down.
GGAGCAGAAAGTAACCCTCTTGGAACAGGAACATCGCTCGAAGTCCAAGAAATCCTCGTCATCTTCCTCTGGTTCTCCCCATTCAGGTAGAGACCCCACATCGATGGGACATGCTGACACTCAGGAGAAGCCAAAGAAACACTCCATCAAGCGTAAACATACTACTCATGTCTCCTCTCCATCAACAAAGATCCTGCCTTCCTCCTCCCACTCTCGGGAGCAGGAGCTCCTTAAAACAAAGGTAGTATTGGCGGCCCTTTCAGAGGCTGTTGCCAAGTCATCTTCTATTCCATCAGTGATCTCTGGTGGCTTATCTATGTGTTCACCAAAGGCTCCTCCATCGACGACCGCCATGAGTGTCCTTAAACTGCAGATTCCACCCCTGCCAGCCCCGTCACAGGAATCCCATTACTGTCCGTCGACAGCTTCTTTGGGTTCATTGATGGTGCTTCCTACAAGGGCTAGTCAAGACATGTTGAGCCCTTTGATGGCTCTTCCATTGATGATCACGGGTGCTTTTGTTTACCCTTCATCGATGGCCCAATTGTTGCCTCAGCCAACTCCAGTCTCATCTATTGTGCCTATTCAATTGGCCCATTCTGCTCCAATTTCAACCTCTGCTCCTCAGCTTGCCATGGTGGATGTTCAGGCTTTGGTGCACACCATTCTTGACCTCATGAAGTCCATCCCTCAGTCTCACTGGGATGTTTCTTTGGTACTGGTTTTGGTCCCTTCTAGATAGACATTCATCTGTTTCTAGAATGGCCAGTTCCTCCCTGGCTTGTCTGGGTCCCCTGAACAGGGACACTGACTTGGAGGACCCTTTCTTATGGGATTGGGGATTCGAAGATCAGGATGACGATATGGAGCAAGAACCTGTGTCCCCTCTATCGGCCTCTTCAGCTTCCTCCATACCAGAGGAGGCTCCCAATGCCCTTCCTTGTTTTCCCTCCTGATGACTCTAGTTTCTCTGATATCATGATACACTTTCAGAAAAATTTTGGTTTCAGGAAGTGGAGCAAAATGCCTCCATGAAGAAATTGGCCAATGACTTGCGTCTTCCAGAATATCCTTCCTTGGTCACTCCTTCTTTGATGGACGCTTTTGAAGATGCAATTGGGCTGCTTGACAACAACCCTTTTCCATCCTCTCAGCTCCTAGTAAGGCCGACAGGACCTATCAGGTCCCAGTGGAGCACCCTTACTTTACTTCCCCTCTGCAGTCATTAATGCGGCTAATGATAGGTCAGCCCAACCAAAACATCTGAGTGTGATATCATGGGAAAGAGGGGGTATCCTTCATCCACTATGGAGGCTGCCTTAAAAGAGGACCTTATGGCTAAACTGTCCACTGCTTTGGCTGTTAGCCATTACTTGATGAGAGCTACTTATGATGCCATCAACTCCATGGCTAGGGCTTCATCAGCTGGCATCTGTCTTAGATGACATGCTTGGCTTCAGGTTTTCAGATTTGCCCCGGATGTCCAACAATCCATACTTAATGCACCTTTTAAAGTGACAAACCTTCCGGGTCGCAAACCCAGGAAATCTTGACATCACTACAGAACTCGGGTTGTACCTTGCAGTCTGTACATACTTTCTACCATATCCAAGCCAAACCTTATTAAAAGGGGAATTTTTGCAGGCCTGACAACAGACAGTTGTCTGCTCCCTGACAACAACATAACAATAAAAGGAAGGCTCAAGTCTCCTTGCTGGGTCCTCATGCCAATCCCAAGGTGAACCGCTATGTCCTCACTGCTCTCCAGCAGGTGCAGCCTACTGCCTGAAGGCCCCCCCACCTGTAGGATTAGAGGCCCATCCCATGGCTGTCGGGGGCAAATTCATACTACATTTCCAAGGTTGTCAAGCGATAATCACGGATGTATGGGTCCTTCAACTGATTCACTCAGGTCACACTTTGGATTTAATGGAGGTTCCCCCCATGATGCCCCCAAGGGCCTCTCACTACCCACTGATCAAGAATCAATATTAGCAGAGGAAATACAAGCTCTTGTCACAAAAAATGTGATAGAGCCTGTTCCCATTCCCCAAAAGGGCAGGGTCTTCTACTCCCATTTTTTCCTGGTCCCAAAATAGACAGGGGATTTGCATCCCATTTTGGATCTCAGATCCTCAATCTCTATATAGAGTACATGAAGTTCCGGAAGGTAACTCTTTCTACCCTTCTTCCTTTTCTAAACAAAGGAGATTGGCTCTGTTCCCTGGATATGAAGGATGCCTACATCCATATCCTGATTCACCCAGCACACAGTCGGTTTCTCTGCTTCTGTTTTCTGGACATCACTATCAGTTCACAGCCCTGCTTTTCAGTTTGTCCTCGCCCCCCCATCCCTCGAGTCTTCACAAAGTGCCTTGCAGTAGTAGCAGCTGCGCTACGCAGACAAGGTCTATACGTCTTTCCATACCTGGACGATTGGCTTCTAGAAGCTCCATCCAGTCTTGAGTCAGTGGACACATTGTCCAAAACTCTTCAGATGTTCTCCTCCATAGGAATCATGATCAACATACCAAAATCCAAAATGGATCACACCTAATGTCTCCAATACAATGGGGCAGTCCTGAATACCACCAAGGGGATGGCCTATCTACCAAGAGATCATGCAAACAAATTGATCACTCTGGTATCCCAGCTGAGCAGCAGTCGACATGTCTCAGCCAGGGACTACCTACGCCTCCTGGGTCACATGGTGGCAGCCATCTCAACCGTACCACATGTCAGATTATACATGAGAACCCTGCAATGAACTCTGAGAGTCCAATGGGACCAATAAGAAAATTATTTTGAAGCTCCAATTCTCATCTCTTTTCCAGTCATCAGTGAATTACAGTAGTGGATTTCCCTGGACAACCATTTATGCAGCATTCCATTCCAGGCTCCTGTCCCTTGCCTCATTCTGACCACTGATGCCTCCTCCCTCGGCTGAGGTGCCCATCTTGAAGAGGTTCAAACTCAAGGGACCTGGTCCACCCTGGAAGCCCACCTGTACATCAATATTCTAGAAATGAGGGTGGTCCTGTATGACCTACAGGCTCTCGAAGGCCCTCCTTCCTCAGGGCTGTCTCCATATTCAGTCTGACAGCTCTGCAGTTGTCCATTCCATAAACATACAAGGAGGGATACATTTCCTATTCCCTGTGCATGAAATCCATAAGGGTATGGTATTGGGCAATCCACAAAGGGATACACCTATTAGCAGTACATGTACCAGGGGGTCACTGACACTCTAGGTAGATCCACAAGTCAGAAATACGAATGGGAACTCCTCCAGGAAGTTCTGCAAGAAGTCTTCCTGTTCTGGGGTCACCCAGAGTTAGATCGGTTTGCTTCTTCACACAATGCAAAACTGCTTCGCTAGAGCCCAGTCCTGGAACTTTATTGCTCTCTCTTGCAGCAGGTCATGCTACCCTCCCTCTGTCCCCCTTGCTTCCTGCAACAGGAGGGTTACTTGCTCCTACTCTCTAGGGTACTCCCTTTTACTCCCCGGTTCCCTTCAGAGGCCACTTGGATAATATCTTCATTATGGTCGCTGAGGTGGAAAAGAACCGAGGAGCTTCTGGGACCACCCTCTTTTATATGTACCAGGACACAACATGTGGTGTCATCCGGGGAGGTCCTAGGTTGACTGTTGAAAATCATCCAGATGGAATGCTGCCTGCGGCTGGATATTCCTGTATGTTATGACCTGCTACAATAGATTCTCTTGGAGATCTACTCTTATGGTAAGTTCTTACGCAAATGTACTGTAACAGGAAAGCAAGACTCCAGGCTCTTGTAGATCATTGCATACCCATAATCTTGCATCGTATAACTTTATGAACTGAATCTGCATGTAACTCCCCTTTTCCAGAGTTGGGTTACAAATGACCAGGGATAGATGGCTATTGTAGAGAGTGTGAGACTCCAAGTTGGCTGCCATCTTGTGACCTTCTGATCTCTGGGACTGTCAATCAACAGAGTTCCCAGTCCAAGTGTTACAGCACATGTTCTGGGAAAAGGTGGAACAACTTATTGGCACCTTGTAAACAACATATTAGGAGCCAGGGATAGTGAATAAGTGGCTGGGCCAATCCGAGTTGTGCTATAATGCCATGATATAAGCTGAACTAGTGAGGAGAAGCCATGTCGCTTAGAGATCCTGAATGAAATGAACTGTTTGTACAGCCATGAGTAAAAGTGCATCATCCCAGATGTTGTGTCTGGATTGTAGAAGGTATTCAAGTGGCATTTGTGTGCTGACCTTTGCCAGAGATGACAGATGAAGTTCAGCACATAGCCTTTGGTGGATGAGTACGAGCCCTGTGCACTGGACAGATTAACTGCCAGAGAGAAAGAGAGAGAGAGTGAGAGAAAGAGAGTGAGAGAGACTGCTGGTTTTGAACTGCCATGTGGTATTCAGCTTTGAGGTACTGTTAGTCCCGGATGTACAGTTGATAGACAGGAGGGAGTGAGGCAGCACCCTGTAGGACCAGCCCCTGGTAACTGTGAGTATGAATGGGCCTAGCCTTGACCAGATAACTGTGTGGGATTATAGAGTTTTGTTTGCAAGTTGGCCATTGGGCTGGATTTACAAATACCCTGCTTTCAGAGAGTTCATCGCCATTTTCACAATTGCATGGCCTCTTGAGGAATTGTTAAGGAGCTGGTTACTCCACGGTTGCTAGAAAATGCACCAACACTAGCCAACCATTGGCAACATCAATGGGTCTGAAATGATTCAACATTGGATACCCTGGGACTGCTTAAACCACCCTCTTAATTGCAGGGTTCATACACTTTAGGGCAAAAACAAACACTGCATGGTAAAAAAGAGTGAAAAAAGAGTGCAGGAAAATGGGCCACAGCAAGATGAGTGACATGCAATTGTGTCACCCCCACCCCCCAGCCAGATTGAATACCACATGTAGAGATGAGACCTTGCTGCTGCCACCTTCATTTTCTGGAGGCTCTGCCGAAAGACCCATAAAAAAAAAAAATATATATACTGTATATATATATATATATATATATATACATATATATATCCCCATGCCAATTAGGGGTTACTATTTATTTTTAATGCCCTGTTGGCATTGCGGGAGGTAGTGTGCGTGCGCACGTGCTTGCTGGCTTGCTGAACTCTTGCTCAGGCGTGCGCGTGTCAGGTTTACAAAAGTGCTGTTTGGCATGAATCAAGCGTTCAAGTTAGAGGGAGAGAGTTGAGTGTTCAAGGAGGAGTGTGTGAGGGGGAGTGGGGCCTGCTCTCAGGCCCGCGATAGGGGTGGCCATCACTCAGGGCTGGGAAAGCCCAGGACCTGGGAGGGAAATTGCCCCCTGGTCACCAAAGCATGCAGTGGGTTCCCCCATAAGTGGCAGTATGGGGGAACCGAGCAGCAAGTTGGAGCAGCATTTCCTAAGAGGGATCAAGAGGACCCTGCCAGGCTCCCCAGAAATAGGAGAAGAGTGACTGGTATGGGAGGGCCAATTGAGACTGAGATGGCAGTGATGTCTCCAGGGGATAGGTGACAGATACCCCTTTGCCTGACTGTGTCCATTCGATAAGGTACTGTGCCATTATGTTTGTGGCTGCTGTAAAGAAAGGTTTAGGCCCCTGCAGCTGAGAGAACCCTGCCCGTGGATCTGATGTGTGGGTGGCCTCTAGTGGAAAGGACTGATATGTGCCTGAATGTGTACCATCGTACGCCCCTCCCTCCCAAGATGAGGAGAGTGCACCATCAAGTATTATAAATTGTGCCTCCGCTCCCACAGGCGGGGCATTAATTGGAAAGGTTGGGAAGGTGAGAAAGTGTTTTTTCTGAGAGGAAAATTAGCCCAATTTGGCTGAAAAATGGAAGGGAACAGAGTCGCTAGGATGCAGGTTCAAATCCTGGGACCCCAAGTATGTGCCATGGCCGAGGGCCATAGAATCCTGAAGATGTGCTAAGAATAATATGAAGATCCTCTTACTAATGCACAAAATACACACCGATATGGAATTATTGAATCAGTTGAATATAACCAATAATAATCGTGACCGCATCCTATGTAGCCATACCCACCAACTAGCACTCACATTTCCCAGAACCAATAAAAGAAGAGCCTACTACACTCAAATAATTATTTCATTATGGAACTTTATCCCCAACCTACTATTTGAGTGCAACAATCATGTGACGTTCAAACACAATCTAGATAGATTTCTGTTATAAACTGAGGGCGATTACACCAGCTTGTGCTGGAGACATACACTTATGGGCTTCGGCCTTCTGTATGCCTGCCTTTTCCTAGTATGAAATTGATTGTTACTGCTTGAGCATTTGGTGAAGAAAGAAAATAAATGCTGATCTGTTTTGCATTTTAAACTGTTTAGACTTGGATCATTTTATTTCTGAGGAGAAGCTGTATGTGTTATTCTGCTGCTTGCCTAATGAACCGTTTTACAGCCCGCCTGAAAAGCCTACCACTTTCCAAGGTGCTGGGGGTGTGAGAAAGAGTCAGCTGTGAGCCAGCGCTTGGACGGAACTCGAGCCATCACCAAGGAACCCGAATCCACAAACTGTAAAGGTACTGTGATTTGTACTCCCTCCCATATGTGCTTACAGTCAAGAATGATACCCCTCCCCTTTCCCAGAGACAGTAAACCATCAAACCCCCAGACAGGGAGGGGAGTGAGGTAGTTTTCTGGAATTTGTTATTCTAAATTCTAGACTGAAGCTGCTGCCTGCATGAGAAAAGACACTATAGTGCCCAAGCAGGAGCAAGTTGAATTTAAAAGTAATTTTCTTTCCACAAAAATTTAAAGTGCCATCAGTGATCTGAGTGGGGGGGGGGTGGTTACATACATATTATATATATACACACACACATATACATACATATATACACAACCCCAGGTCACACAAATTTGAAGAGGAGTAAAACACTTACCGCCCCATCCTCAGGATGCTCTAGTTTACTATATGACCTCTGGGAGGAATTCACCGAGAGGAACTTCCTGTAAACAAACTATTTGCCATCTTACCTTCAGGCTGTGTGAAGCATGGTTATTAACAGCATAAACAATATGGTGTCAGAAGTTAACAGAATCAGCCCCCATCTGGAATCCAGAGCTCTCCATTAAACAATTTGTCATTGAGGAGTCAGTAGGTGTCTGCAAGAGCGTGTTGCAGCATATTTTATTGTTTTTGTAGAGAAAATAAAATGCCTGAGTCTATTGGTGCAGGTAGAGAGTGATCCAGAACAACAGCTGAGCCACTGACAGAGAGGCTGAACGAGAACCAGAGCACCAGACTGCCATTGGGACCAAAAGCAGCACAGCAGCAGAAGCAGCGCCTGAGGGAGAAAAAAAAACAGAGCAAAACTGAAGCCCAGTCAGCCTCTAAGGCTCTTGTTCTTCTTTTTTTTATACTTGTTTTATTGTAGTTCACAGTTGCCAAGCACATCCCATTGTACATATGTTTTACACGGTTATTACATCCTTAGGTAGGATGACAAGCTAGAAATCCATAAACAAATGGTATCGCATAATTCGTCTCTGTGTTATAATATTAAAAGATCTAGGTACATCTTTCTCTTTTTTTTTTTCTAATAACCATTAACAATAACTAATTACCAGGTTATTACTAAACGTAACTCTCCATCATCCTTATGGTCTTGAAAGAGCGCCAGGTTCTCATGGGAAAACCACTCCCCTTCACATGGTCAAGTTTTCCCTCCGCCCCAAACCCCTATTCCTCTCTCGTTCCCTCCAGACTTATTTCATTACTTCTGGTCATTCTTTTGTGGTCAAGATTTCCAGACTCATCTCTCTAATGCGTCTGCCATTCTTCCTTTTCCTCATATAGAAGCCATCTTGTCCATCTATTCTGGTATTCCTGGTTTAGTTGCCTAAGAGAAAAGGTGATTTTCTCCATTTCCATTATATTTTCTATTAATTTGGCCCACTCCTTCAGATCTGGGCTGTCTCTCTCTCTTGCCACCTCTTTGTAATAGATTTCAAAGCAGCAACTACAAGTATAGACCACAAATACCTTGTCTCCCTCCCTTTTATCTCCTGTGGGACAATACCTAACACCATATGTTCAGGTTCCAAAGGTGTCTGGACCTCAAATATTGTAGAAATGTGTCGCCTGACACCCTCCCAGAATAAGATAATCTCCGGGCAAGCCCAAAAGATATGTGCCTGGGACGCACTACCCTCTCCACTTTGCCTCCAACACTCTGAGCCTATCCCCTGGATAGAGTGACCCAGCTGTACAGGAACCAGGAAAAACCGGGTCTTCACCTTCCAACTGAATTCCTTCCATAATGGGGAGGATGTGGTACCCCAAGTGCTCCTCCATACCTGAGACCATTGTCGGTCTGTAATAGATATGTACATGTCCCTCTCCAATCTTTCCTTAATATACTGTGAGGAGATACTAAGGTCATTTAAAAAATTCTTATATAACATGGTGATCATGTGCCTTGCATTAGTTGATATCCAAATCTTTTGGAACGGTAGATCCCCCTCTCCTGATCCCTCACCTCATTTCCTTTGCCCAGCTGATCATTTATATAATCCCTTAACTGGTAGTATCTTAATCTATCTTGTGAGGCAATACCAAACTTTAACTGTATCATCTCAAAGGACATCAGGGAGGAGCCATGAAATAGCTGATATGGTGCCCGAAATCCTTTTCTTGCCTGTCTTAGGAACCAGTTGTCCAGTTTTGCTGGCGCAAAATTAGGGTCAAAGGCCCACCATGTGTATTTCCATAGTTGTTTTTTGGTGTTACCTCTACTAATGCCCCTCCTCCAACCCTCTAAAACTACTGCTGTCCCAGAATAAATCGAAGTTCCCTGTACCCTCTCCTCTGTAAAAAGGGCCGCCTTAAGGGGACTTCTCTAACCTCCGCCAGGTCAAGCCTCTTCCAATGGGATGTGTACGCCTGGTTGCCCCACAATAATGCGATCCTCATTTGGGATGCTATCCAGTATCCCTGCAAGTGGGGAAAAGCCAGACCCCCTTTGTTTTTGGGGAGAAATAAAAGTTTTTTTTAACCCTTGGCCGCATTGTTCCCCACAAAAAGCTTATAAACATCTTTTGCCAGGATTCAAGATCCCTTTGGGAAACAACGCAAGGGACACATTGAAATAAATAAAGCAACCTGGGCAAGGCATTCATTTTTAATGCTTGATTTCTTGTGTGCAAAGTTAGGGGGAGCAATGTCCATCTTCTAAGATCTTCCTTTAATTGTTGCACTAGTGGGGGATAATTTAAATTGAATAGGTTGGCCATGTTTTTACTGATCTTGATTCCCAAGTACTTGATAATTTCCATGTCCCATTTCATTGGGTATCTCTGCTTAATTTCAAAAGTTGGGGTATAGAAAAAACTAAGGACCTCAGTCTTACTCCTGTTTAATGTAAAGCCTGAAAGAGAGGCATAGACCTCTATTCGTCCAAACACCTCTGGTAGTGAACTGTCTGGGTCTGACAAATACCATAGGACATCATCAGCATATAAAGCTAATTTCTGATCCTCACCCCCCCATTGAAATTCCTTTAACCCCTCCATTCTGTCTTATACTCTGGGCCAGGGGCTCTATATAAAGAGCGAATAGCAATGTCGAGAGAGGACATCCCTGTCTTGTTCCTCTTCCTAAATGGACTGCTTCTGAAACATGACCATTCGCACGTATAAAAGCCGAAGGGGACTTATATATCTTAAACAGAACCCTCACGAACTGCTGAGGGAAACCAAACTGGGAAAGAACCTGGCCTAAAAAGGCCCAAGAGACTTTATCAAATGCCTTTTCGGCATCTAGGATCATAAGGAGGGAGGGGGTCTTTGTATAGTTAATCCGATCTATAACATGAGATGTTCTTCTCAGGTTATCCTAAGCTTGGCGTTCTGGGACAAAACCGGCCTGGTCCATACCAATAAGACCAGGGAGGTATTGTATTCTTTTAGCTAAGATGGACGTGAAAATTTTATAGTCTGTGTTTAGAAAGGAAATTGGTCAATATAAGGAGCATTCAGTAAGGTCCTTTCCCACTTTGGGGAGCACCGAGATCACAGCCCTATCCCATGAGGGGGGTATTTGCTCATCCTCATTAAACACAGCTTTGTATAGACCCAAAAGGCCTGGGAGTACCATCACTGTAAATGTGTTATAGAACTCTGATGGTAACCTATCTGAACCCGGGCATTTACCCACTTTCAATCTTGAAATTTCTGGAATCACCTCCGAATCCGTAATAGGGGTTAGTAATGACCTCCCCTGTTCCTCCGATAGCCCCGGTATCGTTAGTCCCTCCAAAAAAGCTTGTACTCTTTGTACACACGGTATCTTATCTGGTGTATATAGCTTACCATAAAATAATTTAAAGGCGTCTGTTATCTCCCTCACCCCATGGACCATTTATTTTCTCTGTGGGTGCCATATTGATGTTATTGTGGCTTTAGCCCTCTGGGCATGAAGCCGGCTAGCCAGTAATTTCAATGACCTCGGCCCTCCCTCATAATATTGTTGTTTTAAAAAACGTAGCTTTTGTTCGACCTGATAGTCTAAGATGCCATTCAATTATTTTTTAAGTACCTTCAGCTGCTTAGCCCTTGTTTTGTCTATTTTACCTTTCTGGAGATCATCCAAGTTCTTAATTTGTATGGTTAACCTTAGCTTCTTAGCCTCCCTATCCTTTTTCTTTTTAGATGCTATCAAAATGAATTTCCCCCTCAAGACTGCTTTTGCAGCGTCCCATTTATTGCCTGAGAAGTATCTTGAGGTGAATTCTCAGCCATAAAGTTATCAAATGTTTCCTTAATGCTCTCCTTAACCTTTTGATCATTCAGCAATGATAGATTGAGATGCCAAAATGTATTCCTTCTAACCTCTCCTATATCAGTCCTCATGAAAAGAGGAGCGTGGTCAGATAGACCTAAGTCTCCAACCCAACTCTCCTTCACTCTGTACATATTTTCCCCAGGCACCAAAAAATAATCTAGCTGGAAATACATCTGATGTGTAGCTGAGAAGAAAGTATAATTCCTCCCTTTTCCATTAAAATACCTCCATACATCTGGGAAACCCAGCCCCCTCACCAATTTCTGCACCTTCCTTGCTGTTCCATGTATTGCTCTTGGTATTTGTGAAGTAGTATTTAGAGACGGATTCAGTGCCAAATTAAGATCTCCCCCACATATTATGGTGTCCTTGGCCCAACTCAAAAGTGTGGTCAAAAAAGTCCTATATTCTTGATATCTAGAACCCGGTGGGAAATACACAGAGGCCAAGGTGACCATCACTTCCCCTAATCTGCCTTTCATCAGGGCACAGCAACCCTCTTTATCTGCCAAAGTATCCATCTTTTCAAAATGAGTTTTGGCTGGCACCAGAATCACCGTCCCCCTTCTTGTACCTTTTATATATGAAGATGCCACCATATCCCTGAAACCAAATTTCAGCAGTTTGGCATATTCTTGCTTTGACAAGTGTGTTTCTTGTAAAAAGATAAAGTCAGCTGTAGTTTTCTTTAAAAACTCATAACCTTGCTACGTTTAACAGGGTTGGTGAGGCCATTCACATTAAAAGAACAGAACAGCAAGCCCGTCCCAGCCATCACTCCTGTAAATGACATACATACTAACTTTCATAAAGCCAATACCTAAATGTGCCTTATTAAGCTGCCTCCCAAACTGGCTAAAGTCATTAATATGAGCATCACTAATACAATTAGGATGATGAGTTACCTGGTACAATAAAATTAAATCCTTGACATTTTCATTAACATTGTCAGTCAACATGGCTTCTATCCAACATTTTAAACAAAAAATAGCTAACTTCTGAGGTAGGAGATTCATGGTAAAGAATCTTTGGTTACCCTCACACCTCTTTCCTATAGATCTTGAATGAAAGTGGAGAGTAAGGTGAGGTACATTTGCCCTGTGCCAGAAGCCCTCACCTGGAGCCACCCTATTGGGTTACTCAACTCCGCAAAACTATCAAGGGGAGGAGGGTGGAGGCCTCTCCCTTGACTTTTAATGTGTTGCGATAAAAAGCAGTTGTTAGAAAGTTTGAACCCCACAGTTTAGCAACTTAGAAGGTGTCAACACAGTAGGTGGGCTCAAAAATAAAAATAAAACAAAGCACAACATACCACCGTTATTGCTTGGTCTCTTATCCCATTGGCAGACAACCTTCGACCTGTTTTGGACTGCATATACTCTTTTGCCCTAGGAGGGTATGGGCTAGGAAAGCAGGACAGTGCCAGAGTGACACCACTGGGAGCCCCCCCCCCAGGCAGGCCACGCGCCATCAGCATGATAGGCTGCAGCAGCTGGGGCCAGTATCCACATTCCATCCAAAGAGACCCTTTGCATTCATTTGTTCATGCTAGGGAGATTGTACCAATGATTCGAGTGAGCCTTCCTTGCATGGGCTGGCCGTAGCAGAAATAAGCCTGATTTCTAGTTCGGTGGGTTTCAGTCATCCCGAGAGCTGTCAGGCCCTCAGTGCAAACCAGCCCATTCCTTATGTTTTTAGTTTTTTTTTCTTTTGTAATTAGGCCTCTGCATGATCTATTTAGCCCCTGAACCTCCGAGCAAGAATTGTGGTCATAGATTAAGGCTCACACCCCTCTGAGCACATCACTCCCTGCTGTAACATTGGTCTCCCAAAGTTATTTGGCCCCTAGTTGCTTGCACTAGCATGCTTCAGTCACCAGTCTCCCAGGGATGAGAGCCCCAGCGGCGCCCCCCAACACTGATCACTCCCCCATCCCTTCCCCCAACACTGATCGCTACCCCCATCCCTTCCCAGTATATATCTGTTTGTTAGACCATTCTCAGTTTTTGAATACAGTCAACTCAAATAATATGTTTGATCTGCAACAGTTTCATAGAAAAAGGAAAACAATAAAGAGTTCCTTTTAGTTTCATCAGCGACTTGCCGTATTAGTTCTAAAAGACCAAGACCACCACCAGATCTCGAATGCTCATGCCCCAGAAAACGACTGCCATTTCAGGTGCCTCCTTCCGCTTCTATCACATCTTGCAGCTGCGATGTCAGAACGCCCCGCTCCTCTCGAACTCCCTGCTGTTCCGAGCTCCTGTCCATGTGTCTCTTTATGCCAATCTTGTTCCACAGTGTGGAAGTGTCCCCCTTCTCTCTCGTACCTCAACCTTTGAGGCCAACAACTGACCAATTATTATTTTGTAATTGTCTCCGATTTTGTTCAGCTGGTAAATGCGGTAGGCTGATTTCTAAAGTATGTAGAAACTCCTCTGCTGCTTCTAGCTCTTGAAAATGGATTGGGCCTTTCTCTGTCATTATCTTTAGCCTAGCAGGGTATTCCACAAAAGCCTTATGATTCTTTTGTTGCAACAACTTCACAACCGCTAAGACCGGACTTCGTTTGTTTAACAGTTGTGGGGTATAGTCCTGATCGAAGTACAAACGGTCATCTCCAAAGTGAATTTCCTTTTTCCCCCAGGCTATCATTAAAACCTCTTCTTTTAACCTGTAGTCTAGAAAAGCTATCACTATGGAGCATGGTCTTGCCTTCAAGTCCCTAGGGCGAGGGATTAAGGATCTGTGGGCCCAAATTATATTTAGTTCTTTCTCCTGTGGGAGGTTCAGGATCTCATGTAAAAAAAGAACTCATGAATTCTACCATGTTTTTGGACTCTGTACCTTCTGGTAAACCATGGATGTGAATATTATTGTGGTGATTTCTATTTTCAAGTTCCTCCAGCTTTTGCTCTAATTTATTTGCCCTCTGGTGAAGGTCGAGCAATGCAGTATTATGGGCATCTGTCGTTTGGGTATAATCCGACATCACAATCTCTAAACTTGTTGTCCTCTGTGCTAAGTCCAGTATATCTTGTTTTTGGCTCGAAACATTTTTATCCAGGCACAATAAAGTTTCATTCATCTGCTTTAGGGTAGAGCATAGTTGTTTAGATGTTATTGTATAATCCTCCTCTCCTTGATTTGCCCCCCTCCACATCGTCATGCTGTGATTCCATCGTTAGTTGTGCCATCACTCGCGGGCCTAATTCTGTCAGCGTTTTCTGTTGTTTGTTCACCCCACCTGGACAATTTTCCTTCATTTCATGTTTGACCGGCATCAGGTAGTCCGTTATTCTTCGTTTGTACGACAGGATGGGTTTTCTTTTTACTTGATTACAACGGATTTAGGTCGGGTTGTAGCGGAGCTAAAAAGTTAAGCTGCCATACAGGAAGTTGACCAGACCAGAAGTCACCCCACTATTGTTCTTCTTAACTACCATGGGGAGAGTACAGTAAGCGGGGAGCTGAAGGGGCAGAAAGGCAGGCTATTTAAAAGAAAAAAAATAAAGTAAAGGAACTTCTCTCACAGGGATCAAAGAGAACGTGAATTTGGGCTCCACTGAAGCAAGCTTGCAAAATGAAAGTGTTTGGTGACGTGGAATAATTTAAAGAGCCAGTTACCAATATTGTTGAAGTGTACAATACAGTTTAAAGTAACTTTATTCAGTGCAGTTTTATGGCTAAGCACTAGCAACAACAGCGACTTATCAGATCCAGCCACCTAAACCTTTTGATTTTGCCAGTCCCAGGCGACTTTCCAAAATAGCTCAGGCACTTTGAAAGGTTTCATGTAGCTAGTAGCCTGGCAGAGTCAGCAACCAAGAATCAGGTGAACACCCTGCTATACTGCATGGGGACAAAGCAGATGACATCCTCAGGGGGATGATATTAATGGACATAGAAAAGAAAAACTATAATGTGGTCTATGAAAAATTAAGCGCATATGTCACAGACAGCAGAAATGTTATCTATGAATGAGCAAAATTTAACGTATGCAGGTAGGAAGTAGGGCAATCTATCGATGACTTTATTACAGCACTGTATGCCCTAGATGAGCACTGTTACTATGGAGACCTACAAGAGAAATTAATCTGGGACCTGATTGTCATGGGGCTCTGAGAAAGCAGATTGGACAAATGCATGCAACTTGACAACAACCTCACTTTAGAGAAGGCCGTCACAATGGCCTGACAGTGTGAGGCCATATGAAAACAACAGTCAGACCTCCAGCCAGGAGCAGGACAAGGTGCAGAACAAAGCACCCTACACATAGACACCATGCAGGGTAAGCGTTTTTCTACTGGAATGAGTACAAAGAAACCCAATGCAGCTCCAAAAGTGATGCAGGAGCAGTGGAGCACATAGACACCCCACAAGAAAAAGGACATGCACAAGCCAAGCAGGAGGTGCAGGAACAAGCTGTCATATCCAAGAGCTCAGTGTCCAGCAAATGATGCTGCTTGCCTTGTGTGACACAAGAGAGGCCATTACAAGAGTGTATGTCAGTCAAAAGCAACAATGGACGAAGTTCAAGATGTGCCAAAGTACAACAGAGTATGCATTTTTGGGATGGTTCAGGCCCATGGAACTAGCTGGAAAAAGGCAGTTCTCATCAATAAGGTGCCAACAGAGTTCAAGATGTACACAGGTGCAGACATTACAGCTGTGCCAGAAAACCTGTGCAAGGAATTGTGGGGCAAACACTGCATATGATTGCAGGCCATAAGTAAAGTTCTGATGGGGCCAGGGAGATACACCCTGGATGTGTGTGGAGTGTTCACTGCCATTATAACTAAAGGCAAAAATGCAAGTCAAGTGAACATTTACATTGTGAAGAATCTCCACACCCCACTGCTAGACAGGCAAGCAATTAAGAAACTTTATCTTCTTGCCAGACTCAATAATGTAGAACAAAGCAAGTGGAGTGAGGAATTCCCAACATTATTCATTGGCTTAGGAGAACTCAAAGAAGAGTACCATATTCAGCTTATACCAGGAGTCATCCCATTTTCACTGACAGCACCCAGAAGGATCCCAGTTCCATTGATGTCCAAGGTCAAAGAGGAGCTTTCCCAAAATGGGGAATCTAGGTTAGGGCTGCAAGTTTGGGTTGAACATTCTTTCTAAATGGTCGAACCCCCGATGTTTGTGGCAGTCCGCTCATACGCGAACATATGAATTAGATCTGCAAACTTCGGTTGTCCCTGCAATATCTGTAAATTAGGGGTATTGCAGGTGCGAACCGGGTGAACTAAAGTTTGCGTATTTATTTTCCACAGCGTGACTTAAAGTAATGTTTGTCAGCAGTCTAGTCAGTAGCAGCCAATCCCCCCACATCAGTTTTATTCCCGCCTGCAAGTTTTGTAAAGATGTGGGTGATTGGCTGCTACACATGCTACCTGACGAGACAACTCCCTCTGCTGGCTACCTCTATAAAAGAATCATGTTGGTGGCTGTCTAACTCGTCTCAGTCGCAGCACCTTAGTTCTTGTGGCATTTGGTGTGCGACTTGAGATGAGGAGAGAGTGAGACTGAAGACGAGCACTTCTAGTCTGTATTCTGTACCATTCACTCTGTCTTCTCTTTCGCTTGATCCACACGAGTGAGTCCACTCCACTACGAGTCTAGTCTCTCTTAAAGAGACAAACTTGGTCTTTCTTAATCTTATTTGTTTTTTTTACTCCACAAAGAAATAACTACAGTACCAGCTTCAAGACAGTCAGTTGATTGAAAATGACGGTAGTGGAGGGGGAAGGGAAAATCAAGCAGGAGCTTGTGGGAGCTGCATGCTGACTGCCCAATCACTCCGTCTGAGCTCTTAAGGACAGCTCAGTGTCCTTTGTGCATGGTGGATCTGGTCTGGATGGTTAACTTAAAAAAAAAGGAAAAAAAAACATTGCAAAATAATTTTAAAAGTTTACTAATAGGACCAGCAGTGCACAGCAAGACATATCGGAGTGTGTGTGTGTGTGTGTGTGTGTGTGTGTTTGGGGGGGGGCATACTCAACAACACTGTTGGTGTCATTTCATTTTACCACAGGATCACTGATTCGTTTAGTTTTTGGCTTGGCATTAGGCAAGCTGAGGCAGAGAGCATCTTTTTCTTTTGGCAAATTAAGAAAAAATTTAACACTTGTGTTTTCTGTCTTGGGGGACAGATCAAGGGCAGGCAACAAACTCAACCTATGCAAAAGCAAAGCAGTTTTGTTTTTGGACTGTGGTCTTACTGAGTCTGAATGTAATTTAAACACTGTATGTCATACTAGTTCCAACAGTTTACATTTAAAATCTCTCTCTGCTGCTATAAAAATAAATTGTCCTATTTTGCCGGTGCTCCCATAATCCCAATTTAAGTGTGACAACTGACAACTGCTCCACCTAGCAGACAAGTGCTTTACTGACCTGTTTGCTATTTGGTTTGGATAATTTTCCTGCATTCTTAGCTACTCCACGTAGCTAGTGGTGCTGTTGCTGTACTGACCTGTTGGAGCGAAGGGGATAGCCCTGTGTTTTATTGCTTAAACTACTTGACTCGACGCAGCCAGTAGTGCTGCATTTACCTGTGTGGGGTAAATTTCGTTGTTTTGGACACAGCTACTCGACGCAGACATCAGTGCTGCTGTACTGACCTATTAGGGAAAAATAACATCCCCTGCGTGTTACTACTTAAGGTACTTGACTTGATGCAGCCAACAGTGTTGTATTGACTTGTTTACAGAAAAATCTCCCTGTATTTTACTACTTAAAGTACTTGACTCGACACAGCCAATAATGCTGTATTTACCTGTTCGGGAGTGAGTAAATTTACCTGTTTTGGACACAGCTACTCGATGCATTTCTTTATTGCCCATGGCCACAGTCATTTGGCTCTATTAGTATCTGGGTCTAACAGTGGGGGAAGAATTAACATTATTTTAACAAGGTGCAGCTCCAGGGGTTAACCCTTTAGGCTGCAACCAGATTTAAAGAGCGAAAGTTGTCAGGGATGATATCATCCCTGACCTTAATTGCTTGCTAAATCTGTTTCAACACTATTTTACAGCATCTACTGGGTATAACCAGATGGTTCTGCGATATATAACCATGTTCTTCCTGGTTCTACTTGTGTATAAACAATCCACATATTTTATTTTGCATGTTTGGGTATGTACATGTAGTACTAAGATGCCGACTTTAAGAATGGTAAGTATTGCTAAGCTTTGGAGCACTGGGACATAATCCTATGCACCACAGCTTTGCAATACTTAAGTGCACATACCATTCTTAGTACTACATGTACTTTCCCCAACATGCAAAAACAATACTTCTGTGGATTTCTTAATTAAGTAGAACCAGGTAAAATGTGTTTTTTTTTTTTTTTGTTATGTATCGTAGAATCTTGTTGTACCCTGTAGAACCTGATTTTACTTAGTAGAACCTGGTTTTATGTGGTAGAACCTGGTTTTACTTGATAGAATCCTATTCTTCTGGGTCCTACCTGGTTGAACCAGGTAGAACCCGGTAGAACTTTTTTGGATTCTACTCAAAATGTTTACGAGATAGATCTTTTAGAGGTTTGTGCAGTCCTAATCTAGGTGTGATCACCAAAATGAAGGGCCTGACAGACTGGTGTGCTGGAATGGTAGTGCACAGTAAGGATCTGTGTTGACCTAACAAAGCTGAATGAGTTGGTCAGATGGGGAAAAATTCATCCTTTCTTCAGAGAAGCAGATGCTGGAGATGCTGGGAGAAGCAATTCTCTTCACCAAAGCTGATGCCAATGCAGGATTTTGGCAGATATGTCTGTCAAAGGCATCAGAGAAACTGGCCACCTTCATTACACCCACTGGATGCTGTTGCTTTCGAAGACTGACCTTTGGCATTTTTTCTGCCCCTGAGTACTTTCAGTGCAGAATGTGCTGAGTCATGGAAGGCTTGGAGGGGGTTGTGTGCCAAATGGATGATATCCTCATCTTCGGTCACACCAGAAAGGAGCACAACTGGAGAATCTATTCAGCCCTAAGAAAGGTCCAGAGTGTAGGACTCTCACTGAATGCCAAGAAATGTGAGTTTGGGAGAACCAAAGTTCAGTTACCGGGACATATCATCTCAGACAAATGTGTACAACTTGACACAGAAAAGTTGGAAGCCATGCAGAGGATGACAAGTGCCACAAATGTGTCTGAAGTGCGAGATTTCTAGGGAATGGTTAACCAGCTGGGCAAGTTCATACCCACCTTAGCAGAGAAAACAAAAGCGCCATGAAAACTTTTGTCACAAGCGAACCAGTCAATCAATCAATCAATCAATCAAAGTCTTTATTTAACCAGGCGATCACCGTTGAGCAAGCTCATTTTTGAGTTCGACCTGGGTTTGTTAACAAGGAACAAGGGACAATATACATGGGATGCAACACACAAGAAAATAGTAATAATACAAATAAAGTGAGATACAATAATACAGTATATACAAAGTATCAGCAGGTTGCATTGACAGTAGTATATGTTTGGAACAGAAGATACAGCTAGTTTTGGGTAGGACACAATTTTTCATAAAAGTAAAGAAATATACATATCAGGTGCACCGAACACAAATAAAACCTAATATTAAAAGTTATATAGTGATACGGTATGGAGAATTGAGAGCTGGAACCAGGGTTAAAGGAATGTGGAAGGGACAGATATGGGGGTAGAAAAAGGGGAGAGGGAAGAGTCGATTATAGATGTGATCAGTCTTTTAACAGTAGGAATTAGAGTGTGCTTGGACTTATAGGAGTCACTATTTAGGGTAGACAGGCACAGGACTCCTTATTATGATGTAGATATAGAGATTTAAAAGCTGCTAGGCTGATGGGGTAAGTTAATTTCAAAGTTTTTTGCAGCTTGTTCCACAGTTGAGGGAGCACAAAGCTGATGGCTGCTCTGCCAATGAGAGATTTTGCTTTGTAAACATAAAGGTAGATATATGAGATGCTTCTCAGTGCATACTTCCCCAGAGTGCACAAAGGTAAACCGACAGAGATATACTGGGGCAGTTTATTTGAGATAGCTTTGTATGTCCTAACCACAGCATTTTTTTGCCGTCTGTAAGCAAGGGATGACCATAGAAACATAGAAACATAGACTCTGATGGCAGATAAGAACTGCTTGGCCCACCTAGCTTGCCCATTTTCCTACCTACAGGACCATCCCACTGCCGTGTACAATGCACAGTGGTGGGTTGAGTATGGAAGACCCATGATAAATCTTATGGCTCTGTGATAAAGCGTATCGAATTTGGCTAGGGTACCTGCAGGTCCCTGACTATATAGAAAGTCTGCGTAATCCAATAGGGAAAGAAAGGTAGTTTGAACCAGTTTCAGTTTAGCATCTCTTGTGAGGAGATTATTAATTCTAAAGAACAGACCAAGTCTTTGTCCAGGTTTCTTTGCCAGTTCTTCTAAGTGATCTGTGAAAGTAAGTCTATGGTCTAACCAGACCCCCAGGTACTTGAACTTTGGTACGTAGTCCAACTGCTCACCTAGAATGGTAGTGATCTGTGGGAGTGTCCCAGCAATTGCAGGATTTATTGTATTTTGAAGGGGCGAGAGGAACATTGCTTTGTTTTTTTTGCATTTAAGAGCAGTTTCTGGTTTATAAACTGATGTTGCAGCAGATTAAGTTCATTGTGAAGGGCTTTACAGGCCACTTCAGGTGTGGGGTTACTAGCATAGAGTACCGTATCATCCATGAATAGGTGTATTTGTGCTTCTTTGATGGGGGCATCTACGTTGTTAATATAAATGGTGAAGAGCAAGGGACCAAGAATGGAACCTTGCGGTACACCCCTCAATAGGGGTCTTGGTGGAGAAACTTTCCCTTCTGCCTTTACTTGTTGAAGTCATCCTGAGAGGTAGTTGGAGAACCATTTAAGGGATATGGAATCCAAACCAATGTTCTGGAGGGACGACAGAAGCAGTCTGTGATCAACAGTATCAACACCATGCCTAGGTCCAAGAAAACTGCGCAAAGTTTTTTTTGTCTAATTCAAGCTGCCAGTCATTTGTCACCTTGACTAGAGCAGAGATTGTACTGTGCTGTGCTCTAAAACTGGATTGTAATGGGTTGAGCAGTTTTTCTGATTCCAGGTACTTCCGAAGCTGGGAATTCACTATTTTCTCCAGCATCTTTGACAGGATTGTAAGTAGGGAGATTGGCCTGTAGTTATTGAGATCACTAGGATCTCCTGACTTAAACAAATGGACCACAAGTGCATTTTTCCAAATGGGCGGTAGGTCACCCTGGGACAAGGATAAGTAGAAGAGATGAGTAATTGGGACTGCGAGGACACGGTAGCTGACATTTAAGAAGTATGGGTCAATGAGGTCAGTCCCAGCACTTTTCCTAGTGTCCAGCTGAAGGAGAAGATCTTCAACTTCATTCAGGGAGGTAGGCTGTAGACAGAAGGATGGACTGGGGATGGGTTTTTCTTGTGTACCCAATCTAAGTTGTTGGCGGAGGATATTTGCGGGAGAGGAGTCAAAGGCTAGCTCTGCAGTGGCAAAATGATTATTGAGAGAATCGAGGATTGATAGTCTGTCAGAGATGACAGTATTGTCGAGCAATAATTTAGTAGGTAGGGAATTTACAGTGGTGTGACCTTCAATGTCTTTGATAGTCTTCCAGAATTTGGAGGCATTTTTTGAGGAGCTCTCCATCTGAGAGCGGTAGAAATTAGCTTTGGCTTCTCTGACCATTTTGGTGCAGAGGTTCCTCGCCCTCCGGAAAGAATTCCAGTCATTTAATAAATTAGTTTCCCTAGCAGTTCTCCAGAGTACATCCCTACGCTGCAAAGCATCTTTCAGGTCTTCTGTAAAGCACCGACAGGATTTGTTTCTGGCACGTACTTTTACAATGGGAGCATACTTGTTGAGAGCCTCTAGCACAATTTCTGAGAAAATATCATAAGCCATAGTCAGAGACTTGGCTAGATAGAAGTCCTGCCATTGCACAGAGTCTCTTAGGTCTGATATATACCCATGGAGATCAAAGTTGCATATGTATCTTTTAAAGGAGAATTTTGGTACAGTTGTGGATTTAAGAGTGGATCTTACACATGTGATGAAGCAATGGTCAGTAATATCAGAGAAAAAGACGCCAGCGTGGGAGAATAAATGGGGTTTGTTAACTAAAATGATGTCCAAGAGAGCACTGTTATTAGGGTTGAGCTTGTTAGGATGAGTAGATTCGTTTACTAGCTGTGACAACCCAAGGGAATCACAGAACATTTTAAGTGGGGTGGATACACTGGAGAGCCAGTCTAAGTTGAAGTCCCCTAGTATGATACACTCCGAAGATACCATACCCAGGATGTTTACGAGATGTTTTAACAACTGTAGTCCAGCTGATGGGGGCCTGTTGGATCCTGTTATACATAATGAGACACCAGTGGCAATTTCAATCTTTAATGACAAGCTTTCGAATTCTTTTGAGACACAGGCTGAGTCAATTATGGAGGCAGGGAATTTATCCTTGATGTAAATAGCTACCCCACCACCTCTGGTTTGCCTGTCGTCTCTGAACAAAAAATAGGAGGAGATGTTAACTTCGTTGTTACTGGTCGCCGGTCAGAGCCAGGACTCCATAATCACCAGAACATCTGGAGCAGTATGACATACCCAGGCCTGAACGGAAGTGATTTTTTTTAATAGGCTACATACGTTAACATGCAAGAATGTAAGCCCCTTGAGGCTTTGTAGCTCTGCTGGAGATTCCATGGGTGCCAGAGGGCCTGGATTAAGCTCAACATTTCCTGAGCATAGTAAAAGCAGGAACAAGAGTTACCTGCAGAGTCTTAGGAGAAGTGTGGGTGGCTGGGTCTTCTTTCAGTTACATGATTTGTCTGCAGCAGTATAGGGAGTTCTAAGGCTAGTTCCCATTTTTTCTGATGCTGCAGAGAATAATACCCTGACCGAAAGAGTCAATGAGAGTAGGGGGGAGTATGCAGAAGGTGGTGTAGCCCTGTGGACAGGCTCTAGGAGAGTTCCTGTATGCCAGTGCAGGTGAAGGACCAGCAGTGGGATAGGGGAAGTTAGAGCACATACAAGTTCTTCTACTTGATAGGAAAAGTCCCAGTCGGACAATGTAAAAAGAGAGCCATTCTCCACTCTACGAGTTATTTTTTGATTCACGTTTGGGTCCAATACATGTAAGATGAGCAGAGACAAGCATAGAAGCAGGTAATATGCCCTCATTATGAGACTATCACCCAATGGGCACTATAAGTGTGGGCAAGAGAAGGGATTCTCAATGGAGGAGAATTTCTTAATCCCTGCAGAATACTACTACAGGCAGTGGAGCCTGAAGCAGTAATCCTTAAGTACAGCTCCTAGTCAGGTTAATAAGAAAAGAGTTCACCTGACTATAGAGTAGTGCTAGGGGCAGAGAGGCTTTGAAGCAAATTTCTTAGCTACTACTCTGGAGCAGACTAAGTACTAGAGAGATCACCTGACCTAAATCAACTGCCTTTTCAAGACAGGATATTCTAGTCAGCAATAAGCAAACCTAAAGTACCAAAATGGCATGCTTCAGCAAGACAGAATGAGATAAAGCTGCTAGAAGGCTTAGTTGCAAAAAGGGGATGGGAGGAATTGCAGTTGTTGACAGTAAGTAACCAATAAATTGAAACATCAGTTAGGAGTGGGCGGAGACTGTGTGCATTTAAAGGAGGCCTGGGAGGGGGAAGTCGGGTGGGATGAAAAATCAAGGGGAAGTTTGCAGAGCTAGCACTGAATCAGTGCACATACAGTTGGAGAGAAACTGCAACGGGGGGAGTGGAATGGTAAGTTACTTTACACAGGCCGAGCAGAACAAGCTAAATTAAAATACATAAATTAGAAGCAGAGTACAGGGATGCAGGCTTACATTAAGCCACACATCTCGGGTGCTCCTGTCTCAGGTGAGTGAGACCAGCCAATCAGGGAGCTCTACACAGGCATGGAGCCAATAGGCTATCCTGAGAAGGCACTGAAATTGAAAACAGCAAATTGCAAGTGATGATCTGGTTCAGCATTCACAGCCCAGAGAAATCATGGCAATTTTTCAAGCATCGATCTTATCTATCTTTTTGGGGTGGATCAGGCTCCTTGCACCATAGAGGTGCTATGGCTGGATCGTGACCGCTGCCCGTGGGGGAAAGTGGCACCTGTAAGGAAGGAGACAGCAGATTAAATAGGAGCAGATGGGGGGGGGAGTGTGTCTAAACAGAGTCACACAAAAAGAGCTGAGCACCAACTTGAAAGACAAGTCAGGGGGTGGTCTCAGACAGAGGCAAGGTGCCAGCTAACTTGGGAATCCAAAACAAGCACAAAAGAACAGACTGATGGAGAGGGTAGGAGGGACAGAACAGAGACAGAGGAGGACAGGGGGACAAAGGAAGATAATTAAGAATGAAAGCCAAGGGCAGGAGCCTTAGGCTCAAGACAGAGGCTATGCAGATTTTACAATTCACTGAATTTTCTAAGTCCATAGCAGTAAGCATGTAAACCCAGTACAGTCTTAAATAGAATTAAAAAAAAGATATTACCAAAGCCAGTAAAACATTTTTACAAACTCAGTTCAAGGCAGTGTACAGAGTGAAAGCTTAACTGGGGAAAAATCAAGGGCAAGTTTACAGAGCTAGCACTGAATCAGTGCACATACAGTTGGAGAGAAACTGCAGTGGGGGGAATGGTAAGTTACTTTACACAGGCTGAGCAGAATGGGCTAAATTAAAATATATAAATTAGAAGCCGAGTACAGGGATGCAGGCTTACATTAAGCCACACCTCTCAGGTGCTCCTGTATCAGGTGAGTGAGACCAGCCAATCAGGGAGCTCTACACAGGCATGGAGCCAATAGCGCTACCCTGAGAAGGTGCTGAAATTGAAAACAGCAAATTGCAAGTGATGATCCAGTTCAGTGTTCACACAGCCCAGAGAAATCGTGGCAATTTTTCAAGTGTCGTACCTTATCTGTCTCTTTGGCGGGTGGGTGGATCAGGCTTCTTGCACCGTAGAGGTGCTATGGCTGGATCGTGACTGCTGCCCATGGGTTTGGGGTCCAGCTCAAGAGCAAGCATTTACAGGTCTCAAAGCAGAAACTCGTGACACCACCTACCTGCCCTTGTTCAGTTCCAGCAAAAAAACAAAAGTAGCAGCAGATGCATCATCCATTGGATTAAGAAGGGTCCAGGTCCTGATACGAAAGCAGGAAAACCACTGGAAACCTGTTGGGTATACCTCAAGAGCACTGACGCCAACAGAACAGTGCTATGCATAAACTGAAAAAGAGACAATCACCCTACTGTGGGCATGTAAACACTTCAGTTGTTACCTTGTGGGAGCATACTTCATTCTAGAGATGGATCACAAACCTCTGGTAAGTCTGTTGGGTGGCAGAAGCTTAGATGACCTCCCTCTGAGGATACAGAGGTTACACATGTGGTTGATGTGATATGAGGCATAATTACACCATTGTTCATGTTCTGGACAAGTCATTCCTTACCGCTGATGCCCTGTCAAGAATGCCTCTCAAAGGGGAAACTCACAGAAGAAGATGCAATCTCGCTCAAATATGAAACGTCCATCCAGCATCAGATGGCAATCTTGACCAAATCAGACAACAACTACAGAAAGATCATGTATGTCAACAAGTCATGAAATTTTGCCAACATGGTTGGCCACCAAGAGTTCAAGGTCCAGATACTATCAAACCATTCTGCATGAGCGACATACCTTGACAGTTCAAGATGACTTACATCTGAAGGGAACCATAATTGTGATTCCTTAATCTCTACAGGATGCTACATTGAAGCTACTCCGCAAATGACACTGGGACATAGAAAAATGTCACAGGAGAGCACAGCAGACTGTGTGGTGGCCAGGGCTTGGTACACAACTAACAACCCTGATTACCAAGTGTGAAATCTGTTAAAAACTCTGCAGCAATCCAGTAGAACCCTCAGACCTTCTGTCTAAATTTCTGACAGACCATGGCAAAAAGTTGCCACAGATCTCTTCAACCTGAAAAGTCAGACATCCTCACAGTTGTGGACTATCATTCGAGGTATGTTGATGTTGTTCATCTGTATGTTACCACTGTGAGTCATGTTATCTGTCACTTGAAACAATTTTTGCTTGCCACAGAGTGCCCAAGACTTTAGAATCGAACAAAAGTCCACAGTTCAATTGTTCAACCATTCTCAATTTTGCAAAAGACTATGGCTTTGTACATCTCACAAGCAATCCAAGAAATCTGCAAGGCAATGGAGAAGCTGAAATAGCAGTACAAACCATAAAGAGACTTCTCAAGAAAGCTGATGATCTGTTCAAAGCCTTACTTGCCTACCAAGTCACACCACTGGCCATCAGCTACAGTCTGGGAGAAATGCTGATGAGTCAAAAACTGAGAATGTCTGTACTTATTTTTCCATTTCTTTTGAATCCAAAACTTCCAGACCATGGAAAAATTCAAGGCCAAAAACAGTTTTCACGTTTCAGAAGCAAACAATCATGCGACTTAAGACACAGAGCTTGTATTGAAACCACAGCAGAAACTTTTGAAAGACAGACCAGTCTCTGAACAAGCAGCCAAAGACGCAGTGTCGTGACCCGATCAGGATGGGTGTCTGTCCAACCTGAAAGACTGGACTTGTAAATAAAAAGGACTGAATGTGTTAAAATAATTTCATGGCAATTCCAGGAGGCAGAATAATCCTCCTACTAAGCCAGAAGTATTCAGGAAGTCTACCCTGTCCTTCCTTGATAGTCAGTGGAAAAAAATGTAATAAAAGTTTAAACATAGTTTAAAAAGTTAAAGTACAATTGAAAGTTGTTAGCATAAGACTGCTTGAATTTCTGTAGAAAGTTATCCATCCTGAAAGGGAGATGTGGTGATAAGTGGCACTGTAGCTAAGCCAGTTTATCTAGTTTACTGTATGACCTCTGGGAGGAATTACCCAGAGGAACTTCCTGTAAATAAACTAGTTGTCCTCTTACCTTCAACCTGTGTACAGCATGGTTACTAGCAGCACACACAGCAATATTGCCCAGTAACATGCGGAGTATGGAAATAATGGATTGTGACCTTCCAAGCATAATCTCGCCAGAGGTAAAAGGAAGTGAGAGTGTGTTGAAAGAGACAGAGGCATTCCCAGTCCTACTCTGTGATTGTGCACTGCATTTTCCCTTCCCATATTTTGGCTAATTGGCAGCATAGAACCAGTATGTAGACTTTTCATTGCTTTATATATCAACAAAAGAGGATGGTCTGGTATACAGTATAGCCCATGATGGATTTTAACAGCAAATCCACTAAGGGGTGTGTTGTTTCTCTGTTCCAAGTGAGGCCCAGCTATCTCCCCAGATAATGTCTTAACCGACTGCCCTAGGGAGTATTGTTGTTGTAGTTGCTGGAATGATTTAAATGTACCTCCCTCTTAAACTTGGAAGTAAAATTTCAGCCCTTTATTATACCATAGTTGAAAAGTTTTATCAAACTCCGGTGGTGTAAAACTGGGATCCAAGATTATTATTTCCAGATATCTAGCCTCTTGTTTGATCTGCAGGGTTGTGCAAGAGTCTGCCAGTTCTCTACTATCGTGACTGCAAAGTCAGGTAGCATTGTTTTATTTATGTCCCCTCCCTTTCTATTAAATAAAGGGTCTTCCAGGGGCTGAGGTAGAATGTGTACTTCTGTTTCCAGTGGTTCTTGGAAATGGGATTTAACCAATGTAAGGCATGCAAGAGGTGCACCGCTCTGCAATAGAGTCAGAGGTTCAGCAGGGCCAGTCCCCCTTGGGCTTTTATTATTTTTTAAACATTTGGTAACCGGGAAAGGCACGCTGAGCCAAAGCTCGATTCCAGGTGTGACCTGGGGGGAAAGGAACAGTGGAAATATAAACAATAAATGCAGAGAATTAGATAACAGAACAATAGCAGCTAATTACAATCAATATAATGCTGCAGTGAGAGCAAAAAACCTGACATGTGATGAATATCTAGAGGCAAACTATACAAAATTAAGTGTTCTACATAATGAATCTTTAATAAGTGCTAGGGAGGGTTGTAGGAAGGTAAAGTCAGTTGCGGTAGTGGGTTTAGCTCAGTTGTGGCAGCGGCATAAGGGTAGAGGAAGGAGACATAGTTGTTGCTTACAGCTGGAGTAAGAGGGTGAGTTTCTGATAGTAGGGGTAAGGTTGTTCCACAAGTAGGGAAGCCAGTAGGAGAAAGAAGCTTTGCCCGCTGCTCAAGAGGGTCAGGGCAGGGTGAAGGATCTTTCATTTCTGTGCACAAGTTCATAGGGGGATAGGGATTCTGAGGATAGGCAGTCCTCAAGACAGGAGGGGAGCAAGTTAAACCAGTACTTAGATATAAGGTTGAGGGCATGTATATAGCACCTGTGAGATAAGGGGCTTAGTGCGAGGAGGGAGTAAAGATTGCAGTGGTGGGTGCGAAGGGGGGAGTTTGTAGCAAAGTGGCAAAATGAGTTTAGAAGGGTATCCAGCCTGGCAAGGGAGATTACAGGGGCAGAGCTGTAAACCACATCTGCATAATCTAGTATGGGGAGGATAATTTTAGAGACAATTTCATGTCTAGCAGGTAACGGGAGAGAGTCCATGTTCCAGTATAGCATGCCGAGTTTGGGGCGCAGCTTGGAGGTAATAGATTCAAAGTGAGCTGAAAAAGACAGATGGGGGTTCAACCAAATGGCCAGGTACTTGTATCTGGTGACTTGGGGGGGAAGTCGTTGAGAGAGGTGACGGGGAGGTAATACAACTACGTTTCTAGGAAGATCCAAAAAACATGGAAACAGTTTTGGTGGTGTTTAGTTTCAGTTAGTTTTGGCTGAACCAGCTCTGAGTGTTGTTGAAGTCGCTTTGCAGGGTAGCTTGGACTTCAAGCAGGTTGGGACCGGAGGTAAAGAGGATGGTGTCATCTGCATACATGTGTATTGATGAACTGGTGCAGGAGGAGGGAAGGTCATTAATGAAGAGGGAGAAGAGGATGGGACCGAGAACAAAACCTTGAGGGACGCCTTCCAGGATGGGGGGGAGGAGCCTATGTCTTTTACTATGAGAAAAGAGGTGTAATTTATTGTATGTTACCGTAGTCTTCTGTCCTGTCAAAGATATCTTGAGAGTAGATGGTTCTATCTGCAGAATGCCTTCTGTGGTGGTGTGAGAGGGAGGGTTTGGAACAAATATAGTATTCATGGGAGGATATTCATTTGTATGGTTTCTACTGTACGTATAAATGGTAATGGTAGGGAGGTCTATCTTTGTAGGTCTTCTTTTGTCTGTTGTTCTAGAGGGTCAAAATTCCACTGATAGAATTTCATATAGTCTCTAGGGATCATAATACCTAGATATTGTATGATTGGCCTATTCTACTTAAAAGGAAATAAAGCTCTTAGTGGGGATAGTGGGTTGTGACCTATTTAAAGAACCTCAGTTTTTCTCTGTATTCAACTTATACCCTAGCAGTTCCTTCATTTCCTGCAGTACCCCATATAGTGCTGGTAATGAGGCTTCTGGGTCTGGTAGATAAACTAAAAGGTCTTTGGCATAAAATGCCATCTTGTGATCCTCAGCAGTGACCTAGATGCCCCTTATGGAGGTTTGATCCTGAATAGCTTGGGCTCGGGGTTCTGCATATAGGACTGGCAGTATATCCTAGCGGTTACAGGAATGAGGTGTGAACAAGCTTGATACATCCAACAGAGCAGACCCGAGTTTGATTCTCACAACCTCCACTTGCATACTGTGCGACTCTGAACAAGTCACTTAACCGCCCAGTGTTCCCAGGTCGCCCCTGAAAACAGGCACTTGTGCCTAGTGGGCCTTACCTGGTTACCAAAGACTACATAAAAAAAAAAAATAGAAGAGGGGATGGGGGCAGCCTTGGCGGATGCCTCTGTATAAGTGAAACCAGTCAGAGAATGTATCATTTACCTTAATCATAGCCTGTGGAATGGTGTAGAGATTTTCAAGGAGGTGTTGAAAAGAAACTGGTGCATTTGAAAGGTCATCTTCAGGGATTTTCAAGAAACCCTGTCAAATGCCTTCTGGGTGTTCCTGCTAAGAATAAGAAGGGGGATCTTGGTTCTATGTGCATGGGCTAAAATATAAATTGTCCGTTTTATATTATCTGAAGTCTGATGATGTGGAACAAATCTGACTTGATCTTTATGCATTAACACTGGTAGGATTTGTTCTAAGCACTTGGATAATATACTGGTAATCTTGATTAAGAACATTGCATCAGGTCTTTATGAGGCTTGAGAATGCTGATACGTTGGTATAGTTCCAACTAGGGGGAAAGAGATTTCCCCTTCTGAACTTCCCTAAAGACTGCCATTGATGAAGGTACTAGTTTAGCTTTAATGATTTTATAAAATTCCATGAGGTAGCTGTCTGGTCCCGGGGCCTTATATTTTTTTGCATTCATAAGGGCTGTATATATTTCAGCCACAATTATAGGTCTGCTAAGGGCTGCCTGTTGGTCTTTGGTCATTGTGGGCAGATTTTTTTTTTTGTACTTTATTTTTAAATTTTCATCATACATCTAGGCAACATGCACGTAATTACATACATATTCCAACTTGGCTAGAAGTACACAATGGCTGTACAGATATAAAAACTTCATAACAGTTTTAAGATAAAGATCCCAGGTATTGCCTTCCAACCCCAATATAAAATAGGAGATCTTATAAAAGGGCAATAAGGTCATAGGATCTCATGCTCTCACCACAGAATTTAAAACAGATATCATTATGCCGAGCTTTTGTCCCACTTGCAGGAGAGAAATATAATGGGGCGGGGGCAGAGCTATACAATTCGACCTCATGTTTAAAATATCAGATTGTCTAGGCTCGGTTGAGTTATATTTAAACCTTACACCCGTAGGCTTCCCGAAGAAGCTGTGTAGGGGTCAAAATATTAAAATGCAGAGTTTTACATAGTTCACAAACTGAGCTGCGTGCATTAGCACGCCATCTTGAATAATGTCCAAATGTATACACTTTCTACTTAGCAGACAAGGAAGGGTAAAAAAGGCTTTAAACAACTACACAACATTAATAACAGTAGCTCCAAACCTGTCTACTTAGAATATTTTAATTGAAACACTCGACAGATATTAACAATTATAAGTCCCAAAAGAGCTTTCTTTCCTGGATCAACTAGATGAGCTGTAAACTCACTACTGTCACTCTAGTTCACCATCCGAATCTTGATCTGAAGTTCTGGGATCCAATTGTGAGAACAAGGACTCAGCAAAATTACATGCTGCCTCAGGACTGGTAAATATATGGGGTTTTTGCTGATGCACAATGTGTAGTCGGGCTGGGAAAAGCATCTGGGCCTTCACTCCCCTTGCTAGAAGGGCTTTCTTTGTCTCTTGCAATTTATTTTTCCTATCCTGTGTCTGCGACAAGTCTGGAAAGAAGCCCAAAGGATTCCCTTCCCATACAATATCTCCTTTTCTCCTGGCCTCCTGTAGAAGCAGAATTCTGGCTTCTGAAGTAGACAAAGTCATAATCACTGTCAATGGTCAGGAGAAAGAGTTCCCATGACTCCCAGGATGTAATGGAATAGTGAAGGCCTGCACAATAGAAACTCCCATATCCCTATTTAGAAGCTGCAGGTCTACAAAAATCATTCAGTCCAGTGTTGACAGAAGCTCCGTACGACTAGCCAAATGAGGAGGTAATCCAACAACTCATACATTCCTTTGCCTGAAACCATTCTTTAACATTTCCATTTCAGAATGAAAGAAATTGACATCTCTAATCAGGCCCATAGTGGCTTCTGATTGCCGGTCTAAGGATGTGGTCAGAGTAGTAATCGTAGAGGAGTTGTTTGTAATCTTCTGTTCCAGGTCTGTACATCTTTTGTCCATCACTGCTAATCTTTTATTTGTCTCATCACCTGTTTCCTGTAATTTAGTTAACAGTGGAAAAAGTTGTGTCAATTCCGGTGATGAGTCCACTGCTGTGCCTCCAGACTTATCTGGAGCGCTAATCCCTTGTCCAGAAAAGTAGGAATCGAGGCCTGAAGAAGTACGATATGGATGTCTTTTTGGACTCATTTTTCTCCAAAACAGTTCCAGTTTATTACCAACTCCAGGAAAGATAGTTAAAGTTTCAAACGATCTTAGTTTTATTTAAAATTGAACTTAGAATTGCAGAGCTCAAATTGTAAGCATCTGCTCTGTCGAGTGCTCCGCAGTGCCCCCCCATTGTGGGCAGATTTAAATTTGTGAAGAAGGACTGATACCTGTCCTGAGATGGATCTTGATCTTGCTGATAAAGTGTTTAGTAAAAAGCTCAAAAGCTTTCTAAGATGTCTAATGTGCAGTAGTGATATCGATCCGTAACTGGGTATAATGTATGGGTAGCCCTTATTACCCACTGAAATCAAACAGATTACAACCTTGTAATCCCACTGTTGTGATGTCAGAAACTTATAAACCTATCTCATCTATGTCATAGCAGTGGGTTTACAAAACGGAATACCAGTGTTATTCAGTATTCTACACACCCAGAATGTGATTGTTAGCCTCAGTACAGTATTCAAATAACATTCCAGTTGTCTCAGTTTACTGTTGCTGAGTCTAGCAATCTCTATGTCTGATAGGATTTTAACTCTGGTGCTATTTTGGCCTGCTGTCATTCAGTCTGTGTATCCTAATAAATTGTTTTCCTACACAATCATGTGGCTGTAGTGCAGATTCATTAATAAGGTAAGGCTAAATTATTTGTGTTCGGTGGGGGGTAACTCTCATGTCGAGTCCCATACATTATAAATGACAATGCCTGATGTACAGTTGATAACCATGGTGTAATCATCTCTCATGGTTGCTAGGATAATTGTATGCCCTAGCAACCACTCAAGGTGATTATACCATGGTTATCACCTGTACATCAGGCATTATCCTCCATGTTTTATCTTTGCTATGGTAATTGATTTTTGTTGTTGACTTAATCTATAGGCTAATATTCTGGAAGCTTTCACTCTGCCTTCATAGAACTTTTGTCAACAATATAAGAGGGCTTGCTCTGTTTTGTACTGCAACATTTGTTGGATTTGTGTTTTCACCTTGTGTAACTGGCATAGCACGGAGGTGTCACCTTGCATGTGTGCCGATTGAAGGAAGTTCAAGGTCTTCTGAAGTTGTGTCAGTTTTTGGTCTCTTCACTTCTTCACATGGGAGACATATTTAATAATCTTCCCATGTAAAACCGCCATTAGTGTATCCCACTGAATAGGCTGAGAAGTATCGACCCCCATGTTAGCAATGGTTATTTGTGTCATTTTATCTTGGATTCGTTTTTTAAATTCCAGGTCTCTTAATAGAGTATGATTTAGTCTCCACTGCCTAGGAGTGTTTTCCGTGGATAAGCTGAGGTCAAGATAAATAAGTGTGTGATCTGAGAACATGGTAATGGGGCTACGTTTATTTGTTTTACCCAACCTACTGTATGTTTTCAACTGTTGTTGAAAAAAAACAACTTTGACCTCGGATAGTGGGTATGAGCCCCTGAATAAAATGTATAGGATCGCGCTACACTACTGTGACACAACCTGTCCTGAGATTGCTCTGTTGCCTATCCATCAGAGCGACTCTGAATGAAAAGGACGCCAGCTGCTATGCACTCCTGTGTTTGTGGAGTTAAACACAGGAAGCGGGGTTACATCGCATGTTTTATTTCTACTAAAGGTATGCCCTTAGTGCCTTAAATATAGTGTGTAACCTTACTGGAAAAGCCTATTGCACTCCCGTTTTGGTCAGATTGCCTGCCCTTCTGCTCTCTGTTTCCCCGTAGGTGGCTGCGGCCCCGCGGCAGGTGCCTACGGTTTTCTGCTGATTTCTGCCCGAACCACAAATGTTAATATGGAGAAGCTGAAACGGAGAGGACCAGTTGGATGGTTGCAGAAGGGCCTAACTTGCTTAGGCGAGAAGAATTGCACCAGACCCAGAAAAATAAGTTTATTTTGGCAGTTGTTTAACATTACTACTGATCTACTCTTGCAAAACAAGATCACAAAGGGCTGTATCCCCGTTATTATTCAACTCCTTATAATTCTAGTTCTCAAATGCATCTATTTATTTACTTATAACAGTTGCTATTGATGTTTTTACCCGTGTGTACATTATAACCCCATTCGTATAAGTCTCCTTTTTATTTATCTTTTTATTTCCATGTATTTTATAGGTATAGCTGATTTCGCACCATTTCAACAAAGTCTGGTCACATGACCAACTCACTATAACTGCGTAGGTGTTGAAACTGGTGTTTTTATTGACCACAGCGCCAACTGTAAGGCAACGTGTTTGTCTCCAGACAGGTTATAGACTAGTAGCTGCAAGCCGTTTTTATACCTTTTTTATAAAATTAGATAGCCAAATGGGCCATTGTAGTGTTTTGGTATTCCTTCAAAGCAAGCATTCACTGGGCATTGTTTTGGTGAACCTGTCGGATATCTTGAGGAGGCATTTGTTGGTCTCTGAGGATCATAAGAAGGAACATATTAAGCTCCTTGAAGCGATCCTTCTTTTTTTTAAGCATTCACATAAAATAGAACAAGAGTAAGTTCTGCTTTATTATATTAATTTCTTTGAAGAAAATACCATAGCTGAGAATAGGGGAGAGTCTACCAATTCTGTTTATTCGATTTATCTAATTGTATACTGCCTGTGTATTATATATGTAAGCAGCTACATTTACCAACTACTATTGTTTTTTTTTTTTTTTTACTAAAACTGTTATCTTTAATTGCTTTTAGTGTTGTCCTTGAAGAAATGGTAGAGGACCCTATTCACTAAAAGCCATGGCTTGGTTATTGCATTTATTTTTTAAAATTTTTATTTAGTTTTTGTTAACCAGGTAAGTGCACTAGACATAGCAATGACTATTTTCAGGCATGACCCGGGAGGATACAAAACAATGATACAAGAAAGACATGCCAAATACAGGTACAATAAAAGTAATTTACAACAGTTTACAAGCAGATGTTTGCTAACATGGAGTGGTACACAAATACAGGTTCAACATAAATCATTTACAACAGTTTACAAGCAGGTTGAAAAAAATTAGCTAATCTGGAGTCGTACAGTAACTAAATTCTCACCACAGATTGCCTTGAGGAGGAAAACGACATGACAGAATGACCATGTCCAGTACTAATAAGGGAATTGCGCAGTTAGCTTGGGGGGAAAATAGAAGAGCTCAAGTTCAAGTTCAAGTTTATTGCAGGAAATACTCCATTGAGCAAGCTCATTCACAAGGAGGTCCTGGTACACATACATTGGCATACGGACACAACATACAGATATCATTTCAGTAAATATAAGTCATGTACTTACAGGATACACTGAAATTCACAGAAGGTTGGAACCAATTGAGGCAGATTTAAGGGCAAACATTGGCAACATGAACAGCAAATCTAAATTCGTTCAAGTAGTTTAATAATTGGGGATAAAAGCAAAGGACAAAGGGCAGGCAGGGTAAAGGATAAAGACATGGGAGAGACTTTTTTCTTTTTCTTTCATGCTTAATCATAATGATTGCAGGTAATGTCTAAACATAGGCAGACTGACTTATGAGGTACTAATCTAAGGTTGAGGGAGGCTTTATCGGCAGCGACAGAAATCTTTTAACTTGGATAGGGATAAAGTTTTGAAAAGATTAAGTGATACTGTGCTGGTCAGCTTAAGCGCAGATTGGAGTTTCTTCCATAGGGTAGGGAGGGAGTATGAGATGGCGCAGTGGCCAAATGCAATACAAGTTTGTGGGACGTCAAGCAGGATAAAGTTTGATTTCCTGAGAGAATAGGCACTGCAGGAGACGTGGATAACAGACATAATATAGCTAGGCAGTTTGTGAAGAAATATCTTAAGGGTCCAGATCCCGGCATGAAGCAAGTGTCTAGTAGCAAGTGACATCCAGCCAACAGCTGAATATAGGTCACAATGGTGGTTTCTGATGGAGGAGCCGGTGATGAACCGTAAAGCACGGTGATAAAGGACATCTAGTTTCTTTAGGCTAGAAGTCGCTGCAAAGGCATAAAGGAAATCACCATAATTGAGTAGGGGAAGAAATGTGGCCAAAACAAGTCTGGTTCGAGTATCAAGAGGGAAGAGGGATCTGTTTCTAAAGAAGAACCCTAGTCGTATTTTTAGCCTCCTAGATAAGTCGTTGATGTGGTCATTTAAGGAGAGCTTATTATCAATCCAGAAGCTGAGATATTTAAATTTAGTAACCACTTCTAATGGTTTGCCTAGTGAGGTGACTATTAGATTCTTTGGAATTGAGGGGTGGTTGCTGGTAGTAGGGCTACTAGAGAAGACCATCACCTTGGTTTTCTTGGCATTTAGAAGGAGCTTTGCTTCGAAAAGATTAGTTTCAAGTTGGGCAAAGTCAGCTTGCAGAACTTCCCTAACCTCAGATACGGTTTTACCAGAGGTGTATAACACAGTGTCGTCAGTGAAGAAACGAAGAGTTGATTTCGTAATAAGTGAGTCAAGGTCATTGATATATATACAGAGAAGAGTATCGGTCCTAAGATAGAGCCTTGGGGGACTCCCCTAACAATTGGAAGGGGGGCTGAGAGAAGACCATCTGTTTTGACTTTCTTTGTCTTGCCAGAGAGGTAACTGGTGAACCATTTCACTGTAGGTGGATTAGCACCTAATTTAGTGAGGCACTGGATTAGGAGGAGGTGGTCAACAGTGTCAAATGCTTTACTCAGGTCAAGGAACACTGCACCAGTAGTCTTCTTGGAATCCACCGCAGAAATCCAGTCATTAGTAACCTTAGCCAATGCAGTGACAGAACTATGATTGGGCCTGAACCCAGATTGGGCAGGGTTTAGCAGAGAGTGGGATTTGATGCGTCATTTTAGTTGATTGTAGACTAACTTCTCAAGAATCTTAGAAAGGATAGGCAAGATGGAGATAGGCCTATAGTTATTTAGATCACTAGGATCTCCTGATTTAAGCAGAAGGAGAATGTGGGCTACTGTCCAACAAGAAGAAACAGAGGCAGAAGTAATGGATAGATTAAAGGTATGCAGGATAGGGGCGGCAAGGTGAACAGCACCCAGTCTCAGGAAGTATGGTTCTAGACCATCATCGCCAGCACTCTTTCTGGTATCTGGGTTAAAGAGAGCATCTTCAACTTCTTTTAATGTGAACATACGTAGTTGAAAGGTATGGGCTGGAGTGCCGATAACAGAGGTAGAGCTAGCATGATTTTTAACATGATTAGCATAGGGTGAGGAGTCAAAAGCAAGTCCTGCTGTGACAAAGTGTGAATTAAGTTCCTCAAGAATTTGGGGCTTGTTTTCGACCAACCTCCCATTGGTGGATATCTTAGATGGAATGATTGGGGCTGGGGGCTGACCTTCAATACATTTGATAGTCCTCCAAATTTTTTGAGAATTTCCTTTAGCATGTTCCAGGGTGGAGATGTAGAATTGAGCTTTAGCAGTATGGATACTTTTTACACAGGCATTTCTGGCAGCTCTGAATGACTGCCAGTCAGCAGGACTTTTAGTGTGCCTTGCCTTAGCCCAAAGTTTGTCTCTGCTAGAAAGTGCAACTTTAAGATCAGGGGTAAACCAAGGCTGAGAAAGGTTACGCATCCTAACTTTGATGAAGGGAGCATGTTTGTCTGGCAAAGTGTTGAGGTTAGCATTAAGAACAGAGATGGCTTCATCAACGGTTTTAGCCAGGAATAAATCTTGCCATCTGACCCTGCTTAAGTCATGCAAGAAGCTTGCCCTATCAAACTTGTGCAAAGACCGTTTAATTCTGAGCTTAGATTGTTGGCTGGTTTTGGTTTGCAGTCTTGTGCGTACCACCACACTGTAATCACTAATGTCATTATGAAACACTGCTGAGTGGGAGATTTTGTGGGAGTGTGTGGTCAGTTTGACGTCTAGGATAGTGCTATTGTTAGGAGTAGAAATGTTGATCCTTGTGGGTTCGGTGACTAGCTGTATAAGTCCAAGCTTATCACAGAGGGTTTTAAGGCTGCAAGATTTGTCAGAAAGCCAGTCCATATTGAAGTCACCCATAATTATTGTTTCAGCTTTGGCTGCTATAGTTAGGGATTTCAGGGTGTCAAGGAATTTGGTACTGCCAGATGGGGGCCTATAGCCACCTATAATGGTAATGCATTCGGAAGAAGGAAGGTGGACCTTCAGGGAGACGATCTCAAATTCTTTGGGCTTGGATTCACAGGTTATACCACTGACTGAGAACTTTGTTCTGCATAGATAACCACAACCCCCCTTGTATCCCTATCTGCCCTAAAAAGTTTATAGTCAGATAGGCTAATTTGGTGGTCTAGATTAGTCTTTTTAAGCCATGATTTGGTGATGATGATAAGGTCAGGATAAGTGTGCATGGCCCATGCTTGAAGTTGGTCAAATTTTTTGATCAGGCTTCGGATGTTAACTAACATAATTTTGAGACCAGGAGCAACCTTAAAATCTGAGGGAGAGGAGAATTGAGCTGTGGACTAGGGTTTAGTTCCACATTGCCAGAGCAAAGAAGGAGAAGCAGCAGCATTTTCTTTAGGGAGTTAAATAAGAATGAAAAGTATTTTTTGTTATGTGTGCAATTTTGTCAGTTAGTCAGGGCTGCACTTGTGGGGTGAGAGTATGCGAACCAGGGCTGATAATTTAGCGAAATGATGGGGAGGGCACGGATAGTCATAGGTGAGGGGCTCAGGTGGGGTAGGGCCGAGGTGTATGCAATATGTATGAGGTGGATGAGATAACAGAAGAGTGGATGTGCTGTGTAAAGGGGCGGTGTGGGATGCAGGAAAGGAGGCAGAGTCTGGGAAGAGAAGAAGTGCAGAGCGTATAGGGAGGCAGATCAGAAAGGAGGGATAAGGCTGGGATGACAAGAGCTAGGGGGGTTTAAAACATGAGCATTTGTGGGAAGTTTCAAGATAAGTATGTAACCCTTTTTTGAAAGATGCATGGGATGTTGATTGGCACAAGGTTAGTGGAAGGGAGTTCCAGTATTTGGGGGCATGGCAGGTGAAAGCACTAGCACCTTTTGTGATGTAGTGTCTGGGGATGAACACAGGGGCCAGTTCAATGGAGCGCAATCCATAGCGAGGAGTAAGGTTTTGAAAAAGGGCTGCCATGGATTTAGGTGTTTGTAGATGGACCATATTGTCAATGATAGAGCCATAAGCATGTAGCCTTAGTTCAGTGGGAGGAAGCCAACCCAGGTCAGAATAGATGAGACAGTGGTGTTTCAGCCGATGTGAGGAGGACGCATAATGACAGATGTCTTTATAAGTAACATCCCATTTCCTAAGGGTCGATTTGCAAGCAGTGGCATATGTTGCAGCACCATAGGTAAGCGATGGTAGGAGTATGCCACGGGCAATGGCAAGCCTTGCAGAGGGAGTGAGCATTTAGCTGGTTTGGTAGGCAATGCCAAGTTTGGCATGTACCAGTCTGTAAGTCAGACTGATGTGTGAGTTGAAATTTAACGATGGATCAAGGGTAATGCCCAGATATTTAAATGAAGTTACTACCCTGACTGCAGAGCCATTTAAGGAAGTGATTTTAAATTTTGGATTGGCCTGCCTGAGCTTCACATTTGATCCAAAGAGCATAGCTTGGGTTTTAGACTCATTTAATACAAGTCTATGGTTAAAAAGCCACTTTTGTATTAGTTGGAAGTCAAGAGACAGTCATTTGTTTATGTCATCAATGCTTTTTGCACTAGTATACAGCACAAAGTCGTCCGCATATAGCAGGGAGGCTGTCCCATGGAGGTCACCGGAGATGTTATTTATGAAGAGAGAGAGAGAAAAGTAAGGGCCCAAGGATGGAGCCTTGCAGCACACTAATATTTATTGTGTTTTTTTCCAAGAGGGTTGTGTTGTATTTGACAATTTGAGACCTATCAGTTAGGTAGTTCCTGAACAGTCTAATGACGTTAGTTGAGAAACCTAGTGATGCCAGGGTGGCCAGAAAGATGGAGTGATTAACTAGGTCAAATGCCTTAGTCATGTCAATGAAAACAGCACCGGTGAGGAGACCAGAGTCCATGGCCATTTGAGTATCTGACATGAATCTGAGGAGGGCAGTAGTGGTGCTGTGGCCTTCACGAAACCCATGCTGGGCGTTGGTGAGTAGGTCATGCTTCTGTAAGAAGTCAATTGTCTGGGCAGCTACAAGCGTCTCAAGAATCCTATTTAGGACAGACAGGATGGCAATGGGCCTATAGTTTGAGGGATCTCTACGATCTCCTTTTTTTTAAAACAGGAGTAATTGCACTCAAAGAACATAACAAAAGACTCATTAAGAACATATTTTTATTGAGCTATATTTCATCTCGACAAAGAACTTGGACAAGGCATAATGAATGTTCCTATGCTCTTCCTTTGTACTGTGTGGAACCAGCGATAATAGACTACTGCTTATGTGATTTACCACACTTGATTCTTCCCTAAAACATAATTCTGACAGCTGCAAACTGGGGGTATATTTGCTTCAAAGAGAAAGAAGAGGTAGCCCATTTTTCTTCCTGGCAAGACCTTTAAAGAAATGAACTATTCTGACCTGCTTTTCTGAGTACCATCTACAGCTACTTGTCGTGGGTAAACAACTTGTATAGATACTCCTTCATTTGGTTCGCCGTGTTCTCTTTGTTATTACTAGTCTGTGGTAATGGTTCATACTAGGTTACAAAGGTTACAAAATAGTGACCCATCGCCATTACAAGAACTTTCTCTAAAGCAAAAGAAAACTGTTAGCAGACAATCTAAAATAACTAAACATATGGTGTTACTACAGAGTGGTTCAAAGACCTCAACTCCCAGAGCTGAAACCACTGTGGCTCCTCTGGTTGTTAGACACCAGGATAACATCAAGAGGCCTAAAGGCTGTATAGAGCTAGTTACTACACCTCAGCCAAATATTGTTGGGACTGAGAAACTTCATAACATTACTAGGGAGGCAGTAATAACCTCAAAAGCATCCTTTACTTTCGATTATGAAGTACAGGATAGTGCCCCTGTAGGAAGGTCCAAAGTTGTAGCCAATACTTCTAACACTCTAGCCACTCCACCAATCTAACAAATGACTATTCTCTACAGGGGGAGCCAATAATAAAGCATTCCAGCACTGAGAAATCTCCTAAACTTTGGTATTCAAGTAGTTGTGAGTCTAATGAGAGTCAGGAAAAGGAGGGCATAAGCTCCAAAACAGGAGAAGTAATTTATAAATTACAACAAAACATCAATGGACTGAAACAGTTGGAAGAACTAACAGTAGCCCCCACATGTTGTATAAAGTGTGGTACAAATGTAGAACACGTCTCAAGTAACAATGAAATCTTTAAACCCATATGTCTAAGTGAAAATCTAATACATTTATTAAAAAATACCCATAATGTTCATTTAATATTAATGGAACAATTTGTCATTAATAGGAACATTCTGGAAAATTTAAGAGCAGTTGTGGCTGTTAACAGGGTCAAAATAGACAAAAACTCTATATTAGATGGGAAAACAGAGGAAGCAAATGAGACTTTAAATGTTGAAGACAGCACTATACAAACCGAACAGGACGAGAAGGCTATTATTACCCGAGACCTGACTTTAGGATAATTGAAATTCCTGACTCCCCACGTAGCAAACCCAAACCCAAGAGACAAAAGAGAAAAAGAAAGTGAAGAAGAGAGTTAGCCGGCTGGGTGGAGGGGCCAGTAGAAAGGATGAGGGACATGGAAGGGGGGGAAATGGAGGAAAAGGAGCGGTCAGAGTGTTCCTGTTGGGGGATTCTATGATCAGGGGTATCAAATGGGATAGGGAGGGAGAAGCCTGGCCAGTTAGAACAAGATGCTTCCCTGGACTAACGGTGCACAGGGCTAAGCACGAGGTATATCAGCTGGCAAAGGATTGTGGGGGTTCCCAGACATACTGGTCCACCTGGGTACAAATGACATTGAGGGAAATAGCGAGATAGAGATACAGGCAAGATTCAGGGAGCTTGCCAGGGTCTGTCATGACATAGGATGCACAGTTTCCTTCTCAGAAATCCTGCCGGTGCCAAGGGCTAGTGGGGAGCACAAAAGGAAGATTAGGGAGATAAACCAGTGGCTCAGGGAGTGGTGTGAGGACAGAGGGTATGGGTTGATGGGGGATTGGGGGGAGACCTGGGAGGATAAGGAGCTGTATGCTAGAGATAGACTCCATCTCAATTTGGAGGGGAGGGGAATCCTTAAGTTGAAAATAGAGGTTCATTGGTGAAAGTGGGGTTTAAACTTGTGAAGGGGTGGGTGGGAGAAAAGGCTGTCAAGGGTGGCCGATAAAGGAGGACTCTGTCTCCACCCTCCTGGGGACCAGGAGGATTGTAGGAAAAGGCCGACTGGCAAAGTGCAGACCAGGGGAAACAGAATTCCCCATGGGAACACGAGCAGGGGAAATGAACTATAGGGAAAGGGTGGAAGGTAGTCCTGTGATGCCAGGAGCTCGGGCAATAAAATGCCTGAGCTCCAGGTGATGCTAACTGAGGGAGAGTGGATGTGGCAGTGGTCACTGAGACTTGGGCCACTGCAGGACATGACTGGGACCTGAACCTGGAGGGTTACACTATGTTCAGGAAGGACAGGGGGAGGGAGGGAAGGGAGGAGGGTAGCAATGATAGTCAAAACTACATTGGCATAGGGAAGTAGAGGGAGGCGGAGGGAACCGTGGAGGCGATTTGGGTCACCTTGATAACAAGGGGGCAAGAGAGTAAAAATAGGAGTGGTGTATAGACCCCTGCCCTGGCAGAGGAGCTGGAGGACAGTCTGGTGGCAGATGTTGGGAGACACTGCAGACTGGGCAGAGGAACGGTGGTGGTGTTGGGGGACTTAAATATGCCAGGAACAGACTGGGAGACTAACATCCTCTGTGACCAGGGAACAGAGGTTGTTGGATGTCTTTCAAGATGCATTCCTAACTCAGCAGGTGAGGGAACCGACCAGGGAGGCGCGGGTACTGGATGTGGTCCTGGCAGACAGTGACCAGATTGGGGGCCTGGAGGTAAGGGACCCATTGGCTGGGAGCGACCATGCCACGGTCTGGTTCTGCCTGGACCTAGGAGGGGTAGAAGGCTGCACAAAGACGGAAGTAACCGACTTCAGGGGGCGGATTTTAAGGAAATGGAAAGGATCCTTAAGGAGCATTTGGATGGGATTGGGTCAGACATGGACGCTGATAGTAGGTGGGAAATCATTAGGAGGGGTGCAGGATGCTACCAGCACCTGTGCAAGAGTAAGACGAAAGCGTAGGGCCCTAAAACCCTGCTGGTGGACCAGGAGGTACAGGAGGTGGTGCAGGGAAAGAAGGCGGCCTATAGGCATTCAAGTGCTCAAGGAGTGAAAGGATCGAGGAGCACGAGCTGATGGCTAGAAGGGCCACTAGGGTGGTGAGGCGGCTAAGGCAAGGAAGGAGCAGAACCTGGCCAGGGAAATTAGGAGAGGGAACAAGGGGTTCTTTAGATACATTGGGGAAAAGCGAAGGGTGAAGGGGCAGATTAGCAGGATTAAATCAGGGGAGAGATGGGTACAAGACCCGGGGGAGCAGGCTGAGGTACTAAATGAGTACTTCACCTCAGTTTTCACCAAGGAAAATGGGGTGCTGCATCATACATGGGAGGAGACAGAGATACT
Organism: Neoceratodus forsteri; assembly: GCA_016271365.2. Lineage (NCBI taxonomy): Eukaryota > Metazoa > Chordata > Ceratodontiformes > Ceratodontidae > Neoceratodus > Neoceratodus forsteri. Next base: position 1,348,099,785 of record CM057456.1, on the reverse strand, counting down.
GAGGGAGGGGGACCCTTACCGATCGGCGGGTCTGGGAAAAGGGGGAGGCATCACTGGCAGGTGGGGGAGGGCTAAGCAGGAGAAGAGGTACCGGAAGTGGAAATCACAGCAGAGAGAGTGAGGGAAGCCCTCAGCTCCCTTAAGATGGAGAAAGCACCAGGGCCGGATAAATTACATCCCAGAGTGCTGAAGGAACTTGCGGATGTCCTGGCGAAACCCCTGGCGGAGCTTTTCACCATCTCTCTGAGGACAGGGTGGGTGCCCCAAGACTGGAAGGTGGCGCATATAGTGCCTAGCCACAAGGGGGATCAAGGGAGGTGGCAGGGAACTACAGACCTGTCAGCTTGACATCGGTGGTGGGCAAGGTGATGGAGGGCATTGTCAACGAGAGGCTAGGGGGGGACCTGGTAAGTCAGGGTGCCTGGACGATAGACAGCATGGATTCATCCTGGGGAAATCGTGTCAGACAAACCTGGTGGAGTTCTATGACTGGGTGACTAGTGCCTTGGACCTGGGTAGACCAGTGGACGTCCTCTTTCTAGACTTCAGCAAGGCATTTGACTCTGTTCCTCACGTGGGCCTCTTGGATAAGCTGGGAGAAATGGGGGTGGGGAACCAGATGATCAGATGGATAGGCAATTGGCTCCAGGACCGGACCCAGAGGGTCGTAGTTGGCGGGATAGTCTCATCCCCAAGGAGGGTCATTAGTGGGGTCCCACAGGGATCAGTCCTTGGGCCCCTTCTGTTCAACGCCTATGTCTCTGACATAAGGACAGGAATCAGGAGTGAGATGAGTCTCTTTGTGGATGACTCGAAACTGGGTGCGGTGGTGGATGGGGAGGAGGGGAGGGTGGCCCTACAGGGGGACCTGGAGGCTCTGGAAAGATGGTCTAGAAAGTGGAAGCTGAGGTTCAATGCAGGGAAATGCAAGGTACTCCACCTGGGGGCCAGAAACCCAGGCCAAGTGTACAGCCTGGGGAAATGCTACAATGTCTCATGGCTGAGAGGGACCTGGGGTGGTGGTGGATGTCAAGATGAACAACTCTGAGACTTGTAGGAGGGCAGCAGCCAAGGCCAACAGGATGCTGGGATGCATCGCTAGGGGGATCACCTCCAGAAGGAGGGAAGTGATACTCCCTCTGTATAACTGCTTGGTGAGGCCGCACCTTGAGTACTGCGTGCAGTTTTGGAGGCCACACTTAAAGAGGGACATTAACCTCCTGGAGAGGGTCCAGAGGAGGACAACCAAAATGATTTGGGGCTTGGGGGACAGGACCTATGAGGAGAGGCTCAAGAGCTAAATATGTACACATTGGAAGAGAGAAGGGACCGGGGGACATGATAGAGGTCTTCAGGTACATGAAGAGGGTAAATAGGGAGGAACAGTCAGGTGCTTGAAGGAAGGAGGAGGGGCCACTAGAGGGCATGGGTGGAAGCTGGAGGGGAGATTCAGGGGAGAAAGGAGGAGGTGCTACTTCACTGAGAGGGTGGTGGAGCCATGGAATGCACTGCCTAGGGGGCTGGTGGAGGCAGAGATAGTGGAGGGGTTCAAGAGGGGGTGGGACAGGTACAGGGGAAGGGTTCTGGAAGCAAAATCCAATGCAGCAAGAATATCCGGAACTGGGAAGGGAGAAGCCAGAGAAGGCGAGGGGGACAGCAAGGTCAGCACCCAGGGTGGGGGCTGACCAAACGAGCAGACACGAAAGACCGTTAGGCCTATTCTGCTGGCATTTTAGTATGTTAGTATGTAAATCAAAGGGAAAATTTTAACACAGGATGGTAAATCTCCTAATGAGAATTCTCCTATACCAGTAGATCACGCTGTTAACTCTGATCTGTTGATAAAATTAGATATTTTAGAACAAAAATTTGCAAAACTAAACCAACAATGTGGACACCCAGCTACCTTTCTAGGGAAAGGTACAACTGTTCCATTACCTGGTAAGGAAAGTAGCAATTATGAGGCACAAAAAGCTTGGGCTCGAGAAGCTGAGTGTACAGTTAAGGCGTGCACCCAGGGCAATTTTAATTATACGTCACCTTCTAAAGGAAGGACTGGCTCTAAACAAACTAACTGGGCTGAATCCTATCCTCTTATTAGATTATATGGGCCATTAAACTGGGGTAACTTTAACTCATCTCAGTTGGAAGTTGAGATAATTCAGTTTTTAAATAAAAGTCTGGATATTAACCTCACAGAAGACGACAATAAAAAATATTCTGATAGCAAAAGCTACTTTGATTGGTATACTGTTTTTTATCCCCTGGAATGGCAAATTATATTTGGGTGAACAGTTGTCTGATACAAGAACCAGATCTGATTATCACTTTCCCTAACAGAACATTATTTAATAAAGGGATAGTGAATTCAGAGAAGGAAGTCTTCCTCAGCTTGTTTAGTATGTCCCCATTGAAACAGGAAAATGATGTTAAGCTGACTAAATCCATGAAGGATTTGCTGGTTAACTTTCTAAGAATTCCAGTGGACGAACTGCGTTATATCTCAGTAACCAGAGCTCATGTAGACAGCCAAGTAAATATAAAAAGTTTTAACCCCCAAATTAGCTGAATGTTTCATGGGGAAGGCTAACATCCTTGACAGTATGGGGCTCAACCTTGTGGAATCATATATTTTTAACAACTAAAGCTGTAAGAGATAACAGTAACAATGTCAATAGCTTGCCTCTGAGTAATAGGTTTATGATGAGGGCAGGATATGGAGACAACTGACTACCCTTAGAACATATGCCCCCAGTTAATACATTGGACATCAAAACTCAGGGGCTAACTTTTTTGACGTGGAATATTGCAGGATGGTCTACACATATAAGTGACACTGAATGTAAAACTTTCCTAGTGCAGTATGACTTTATATGTTTGCAGGAAACCTATCATTCAAACAATGATCAAATTACTTTGAACAGTTACGAGTGTTATCATGCTCCAGGTTTAAAAATAACTAAATGTTGCAGACATTCAGGAGGTCTGATAGTCTTTGTCAAAGTTGATAAGTTTAACAAAGTGATGAAAAAAGCATGTATTAATATAATTGCTATATATATCAAGGTTGGAAATTTAGACATATATGTTATGAATTGTTATGTACCCTCTGAAAACTTTATTTTTTATTCTGAAACAGTGTGAAATGACACAGCAACTGAGGTTATGAACATTTATCAATATAATTCAGCTGCTCACATTTTGCTATTGGGTGATTTTAATGCCCGAATTGGCTCTTTTGATGGACTGGTAGAAAATTTGATGTACATATATATGCATCCGGGTGCCAACTTAAGAAAAAGAAATACAAAGGATATTAAAATTAATAATAATGATAAAAAATTAATGGATTTTAAGGTGGAATACTCGCTTTATCCACTAAATGGTAGACTCTGGGGTGATACGGAAGGTGAAATTATATATTTATCTGCAAGAAGTGCTTCCTTAGTAGATTATGCAATATGGTCTGGCCATCCTAACATGTGGAAATCTTTATCCATGCCAGTGAGGGTAGAAAGTGACCATTTCCCCATCCTCCTGGAGTTTAATACCCCAGGACAAACCCAAAATGACGCAAATATGGTCCCATTATTATTTACTGAGCTGAGAGCAGCTAAAAGAATTATTTGGCAACATAACTTAGATGCCGATATATTATCATTTTTGACAGAATCTTATCTCACAGACAAATATGCAGACTTATGGAAGGACATACAGTCTCTAATACAGATACTGAGTCATCTCTTTTCTGAGATTCAAAACCACTTGGAATGTAACTTTTATGCCTATTCAGCCACAGCCACTAACAGGTTTGACGCGGACTGTAAAAAAAAAAAAGTGTCTATTAGGAAATTGAATAGAAACTATAAAAACACTAGGGCTAAACAGGATCTGGCTGAACTAAATCATGAGAAAAAGAACTATAAAAATCTGATAAAACAAATAAAGCTATTATATCATAATAAATTATGGCAGCAGATGTCTAATGCACTGCTTATGCACATTAGATGTACATTTGTCTTTATAGGTCTCGTATCAGACCATATTCTGACTATGGTTCCCCTTTTTGGAGCCCATACTTAGTCAAAAATATAGATAAGATTGAACAAATCCAGAGCAGAGCAACCAAACTGGTACCCCGGCTGGCTTCCAGTAATTATCAGGATAGACTACAAGCCACAGGATTACATTCCTTGCATACTAGAAGGATGAGAGGTGATCTGTTCCTATATAAAATACAGAAATCACCAGAATTAATGCAACAGTGTGGGCTCAATTTTTCCCAGAGAAGAATTGTTTCTAGACTTCATGACAAATAGATTGATGTAGCAAAATCAAGAACTAACAAGAGACTGAATTTCTATACTGTAAGAGCAGCTAGATTGTGGAACAGACTCCCTCAAGAAACCGTCAACCTTGATTCCTTTCCCGCTTTCAAAAATGCATTGGATAAATGGGTAGAAGTAAATATAAATTGGGAACAGTGACCTAAAAAAGTTGTGGGACACAATCTCGATGGGCTCTGGTCTTCTTTTGTCCAGAACTACCAAGTAAACCAAGTACCAAGTAAACATTAACAATGCCCACCCCCACTGGTACCAATGCACACCCCCTATGTCCTGACTGTCCTGATTTAGCGCAGGCCTGCTAGATGTCATGGGTTAGCCAGCAATGGGGCCATTGAAGTAGCTCTTTCTAGGATGCTAACAATTTTTAAACTTTTACTCCCTTTTGGCAGGGCAAGCCCTGGGTTACTCACGGTCCTGCAGGATGGAACTCAGCTACTGGCACAGTAGGTTCAGGCAATTCAGGATCAATCGCTCTGAAGGGAAGCAAGCAAAAAGGCAGGGACTGCTGGTCCAGAAAATGAATCACTGGCTAGTAGTTGGTTGACCTTGGACATGCTTGAAGATTCTTGCAGCTTGTCACCTTCTGACTTGCTTGAAGACTCTTGCAGCTTGTCATCTTCAGCCCACTAAGCAGGCCAGATGCAAGGCCTACTAGGCCACAAGGAACCCAGACCCAGGAGTGAACCTGCAGTCTGGCTCCCTTAATGGGTCCAGAGTACGCTAGCACTCAGGCACGTACTCCTGGCCCCCTGCAGCCTAGTCTGCCTCACTTGATAGGAGCTAGCAGCTTCTCTACTAGGCTCCAAGTTGTAGCTGTGGAGATTTTCAGTTTTCACCTTTCTCCTGGACAAGACCAAACAGCTATGGTGTGTAGCAACCAATTCTCTGATTTCCACCTTTCCAGTAGCTTTTGGCTAGTGACTTAAAGACTCTGGATTTGACCTCCACCTTTCCACAGCTTCCATCATTCCACAGCTGGATTTCAGCAAACAGGTTCCCGAGCTCTGGATACCTGCCAGCCTTTTTTGTCCGATATGAACATATGAACATACGAATGCGCCAGAAGAAATAGACCATCCGGTCTATCTAAGTCTGCTTGAGTGTGCAGCTAGCATCCCTGGTTTGCAGCTGCCCCACCCCCTCCCATTTGTCATCCCACTGCCACCCCACACTTCCTCCACCCTCACTCTCCCCTGTTCCCTGTCCCATGCCCTTCTGAAACTGTTCACAGATTTACATGATACCACCCATTCTGGTAGGGCATTCCATTTTGCTACCACCCTCTCTATGAAATAGTGTCACCTCACTTTCTTCCTACATCTTCCCCCCTCTATTCTTAGTGCATGCCCCCGGTGACCCTCCCCCTCCTTAACTTAAAGACTCCATCTTTCCCATCCTTATTGATTCCCCTCAGATACTTGAATGTTTCTGTCATGTCCCCCTCGTCCTTCTATCCTCCAGGGTATACATATTCAGGTCTTTCAGTCTGCTGTCATAGTCTGTCCCTTCCATTCCACATATCATCTTTGTTGTCCTCCTCTGCACCCCCTCTATTAGCCTGATATCACGCTTTAGGTATGTCCTCCAAAACTGCACCCAGTACTGTAAGTGTGGCCTTACTAGTGATCTGTAGAGGGGCAAGATCACCTCTCTTCACCTGGAAGTATTAATTCAGTGCTTCTACCTGCTCCTCACCCTTTTCCACCCACTCCCCACCCTTTTTATCCTCACTATTGTCTCCTTGCACTTCCTTTTCTTCCTGATACATCTGAAAAAGTCTCCCCCCATTAATTCCCTGCGCAATCTCAGCTCCCTCTGGGCCTTGGCTTCTCTCACTTTTCTGGTCACCTCCCTGGACTGTCTTGCATACTCCTCCCTGTCCACTTCCTTCCCTGTCCTTCTTTACCTCTGGTGCACCTTGTAGATTGCTGTCGGCTAGTGGGTCCTCCACCTTTATTTCCCTTACTGCCTCCCCATTCGACAACACCAGATCTAAAGTGTTCTTTAGCCAATTTCCTCAAGCTCAGGCTGATGTGCCCACATTAGCTCTGGTACACACAGTTCCAATTAACCCCTTTCACAGGCTCAGCGTTCTCCACACTGATGCAGGCTCACTACAACACTGGATCTCCAAAACCACCAGGAGTTTTCACCAAATGCCTGCAACACCATGGTTCATTCAACTACAGAAAATCCTTTTTTCTGATTCTCAAACAATTGACCACTGGATCAATTAAGTCCTGTAAAAGGCCCCCTGTTTTTCAACACACAGCCTGAGCCCTTATTGACTCGATCAGAGCCCAGACCAGACTGCCCCAACTGCCCAAAGTCCCTGGGGTTTCACACGAAAATCCTGGCTTCTGATTGGTTGGATCCTGCTGTCAGTCCCAACTATTAATAAACATACTGTAGCCCTTCTTCAATTACTGATTGGTAAATGGGTTCTGACACCTGGAATAAGGTTCACACCTCTCCCATAAAGCAGTTCACCAGTCTTTGGGCACCTTAGTTATTGATTGGCTGTCCCTGGGGGTCATAGTATCAAAGATGGCTGCTTAATACATTGTCTAGCATTGTTTTAACAGCAGTCCCAACTTTCACATGCTCATGCAGCCAAATAACAGTTTTAAGTAAAGAAAATGCACCACAGTTCAGTAGCAGCCCCTTCTTACTGTCCCCCGGCAGCAGAGTTATACTCTGAAACCCTTCAGTTTGCTGGTTGCTGCCTTTGATTTGCACAGTTCCCCCCAGGCAGCAGGCAGCTCATTAATATTCACAGGAGCCTTATGAATATGCACATCCCGCCCACCCCCTGATACTTTAGGGCTATAGGTGTTTCGAAAATAACCCTTGCAGCCCTTCTGGATCACCTCCCTCAGGTGAGTCTGACTCTTGATTAAACCATTCTTGGGGTCAGGATCACCAGAGAGACAATTAGTTAGCCACCAGTGCTCCAGCGTGCATGCACAGACCTACAGGCACTTTTAAAGTGCAAGCTGCAGTGGTGATCCTGCGATGGTGAACTCCTCTGGCCCTGAGTAACCAAACAACTATATGGGAGCTGGTCAGAGACCTTAGGGACACTCAAGACCCTGGACTGGCAGCCAAAGAGCAGCGGGAGGAGAAGAGGAAGAATAGGCTCCCGGGGCATCCAAGGTAAGCCCAACCTATGGGGGGGGTGTTTACATGTGTGATCACTGAAAAAGTCTCAGGGTGGGTCATTATGAAATCTGGAGAAGGGTCGCCCCCTCTGAGCACCCTGGCTCAAAAGTAATGGGAGTCCCCAAGAAGGCCCCTCCTCCCCCCGGTTCTCTGTGTTCTATATGTACAACACTCTCAAAGTACTCTGTGTAGTGGGACTTGTTCCTATAAAACAACTGTTCACCAACAATCTTTTTTTTTTATCTCTATTTGTTCTCCAGAAGACCAGGGCTTCTCTTTGAAGTGCCCACACGACCTCTGCCTCAACTCCCAGCCTGAAACCACCCCACCAGTCTCCCTCCAGGTCCCACAGACTCGTCCACCCCCCTGATCACCACCCCGGAGGAGGCCCACCCCACTTGGTGCCTTTCTGAGATTAGAGGGATGGTCGTGGGGCCAGGGTGAGGGATGGGAGATCTGGTGAGTTTAGGTCCAGCAGCAAGATGTAGGCATTGGTGCCCGGGGTCTCCTTCACCTCCACTGGTCCACCGGGGTTTTCCTTTGTTACTCCCCTTGGAGTGCGGAAGTGCAATGATGTCCAAGTACAACATGCTGATGTCTGCCGCTGCTCCGCCCCTATCATCGGCATCATTCACGCAGGGCCCCCAATCTCCATTGGGGGCTGCTGGTGAGTGACGTGAGACCCAGTGCCCACCCCAGGAGGGGAGAGCAGTCCTCTGGACACTCAATCCCCTCCCGCCCCTGCTGACCCATGATGACCTGAGCTTGTTCCCAAACCTGGGTCACTGGTGTGGGGAGAGGTGTGGCATCCAGTGCCTCAACCCTCAGTGCCATCAGGCTGGCTGTTCACCAACAATCCTAACAGTCAAAACATTTAACCAGGACAATTTTACAAAACACTGTTTGAATTGAAAACTTGGAACCAGGAAATGACTTGTACTACAAAATCTATTAAAAGGGTAGCTTCCAAGACAGAGCAGCACTGTCTGTGGCTCCCTACGGTGCATGAGTGCTCCAAGTGTGGTACAAGGAATCATCTTGGGGTGTAGAGTGAGTGGTTCCCCAAGGAGAATCAGGTCTCCATTGGATGAAGCTAGCACATCCAGGGGAATTAGGATAAGACCTCTTATGAGAGGTGCAGATGAGCCGCCACCCATCCTGGCAGGGATTAATAGGAAAAACCCTGTGGCAATAAAGTGCCCCAAGTGCAACTTTCTGTCATATCCTGTGTACTCTGAGGCCATCATATGTATTAAGCAAATGATAACATAAAGACTCCTAGGTATTCTGATATACAAGGCCAAAAATTCCACGACTGTATTGTCCTGTCATGGTGTAACTAACAGGAACTTACAGTACTAGTGTCTTTTGTCCATAAAACAAGAGTCTAAAACAGAAAAAATAGAGAAATGTTCAGCCATCCCATGTTCCAGTTTAGTTCAGGCTCTGAAACCAAGCACTAATGGTATAATGCAGTCTATGGTGCCATCTAGTGGATTATTGAAGTAACAACTTTAGTCTGAAATGTAAGCAGCAACAGAAAGGAATTGCTTGGTACGGAGAACCCCATGGATCTTGAGCCCAGCTGGATTGCTGGGGGTCATCTCACCCACCAGGGCAGGAGAATGCAAAGTGGCCATGAATGTCTATACTGGCCTGGACAAAGAAAACTCTGTGGACATCTATCACATTGGCGCCAGGTTTAAATTATGTACTACCACTTGTGGGATGGGGGAGAACAACCTCTCCCACCTGGAAGTTGCCTCCTGCTTTTCTAGGAGTTCACTAGAAATTGAAAATACCAACTCTTATGCCATATTATGATGGGACTACTCCTGGTATTCAGGAAGACAGTTTTAATCCAGCGCAATGTTGAGGTAGTCTGCTATGACGGCTGAGTTTACTGTGTTTCAGTGCTCACCATGCTAGGAGGAGGGACATTTATCCACTTTTACAGATTTCAGCAGGCTGATCCATCTGAAACTGATTTGCCAATTATGATGTGATGTGGGTCTCGCCCCCTGCTCTGTAACCCTCAGTTGAAAGATCAGGGGTGTATGCTATGAAAATGTGGTATCTGACCTGACCGGAACTGGGCCTGAAGCCACACACTCAGCATGCCGGGACCCCACCATGAACTCACCTCCCAAAACAAGATTCTGTGCAGGCAGTTGACTCAAAACAGAAAGCAACAAAGAAAATAGGTATGTGGAATGTTGCAGTACAGAGGTGTAGCAACAGGCTTCATGTTTTAGCAAATGTGTGTAGGAGGGCTTGAATGTCTTTCATGGTAGTGACAGAGTGGGACTTCTGCTCTTGTAACTTGGACAGGTCCAAAACTGGTGCGGAGCTGGCATCAGTTTTGGCATGGGGACATTGTGGTTTGGTTACCATGATGCACTTTTTCTGCTGCACTGCCATTGCTTCCTCTAGTGTCTAATATAACATCTGCCCTGCTGGAAAGAAGACTCGGACCTTGGCAGGGAAAGAATTTGAAAGCGTAAGTTCCATTGTATGACATAAATTGCAAGACTATAGAACTACGGTAGGCCATGGCTGATTATGTGTTGGTACAGGTCCAAGCACATGATGAAAAGTCCTGGAGAAGGTCTAGTTGTTTTCTGAAAAAAAGTTTCTGGGAAGGCAATAATGTCTGTACTCTACGCCATCTCCCTAAATCCATACACTCGCATATTCCTGTGGCATGACTTGCCCTCCAAATCTTCACATTTAGCTGTCAATGCCTGTATTCTTTTCATGGAGTTGAGTAATAGTCTATCTGTGTGGTCCGCTTGAGAGCCCAGCATTAATATTGCCTCCTAGTGGTTGTAAGTAGTAGACTGCAGCTCCATGATTTGGGATTGCAATTTATTAAAGCCCACTTTTGTATCTGATTGAAATGCTCTGAGCTTCTCTAATATCGGGTCTAATTTTTGGTTTTTTTCATTTAAGTTCTGAGCTGCTGCAGGTTCTGATGCTGTCATTAACGAGCTGGAAGAGGCCTTGCTTTCTGAATTGGCCAATTCCAATTTATCGGCATTTGATGAGAAGAAAGTCTTCAACAGCCAGTTTTTCAGTCCCATTCAATTGTCCCAGCCTACTTTTGTGAAGTTTCTTGTGTTTTGTGCAAAAATGGTTGGTTGATGGGTAAGCTTGCAAAAGGTTTTGGGGAGCTCTGTTTTCAAGTGGCCATACCAGATGGTGATGTCACCGGAAGTTGGGCTGGCCAAGGCATGTCCAATGACAATCTGAAATGGCTGAGGTAGGAAAATGAGCAGACATTATGAACTGCAAGTCTTTTTCTGACAGTACCTTTCTATATTTTTATGCTGGAAACTTTCATGGACTGTACAATAAGATGAATAGAACTCAAACAGATTTTCCAGTTTTAAGCAAAGAATTCACTGTTGGCATCACCAGAACTCAATTACGCATGTTCAGGATATTCATAGGTCCAGTTTAGGGCCCATTGAATATTTGCTCAAAGAGAAAATTAATGCCCGGAGCAAACAAGTGGTATATTGGAACATGATGGGGCACTTTGCAAGTACTAAAGGCTTGTTCCGTTATACACCAGTCAGGTACTATCCAGATTGTGACTGTAAACCTCAGACCTCTACTGGCCACAGGAGGTATGTGGCCAATAAGATGCTGTGGTGATTGTGACTGCAATCGGGCTGTTGGCAATTGCTCATCTAGAGCAATCTTCCATTTTGGTACCTTAAGATGCAAATTACCACATAGCACTAGCAAGACAAAGTGGGGTCATTTGCATTTAATTGTAGCCTCATTACATGCCAGAAGCAAATAGAGTTTGTGACCCCCCCCCAACAATACCTGTCAGGGCTGCACATACTGCTAGTCTAGTGCCCCTGCCCCAAAACACACCTGCCACCATATAATACATGGTCCTTGGTGTCCAGTGTTCCCCCTTCTTCTGAACCCCCCACTGCTATTCCCCATATACTTCCCTGGTGACTAGTGATCCCTCCTACCTCTGAACATACCCGATGATATGTTGCTATTGATTCCTTATGGATAGTGGTCCCTGCTATCCCCAAACAACACTCAGTGGTATTGAGCTATTCATTGTTGGTGTCCAGTGGTCCATCCTACCCCCTGCCCTGGTTCGAATCCCCTCATCCACCCTGTCCCCACATGCCCCCCAGAGGTCAGCTCCCAACCCTCCTACCCCATCTCCAGCATCACACTCCCCCCAAGCCAACTGCACAGATCCTCTGCTCACCTCCATTGCCAGCTGCCGACTGATATTTTGTGATCATGCACCAATTGTAATCAGCTGTGAGTACAGCAGGCAAGTGTTTACAAAGTGTCAGTTGGGGGGGTCAGCTTTGGAGGTGAGCAAAGGGTCTGTGTTGGTCACAGAAGTGGGGGTAGGGTGCTAGGGACAAGGCAGGTGGGTGGGAGGCTGACCTCTAGAGGGGCAATGTGGGGCAGGGCAGCTGGGGGGATTTGAACCCAGGGGGTGGGAGGGACTACTGGACACCAGAGATGAATAGCACAATACCATTGAGTGTGTTTGGGACACAGTGGGGACTACTAGCCACCAGGGATCCATACCAATATACTGTTGAGTGGGTTTGGGGGTGGAGGGTGGAGGGTGGCCACTAGCCACCAGGGATGAATAGCAACATACTGCTGGGTGTGTTCAGGGGTTGGGGGAGCACTAAGCACCAGGAATAAATAGCGGAATGCCATCAGGTGTGTTCAGGGGTGGGGGGGACCACTATCAACCTGGGATAAATAGTAAAATACTATTGGGTGTGTTCAGGGACAAGGGGATCACTAGCCACCAGGGATCAATGGCAATATACTGATGGGTGTGTTCGGAGGTGGAGGGTGCAGTTATGGGCTGCAGCTCATAAGACTTGCTTTGGGGAGGTGGTAAATAGCACAGCACTAACAGTTACAGTACTTACCACCTCTCCATCAATCAGTCAATCAATCAATCAATCAATCAATCAATCAAATCTTTATTTATCCAGGCGAACCCCATTGAGCATAGCTCATTTACAAGATGGCCCTAGTTAGCACAGGAACACAGAATATACAATATATGAACAGTCACAACATAACACCTCAGTAGTATTATACAGTACAGAGATACAATAGTTAAACCTAGTCATAAGTGGAGAACAGTTTGGAAACAGTGGTTCAGTTCCTTCATGGTGTATAATGAGTCTAGTAACAGTAGCTGGAAGTACTAAAGAGGGCAATTGTTAGGTAATGGTATATTACATACAATGCCATAAGAAACAAGACAGACAGTGAGTTAAAAAAAAAAAAAAAACAGTGTAACAGGGTAGAAGGGGGTGTGTGGTAGGCGAGGCGAGATAGGGTACAGATGGGGTGGTAGGGGATAGACAAGGGACAGATGAATCCTCAGAGAGGACACAGGACAGGAGGGTGGGAGCACAATTAGGTGTTAAAGAAATGTGAAGGAGTGGCCACAAGGTCCAGCATAGCGGAGAGGACAATGCCATCATGGTATGCTATAAGTGCTGGGAAGTTTAGGATCGAGGGGAAGAAGTTGCAATTTTCCTTGACTGAATGGTCATATAGTTTCTTGAAGGAGAATAGACTGACCAGGGTAGTAAGCTTTAACAATTTTTGTATTTTGTTCCAGAGAGATGTCAGCACAAAGTTTATAGCTGTTCTCCCAAAGTGTGTTTTTAGCTTAGGTACCTTTAAGGAAATAAAGGAGCAGCTTCTCAGTGCATAGTTCCCAAGCTGGCATAGCGGAAGACAATCAGAGATATATAGGGGTCGTTTTTTGATAATAGTTCTGAATGTCCAGAGTACAGAATTTCTGTTTCTCTTGTACTGAAGGGAGGGCCACACCACGGCAGCATAAAGGGCACAATGATGACTGGAAAAAGGTAGGCCAGTAATGAATCTCTGAGCCCTGTGAAACAACATATCCAATTTAGAAGATGGGAGACAGGGCAATGACTATAAAGAAAGTCAGCATAGTCAACCTATGATAGAAACGTTGTTTGTACCAGCCGCTGCTTGGCATCGCTAATAAGGAAGTTATTAATCCTGAAAAAGAGTCCAAACCTCTGCCTCAATTTCTTTAGCAGATCTTCAATATGGTCTGTAAAGGAAAGTCTATGGTCGAGCCATACCTATGAATATGCCAGCATGCCTATATGCAAGTCACTATCAGCTGCTTTGCATTGGTGCACCAGCATTTTTTTAGGGCCAGCCGCAAAGGGGTTAGTGACTCACTAACCATGCCATCCAATATGGCATCATGTGGGCCTTCATTGCTTTGGGGCCGCAAAATGGTGGCAGCGACTCGTGAACTTGTTTTGCGATCGCAAACAGGTTTGAATACCCCGACCAATGTGCCCCTACACTCTGATTTTCAGAACATTCTATCCTTTATTAATGAAGACATTTTTATTAAAACAAGATTTTTCCCCAATAGAATTCATCTGTTCACATTGATTATGCCTGATGAGACGTCATGATCATCTGTTGCCACAGACAAGATTCTCATGACACAAGCAGAGGATTATGGCTTCAAAACAGTTAAAGCAGTGGAGATAGAGGAAGTCCAAAGGGAAAATAACCTGTTTTCATGCAAAGGTCTTTACTAATAAACATGGAATATCCTGAAATTTAGTCTTTTTGAATCTTATGAGATTTGAGTCCTGCTAATACTAATAGTAATTTTTTTGCAGAAAAAGAAGATTGGTTTAATAACCAAATTTAAAAACTCCAGGTGTTGTACTAATTTTGTTCATCTAATTCTAGGGGCATAAGGGACTCAGCTTCACCTTGTACCTCATGTTGAATGCAAGGTTCGATTAACTCATGATAGCCCAAAATGGGAGCATGCCTTTAATGTATAACCTGATCAAAAATATTTGCAATGTGTAAAATCAGCCAAATTATAAAAAAAAAGTCAGCCACACAAAGATGCGATATCTAAAAGTGGAAAAGAGCCAGGTTAGATGGTATCATCATTCTGTACAATATTTTTAAAGGAAAATTGAAAAAAAAATTTAGGATGGGTGAAGCTTCGCAGCTCATCAAGGCCTGGCCCTTCTGCTGATCCAAAGCCAGTGCCAATTTTTGCTGCATGTGAGGGAAATGGCTAATGACAGTTCTCTTCACTTTTAGAAAACATTCAAGTTACACATGAAAAATGTAATTGACCACGTTAAACAAAACAGCTGGAGATTACAGTACTTGGCCCCAATCCTCTTTCAACACACTTTGAAGGGGGTCAAGTATGCTATAAAACTTAAGTATTTCAATGAGTGAGCAAGCCAAGGACTCCTGTATCCTAATTCTCTAATGAGCTACTGTGCCTACTGTACAGAGCTGCAATCTGCTATGGCCTAGCTGCTGTGTCACACACCAAAGAAGCACGCAACCTGGGTTCTAATATCAGATCAGGGTTATATAATGCATTTAATTATGTTTTTTATTCAGTTATCACTTTTTTTAGTTTAGGAAATATTTTTCAAGAATTTAACCTTCCATATTACCAAGTGGGAAAGATATCTCAGTAATAGCATTTTTATTATCTTCCAATGCTTTTGCAGGTAAAGTCTGCGAAAGCGAGGAAGAACTTGTACTGCTTGGGGAAGACTGGAATATTTGCCACACAATTTAAGGCATAAGATGAACATTTATGGTCATTATAATTACATAGATACTAATTACATTATGCAAAGAATATGTTGAACAGGACAAACAAACTCACCCACATGAAATTTCGAAAGAACAGCTATTGGAGGGGCATGCCATATGAAACTTGCCACTTCATAGGTTGAAAATTGTAAATAGCAGCTATGACTGTGTTTCAGAAAACAGCTCATTATTAAACCCTTGGCAGGGGTAGCTTTTACTAAAGCCTGACTCATGCACTAGAAATATTTGAACAAAATTCAGTAAATCCAGTAACCCAGCAAATACAGGGTTTTAAATAATTGATTAGCAGTTTTTTTCTTGGGACAATACTAACTGTACTGAAAGTATTTATATAGTTTTTCTTGAAGTGTTATGTCTGTTAAACACAGTGAGGCAATCGCTATGCATTTGCACAATGTTTTGGCACTTTTATGAGCAAAACGCTAATCAATTTTTAGAGTTAAATAAGACCCTGCAAATACAACAAACTGGTGGCCTGGGCATCCCCTTTGACTTGCTGTCACAGAAATGCATGCTTACTTATCAACCCAACTGGCCATTAGAGTTGGCAAAGTCCATAAACTTTGCTATGCATAGTATTTTGTGTATAACCAGAATTTTACAAAATACTCCACAAAGTGAAGCGAATAACTTCGCATCTTGAAGTAACTCAAAGTTCCCATTGTTCTCTATGGACTTCACATTACTTTGCCTTTTGGGGTCTCTTTAAGGTGAATTTTGCAGTGATTCATGTAATGTAAGATCACATTGGTTCTATATTGTCTTGCAAAGCATCAGTTCAGCGTAATGTGTGTAGTGGAAAACTGGAGACAGTTTGTTCTTAGAGCTCTGAGAATCAAACCATTGAAAAACCTTTAAAAAAGCATTTTGTGACAGAATTTTGTGTCAAAAGTTTATACATCGATTGCAGTAAACCCTTGTGTGTTTATATAATCAAGCATTTATTGATTTTCTGTGAATATTGAATGTTAATTTAGTATATTCAGCCTCTGTACTGGCAGACACTGTAGAAGTGTGCTTCGAGGGAGGGTGGATCTGTAATATAGAAGGGAGATTCACAATGAGAAAGGCAGTCTTTCCAACTGTTGTTGGCTAGTATTTTAGTATTTCTGTGTTCAGGTACACACAGTAATATTTCTAGTAAGTTTTTATCAGTTTTTGCTGCTTGTTGTGCTTCTGTGTATTTTTTCAGTCTGCTTAAAAGACTGTGTTGTATTTTACTGAACTGTTAAAGCTTCTGCACATTACCTTTAGTCTGTGTGCGTGCCATTAGGTCCGACGCATTTCATTGTGCCACCGTAATAACAGTACTCTTAATTTCTTAGCCCGTCTGTGGTATTTTTTTCCTGCTTCTATCTAGCTACTACTGTAAATCAGCCTCACCCCCCGCAAAATAAAGTATTGTTGTTTCACTTTTGGATTTCTGAAGACTGGTTAAGGTCTTGTTGTGCCTGTGTGGCTACATCTCTTTAGTGCTCAATTTCCATCTGGAAGTCACTGTTGTTGTTTTTTGTCTTCCCATCCATCAAAAACTGAATAAATATAACATTGTTGTTAATTGTCTGTGATCATTCTGTTGAAATTGTTGTCACTGTATCACTATCGTGTGTTTCCCCATAGTACTGTGAATAATGTTTCTCATTGCATATTATAGCATTTAACCGAAAGAAAAATACATAATAAAGAAATGTTCCTATTGCAGTGTTTTTGGCATTGTACTGTATTGTGAATTCTCTTGAATTTGTTAGCAACCCAGAAAATTAGAAAAATCACTTTTTGTAAAAAAATGTGTTTCTTTTCTTGGTGACTCTGTGTAATCTAAAAAAATTCTCACAAAGACACAGTCAGGCAAAGGTATTTCTGACTGTGGCATATAAGCCACATAAGTCAGTGGGGTATAAGCCTTGGCTCTGTGGCAGGGCATTCCATCACATCACATGGAATAAATAAAAAAAGAAAAAATCCTTAAAGGGAAAAAGTACTGTGTCAGAGAGGGTTAGGCCAGGCAAGGTCTGTGAATCTGTATGGGTAGCAGCAGTGCCTACAGCATCACCCTTGGCATAGGTGGTGTGTGAAACAAATTCTGTGTGTGTCTTCAATAAAGTCTGCCAGCCGGTCCTCAAGTAACAGCAAGTAGCCATGTGGGTAAAAGTTGTGAATTTACACCGGAGGTTTACTACAGGCATGAGGAGGAGGACGTTGAATGTTCCAGTAGCAGTCAGAGTACCAGTGGTGGTGCTTTCAGAAGTGCTGACAGTGCCAAGTTCATGACTCACTTCACACTCACGCCATGGCGAATCACATTCTTTTTGGTCATCATGATCACAAATCACACCACATCAACTTTTTTTGGTCCAACCCTGTTTTTTTCAATCTTCGGTTTCATCACGAATCTGGAGGACACCCAGTTATCATGTCACATCACTCAAGATTATTGGTCCAGTACAATGCTTCTGTTAGTGGTCATAGAAACATAGAAACATAGATTTTGATGGCAGATAAGGACCGCTTGGCCCACCCAGTCTGCCCATTTCCCTACCTATTGGATAAGCTGCAGATCCTAGTTAACCAGCAGCCTACTTCTTCCTACCCCACCCCTAGAATTGCCTTATGACTGTCCCATGCATGCTTGAATTCCACCACTGTTTTTGACTCCACAACCTCCTCTGGAAGGCCATTCCATGCATCCACAACCCTCTCTGTGAAAAAATACTTCCTTAAATTACCTCTGAGCTGCCCCCTTCTATCTTCAAATTGTGCCCCCTTGTTCTTGCACACCTCTTTTTTTGAAAGATGCTACCCTCTTGGACTTTGTTGATTCCCTTGAGATACTTGAAAGTTTCTATCATGTCCCCCCTCTCTCTCCTTTCCTCGAGGCTATACATATTCAGCTCCTTAAGACTCTCTTCATATGTCTTCTGGTGCAGACCCTGCACCATTTTAGTTGCCCTCTTCTGGACAGCCTCCATCCTGTCTATGTCCTTGCGGAGATTGGGTCTCCAGAACTACACGCAGTACTCCAAATGGGGTCTCACCAGCTGTCTGTACAGAGGGATAATAACTTCCTGTTTTCTGCTGGTGATGCCTCTCCCTATGCATCCCAGTATCCCCCCAGCCCTCCTTGCTGCCCTCTCACATTGCTTGCCCACCTTTAGGTCATCTGATATGACTACCCCAGGTCCCTTTCATTTTTGTTGTTGTTAGTATCTCACCCCCATTGTGTACTCTTCCCTGGATTTTTGTTTCCAGGTGCATTACCTTGCACTTCTTAGCATTGAATCTAAGCTGCCTACATTTGACCATTCCTCTAACCTTGCCAAGTCCCTTCTCATCCTTTCCACCCCACCTTGTGCATCAACTCTGTTGCAGATCTTTGTGTCATCTGCAAAGAGACATACTTTTCTTCCAGTCCTCTGCAATATCGCTTATAAAGACATTGAAGAGGACCGTCCTAATACTGAACTCCTGCGGTACCCCTACTACTAACCCCCTTTCTTCAGAGTGGACTCCATTTACTATTACTCTCTGTGTCCTATTCTCCAGCCAATTTTTACCCAGGCTGTCATCTTGGGACCCACTCCCAGGCTGGCTAACTTGTATATTAATCTTTTGTGTGAGACTGTGTCAAATGCCTTGCTAAAGTCTAGGTAGGCCATGTCCACAGCCCCTCCCTGATCTACTACTTTGGTCATCCAGTCAAAGAAATCTATCAGATTTGTCTGGCATGACATCATGTTCTGTAGGATGCCCTACTAGCAGATGGACTTGAATCATTGTCCTCACAACAATCTGGCTCTATTTAATCTAGTAGATATCATCTCAGTGTGAACATTGCACAGTTCAGGGAAGTACAGCAATAGATATTTCACATTTTCAATGGCAACTGTTTGTGGAAGCTCAATTCTATCCAGTTTCTGATGCTCTGAGAAGCACTGCCAGTGACAAGTTCATGATTCACGTCCATACTTACCGCATGGCTATAATCACGCTTCATGGTCATCACGATCACGAATCACACCACTTCAACTTTTTGGTCCATCCCGTTTCTTTAAATCTTTGGTTTCATCACAAATCAGGACACCCGTTATTATGTCACATCACTCAAGAGCCTTGGTCCAGTACAACACTTCTGTTAGTGTTCACATTCTGTAGTATGCCCTACTAGCAGATGGACTCGAATCTTTGTCCTCACTACAAGCCTGCTCTATTTAATCCAGTAGATATAATCTCTGCTCAAACATTGTACAGTTCAGGGAAGTGCAGTCATAGGTATTTCAAAGTTTTAATGGCAACTGTTTGTTGAATCTCAATTCCATCCAGTTTCAGGTGCTCTGAGAAGCACTGCTAGTGCCAGGTTCATGACTCATGTCATGAGACGAATCCCGTTCTTCATGGTCATCTTCATGATCACAAATCATATCACTTTAACTTTTTTTGGTGCAACACTTTTTTTTTTTAATCTTTGGTTTCCACCAGTGTACTAGGGATTAAACTGGTTTAAAATAAACTCCGGAATCTTGGGGAAAAAAAAAAAAAGGATGAAAAAGAAAACTCTTACTAATTTTGAGTAGCACAGTAAACTACACAGCTCCTGCTCTAGCAAAGCAAGAGTCAAAGTGAAACTAATTCACTGACTTCCTGCCCGATTCCCTACCTGCCTGCTCATTATGTGATCTGCAGTGTATATGATTATAACAGAGACTGTTCATGACCATCGTGACTAACCTATCACCTACAAATGTCAACATGCTGAAATTTATCAAAGTGAATGAAGGTCACATACCAAGTAGGACAATCCCATCTATGTTTTTACCCAGTCACGATGATGGTGGTGCTGATTAATGCAGGTGAAGCAGACCAACCTGGTGGCAGCGTTAAATGGTGTACCATTGAGGTTGCTGATACAGTCATGGAAAATGAATTTCAGTTGGGTACAACTCCGCACTGAGGATTGCAATGGGCTGCTTTCCTTTTTTTTTTCCTTTGTTTCTCTCGTGAAAAGTATTTAACAGCAGTGACATACAGGCCAGATGATGGATATAACAAAAGACAGGAACAGCTCCACTGGGTACTGATACTGAATGGGGTACTGGAATGAATTCAGAATAATTTCATCTTCATCTGTTTTCAGGTAGCATCGAGGTACTGTGGACTAGGGGTATGTTCAATCTGAAGATGGACAACAGTTTGGATACAGTGAAGACCTGGAAAGAAGACAAACATGTTAATGAAATTGTTTTTCCAATGATGCATGCACAACCCCAGCCCCCAAATATATACTTACCTTTCATGGCTTGACATTGTTCCTACAGCAGAAGTCAACAATCAGACACGAGTGGAACACATGTGCAGTGACAACATGGTTTCATCACTATGGTCATGAATCTGTGTGCTGTGACCTGAAAATGTAAAAAAAAGAACAGTAATGAGAAATGCTTATAATTCATTCACTCACTCACAGCAGTGCCCCCCCCCCAAAAAGTTTAAATTTTACTGTACCACATTTGATGGTGGCACATATGTATGGCATGTGAACGTGATCCTGGTCAACACACTGGTGAAGGAGAAACATTGAATATGTATGATGATGATTCCTTGCAAAGGAACAACACGATGGACTGCTTACAACAAAAAAGATTTAATATAGATTAAATGGCAGTGTCTCTGAAAAAACATAACAATGACACATACAATAGCTCACCATTGCGCTTCAGTGCCTGGATTGATGACAAACTCTTGTAATTTGGACAGCACTTCCTCCAATTGATGACTTTTGGGCTCACACAGTTATTACTTCTGCCACTCATAAAGGTGGTCACTCCTTGACTTAGTCTTCCTCCTGGGGATCAAGCCTTCATATGGGGTGGAACCTGTCAGATGGTCCATCTTTACACCATGGGGTTCAGTTTTGTGCCCCCTGCAGTAGGCCACCCCTGTGGAGATGGTCAGGTACCGCCTTTGTGAGATGTAAGCTCTGAGGCTCTGGCGGTGGCACTTGACCTATTGAGCTTATGGAGTGAGCAATAATCCAGATGCCTTGGTCTTGGCCTATAATAAAGCCATCTCCTCAGCTCTGGATATTATTGCTCCAGTCCATATTTGTTCTCTCCCCCTTCGCCCTCAGTCCCCATGGTTTGATGGGACTTTGAGGGAGATGCAGCGACAAGGACAAAGGTTAGAGCATTGCTGGCAGAGATCCGCCCTTGATGCCGACCATCTTAGACTGATGGAAAATTACCAAGTCTATCATTCCGCAATCTCCCATAAGAAGGCAGAGTTCCTGTCCGGGGAGATTGCAGCTGCTCAGAACCGAGCAGCTCAGCTCTTTTGAACTGTAGACAGACTGTGGAACCCAGCCTGCCTGCAGGTTCTAAGAGCATTTTCACAAGTAGAATGTGAAGAGCTTGCTCGTTTCTTTGTGGCTAGGGTGGCTGACATCAGGATGGCACTCCAACCTCCATCCTCTATGGGAGAAGCAATGGAGCGGCACCCGGTCACTGTCCCTGGGCTCTCTTGGACTTCCTTTGACTGGCCAGAGTTAATTGATATCATGTGGATTGCCCAGGGAATGCGCCTTACATGCTGTAGTTTGGATCCAGGCCCAACTTCCCTGATAAAGGGTTGTAGTGATGTTATCAGCCCAGTCCTAACACAAATAGTCTGGTGCTCCTTGGAGCTGGGTGAGTTTCTTAGCTCCCTGAAGGAGGCAGTGGTAACGCCTTCTTTAGAAAGCTTCTCTGCACCCAGATTGCCATGCTAACTACAGACTGATTTCTAACCTTCCCTTTGTGAGGAAGGTGATTGAGAAAGTAGTGGCCATACTAGTGGCCATACTACTGAGAATCATTTGACCATCCATGACATTTATGAACCATTCCAGTCTGGTTTTAAAAGAGGCATAGTACCGAGACTGCACTGGTTCATGTGCTCAATGATCTCTTGATGGCAAGAGATCAAAAGAGTTGTTCTATCTTGGTTCTTCTCGATCTCTCTTCAGTGTTTGACACTGTGGACCATGTGGTACTTCTCGAACGCCTGAGGTCCATCTGCAGCCTGTCTAGTACAGTCCTCAGGTGGTTTAAATCTTTCCTCACTGGTAGAACTCAGAGGGTGGTGTCTGGGATTAATTCCTCTGGCCCAGTCTTTCTGTCATGTGGGGTTCCTCAGGGTTCGGTTTTGTCCCCCATGTTGTTCACAGTGAATATGCTGCCCCTCAGAGACATTGTAAGAAGGTATGGGCTGAGGTTTCACTGCTATGCTGATGATACCCAGCTCTACCTATCTTATGCGACTGACCAGGATAGAGCTCTCTCAGTATTTAACAACTGCCTCACTGAAATCCAGATCTGGATGAATTCAAGCTGGCTGAGGTTGAACTCAGAGAAGACGGAGGTGACGGTTGTGGGCCTGGGCTGCGGATAGATGGGATGAGAGCTGGTTTGCCTTCAGGAATATTTCTGGGTGGCTCCCATTGCCTAACCTCTGACCAGGTGCGAACCTGGGGTGATTTTGATGACAGGCTGATGCTGCAATCACAGGTGTCAGCAGCCATCACATCATCCTTTACCATCTGAGAACATCTCCATGATTAAGCATCTAGTTCCATCTGGCGATCTGCCTACTTTGGTCCATGCCTTTGTGACCTCGCGCCTTGACTATTGCAACTCCCTCTATCTAGGGTTACCTGGGGTTGATATCCGCCACCTGCAGCTTATGCAGATTGCTGCGGCCCAGTTATTGATGGGTACTTCTTGTACCTGTCATATTTCTCTGGGGCTTCGTGAACTGCAATGGCTGCCAATACAGTGGCGGATCACCTTTAAAGTCGGGCTTCTGACTTATAAAGCCCTACACAGACTGGGCCTGGACTACTTGATAGAGCTTCTGGTACCCTACCACCCTAAGCAATCCCTCCACTCAGTGGACGAGGGGTTGCTTGAGATTCTGAGGGTTTCTTTGAAATCTTTGGGGGCCCACACTTTTATGTACATGGCCCCAACCCTCTGGAATTCTCTACCCCGTCCGCTTTGAGAGTGCATCTGTGGAGGAATTTAAATGGGCCTTAAAGACCCATTTGTGGTTGTCAGCATACCCTGATGATGATGCTTTAATGTATTTTATGAGTTTAGTATTTATTGTATTTGTGTCTAATTTATTGTTTTATGAAGTATATTGTTAAGGCACCATGGTTTCAGAAAGGCATGATATAAGTAAAGAATATTATTATTATTATTGTTATTGTTGTTGGTATGAATACATACACATAGGGCAGCATGTTTCAGTCAGTGCAGCAGAAGAATTTTCCTGAACATCAAATTATAGTTCAACCAGCATGCCATTTTCTCACTTGGGATACTTATGCAGAGTTCTGGTTCTAGGTGTATGCTTTAAGCAGTGGGTCAAGAAATACTTGTGACTTTTCTGAACAGTTTCTCATGTGATTTTTGTTCGTTGGGAGTTGGGACTTTTTATGACATTTAAAAAGAAGTAGCAGCAGGTGCCAGCAAGCCATTGTCTCACTTGGGACATTTATGAGGGTTCTGGCTCTAGGAGCATGCTTTAAGCAGTGCATCAAGAAATACTTGTGACTTTTCTGGACAGTTTCTCATGTGATTATTCTTCATCAGGAGTTGGGACTTTTCATGACATTAAAACAGCGGGACAACAGCAGCAGCAGCAGCAACTGGAGTCACCAGGCAATGCTCTCATTTGGGACACTGTGACACATTTCTGGCCTTATTCTTCATCTGGACTTTTCATGAAATTAAAACAGCAGGACAACAACAGTAGCAGCAACTGGCATCACCAGGTAATGCTCTCACTTGGGATACTGGCCATTTCTGGCATTATTCCTCATCTGGACTTTTCATGAAATTAAAAGGGACATTCACAAGATAGCACATTTGGGGGGCATGGTGGGTGATTTAATGGTACTGTGATTATTGCATTGCTGCTTTAACCAAATGTAGGAAAAAAAGTCATAATTCTAATCTAAATCCCACCTCTTACAAATCTATTACACCACCATTATGCTTTCCGTAATAGAAAGGAAGTTTCTTAGAGTTCTTTCTTACTTTTTTTTCTTAAATGACATAAGGTCTGCAAAATGGTGGATGCTGTGACTTCCATTACAGTTACAGGTGAGGTGAAACTGCTGCGATGCACTGCCTCCTTCAATAAAAGTGTATTGCAGCATGTGTTTTGGCACTGTGAATTCAAAGGAAATGAAAGCACAGCTTACAAAAAGTTGGTGACCATGGGAATTTTAAAACTAAAATAAATAAAGTAATAAAAAAAATTGTTTCTATTGTGAAACCATAATTGGGGTGGAACATTTGGGGAGCTAGGGGTTTAGAATTATGAGCATAAAGAAATCCTTGTTAATTTTCTGAACATTTTTTCTGGGGATTATTTTTCACATCAGGACACTAATACCACATGCTAAATGATGTATACAATAAGCTGCAACATCCGAAGATAGGAAATTATGGGGGGTGATTGCCATGGTAGGTGACTTTAGGGTATTTGATTGTAGTTGTTGTGGGTATGTACTGTATACTACAAAATCTAACACAGAAAACAGTAACCAAAAAGTAATACAGACTGACAATGAAAGCATCAGTGCAAGATTGGGTTACAATTTTCACCGATACTTTTTTATTCTACTTTATATTGCCACCTAATCTAATAACCTGTGTATATGAATGATATCCTTCTTTCAACAATTTAAGTATGCTGCACTATATTTTCTTTTGAATTGGAAGTAATAAACGGAACGTTCATTTAAATCGAACTTGCACCAGCTTTGTATCAGTCTTCTCACATGCTTTTAGACAGCAACTATTTAAATTCAGTTCTGTTGTTACTACAATGAAGCCACATGCAGCGGACAGTGCTACATGACATGATGGAAAAGTATCTGTTCTAAAACAGCTGGGAATACTGATGAAAACCAGGTCACAGTAACATTACAACGAGCACTACTTTCATTTTTTCTCATTTGAAAAATGGAGTCATGCAGAATAAAATAAACTGTGGAAAGAAGGGTAGCGTATGTATACATAGGTTATTAGATAAGGGGCATTGTAAAATAGAATAAAAAAGTATTGGTCAAAATTATAGCTGCATTCTTGCACTGGTGCTTTAATTGTCATGCTGTATTACTATTTAGTTACTGTTTAATGTGTTACACATTTTCATAGTATACATACCCACGGGCCACAAATAACTACAATCAAATACAGAATGTCACCTTTGAAAAAAGGAATTGGGAGAATTTCTGAAATGCTTCAGGGCATTGCACACTGGCACTTTTTCATTTAAATGAAGCACCTTTACATTGTTTCAGCAGTCCTCTCTGTGATGATGAGTGCGGGTTTTCTTGTTTTTGTCATAAAGTCACCTACCATGACAATCAACCACCTCCATAATTTACTGTCTTATGAATGTGGCCAGATTATACTGATATCTTGCTACATCATTCAGCATGCGGTATTAGTGTCCACAAGTGAAGAATAATCCCCTGAAAAATGTTCAGAAAAGTAACAAGTATTTTTCGAGTTGTTACTTAATTTAGTTTATTTTTAAATGACCAAAGGTCGGCAAAATGTTGGACGCTGTATGCTTTCATTACAGGTGAAACTGTAGTGCTGCAATGCACGCTGCAATTAAAATGTCTTGAAGAGGGCATTTTGGTGCCACAATTTCAAATGAAATTAAATGAAAGCATGCAGTGTCCGCAAAGTCGGTGACCACTTGACTTATTAAATATAATAAAGTAAGGAGTAAGAACAAAAAAAATTCTATTGTGGAAAGCATAATGGGGTATGGGGGCATTTGTGGGAGGCGGAGAATCGGATTTAGCATTATGAGCATCAGGAAATACAGGATTAATAAAATTAACATCAGGAAGAAACATTAATTGAACATAAATTATATACTTAATCTGTAATGAAAAAATTATTGATGAAGAAAAAGGAAAAGCAGAGGGCAGTTTTTTTGGGGATTTGGTTAATTATTTTTTACTTGGCCTGTGGGAGCTGGGGCTCACCACCACCAGTAAGTGTTCTTAACATGCTGATTATTTCAGCATTCTGACCCTCAATCCAGTTCAGCAGCTTGCATGCACCCTCAACAACATTACGGATGACTTCGTCCTCACTCCATAACATAGCCAGGTCAGCCTGTGTGGCAGGCGTTTGTGATGGGTCACACTAGTGGGAAGCTGCAGGAGCCGCCACTGGTTCTGCTGCCCTCTTCCATTCCTCGGTGATGCAGCACAGGCACACTCCCTCTTCAGTGGCTTCTGCTGCAGGACTGGCTGGTAGCTCCTGCAGCTTTGTCTCCCACTCGGCACAGTGGTGCAGTACAAGGTGGGTTTGTTGCCAACCCATGCCCAAGTGGCTGCACTTGTAGCCATGATGTACAAGCACTTGACATAGCTTGCACCTAATCACCATCAGGTCGCTGGGGAGGGAGATGATAAATTGCCACACAGGCAAGCTGCATGAGAACCAGGCACAGGCAGTGTGTTTAAGGAGGGCACCAGATACTACCGCCTGCTGTGCGGCAGTTGGTGGAAGGGCAACAAGATGCTGCTACTGTGGTTCCTGCTGCTGCTGCTGTGGTTCCTGCTGTTGCTGAAGTTCAGGCTGCTGCTGGTCCTGCTGCTTAGGGTCCTCAGCATTTGATGTCAAAACAGTGCCTCGGTTGAGGTGAAATGGTCGCCCCAGGCCACCACACATTCAGGGCTCCCACTGCACACCACTTTGGCCACTTCTCTCCATATTAACAAAATTAAACATAAATCAAAAATAACACAAAAGAATACTAATAAAAGTACTAGTACTCAAATTATAGTAACTAAAACTAAGTAACAAAAAGTTTTCAACTAAACTAAGGTATCAAATCAACTCAAACTGACTACAAAACTTAAACAACAGAATCAACAAACTTTAGGCACAAAAAATACCAAGCAGATAGACTCTGAGAGCTACTGAAGCACAAAAGCAAACAGTAAACCAACACTGCTGACTGAACAGATCCTTCTCCAAGAGAAAGTGAAACTAGTTCATGGACTTTCTGCCTAACTAACTGCCTGCCTGCATCATGTGACCTGCAGAGAGTCAGACATGTGATCTGTCAGCTATTTCTTACCATCTTCGCCCTCTCAAACTGTAACTCAAAGTTAACTCGAAGTAGACAATGCGAAGTCCAATAAAAGAGAATTTCAAACTTTTAATAGAAATTATGCATAGTGCTACACAAATTCAAAGTTGCCCACTTAAAGCTAACTTCTTGAGCAATGTTAAACTTCACTGCATCTCTACTGGTCTTCATCACAGCTCTGATGATGACCAGTCGGATTGATACACAAGCACACACTTCAATTACTGGTGCATGAGTAAGGCTTTACTTAAAGCTGCCTTTGCTGTGGGTTTACTAATGAGCAGTTTTTTGAGACACAACCATAGCCGCTGTTTATAGCTTTCAACCAAGGAAGTGGCGAGTTTCATACAGGACACCCGTCTAATAGCAATTCTTTTGACACTTCATGTGGGTGAGATTATTTGTCCTGTTTACTTGTTCTTTGAAATAAAGGTTTATTGCTGGCATCATTGAATGATGTGTAGTCCTTATGCCTGTATGGTTCTTAGTACAGTATGTGTTGACTTCAATACTCCGGCATTCATTTGCTGGTGCAACTTTTACTTGATATTGGCTAAGCGCTCTGAGGTAGTTGCTCTATATGTGCTTAGAACCCCCTTACTCTGTGATCCAGAGTATTGTGTTTTGTTTGCCACTGGTATTGCTGTACTGGGTCTTGTTTGTAATCATTTTTACATTCGCTTGCGCGCATGCGCAAGCGTCTTGGGAGAATAGCATACTTTGGAGGTGTGAATCTCCTGTGCAATGCACTGCTCCATTGAGCAGGTGTGGCGGTCCTGCACCAATGGATGCGGGTGCTGTGTATGACAGCGGTGGTCTTCACTTCAAAGAAAACCACTGCTGTCTGCTTTAGCCGCCTCACGCCCCGAAGCTTTGGTTGCCACGCTGAGGAGCCTACCCAGTGTGGCAAATCTTGTTTTGGCCGACAGGTGCACAATCCCGTCGGCTCCACATCCCCCAAACTGCTTTCCCTGCTGCCATGCTGGGAGCCCGCAAAAGCGTGGCAAATGTACATGTCGCGCCACCTCCGCCCCCCAAAGCTTTGGTGCACGCTGGGAACCCACCAGCGTGGCAAACCTTGTTTTGGCTGACGAGGTGCCCAATCCTCGTCAGCTCCATGCCCCCAGCCGTCCTTCTGCCACACTGGGAGCCCACCCCAGCATGGCAAACATTCTCATGCTGTCTTTTTT
Source organism: Neoceratodus forsteri (assembly GCA_016271365.2). NCBI lineage: Eukaryota > Metazoa > Chordata > Ceratodontiformes > Ceratodontidae > Neoceratodus > Neoceratodus forsteri. The sequence continues at coordinate 1,348,071,227 of CM057456.1, read as the reverse complement.
TTTTTACAACCTGTAAATTAAAAACGGTCCCATGGCGCTTCCCTGGCCCCTCCACAACCCGCACTCCAGCATCCCCACACCCCCACCTCACCCCATACTTACCTCCGGACCTTGGTGCGATGATCTTCGGTGGACCGGGAACACGTCTGCACTCTTCAAAGCTGACCGCGAACTGAGGAAATGCCGGTAAGCTGTATAATGGGCCAGATAGGGTTTTTCAACTTTATTGCATATCTCAGGCATTTTTTGGAATTTTTGCACCAAATTTTCATCATGGGGTTTTTGGGACCCCTTCTTATGAGTGATGTCACTGTCATGGCGTTATTCAGGCCTGAAGGGTGATTTCGCAGTCACTGCGTGAAATCACCTTTCAGGCCAGATTAACAAAACGACACTGCCAGCATTCATAAGGTGGGGCTCAAAAGCCTATTTTGAAAATTTGGTGGAAAAATTCAAAAATGACCACACGAGCGCAAGGCTACCAGTTCCCTAATGAAGGCTCAGTAAGTTCGCTGAATTTTTAATATTTTCACTCCAGATTTTCAACATTGCCATTTTACCACACCTTCTTATGAGTAGTACAGCTGTCATTTTTCACATCTCACCCAAAATGTGTTTCCGCCCATGTAGCGCACAATGGCTCAGTCGGTGTGCGAAATCAATGTATGGGACAATTAAGAAAATCACAGTGACACTGTTCATGAGCAGAGGTCTTAAAATGGCTATGTTGAAAATTTGGTGAAAAAATTCCTAAAATGACTGTTTTACGTGTAGTTGTGCAGTTCCTATGCACGTCAGTAAGTTTCATGACTTTCAATATTTTCACTCCAGATTTTCAACATTGCCATTTTACTACACCTCCTTATGAGCAGTGCACTGTCATTTTTCATATCTTGCCCAAAACGTGTTTCTGCCCATGGTAGCGATAATGGCACAGTCGGTGTGTGAACTCAATGTATGGGACACATTAAGAAAATTACAGTGACACTGTTCATGAGCAGAGATCTTAAAAAGCTATGTTGAAAATTTGGTGAAAAATCCCTAAAATGACTGTTTACGAGCGCGCGTGCTATGCAGTTCCTACGCACGCTTGTAAGTTCACAATTTCCATATTTACCCAGATTTTCAACATTGCCATTTTACCACACCTCCTTATGAGCAGTACAGCTGTCATTTTTCACATCCTGTCCAAAACATGTTTCCGCCCATGTAGCACACAATGGCTAGTCGGTAAAGCGAAATCAATGTATGGGACACATTAAGAAAATCACAGTGACTGTTCATTGTAGAGGTCTTAAAATGGCTATGTTGAAAATTTGGTGAAAAATTCCTAAAATAACTGTTTCTGAGCGTCGTTCACGCCCCGTTCCTATCTTGCTCGTAAGTTTGTGAATTTCAATATTTCCACTCCAGATTTTCAACATTGCCATTTTACCATACCTCCTTATGAGCAGTACAGCTGTCATTTTCACATCCTGCCCAAAACATGTTTCGCTTGTATGGCGCACAATGACACAGTTGGTGTCTGAAATCAATGTATGGGACACATTAAGAAAATCACAGTGACACTGTTCATTAGCAGAGGTCTTAAAATGGCTATATTGAAAATTTGGTGAAAAAATTCCTAAAAATGACTGTTTTACGAGCATGCGTTGCGCAGTTCCTACGCACGCTCGTAAGTTCGTGAATTTTCAATATTTGCACTCCAATGACTTCCAAATACCTAAACAGCACATAGAAGCAAGCAACATTCGGTATTGACAAATGCTTGTACTTCTTTGTCACTGATTTTTTTAAGCCATGTCCAAGTGCCAAATACCTGTAAGCGAATGTTCGGCATTGACAAATGCTTGTTATTATATATTTACCCAGGCTAGAGCAGATAAGTTGCAGTGTCTCATTTTCAGTGGTGTCTATGGCAAAGAGAAAGTGGTCTGTCCTTAGCATTGGGCAGAAGTCATACATTTTAGAGTATCTGGAGAGTGGCCAAAAATATTGTTGAGCTTGCTCGCCAATTCAGGCTTGGTAATGCAACTGTACGTGACATCTGCAAAGCAAAAAATAAACTGTGAGATTTTGTTGTGGGTATGGACTGCAGTGCCTGGACTGACACCTGAAAAACTATGCGCTCACGCTGTAGTGAAGAACTGCAAAAGCCCAAGGAATAGAGGAGAGCAAATGGCAGCAGTGAGTACACTATATGGCACCCAAGAAAGATGTCAGAGAGCAGCTGCGGGGTGGAAAAGTAATGGCAGGAGGGAGAGAAGAGCAGCTATGAGGTATGGTGTTAAAAGAAATCTGAACTTTCAAATGATGCTTGGATGTGTGCAGTTATACAGTAATGCTACAATTATCTGAACCCTGCAAATTCAAATATCTTAGTTATCCAAAAGTAAAATATGTCCCCCGCTGCTATCAGCTGTTTTAGTTTAACTTGTCTATCTACATCTCAGGTTTCATTTGTGAGCGCAGATACTTGTCAGCTATTAGGCTTTTTTGGCATAGTTCTCTAACTACTTTAACTACCCAATTAACAGATTCATTAATAGCTGATTTTTTCAGGTCTTCATCTTGCTTTACAGACTGCATATGTCACTACCTGTATTTCTCTGCATATCTCAGACTGTCTGTTATTGGAGTCTCTCTCGATCTGTTGATTTTGGTATCCCTCGCTATGGCTACCAGAAAGTGGTTTGCCCTCAATACTAGGTGAAAGCATGCATTTTGAGTGTCTGAGAGTAGCCAAAATGTAGGTTCTTCAGGCCAATTCGACTTCGTAATGCAACCGTATGAGACATCCACAAAGCAAAAGATAAACTGTGGGATTTTGCTGTGGTTATGGACTGCAGGTCTCAGACTGATACAAGAAAAACTATGCACTCATGCTGCAGTAAAGAACTACAAAAGCAGTTTTTATGTGGGTTGTCCAGAAATGTACTAAATGCACACCCATATCTGCAACTATGTTGAGGGGAAAGGCTCTCCGTTTCCATGCTGAACTCAATGCCGATTACCAATTCTCAGCAAGAGAGGGATGGCCAGACAGATTTAAACATCGGCACAGAATTCATCAGCTGTCAGTCACTGGCAAAATCATGTACTTGATCACTGATTCAATAGAACCCTTTAGAAAGAAATTGCAGGACAGGATGGGTAAGAAAGGGCTTGTAGATGAACAAATCTACAACACCGATGAATCTTTGCTGCCCAAAAAAATGCTGCTGCTGCACTGAAAAAAACAAATGCACCTAGATTTAAAAAAAAAATCAAAGAAAGGTTGACTGTACTCTCTGCCTGTAATGCCACCAGATCACATTAGTTACCTCTGCTAATGAAAGGCAAATCTCACACCCCAATGTATTATGCCTACATCAATATGCAGTCATTGCTCATGGTACCATGCTCAATGGAGCACATGGATGAATTCTAACAGTTTTAAATACTGCTATTTTTAAGTTTTGTGCTATCTATTAAAGCACACCTGCAATCTAAATGGATTCCAATAAAGCTATTCTCCTGACTGATAATGTCGGAGAAAACCCCATTTGTAAACACTGAGAACTGCACAAAACTGCAATCAATGGTGCTGGCGAGGAGAAAAATGAAAGATCTCTTGTGGACATTATAAAAATCAGTGACCATTAAGGACACAGCATTAATGCTGCTAGAGGCATGGAAGGAGATCAGAGTTGAGACTATAAAAAAGTGCTGGGATGAAGCAACACTCCTATGCCCTTACAGCACTCTACAGATCAGCTAATTGAAAGCCCAAACCTGATCAGATCACCTAGGTCACAGCTGCTCTAAATGAGGTTGACAGGCAGAGGGACCTTACAGAAATCATGAATGATGAATGGGCTCATACAAATAATGCCAAGACAGGATACAGAGAACTAACCAACAAGGATATCATACAATCAGTGAAAACTGAAAACAAAAAAAATGAAAGTCAGATACCGAAGCTGATGTGAATGACAAGAGACACAACGAGAGCACCCCAAACATACAGACAGGTGCAGAGGTGGTTGGATCATTCATACACTATATCTCCTGGCTGGTGAACAAGGCAGACACTGATGAAACATGTGCATGTGTCTTCTGTTGGCACCCTTTGCAGACTGTGTGAGAGACCTTTTGGTACCATGCATTTCTGCTTAAAGTTGAACCAGCATAATATTCTGTGGTGATTTGCATATACAGCCCATGGTGCTTTGCATTGTGGGGTATGTGTGATTTTGTATTTTTACTGATGGGATACATCTACTACTGTTGTATCTGTCTGTGGCACAGCAAGGCATGGGTTGGGCTCGAGGGGGGTGAGGTTTGCAGTTACAGTGGCACAGCAAGGGTTAACATGAGTTGGGCTTGGCAGTTACAGCAGCAGCTGCACCACAACAATGGACAGTTTCTCTTTTGCAGGACATGTTAAAAAAACTACGAGGACTTTCAGGTGAGACATTGGGGACTGGGCATACCTAGTGTCAGTATCATTAGCGTATGGGGTAGTGGGTACTGAGAGGGAGGGTCAGATGGGGGCAGTTATGGGGTGCCAGTAATAGACATCAATGGACACTTTTCTTTGTTACAGCTGGTGTCTGCAAGAATGTGGGGCTCTTCCTGGATGTTTGACATTCCTCAGCAGGCTGATCATGACAGATCACCTATGTTTGCTGGGCAGTGTAGATCAAAGGAAAGAGCTGACCTATAAATGGCTTGGCTCTTTGTTTTGAAATACAGACAGTTTCCACCCAGCAGGCCAAAACTGTGTCATGATCAGCCTGGCTGATCATTGGTGTGGCACTAATGTGCCCCTTGCAGACTGCTCTGCATTGGACCAACTGTGTCACACCTCTCAAAACCCACTCTCATGAAAACATTTTCACTATGCTCACAAGCACAGCAAACATAAAAATGTATTTGTATTTACAGTATTTGAAGTGTGATAGTAGTTTAGTTTTAAATACAGCATTTTTGCTCATGAAAACATATAAAAATGGTAAGAGTTAAAACCTGAAACTTTCAGGTAATTTAGATAGCGACACAAAGGTATTGCTTTCTGTAGTTTTGGAATGAAACAGTCTAAAATTACAAAGTAATAATTGTTTAAAAGAAGCAGTTATTGCACCACTGTATCTCAAAACCAGGATGTGAAAAATTTAATTACATATACTTCACTTAACTGTTCCCAATTAAAAGATGTAATACTACATATCTGAAGTGTGGTAGGAGGAAGTAGGCTGTTGGTCAACTAGGATCTGCAGCTTATCCGTTAGGTAGGGAAATGGGCAGACTAGGTGGGCCAAGTGGTCCTTATCTGGCGTCAAATTCTATGTTTCTATGTTGCTATGGTAACAGTTTCAAAAGCAGTATTTCGCTCACAGAAAATGGAATAATGTTAGATTTGAAACCTGAAACTTTCAGGTACTTTAGATAGTGGCACAGAGGTAGTGATTTTCATAGTTTTGATACAAAATACTTTAAAGTGAGACGGTTACAGAGTAATTGTTGAAAACAGAAGCAGACAGTAATGGTACAGTAACTTGAAACCAGGAAGTAGAATATGTAATCACAATTGCCTGTCTTTAATATGAAATAAAAAAAACGTAATTGTACTTATCTGAAGTGTGATAATGATTTTTAGACAGTTCTTTGCTCAGAAATAAACAGAAGCATGGTAAAGACTTGCGATCTTAAACATTCAGGTTCTCTAGATAGTGGACCAAATGCAATGTTTTGGTAGTTTTGAACAACACAATTTAAAATTAGAAAATTATAACTGTTTAAAAGAGACTGTAATTGAATCTTGAAACTATGCAGTGAAGAATGAAATTGCTTATACTTTAACAGCTGTGACCATTCAAAAATGTGTTCATACTTACTTGAAGTGTGAACAGTTTTAAGATATTTTGGATTTTTTTTTTGCTATAAAACATGAAAAATGGTAAAGGGCTAACATCTGAGACTTAGGTTCTCTAGATAGTGGTACTAATGTAGTGCTTCTGTATGTTTGGGAAGAAAAATACTTAAAATTAAAAGTGATATATATATATATATATTTTTAAAGAACTTGCAATTGTAGCTCAAAAGTAAAAATGTTAAAAATGCAAATGAACATGGATCTCTGAAAACTGTATTCATATACATGGAGCATGGTAGTAACTTTTAACAGCTGTTGATGTCTTTGGATTGTCATTGAGAGAAGGGTGTCACTGAATAACAGGGACTGCTTGTGTTGGGGCAGGGTGAAGAACAGGGAGCCACTGGATGCCTAAGAATGCTTGGCACTGAGTGTGTGAGGAAGGAGTGCCTCTGGATGCCAGGGACTGCTTGCAACAAAAGTATTATGCATATCTTATTAAATATCCATTTAAAAATGAAGGGTGTTCATTATAACGAACTACATATGTTTAAGTATTAGTCTGGGTTGAAGCACAAGGCCTTTAAAGTAGGGATACTTGATGTTCAGGAAAAAAGTCCCTGACTCTTGGTGAGCATGTGATGTGGGTGGTGTTTATCAAAGGTTTGAATGTTCACGTAACACAGCATTGGTGTTACCCTTGCTTTTGGCATCCTCTCTCAAAGCATTGAAGTGTAAGTAAATTGATGTGCTTTGAGAGGGTGCCAAAGTTAAATAACACAAATGCTGTGCCAAACAACCGTTCAGACCTCAAAGAATACCACGTCCGCACTCACCAAGAGGCAGGGAATTTAACCCTCGAGTCAAATTTTACTGCTTTTGAGGCTTGTCTACTTCAAACCTATCTGATGCAAACATTTTTGTACAGTTAATTACTATAAAACCTGATACACTGTATTAAATGGTACAACAAATGCCAACACACAATATCTTTTTTCAAGAGGAATAATAATGATTATTTTATCTTCCTGACTGTGCTACTTAGATTTCATTTGAAAAGGAATTACTCAAGCTAATTGCCTTATAGAACTTTGAATTAGCATTCTCCTTAGCAACCTAACAGTTGAAAGAGCCCAGAGATAAGATATTTAGGGCAGATTAATAGTGAAAATGATCTTTTCAAATGTCTGCTAAACTCCTTTTCATGATGAACTGGGACAAAGCCAGAGAAATGTGGTTTTCACCTAGACCCATAAACTTTTAATTATTTTTAATTTCTACCATGATTACTATGCTGCTAAGTAGATTAGCCTAAACACACTCCCTGTAGCATGTCCAGGGAATTTCTAATCTAACTGGTACCCAATTGCCACCCCAAGCTGGAGTTCCATTTTCTGTTAGTAGTCATTCTCGCTTTTGATAAACCATCATTTCCAATGTAACCTGTCTCCAGTTATCCTACACTGAACGGAGCGCAGATGCAATAGTTCCGCCTACCCCAGGTCTAACTACTACCACTGTTGTCATGTCAAAAGTTACCCTTCTCCAATGATCATTGTATGTTTTCTAAATATTCTATGCATTGTACTGCTGTGTACACTCGGACTGTACCTGCACTGCTTTCTTATAATTAACTCAGGTCGCCCCTGAAAGGGGCCTCTGGGGCCCAGCGGGCTTACCCGGTTAACAAAATTTAATAAATAAATAAATAAATAAGTCATATGGTTCCCATGCAGCCTGCCCTTTTTTTAAAGAACTCTTCCCTTATTTTTGAGTTTTGCTCTAAATCTGTTGGCAAAACTTCACATACATTATTAGTGAACTTGAAATGAAAATAAAAATATGTCTGTATACCTGTAGTTCCCATGGTTGTAATGTATGTGTTGATGGTAATGGTGGATTTACTTATAGTTGAAGTGTACTGTATTGTATTTATGCCCAGGACCACCTTGAAAATGAGCTTGCTCAATGGTGTTTATGCTTGGTTAAATGAAGTGATTGATTGATTGATTGATAGACTGGATTGTAGTTAGGCTGTTTTAAGGAGGTCAACTAGTGGTGATGTAAGGGATAACATATAATTCAACATCCTATGCATTCATAAGGGAATAATGAATGTTCTGTTTTCTTGTTAGGCTAGGTTGTTTAAATATCAGTTACGGCTAACCTTATTCCATCATTTTTCAAACATTTTTCAGATGTTGTTTTTATGTAAATAGTCACATTTAAAAAAAAAGGCTATTTTGTGGAGAACAATACCCCATGATAAGTACTGTATCTGAGATAATAAAGCCAAAATCAAACCTTATATATAATGGGCCATGGTAGTCCCATAACCTCATCAGTTTAAACATAACAATTCCTTATTTATATAACATCAGTAGTGCTAAATGTTCCTGATAAATGTATGCTACCTAACCTCCAGTTAAACATTTATCTAGATTAGCTATGTCACATTCACTTTCCTTGACCTTTGCAGAGAACAGATCTAATTAGAGAGTAGCTAACACAGTGCAAATGACATCACAATAGACCTGTACAGCACTGAAGCCAACAGTCCAAATCATGAGGACTAGTGAAAGCTTCTCACAAAAGATGGTTTAAAAAGTTTTATGTAGTATAACAGTTAAACTGATGTTGTATAGATCAAATACACAATGGCTTGACTCAAACTACACAATTTATCTCCACTTGTGAGGGGACATGACTTTTATAACTTTCTTGTGGCTTTGCCATTTGTGAGTTAAAGTCTTACTTCCTCATACTTCAAGATAAATTCCATATTTTAGGTCAGGCCATTGTGTGTCACTAGCATATTTTGGATTAGGCCATTGTGTGTTCCTATTTATTTTATAAAATGGGGTCTGACCAACTTTTGCTCCTCACTGGTCACAACCTGGTCACATGATGGTGGGTTATTGGAATATGGCCCAAGGATCAATTTTATAGTATTGACAAACAATAACACACAGGTCACTATGGATATACTACCCCAAAAGTTCATGATGCAAATCAAATATGATCACATGACATCCATCCTCCCAGCTGCCTTGCAAAGAAAACAAACTTCATTACATCTTTGTAAAACAGAAAACAAATATATTTAGGGTTGGCAGGCTAGTGCAGCAGTAATGTTACTTGCTGTCCAGCTGACCTGGGTTCATACCCAAGACTGAGACCTCTGGTGCTAACAGGCAAGACAAAGTTCTGACATCCCTCAGATGCCTCCTGCCTCAGGCAGGAAAGCACGCATTCAGGGTGTGTGGTCATAATGGAAAAAAGTACTTTCAGGTAGTTGCAGTACTTGGCTATGCCTATTGTCAAACAACAACCTAGGGGTACATTCATTCACTATGATGACACACACTGTTGCATGTTGCACTTTTGTTTCTATTTTTTAACAATATATTTACCCACTTTTCCCTAACTTGGCTGCACTGCATGTCTTGTGGGGTCCTGCTTCTACCTGTTCCACAGCTGGGTGGACTGGAGCATTGAGAGGTTAAGTGTCTTGCCTAGGTCACAGAGTCAGTATTTGGCTTTAGCAGGGTTTGAACCAGCAATCTCCCAGTTCCCAAGCAGCTGTTCTAACCACTGGACTATTCTACCTTGGATTTCTTTCAAAATGTGAATGTTTACTTATGACAACATCCAGTTAGTGTTTGAAAAATGGTGGAATAAGGCTAGATCTAACTTTTTTACTTGCTATCCAGCTTCTTTTCACTAACTTATCAATATGAGAGCTCTATAAAATCTATGTTTAAAATCCCTTTACTAAGACAAATCAGGGACAATGTTTTTTTATTCACCATGCAGTAAAAAAAATGGAATTTATTGCCAACTTCATTTCATGATATTGAATCTAATGCTGTCTTTAAATCTGTACTGAAAAATCATTGTGTTAGACAGTTTTCATGTAAATGTTGTTCGAGATGTATTTAGTTTTTGTACTGTTGTTTGTTTTTATGTACCCGGGTCCCCCTTGAAAATGAGCATATTATGCTGATGTGGTTTTACCCAGTCAATAAACATTAAAGAAAAGAACTAAGTGTTAATATACATACAGGTACCGCACCAATGATGAGACTAGCACAGATCAGTTCTGTTTTCATTGGTACTAATTTAGGAAACATAATTTAAATTGTTAATACTCAGTGTATATTTTACCAGTGAATTTAACTCCTATTACACATCTTGTGCCTCATCTCTCCTATGCTCCCTGCTCCCACAGTCAGCTCTTATCTTGAGCCCCTCATCACTTCCCTTGTCCACCTCTCCCCCTTTCTCCTTCTCTACTATCTCCCCTGTTTAAGTGTTAAGCACTCTCCTCTCCCTTCACCCCTCAAAAGGGTCCTCTCCAGACGATCTTGATCCTAAACTTCTCTACCTCTCTGCTCCTGCTATTGCTTATCATATCTCCCTAATCTTAAACCTCTCCTTTACATCTGCTCAAGTTCCATCCTCCTGGAAACATGCTGTTGTCCTTCCTCTCCCCAAGGGAGATGACCCCCCCTCTACTGGCAATTTTCACCCCATCTCTCTCCTTCCTACCCTTGCTAAACTCCAAGAACACCTGGCTCTCTCCCAACTCTCCACCTTCCTCACTAACTCCTCCTTCTTCACCCCATTTCAATCTGCTTTTGGAAGAATCACTTGATTACCACCTCCCTCCTCAGGCTCACCGATTCCATCCTTACAGGTATTGATGATGGCTTGATCACCTCAGCAATCTTTGTTGACCTAGCTAAAGCTTTTGACACCATCTCCCATACTCTGCTCCTCGACTCTCTCTCCACTGCAGGCTTTGTTTTGTCTGCTACCAATTGGTTCAAATCCTACCTCATCAGCAGGACTCAGTCAGAAAAATCTCTAATTCCACCTTCCCTCCTCTTCCTATCAACACTGGAGTCCCACAGGGCTCATCACTTGGTCCCCTGCTTTTCTCCATCTTTCTAAATGACCTTCACACAGCCTCTTCCACCTCCTCTATCCACATGTATGCCGATAATACTGTCTTGTACAGCTCTGGCAAAAACCCTGCTGCTGTGGAAACCAGCTTACAGCATGTCTTCAACCAAGTTCAGCTCTAGCTTGCCTCCCACCAGCTCTTCCTCAATGCTGAGAAGACAGTCTCTATGACCTTTGGCACCAGGCAGAGACTCTCAAGGCTCACCACCCTGGCCTCCTTCCACACCCTCGATGGGACAACCATTGAGGACACATCCTCATTTAGATATCTTGGTGTTTGGCCCAACCAATACCTCAAATTCTCTGCACATATCGATGCCTTCCTGAAAAAACTGCACCCCAAGGTTGGTGCCCTATACAGGAATCATAGTTGCATCCCACTGACTGCGAGGCGTGAACTTATCCAGAAGGTGATACTCCCCATCTTTGACTACTGCTACATAGTCTGCGGTGCTGCTCCCAAATCTTCCCTCACTAAATTGGACACTCTTGTTAACTCCTTCTGCCACTTTGCCCTTGACTCTCCTCTCACACCCATCCCTGTGAACTCTATCATTCCCTTGCCTTCCTCCACTATCAAACAGGTGCCTCTCCACTGTGTCAAACTCACCTCCAAATTCTGGCTTCAAGAACTCTCCTCCCTACCACTCATCTCTCTCTCCATTCCCCCTCCATCCTCCCATTCCCTCAGATTCAGTGACATGCGCACATTGGCGATCCCAAGCCGATTGACCCTCCTCAGCCAGACTGGCTTTGCCCATTGTTTCCCTAAAAACTGGAACTCCCTCCCCCCTCAAATACAGCACTCCTCTTTCACCTATTCCCTTAGCACTGCCCTTCACAATTTCCTTTCTCCCTGCTGTTCCTGCTTAAACCATCCTTAATTTCCTCTACTTATTGCCCCTATCTACCAACTCCCTTGCCCCTTGCAGGGTTCACAACACCCTGAAGGTGTATTCTGGAGTTGGCTGCCACCCCTTCTGTCCCCCCTTTTCCCCTTTCACCCCTTCTGGATCTTTAGGCATCACCTCCTACTCTGAATATAGCACTTGTATACTACCTTGAGCCTGCTCTAGGTTTGTCATAGCACTATGATTGCTCTGTTTGCATGGTTCATTCCATCTGTTATATTGTATCCCAGTCTGAGGAATTCTATTGTTGCATTTTTGTTTTACAATCTGTATTGCCTGTACCGTGTCCAACAGCCACATTATTTTGTATTCCTCCTTCACAATTTGTAACTATCCTTCTATCCATTATTGTATAACCACTGTTTAACCACTGTATAACCACTGTTTCATATCCTCATGTAACTCCCTCCCCCCAGGTTGCACTGTGAGATGAGCAACATTTGTTTGGTGTGCCCTCCTGGTGAAACATTTCAATAAATAAATATTATAATTATTTGTAATTCACAAACAAAGACTCCTCAAATCACTGCCTAGAATAGTCCACGTAATTGATTTTAAACTGTTTTCACTTGTTTTCTGAATTCAAATTAAATAGGAGTCTGTGGTTTCCAGATTTCAGACGGAATTATAGGTAAGCGTGGATACAACATTAGGATTACTTCTAACAAGTCAAATCTTACTGTATCCCTATATTTAACATTTGGATCTGGTTTTCTTACCCCAATTTGAAAAGGAGATTTTGATTTGTAATGTCAGACCGAAATATGGATACACTTGATTACCACTTTGAGGTAACAACAGAAAAGTCAAATTGTTCTCTGTCATATATTTAATACTTTTACATGCCTACCTTGAGCTAAAGTCAGGCTGCTTACTCATTTTCTGCCAAATAACTCTCAAAACTTAAAGTCCAGCTTGCATGAAAAAGGAAAAAGGATAGTGACTTAAAGGGTGTGCCCCACTTGTTTTGTGGCTCTTCTAAGTTTCAAAATAACAAAAGGGCAGCTGCTCTGCTAGCAAGACCACCATGCACAGTGGCAGGATGTGCATGATCTACATGCCGCGAGTCACATAGGTCTAAGGTAATAGGAAGCCTGGCTTTCTGGAATAAGTTTTAAAATCTAAATTACATAAGTCTTACAAGACATTTGTAATTGTTACTTTTTTTATACATAAAACCTAACAAAATGATAATCATTAAAGAAAGCTCTAGGAAGTGGGTGACTCAGTGGAATGGTTGGGGGTTAAGGAGACATCCACCTCTCAGATCACTGGTTCAAATCCAGCCCAGGTTGGCAGTGGACCAAAAGCCATTATCATTTGCAGGCTGTTCGGTGATCTATGTGAATTGAGTTGTGGCGGTCTCAGTTCAGTTCCCAGTAGGCAGGTGACCACATCACAAACCGTCAACACAATCGGTACCATTTTAGGCAGTCTGACATGAGAGAAAAATGACTGAATGGGCATGGAGTCTAAACAAACTTCTTACCTACATGGTAGATGTAATTGCTCATGCTGTATAGTATCTGTCATGCAAATAAACAGAGGACATTCATTTCCACTGCTGTCAGTCTGGCAAATTTCATGAACACTAAATTCCACACACACACACATTAAAAAGAAAAAAGACAGCTCTATATATGGGAAAGTGGGAGTGATGAACTGGCAGCAGCTAGGGATGATCATAAGAAGAAGGCAGCTGGAGGAGTCCTAGTCATTAGGGAGGCTATGATCAGGGGGATAGAGGGGGTGGTAGGGGGAGGGGGTGAAGGATGATCAGGTGCCTTACTTGGGCATCAGCCATCTGGGACATAAACAGAATAGTGAGGATAGCGGAGAGGGAGGGGTGCTGGGGGTTCTGGTGCACTTGGGTACCAATGATCTGGTGACCAGCCTGTGAAGCAAGTGAAACAGAACTTTCAGGGGCTGGCAGACAGACTGTAAGCATATTTGGCCTCCCTGGCATTTTCTGAGGCCTTCCCTGTACAGAGTGGGAGGAGGCAAAGATAGAGTAAAGAGGGAAGCGATAAGAGGAATTAAATGGGTGGTTAAAGGGATGGTGTCAGGAAAAAGAGTACAACTAGTAGGGTACTGGGGGACTTCTGGGGCAGGAGGCTCTTCCAAAGTTGGCAGCCTTCACCTGACAAGAGTGGACCAGTGTGCTGGGCCATAAGTTTGACATCTGCATTAGACAGTTAAACTGACTGCAGGGTCCAATAAGGCTGAGAAGTACCATGGCAAAGGCTGTGAGAGGTAACCTAGCTAGTGCTCCCCTATACTGGGGACTGATAACAGTAAGGTGAGTAAAAGTAGGACTGAGGTTCGAAAAGCAGTAGTGGAAGAGGCAAAGGGGGAAGGCTCTCTGGGTTGGGAAGCAATATGAAAAATAAGATGATAAGGAGAATGAGAAGGAGTGCAGGTGTAGGATCACTAAACAACAAAAGTGGATCCAGACCTAGTTGGAAGGGGTTGCCTTAATGCCAGGATTCTTGGTATTAAAATTAGTGAGCTTGAGGCATTGATGGCAGACACTGAGGCAGACCTCATAGCCATCACAGAAACATGGGTCACAGAGATTAATGACTGGGACTTGTCAGTTCCAGGTTACACAGTGTTTGGACAGGATAGAGGGAAAGACAAAGTGGAGGATAGCCCTTTATGTAAAGGAAGGCATAGAGGCTGTGGAGGATGGACACATCAGTTGACGCAAATGGGAAACAGAATTACTGTGAGTTCACCACATGGCACCCTCAGGCAAGAAAATATGGATGGGGTGAGCTAAAAAATACCAGGAAAGGGGAAGAGAGAGATAGCCCAGGAAAGAGCTGGCAAGGGGAATAAAGAAAGTGGGTGTTATGGTAAGTGAGCTGAAGCTGCTGGATATCGATTGGGACATTCCAGCAGCCAGGTGCACCAGTGGTCAGGCCCTGTTAGATACATTGTTGCACTGTCTGCTGGTGCAGTTGGATAAGGACCCCACTAGAGAGGTGGCCATTCTCAATTTGGTGCTCATCAATTCGGACATGGAGGGAGGAGTGAGGATAGGGGAGCCACTGTGGTCCAGTGATCATAACTCCATTTTGTTAGGGCTGACTCTCAGGACCAGAATGCCCCTATCAAAAACTGAAGTCCTAGATTTCAGAAGAACAGACTTCAACTGCATGAGGGAGCTGGTCCAAGACAAATTGACCATGGTGGACAGCATCAGAGGGTTATAGGAAAGATGGGAGGGCAATCAAGGGGACCATTCTTGAGGCAACAAAGCCATGCATGATAATTGTTACAAAAAAGAAAGAAAACAGGTTCAAGAGACCAATATGGTTCTCAGAAAGGGTCACAGGCCAATGAGGTCCAAGGAAAAGCTTTGACCAGGTAGAGGGAAAAGCAGGGGAAGATGAATGGGAAGAGTACCAAATAACAACTAATGAAGTAAAAAGGATGGTCAGGAGGCTATGGCAGACATTGAGCTGTGCATTATGAAGGGGTCAAGGATGGAGGAAAACAATTCTTCAGCTACAATAAGGAAAAAAGGAAGAAGGAGAAGATATTGTTAGGCTACATGGAGGAGGTACCAGAGTTAGATGAACAAAAACAGCCATCCTAATGATTGCTTACTTCTGCTCTATTTTCACAAGTGAAGACAGTGGTCCCCAGCCTGAAAATGGTATCAAGGTGGCTGTCAGTGGCATTCTTGAAATAAAGCAGCCAGTATTTACCAGAAAAAGAGTCCAGAAGGGGCTTGAAGACCTAAAGGTAGTTAAAACCACAGGGCTGATGGGATGCACCCAAAGCTGCTGACAAAATTGGCTGTAGAAGTTGCTGAACCCTTAATAGTGCTATTCAGTGGCTCAATTCAGACAGGGTAGTTCTAAAGGCTGGATAGTACTGGAAGTAGTCCCACTAAACAAGGTGGGGCAAGGAGTAAACAGCTTAATTACATACATGCCAGCCTTATCGCTGCAGTGGGTAAACTGATGGAGGCACTGGTCAAAAAGGACCTTGTGGACTACCTAGACACCAATGGTCGAGAGGATAGTAAACAACATGGGTGTGTGGCTGGGAGGTCTTGTCAGACCAGCCTGATAGTTTTCTCTGACTAGGGAAGAAAGGTAGTAGAAATGGGCCATGCTGTGGATTTACTCTTCTTCAATTTCAGCTAGGCTTACAGAAGGTTGCTGAAGAAGCTGGAGGACCTTGGTGTGGCTAGGGACACATTCAGATGGATAGCAAACTGATTAAATGAGAGACAGTAGAGGATGGTGGTAAAGGAGGGGAGCAAATTGGAAGAGAGGGCAGTCACGTGTGTGTTGCTGTAGAGATCTGCACTGGATCCTTTCCCCTTCTATATGTCTATCAGCGACATTGGAGAGGGCATTCAGGGCAAGCTGTGCCTCTTCACAGATGACACAGAGCTCTGCGGTATGTTAGATAGTGTCAAAGCAATCAGGGGAATACAGGTGGATCTACAAACACTAAAGATGTGGTCTAAGATTTAGCAGTTGAAATTCAACACCCAAAAAATGCAAGGTTATGCACTTAGGGAAAACAAACAAACAAACATGACAGAGTATTGGGTGGGAGAGCTTAAACTGAGCTCTATGGCAGATGAAAAGAACCTGGGAGTCATCATTAGTGTCTCCTCATCAAATTAAGCCAGTCTAATGGAGGCCTATGGTAAGGCTAATAGGATTCTGGGGTGTATCAGAAGGGTTACTGGCAGCAGGAAAAAGGTACTACTACCTCTACATAGGTCACTGGTGAGGCTGCACCTGGAATACTGTGCTCAGTTTTGGAGTCCTCACCTAAGGAAGGACAGAGACAGGCTGGAGATGGTGCCATGCAGGGTGACCAAGATGATTCTAGGCCCAAAGGATCCTCTCAAGACACTGAACATGTACTCACTGAACTGCAGGTGAGAGGGGGGATATGATAGAGACCTTAACGTTCTCGAAGGGAATAAACAAGTGAACTGCGGAGGAATGTACTATTTAGCATTAGTATAGAGTCAAGAACTGAGATCATGAGTATAAACTGGTTGGGGTGGAGTTTAAGAGGGTATCTCATGTACAAGGCAACCTCGATTAAGCACTTTTAAAAAGGGAGCCTCAGTCACGGTGCCTGTGCACAGGGCTGCCTGGCAGTGTAGCAACTGGATACGAGGGGTAGGCGAATATAGCGAGAGGATGTTGCTAGGTATACACTCACGTGGGGGGTGAAGGTCCACGCCATGCAATGGGCGGAAGGGGAGAGAGGGTTTGTGGGGTGTAGTGTGGTGGTGGGCTGCCGAGCTGGCCATGGGTAGTGTGGTGTAGGTGGCAGGCTGGGATTGGGAGGGTGCCAGGTTTGGTTCTGGGTCGATCTTGTTTTTGTGCTTGTTTCATTTTTTTTTAAGTTTTACACCCCCAGAATTAACAATGTCTCCCATGTAAGATAGGCATTGGGTGCTCCTCTTGCAGTTCACCATGAGTGTACACCTCTGAAATTAATTTCGGTGATGTACAGTCGCTCTAATGGTGATTGCTATTTCATGTATCGCTGTTATCAGATGGAACCTTAAGAGGGTGAAGAAGTTCTGTTTTACAGAAAGGGTGGTGGAGTCATGGAACAGTCTTCCAGAGGAGGTGATGGGTGTCAAGACCATAAATGGTTTCAGGCATAGCTGGTACAGGGTGAAGGGTTTGGTGGTTGTTGGGTCAGTAGCAGTAGGGAGGGAGCGGGAGTGTGGACTGGGAGGATGAAACTTCATATGGACAATAGGCCCAGGGCAGATAGGGAATTCCAGGCAAACTGGATGGACCTATGGTCTTTCTCTGCTGTCATTGTCTATGTTTTTATAAACATTTGCAATAAGAATAATGATACTGCAATCATTTTTGGGTTCTTTTTCTTTTAGACACATTGATCTTACATGGATTTAAATGACAATATGTTTGAATTATATATTTATTTATGTATATATGTATTTATTTATGACTTTGCTAACTGGGTATGTGCACTGATCCCAAGGGCCGTTTTCAGGCATGACCCAGGCCATGTACTGTGGCGCAGAGTATAATCTAACAGTAGGCATGGAGCAGAAGGGCAATGTTTCATGCATATAGAAGGTTACAAAAATACATTGTAAATCACATATGGCCAACATAAAATCACAAATTACAGGAAACAATATGATAAACCACAGATTTTTATATTTATTTAGTTTTTGTTGACCAGCTAAGTGCACTAGACAAATCCTGCCTATTTTCAGGCACGACCCAGGGGAGGGGGCTACAGATGAATGCCAACTGACCTTGAACCAGATGAAACTGTTTGTGGTATTTTTAGTGAATGAGAGAAATTTGGCCAGGACACTGTGGAAATTCCCCTGCTCTTTTCGATAAGTGCCATAGGATCTTTAACATCCACCTGAACTACCACCAGTCTAGGCAGATGGGGCCTCGGGTTTAATGTCTCATCTGAAAGGCGGCACCTCAAATGCAGCATCCCTCCTCATGCTCCACTACAGGGTCATGTAGGTATATTAACCCAAGTGCCAGATGTGGAACTGAACCCATAGACTTCTGATTTCCCAGCCTAAGAGACAAGTGTGCTACCTACTGAGCCACTGACACTGACAATTATACAGGGATTAGAAAATTAATTGTCCTACTAGGCTAAAACAGTACTAGGGAGAAAAGAAGCAGTCAAAAATCCATCAGATTACTTCGGAAAAGGCAAGGTTCACCAGTGAGTAAATAGGACACAAGGGGTAGGTGAGGCAAGTGGCAGGGAGGGAGGAAGGAGGAGGGGGAGAAAGAGGGGAAAGGGGGATTAAACAAGGGAGAAGTGTAGAGACATTAGTCATGTGGAGTGGGTGGACAGGTTGGGGGGGAACTACACAGAAAAACAGTGGCAGGTGGATGCCAATAGAAGCCAGTCCTTGAGGCAGGTTTTGAACTTGCGGTGGGTGTTGAGACAGTGCAGTTCAGCAGGCAGCTTATTCCATAGAGTAGGGGCTGCCATTGATAGTACTCTACTGCCCATATTTGTGGATACTCTGGGGATGGTCAGAGGGGGGATGCTGTTTGAGAGGAGGCTGAGATGCTTTGATATACTTTAATACTAAGTATACTTCAGTACTAATACTAAGTATACTTTGATGCTAATCAATTATCTGTTGACATGTTTTAAACTTTTACTAGACATTACCTTAATTTGCTAGAAACATACACGGAAAAGACAATGGAGGTAAGGGTGATCATTTTTCTAGATTTTTTGTGAAAAAAGAAAAAGGTATTTTTTAAGAGCATTGCACATCTCCCAGTTATAATCTACTGTTAGCATATCTCCTGTCCCAGATCTATCGGTTTATTATGCTTTACAGCATAGCAAAGAATATTACCATATTGGTATAGCCATTCCTAGTGTGAGTAGTTGCATGCTTCCTCATGCCATGATTTAAAGTTCCTGATGTACTGATATTTTTCAACATAATCAATTATCTTAAAAAATGCTGTAGTGTTATGCTGGTTCCCTGTTGTATATATTGGTTATCTATAGGAAACATACAATTTGTGTGGTATTCAAATACATCATTATACAGTTATTTGTTTTATTAACATGTAAGAAGTCTATCTCAACTTTTCATTTTAAGGAATAGATGGGGGGAGGTTGTTGGACAGCTCACCCATTTTGTGCCCAGTTATGCCTTTCCCTTCCTTTAAAGTTCTAAGACAATGAGCAGTGTTTGAAAGGTTATGTTTCTAAACCACCTCTTACATGATACATACTATACAATGGCAAGAAAGAATCCTGGTCTCTGACTACTCATTCGGGGACTGGACTCATGATGTTATCCCAGCACAACATCACGGGTCTAGTCTCAGCACTGTGAACCAATGCAGATGAGCTCTATGAGCTAGATATCATTTTTTTGCATCTCCTCTTAAGAAACAAAAATATTTTTCCACACTAATAAAAACATTCTTTAAAATTATTTTTTTTATTTTATATATAACAACGAACCATTGTATAACACCAATAATGCCCTCCAGGGTGTGTGTCATTTGGGATAATGTCACGCCTCTGGTATTGGATGCACTTGGCCTACGGCCTTGTGCCCAACCACCTGAGGCTTGACGTTATCCCAGCATGGCACACACCCTGTTGGGCATTATTGCTTAATTAGGACACCTTTTATGCTTTGAGGCTGTGTTCATTTTTGAGTACGGGACCTTGGAAGAGAAAGGCTTTCTATCATGGTAGATCAGCATACAGCACTGAACTGGCTGAAATTGCAAAACCACAGTTCAGCCTTTTGGTACTATGTATAAGAACAAGGATCTGAATCTTTATATCTCCAGTTCGTCAAAGCTCCAGGTGAGGTGACTGCTCTTCAGAGGGTGCATCTGCTTGGCAGATATAGCCTTCAAGTGAGCATGAAACATTGAGCGGGTAATGTGTAATAATGGTCAGCAGTGGTAGGACTCCTCTGAAGAGAAATCTGATGGTATTGTAGCTGCCTGTATCCAGCGGATACTGCTGTGGTGGATCCACAATGGGTCTTAGACAAAATATTTGTTGAATGCCCAACAGCAAATCAGCAGGTTGACTGCATTTTGCAGTTGGCTGCGCTTCCAGTGCCACTAAGTGTTTTCTTTGGGGGGCTTCTCTCCCGAACACCACACGCTGGGGCTATCCCCACACCCACCCACTTAGGGATTATCAAGTCAGAGTCAGGAGCTGGATTTGGGGGGTCAGGATGCCCAACAGACAGTGTGGGGTTCCAGTGGGTTCCCTACAACGGCATAGCACTGTAGTCACTGTAGGGGACCTCGCTATCAAAAAAGTCACTGTCGGGTAGGTATACCCTTCTGTGGTCACTCATATGAAAGAGCCATTCCATCACAGAGAACTTAAAAAATTACAAGAAGATTGTTGAAAAAATGAGTGTCAAAACTTAGAAGGAGAATGGAAATATTCAGCATTTCCTATTTGTGTTTGATTACCCCCTGTTCTCTATATATTATTTACATCTTACTTTGTTTTATTTTTTCCCCAGTCTTTATAACCAGCTTTGTATGTCACTCATTGTTGTACCATTATTAGTGCTCTTTCCAGTGACATCATCGGCTGCAATCAGTCAGTGGCCCATGATGCTGATATCATTACTTGCATAAGTTGCTACAGTACATGTAAAAACTAAGAACATACAGGAGGGCCCCATTTTCCTCAATGTAGTAAGCTATGGAAGTAGAGGTATCAGCATCAGGAGTCGCTGATTGCAATCAGTGATATTACTGGTCAGCACACCTATTATGATTCAAAAGGAGGGTACATACAGAGTTGGTTATAAAGAACAAAGTGTCAGAAAAACAGACAAAATACATAGCGTTGCACACATATTGTTAGTATACCTCCTGCTGGAACTTTTCCCATGGGAAGTTTTTTCCCTTCTGAATTGGTGGATGGGCTAACTGTAACTTAATGGGAAAGTGTTAATGACATCAGAGTTACAGACTCAAATAGGAACATATTAATTATTCTCAGATGTAGGCATTATATTTGAAACTTCCCACTTAGGTTGCAGACATTCTAAAGCTTGAAGTGCATTTATGTAAACGATAACACTTGGTAGAGTGTGCTGTAATGCTATAATAATCACATGCTGTGGATGCCTTCAACCACCAGAAAAGTGCCATTTAGTACAGCCTAACTGCACATCCTGCAGTGTGCTTTTAAAATTGCTACAGCTATAATTTAGTAGCATTTTCATACTATTAGCAATAAAAATAGTCTTTTTAATGAAAAGTCCTTCCTCCTGAAAAAGTAGTCCCAGATTTTTTTAGGAGAAGCATGTGGTAGTCGGAATACTGCTCTCTTTATGAACAGGCCAGTGGATGTTCAAAATTCTCACAGTACAGTTGTGTTTTCTGTATTGTGTAAAAACATTATTCCTGTTGTGTCTGTGATTCTCCAATCTACATTAATATTGCTGTTTGTCATTAAAAAGACACTGTATGTGGCAAACATATTTCTGTTGTAAGTGTGACCTTCACCATCCAGCTAGCAAACACTCTCCCTCTAGCCCTTATGCCTTTCTTTACTGAATATCTGAACTACTGTTTTGGACCAGTTTTACTCCAAATTGATGACTCAGTGAGATTACTGAGATGCATATTCAACTGTTACTATGAAACTGGACACATATGCATCTCAATAACCCCACAGTGCACCCAACTTGGAGTAAAATCTGTCCCAAGTCACAGTTCAGATTTTCTCAAATGTAAGGTACAAGGCTGGAAGGATGGTGTTTGTGAGAATGTTGGTGAGAGTCATATCTACAAAATAATGTGTTTGTCACACACAGCATCTTTTTAAATAAGGAAACCAAAACTAATCTGGGCTGGCGTGTGAGCTAGCAGGCAATTAAGGGCTTGCTCAGGCATTGGCACAAATTTTTTTTTTAAGCACAAAGACAATTATAAGTGGGGAAATTAAAAACTAGGTGGTTGGTCAGGGGTTGTTTAAATTTACTGTTACAGTACTGTGGTGGCAGCTGGGTGCTGGGGAACAAAGCAGATGCATAATACATTTTTTTCTGTGAAAGTGGAGGGATATTTCTTGTAATAAGTCATACTAAACAGCTAAAGTTCCCTACCACATGATCCTTACAGAATAATTACAGACACTGTGTCTACTCTCAGCAAATCACACTATATGACTTTTGTCAACATATTTTACTGTCTGATATAAAATGGCTGGAAAAAAATGGAGTAATCTGGTTGTCTACTAGGTGTCTGGACATTTGCACAATAGCATTACTGGAAGTAGAATCATGACCACGGCCTTGTTATGACCCAGCAGCTTTTAGTGGGATTCAGACTTGTGATCATTGTTCAAAGCCCTAGTCACTTCATCACATTGAATTCCAAAGTTTAAATAAAAAAAATCCTGTAGACAAGTCCTGTTTCTAAAGCTTATTGCAAAGGGCTGTTTCCAATGCTGATACAGCTCAGTGACAAGGTGACGGTAAAGAGAATGGTTCCCCTTTCCTCCTTCATTTTCTATTACTGGTGGTAAATTACTGGTTTGCAGTTCAAACACTAGTTCAGTATTGTGCCTTTTCATTCCATAAATCTGAATACAACACTTTACTGGTAGGACACTCTATAATCAAGCCAGAAGTGAGGCAAGGAAAGGTATACATGTGGAGATTGTTTTAACAATACAGTATGCAAAACTTATAATGTCCATGCTTAAGCTGAATGACCATTTATGGCCTACAAAACAGGTTTGCCAAAAGTCAGTTCCCATAAGGTTCCATTATAAAATTGCTGGATAAGATGCCTGAGGCACATTAACACCTACACAGCTGTGATCAGGAAGCTTCTCACTTCCTTAGGCTTGCTGACCCGGAGATGTGAGGTGTTAATGTGCCTCTTTACACCATACCACTGCCACAGCTTAGCAGCTAGTGTGTTAGCTGTAAGAGCTAATAAGGTACTAACATACCTTTTGCCCCTTTTCTTCTCTCGTGACCATCCTGATCAGTCTGACCCTTCTCCGCCTCCGCCCCTGTGAACCATCAGCAAGTTTGTCCCATGAGTTAGATATGTGGAAGAATAAAATAAAGAAGCACTTTCTCACTGCTCATCTCATTGAAGTGTTAATTTCTCTCTACCCGGTGATTTATTTTGGTGCAGAGCAGAGTAGAGCATAGAAACATAGACTTTGACGGCAGATAAGGACCGCTTGGCCCACCTAGTCTGTGTGTGTGTGTTGTTTCAGCAGCTCTATTTACTCACTCAGTTGTGGCTTTGGACAGTTTTATACAACCGACATTGCTTAAGCTCCCGTACTGACACTCACAGCAGCTGTACTGTTTACCTTTGTGAGCAGAGCAGTTTGTGTGTTGGTTTAGCAGCTCTTTCTATAGCTATTACTCAGTAATGCTGAGTGTGGCTGTTTCTGACAATCCATTTCTGTGCAGAGCATAGCAGTCTGTGTGTTGTTTTGGCAGTTCTATTTACTGGTGATCACAGCAGCTGTACTGTTTAATAAGGACAGGTAAAATACATGTCTGTATGGGGTTTGGGATAAATCAGACATCACTTATAATGAATGGAAGTGCATTGCACACGGTAGTCAGTTGTAATTGGCATGTATTGCACCTGCTTTGTGGAGAAATTACATAATCAAAAAAAGGCTTTAATCTCATTTCAAATGCCCTGTTGAAATAAATAGTATGGTATACGTTGAAGATATGTCATTGCAGCCTATTTACAGCATTGTTCATATTGTAAATAAAAAACTATTTAATGTATCTAGACCTTGAATCTGAAAATGGTAGGTAGTTTAAAATTTAAAAGAATAACATTGTGATGATTAGTCTGGGGAACTGCGTTGTACTAAAACTGCACTCCTAAACAGCAGGTCTTGTACATTCATCAGGTTTGAGATGCTGGACAAGTTACTGTATTTTAAGACTGGTTCTGTTAAAACAAAATGCCTGCTTGCTGACGAACTCAGTAAAACAACAGACTCGATATACTGAGAGGTGTGGCTTGATGTGAAAAGGCGGGAATGCTCCTCTGTCTTGATTAAAGCAAGTCTTAGAGATCTGTTAAAAAAATGAAATTTTAAGAACCACAGTAAGAACATGAAAAAAACATTTTGCAAAACTAAAATCATTTATATGATTATTTTAAAATCAAGGCAGACTAGTTTCATCTTATAGAGCAGTGTCTTATTTGAGGCATGGATCTCAGGTCAGCAACCAGTGACAAATGGTTTAAGAAATGACCTGACACAAGGATTATAACCCATGATTAAAGCTGTAACAATCCTTTTTCTTATAGCTAACTCCTGTCAAATTAGAAAAATTACATCCTCAATAACTGCATTCTGTGGACAGCAGGTAATATCGTTTTGACCAAATGAGATTTTATTGTTACTGAACTCTAGTCTTGTTACACTAGGATGCAACATTAATCTTGGGCTTTAGGATGATAAAGCATTGACAGCAATGGCTTTCAATATTTTAAGAGCAGCCAATTTTATTTGACAAAGCCATCAATATTATCTAAAAATGCATTTTTAAAAAGCTCCTCGTGCCCAGGAGAAAACTACGAGAATTTTATTGGGATATATAGAATGTGTCACCAGAAAAGGATCAGTAGGCCTATCTAGTCTGCCCTATTTTCTCTGTTTAGCTACACCCCAGACTCTATTTGGTCACAGGCGTCCCCATCTTTCCTTACCTCTGTTTATTATGCCCATGTGCCTATCCCACGTCTGTTTTAAACTCCCGCTGTCTTCATCCCCACCACCTCCTCTGGCAGGCTGCTCTAGCCATCCACCACTCTCTCTGTGAAGAAATATTCTCTCAAATCCTTCCTAAGCCCCCCACAAGCTTCATAGCATGCCATTGTGTTCTGGTGCTCCAACCCAATTGAAAAGATTGTTCTCATGTACTTTGTTTACCTCCATGAGGAGAATTTAAGTTTTGTTGAATTGTTTATGATTTTCAGGTGTATTTTTATTAGATTTTATATAAATTGTTTTTAAATTGTTAGGCACCTTGATTTGGAAAGGCGCATTATAAATACAGTTATTATTATTATAGGTATCAGTCATGTCCCTCTCACTCTCTCTCTCTCTCCTGGGAGTACATATTGAACTCCTGCAGCCTTTCCTCATATAGTTTCTCATGCAATCGCTACACCATTTTAGTAGCCTTCCTCTGGACTGCTTCCACACTCGATGTCCCAGCCAAGGGCATCTCCAGAACTGGACACAGTACTCCAGTTGGGGGTCCTCACAAGTGAGGAATACATGAGAATGCCACCTGCCTTCTGCTAGGGATCCCCCTGCCAATGCATCCAGCATCCTGCTCACCTTGCCTGCTGCCCTGTCACACTGTCCTGCCATCTTGAGATCATCAGATATGATCACCCCAATGTCCCTTTCTTGCTGGTGACTGTAAGCACCTCCATCCATCATATGCACAGCCCCTGGGTTTCCCACGCTAGGTGGATGACTGCATTTTCGGCATTGAAATCCAGCTGCCACTTCCAAGACCTCTCCATTAGTTTCCCCAGATGCCTTGCATTCTCTCAACTTCTTCCTTCTCCTGGGTGTCCAACCTATTGCAGATTTTTGTGTCATCCATATCTCGGTTTCTACCTCATGCAGTTTCTGTAAGTTGAACAAAAGGGTTCTCTGTGATAAACACTAAAATAATGAAAACATTGGTAATGAAGTTCCAACCAGGAGGCCTTCCTCAGGAATAATCTATAAAAGAAACAAAAGTGTATCAATATACTTACATACTTTTCTCTTTATGCCTGATTCCTGATGAAGTCTTCTTGTGTAAAGAATCTTTTTAACTTTATTTATTTTTTTAACATTGTTTTCCTCCTGATTCCACCTTGAGTGGATATATTACCCTTGGGCCACACTTTTTGTGGCTATCACACTGCTCGGTGGTGGGGGATTTACCCTTTATGTTTTGTCCATTTCCTCCCCTCTCCCTCTCATTCCTACAAGGACACCAGCACGAGGATGTAGGTACAGGCTGCAGGCATGCTACAAACACCTCAGACAAGTGCCTAATGGCATCGACCCCCACCCGACACTTCTACTCCTGCACTACCACATGTGCATCCATTGGTGGCAGGAACAGAATGAAGTGTACATGTTTCCCTCCCTGGAGGAGGAGCACATCCTCTGGGATGCTCAATTCTGCTCCCCAGTGGGCCTTGAAGGACCCAGGCTTGTTCAAAAACTGGGGTCACTGACATCATGAGTGGTAATGCTACCACTGCACTGGTAGACCAGCTTAATTTTATTTTCTATTTACATAATGCATTCCTTTTTGCTCTCTTTGTAGCTTGTACTGGCCCTTACAATGTTCTCTTTCAGTTAATCAATTTTCTGTTATTCCCTTACCCTCTTTCTTTGTCGACAGATATGTTTATATGAAAACTAGAGCACTGTTTCTTAGTATTCACCTGCCCCTGTTACTTGTTTGCTCCAGAAATCCTAATCCACAGTTTATGATATCATAATCTGCAAAACAGAGCAACTGCCTCCAGGTTAGGGGTAGACCTATGAAGGAGGTTTGCAGGAATCAAATCACAGGCAGACAGTAAGCAGAAAATTAGAATAGATTAACAATTGAGTCAGATTCAAGCAGCCCCTCATATGAGTGACACTGAGAGGAGGGGCCATGAAAAAGAAGATGGCATCTGTATGGATATGTACAGGAAAGCCCATAAATCTCAAAGGGACTGTTTGGCAATATCGGTGTACAGCCTCTTGCAAGGTTTCATGTCACTGGCCAGATGAAAATTGGTGAGCAGTCAATAAGGTAAGGTCTTTTCTAGCACGATGGGGCTGGAATGGGTCATGATAGAGTGGTGGCTATTTTTTATTTGGTTGTGTTTGGCGATGGCTCTGCATTTTGAGGCTGCATCTCTTGGTGAACATGGAAGCGGTGTCACTGGAGGGGTGGTGACTGTTCAGCCAGGGAGTAACTTAATGATAGCGGCTCTCCCTTACGGGAGTGCAGTCTGAGACACAACTTGTAGTGACTCTCCCTCAGGAACAGAGACCCATGTTTTTCTTAAATAAGAAATATCAAGAAATTCAAGGTACAAAAAGAAATAACAATAAATTAGAAGTACAACAAGAAATAACAAGAAATTCAAGGTATAAAAATAAATAAAAAATTCAACATATAAAAAGAATAAAATGAAAACAAACACATGAATAAAGTGAATTTTTTTTTTGGGGGGGGACTAAATAAATGCTTGCAGCAGTTGTTGTTTAGGCTTTGTTGTTACCACAGAGACGGCCCACAAGGAAGTGACAGTGGAATTGTTTCATTCACAAAACATTTCAAGACCATAGCATAATGCTGCTTAATACAATGTAGAATACTAAGAATGTGATTTTCAGTGTGTATAAAGTCATTTTGAGGTAGTTTATGACTGTAAATGTAATAACAAGAAATAAAATAAAATGTTCAATGAATAAAGAGAAATAACAAGAAATTCCATAAAAAAAAGAAAAATTATAAAAAATAAAAAGAATTTCTCCAGTCTCTAATCGTGAGATACTCAGAGGATTTGAGCTGCGATTGGCATGTATGGAAGTGGTCCTCTGAGCAGTATGGTGGAGGCTTCTGAAAGGAGCAGAGCCTCCCCAGATGCAGGGCCCCTCATAGTGATGAGGGTTTACTTCTTTTTTGCTATAGAGGTGTTTATCCTCCTTGGCAGGTATGGGTGGCTGTTCTGCCCCATCCCGTTACCACAGCCATCCCGATTCTCTTCCGGTGTCCAGGACCATTATCCCCATGTATTACCCTCATGGTGGAGTTGTGAAGGGAGGGCCATACTCCCCCACCTGGAAGACAAGTCCAGACTGTCCCAGACCCAGAGAGACTGGACATGCCAACGGCATGATAGACAGGGCTTCATGGAGCATGTCTTCCATTTTCCTCCTGTATTTTTTTCCTCTGGGCTCCACAGGATGTGCAGTGAGCATGTTGAGTGAGGTCTGCCTCTGCTGAGGCACCCCCGGCACTCTGAGCATGGACCCCTCCTCATCTTGTGACTAACACAAGCCACCATCCGGATCCCTCTAGGTGGCAGTTGATTGTTAAGTCATGAAGTGCCCCTTCCCTGAGGATGAAGAGCAGTCCTACAGATGCTTACTCCTCCCTCTCCTGGCCAGCCTCTGAGTGATAATCACCAGGTGCCAAACCTGGGTTGCCAGCATGGGAAAAGGTAAGGTGCGCATGGATGAGGGTTACTTCTTGAGTAAAATTTCCCTAGTGATAGTACCAGTGCTGAGAGGTGTGTCTATGGCCTTTTCAGATGTGACTTTTCAGGTAGAGCAAGTCAGCAACCTGCTTAGGCTGGAAATTGTTCTTTCCCCCAGGGCTTCTTCGGAAATGGGAGTGAGTTTAGGCATGACTGTGTTGACAGGTGGACTACTGTTGGACTTGTGAACACATGGTACAGACCTCATGGAATATCATATGCTGCAGCTTCTTTGTGCACAGAGAGATGGATTTTGAAACATCTGGTGATGCTAAACTGTAACTTTTTGTTATTATATTTATTAGTAAAGTGTGAATATTTGTATGCTGATTTGTTTATTGTGCATCTTTGAATTGTATACAGCCCCCTTTCATGTTTCTAGTGGTATAGTGTTTGTCAGTCCATGGGAGGGGGATGACCACAGCAGCAGAAACATCTCCAAAGGTGGTCTACGCTTACCCAGGCTGTGTTCTGCACCAGGTTGCCTGCTGACTCCTGCAGTGCTGGCCTGGGGGTACATTTGGTTAGACAACATTAGCAGTTTACTGAATATGCAAACAACTCTAATAGCTGAAGAACCACGGGATCTCATTTAATGAATTAATCCAAAACACATTTGCTCCATGGAGCAGTTAATAAACAATACAGTGGGGCACAACACATTTTTCAGTACCACAGAGGACACACAAACAGCCCGTCTCTGGACCGTAGAGGTCACATTGAGTCCATTTGATTGGAGTCCATACGGATTCAGATGACCTTGAACAGCATTGCAGTCAGCTCTGTTCATTCCTACAACAAGATGGCAGCACATGCACCACAGTTCCAAAACAATTTGACCCACTTATCATCCCTTGCAATGACTGTTTAACTCTGGGCCATTGCTACTCTGTCAATGGGGTATTTGTGTTCTGTTCTGCAGGATGGCTCCTTCTCTGCTCGCACTCTCCCAGGCTCAGCTACAACTACACATCTTGGAGTCATAGCTTTGCTAATTAAATGTCCTTTCTCCTCCCACAGGGTTGACAGGACATTTGATTCCACCTCCATGCTCATCTTTAGTGGCACTAATTCGCCTATGGATGCATTAGCTTGGAGCCATGGCTTCTGTTGCCCAGCTGTCCCACACAGTCCTGGGGGTGGCCTGACTTCTCATGGCCAGCTCCAACTTTGACCTCAGGCTCACAGGAGTTACCAGGTACAGGCTCACAATATGCTCCTGAACCCTTTCTCCCTGCGGCACATTGCTCTATTTTCAGCCCAATGGCAGACCATGATCACTGCCGGTGGAATATGAAGTGTTTACTTCCCAGAGTGTCCACCCAGGCCTCTGTTGCAAATGGCCACTGCCACATCACACTGCAATCTCATCTACCACCTTACCCAAGGAACTGCCCACCGTTCAAGTGGGCAGTCGGCTAGCTTCGATCGCTATCCACAACCTTCTCTCTACCCTACACTTCCGCACTTTCCCACCAAGCCCTTTTCATTTTACTGTGACTACTCACCCCTGGCACACCAGTAACAGACAGTCCAAAGGCAGTAAAATGGTTAACCCTTTCAGGGACAGGGGTGAAAAGTCACTGACCAATTAATTCAAATGGTGTACATCCCAGTGTACTGAAATGGCACCATAACCCCATGGGGGGGGGGGTGTTGCATGTATAAATTTCAACTGCCATTTTTGTAGTTGTAATGCTCAAATGGACCATTACAAAAATATAAGTGTGCTGCGTACATGCATACTGCATGCCACATGCTTAATTGTGCAATATTTGCATTCGGTTTGCACACATAAAGTGAATCTAAGCAAACCAGGTCTAAAAAGCAAATCAGGTTTGCATGCTGCAAAGTGTGACATGTGTGCAGAAGGTAGCTTGTGTGAACATCTTCTAAAATCACATCTGGTTTGCATGTTGCATGCTTAACATGAATGCAGCAGTTAAGCTGGTGTGAACATCGTTTAAATATCACATCAAGTTCACATGTTGCACATTTGCCATGTGTGCAGAAACTAAGCTGTGCAAATCTCATCTAAATAAACACATCAGTTTCTGTTTTTCATACTACTGCTAGCAATTATAGCCATAAAAATAAATTTTTAATCAAGTTCCCATTAAGATTTGGTAAACTCATTAATTCTGATCCTTTTGCAAGTCGAGTTGTGCAAAATTGCAGAATTTCATTCTGTGAAATATTTAGTGAAATTCTTGCATTTTGCAAAATATTTTGTGGGTGTGAAATGTGAAATGCTGCTGGCAAAATGTGGAATTTCACCCATGAAATGTGGAATTTCATCACTTACATGCAAAATTCTGCTACTCACAGGTGAAATTCCTCATTAAACTAGCAAAATTCTGCATTTTAGTTAGATTCTGCATTTCATACCAAAATATTTAGCGGGATGCATGGAATTTTGCAAAATATTTCATGCAGCAAAATTCTTGATTTTCACCAGAATTTCACCAGTCAAATACAATTCGCTGCATCTCTATTTTCAAGTTGTTTAATGGCTTTTGATTTTTTCATTAAATTGCCATTAGTTTGTAAACGATTGTTTGCTTACTGCATTACATTCCTAGGATACAGTCAGCCAGAATTCCCTATTCAAGATGTGCGAAGGCGCTGTGTTGTGAAGCATGACCTTTTTATTTTGGGCCATGCATACCCCCTTATGCATATTTAGTGCTATAAATTTGTTTCCTCATTACTTTTTCAGCTATCTTCCTTTCCCTTTGTCATTCTGTATGGTGCATATACACTATGGCCATGCTCAACACTTTTTGTGCTGAGTAGGGTCTTGGAAACATGCACCATACCTCACATTTTGTCACTGAAATGAGGGAAATAGACACTCAAAATGAGGGGCAATGAGGGACATTAACCCTCATGATGATCAGGACATATCCTGAAACATGGTGATACAGTACCTCAGAACATAGTGGAAACCATTGTATTTAATTGTACCAATATTAGCACCTGAGAATAAATTTCTACCATAAAGCAGGGGTGCCATTTAGGTTGGGCAGAGGGGGGGGCAGTTGCTCCCCCACACATTTGTGCCTAGGTTGTTATTATGGTGTGGTAATAAGAGCCTTAAATTTGGATGTAATCTTTTGCACAATAAGTGCCTCCCTGGCCTGTGTGTGGTCACGCTGCAGGTGCACTCCTAACTCAACTGTGTCTATACTGTGTTGTCCACTCTTCCACTTGTTAGTAGCAGTGCCATCACATGTGATGTGGAAGAGCTCCAACCAAGCAAAAGTACATGAGTCACTAAGTGCAACACTGTGTTTCCCATCACAGAGTAGACAGGCTGCACACTACAGCTTTGAGGAGTTGGCGAGCACTGAATTTTCAATAGCAGTGTTGTGGCAGCATATTTTCATTGGTCTACTCTTAATGAGGCTCCATCTCCCCTGGGCATTGAAGGGGCACAGGGTCAGCAAGAAGCTAACTCGAGACTAGGCTAGCTACTTACTCTACTAGGCTTGTCTCACAAAATAAACAGCACAGGCCCCCCTGTGGCAGCAAGCTAGGGCTAGTAGCAGCAGTGACAGTGGTGTGGTGGTCTTCATAGGCCTTGATCAGTGCAGTGCAGCAGCAGCTACAGTAGCAGACAATCAAGAAGCAAGCAAAACAGGTTGGGTGGATTTGGTTGGTGAGCTAACTTGGTCACGGATCACATTAGGGACCTGGAATAGTCAGTTCTAGCATCCAGCTTCTGGCAGAAGGATGGATGAGGAGCAGACTGAAAACTGGGTTGGTGGCACACTGGGCCAGCCCACAGATTCTGGCCATATGGCTGGGTAAGTAAAAGTAATAACTTTTTACAGGGGGCTTGGGGAATGAGTAAGGACTGAAATATTAATGGGTTTTTCATGTTTCTGTGCCTTTGGGTGGCTTCACAACCCATATGGGATGGGTATTAAATGGAATAGAGTCAGGGAGAGAAATCAGAACAATTTTTTTTTTTGGAGGGTGGTTCAGAACTTCAGCCAGGAAGAAAACTGGTTAATAACTGGGTGGGTTTAAGCTCAAATCTGATGCACTGCTCTAGGGTATAGACAAATGAATCTTATACATTTGACTTTTTCCTGATTTACATATCACTTTTCAGTCACAACAAATACATTTTACCTTTTAGAAATGTTCCATACTTTCTAGAGCTTGTAATCTAGGGGCTAACTAGCACCTGGTCTCCATTGGTTGTTGGCCCCCCCCCACCAAAATCTGAAATGGCACCCCTGCTATAAAGCCTAAATTTATGGGACATCCTCTGTGTGAGCAACATATTTTCCACAAGGGATGGATGAGGAGCAGAGCTGTTTTCAGAGGTAAAATGAGGGTTGTCCCTTGCATTCAGGGACAGTTGAGCAGTATGGTATGCACAGACTATTGGAGCCCCACTATAGTCAGGCTTATGCCCCCCCCAGTGAAGTTGACCTCCACATCCCCACACTGAGGCACATTATGACATAGGGCAAGGGGCATGCACCATTGAAATGAATGGGTTTTTTTTTATTACTATTTTATACATTATTAATGGAAAGTTGGAGATTAATGAAGGCCACCGCTCGACCAACAAAGGCCTTGTTAGTAGAGCAGTGGCCATCATTATTCTCCAACTCACCATCATTATGTATAATATAGTAATAAAAACAAGCATATGTCAATGCCGAATGTTGTCTTGCTGGCATTGGCATTTATAGTGCAGGAGTTAGAGAGATGCATTATAGGAATGGCAGTGAAGTATGGAACTGATGCTAATCCCCCACTGCAGAGACTGACAGGCATTGAGGTGTGCCTTCGGTCATCGGCCATAGCGCTCATGCCATTTCACCTCATCCTACCCTGCAGACTCTGACAAGTGTTGCACTGTGCCTTGGGGTCATGGGTCTTATGCTCACCCCATTCAACAAGGAAATATGTTGAGACAGGTGCAGTATAGGAATGGGGTAAACTTTGGGGCTGAAGAGTCCAAGGCACATCTTGATGCCTGTCACTGACTGCAGGGTGGGGGTGGGGTGGAATAGCATGAAGCATTACAGCGACAATCAAACACACCCAGGCACCTGTTAGTCTGGCATATGGTAAATTCGCCGTGCTAAATTTTACGCTGTGGACAATATTTTGCGGTCTATTAGGAGAAACTAATTTGGGCGACGTATGAAGCAGTTGCGGTCAGAATGTAGCAGAATCCATACATGACTGGCGACATTTTAACTTTAATCTCTATTTCTCCCCATGCTAATGCCTTCTCATGCCAAGACTTAGTGCCATTCGACTCCCTACCTCAACAAACAATGTGTCATTTAAAAATAAAACATTTTGGATTAACGAAGCATCACTTACTTTTAAATCTATAATTCTTTATCAGTGTTTTCCTTTTCTGTTGCTGTAATCCACTTTTACAAGGACTGTGCTTGGGACTAGCCAACTTCCATGTACAACGTCATCTGAGCTAGGGTGCAGCCTACCTCTTAAGGGGACAACCAGTGCTAAGCTTGCCCGTCAGAAGCTGAGGCAAGAAAAACATGCAGTTGCCATTCAAAGGAGGCAGTTGCAACTTGGCCACCAAGCACCATGAAAAATATTAAGTATATAAGAGTTAATAAAGTCTTCCACTCCATGTGTGAGGATTTTGAAAACAGACAGTTTAAACAATATTTAAAGGACATCATGACTGTTATTGAAATCAATGTCGCATAAGAAGCGGAGTTTTTAAAATGAAAACAAATGAACCGAATAAATAAAGTTTTTAATGATATTTAAGTGTTAACAGGAGTTTTTAACAGAAATAAAGTTTAGAATTGCACGTTGTGTACATCAAACACCACAGTTCCCAATACCTTTTACCAGCAGTCCTAATAACTTTTGTACAGCAGTCCCACTACCATTTGCACATCAAGTACGCTTTTAACGGCAGTCACAATAAATTTTGTACAGCTTTTACCAGCACATCAAGTATGTTTTTACCAGCAGTTGCATTGTATTGCACTATACACTTTTACCAGCACATCAAGTACGCTTTTACCAGCAGTTGCATTGTATTGCACTATACGCTTTTACCAGCTACATCAAGTACGCTTTTAACATGCCCAATAAATTTTGTACCAGCAGTAGCATTGTATTGTACATCAAGTACACTTTGCACAGTCCCAGTACGCTTTTATCATCATTTTGTACAGCTGCCTACAGAATGTACAGCTTTTGCCAGCAGTTGCATTGTATTGCACTATACGCTTTTACCAGCTACATCAAGTACGCTTTTAACATGCCCAATAAATTTTATCAGCATTTTGTACAGCTACCTGCTGATGCGACATCAAGTACACTTTGCACAGTCCCAGTACGCTTTTGTACAGCATACACTTTTATGTGCAGCTACCTATAGAATGCGACATTTAGTCCAGCGCTCAACTGTGTTGCGACATTTAGTCTAGCGCTATTTTTACTGCTATACTTATTGTCTGGTGATAATTTGTCCATTCGACATTATATCTGCAACTTAATGTCCGTGAGATTTTGACCGGGGACTTTACGTCCGTACATGGTTAGTCTGTACAGGATGGGATGTTATGGTTAGAAACCGTAAAACCCCTGACACTTGTTGATATTTACACTCCAAATTCTCAACATGGGCTTTTTTGTGACCCCACCTCATGAAAGTATTTGAGACCTCTGCTGATGAACAATGGCACTGTGATTTTGTTAATCTGTCCCGAACATTGCTTTACCACAGTGACCACGCCATTCTGTGCCAGATGTGTGAAAACACATTTTGGGCAGGATGTGAAATATGACAACTGTACCATTCATAAGGAAGTGTGAAGAAATGGCAATGTTGCAAATCTGGAGTGAAAATATTAAAATTCTCAGTTACAAGTAATGCGTGGAAACTGCGCAATACCACCGTGACACAGTCATTTTGTGGAATTCTTTCACCAAATTTTCAACATAGGCATTTTGGGACTTCCACTCATGAACAGTGGCACTGTGATTTTTTTAATCTGTCCTGAATGTTGATTTTCCACTGTGACCCCGCCATTCTGTGCTAGATGTGCAAAAACACATTTTGGGCAGGATGTGAAAAATGACAGCTGTACCATTCATAAGGAGGTGTGAAGAAATGGTAATGTGGAGAATCTGGAGTAAAAATATTAAAAATTCTGGAATTTACGAGTGTGCATGGAAATTGTGCAATGCACACTTGAAACAGTCATTTTTTGGAATTTTTTCACCAAATTTGCAACACCGGCTTTTTGGGAGCCTACCTCATGAACAGTGACGCTGTCATTTCATTAATCTGTCCTGAAGGGTGATTCCACTCAGTGACCGTGAAATCAGCTTTTGGGACCGAATAATTAAATGACAGTGACTGAGTTCACGAGGTGGGGTCCTAAGAACTCCATTTTGAAAATTTGGAGCCAAATGTCACAAACATGGCTGAGATATCCACCTAAGTTGAAACCCCCCATTGATGCCATTATACAGCTTACCAGGATTTTCTTCAGTTCGCCGTCAGCTTTTGAAGAGTTCAGATGTCTCCCACTCCACCAAAGATTATCGCACCAGGCTCCAGAGGTAAGTATGGGGTATGGGGGGTGCAGGGAGGTGGGGTGTACAGAAGTGGGTGCAGGTTGGAGTTTAGGGGTGTCGTGATCACAAAAGGACCATTTTCTATGTTACAGAAAAAAAAGAACGTGCAGAATTTCTTTTTACAGATTTGCTTTGGGCACATGGGGTGGGCTCCCAGTATACCACCTGTGTTTTTGGGACAGGAGACTGAAGCCAATGGGAATTAGGCCCCACATCAGAAAAGCATGCCTGTATTTGGGGGGGCATAATGCCGAGGGAAATTGGGCACCCCCCTTGGCAGACAAATAAAACAAGAGGGAACATTACGCTGATGGAGTTTGGGCTCCCCCATCAGCAAACAAACTGGGGATGAGGCATTCCAATAGGGGGACTGGGCACCCCTGATTTTGGCTTTCTAGGGACTGTGAGAGGTGGATGGCAGCAGCCACCACCATGTTTATTGAAATGTTTCAGCAGGTAAGGCACGCCTTGTAATGACGGCACTCCCTCACTGTGGTAGTGAAATTCTTTCAAGTTGGTGGCACACTTCTGAATTGCTGTCATAGACAGCATGCTCATTCACTGGTGCCATAGAGACCAGCCCAAAAAATCAGTGGTGCCATTCCCCGCAACAGTGCCGCACCTCCACAACCTGCTACTGCAGCAAGCTGCCATAAAATGTTGCTTGCGCTACTCATGCAAGACAACCTAATAACTCCATTCATTTGAAGGGATGCACCCCAGCACTCTGACCCATGGACATAATCTCTTAAACACTCCTGCCTCTGGCTCCCTAGTACTCGGGTAAGAGACTCTCACCATATAGCTGTACTTGGTGGGTTCTATGTAGCAGCATGGCTACACCTGCTACAGTGTGTGTGTGCATGGGGAGGACTGGCCATGTGAGTGGATGTCGAGTTATTGTTACTTTTGTGTTTGCCCCTTAAAGTATGTTTGCATGGAAACATTCAAAACTATAGAGAGAAAATAGTAGGAGTACAGGTCAGAAGAAGTAATTAAGTAGTTTTGCCAGTAAGTGTGTGTATTGGGGGTGAGAAGAACCATGTGTGTTTCCCTTAGTATGTATGCTACAGTTCATCTGTGCAGCTGAGATGAGGTGGGACAAGAAAACTAAAAAAGTATAACAGTGGCTATAATCATGCTGCATGCGTGCAGAAGTATGCAGATTTGTATTGAAGTACAAGCGAGCTATATGTATGCAGGCAGTATAGCTTAGCAGTTAAAGGCACTAAAATGCAAACCAGAAGACATTGAGACCTGAAGACCTGGGTTTGAATCTCATCAACAACCACTTGCAGATCCTGAGCAAGTCACTTAACTTTTATGTGTACAGTTATCAGTGACCACTTGCTCTTTGCACACATGTCACATGCATGCAGTCTGTTCCAATTTAACATAAAAAGCATGTTTTCAACACTTTCTTGCTGCATGCATGCCACATGCATGCAATCAGTTTCAATTTAACATTTAAATCATGCTTGCAGCATGCATATCACATGGGTAGTTTTATGTGCGCAGCATGAAAACCTTTCATATAATTATTTCTGAAAGGGGAGGAAGAAAATAACTTACTAAAACAGCATGATAAAATAGTGTTTTTACTGAAGATTGCCTGATTCCTAACTGGACTGCAGCTTCATTGTTGTTTGTGTAGGGCATTATAACTTAAGGACTTGTGCTGTAACTAGGCAAATCCATAGATGAGGCAGGGCTTCATTGCTGTCTGTTTGGGCAGTGTAAAACTAGTGTTTATTCTAAAGGTTGCAAAATCCCTAGTGGGGTACAGCTGAGTAGTTGGGTTTAAACAGTAAATAATAGTAACAAGACACTAAGCAACATCACATATATACATGTAGATGGGATACTGTTTGGGAAATAGGTGGAATGTAGAGGCTGTGGGGCAGTCATAACCTGGACTGTGGTCTGGTTACATGGGCAGTGCCTCACTTGTAGGAGGGTTCAAGAGTTGGGAACTGAGCTTAAGACTCCAGGGCAGAAATCCACTATTTGAAAACCAGAGCCAGTGAACAACCAGGTAGACTACAGCTTCCATTATCAAAACAGCAGCAACAGCAACTAGAGTGTTGTGCTATAGCTGAGAAGGAGGAAAGACAAGAAGGAAAGAGAAACCTGTAGGACAAGGTGTGCCCTCATCAACAAAGTACCTATGCTTGTTGAAGGATGCCCCATGGAACCCAGTCAGGATGGTGTAAGGTTTAGTGCACCAGGGAGGGGCTCTGGCCAGTGGAAAGGAGTCAGGAAAGGGTGGGACCCCCAAAGGAGAAAGAGAAGGACTATGGGAGACTTCATTGTTAGAGGAACAGGTGAGACAGTGAGTGCCACACAGGATATCATGAGCCAGGTCCACTGTTTGCCTGGAGCAATAGCAGATATCTTCAGGATGAAAGTGTTGGAAGTCACTGGGAAGGTAATGGAGATTCTCGATCTGACCAGGCAAGGTTAGGTATAGAAGAAGTAAAGAACAGTTTCTGTATCCTAGTTAGAATTCTAAGGGACAAGGTAGGGGCAATGGCCTTCATTGATATTTTACCTCTGCCAAGCTACAATTGCTGGGATCTTTTTTAATTAATTTATTTATTTTTAGTTCACTTTTGCCAGTTCATTTATTTGTATTTTCTGCTACCCCCTCAGGCATTATTGTATCTGCCTAAGCCTCTGAAATATTGTACTTGCTTTTTACCCAGGCTAAACTGTAACCTGCCTGTGACATCTTTGTTGACTGCCTGCATTTCATGTATGTATGTATGTTCTCCTCTTATCCTTTGCCCTGGGTCATACCTGGAAACGAGCCTTGGCTCAGTGTGCTTCTCCTGGTTATGAACTTTTAAATAAATACGCACATACATAAATAAATAAATAAACCAGTTCAATATGTTGCAAAAGAGCTGGTGTAGAGGGGAGCATTTTCTGATATTAGAAGATTGGGGCAACACTTTGTGGTGCTGGAGTCTGTTCAAACAGGATGACATGCACCCAAATGAGAAGGGCACCAGAGTGCTGGGGTATAGATTTGTAGAACAACTGTGAAATCCTTTAAACTAGGATATGAGAAAGGCAGCACATTTGAGGACAGGTTCATCTACAAAACTTAGGGGGGCAAGAGGGCCTTTCCTAACATTAGAAAAGGCATAAGGAACCGGTCAGGCAGGTGCCGAAGGTAGGAAGACACAGCTAAACCATCAGAAGGGAGGAAAGCATACATACTGATGGAGCAGAACTAGGATAGAGAGGAAAGGGCAGTGGGAGAGGGGAGGAGGAAATGAGCAAGTGCAGCGGAAGTACAGGTGGAACAGTAGCAGAGATGATACATGGCTTCAAAATGGGAGAACTGGCCAACAGGAAGGAAACAAAAGGTATGGGGGTGATATGTGCTACTTCCAGTAGTCTGGGGAACAAGACCTGTGAACTTCAGGCAATAATGTGCTGAAGCACCATGGGTCATGGTGGCTCTGACTGAAACATGGGTAATGCAGCATTATGACTGGGAGTTCAGGGGAACTGTGCATACAATATCCAGGAGGGATAAGATAAAGAGGAGAGAGGTATGGTGGTACTATACATTAGGGATGGTATCAAAGCCTCACAAATGCAGTAAGCAGGGAGGAGTACAGGGCCTGAATCAGTTTGGGTGCAGGTTGTTGTAGGGTGATGGAAAGTGAATAGGTTTAGGTTGGTGTACAAGCTCAGAGAACAGAACAAAGAAACCAACAGAGAGTGAGAGAGAAGATCTAGAGAGTGGCAGTACTGGTGGAGGTGGGTTCTATGTGATAAGGGCAAATTGACATGCCGAATGCCTGCTCATAATCACATCGCTGAAATTCAATTTCGTGATGTGGAATCTAACACAAGGAACGCGAGCACAAAAAGCTTCTTTTCTTTTATGTGGGGCTGTGCCCCACAGCCCCTAAATGGATTCTCACACCAGGGGGTGCATATGGGGGTGCATCTCGTTACAAAAGAAAACACTGTCTCGGGTTGGGTGCAACAAAAACTACCGGTGCCCCATCCCAAACCCTGCATAGCTGCTACCTCAATCCAGCACCTAGCCCACCACGCCATGACGCCAGATCGGCAGAAACCCACGGCACCACCCCTCACATACCCTCCCGCCCCACATTCATTGGGCTCACTCCCACTCCCCTGCACATGTATACATGCGTGACATCCTGTCGCTTTTTCATGACCCACCCCATCTGGTCACCAACCCCACACCCCAGTCATTGGGGCACTAGCCGAAAGTGGGTCACCATTTCAGCAGGTACCCACTTGCTAGTGCCCCATATCATGGTATACTGTGGAGGTGTGATATTGTAGGACTCCAACATGTCAGATGTGGACTTGAGCATCCTAATAGCGGGGAACACAGGTGAAATGCAGGAACCATTTCCAATAGAGAAGGTTATGGTAACTGCTAGTGAAGGGGAGGTACTAGATCTGGACCCATACAAACAGCTACACTACTGGGGAGGTCCAGGTGAAGAAACCATGGGGTCAAGCAGTCACTTGACTGAGTGGGTGAAAGTCAAGCTACAGACTGATAGGGTGCTTCAGAGCTAGGAATTTAGACTTCAGGAGAGCAATTATCTCCAATAGAATCGCTCTGTCAGGTCCGGTTGCTGCCACTCCTACCACTGCTTTCATACCTGCAGTTTCCCCCTAACATTTCCTCATCCTTTCATAATGTATTAATTTGTAGAAGACTGAGTTGGTTAAAGGCAGAAATCATCAAGCTAAGGAGAGAGTTGGAGGAATGGAACAGGGGAAGAAGCATGGGGAAGGGGAACGAATTGGGGCTACCAATAGAGGGAGGGAGAATGAGAAGATGTATGGGGGATATGTAGGAGGCACTTCCAGGATGGGAAAGACTTCTGGCTGTTGGAGGGAATGGAGATGCTGAGAAGTGGGTAGGAAAAGGAGAAGGAGGAGGAAGACACAAGGAGGAGTAAACAAGGTATGGATATGGAAGAGGTGATTGGAGAGAACAGGGGCTGGCAGGTGGTGGGTAGGAGAAGGAGTGCAGTGAAGGGGATAATGCTGGAAGAAACAAGATATGGGAATAGCAGAGACTATGGGTAGTGTACAGAATAGATATGTTCCCTTATGTAATCTAAAGGACACAGACAATCAGGAAGAGGTTGGTACCATGGTGGATAGGAATGGCATTGAGACTATGAGTTGCATGCAGAAGAGGGCCACTCCCTTAAGAAGTCTGATGGACAAAGACAGTCAGGAAGGGGCTCCTGCTATGGTGGATAGGACCAGTGTGGGGGGGGGACGAGGATGAAAGGGGGAAGTAATGGGAGGAGAAGCATTGAGGGGCTAAGGCTGGTAAATCGGAGTTACTGGGTCTGGACAAGGATAAAGGAACACTGACAAAGATTCAGGAGGAGAGGAATATAATGGCAAGTTACATATCAGTGTAGACAGAAATGGGGCACAAGGGCAAGTAGGAGTGATAAAGCAGATAATGGGCAAAAGACAAAGAGGGAAAAGAGGGATTAATAAAGTCTCCAGAAGAAGGTTATATAGTGGGAATCTTGGTGAGGGAGGAGGAAGGAACTATAGTAGCTGTGGTTCATGGTGAGGATAAGATTCACAGGGGGATGTGGTACATGCAGGGGGTCAGGGGAGAAACATTGGTGGGTCAAAACCAACGGAGCGAGGTGACAAAAGCAGGGACACAGAAGGGAAATTAAGGTTCAGTCAGCAAAGAGAGGATTCAAGAGCTGTCTAATTAGGTGACTCAATCATCAAGGGCTTCAGGTGGGGTGGGACTTGGAACAGGAAGAGCTCAGTCTGGGTGGAATGCTTGCCAGGAATGACAGTGCACAAAGCAAAGCACATCAACCCCGCAGGTGGCAGGAGACAGGGGGAAGCCCCACTTGATTGTGCATCTTGGCATTAATGACTTAGCAGATAACAGTCTTCAGGAGGTCAAGTCACGGTTTAGAGAACTGACAAGGGTGTATGGTAATGTAGTGTGGTCAATGGCCTTCTCAGAGGTACTGTCTGTACCCAAAGCCAGTATGTATGGTAAGCAAAAAATTAAGGAATTTAACAAATGGTTGAGAGTGTGGTGTGGGTCTATGAGATTTTGTTGGTAGGTAACTGGGAGGAGATATCGGCAAACAATAACTTGTATGCCGAAGACAGGCTGCACCTTAGCAGGGAGGGCACATCAGTCCTGAAGAAGAAACTCGAGGAGTTTCTAGTGTCCAACTTCAATTTAAACTAATGGGGGGCAATTCATATCAAACAGTCGGAGGCTCAGGTCAATGGAGGACCTTTGCCTCCCCCCCCCCGATGGTAATATAGGACACAGGGAAGCTACTACAGGAGGAATGTATGAGGAAAAGGTTAGAAATTATGGGGATCATGGGAAAGAATGGGTTATAGTATCCATGAATGCGATGTGCCTAGGGACTAAGATGCCAGAGCTCCATGCACTGTTGGCGGATGGGGGGAGGTAGATATTGCCAACATCACAGAAACAGGCAAATCAAAACAGAGAATGGGACTTAATAATACCAGTCTTTAGGTTGTATGAAAGAGACAGGGCAACTGGAAAGGGAGGAGGGGTAGCTGTTTACATAAGGGAAGGGACTGAGTGAAGTAGAGATGAGGGTGGTTAGGGGATTATGGAAACCTTGTGGGTCAGATTAAGCAAAGTAAAAAACAAGAGGATCAGGCTGGGGCGGTGTACATACCACTCTCCCAGAAGGAGGAGGAGAAGGACAAGGAGCTAGTGGGGGTTATACAGCAGAAGTGCAGAAGGGGCAGCACAGTGGTGGCTGGAAATTTCAACCTACCAGGGATAGATTGGGACACCATGACATCAGCAAGTGGCAGGGAACAAGTAATCCCAGATGCACACCAGGATGCATTCCTGATGCAGTTGGTAAGAGCCAAAAAGAGAGGGCAACATATTAGACCTTGTCTAGATGGATGCAGATCAGGTAAGGGGGTTGAAGGTAGAGGACCTCATAGCAAGGAGTGACCATAGTTCAGTATGGTTCTCCCTCAAGTTGGGCAGAGAGGAGGCACGTACCACACCAGGGTCATCAACTTTAATAGGGTCAACTTTGATAAGATGGCTGACGTACTGGGTAGGCATGTGGCTACCATAAGTCCAGACATGGACATCACCCAGAAATTGGATATCATCAAGATGGGGCTGGTGGAGGAGAGTAACTCCTGCACTGAATGGAGGAGTAAGAAGGCAAGGTCAAATAAACTGAGCTGGTGGACCAAGGAGGTACAGTCAAAGGTGAGGGAAAAAAGGGCAGTCTTGGAACACTATAAGAGGACCAGTAAAGTAGTAGATGAGGAGTACATTAGTAGCTCCAAGAAGGTGACCACGGTGGTAAGGGCAGCCAAGTCTACAAAAGAGCTAAGGCTTGCTCAAGGGATTAAAGAGGGTGCAAAACGGTTCTTCAAATACATTAGGGAGAGAAGGAAATGCAGGGAGCAGATTATTAGCACTGGGATGACAGAAGGATGGATGTCTAAAGGAGCTGAAAAGAACAGGCAGAGGAATTAAATGAATACTTCTGCTCATTTTTTGCAAGGGAACGGGCGGTACCTAGA
The DNA here is from genome assembly GCA_016271365.2 of Neoceratodus forsteri. Lineage (NCBI taxonomy): Eukaryota > Metazoa > Chordata > Ceratodontiformes > Ceratodontidae > Neoceratodus > Neoceratodus forsteri. The sequence goes on along the minus strand of CM057456.1, from coordinate 1,348,027,473 downwards.
CAGCTGGGGCAGGATAGGGCAGGGAAAGAAGGGGGAGCAAAGACGGCAAAAGAGAGGGTCCCTGTGCAAAGGGTGCTAGAGGGCTTAAGGTCTCTGTGGACAGATAAAGCAGCAGGACTGGTCTGGATACACCTAGAGATGCAGCGAATTTAAATTCCGCCGGTGAAGTGAATGCGAAGTGGGCACTACGCATTGCCACTCCACTACGCAGAGTGGGCAATGCAAAGTGCTCACTCCACCTTGTCATTACCACTTCGCGTTAAGGCAGAAGGGCAATGCGAAGTAAAGCGAAGTCATTGTTATTAATGGACTTCACGTTCCTCATTATGATTCTAAGTGATCCACTTGGTGTTTCAGATTTGGCAGCCCCCTCCACACATCACATGGTTTACAGTACTGTAAGTCACATGCTTTTTAGCTTGTCAGGAAGAAAGTGAGTCATACAAGCAGACATTTTTACTTTCTTCTTTGCAGACGGAGAGAGAGTAGTGTGTTTTGTGACTGCTGATACTTTGAGATCAGAGCGAGGAGGAGATTTAAACTTTGATTTAACATACTAACATAACATACTATTTGCCAGCAGATTAGGCCTTACGGTCTATCGAGTCTGCTCGAACCTAGATCCTTAGTTGGATGCCGAGACCCTCCCATCCCTTGTTCTCCAGAAACCCCTATCATCCATCCCCACCCCCCCGGGACAGGCCATCATCTGATACATCCACTTTCTGTGTCTGTCCCACCCTCTCTTGAAGCCCTCCACTGTGGATCTCTGAACCAGCTCACCAGGCAGTGCATTCCAAGGGTCCACCACCCTCTCGGTGAAAAACCTCCTCCTCTTTTCCCCCCTCACCCTTCCACCTTCCAACTTCAAACCATGCCCTCTGGTGATACCTCCCTGCTTTAGTCTAAAGATCCCCTCCATGTTTACCCTATTTATTCCCTTGAGGTACTTGAAGACCTCAATCATGTCCCCCCTGTCTCTCCTCTCCTCCAATGAAAACAGGCAGAGCTCCTCAAGTCTGTCCTCATAAGTCAAATCCCCTAGCCCTCGTATCATCTTTGTTGCCCTCCTCTGTACCCTCTCCAGGAGCTGTATGTCCCTCTTCAAGTGTGGTCTCCAGTACTGTACACAGTACTCAAGGTGTGGTCTAACCAGTCCATTGTACAGCGGCAGAATCACTTCCTTGCTCCTAGAGGTGATCCCCTTACGATGCATCCCAACATCCTGTTTGCCTTGCTTGCTGCTCTCCTGCACTGCTCAGAGTTATCCATACATGTATCCACCATGACCCCTAGGTCTTTTCCCTATTGAGGCCTCCAGCGCCTCCCCAGGAGTGTACCTGTGTTTAGGGTTTCCCCAACCAAGATGCAACACCTTGCACTTGGTGATATTGAAATTTAATTTCCATGTGTGAGCCCAGCTTTCCAGGGTGTCCAGGTCCCCTTGCAGGGCCACCCTCCCCTCTTCTCCCTCAACTACTGCTCCCATCTTGGAGTCATCCGCGAAGAGACTCATTTCACACCCTATACCCTCCCTGATGTCCGATATGTATGCATTAAACAGGATCGGACCCAGGACCGAGCCCTGTGGTACCCCACTACCAACCTCTCTAGGGTTCGAGAGCTCCCCACAGACCCTACTCTCTGAGTGCGTCCAGCTAGCCAGTTTTCAAACCATCTGACCATCAAAGGGCCTACTCCTAACCCCATCAGTTTCTCCACCAGACCATTGTGGGGGACAGAGTCAAAGCCTTGCTGAAGTCCAAGAATAATACATCCACAGGCTTACCCTGTCCAGTTCTGATGTTACCATTCATAGAACTCCACAAGGTTGGTTTGACATGATCTACCGCACAAACCCATGTTGCCGACTATCCAGACCTCCCACCTCCTCCAAGTACACCCCCAATCGTTCCTTTAGTATACTCTCCATTAATTTTCCCACCACCGAGGTCAAACTGATGGGTCTATAGTTACCTGGTACTTCCTCGACCCCTTTATGGATTGGCACCATGTACTCTAGCAATCCTAGGTACCCTCCTGTCTCCATTGACCTGCTGAAAAGCTCCGCCCAGGTGCAGCCAGTATTTCCGCCAATTCCCATAGTACTCTCGGATGAATGCCATCCGCCCAGGAGATTTGTTTTCTTTAGGGCCTTGAGGGCTAACCACACCCTTTTGGTGGAGATAGCATCATCCATCCTCCCTTACTGGTCTTTTATCCTTATCCAGATGTGACACCCTGGGGTACCTTTCCCTCCTCTTGCTCCATTTCTGTTGCTCCCTGATCCCACTCCCTGCCGCTTCTATCCCCTTCATGCCTTGCTTTGTAGATATCCCATCCCCCTCCCTAGTGAACACAGAGGCAAAGTACTCATTTAATACCTCTGCCTGGTCCCTCGCCTCTTCCACCTACCCTCCTTCTGATCTCAATCTGCTGAGATGGCCCTTAGTTTTTCTCCACTCCCCAATGTAGCGGAAGAACCCTTTTCCCTCCATGTATCCCCTGTGCCAGCCTGCTGCTTTTACTGGACTTTGCTCCCCTCACCATACGGTGACTTTTCTAGATGCAAGCTGGTACATTTCTTATCCCTATCCCTCTTGTTGTTTTATACTTTTGTAGGCCGCCTTCTTTCTCTGACTGCTACCTGTACCTCACTGGACCACCAGCATGGTTTATGTGACCTTGCTCCCTTACGCTTCAGCTTAGCGAGATCCTGACTGCCTCATGAAGTCCCGTTTTATGACCTCCCATCTCCTTTCCACACTTGTCATTGAGGTAATATCCTTCAAGTGATCCTTGAGAATATTTCCCATGCACATAAGTCTGCCCCCTGAAGTCCACTGCCAGTGTCCTAGATCTCACACTCCCCATGCTTATTTGAAACCAGACAGTATTGTGGTCACTCCCAGTCAGGGGGTCCTGTACAACTATGTCCCTTACCAGATCCCCATCTGCCAGAACCACATCCAGGACATGCCCCTCCCTTGTGGGCTCCATCACATGCTGTGCTAAGAACACATCCTGGAAGCCATCCAGCAGCCTCTGCTCCTTGGCCACCTAGAGGACATGGTTCCCCAGTTTGTACCTGGCATAAGGTCTCCCATCAACACCACTCCTTCCCCTTTGGACCACACTGGGCAATGATGTTGTCCAGCAAACCATCCTCAGAACATCACTCATCCCGGGGCCATATGCTACTCCCAGCTTGACCTTATCTCCTGCTGGGATCGTAAGATGACCCATAAGGCCTCCACGTTTCCTCTGACTCTTCTACCATAGCAATTTCTATATCATCTCTAATGAACATAGCCACTCCACCCCTCTGACCTCCTTTCTATCCTTCCTAAGCATAGTGTACCCTGTACATTTAGGTCCAGTCATGGTTTTGTTGGCCCACGCCTCGTGATCGCCGCCACATCCACCCCCCGAACAGCATGGCCTGAACTCCGCAACTTGTTTCCCAAGCTCCTGGCATTTACTAACACCAACCCCCACCCCTTATCCCTGATCCTCTTTGTCGACCCAACAGCTTTTTTAAAAGCTAATTTTTTTTGTCTTTTCTGTACTCTTTTTTGCTTAATTTGTTCTTTCTGTAAATTTAATTTTTCTTACCTTTACAAGTAGATAGTTGTTTGTGTCTGTGTGACTGTGTGTGTGTTGTGTGACAGTGTGAGTAGTGATTGCTCGGACTGAGGAAGCTCAGTAGGAGAGATGGACCAGGGTGAGGGAATGTCTGGGGTGGGGCAGCTCTGGGAGAGCGTGGTAATGGTAAGCATAGTACCGTGCACATGTGTGGAGGGCATGGGCACCCATTCCTGTTGGACCACTCAAAACTTATGAGTGTTCCCCCCCAGAAGCAGGACCAGCACCACCTCCTGTCCTGACTCTGAGGCAGTTGAACCACCACCGCCAAGTCCAGCACCAGGTCCTCTGGACCAGGATGTGCCTGTTCCGCCGGGCCCAGGTGTGGATCCCATCCCTGTTCAGCACTGTGATCAGCTGGCTGCCAGTTCATCTGGTCATTCCCTGCCTGTGTCTGGTCCTCCCTGCACCTCCATTGTTTGGCAGTTTTATGACTGTGTTGAGGGGGACAGCAGTGTGGTCAAGTGCCACCTATGTGAGGTGGAGGTGTGCCGTGGCCCCTAGGGGACTCACCTGGGGACAGGGGGCCAGCACACCCATATGCTCAATCACCAGCAGTTGGAGTGGCAGGCTGCTGCAGAACGGACCATGCCTGCACCTGCAGGCCATTCTGTGGGAGAGGGTGCAGCTGTGCATTGCGGCATCCCTAAGAAGAAGAGGGCCACAGCAGCACCTGCTGCTGCACCAGCACCCCCACCACCACCACCAGCAGGTCAGCCTGTAGAACGTGTGGACCCCAGAGAACTGCGTGTAACACAGGCTGACTTGGCAGTTCTCTGGAGTGCTGTCGAGGAGAACAATGAGAGGGTGAATGCTGTGGAGCAGCGGCTGAATCACATAGAGAGACATCAGTTGCAAATTATGTCCATGCTGGAACTGCTGCTGGATCACCATGGGATCCCACATTAGTTTTTTTTCCTCACACCATGTGCCCCCCACACTTTCTTGCTGTGTTATAAATTGTATTCCTCCATCATCTCTGACTCTTGTATGTAATTATGCCCTTTTTTGTTGCCTTCCATATGCGTGACACTTTGTATTCTGAGCAGTGCAAGTATAATATACTAAACTGCATGTGTGCAGTCAGTCTTCTTTCCAGTCTGTGTATATACTGCAGACACTGTCCAATTCCCTGACTTAAAAACACTCATTAATGAGTACAATGGTGGGGTGGTGAAGCATGGAGAGATACTACAAAAGAGGCTTACAATACATTCAAGTAACTATTAAAAAAAATTAATGTTGTGATTCATGACATGATCGTAAATCATGATTTGTAACTGCATTTGTGACCGTGATGATGAAGAAACATGAATGCCTACAGCTGTACTTCCCCGGGCTCCAATGAGGTGTGGCACAAAACTCCCCTACTTAAAAACAAACATTAATGAGTACAATGGTGGGGTGGTAAAGCATGGAGAGATACTACAAAACAGGCTTACAATACATCCAAGTAACTATTAAAAAAAATTAATGTGATTCATGATATGATCTTGAATTGTGATTTGTGACTGCATTTGTGACTGTGATAATGAATGTGACTTGGTGTCGATGGTGTGAGATAACCAGTATGAAACTGTATTGGGTGCGCAAATGTTTATGGCTGTACTTCCCCATTGAGCTGTAGCTTAAAACTCCCAGACTTAAAAACACATATCAATGAGTACAATGGTGGGGTGGTGAAGCCTGGAGAGATACTACAAAACAGGCTTACAGTGCATCCAAGTAACTAGAAAAAAAATTAATGTTGTGATTCATAACGTGATCGTGAATCGTGATTTGTGACTGCATTTGTGACCGTGATGATGAAGAACATGATTTGTATCATGAGTGACTCGTGATGATGGTCCTGACTTAAAAACATATATTAATGAGTACAATGTTCATGCATAATTAAGCACCACACCAGTGTCCAGTACTCTGAAGGGAAGCCAAAGAAACAACTGTGACTTAAGTTACAGATGGAAATTGGGCCCTAAAAAGATGCAAATACACAGACAGATTAAGATTGCGCTGAGCACTGAAGAGATGCAGACACAAAGGCACAACACCTAAACAGTGCTCACCATAAGAAATTAAAATCTGGAAAAGAATACCTTTGCTGGTTGGGGTGGACCACGGTGGGGGGGGGGCAGTGTACTGCATTGCTGCAGTAACAGTCACTAGTACTAGTATCAGTAAAGATACCACAAAGAAGTAAAAAAATCACATAGCTGCAGTGGATAGCAGCCTCACATTGCTGAAATTATTATGTGGCACAATAAAAGGTGTCTGATTTGATGACACATGTCACACACATACTCACACACATGCTAAGTAATGCATAGCAAATTGAAAACTTCAGCAATATAACCACATATTTTAAACAAGCTAACATTATGCACTGCTTCAATAACAGTCACTAGTACTAGTACCAGTAAAGATACCACAAAAAGTACAAAAATCACACAGCTGCAGTGGATAGCAGGTTCACATCTGAAATTATTATGTGGCACAATAAAAAGTGTCTGATTTAATGACATGCATCACACACATACCCACACACACATAAGTAATGCATAGCAAATTGAAAACTTCAGTAATATAACCACATATTTTAAACAAACTAAAATTATGCACTGCTGCACCACAACAATCAGCAAAAAATGGCAAGAAATATTGAAAATATTACTATGTGTACATTAACACAGTCATACAAGAAAAAAATCACCAAAACAGAAAGCATTGTCTTTTTCTACAAGTTAATCTACCTATACCACAGATACGCCCCTCCCCCAAAACACACTTCCAATGTCTCTCAGTACACAGACTGAATGTTGTACATTAACTAAATGCTCAATGATATGAGCACGGGGGGGTTTCCGATAATCGATGAATTAAAGTTTCAGCAAAAAAAAGACTCAAAAAGGCTTTTTTAACAGCTTTTAGAAGGTTTGAAAGGCAGAGAGCTCTCAGAGCAGATTGTCTCCTACAGCTTCCTACACACACACTACCCCAAACTGAGGCTGTGCAGAACAATCTAGAGCCCATGTGACCTGAAATCCCATGAATCACTGCAAAATTCACCTTTGGAGCTTAAAAACAAGGTGAAGTGAGGCGAAGTACATTGTTTTCAATGTGCTTTGCCTTAAAACCTGGTGGAGTAGTGGTTTGGGAAGGCAGAGTAATGTGAAGTCATTGTTTTCAATGGACTTTGTGTTACACATTATGACACGAAGTACTCTGCTCTGCGTTGCGGAGCATTCTGCCAATTTCGCTTTCACTCCTCGAATCACTTCGCAGAGCAAATTGGGGCCACTTCACCCATCACTAGATACACCCAAGGGCCCTAAAAGAACTCACGGAGCTCCTGACGATGCCTCTGACAGATGTATTCAACACATCCCATCTAACAGGATGTGTGTCCCTGGATTGGAGGATGGCACATGTGGTGACTATCCATAAAAGTGACTCTTGGGATGAACCAAGGAATTATCGGCCAGTCAGCCTTACGTAGATTGTGGGGAAACTAATGGAGACTATCCTGAAGGAAAGAATAGTGGCATTCCTGCAGGAGAATGGGCTTCTTGATGACTGGCAACATGGATTCACCCAGGGAAGGTCTTGTTAGACTAATTTTGTAGTCTTTTATGACTAGTTGACTAGGGCTTTGCATGAAGGCAAGGCGGTTAATGTACTGTATTTAGACTCCAGCAAGGCCTTCAACTCTGTGCCATACAGAAGGCTAGTAGGCAAGCTGAAGGACCTGGGGGTGGGGGATAAAGTGGTCAGATGGATTGAGAGCTGGCTAGAAAATAGCAGAAGCTGGTGGCAAGGGGGGAACCATCATTGCTATGGGCTGTCATCAGTGGGGTACCACAGGGCTCAGTGCTGGGGAGTGTGTTATTCAACATCTATGTAGCGGATATGGCAGTTGGGATCCAGAGTAGGATAAGCCTGTTTGCCGATAACACTAAACTGGGGGCAGTGGTAGATGGGGTGGGGGGGGAAGGTACTGCAGAAAGACCTAGAAGCCTTGGAGAGATGGTCCTGTACCTGGCAGTTGGGAATCAGTGCAGGGAAGTACAGGATTATGCACTTCAGAAACAAGAATTCTGGACACAGTTACCAGCTGGGGGGGTGTTCAGTGATTGGTATCCATCGAGGAAAAAGATCTGGGTGTGCTGGTTACAGGCCATATAAATCACTCCATGCAATGTAGGAAAGCAGCAGCAAAGGCCAATAGGATGCTAGAGTGCATAGCTAGAGGAATCACCTCAAGGAGCGAGGAGGTGATTCTGCTACTGTACAAGGCCTCACTTGGAGTACTGTGTACAGTTCTGGTGCTCCTTCTTAAAAAAGGACATCAGACTGCTGGACAGGGTACAGAGAAGGGTAACCAAGATGCTAATCGGGATGAGGGAAAAGCCCTATGAAGAAAGGTTAAGAAGCTCAATATGTACTCCCTGGAGGATAGAAGGGACGGGGCAATATTATTGAGATCTTCAAACACTTGAAGGGTATAAATAGGGTTAGTCATGAGGACCTGTTTAAACATAGAAAACAAGGGACCACAAGAGGGCATAGTCTGAAATTAGAAGGGGGGGTTCAGAAGAGAGATGAGGAGGCACTTTCTCACAGAAAGGGTGGTAATGGCATGGATTGATTTGCCTGAGGAGCTGGTTTTGCAAACATCAGTTGGGGGATCTAAGAGGGGATGGGACAGGGTTAGGGGCAGGATCAGGATAGAAACATAGAATTTTATGGCGGATAAGGTTAACTTGGCCACCCTAGTCTGCCCATTTCCTGCTAATGGATAAACTGCAGATCCTAGTTAACCAACAGCTGACTTCCTCCTACCCCCCACTAGAATTGCCTTATGTCTGTCCCATACATTCTTGAATTCCCCCACTGTTTTTGACTCTAAGGCCTCCTCAGGAAGGCTGTTCCATGCATCTACAACCCTCTCTGTGAATGAATACTTCCTCTCATTACCTCTGAGCTGCCCCCCATCTTCAAATTGTGCCCCTTTGTTCTTGCACATCTCTTTTTCTGAAAGATGCTACCCCCTTGGACTTTGTTGATTCCCTTGAGGTATTTGAAAGTTTCTGTCATGTCCCCCCTCTCTCTCCTGTCCTCGAAGCTATACATCTTAAGCTCCTTTAGTCTTTCTTCACATGTCTTCTGGTGCAGACCCTGCCCCATTTTGGTTGTCCTCCTCTGGACAGCCTCCACCCTGGCTATGTTTTTGCAGAGATGGGGTCTCAGAACTGTGGATGGGGAAGGGAAGAGGATGAGGATAACTCAGTCAGTTCTATCAGTGGGGCAGGTGAAGGAGGTGGTGGGTGACAACATCAGCACTCAACACCGAGAGCTGTGCATGAGCAGACTTGATGAGACTATGGAAGGCCTGTACCTGCTGGAATCATCATATGTTTCCAAATAATGGCAGTGCAAAACCAGGAAGGAAGGTGCAGCCCAGGATGTAGGAGGGTGGCTGCCAGATTAGAAGGAAGACAAATTTACTAAATGAAAATTTCTGTTCAGTCTTCACAGTGGAAGACAAGGACCCACTACCAAAATGCAACATAAAGCTAATAGGGAATTAGTGGCAAGTGCCAGCATGGAGCCAATCACAAAAGAAAGTGTTTAAAGGCTTACAGGCACTGAGAATGGATAAATCAATGGGCCTAGACTGGATGCATCCAAGGACATCAAGTGAGATTGGGAAAGTACTAGCAGGACTATTGGTAGATATCCTGAACTGCTCCATAAAAACTGAAGCAGTGCTAGGGAATTGGAGGAAAGACAGCAGATGTTGTCCCACTGCAGAAGGTGGGAGGTGAGATGCTCCAAGCAATTATAAACTAGTGAGTCTGACATCTTTGTGGGGAAGCTCTTGGAATCAATAAAATGGAGAGGCTCATAGCGTGCCTGGATGCAAATGGGATACAAGGCAATAGGCAGTATGGGTATAGCAGTGGGAGGTCAAATCAAATAAACCTGATCAAATTATTTGATTGGGTGACAAGGGATGTGGACTAGGTCAGTAAATGGTTATTCTGAATCTAGATTTCAGCAAGGCCTTTAACTCATCCACAGGGATGGTTGCTTAGAAACTGGGCAACCTGGGGTGGGAGATAAAATAATTGGGTGGGTGAGAAACAGGCTGAATGGAAGGACTCAGAAGGTAGTCCTAAATGTGGAGCATTCCAAGGTATAAGATCATAAGTGGAGTACAGCCCCAAAATTGGTTTTGTTACTAGTCTTTTATCCATATTTATATGTTACATAGGGGAGGGTCTGTGAGAAGTTATGCTGATACTAAGATCTGTGGAAGGGTAGACAGTGGGGGGAGGGGGTGGTAAGGGCCATGAGAGAAGACCTGGGAAGACTGGAGAGGTGATCATGGGGTGGCAGTTGAATTTAACATCAAAAAGAGCAAGGTAATGTACATAGGGGCCAGGAATCTAAGAACAGAATACAGGATGAGTGGGTAGTGGAACAGTGGATGGTTGAGACATGGGAGTGCTAACTATGAAGAACTTGAAAGCATCAGCACAGTACATGAGGGCTGTGAGCAGGCAAATAGAATGCTCTAAAACATAGTGATTGGGATCAGTAGCAGGATAATGGAGGTTATACTGCCCTTATACAGATCTCTGGTCCAACAGCTCTTACAGTATATTGTGAAGTTTTGGAGCCCCCTTCTTGAGGAGAGAGAGAGAGAGAGAGAGAGAGAGAGAGAGAGAGAGAGAGAGGGAGAGAGAGAGAGAGAGAGAGAGAGAGAGATGCTAGAGTCAGTGCAGGGAGAGCAACTAGAATGATCCATGAACAGCAGAGGAAGTAAATGGGGACCACAGTATGTACACAGAGAATCGGATGGGGGTGATAGTGATGTTTGAGTACCTCTATGGGATAAACAGGGTGTAGCTGAGAGTTGTTTACACTGAAAACAAAGGAACCAGGGAAATTCCATGAAACTGGGGGGGGGGGATCAGAAAGGATCTCAGAAAGTACCAGTTTACTGAAAGGGTGGTAGAAAAACTGAACAAGCTCCCTAAGGGGGTTGTATGTGCTAAAACAGCAGGAAGATTTAAAAGGGGGTGGGACCAGCACATGAGAAGGGTGGAAGTAGGGCAGCAAGGGGAGGAAGGAGGGGAATGTCTACTAGGGACAATTCCCAATACTAAGCAGGTTTTTGTGCAGGCTGGAAGGGCTGCAAGTCTTTCTTCTACAGAATGGTTAGAGATCTACTGTGCTTGGGGTTCAGGGTCCACATTTTGATTCTCTTCAAAGGCTCAAAGTGAGTTAGCCAAATGCAGTAATAGCATATCAATTCTAATTCTACAAAATGGGTTGTGATGGCTGGACTGTCTATGCATCAGCAGTTTGTAACTTGCAACACCAGCAACCAGAGTTAGGGAATGACCTTACAAAGCTGGAGAGCTCAAAGGGGAAGAAACTCAAGAGTCACAAAAGATTATCATTTCTTCCATTGAAAGCAACTGCCCAACTCCACCATGCAAGCACCATGTGGGTGACTTCAGATAGTGCTGCATGCAGAGCTGCTGGGGAATAGGGATCTCAGTAGGCTCCTTGTGTGAACACTTGTGTGAATGCACTCTGGAGAACCACCATATCCCAGTGGAGGAGAAAATGGGAATTTCCCAGGCCTACAGATAGTGTTAGAAATGCTCTCATGTTCTGCACTGCTACCTGCACCAAAAGGCACCCAACATTACATCTCCAGGGGTCTTGGAGAGGCCCCAATGGCCTGACTGGTGAGGGTAATCAGTGGCAGCTAAACTGCATGGGCAAGCACTGCTTATGGCTTTGGGAAGTAGCCAAGGCTGAGAAGGAAGAGAGTCAGAACCAAAAGGAGGATAAACAGTAAATACAAAAAAGTATTGTATTTTTAGGTTTAGACACAAGTAGATGCAGATGAATTTGTATCCATAAAGACTTTATTTTCATGCAACAAGGTTGACACTCTAGGGATGGGTGGAGAGGATGAGCAGAAACCTGAGAAAACTTGAGGAGTAGTTAGGAGTATGACAGCTAGGTTTCAATGTGAAAAAGTGCAAAATAATGCACAGAAATATAGGGGCAGAGTACACAATGGGTGGAGTGGAATTGATGACAACCAAATAGGAAAGAGATCTAGAAGTAATCATATTGGATGACCTAAACGTGGCCTGGCAGTGTGGCAAGGCAGTTGGGAGGGCTACTGGGATGCTGGGGTGCATAGGAAGGGGTATCTCCAACAATAAGAGAGAGCTGGTGTTGCCCCTGTAAAGATCACTAGTAAGACCCCACCTTGAGTACTATGTCTCCAGAAGGACACAGACATCAGTGGAAGCAGTCCAGAGGAGGTATACTAAAATGGTGCATGGTCTGCATCAAAAGCCCTATGAGGAGAAACTAAAGGATCTCAGCATGTACACTCTGGATGAAGGGAAGGAGAGGGGGATATGACAGAGAGTTTAACTGCCTCACTGGGGCAAGTAAGGTACAGGAGGAAAGTATTTTTCTAAAAAGAAGGTGCTCAGGAATAAGGGGACATGATATGAACCTGGAAGGGGGTAGATTCAGGAGAGATGTGAGGACTATGTCTTCATAGTAAGAGTGGTGGATTTTTGGAACAGTCTTCCAGCAGAGGTAGTAGGGGCAAAAACAGGGGTTCAAGCATGCATGGGATAGACACAAGGGAATCATAGTGGAAAGGAAGGGGGGAGGGAGAAAGAGCTGTACATCAAGTAGGGTCTGAGGTGAGAATGTAGATAAGGAAAAAATGGTCAGACTGGGTGGGCCAAGTGGCTCTTATCTGCTGTCAAAGTCTATGTTTCTACATATATACTAGTAACAGAGAATAAAGGGATGTTCAAATATAAATTTGAACTGTGCATAAATGCTATAGTTACAAACCTGTAATGAGTTCTTCCTAAGAACAAATGTTTAATGTTACTCTTAATATTTCAGTGGTAACATTTCAACTAATGCAACATTGTAAATATGCAAAAATAGTTTAGTTAGTGCACACCATACTAAAAAAGACAGAAAACTGTTTTAGTACAATGGCTTATCAATCCAAGCAATCTTATGGACTGATAAGCCATTGTACTATAACTAGGTGTCTAGCCTTATAGAAAACCACTTACACGAAAGCATGCAGATGATCTGATCTCTCCTTGGAAAAATCTCTTCTAATGTCATTCATTCCTTTACAATGCACAGCTCACTTGTAGCAATTTACAAAAAATAGCAATCTTTCCCTTTCAGAATTTCTCCCAGTCTGTTTGTCACACACAGCAAACAATTCACTTGGCATACAAGGACTGTTAAGAATTTATTATATTATGGACCCAAAGTGTTAAATAAATTATCTCAACAGGGTATTGATCCATTTTTAAAGTACCCAGTATTCAAATGAAATCTGAACAATAGACTGTGGGCATCCTCTACATGTTACTGTACAAAAGATGTTTACATTTTAATACTGTGGATATTCTTTGCATGAAACTGTACAAATGTTGAATGAAATTATATATGTAAAGGTTGTACAGATAGCTCGCTAGAGAATACTTTCAAATTTTGATTATTATATTTTGTATTTTATCTTATGTAAAAATGCAATTCTTATGTTGTACCCTTGCCCCCAGGCATGGATAAAAATGGATCTTTTCGATGTAGTTCATCATTCTGGTAAAATGAAAATAAATAAACTTAGTTTGTGTGTGTGATTGGTCTCACACAGACACTTTACAGAAAGGAAAGAGCATCCATTTAGAACATCCCAGTTATTCCTGCAAAGCAAATTGGTGATGGGAAAGAGGAGGAATTGTTCGACTGAGGTTTAAGACAAAAAAGAAAAAAAAGAAAAACGTTATTTATAATAAACAGGTTAATAAATGCAGGTAGCTGGTATGTCACTCAAGAAGGGATGATAAGCATTCTGAATGGCACACTGTATCCTAATTCAAGCAAGCCAGAGGAATGATTCCAGTGCATCCTTTTCTTGAAGAGCAAATGTCTCCAAGGGATACTTTAACAACATAGCATGCAGAGATAGTCCTTCTATTAGTAATTGCCATTATGCCCCTGCCCACAGACAAAAATGTTGTTTGTGTTCAGCTGACCTAATAAGTTTCAAAAATAAGCACTACAATTAGTAGTTATGATGCACTCCAAAAATATTAATCACTGATTTTACAGTTGTAATAAATAACTTATCGTTTTGAGAGGACGTTGTCACCAGCAATATACCAAACAAACAGAAGTAGGTTTGTAAGGACACACCATACCAATACAGACACAAAAATGACTGTCTTAGGACAATCTCATGGATTGATAAGCCTCTGTACCATGAGAAGGTGTTGAGGACCACTCACACAAATGCATACAAAAAATTTGATCTCGCCTTGGTAAATCTCTCCTAATGTCATTCATTCACAACTCACAGCTCACTTGCAGACATTCACAAAAAAGTAACATTCTCTCTTTTAAAATTTCTCCCAGTTTGTTTGTCACACACAGAAAGCAGTTCACTCAGCAAATGAGGAATATTAAGAGTTTGTGGGTGGGATCAGTCTCACACAGACTCCCCACACCACCACACACTATGAGGGCCACTGGCCTGGGAGACTGGAGGGTGGTAGGGTGGGGGGAATGGAGGCAGAGGCAGACACATGAGGTGGAGTCAACCAATCCCACAAAATCCTAAAAGCAAATCACTTTTTACACCAAAAACAGGCCCAGTGCCTGATTCCATTGTGGAGGAATCTGAGTCATTCAGGAAGAAATGACAGGGTGAATTGGTGGCACCCAGGGGTGACTGCAGGAGAAAGTTAGCAAGGAGTATCTTAGCTGAATGGAACACATTGATCAGAGGGGTGGAGAAGGTGGTGGGCTGACAGGGTAAGGAAAAGGGATGGTCAGATGCCTTCCTAAAATGGTACCGGTCTCCATAAATTGCCATATGAAAGCAGGTTACAGGAACTTAACATGTACTCCTAGAACAGCGCAGAGATAGAAGGGACATGATTGAGACATTCAAATTTCTGAAGGGTATAAACAGAGTCTCCATCCAGGAGCGCTCTCTGGTCAATAGCTTCAGGAGGATAAGAGGACATGAGATAAAATTAAGAGGAGGAAGATTCAGGGGCAACATGCACAGTTTTTTTTTCATGGAGAGGGTAGTCGACCTGTAGAATGGCCTACCAGCTGGAGTCATTGACCCCAAAACAGTAAGGAAATTCAAACTGGCTTGGGACAGCTACAAGGAGATTGTCTAAAAGAAATTCTAAAATGGGGGGTAGGGCTTAGTGCAGACTAGATAGATCTTTGATCCCCATCTGCCATCACTTTCTATGTTTCTATGTTTCTTGGAGTGCTGGCAATCCAGGATATAAAAACCCACCCTTGCTCCACTTATGTCACCCCTAGGATTGTTTTTATTTGTATTTGTGTCTTGCTATATATACACACCTGTATTTTTAATTGTGCATTGATATTTGCCACTGACTGTTTGCTACTGTGCTAGTCTACACACATGTACTGTCTTTTGCTACTAAGTTAACCTCTTGACCTGTATTGTATCTTACCTCTGCTTACTTCTGTGTTACCTCCTGACCCTGTTTTGTATCTTACCACTGTTTTGCTTGCACCCATTACTGATGCAGAGCCTTTGTAAAAGAACACTAGGTTCAAAGGTATTTGTAATCCTAGTAATAAATAAATAAATAAATAAAAAGGATAGGAAAGATGGTAGAAGACAATGTGGGGGATCTTGGTGTACTGGTACACCTGGGTACCAATGATCTAGTGAATCAGCCTGTGGAGATAGTGAAGCAGAACTTTCAAAGTCTCGGGGACAGATTCAAGATGCAGTCAGCTTCCCTAGCCTTTTCTGAGGTCCTCCCTATGTGGGATAGGAGAAATGAGTAGGATAGGGTGAGGAAGAAGAAGACTGAGCAGTTTAATGGGTGGTTGAAAGAATGGTGCCAGGAGGAGGGGTACTGCTTTTGAGGAACTGTGGGGATCTGGAAGAGGAGGCTATTCAAAATGATATGGCCTTTACCTAACAAGAGAGAGGACCAGTTTTCTGAGGCACATTGGTGGACAGTTAAATTAACTACCTGGGAGACTGAGGATATGGATACTACTGAGAAAGGTTGGGAAATGGGGAACCTAATTGGGACTTCCTCTGAACTGGAGGCTAGAAGCATTGGGTGGAGGAAGCAACAAGGTCAGTTTCATAAAGGGTAGAGAATGATGCCGGTGGGGGGCTCACTTAGTTTGCAAAAAAAAGAAAAACAAGAAATTACAAAGGCTAGGGAAAAATGAAGAGAGGTCAGGTAGAAACCAAAAAGATGGTGGATACAAGATGGAACACAGTCTGGCTTAATACACTGGGCCTGGAAAACAAGATTAGTGAGCTCCAGGCAAAAGTAGCAGATGCTGGGCTGGATAGCCATTATTGAAGTTCGGGCTACAGAGAACAATGACTTGGACCTGACAGTACCAGGTTACACCATGTATAAGCAAGACTGGGGGAAAGGAAAAGAGGAGTGACAGCCCTTCATGTCAGGGAAGGAAATGAGGCAGACATTGACTGCGCTTTTCCTGCAGCTAGGAGTGCCAGAATCCTGGTCCTGCTATATACATTACAGAAGTGCATGCTGGTACAGCCGGTCAAGGAATCCACAAGACAGGAATCCAATCTGAATGTGATGTTCACCAACTTGGAAATGGTAGGTGGAGTACAGGTTGGGGAACCCCTGGGGCCCAATAACCAAAACACCATATTGTTTGAGCTGGACCTCATACCTTAATGCTTCCTTTCTATGCCCATTATATTCCTACCTTTCCCTTTGCTTTTTTACATTTATTTTGTACCCTACCCTAAATAGGATGTCCATTGTTTTCTCTTTTTTAACCCACCTTCCTATGCATCTTACCCCCTTGCCTGACTCTTTCTTGATCCTTCCCTAGATAGGGTGTCTCCCAATTTCCCTTTTCAAACCTTCTATTCATACATACCTTATTCTGCTGCCTACTACTCCTCTCCTACCATATGTTAAAATACTACCTGTATCTACTTACCCTGCAGCTAACTGTTTCACTATACCAGAACACAGTAGTGTGCTATCTCCTATATTTGCCTGGTGTTCCTTCTGCAATCTCCTGCCAACTGCAGAATATCTGTGGATGCTTACTGCCACCTAAGACATGTCCCACTCCTGTGCTGTTTCAGTCACATGCTGGGACATGAGTGTGATGGGACATGCTGGTCAAGAAACTCTTTTATAGTGCTCTTGTTAGAATGAACTAAGCTTCTGGCAGCTCCACTGTCCAATCTCACACTTTATTCACAAGGCTTTTTTAATCTACTGACCCCCAAGATTAATTTCTTGAGCTAGGGTCCCCACATTACCATTACAAATTTAAAGACAAGTCTCAATATGCCAAAAACACTAACTAAAATCTATTTCCTCTACCCACTTACACTGCTGTGGAATGGAGTATCTATTACACTGCCACAGTAACTAGTGTCCAGTATAGTTAGGGATGAGTAGAGTGTGCATTGTTAATATCAATTTTTGGACCTCAATAACTTTGGAGGCATTCAACTGAATAGCTAAATATTGTGATGTGGTCTGGCTTCCAGAGTCTCAAGATGTTAAAAGTTTCTTGATGGCATCATATGCAGCTTCTGAGATCTGGAACATCTGTTTTGGGATAAGTGAAGACTATTTCCAATATTTAATACACTTATTTTTTGCTGTCACCTACAGTCTAGATGGTACAGACATTTTTCTCAAAACACTCATGCAGAAGAGGCCTGTGCTGAGGTATTTCCTTTTGAAGGTTTTATGAAAAAAAAAATTAAACGGTTCCAGAGTGAGAAGGATTTAAAGGTATGTTTCTGAGCATGCTCAGTAGGGGTTTTCAATAGCCCTGTGATATGAATGATAAATACATCAGTTGTTAGGGTTTCTCATTTGTGATTTATCATTGTGAGAAAGAATATTGTTCATGACAGTCACCATCTTGTTTTTATTAACAACTAAAAAATGTGGAACATACCTAAAATACAAGTGTTTTCAGAAACAAGCAGCTGAACCTAGGCAAATGGGACCCATTTAGCTAGATTCTGGTGTTCGTTTGTTTTTTTAATTCCACACCCAAAAATCTTTGGTGCCCAGTTTAATGAGAGGAGCATTCACCCACGTTCTCTGTAAGAGAACAGCGGACTTTCTTGATATCGGCTGCTACAGATGGAGTGCTGCTGCTGGCTTCAGTAGCAGCAGTAAGCCGGCAGTCTAGTAAGCTAGTGTTCTCATCCTATCAGTCTTTCTTTCTTTCTTTTCTTTCTTTCTTTCTTTCTTTCTTTCTTTCTTTCTTTCTTTCTTTCTTTCCTATCTATCTAAAGCAGACAAAGTGCCCACCCCTGTACCACTGCTGTATGCCACCTCCCCTCCAGATCACCCCTTAAAAATAGGTGGCAGGACTGGGGTACTCACCCCTGGTGCCACTAAAGTTCATCCTGACACTGGCAAGCCCAATCCATAGTGTCAGCTTCCATGTAAATAAAGAAACCATCCCTCACTGATCTTTTTTAAATAAAGTTAAACCTACAAAAAAAGAAAACAGTCACTCACTGATCTGATCCCCCCACTCCACCCCACCCCAACCTGTCACTCAGCACATACAACCCCAACTCCCCCACATATCCTCACTTATCTAAAAAAATCTAAAATCCGTGAAATCACCATTCAGCCAGATTTGAAAGTTTTCACCAACTGGCTACATGAAGTGCATTTATGAAAAACTATTAATATGGTGGGAAAATATGGTAAAATAACCAAGTTATGGATGAACATTGAAATGGTTTCAGTTTTCGCTAATAACTTTGCCATTTATCAATATTTTTTTCACCAAACTTTCAACATGGCCTTTTTGGGACCCCATCTCATGAACAACACAGGAACACAGGTGACATTTTTCAGATCTGGGCCAAAAAGATGATTTCATAGTTGGTCTGCAAAATCATGTTTCGGCCAGGATTTGAAAATGTTCACCTATCTTCTTCATAAGGTGGAGTCCCAAAAAGGCTATGTTGAACGTTTGCTGGAAAAATATGCTAAAATGACTAAGATACGAGTAAACATTGAAATATTTCAGCATTCACATGTAACTTTGCTAATTTTCAATATTTTTTCTGCAAACTTTTAACATAGCCATTTTTTTCACACCAGCTCATGAACATGACAGGTGTCATTTTTCAAATCCTGGCCAAAATGCATTTTCGTACTTGTGGCATGAAATTACATTTCAGTCAGTATTGTATAAATGACACATGTCATGTTTATAAGGGTAGTCTGAAAATGGCTACCTTTACAATTTGGATTCAAACTCAAATAAAAAAAATAAGAAACATTACATGAGTGCCATCCCTTACCACAGTGGGCAGGGCTTTGTGATCCCATGCTGGTGAGCTGAGTTCGGGGGTAAGCTCAGTGAGCCAGCTGGATGGGCTGTGGCTGGAAGGACGGCATTGTCAATATGGCACCAACCACCAACCTGGGAAGGGAAGGCACTGTTACCCACATGGGCCCAAGTACCATATAGTAAAGAGAAATCCTCTCTTGGCATATAAATATATATATATATATATATATATATATATATATATATATTTTTATGCTGGTGCTAACTCTTCTGTCTGTCAAAATTCCAGCACTTCAAGCCAATACCCCGAGTCATGGTAGCAACATAGAGCAACATCAAACAACACAAAATCAAGTGACAAAAGTGACAAAGCAATTACAATGAGATTGAGAATTTAACATATTGGTTTTATAAATAACTAATTGAATGCAATCTACTTGGAAATGACATTTTTTAATTTATATAATCAGTTTCATACGAAGTTGGAGTGTATAGGTGGAGTTTTTGAAGGTTGCCTTATAGCACTGTTTATTATGTCCTACAATGACATTGCAGTTAATCTTGAATTTAAAGGGGCACTGCCAATGCTTTTTTCAACATATTATTTATAGTTGAAAATCCACATTTTTTTATTGCTTTCCTTTTCTAAAATTCATCGATGTTGGTTGTTTTATCTGCTTCCTTTCTTAGTAGAAGTAAAATACATGCCAATAGCGTATTTGTACACAACCTTGTTTTGTTTCAAATACTGGATCTACTCTTACTGCATACATAGAGAACATTAGGAACACCCCAGACAATGCAGCCACTCATGAAGTAACAGTAGTCTTTTTTTAGTCCCGCTGCATGTTGAGCATCTAGACTGTGTTGGGGGTGTTCCTTAGTCCAGGAGAGATGCAGTAGTAGTTCAAATAATGTAGACAAACACATGTTTGTGTGGTAACACCAGTATGGTGGTCAGTCTGTTTTTCACTTATAAAAATCTGAATCAAACTGCCAGCTACATCAGCAATGTCTACAGAATGTGAGCCATCATAAAATGTGTTTTTAAACTAGGGACAATTTGAGACCTAAGGGGGGTTGACAGTGTACCTTTAACACAAGTGACTCTTACTTTCATGGATTGTACACAATATGTAGTGCTGTTCACTCACTGCTCACTAGATAGTACTAATAAACAGCACAGGCACACAGTAGAATAACACTAATAGTTATGCTACATGCAGTTCTCAAGTACTCTCTGTATTTTACAACTGTTTTTTTTTTTGTTTGTTTTTTGCTCTGGCTAACCGCGAGCCATCTTAAGGAGGAGTCGAGGGAATTAAAATTGAAAGAAAGATGTCAATGATAATGGGAAACAGTTTGAGGAATAAAGAATGTTCTGTTTACTACTGACATTTTGAGTGACTATCCCTGCCAGTGTTCCCAAGTGAATGTTGTGCATTGTTTATTATTGGAAGTGATTTCAGCTATGATTTCTGAGGGATATGTTTTTAAAGATATCTCTTATTCAATGGTCTGTTTAATAGGTCTAGTTCTCCCTTTAGAGGCATTGTGAGTCAGATCTGACAGCACAATACATATTTTCTGCAGTTTTCTTCTGCTGTCTTTTAAAAGGCAAGCCATATGTAAAATCAAAGACTCCTTAAAGACTAAAAAGAACAGCAACTACTGATATGGAATACGGAATGGAAATTTCTATCTAAATAACTCTGTCCTTGAGTCACAACATTCATATGTGGTAAAGAATGTATGGTAAAAACATTAGTCAATGTTGCATTAAAGAGACCTCTGGTAAACTGCCTGATTCACTTGTATTGTTTTTTTGGTCAATGTTCAAAGGTTTATTTTTTTTAAATGCCGTACTTAGTCTGGCCACCTTAACATGCCACTCCTTCAGCTAGAAGGGAAAGCTAGGCAGCTACATGTGCACCTGAGGCCATTACTACTAACATAACCCCCACAGGGGTTGCCTGAAAGGCTTGGACCAGTGTCCTTCTCCGGAGTTTGAGTATATTACCTTCATGACAAATATTTAGCATTCCTTAGCTGGGGGCCTGGTGTCCCAGGTCCACTGCCAACCTAAGCATCCTATTTGGCAGCTTGATGCACTACTGAGATTGATTGTACAATATATTGGTGATCAGAAACAGCTTAGTGGAGCTACTGTTTCCATTGTATCTGCACTATGAAGACACACATGGGAGATAATGCCTATAGCTAAACTTTATAAAGATCTAGCAAAGTACAGGTTCATGTTCCAATGCAGGAGCCAGCTGCCACTTAAATACACAACAGAAATGCTGACAGCAGTTATAAAAAGAAGAATCACATCTGAAATTGTTTACACCTTGTACATGAGGAGGAAAATTAACCTCATTCTACTATTATAAATGAACAACTGTGTTTTTTTTAAGTGGGTTTTGGCATCATAGAATACTATTTAGTACATAGCAAGGGCTAACACTCAACAGATGGTGGAGTCCTAAAACCTACAATAATGGCTGCAGTTATTTTCATTACTGTCATTTGATGACACATACAATAGTGTGAAAAGGCTTGAACTGGGTAATCACAGTAAATATACTCCAAGGGACCAGATGCACATCAGAGAATCAAAATAATGATGGATGCTTAGGCTAAATGCCACTCTTGCACATATTTTAAGCACATCTTCAGCTGAGGTTTTGGACCAGTAACATTGTTTTGTCATGGATAGGCCTCTAGTTTCAGTTTGGCAAATCACTGCTAAATTATTTTAAAATGAAAAAAAAAATCATCTGACATATGTTGCAAACCTCTACTACTCTCAAACCTGCCTGGAAATCTTATTTCCTCTCTTCTAGCACTTATTCACTAGTTGTATGACTTACGATTGTTAGTTATTTGCACTTATATTTCTGTTTTGTTACTACATATAGATTCCTGCAAATGTACTGTCGTTGCTGAAAATTTTGTATAAGTGTACTATGTCTGACTTCTACTTGTTCCCATGATGTTTTCTTGTATCTACTATTGTCTATGTACCCTTTGTTGTAATCTCCTGTGTTTTACCTGACAATAGGCAGCAATACTGTCTAGTGTACCTACCGGTTAACAAAAACTAAATAAATAAAATAAAATAAATTATGGATGCAACACCTTGAAATTTTTTATAGACAAATGTTTCCGCATCAACATTTATGATTCTGATTGACATTGTTCACAGATTAAGATGTTACTGAGGACAATTAAAGAAAATAACTTCACATCTGCAGAATCAGCCTTTGGCATGAGTTAAAACACATGGTTGCATTTTGTGGCAATACAGAAAAGTGTTGCTTGTATCAGAAATACATTAAAAAAGGAAGATTTTACTGAAGCAGGAACAGCAATAATCCTTTGTCATTATGTACATACTAGTCTGCCATGCATTGACTTCTTGGAAAGGTTGCATCCATCCAAGATGGATTCTTTCCATATATTGACCTCTATTCATTGAAGTAAGCACCAGTTTCACACCATTTTACATTGCCATTACTAACCCTATTCAGCAATGGTCCATGCATGGGAAATTGCTGAATCATGTTACTAAGCAGAAAATAAGGAAGAGTTAACATAGAGTCAATGTTCATAAGCAGAAGACATTGTGCTTTGTGACTGTAACGTTATTTACTGGGCTACTTGATGATAACTGCAGCCAACATTATGTGAATGGGGGCTAATTTGAAAGCTGCTGCATCTGCAGAATGGCCTATCCATGAGTTCTAAAGGTGACATTGGTTATCTATACCTTTTTGCAATGTTAATAAAGGACATTTTCAAAAATGTGTCAAGAAGTACCCCGATTTTAAAATTTTCTTTTTGAAATATGTTATTACCATTTTGTGGTGAGGATTGGTGATGTGCTTTGAGCATATCTCTCAACCTTTTAACACTGAAATAAGGGACATGGACACTCAAGAAGATGGACAATGAAGGACACTGATCCATATAATTTTATTTTTATTTATTTATTTTTTTACTAGGAGAGACACACTAAGCTGAAAGTTTGTTTACAGGTGTGACCTGGGAGCACAAGGAAGTTATGTGTCTTGCTCATGGTCACACAGTATTCAAGTGGGGGCTGTGGGATTCAAACCCTGGTCTCCAGGTTTGCAGCTCAGAGCCTTAAACCACTGCATGATACCTCCTATAATGAGGGACACACCTCAAACATGGAGATACAAGCTCAGAACACTATTAAAACCAATGTGTTTGCTTGAATCAAGTTTATTTTTGATTTAACATATCAGAATATTATGAATTTCTGCTTTAAGTCTGAATTTACAGTACATTCTCCATGTGGTAGCACCTTTTCCTCAAGGGATGTATGAGGGCAGAACAATTTTGAAGGGTAAAATGAAGGACATCCCTCATACTGTAGGTATGGCTCTGAATGCACAGCTGCTATTGCTGTATTCAGGCACAAACTGCTTGCTTTACATCTCCTAAGTTATTTGATGAAAATACACTTATATTCTGAACCCATGAAAAGGTTCTACTTGCAAATCAGGTCTTCTGGAAACCTGCTTGAAAAGAGAAAGATTTTATAATGCATTTTCATTAATGATCTTTATAGCATAAATGATAATTATCAATTATGTTTAAATATCACATTCAATCCCTAGAAACCATCACAGTATTCATAATTAATAATGATCGAACAGAAATGTTAAATAACTGGTAATCAAAAAATATGATGTTATGGACATGATGGCTGTGACAAATGGTGCTCTCATATCAGCATAATTTTTCATAATTGCTCATGGTCAAGAATAATGTAATAAAATAACAAAATAATAATTTAGCTTTTCCTGCACTTTTGGAATTTCTTGTTTTGTATTTAGACTTCTTTTATGGAATCATGAGTTACAATTAATCTTTTATCGAAACACACTGCATTTAGGTATACTTAATCTTATGCTTCACTTCTTTTTTCTTTTGTGTCCACCATGCCCCCAATGTCCCACTCCTTTAGGACTCGTATCATTCCCTTTTATACCCCCAGACTCACCCCTTACTGTGCATCCATGCTCGCAACTCTCCGGACATCTGGTGGCCAGCTTTTCTCTGCTGGGGACTTTCCCTGGCCATCATTACAGGATGCCTCTTGAGAGTTCCTGACTTCCCTCTCTACATGGCCAGTTTATACCTACTGGGGGCCACACTGCAGCCTAATTGAAGAATTGCTGCTCATGTCAGGAGGGGTGGCAACAAACTACTCACTACAGAGGGTTTGGGATTAGGATGGGGCTGAGATGCCATCGTCTTGGACATCAGAGCAGCAGTTTCCCATTTTTTTGGTTCTTTCCACCCCCTTCCCTATTGATTGCACACTCACAGCTGGCCTGGGGGGAGTGCCTGATGGCATGGAGTCACCCATGCCATCATCGGCACTACCACCAGACACCATCAGGAGCTGAAAAAGAGCAATATGACAGCCTCCTTCCTCCTTGGGAGGAGAGCATCCATGTGAAGCTCTTTAGCCCTCTCTGCCAGCCTCTGCTACTGATGTCCCCAACTCAGGGCTGAACCCAGACTGCCCAGAATACTAGAAACGACCCCATCACTCGGCAACATGGAGCTGTCACTCTTCACTTATTAACCACATTTTAAAGGGTTACAGTTGTTTTATATCTTCATAAAGTGGTTCATTTTCTTATTGTGGGGAGTTCCTTCAAGTACAGGAACTTGGTTTGTCCACAAAATGTTTCCTTACTTTATAAAAGTAATATTTTCAAGACAAAATCATTTAAAATGGAAATTACCATTCTTACAATCTGTGCTTTTGAAATATGCAAATAATTATGCAAATCTGTATACTATACCCACCTTAACATGTACTTTACCTAAAGGGGTCAAAATTGCTGTTATCCAAGCACTATGCACACTGTGGAGTGCCTTTTTGCAATTATGCATGAGTCAATTTTAGTTTTATTAAACACATTATTTTCTAAAAAGGTGTTTTTTTGTTTACATTAGTGGGAAAAAGAAAAAAGGGGAACATAATCAGTGGAAAGGAGAAACGGTTATGATGTATTACAATTAAGCCAGCAGGTGGTACTGCTACTACATGAAAACTGCAGGGTTCTATTCATAGCAAAAACTAAGGGCAGATTGGGATGCACATGGCTTCAACATACCCCTACTGTGCTGCATTGCCTGGTGTCCCTGATTTGAGAAAAAACACACACTTGGCTGTTCGGATTACCCACTCATGGTGGTTTGAATTGTGGTAGTTAGTAGTGTTGCCGTTAGTGTCATTGTTGGCTATTTGAAATAACCATGCTTGGCAGTCTGAATTTTAGTTTGTGGCATTTTAGCATTGGGGTGGGTGGTGTCAACTTCTTAGTTTCCATTTTGGAGCCGCAGCATGCTGGGAGTTTCATTTGGGACTGGCAGTGCCGCAATGGTTGACATTTGTTTTGGAGGGTGGGTGATGCTGAACACTCTACACCACAGAACGGTCTTGGGAGCTAAACTGTAGCAGTGCACAAGCAGAGGTAGGAAAGTGAGACAAAAAATACAGTGCAAAACAATGAAGAACAGCACAGATAAAATGTGGTGGCACAAGACTGGACTTTTTTCCTGATAAGTGATGCCAGAGCAGCCAAGACTGCAGTTGTGACAGTGTTATGATTTTAAAGAGGGTTTGAGGTAAACAGGAAATACAGCTGACTGGATCGTCTTCCAGTGCTGTTGTGCTTGAATATTGTCACAGGGTTCTGAGGGCCTCAGCTAATCAAGTTCCTAGATATTTTTAGACCCATTTCAGAGTTAGGGATATAGCATTTAGCTGACAATACTCCAGTTTAACACATAACCTATATACATCGGTTGAAACTGAAATAAAAATCAGAAATTATTTATAATTACTGTTTGATCTCATTCTTAATCTGAAATTAAGAGTGAGAAATTGCTATAATTCTCAGATTTGATGTCATACCCATGTATTATAGCAGTTCTGTTTTGTGCTAAGCACAGCTTTTTCCTTCAGTCCAAGAAAGAACTTCTGTGCATCTCCTGTTGCTCCTCTGCACCAGAGAAAGCTGTCTTTGTCCATCTAAACTCTCAATGTGCACTGCTTACCAGCAGTAAGGTCACCATGATCAAGATTTTCTAATGCTGTTATCCTCTGAAGGAAGCACTCTCCAGTTGCAAACATGAAATCTTGCCAGCTCTACTTTTTGGCCAGCAGTGAGATCAGCACTGTTAAAAGAAACAAAAACTCTTCCCATTCCACTTTTGGGCCAGCAGCATAAGTGACACGGTCTCTTGATGTCTTCTGTGTTATGAGCTGCCACAGATGTCTTGTGGAAGGAAAAAGGGTGAGTTGAAAATAGGTGCGTTTTCTCCACACAGTGTTTTTTCCCTACAAAACTAAAACATGAAGCCTGGTGATTACCGTATCTTTTAATTTTTTTTCCTCATTCTGGCTTGTGATGAGTTCATAGTGCTTGAGGTTTCCCAATTTATTTTTCTAAATATAAAACTTATTTATGAGCATAATATTGTATACACCCCATAATTTGTAGTAGTCAGCAGTTTATTATTCTATCTTATTTATTTTTTATTTATTTATTTCAGTTTAGGATTAATACCTTTGAGTCAAGGACTAATTTTCAAAGGTTTTGTGTCAGTTAAATGAACAGATACAGACAACATAACACATAGCACAGCAGTGGATTACAAAATAAGGTTACAGAGGGTTACACATACTTTTAAGTTTAATAATACATACAGTAGGAGTCTAGGTTTCACTAATACGCAGAAGTCATACGTAAGTTTCACTAGTACATAGGAGTCTAACATTGTAAATAACAGCACTAAATGAGGGAATAGTAGTGTTAGAAACAGGAAAGAGGGAGAGAGGCCAGGGATTGAGTCTCTGCTGGGTAGTACAGGGGGAAAGTGGAGGGATGGGGCATGAATGGTTGCCAGAGTGGTAGGCTGAGCTCACCAGTGGTAGCCAGAGGTGAGAATGGGGGGAGTGGGGAAGCAGGCCAAGGCAGGCATTGTCAGATGTTTCTGAATGTAGGTGAAGGAGTGGGCGATCTGTTGGGGTGGTTGACAGTTTATTGTAGTGTAGACTATGCAAGGTAGATATTTTGTGGATAAGGGGATTTGTTGAAGAGAGCAGGGGGAAGAGTGCAGGAGGCAGTGGTTGGGTGGTTAGAGTCAAAGGGTGGGTGGGATAGCCTAGGGGGCCTGAGCATGGGCTAAGTGTGGCAGATACAGATTTATTTTAGTTCTAGCTGGGGATGAAGCACAGTTTTGAATTATCTGAGTTTGGTGCATTCTAAGAGTGTGGTAGGCAGCTCATTGAACCACTTTGGGCCCAGGAAGGTGAGTGATCTCTGTGCCAGTTTAGTACATTTGAATGGCACCTGGAGTCTCCCTTTTGCAGCACTCTTAGTCTGTTTAAGGGGTAACGCCTTTGCAAAAAGCTTGTTAGTGGACTCAGGCATAAGCCTTAGCAAGGCCTTTTTGATAACCATGGAAGTTTGGAGTTGAGTTCAGAGGTGGAATGGGAGCCACCCTGTCTCATTGAAGAGGGTGCAAGTGTGGGTAGAGAGATCAGCATGCAAGGTTAAGTGACAGGCCTTGTTTAGGAGAGTGCTGACTCTCTTGAGGGCAGTGTCAGAGCCTGTTCCATAGATTGGGAGCCCATGGTCAATAGTGGCTAGTACCAAGCTACTTATGGCTAATTTCAGAGCCACAGGTGGTAGAGAGTGCTTGTGGAGGTACAGAACACCCAGTTTTATGCTGGAGGTCTTGATGACATGGTCAGTATTGCTGGAGTATTTGTGAGTGTCACTGAGATAAATTCCTAAGTATTTAAATATGAAGACTTGTTCAAGGGGGTCTCCCTTAGGGCTCAGGCTTTGTAGTGGGCTGAACTTTTTACTTTGGGAACTGTGAACAGCATGCTCTTGTTTTCTTTTTGTGGTTGAGCAACAGCTTGTTCTTGCAGAACCAGGATTCAAGCTTATAGTAGCTGTCATGCAGTTCAGAGGTGATGGTATGCAGGTCTGTGCCTGGGACGGATGACGACAGCTCGCCAGCACAGAGTACAGTGTGTACAGGGCAGGCAGAGGGAGGGTATTTATGAACAAATTAAAGAGTAGAGGGCCGAGGATAGATCCCTGGGGACTCCTAGGCTCACCGTCCTTTGTCTCCCAGTATGTGTCTCCTATTCTGACTCATTGAGTTCTATGGGAGAGATAGCTTCCAAACCAAGTCACCATGCTTGGAGATAGGCCAGTTGATGACAGGCTGATGAGGAAAGGTGGTGGTTCACTAAGCCAAAGGTCTCGTGAGGTCTATGAATACAGACCCCACTGCCATCCCTTTATCCAAAGCGCCATAGAGGTGGGACTAGTGCTGAAAGTGTTAAGTGGTTTTACGGAAACCATGCTGTTGAGGGCCAAGCAGATTATACATCTCCAAATGCTCAGTAAGCTGGTCTGAGACCATCCTTTCCAAAGTTTTTGAGAGAGAGATGCAGTGAATTTAAATTCCACTGGTGAAATGCCAGCAAAGTGGCTAAATTCATGTGGTGGAGCAATTCACGAAATCTTTCTGCCTAAGGCCGAATTTTGCCTAGACAAAATTTCACCTTCCGCTGTGAAATTTTGCCTACTGTGGGCAAAATTCCACCTTCTGCAGGTGAAATTTCGCCTTTCATGGCTGAAATTTCACCACGGAAGGTTAAATTTCAAAGTGGAAGGTGAAATTTCACCATTCCGCCAGGCAAAATTTTGCCACTCTGCCAGGTGAAATTTTGCATTTGGCTCCACAAAATGGGTGGAATTTTGATGATTACTCTGCGAAGCGAATTTCACTCACTTCGCCCACCACTACTTATAACACGGGGTAGACAGAGCCATCTAGCTGATTTGTTGATAGAGATCAGCTGGCAGTGCATTGAAGCACCCTTGTCAGCACAGTTAGAGTGAAAGGGTCTTAATGAGATCACTGGGCAGACCTGCACTTGTTCTGTAGGTAAAGTGATTTTGGAATAGCAGCCATTTGCAATCCTCACTAAGCCACTGGCACAATAAAATGTAGAACCCAGAGCTGACCTTGCAAAGTTCTTGTCCTGTACATCCAAGAGCAGGGAAATTCTTGATGCCTACAGGTGGCAGGCCTCAGACAGCTAGTTTCGAACCCACTCATGAGGGAGCAATCTTAGACCTCATACTCTCAAACGGGGGCAGTGAGAGGATCTCAGATCTAGAAGTGGGTTGCCATCAGGGAACAAGTGACCATCAAACAGTGTGGTTCACATTAAACTCAGCTACAGAGTCAAGCCATACAAAAGTGAGGGTACTGGACTTCAGGAGGGCTGACTTTGGCAAGATGGGAGAGTGCCTCAGAAAAGCACTAGCAAACAGGTTAGAAGGAGGTGTGGACCAACAATGGGGAATCATCAAAACTGCCATCACAGAGGCAATGAGCCTTTGTGTGAAGCAAATAAACAAATCAAAATGAAAGAAAAAGCCACTATGGTTCTCAAAAGAGGTGGCTGTGAAAGTCAGGAAGAAAAAGATAGCATTCCGGAAGTATAAGGAAACACAGAAGGAGCAGGACAGAGAGCTGTACCAGTTAAGGCAGAAAGAAGCAGGGAAGGAAGTCAGAATAGCAAAGGCCCAAACTGAGGAAAAGATAGCCAACTCGGTTAAGAAGGGGGATAAAACCTTTTATAGGAACATCAGCGAGCATAGAAAGACAAAGGGAGGGATAGTGAGGCTGAATAGAATGAACGGTGGGTGGGCAGAGGGGACAGTGAAAAAGCAGGGATACTGAATGAATATTTCTGCTCAGTATTCACAAAAGAGGAGGGGGAAGTGCCTAATCCAATTAAAAGAAGCACTCTTGATAGGGGGTCGATCCTAGTCCTTCCACAGAAGAAAGGGTTCTGCAAGAACTCCTAAAAATGAAGGTGGACAAAGCAATGGGGCCCGATGAAATTCACCCCAGAATTCTAAAAGAATTTAAGAGGGGAACTAGTGAAACCACTGGCTACTCTTTTTAATAAATCATGGGAGGATGGTGTGGTACCCGAGGACTGGAGGAAGGCGGATGTGATTCCCCTTCACAAAAGTGGGACCAAGACAGAGGCAGGAAACTACAGACCTGTCAGTTTGACCTCTGTGGTAGGGAAAGTGATGGAGTCACTTCTGAAGGAAAGAATAGTTGAGTACCTAGAGGCCAGTGGGGCTGGGACCCAAGGCAGCATGGGTTCACAGTGGGAAGGTCATGTCAGACAGAATCTAATAGATTTCCTTGACTGGGTGACCAAAGTAGTAGACCAGGGAGGGGCTGTGGACATGGCTCACCTAGACTTTAGCAAGGCATTTGACACAGTCCCACAAAGATTAATAGTCAAATTAACCAGCCTGGGAGTGGGTCCCAGGGTGGTAGCCTGGGTAAAACACTGGCTGGACAACAGGACACAGAGGGTAATTGTAAATGGAGTCCATGCTGAAGAAAGAGGGGTTACTAGTGGGGTACCGCAGGGTTCAGTATTGGGTCCAGTCCTTTTTAATGCCTTCATAAGTGACATTGCAGAGGGACTGGAAGGAAAAGTATGCCTCTTTGCAGACGACACAAAGATCTGCAACAGGATTGATACACAAGGAGGAGTGGAAAGGATGAGAAGGGACTTGGCAAGGTTGGAGGAATGGTCAGAAGTATGGCAGCTAGGATTCAATGCAAAGAAGTGCAAAATAATGCACCTGGGAAACAAGAACCCAGGGAAGAATACATAATGGGGGAGGTAATAACAACAACAAAAAGGAAAGGAACTGGGGTAATCATATCAGATGACCTTAAGGTTAGCAAGCAATGTGAGAAGGCAGTAGGAAGGGCTGGGGTATACTGGGATGCATAGAGAGGGCATCAGCAGCAGAAAACAGGAAGCTGTTATCCTCTGTACAGACAGTTGGTGAGACCCCATCTGAGTACTGCGTCCAGTTCTGGAGACCCCATCTCCATAAGGACATAGACAGGATAGAGGCAGTCCAGAGGAGGGCAACTAAAATGGTGCAGGGTCTGCAACAGAAGCCATATGAGGAAAGACTAAAGGAGCTTATGTATACCCTTGAGGAAAGAAAGAGAGGAGGGACATGATAGAAACTTTTAAGTATCTCAGTGGAATCAACAAAGTCCAAGAGGGTAGCATCTTTCAGAAAAGAGACGTCAAGAACAAGGGACACAATTTAAAGATAGAGGCGGTTCAGGGCAAATGTGGAAGTATTATTTCACAGAGAAGGTAGTGGATGTATGGAACAGCCTTCCTGAGGAGGTTGTGGGGTCTAAAACTGGGAGAATTCAAGAATGCATGGGATAGACATAAGGCAATTCTTGTAGGGAGTAGGAAGAAATAGGCTGTTGGTTAACTAGGATCTGCGGCCTATCCTGTAGGTAGGAAATGGACAGACTAGATGGGCCAAGAGGTCCTTATCTGCCATCAAAGTCTATGTTTCTATGTTTCTGTTTCTAAGTGCAGTTGTGGTGATATGTGACACACTGGGTTTTGTGCTCCTTACTATGACAGTGTTTGTATATATGCGTTGTCCTCCCAACCACCCACCCTGTGGATCACCACAATCCACGCAATGTGTCAAAGTGTGCAGTCTCCTTGTAGCAGTCACTGGTAGCAGATATACTATAGTGGGAGCAGCGTATGCAAACAGGATAGTAGAACTGCTCGCTCACTATTGACAGTACAGCACTGCAGAGACAAGAGAGTATTGGTGCAGACACCAAGGAAAGTGACAGGGGAGAGAGAGTCTGTCTGAATCTTGCTGTGTGCAAATGTTCAAAGTTGAACTCCTTCTGTCCCAGGTTTCAGTGAGTAATACAGAGGTAACAGAGACCAGTGAGTAGGAGCTACAGAGAGAGAGATGGACATGGGTTGGAGAGCGAAAGACAGAGTGAGCGGTCAGCACGTGATTTACTAAAAATGTCTCTCTCTGTAACTCTCTCTAACTATGTGTAGTTTTCTGGATGTGGCTCTTGTTGGACAGATGCAATCAACATCACGAAGGCTCAGAAGCCCACCTCCCCCAGAGAAATAGTGACACCTGCTCCCTGACAGACACACTGAGCATCAAGAAAGGCTCTATCAGTGTGTTACAATGAACTTCTTGCAGTTGTATGGTAATATTTTTTTTGGCGGGGTGGGGGACTGGGTCAGCAGAGGTAGAGAACAGTACACAGCTCCGGTGCTGGCCGTTTCAAGCATGTGCACATAAAGACCTGCTTGGAACATACTGTTCACACATGCACAGTGGGACGCAGACACATCGCCGGATGACAGGTCCTAACAATACCATAGTAGTGTCTTACAGTGACATGGCTCCCACTTGTTGTCACACACACAGCACAGTACAAGGCTAGCATAAATCCATTGGCCACCATGATCAATGTCCAAGACAGGTTCCCTTTCCCCGGTGGCCATTTGTATATCAGTACACACCTGAGATGTGATCCTCCCTGTGGTGGCACACAACTAGTGACATGCTGTGCAATGTCCTTATAGAGGTACAGCAGACAATGTGATAGGGAGTCATCACAACAATATCTGTAGAGTGAGACAGTGGCAGAAATAGTGGGAGATGTGAGGCAGCATATCTCCAGCATCTCTGTGTGTGTGTCTCTGTTGCTCTGTCTCTCTTTCGGTCTATGTTCTCATTATCACACACACATACAGCATATGTGGATTTTTCTCTCTGTTTGAGGGCCAGGAGGGTGCGTTGTGGCATCTGGTACACTTATGATTGCATAAATAGCAGGATATGTGCTTTTGTAGTGCATTTCTCAGATTTATGAGTGCATAAATAGCAGGATATGTGCTCTTTGTACTTGGAACTATTTTACAGGGTGGCAGGATACAGTACAAGTCACATTAAACTGTTTCACCAATGAGTTGGTTCAACATTGTTTTTTATATTTGGAAATGAATTGGCAACTCATATTGCATTGCTTTTCAATGCTTAACCAGCTCAAGAGCAATGTTTGTAAAATGTTTTTGCAGCTCAGTTAGAATGCATCTGTAGTCCAGTCACAATGCAATGCAAAACTGAGTTTTGACTCCTAAGAAACAGTTTGTGCAGGACTTTGTGCTGGATCCAGCGACACTCACAATTCAATTAGAAATGCTAAAACAGCTCATTGGAGGAGCAGTTTAATGTAACTTGTACTGTACATCCATTTTTTCCCATTTTAAGAATATAAAACACATTTTTTGACAATTTAGTGGTCTTTTTCTGTATGGCCCATATTATAAGTGCAATAACCCACTCCAGGGTGTGCTGTTATCTGGGATTAATGCACACCTGGTTGCTGTGAGGACACTCGGCCTGTGGCCGCTGCCTCAAAATGCACCAAGGTGTGTGTTAATCCCCAATAATGGCACACCCTGTCATGGTTTATTGCTTACATATAAATATACACACACACAGGTACACACACAAACACATAGACATATTCATTTTTTAGAAGGTCTCCTCACATGAAACTGTGCCACAAAAGTGACAACAACAAGCAGTAAACTTACTATGTAACACACAGACCCCTCTCACCCATGTTTGCCAGGAATTTTAAATAAAGTACACTGGATATTGCTGTGTAGATCACTGCGCCCACAACAAAACAACGGGAGTGCAAATTCTTAGCTCACTCATACATGAGCATGATCATCCAAATAAATTTTCTATAATGATGTTAGTAGACTGTACACTGACATGACAACAGAACAAAACTGCCATCAATCAACACACTGGCAGAACAAGTGGCTCATATTTTAAACTTCTCTTAAATCTCATTGATTATGTGTCCTGCATTTTCTTTAAACATAATTTAGTGCAAAGTAGGCTATCAATGTAAAAATCAGTGCATGGTTTGCTATCAGTGTGGAAACAAGTAATCCGTGGGTCCATAGGGGTTCTTCTTGGGACAGACAACACCATTTTTACACATGAACTGAAGAAGATCACCAATAGCTGGATTGCCAAGTTTGTTCATAATGCTGAGCTAAGAATAACAATCTTGTCTGGTTTGGGAAGTAGACAGAGAAATAGCAGATGAAATTCAATCTTGAGAAATGCAATGTCTAGGCTGGAAGAACATGAATGCAAAATAATAGCTAAATGGCACATATATTATAACTCTGCAGAACAAAAACTGGGAGTATTAATCAGCAACTATTTGAAATGGTGTCAAAACTGTGGGGTAGCAACTTACAAGGCAAACAAAATTATGGCATGAATCAAGGGACACTTTTAGGTCAAGAAATATAATGGCCCTATAAATATTCTTTATCAGGTCCCACCTCGATCACAATATGCAGTTCTAGTCCCTATATTTTAAAAAATGTTGTCATGACTGAGAAAGTACAGAGTAGATTGGCCAAGGTGGTTGAATGCTCATTAAAACAGCAGTATTTGATAGGTGGCAAAAATGTCACATCATGTAGTTTTTGGCATAATGTATTTCTGACATTCTTAGATTCATGCTCAATTATATTTGAGTGCTCTTAGGCAGTTTAAAACAGTTTTACAGCTAATTTTGTAATTAATAGCTCACATCATGAAGGATGGCCACCACTCATAATTTGTAAAAATCTGTTCTGTTCTGGTTAGTTGCCATATAAAAGATGCTAGAGTCATAATACGGATGTATTCAAGTGGTGTTACCATATCTTTCTGATGGTAAATAATTCAACACTGTACCAAGATATTTAATTTTTTCTTGGCAAGCATGGCATGACAATGGAAACTTTTTAAAGCCTCAAAATCTAATATCTTGCTTCTGGAATAAAAGAAAACAAAAAGAAAATGGGATATTTTTATATTTTTGCTGAAAATGCTATATGGTCACTAACAGACATTGTTGCTTTAAACTTGGGCAATGAGGATCAGCTGATTAAAGGAGGAGCAAAGGTGTAGTCTAGTGGTTAGAGCACCTACCTGGGAGCCAAAAGTTCAAGGTTTAATACATACTACAGCCAAATACTCACTGTGTGACCCTGAGCAAGTCATTTACCTCCCAGTGCTCAAGTCCACCCATACCTTGGAATGTGTAGAAGCAGGAGCTGACTGAACATGAGATATTGCATCTCAGCTGGCTTTACTGGTTAAATAAGATTAATCTGGCTGATTTCTTTTTTTTATTTAATTTACTTTATTAACAGTTTTTACAGAACACAAACCACAACATCAAAAACAACATGGCATAAGAAAGAAGCAGAAAGTTCAAAAGCAATAGTACAAACCAAACAATCTGAAAGAAATACAAACAACCACCCCAAAAATCCCAAGCCCCCATCCCTTCAACCCTCTCCCCACCCCTCCTACCCCACAGCACAGCAAGTCAGTCCTGTGAGAACCTGACAAAGACAAAGAAGGATAAGGGGAGCAAGTGACTAATTACAAAAGAAAAAGAAAAGCGGGGCCTGGTACCCAAAGGACTAACTGAAAAGCTGGCTTAGGAAGTTAAGGGGCCTTCAAGAGGTCTCCAATGTTCTTTGTATCCCTCTAAATGATCCATGCACTTGGCTATATGTTTCTCGACCACCAAAGCTTGTAGTACTTCTTGTAGCCATGCTCAATACGATGGTACGGCCTCATCCAACCAGTGTCTAAGAATAACCAGCATGGAGGTAATTGAGATAAGAGCCAAATATACCTTACGGGGACCAAAAAGCTCCTGAGGAAAATAACCAACTAAGCATACCTGTGGGGTAAAAAAAAAGAGTCTAATCCCAGTCAAGGATCTAGGGAGGTACACATAGAGGACCAGAAAGGAGGCACCTTAGGGCAATCCCAAAATCTGCTGATGGTATTTTCCCCATCTTGTGCAATCTTTGAGGAGTATAGTAAATATGTAAAATTCAAACTGTGTGAAGCAGTATCTGTCCTCTTTATTAAACCTATAAAGCCATTTCCATAACAGTTGCCACTCCCTGAGGTCTAGCTGCAAATTCAGGGTTTGCTGCCAGTAAAGCAAAGTCCTGATAGACTATTAGGATCAATAGTCTGAAAGCATATATAAAAATTGGAGGTAGCCAGGGGTCACTCAGCTATCAATAAAAATCTGAAAGAAGGGGTTGGATTGAGAGTTCGAGATCATGAACCCAGAAAGCTGGTCAGCATCTCAGAAATTTGGAGGTGTTTAAAGGGATGGTAGACTGGTATTGAAAAATGTCGCTGTATCATATGAGCAGGACACACCTTGTCATTGAAATAAAAAGTGTCCAAAAAGGCATGTCAGAGTGGTAGACAGAAATTCAAAGGAATGGGATGATTGGCTATACGAAGATTGGGGTTACCCAAAAGTGGTTTTGACAATTCTCTGGTCCAGTCAACCTTAAGGTAATGACATAACTGTTTGAGGGCTTTGAGTGACCACATTAGCGGAGTATTACTCAGCAGCAGTGGAAGGGAGGAGGGTGATAAATACAGCAAACTGGGTAATTGATTGCCATGTTTAAGGCATAGCTGAAACTCCAAGGATAGACAGAGAGGGCAATAAGCTCGATCAGGAGGGGCCAATGGGATGGCCACAGAAAGAACTTGTTGCTAAGTAGAATGCAATAATATAAAAAGAAGTCTGGGAGATGGAGACATCCTTTCTCTCTAGTGGCAAATAAATTTAGAATAGACCTGCTGAACAGCTCACCTCTTCCATAGAAATTCCGACAGAAGACCATGGAGCCAGGAAAACCAGGTTTTAGGGAGAAAAAGACTGAGCAGACTCACAGGGTAGTGGATACGAGGTAGAATATTCATTTTAATAATATTAACTCTACCCCACAAGGAGATATGAAGGGTCAACCATCTCTTTAAATCTTCCTGTATCATAGACAGTAAGGGTGAGAGATTCTGTTTTACAAGGTCGGAGACTGAGCAAGATATTTGGATCCCCAGATAAGTGATGACTTTAGGTCCCCAACAAAGGCCCAAGTCCAACATCTGCTGCTTGGAAACATGGATATTTAAGGGCAGGACCTGTGTCTTGTCCAGGTTAAGTTTATACCCGCAACCCCTGGATGCTCAAATTCCCAAGGCTGCAGGAAGCAAAGATGAAGGAGATTGTATATGCAGAAGAAGATTGTTTGCATAAAGCAAAAGTTTGTACCTGGAGACTCCTACTAGTAATTCCCTAATATTCTGGTTATGTTGGATGTTTAGAAGAAGAGGCTCCAGATACAAATTAAAAAGAAAGGGGGGGAGAAGTGGGTACCCCTGCCGTGTACCCCATTGGAGTAACGCTGGGACAGATAAGATCTCATTGCAGGGAATTGTCATGGTGGGGTTATGGTACAACATTTTTATTCAAGTACAGAAGGTATCTGGGAAGCTGAACTGCTGAAGTGTGGCAAAAAGAAAAGACCAGGAAACTCGATCAAAAGCTTTTTCCACGTCTAGAGAAGCAAGGACCGCTGGGGTGCTGCTCTCCCCAGACACAGAAATCAAATATAAAAGCTTACATAGATGGTCACTGAAATGGCACCTTGCCATAAAATCCACTTGTTCAGGGGAAAATAACTTGTCTGAAACCTGCAGTAACCAGTTGGCTAAAACTAGACAGAATTTTGAAATCCAAATTCAAAAGGAATATCAGGCAGTAACTGCCTGGTAGAAGTTCATCCTTTCCTGGTTTAAGAATTAGAGATGTGCAGGCCTGTGTGAGAGGATTCAGTGAGGCCTGAAGAGAGGAGATAACTAAAAGGTGTGTTAATAAAGGGGCTAGGGTATCGACAAAGGTAGTATAGAAAATATTAAGGAATTCATCCTGGCTGGGGGCCTTCGCTTTCAGGAGCTGCTCTATAAACAACCAGACTTCAGCTAGCATTATAGAAGATTTTAATAAATCCTGTTGTTGGCCCGACAAGGTAGGGATGGTGAGGGAGTCTAAATAATCTTCGATGAGCTGTATATTATCAAGAGAAACAGAATCATGGTCATACAATGAACTATAAGAGTTTTAAAAACCTCCTACAATGTCCAGAGGATGGGTCAAAATTGGGCCATCAGGGGAAAGCCAAAGATTTCACTATCACCTTACGTGAATCTAGTTACTTCAAGTGAAGGGCCAAGAGTTTCCCAGCTCTCTTGCCTGTCTTGAGGTACTGGTATTTAGTGCACTGTAGGGTAAGCTCTGCTTTTTCTGCTAATAGGGTATAATATTGTGCTCTCAACTTAGCTATCTGGGGCCAGGTGGTCAGGTTGGAATGGGAAGAAAGGGAGTGCTCCAGGTCATGAATCTGAGAGAGGAGGTCATCTAGTTTCTGAGTATGGCATTTTTTGGCCGTAGTAGTGCATCTAATACACTACCCCCCCCTTACTGCGCACTTCAATGCTGCATCAAAGTACATTGAGAGCCTTGACTGAACCTTCATTATCCCTCAGAAAGTTGCCAAGGTATTTTTGAATTGAATCCCAAGATTCGAGATCCTTGAGAAAGAGAGAACTGAGATGCCAGATTTTGTCATAATCCACCTATTGAAGAAAAATATAATCCAACTGAATCGGGGTGTGGTCAGAAAGGACCATGGGCTGTATAGAACAAGCCAAAAGTCCAGTTGAAGTGTTTTTGCTGACTGAAAAAAAATCAGTACAGGAATAAGAGATGTGTGGAATTGAGCAGAAAGTGTATTGATGAGTAGAAGGGTGTAGGACATGTCAGGAATCCACTAATCCCAAGGTGTCCATTAGTTCCTGTAACCCCCTTTATCATGAGGAGATACCCTTCTTGGCGTACAGTCCAATCCAAACAAAGAATCCCCAAAATCAGCCTTTATGGTTGGAAACTCTTAAAGATCAAATACATTAACACCTTGCAAAACAGAACTTGTCCTAAGGTGATTGAAATGATCTGTCATTTTATATCCTGTCTAAAAATAAATGTTTTTACTACTATTACTACTACTACTACTACTTCTCACTGGTATCTACCATGCCAAAATGACAACAGTGTTGTTGAAGTTTGGCATGGTGAGACCACAATGTCGACAGGCAAAATTTCACTTGTCAGACATTCCGTGTTTCTATCGGGAGTTGGGCCCTCCGCACCTCCTTCTTAGGATAAATAACTCAGAGTCAGAGTTGTTGTGAAGGGGGGGGTAAAAGATGGTGAATGGGTGAAATTGTGTCCTTGGATCCCTCACAGTGTCAGTCTCAAAACCTGTCGAGAGTGCTGCTGTGAGGGATTTCACCATTGTGCTTTTGGTGTACGAATGGCACACCTTCCTACGGTAACCTGAACGGTCCAGCTCAGTTTGTAAAACCAGATTCCAGTCTCCCCCAGGAGAATGGGAAAATGTGTATAAGATTCCAACTGACTTGTAATATCAGAGAAAAATTTTGTGGGGAATCGTAACAGTTCCCAACAGGACCTCAGTTAGGCCAAGATGACCATGTAAAAATAAAATAAATGGCCTGCTGGCTCCCACAGTTCCCTAACCAAACTGAAGGGGGCACATTTATCAAACAAAATAGCCACCCCTTCTCTCTGTTTACTACTACCAGCCCCAAATATCTGACTCACCCATTCTCTACAAAAAAGTAGAATGTCCTCGCACTGTAGGTGGGTCTCCAGGAGGAAAAACATTAACCACCCCCAGTCTGAGTGACCACACTCCTAACCAAGCCAGATCTGTGATGTGTTCCAAGATCCATCTCACAGACCTCCCCAGTACCCCCTCTAAGAAACCCAAGCTCCCTGGCACTCAACATGAGTGTCAGGAGATTCCCTATACAATGTTTATCACAGATAACAAAATAACACAGTACATTAATCCAAGCTTACCCTATAATATAACATCTTCTAATAAAATAAAAATAAGGGGAAACAAGTCAAAGCTATCACTAGCTATCTCTTGAGGAGAGAGATATCATAGTCCAATACTAATAACAAATCAAATTATAAATAAAATATTAATGGAAACTTGGCATATTGAACATTAAAAACTAGATCTATTAGCAATGCATCCCCCACCCTATCACAGCTTGGTAAAATAGCACAAAACAAAGAAAAGAGTTTAGTACAGCCAGTAATATTGACCATTGCCAGTAAACACTCCCACGTAAATCTTCCAGATAAAATTAAAACTAACAATGGTCAGGTATAACTCGACTTTTACAATGAGATCCACATCTTCCGAAAACTGAAATTTAAATTAACTACAGTCCCATAAAGTCTCTGGAGTGTAATGGATGGCAGGGTCCTTGAGGACACATTATCCTGTAGGTATCTCAGGGTGTGGCTTGACCAACATCTCTCCTTCTCTGGTCATGTTGACGTAATCCTTATGCCGGGTCCTGATGGGTTCCCAGCCAATTTTTACAAGACCTTTATTAAAGACCTAGTTCCTTCCCTCCTCAGGCTCTATGACTATCTGGCCTCAGCCTCCGATGTAGACCCATCGCTTTTTGAGGCAACCATTGTTTTGATCCCTAAGCCCGACAAGGATCTCACGGATCCAGCTAGCTACAGACCTATATCACTCCAGAACTATGATATGAAGATCCTTGCTGGATCCTGGCTGATCACATTAAAAGGGTTTGGTCAGGACTGCTGAGTTCCGAGGCAGGCGGGATTTGTGCCTGGTAGATCCTCATTGACCATTTGAGGACCCTCTCGCATATCTTGTAGTATGCTCAATCCCTTCCACACTCGGCGGTTCTGGTTTCTCTTGTTGCCGAAAAGGCCTTTGATCGTGTTGACTGGGGGTTTCTCTGGGCTGTCCTCGAGAAGATGGGTTTCCCGCTTGCCTTTGTTAACAGAATCCGGGTGTTTTACAGTTGCCTTTCTGCCAGAGTATACTGTAATGGGGTATTTTCTTCCCTTTTCCGTCTTTATGCAGGTACTAGACAGGGCTGTCCACTCTCGCCTCTTTTATTCAATTTGTATTTAGAACCGTTACTCAGGATGATCAAGGCCTCGGCCCTGGTCAGAGGAATTACTCTGTGTCAAAAAAGAACTGGTCCTCTCAGTGTATGCCGATGATATCCTGTTACAGCTGGTGGAACCAGTTGAGTCTCTTAGAGAGGTTCTAAGGCTGATTCAGAGGTTTAGTATCTTCTCTGGCTATAGGTTGAATGATTCCAAATTGGAAATTTTCCCTCTTAATGTTCACGCTACTAAGGCTGAATTCTCCCCCTTTGGCATGAAGTGGGCCCCTAGGTATATCAAATATTTGGGGATTCTTTTTTCTACTGATTCCTCTCTTTTGAGAGAACTTAATCTAGACAGGCTCAGGGATTCGATTACACAGGACCTTCAACGCTGGTCAGCTCTTCCTATGTCACTCTGGGGCCGGATCAATGTCATTAAGATGAATGTCCTTCCCAGAGTGTTCTATCCATTGAATTTGGTCAATCTTAAACTGCCTGTTTCTTATATTCAGCAGTTTCACTCGCTTTTCTCTCAATTTATCTGGTCCAATAGAGCAGTTAGGCGTTCCTACGGTAAATTATCTCTTTCTAAGAATCAAGGTGGTCTCAAATTACCTAATCTCCTGTTGCACTACTGGGCGGCCCATCTTTCTAGATTGGGTAGGTGGTCCTCTGCTGAACCAGACGTGTCCTGTCCTATTTGGCTTCAGTTAGAACGTCTTTTCCTCATAGCAATTAAATTTGATAAACACGCTCTCTTTTATTTACCCCCGAACTTGCTAGCCAAGTGGGTCCCAGATCTTGTCATTAGGACGGCTATTATGGTTTTTTGGCAATGTTTGGGGCACTTCCATGTCTCCCCCGCCTTGGATTTTGGGCAGCCGGTTGTCGCTAATCCCAATCTTAAACTAGATGACTCATGGATTGGTCC
Source organism: Neoceratodus forsteri (assembly GCA_016271365.2). Classification (NCBI taxonomy): domain Eukaryota; kingdom Metazoa; phylum Chordata; order Ceratodontiformes; family Ceratodontidae; genus Neoceratodus; species Neoceratodus forsteri. The sequence goes on along the minus strand of CM057456.1, from coordinate 1,347,985,536 downwards.
TGAGTGGCTGCCGCAGATCAACGAGACTAGTCTGGGGAACTTTTTTGATGACAATTCTCTTCTCTCCTCCGGTGATATTCTTGGGAAGTTCCACATTCCTAATCGATCTATTTTCAAGGTTTATCAACTGAGGCACTCAATCAATCAGAAAATTGGTTCTTCCCCTGGGAGGTCCGTGGTCGCACCCTTTCTTTCCGAAGTGGTTAGACTGGCTTCTCAGCCTCACTCTGTCTCTTTGATATATTCCTTTCTTCAGGATTATAACTTACCTGACGGGTGGCTGCTCAGATGTTTGGACTCATCTTCTGCCTGGGTCCTCCTTTGATTGGTCAGGGGTTTGAAGGACCTTCACAGATATCACACCAAGACAGGTTTAGGTTAACTCAGTACTACATTGTTAATAATCTATATTACACCCCAGGTAAGCTATCTCAGTTTGGGAAAGCTCCCCATTCTAACTGTTTCAGGTGTTTACAGGGGGTTGGAGATATCCTTCATGTTTTTTGGGACTGTCCCAAAGTGGCCCTGCTGTGGTCTCAGATCCAAAGCTATCTTGATCCCTTATTGGGCCTGTCCGGCTTTTTCAGTCCTGAGGTGTGTGTCTTTGGGGACTTTTCGCTGGTGGACAGTGTTGAGCATAGATATCACATGGCCATGGTGGCTATGGCTGTTAACAAGATGGTGTTAAGACATTGGACTGATCAATTGGCCCTGTCATTTGCCGATTGGTTAACTGAATTGTTAGCGTATCTCCAATCTGAAAAGCTTGCTGCCAGTCTTAAAGGGTGACTGGATCTGTTTCGCAGGTGATGGGGTAAATTACAGGCTCTTTGTCTGAAGTAAATTGCTCCCTCCACTTGGACCCGAGTCCCTATGTCCACATGCATTTATGTCCATACCTCTCTGTTAGTCTAACTATTTTCTGGTTTTGATTTTCTGGATGTAGCTATACTTATCTCTGTTTGTGACTATGATTTGATCTACTGTCAGTAGTTCCCTATTTTATTAGCATAGTAATCAGCGTGGGTGCACCCTGGGTGGGAGGGGTTTGGGTCGGGGAGGGGGTTGTGGGGCATCATGGACTATGTTGTTGTGAATCTCATATGGGCTTCCTTGGGGGGTGGTTGGGATACTTATATATTTCTGGGAGGTGTCTCTAAGGGGGGGGATTTTTGTTTTATGGTTTGTTATTTACATGTTTATATCCTGAATGCTTTCTCAAGATATGTATGGACACTGTTTTTTTTTTTCTTTTGTACCTTTAAATAACAATAAAACTTAAATTTCAAAAAAATGTTGACGTAATCCTGAAAAAGCTACACCCCAAACTTGGTGCATTATACAGGAACCACAGTAGCCTTCCACTACTGGCCAGGCATGAACTTGTCCAGAAGATGATACTACCTATCTTTGACTACTGTGATTTAGTCAACAGTGCCACTCTCAAGTCTTCCTAATCCAGATTGGCACCCATTTTAATTCCTTCTGCCACTTTGTTTTGGATGGTCCTCCCCTCATTCACCATTGTAACCTCTACCACTCCCTGGCCCTTCTATCTTTAGAAAATTGATGCCACCTATGTGGTGCAAAATTTGTGCCTAAATTTTGATTTGACACTCTCCCCTTTGTCTGGAGGTCTAAACCTCACTTTCAAGTTCTTGGCAATATTGGGAATGCAAGTAATCACAGACACATTGCATAAGAGTAATAAACTGGTTTATTACTACCAAAAGGAGAAAATCACAGTTGATCTAAGCAGTTCTTACCAATATGAACCGGGAACCAGTGCTAAGCATTCCCTATACCTCGAGGTTTCTTTGTGTCTCTTGGGATCTCTGAGGTACAAGACTAGTGTATCACATTATATACCTATGATAATTACTGTGGTTACTGTAAGATAGAAACATTTCTAGTTACAGAGATGAGCCCTGTTGGCTAAATTAGAGGAGGCTCCAGGGTCCAAGATAACATTATTCAATTTTGTAGTAGTCATCAGTTTGTGAACAAAAGAGTTGTTATACAGAGTTTTATATAACTAAATGTAGTAGTACAAATCACCAAAAGGTGATTTCGGAACCCACTCGTGAGGGAGCAATCTTAGACCTCATACTCTCAAACGGGGGCAGTGAGAGGATCTCAGATCTAGAAGTAGGTTTCCATCGGGGGACAAGTGACCATCAAACAGTGTGGTTCACGTTAAACTCAGCTACAGAGTCAAGCCATACAAAAGTGAGGGTACTGGACTTTAGGAGGGCTGACTTTGGCAAGATGGGAGAGTGCCTCAGAAAAGCACTAGCAAACAGGCTAGAAGGAGGTGTGGAGCAACAATGGGGAATTATCAAAACTGCCATCACAGACGCAACAAGCCTTTGTGTGGAAGCAAATAAACAAATCAAAACGAAGAAAAAGCCACTATGGTTCTCAAGAGAGGTGGCTGTGAAAGTCAGGAAGAAAAGATAGCATTCCGGAAGTATAAGGAAACACAGAAGGAGCAGGACAGAGAGCTGTACCAGTTAAGGCAGAAAGAAGCAGGGAGAGGAAGTCAGAATAGCAAAGGCCCAAACTGAGGAAAAGATAGCCAACTCAGTTAAGAAGGGGGATAAAACCTTTTATAGGTACATCAGCGAGGTAGAAAGACAAAGGGAGGGATAGTGAGGCTGAATAGAATGAACAGTGGGTGGGCAGAGGGGGACAGTGAAAAAGCAGGAATACTGAATGAATATTTCTGCTCAGTATTCACAAAAGAGGAGGGGGAAGTGCCTAATCCAATTAATAGAAGCCCTCTTGATAGGGGGGTCGATCCCAGTCCTTTCACAGAAGAAAGGGTTCTGCAAGAACTCCTAAAACTGAAGGTGGACAAAGCAATGGGTCCTGATGGAATTCACCCCAGAATTCTAAAAGAATTAAGGAAGGAACTAGTGAAACCACTGGCTACTCTTTTAATAAATCATGGGAGGATGGTGTGGTACCCGAGGACTGGAGGAAGGCGGATGTGATTCCCCTTCACAAAAGTGGGACCAAGACAGAGGCAGGAAACTACAGACCTGTCAGTCTGACCTCTGTGGTAGGGAAAGTGATGGAGTCACTCTGAAGGAAAGAATAGTTGAGTACCTAGAGGTCAGTGGAGCACAGGATCCAAGGCAGCATGGGTTCACAGCGGAAGGTCATGTCAGACAGAATCTAATAGATTTCTTTGACTGGGTGACCAAAGTAGTAGACCAGGGAGGGGCTGTGGACATGGCCTACTAGACTTTAGCAAGGCATTTGACACAGTCCCACACAAAAGATTAATAGTCAAATTAACCAGCCTGGGAGTGGGTCCCAGGGTGGTAGCCTGGGTAAAACATTGGCTGGACAACAGGAAACAGAAGGTAATTGTAAATGGAGTCCACTCTGAAGAAAGGGGGGTTACTAGTGGGGTACCGCAGGGTTCAGTATTGGGTCCAGTCCTTTTTAATGTCTTCATCAGTGACATTGCAGAGGGACTGGAAGGAAAAGTATGCCTTTTTGCAGATGACACAAAGATCTGCAACAGGGTTGAAACACAAGGAGGAGTGGAAAGGATGAAAAGGGACTTAGCAAGGTTGGAGGAATGGTCAGACGTATGGCAGCTAGGATTCAATGCAAAAAAGTGCAAAATAATGCACCTGGGAAACAAGAACCCAGGGGAAGAATACACAATGGGTGGGGAGCTAGTAACAACAACAAAACAGGAAAGGGACCTGGGGGTGATCATATCAGATGACCTTAAGGTTAGCAAGCAGTGTGAGAAGGCAGTAGGGAGGGCGGGGTATACTGGGATGTATAGGAGAGGCATCAGCAGCAGAAAACAGGAAGTTGTTATCCCTCTGTACAGACAGTTGGTGAGACCCCATCTGGAATACTGTGTCCAGTTCTGGAGACCCCATCTCCGCAAGGACAAAGACAGGATAGAGGCAGTCCAGAGGAGGGCAACTAAAATGGTGCAGGGTCTGCAAGAGAAGCCGTATGAGGAGAGACTAAAGGAGCTTAATATGTATACCCTTGAGGAAAGAAGGGAGAGGGGGGACATGATAGAAACTTTCAAGTACCTCAAGGGAATCAACAAAGTCCAAGAGGGTAGCATCTTTCAGAAAAAGAGACTTGCAAGAACAAGGAGACACAATTTAAAGATAGAAGGAGGGCGGTTCAGGGGCAATGTGAGGAAGTATTATTTCACAGAGCGGGTAGTGGATGCATGGGACAGCCTTCCTGAGGAAGTTGTGGGGTCTAAAACTGTGGGAGAATTCAAGAATGCATGGGACAGACATAAGGCAATTCTTGTGGGGGGCAGGAAGATAAAGGCTGTTGGTTAACTAGGATCTGCGGCCTATCCTGTAGGTAGGGAAATGGGCAGACTAGATGGGCCTAGCGGTCCTTATCTGCCGTCAAAGTCTATGTTCTATGTTTCTATGTGGCAATGTCGACTTACATATAATTATTCCAAGGACACAGGTGCCTTGGCATCTTACAAGTAAGAAATATACAGAAAATACATAGGAGAGTATATCTATTAGCAAGCAAAGTGTATTTCAACAATATGCATACATATCTTGACATCTACTCTTGTACGGTAGATGCCCTTAGCCCTATATGTTGGTATAACATATGCTTAAGCACTAGCAGTCTATGGTGTACCTCTGAGGGTACCAATTAGGGTGCAGGGACCTCATGTAACACCTTCTATCTTGCTTCATCTCTGCTCACCCCCCCACACCGCTTATGCCCTTAGATCATGTGACTCCTCTCTAATGGTAGTCCCTTGTTGGCTGACCAATGCAGGTCAGATGGCCTTCTCACACTGCTTCCCCAAACTATGGAACTTTCTTCCCCTCAAGATCCACTCATCCTGATCCCCCTACTCTATCTCTACAGCCCTGCATAATTTCCTCTTGGTAAACTGTACCTGTGACAAATCCCAACCATAACTGCTGCCTCTCCCAAGCATCTCCCTCCCTTATTCTACTCCACCATATTACTGTACAGATAACCAACCCTGGTACAGCACTCAGCTATCTCCCTCTGCTTCCCTTCTACCCCTTCTCTTCACTCACCCTACCCTACCCCTTCTCCCCCCAGATGTCATGCCCGCATTGCAAACTGGTTTTTGCTACACACTACAGTTTAAGGGAGTACTCCACCAGTTGCACTTAATTGTTTTGACATGTGAGTCTATTCTCTGTATTGCTTCTGTATTAGTGTTCCCTTGTAGTATTTGTAATGTACCTTAAGGTTTTTCATGTTTCAAAAGCTCACGAACACTGTACATGCCTATTTGTGTAGTTGAGCTACTGTTCGGTTTATAGGATAATTTGTTTCCCTGTTGACTCTATATATGCTCATGTTCAAAAGTTAAACGTACACTATACATGCCTTCATATTTAGTTGTATTATTACTTAAGTTGTATGTTTAATTTTGTATTACTGTGGTTCTGTATATATGCTTCCCATGTACCCTTCCCCCCAGGTCACACCGTGAGATGAGCAACTTGTTGTTCAGTGTGCCTTTCCTGGTGAAACATTTCAATAAATAAATATATAATTAAGTAAATCGAATTAAAGGATCATTGAAATGAAATGGTCCAAAGTCATTAATAAACATTAACTGCAACAAATAAATGAAATGGCAGAAAATTGACAAACAGAAACATTACCTCCTCAGGTTCACTGGCTCTGTTCAGGCTGAAATTAGTATGCAGGAATAAAAAGAGCAAGCTAGGCAGGCACAGAAAAAAAAACTGGATTGGAACCAAAGAAAGACTGACTTTCTAAAAAAACCAAATTAGCAGACCAAAAAGTAAAGGTACATGGGCAAGCACTGAGCAAATCCACTAGAGGAAAATAGTTGTCTGTATCCAGAAAAAGGGGGATGAGTGACCCCCCACAAGGTCCGCGGTACCTTAGCTCACTGAACACCAGGCAACTCCATCTGAATTAATAGTCCCGCACAAGCTTCCCATAGTACAAAGAAAAAGGAACATTTAGGCAACTGAGATCATAGGTTCCAATACTAAAAAATACCACTTGGTTCACAGGATATCCTCCAGTACAGCAGGTCATGTTGAGATCTCAGCTCCTCGGGTGAGCCAAATTAGGGAGCTTTCAACAGGTTTGGCAAAAGAATGGGTAACTTTGTGGGCTTGTTCAGCCAAATCAAATCCCTTCTGTTGACCATTAATGTTAACTTGGAGCTTTGCTGTGTAGAGAACCCGAAATTTGATATTTGTGGCAATTAATTTAGAAACAACGGGGGTGGTAATTCACCGATTTTTGCCATACCACCTCTGGAAGATCCTGAACAATACGGATCTTGGCACCACCCCAAGTGACCAATTGCAGCTCCTTAATTTTGGTAAGTACAAACTGCCTGTCCAGATAATTTAAGAAGTGGAAAATGAAGGGGCAAGGGAGCTCCATTAGAGGGGCATGGCCCGGAGAGTGCAATGGGCTCACTCAATTACAAATGCTGGGCCATTAGGTGAGGGTCTCACTACTTTTTTGCATAACTTCTGGGCAAACAGGATAGCATGGGGAGCCTCCACCTTCTCCAGCAACCCCAAAATGACCACATTATTTCAGCAAGAGTGCCACTCTAAATCTTCCACCTTAGATTGTAGTCAGGTTAACTGCTGGCACAACATAATAGCCTCCAGATACAATTTGTCCCTTCACTTATCTAAGGATGCCACCCAGGCCTCTGTATCCCTGATCTGTTGGTTGAGGGTCTCCATAATCAAATGGATAGCCTGCAGCTCGCTGGTTAAAATCTCTAGCATTTCCTTAACTGAGGAAAATTCGAGTAAGAAGCATTCTTCAGTCTGGGCAGCCAAGGAAGAGCCTGGTTTTACCACCAGAGTCACTTGCCTCTTTGACCACTTGACATTCTTCTCTTGCTCCATTGTGGGAAGCGTAGTGTGGTGCAGGGGTGCCTGTTGCATCTCTGAATCCATTTTCTTCCCAAAAAAGCTCTGCTGATCAGAAGTCCTAATATAAACAAGCATTTGTCAATGCCAAATGTTGTCACACTGGCATTGACAGTGGGAGTGGCGTAGCTAGAGACAGCATAGTGCTGTGATTTTGTGAATTATTCTCAAAAGATGATTTTGCACAGCAAGCGCCATTGTGTGCCACAGCTGCGGAAACACGTTTTGGGCAGGCTGTGAAAATGGCAGCTGGACTGTTGATAAGGAGACGTGCACAAATGCCAGTGGTGAAAATGTGGCATAAAATATTGCAGATTGACGAAGTTACAAGGGTGCATGAAAACTGCGCAATGCACGCTTGGCAACACAGTCATTGTATGGAGTTTTGGCACCAAATGTTCAACATAGGCATTTTAGGACCTCTGCTCATGAATAGTGTCACCGTCAATTCCTCAAACTGTCCCAAAAACTGATTTTGCACAGCGGCCATGCAATTCTGTGCCGGACGTGCGGAAACACATTTCAGGCAGCTGGAGTGTTCATAAGGAGGTATGGAAAAATGGCAATGATGAACAGCTGGAGTGAAAGTATTACAAATTCAGAAAGTCATGAGCATGTGTGCAAACTGTGCAACACACGCTCATAAAACACTCATTTTATTGACTTTCATTCCCAAATTTTCAACATAGGCATTTTAGGGCATCTGCTAATGAACAGTGTCACTGTCATTTACATCATGTGTCTCGAACATGGACTTTCCACAGCAACCGCTCTATTCTGTGCCGGAACTGCAAAAACAGATTTTGGTCAGGATGTGAAAAATGACAGCTGTACTGTTCATTAGGAGGTGCAGAACAATGGCACTGTAGAAAATCTGGAGTGAGAACATTAGAAGTTTGCGAACGTACGAGAGTGCGTGCAAACTGCACAACGTACACTCGTAACACAGTCTTTTTATGGAGCATTGTCACCAGATTTTCAACACAGGCATTTCAGGACCTCTGCTCATGAACAGTGTCACTGTCATTTTCGTTATGTGTCCTGAACACTGATTTCACACAGCGAACACGCTATTGCGCGCCAAAAGTGCGAAAACACATTTTGGCAAGGATGTGAAAAATGACAGCTGTACGGTTCACAAGAAGGTGTGGTAAAATGCCAATGTTGAGAATCTGGCATGAAAATAGTGTGAATACGCTAACTTATGAGTGTGCATTGCGCAGTTGCTATGCACACTCGTAAAACAGTCATTTTTTTGATTTTTCCCAACAAACTTGCAACATAGGCTTTTTGAGAGCCCCTCTCATGAACAGTGGCACTGTCATTTTGTTACTCAATCCCAAAAGGTGATTCCACGCAGTGACTGCGAAATCACCTTTCAGGACCAACTAACGCCATGTCAGTGCAAGAACTCATGAGAAGGGGTCCCAAAAACCCCACATTGAAAATTTGGGGCCAAAATTCTCAAAAATGCCCGAGATATGCATTAAAGTTGAAAAAACCCTATTCATTGCATTATACAGTTTACCGGCATTTCCTCAGTTCGCGGTTGGCTTGGAAGAGTGCAGACGTGTTCCCGGTCCACAGAAGATCATTGCGCCAGACTCTGGAGGTAAGTATGGGGTGAGGGGGTGAGTGGAGGCAGGGTGTGCAGTGGATGGGTGCAGGTGGCAGGAGGGGGCATCGAGACTACGAGGGACCGTTTTCGTTTTACAGGTAACAAAACAGAAAAAAACATCACGGGACAGTTTTCCTTTTGCAGAGCATTTGACACACTGAGGTGGGCTCCCAGCATGCCACCTAACTGTTTTGGGGGGTGTCAGTAGCCGACGGGGGATTGGGCACCCTCTTCGGCACAGAAACAAAGTGGGGGGTGCAAACAGAGAGGGATTGGGCACCCCCTCAGCATTCAACAATTGGGGGGGGTTTATGTCAATGGGGAGTGGGCTCCCCCATCACCACACAAAGATAGCAGGGTGCGAGCCGAGGGGATGGGCACCCCTCGGCATTCAACAATTGGGGTTTATGCGATGGGGAGCGGGCTTCCCATCGCACACAAAGACCGCGGGGGTTAACTGACAGGGGGATTGGGCACCCCAAAGTCAGCAGACGCTAGCGGCCACCCACTTGTTAACCATTCACATAATGGCGGCGAGCAAGGCAAGAAAAGGACCGCTGCATCTGACGAGCTTTGCTCAGATTGCAGTGGACCTTTTCTTAGATGTGCTCACCCCATTATGTATGCATGGTGTGGCGCTGGCATGCAGGCTAATTGGGCACTGCGGGATGCACCTACTGGTGCATGCCCTGCATTCGCGAACAACGACCGCGCCTCCAAATCCCCACTGCCACAAGATGCTGGCTGCGCATGTGCGCCAACATAAAAAGATAGTGGGAAATACTAAAAGACACCAACTAGGGAGAAGCTGTGTAAAATTAAAAAAAATTAAAATAGAGAGGGACAAAGAGGTCTGGAGATGCAGCTGCCTCTAGAAATGCATCACGTGACCATTTCCATGTGGCTACTTTCAGTAGAGAGGTCATATTCTTCAAATACTTAAAAGGGACACCACAGTGAAACCAAATGTTGCTCTTCAGGATGCACAACAAAGAAATTTTAATTTTTATTTAAACATTTGGTGACTGGAAAGGAACGCTGAGCTAAGGCTCATCTCAGGTGAAACCTGGGGGACAGGGAGCATGAGAATCACAGTATATAGTACAAGTCATTCAATACAAAATTACTCAATAGTAAGCATAATAAAATATTTTTATGAATACAATACAGCAAAACAGGCCACACAGAGAGACAACTATACATGGAATGGTGTATCACAGATCAGAGTAGTTACAATAAGGGACAAACATTTCAAGTGCAATGAGACAACTGTACATGGTACAGAGTAACTCAAAATCAGTGTTGTTACAATAGGGGACAAACATTTCAAGTATTACAGTAAGAGGTGTTATGGAAGCAAATAAGGAAAGGTAGGAGATGGAACAGTAACTTGACACAGGAGTGAGAAGAAGAGTTGCCTAAGAGAGGAGACTAAGTGTTCTACAGAGAGGGGAGATAATAGAGGAAAGCAGAGTTGCCCATGTTCAAGGATGTAGTAGGGAGAGAGAAACAGTGTCAGTCCCTAGAACATAGGGAGTATGTTGAGGCTGGGGCAGCAGAAAGGAGGGAAGTGATGCATGTGGGGAGCAGATTGAACCAGAATTTGGAAATGAAGGATAGAGAGTGGTTGAGATGCCTGTTTGTGAGTGGAGGGAGGTTCAGATAGGATAGTAGAGAACAGTGGTGGGATCTGTATGGAGAGTTGGAGGTGAAACGACAGAAAGCATAGTAGAGGGAATCAAGTTGAGAGAGTGATGTAGAGGGTGCAGTGCAGTACACATTGTCAGCATAATCAAAGACTGGCATAATCATTTTTGTTAGACATCCCCTATGTATGGGAAAAGGGAGAGAGTCTTTGTTATGGTATAGTATATCAAGCTTAGAGTGGAGTTTAGTGCTTATGTAATCAAAGTGGATAATGAAATTTAACTGTGGGTTCAGCCAGACTCCTAGATACTTGTATGAGGGAATAATCTTTAGAGGGTTGCCATCAAGAGAGGTGATTGGAGGGGTACTGATAGCTTTGGCTAATCTTTGAGCAGTTCCAAAAGTCATAGAGACTGTTTTGGAAGTGTTGAGCTTGAGTTGTTTTGATTGGAACCAGGACTGAAGTAAGTGGAAGTCATAATGCAGCAACTAGTGGATAGTGACTGCGTTAGGGCCGGAGGCATATAGAATGGTATCATCCGCATACATATGTATGAGGGATGAGAAACAGGCAGATGGGAGATTGTTTATACATACTGAAAATAGGATGGATCCAAGTATTGAGCCTTGAGGGACTCCATCTAGGATAGGGAGGGAGGGAGGGAGGGAGGGAGGAAATTTGTGATTATTACTGATTGGTGTCTGTCATTGAGATAAGATTTGAATCATTGTATGGTAGCAGGGGCAAGCCCTACATCCTCTAGAGTGTCCAGAACAAGAGGGGTGGGATACTGAGCTGAATGCTTTTGCCAGGTCGATGAAGACTGCAACAATGAGGTGGCCTTTGTCAGCAGCAGATTGAATGTGACCTGTGACATAGAGAAGGGAGGATATAGTGGAATATTTTTTTCTGAAACCTGACTGGCAGGGGGAGTGGAAGTTGATGGCAGAGAGGAATTCAGCCAGCCTGGATTGCACAATATGTTCTTGGAGTTTTGCCAGAGCAGGGAGGAAGGAGATTAGGTGGTAGTTCCTGGGTAAAGTAGGGTCACCTCTTTTGTGGAGAGAGATGATGCATGCAGATTTCCAGGCTTTTGGAACAATGCCTGAGAAGAAGGACTTGTTTATAATGAAGGTAAGAGGGAGTACGATTGCAGGAGTAGAATGGAATAGGAAACTAGGATGTAGACTATCTGGATTGGATTTTGATGTGTTGAGGGATAGGAAGGTGAGCAGTAATTCATTGGTGGAGACATAGGGCTAGAAGGAAGTTGTGCCTAGGCATGTGATGTGGGAAAGGTTTGGAGGCAGGCAATGTAGCAGAAGCGGCTGGGTCAGGGGAGGCACAAGTGGAGAAGGAGTTGAGGGTGTCTGTAATCTGGATGGGTCCATAACTTCAATGTCATTGTGTTTAAGGGTAGGGGTTATAGATTGAGGAGGAGGATTGACCATGGCGTATAAAATATTCCAAAAGGAGGATGCGTGTTCAGTGTTAAGGCTATGTTTAAAGTAACCCACCTTAGCTTTACAAATTACCTTAGTGAAAGCATTTCTGGTGGTGTTGTACACTTGTCTTGAACTTGAGGGATAAAACCAGGCTCTGTCTCGGGCTTTGCACATGGCAGTTATAGGGGCGGTAATCCATGGGTGGTGGTGCTTCTTGACCATGGTTCTTTTCGGGGGGGGCATGGTAGTCCCAGACACAGCTGAAAATATTAATGAAATGGGCTAGGGCAGTATTGCTTGTGGTTGCAGAGTAAACTGGTGCCCAGTTGGCATTGTGTAAGTCCGATAGGAGGGAGTCAGTGTCAAGTGAGTTTACTGGGCAAGTTCCAATGTACTTTGGGGCAGATTTAGGAAGATGTGTTTTTCTAATGCAATAGGTGATGCAGTGGTCACTTAAGGTGGGGTCAAGGACACCCACAGAGGATATACAGTGAGGGTGGGAAAAGAGGACCCAATCAATGAGGGAGTGATTAGAGGACTGAGAGTTGTATCAGGTAGGCTCCATGATCAGCTGAGTGAGGTTTAGGGATTCTAATTTGAAGGTTGTGGTCTTAGATGAAGGGGACAGCCAGTCAAGGTTGTAATCCCCTAGGAGAATTAGTTCACCAGATTGAGCAAGTGGTGGGAGAACAGAGATGCATGTTGTTAGAGCCTCTTGACTAAGCTGAGGGGAAGCATAGACTACCCTGACAAAAGTGGGAGAGTATGGCAAAGTAAGAAATTAGCTAGTATTAGTTCATGTGATCCTAGGCAGGATTCCTTTTTCATTACTGAATAAGAGAGGTACTGTCTTATAATCATGGCTACTCCACCTCCTCTTTTGCTGTGGTCATGCCTTAGGATTTGGTATCCAGGGATGGAGACAGGGCAACAGAAGACTCAATGTCAGTAAAGGGAGGGAGCTTCCAGTGAAATTTCAGGAAGAACTACTTACCAGAACAAGTGGTGGATTTACGGAATTGAAGGAGAGAGTGTGTGTGAGAGAGAGAGAGAGAGAGAGAGAGAGAGAGAGAGAGAGAGAGAATGAGTTAATAGATATGGAAAACAAATGAAAACTCATGGAAAACATATACTGTATAAGGCAAACAAAAATGCTAATACTGAATTGCTTAAAAGAATCATTAAATTCAAATTTGAGATAAATAAACATTATATCAAGAGAGTAGAATTTGCCCTATTCAGAACAAGATAGCTTAACTAAGATAGCTTATAGACTGAAACAACTTAAAAATAGAAATAATATTAACAGTAACACTGATAGGCAAAATCTCATTCCTTTGAGACTATGGAGATTAATAAGGTGTTTTATGATTCTTTTAACGATTTATCTAGGAGTAAAAGTACTGGTAAACAAGATGTTTCTAAAAAAGCAAACTTCCAACTCTTCCTAATTTAGACAGAGACAAACTAGAAGCTCCAATTACTTGTGAGGAAGTAGTAAAGGCTATTAGAGATATGCCAAATTCTTAAACACCCGGGACAGATGGACTTCCTAGTGGATTTGACCATATCTTGATTGATACAGTGAATGCACATTTACTGAAGGTCCATGAGGAAGCCAAAAATAATTCATATCTGTCACCCACCATATCAGAGGCTATCATTACAATTATCCACAAGAAAGACACAGATCCACTAGATTCAGTCAACTACAGGCCAGTCTCATTACTCAGTGTGGATTGCAAGATACTTGCCAAAAAATCTAGCCTGTAGACTGCAGGGAGTCATCAAGCTTTTTGTGGATAGGGATCAACTGGGTCTCATACAAGACAGAAACAGATGTGAAAACATAGTTTTTTTCTCCCATATCTGTCTATTAACAGGAATAACATTTCAGGCGTAATCCTTCCTCTGCGTGCCCCTAAGGCATTTTACTCAATTGACTGGAATTATCTCTCTTTAATTTTAGATACATTTAACTTTAAGCAACTATTTTCAGGTAGGGTTTCTATCCTTTATAAAAATTCAGTGACAAAGATCTGCACCAACAGGAATATATCTGGAAAATTTTATTTGGAAAGGGGAACAAGACAGGGTTGCCTTCTCTCCCCCTTTTATTTGTCCTGGGGCTAGAATCCCTATTGTGCATAATTAGCCAAATCAAGACTCTAAGGGACTTATGCCAAGCTGTATGGAAAGGAAAATACTTGCATATGCAGATGGCATGCTTTTAACTTTATTCAACCCAAATACTGCCATTAACTCTACCTGGACAACCTTAGAAAACTTTGGGAATTGATTGGGTTTAATTATCAACTGGGTGAAGGCAGAGGCTCTGGCACTGAAAATCATAGAGAATAAGCTAAATTAAATACCTTGAACTGGGTAGACTCTCAATTAATATACTTGTGAATCAACATTTTTCTTCCTTAACCAAGATAAATCTGGAACCAGCAATATGTAAATTGCAAATGGAACTGGAAATGTGTGAGGAACTAAACCTCTCACTATGGGGAAAGAGTAATGCTCTCAAGATGATCTCTTCCTAAAGAATCCTATATGAACTTCAAAATCTTCCAATTAAAAGTGAACCTAATTTGTTTAAAAAAAAACTAGGCAGAATTATTAGGTCTTTCTTATCAGAAGACATCCCCCCTAGGTTAAGTATGGGAAAAGTGAGAGCCTACTGGCAAAAATGATGATTTGGCCTTCATCATTTTAAGTCCTATCATCAATCCTTTTTATTGAAGCAGGGTAACTACTTGTTTCCTCCTCAAGAATATATTTCTCTCTGGGTTAAAATGGAACAAGTTATTATTCATCCATTCTCTTTGATATATTTACTTTACAGCATAAATCCTATGCAGGAATCAGCCATACCTAAAGAATATGATTAATATATGAGTCAGATCTGGTAAATTACTGGTTTATGGTCCCTTCCCATTACACTTCACCTCACTATGGAAGAGCCCTAAATTAAATGTAAAAATTCTGAATTAATAAATGTTAATTGGATGCAGAAAAGTCTTAATAAAGGCTATAACAGACCCAAAAAGAGGGTGTTATAGTCTTTCACAGAAATAAAAGAAGTTTTCTGTTTCTTTCTATTTCCTTTATTCAATTTCATTGCTATCTGCAGCTGAGAAGTGCCCTTGAGGGCATTTTGGGCCCCACATTGTCTATACAAAGAGATAACTAGTGGGACAATCTGATAAATATATCAAATGTGTAGGGTAGAGGCAGTGAGGCTTATAAATTATGTAACAATCCTGTTTTGGATATTGCAATGAATCTAGAAGAACACTGGGAAGAAATGTTGGGATACAGGTTAACTTAAGCTTGCACCTTAGTCTGAAAGAATGCATGTAAAACAAACAAGGACATTCAAAGAGAATTAATTCAGAAAAAAACATTTTATACAGTTTCTATGACACACTTGGAAATGATCTTATCTGGGTCTGGCAGAAAGTGATAGATGTTGAAAATATAATAAACCCAGGCTAATACACTACCTATGATATGAAACTGCCCTAAGATTCAGAAGATTTGGACATTAATATGGGAAATTTGCATACTAGTTTTAAAGTATATCCCCTTTGACCCAGGAATTTTAATTTGGGGTGCTCACGTCTATCTGTATTTCATTACTAAATATGAAAGGGAATTGCTGCTGTTAGTGGCCTCATGTTTTAAGTGAAAAATTTTGAGTAATTGGAAGGAACCTATATCCCCCCCAATTTGGTTAAATGCATAAAACATATGTCCATAACTGCTTTAAATGAAAGGATGAGTCACATCATCTCAAAGACCCTTGAAAACTTTGATAAGACAGTGAAACCTTTTTTGGCAGTTAGTAACTATATGAGATGCTTTAAGTTAATAGCCTCAAATTGAAGTAATGGATTGAATGATAGCTAGATTACAAGAACCTAGCTATATTGCTTGATTAGTTGGATATACATTAGTTATGTTAGCAGTTAATTTTGATTGTATCGAGGACATTGATAAGTTAGTTATGTGTATTCCTTTGTATTTTATTATCAGTTTGTCTTTCTAAAAAATCAATAAACATTTTTTGGGAAAAAATCTATTTCCAGAACATGTAGGATCAGTTAATACTTACACAACCTTTAAACTCAGACTCAAAAAAGGTTCCCTTAACCTCCTTCAATCTTACCTACAATTTTTGTGCATACCTTAATGGACAATAATGATGGTTCATGGATTATAAAATGCTTTGGGATGCAGTGTTTATGAATGGTGCTGTACAAACCCAAATTCCATTCTCTTTCTGCTGTTCATTCCTTAAAATTGATTTTTGACTTTCCTGTAAACATAAACCAGTACCCCTACACAGAGAAAGTACTATCCAGAGGTTATAGACTGATTATATGGGCTCAGTGCAGGATTTATTTTTCATACTGGCAGACATAAATAGTTCAACTGCACAACAAAATGATTGCTGAGTGGATTATAAACTATATAAGAAATATAAACATAATTAGTGTGTATCTGCATAAATAACTACTGCAAAGTCTTTGTTATTGTAATGGAATTTTATAGTGTAGCATTACAATTGCTTAATTGACTTAACTCTGTTGTTCTTGATCTGGAATAGCTTTAAACTTTAATCAATTTTGATTTATGACCTGTTGTGCAGATATCTGTAAAACAACAGTGAAGAAGCATTTTAAGCACAAAAATTGTCTCACTGCTGAATCACAGTGCAGCCTCAATTTAATGCCTTCCCTTTTTAATTAAGCTATCAGACGGTGACATTAAGAGACCAGCTTATTGTTAATAATGAAGTTTTTAATTTAAAGCCAAAAGGAAGATTAAATATTTTCCAATCTGAAGCCTCTGCATAATAGCAGACTATTCTTTTAGTAAGTATAAAAAGGTCAAGCAGCAAAATCCTACTCCCAAACTGCTAATTAAGTACTGTGAGTCTGCAAGACAGCCCAAATAACTGTGCAGCAGATTCCATTAAATTGAATCACTGGGTTGCAGGCCTGAGAGGCACAAAAGTACTCTAATCCAGCCTGTTTCTTCTTAAATGCGAGCAATTTCAGGATCTTATGACATTTTAATTACATTTATTAAAAATGCATGACAAAGAGAAACAACAAACTATGGCTTCTTTTTAACTCTAGCTTTCATTCTTTTGTGGCTGATATGCCACCTAAGGCTGGCTCACAATGACGTGTCAAGAGTTAATCAGCTTTAGCCTAAGGCGCTGTCCGCACTGCATCCCGAAAACCCTTCTGTAACATTACAGAGGGTGTAAACTGCATCCGTAATGGTGTGTGTTTATACTTGTAACGTTACAGCAGGCGTTTTTGCAACCATTACAGAAACCTGTCAGGGGTGGTTTTTACAACAGTTACAGAAATGGTCCCAGGGCTGTAACATTACTGCCAGCCATCTAAATGCACAACTGTGTAGCCCCCAGTCAGCTGCTAGACCAGCAGACAGTGCACTACAGAGGGGCACATGGGAGGCAAATGAACAAGGAAGCGCCCGGAAGGTAGAGAGGCACACGAGGACTGGAACCACTGCAGTGAGGAGAAAACGGTGCAGGGCAGTGCCTGCACAACATCAGAGGCATGGAGCCCAGATCTTCTGGCTGCACACACCTGAGAGAGGTGCAGCCTGGAGGTACAGTGTGCCAATAGGGGGTGCTGCCTGCACCAGCAGTACATGAACTGTGAGGAGGGAAGAGCGCTGGTGTCAGGGCAAACAGTGGGCACATGCCATAGGGAGGCAGCAACAGATGCCAGCACTGTGCCAGAGGTGTGAAGGGGGCCCCAACAGCTGCCACAACACATGACCAGCCCCCAGAGAACAGCAGTGCCAAAGCACACCACCCCAGTACCTCTGCAGAGTGACCCCATCCCCCAGGCACCGCCTGTGACTGGTGGAGAGTAGACAAGCCTGTGCCAAGCAGTGACCACAGCTGCATGCCACTCTGACCACCAGCAGGACCATGTCAGATCATGGCGCCACCTGGTCAGATGAGGCCACAAAACTCCTGGTGGAGTTCTGGACCCAGGAGAAGGTACAGGCAAAGCTAGCCAGTGCAAGGCACAACATGAAGGTCTATCAAAAGGTATCGGACTACCTGTTAGGGAATGGGGTGGAGCAGATAGTAAAGCAATGCCATGACAAGATAAAGCAATTGAAGGTGTGGTACCATAAAACCAGGGACAGCAACAGACACTCGTGGGGTGCGCATGTGGCGTGCCCCTTCTATGACACATTGGATACCATACTTGGAACACGGCCTACCACCCAACCAGTGTTCATCCTGGAGAGCTCACAGGTGGCCAGCCCTGAACTGGACACGGAGGATGATGGGGCACCACCAGGGATGCATGCCCACACCTGGGGAATGAAGATGATGACGGTGTGCAGTGGGAGTGCCCCAAAACAGGTACATGCATTGTGCAATGTGTATGCTGGGATATGGCATGTCGGTGTAGGTGTATCCTGGGCACGCAGCACATAGTGATAGGCATGGTATGGGTGGTGGCACAGGTGCACTTGAGGGAGTTTGCATGTGGCACCTGTGGTATGTGTAGGCACACAGGTGTGTGGGGGGCAGGGACATGGGGCTGGGGTTGGCCATGGCGGTGGGGGTGGGGTACCCACATGTGTGTAATGGTGACAGGTGTGTTCTGCAATTCCAGGGCAAGACCCCAGTGAGGGGACATCAGTGGACACTGACACAGTGGAGGCCACCGTGGTGTCCTCAGCCCTGCAGGACATAATGCCAGGAACCTCCATTGACTGCTTCACTGTGGGAGAAGGCAGCCATGTGAAGCAGAAGTTTGACCAGTTACCCCTGGTGAACCTCAGGAAGAGAAAGTAGAAGACAGCACGGATGGCAGACATGCTTGGGGCAGTGCTGGAACCAACACATAGAATGATGCAGGAGCACCACAGGGAGCTGATGGACCTGGAGAGGGAGCAGGCACCGAGGAGAGGGCATTGGAGGAGTGGTTATGGAGACAGGAGGCAGAGCAGACACAGCGGTTCTTCATACAGATGGTCCAGTTACTGGCCATGCAATGCCAGCAGCCATCCCCTGCAGCTGCACTGCAATGGCTGGGTGCCACCCCCCAAGGCACACACCACCACAGCCCCAACCCCCAGTACCTGGTCTCCCCATAGGTGTGCCACCATGCCAATGGCCACTGAGACCCTCAGTGGCATGGCTGATCCTGCCATCATCCACCTATCCACTGCTGGTGGACAAACAGGCTGTGTGGCACAGCCAGCCACCACCAGGATGCATCCCCCTGCTATGCCAGCACCCCACAGGTGTGACACCCACTACAAGGTGCTGTGTACATGGGTGGTGTCACTGCCTCCACCACCCTGCCACCCACATCCCAGGCAACACTGGCTGGTGCCAGCATGGCACAGTAGTACCCCACAGGTGTCACGCCAGCCACCGCTGGCCTGCACACAGCACCCCAACCCCTGATGCATGGTGCTGCTGCTCTGCACAGTGCTACCCCCTTGGATCCTACAGAAGGCATGCCCAGATTCACACAGGACCTGTACAGCGATGGGTTCCAGTGGACCACCCTGTGATAACCCATGCAGCATGCAGGGGTTGGCTGACCGGTGAGTCCCACTGGTTGCCACCCAGGACTCCCTGTTTGATTTCCCTCCTACATTGGGGGAGGCCACTGGGGTCTGCCCAGTGACAACAGTGCCTGGTTCATGTTGGCACAGAGGTATGTGCCGACTGTGGCACTCAGTTGCACAGTGCAATTCCTGGGTCGCATGCACTGTTGCATGGTGTCTCTGCAACATGCTGTTTCCGGGGTTTCAATACAGTATGGCCACATGGGTGCCTGGGTTAGGGCACCACCTGTGCATGGTTATGCTTTTCTTTGGTTTGGGTAACAGTACAGTGACCCACACGTAGGTTCCATTATATGTTGGTGCACACTGCCGCCCATATGGTGCCCGGCATTGTGTATTGGGTTTTTCATTCACATGACAGTGTCAGTTTCATTTGAGGATATGTGGTGTTACGCAGCAATGCACATTGTCCACTGAATGGCCATGCTGCCACTGCACATTGTTTACTTGTGTTATTGCCACCAGAAGCCATGGCGGTGTTGGATTAAAGACTGTCTTGTGTCACCATACCGTGTTGCTGATTTGCTTGGGCGGTGTGCATGCGTGCGCAGAGTGCTTTCTGGGGCACAGTGGGGCTTCCAATTCCATGGGTTGCTGGTGTGGGGGTTCTGGATGTGTGGCCTGGCTGCACAGTGTATGCTAGGGCATGCATCTTGCGTCCAGTGACAGTGAGGCGTGGTATGCCATTTCCTGGTGGTGCACCACATGCCTGCCTGTGGGATGCAGTGGGGTCCCTGTACCCGGCATGTGTTGGTGCGTCACTGCACACCTTCATGCCATATGTAGGGGCCTCCTCTCATTTCGGTTCCACACCTTCACCTGCTGCACACCCTTGGTTCCCTGTGGGTGCCACTGGGCACACATTGCTGTAGGACACCATGGCATGTTCTGCCACACTAAGTGTGCCCTGTGTACACTGGCAGCCAGGTGTTCATTCGGGTGGGCTTCTGTCTTCACAGCTGTCTTCCCCAGGTGTACCATGGGATGCACTCCACATTACAGGGGTTGGGTGCACACACTGTTCACATCTCAGTGTGGACAGGCTGTGCCAGTTCCAGACCATTTTCAGACCTGTGCCATGGCAGTGTGGACACGCTGTTATGTTTGCAGCCTGTAACGGTTTGGAACCATTTCAGCCTTGTTGGGTGTAGTGTGGACGGGGCCTTATAGAACAAGATAATATGAAGTCCCTTATCAGAGCAGACATCTTAATGATGTTGAGAAAGATCAATGTCTATTTTGACTTTAATTTTAATTGCATCAAGCAATGGAAGTTTTAACATTATTTATTGTAAACTCTTCATATTTTTCTCAAAATGTTTTCCTCCTTTTTATGGACCCATGAAAATAAATGTGCTCACTCAGTGTATTGTACTGAATGTATCCTCATTAACATCATTTGCCAAGAACTTACAAGTTACTGTATTTCAAGGATGCAACTGTATGTTATATTTTGTGTATTTACTTAAATTTTCATCTGTTTCCTTTTAAACATCAGTGCTTGTTACTAAAGAAAAAAATCATCATACCTTCTCTACTGCTGTAAATGAGAAAAAGATAGCCTCTGCAAAAAGTGTCAAATAGCAGTGAAAGTTGCAACAGAGTTAAAGCAGTTTTGAGAAACATTAACAACCTTAGAGACATCTTGCGAGGGTCCATGGGACAGCAGGTATGAATGTGAAAGAAACTCAGTAACCTCCCAGCTAGGGAGATTATCTTTTTGTTTGTTTCTTTAGCTGAATGGTTAGAGCTGCTGCCTTCTGCACTCAGGATCCCAGTTTGGATTCCCAGCAGGAGTTGGTTGTGCATCTGTCCAGGTAGAGGGATACAGACATAACAGGATCAGTGAGGATATGTAATGCTTTGCCCTAAAAAGGGAAGAGAAGGGAAGTAGTGATAAAGCAGAATAATAATCAACATTTATATTGCAATTTTTCATATAGACATTATTGGCAAACAGGATTACTAAACCCATCAAATCTGCCCTAGGGTGCCTTCCCTACTGTATCTCCACAGGCACAAACTGGTCTCTAGGGACCCTCCCTCTTTCCTGTTTACTTAATATGACCCGTGTCAATCCTGAGCATGCTTGGAGCCTTCCACCTTTCTAGCCTTCACAGCTTCAATTTGTAGTTGCTTCCATCACTCTTTCAGTAAAGAAGTGTTTCCTCACATCCTTACGGAAATTTCCCACCTCCAGTTTCTTGCCTGCCCCTGAGTCCTGGAGCTCACCCTGTTTTCATTCACATTGTATTCCAAAGCACTTCACAAGTAATGATAAACTGGTAGTGAAGAGACTATAAACATGTAGTGGCAGATATGTTGCATATCAGTGCCCACACACAGCTTTGACAATTGCATGAACTGTTCCTTATGTAAAAGAGACATTGGCCAGGACACTGGAGAAAATATCCTACTCTCATAAGTGCCTTAGATTCTTTTACTTCCTCTTGGACACCCAGCAGGAAAGCACCAGAGATGCATAGAAGGGACCCCAGTTTAACATGTTATCTGAAGGACAGTTCACCCCTGCAGTACAACACCCCCTATTACTGCACTCAAGTGCCAGTATTTATTGTATGAGCCCAATCCCAGTGTAGGACCAGAACCACAACCTTCTGGACGAGAGGCAGATGTGGTACCAAATGAGTCACACTGACACCTTGATATGTATTAGAAAAAAGGCAATCTGTACAAAGCAGTGTCATCTAGTAGTGAAAGCAGTAAATGACAGACTCAAACCAGTGCTGAATACCTGTATTATCAATGGAAAACTCTAGTGGTGATTCATGAGATAGCAAGCATGAAAGAAACTAATTTACCTCACAGCTAGAGGGAGTTCTGTTTTAGCCAAGTGGTTACAGCTGCTATCTTCTTGACTCGGGGTCCCAAGTTAGATTCCTAGCAAGGGATGGAGGGTTGTCAACCTAAGTAGAGGGGACCAACAACACTTAGCTGTTTACATTAATGCCACCTTTGATTTCTCATTGGATAGTTTGAATCCATATAACCATTTTAAGACATAATTTATAATCAGTGGTGGACTATACTTAATATAATAGCCTTTAGCAATGTCAAACAATGTTTTCACTGGAGCTGCTTATCAGCTGTGCTTGGTGTAGATTTCAAGGAACTGCTTGTATGCATTTCTGTCAACCAACTACACAACACCCCTCAGAGTTCATGGTAGGACCAGAAAAGGGGCACACACTTTTAGAAACTTCTGAAGCACATAATGCACCTCAGAAGTACAATAAAACATTTCTTTTTTTAATGTGTTGTACTGTTGCTTTATATGATAGGCTGTATACAATATTTTATTGTGAATGACAGATGCTGAGGGTATTAAAGTGATGCCCACCACACCTTCTTTTTATTTAGTTCTGACACTTTGGGTATTTATTTATCAGATAAGGGCCTCATAGGCTTACCTACCAGGTACTTATAGTACTTGACTCATAAACACCTAATAGGCTTACTTAACAGGCCCTTATCTGCCACATACCCACAACCCCAACATACTTATCTGCTAGGTTCTTATCTAAAACAAATCACTCACTATGCTTACCTACCAGTATTTTACCTGACACAAAAACGCCCACATAAGCTTACCTGCCAGGTCCTTACCTGACACAAATGCACCCAGATATGTTTTCCTTCCAGCACCTTACCTGACACAAAAAAAAAACACAGTATGCATTACCTACCAGGGCCACGTATGTCACATAAACTCCCACATATGCTTACTTGCTAGGTCCTTACCTGAAACAAAATCACCCACTGTGCTTACCTACCAAGTCTTACCTGAACCTGATGCAAGAAAAAAACTTGTGCATACAGTAGCTACCAGGGCCTTATTTGACACATAAACACCCAAATATGCTTACATACCTGCCCCTTATCTGACACATAAACATATACTATACATGACTTTATTGCTAATATATACCTCCTGATGCTTTTGAGTTGAAATAAAAGTAGAGTACATTATTTTAGTTAAAAATTGTTATGAGAGGTACAAACGACATGCTTTTTTGAATACTAGTGCTCCTCTATCAGTGAGATTATGGCAAATTGTTATTAAGCT
Organism: Neoceratodus forsteri; assembly: GCA_016271365.2. Classification (NCBI taxonomy): domain Eukaryota; kingdom Metazoa; phylum Chordata; order Ceratodontiformes; family Ceratodontidae; genus Neoceratodus; species Neoceratodus forsteri. Next base: position 1,347,962,141 of record CM057456.1, on the reverse strand, counting down.
AGAATGCTGCCTTTATGAAGTCTGTGAAGTTTTTAATTTCCATTCTAATTTTCAGAGGATGACTACCTGTATCTATGAATTACTCATGAGTTAGATGTGTATGTTAGTTTGCTTTTACGTAGGAGCACAGGCACGTGGGAACTGCAAGATAAAATCAGACCTATAATCTTTCCAGTTCATCCCCTGACCTCATGCCACATTTGCAAATGAAAAAATATGTTGCACAGTGCAAAGCTACAAGCAAATTGCTTGTACAGATGTAGCCAGAGATAGGTGCTACTATATCCAGATATGTCACAAAGAAATCCTTGCTCATTTCAATGGGCTATCCTATCATATCTCTGAATATAGCTAGATATTTTCTGTGATGTAAGCCTGGCTACCACTATACTATAATTGCTTTGAAATCCAAACTCCATAACACATGTAGGAGAAAAATACATTATTTACAAATGTATTATTTAATGTTTTACATTGAAAAAATAAAATGTATTTTATTTGAAAATTGCAGTAATACATGAAAGTGAACATTATGTGAGTGTTCAATGGAATAAATATTTTGTACCTCAAAAAAATATAAACAGCTACATTTTTCAAATGTGCTGAAGAAGTTACAGAGGCATGGACTACAATTATTTAGATCAGTGTTTTCCAAACTGTGAGACCAGCCTGCCAAGAAAGGTCCTGGCTTCAAGCTAGTCTGATAATGTACCAATTACTGGAAATTAGAGTTTTCACTGTTATATGTGAATCAATGGAGCAAATGTCACACAGTTACTGTTGCACATAGAAGTAAATTGGCTGTCAAGGGGAGAAAGGCTTATCTGCCTCTTTGAACTGCATGAGATAGTTTGTGGGTTTCTTGCAGGCAACAAATAAAACGAATGTAAATAATATCACATGAATAAAATTAATCATTTGTATAAAGGTATCACATTTTATTTCCGAAATATTGTGCACCACATTTTGTTTATATGGGAAAACATATTCTTGCATAGCACAGAAGAGATTGGCTAAGACAAAGTGCAATAACTAGTGCCCCACAATACTCTCTTATTCATTTTTGTGGAGTCTTTCACAACACCTTGCATAAATGGAAGACATGTGCATCAAGGGAAGATTATAGCTCCACACCACTCCACTGCACCCATAAAACAAGCATGTTAAAACTGTAAAATGTCTAATGTAAATTTACTATTTGTAGTGCCTAATGATGTTTTTGTTGTACCAATACTCTGATTTCTGTCTTTCTCTATTCTGATAGGCAATCATTGAAAAATATTGTATGTGGAACTGAGGTATGGTCTTACAATAGGGTGATGCTACATACTATCTTAAGTACTACTTCTAATGTGACCTGAACCCTATATGTTCAACTCATCTTGATGCTGGTTCAACAGACCTTATTGGATCTAATGATGTGTATCAATATTACATGAGAAGAAACTGTTTTAAAACTATATAGTAGTAAAAGTCATAAAACTGTTCTTATTGAGAAGGCAATAAAACATACTCTTTAATAAGGCTGTAAGAAGTTCAGGTCCGTGATACAACCTGCTTCAGTGAACAACTCCCTTGATTGAGTATGTTTAGCTCAGAGGTTTTCTTAATAGCAACTGTCCAGAAAATGTGTTAAGCTGTAGGGTATACGGTACATGTAGTCAAGTCATATTGGTTTTCTAATGCTTTGAAATTTAAGATGAGACAATGGAGATGTAGTTTGTCAATCATTATTCAAACTACTTTTAGGTTTTTACTCACTGTAAGGTTTCAGGCCACTCCAGGTGCACCAAACCTATATCACTCTGCAAAATACCATTTCCTGAATACTAATCTTTAATTATTATTATTATAATGCTTGGGCTACTTGTGCTGGAAGAAGTGGTTTTACACTTTTATGTTGACTACTACATTCAATTTAATCATTTTCTGTTCAGAACAGATCAATGAGGGGTAAGCACTTGACTCATATTAACAAAATAAGCAAATATTGAGAAACTGAGTTCCAGTGTTTTCTAACGCAGAGACCCTATGAATAAATTATTGTGAATATCCTTTTACGTAGTTTTAAATTTTTGAATTCTTCTAACCCATTCTGCACACAAACAGCATGCTAAGATGATTTCAATTTACAACAGCACATATTTGCTTTGCCTTTGACTGCCCAAGTGAGCCAAAAGGGTGAATGTCTGAGATTTAGTTCTAAATTGCAAATGCAAAGCCTGCACTACTCTTTCTACCAAGTGATATACAATTTTTAACAGGAACATTGTGTGTTACAGAAGGCTGAGCAAGCTTAAAACAGAAAATATGAATTTCAGAAGATGAATGTGAATACATTTACTTTCTGATATTCAAAGTATACTGAACATTTTAAGAGAAGTAAAGATACATTTTTAACTGGGCAAAAAATCGTAGTAGTAAAAACCTTCATTTTTATTTTTGCAGGATGAAACTGCTAGGGCCACCGTGGTCTTATTTTTAAAGTTGTCCTGTGTTAAGATACAGTGCATTAGTTGCAGTAGTGAGTTTCAATATAACAGGTATGATATGTTAAATTGGTTACAGCAGTTGTAGGCACAGTATAAGCAAACGTATGTTAGTTAAAGCAGTTTACAACTGCAATATAAATCATATTCACACTGAATCTTTTAGGCAGTTACTGCTGCTGTTTTCCTGGAGGGATTTTGCCCCTGAGGGGACACCGCACCATCAGTTCAGTAAGAGTTGCAGAACTCTATGAGTTCTGTCTGTAGTGTAGTGTTAAATTCAGTTAGGGATTTACTCCCTTTGTATTTTGGGGACAGGGAATTCCATGTCTTGTGAAATAGGTGCTCTAGGCTCATTTTCTTGTAGTTGGTTCAAACCCTAATTACACAGAGGCCTCTGTTTTTCATGTCTCACATGTCATATGTGTTATTTGGGAAATTGTTTGCTAGTCCGTGATATCCAATAATCACATCCTTGATGATTTTGTAGACTGTGAATGCCCTGGATTTTGCTCTTCTTAGTTTGAGAGAATCCTAGTTTAGTGTTTTAAGGATTGTGCAATAGTGGATGCTGCATGGGCATCTAAGGGCACATTTTTCCATTTTGTAAAATGCGCCCAATTTTTCCAGCAGATGGATTCTTGTGTGCTGGTAGTCCATGCTTCCATTCACCAAAATGGGCAGCAGCAGTTGGGTTGCTAGGGTCAATCTTGTTTTTCTGTTGTTATGGTGTAGGCAATAAGGTGACAGGATCCTAGTCTTGAAATCATTTTTTTCATAGTGGATTTAATATGTTTCTCAAAACTTAAGGTGTTGTCTACAGTATGTCTACTTCCAAGTACATGTATTTTTGTTGTTGTTGTTGCTGGTAGATCCACCTAGAAATTGTATATTAGCTAGCAAGTGTCTTTAATTTTTGTACCATTTTTTCAAACACCATAGACTGGGTATGTCCCTCTGTGTATAATCTTTGGGGAAGCAAATCATTTTTGAACAATGGCAAAAGCCAGTTGGTATTTATTTCCATTTGAAAGAAGTCTTTGGCTCTTGCTAGGTGGACTGTGTCATCTGCATATAATTTTTTTGTGGAGTGTTGTACATGTCCAGAAATGTCATTAACATAGACCACAATGGGGGGGGGAGGCAGTATTGAGCCCTGTGGGATCCCCTGGATAAGAACCCTACATTTGATAGGATGCTATTTATAGTCAGTGATTGCCTGTGGTTTATTAGCTAACAGTTGAAACAGGTAGTTACTTCCGGTGCTACTCCCATTTTCATCAGTTTTCCTAGAAAGATTTTGTGGTACACCATATCAAATGCCTTTAAAAAGTCTACGTATTTGCCCCAACACCTTCACCTTTCTTCAGGGCTCTGATGATCTCTCTGATGAAGTCTGCAAGGGTGGTGGATGTGGACCTACCTGCACTAAAGCCCAGCTGTTAGATTGTTAGAAGGTTCAGTGCTTCTAGATGTGTGGGCAATTGTTTACACATTGGATTTTCAAATAGTTTTGAGATTACGAATAGCAGGTTTATAGTGTGAGTGTTCACTTGGTCCCCTCACTTGCAGATAGGGACCACTTTGATGGGTTTCCAGGTCTTTGTAAAGATCCCTTCTATTAGGCTTTGATTTAATAAGTTTGTCAGGATTGGTTGTCTGTAGTTTGCTGCTGTTTTTTAGGAACTTGATTTCTAAATATTCCAATCCTGGCGATTTATTTACAATTAGTTTTCTTATTTTTTTCTGTAGTTACTTGCCTTCTATTATTTTGAAGTAAAAACATGATCTGTTTTTGATTGTTGCTTCTGACTCCTTGATACAATTGGTTGTGTCTATGTTATTTAGCTCTGGAGTTGGGGGGTGGGGGGTTACACTAGTGAGTGTGCAGAAGTATTGGTTTAGTTGGTTTGCTGTGATCTTTGGATTTTGACTGGTGCTATCCTCTTTCATAAATTGTACTTCATTCCTGCATTCATTTGGAACCTCAGAGATTTTTTTTATGATTTTCCAGTACATAGAGGCATCAGCTGTGTTGTTGGTTATGTTCTTGAAGTATCTAGCTTTCACTGGTTTGATTTAATTTATACAGTGATTTCTTAATTTTGTAATGCTGTCTCAGTCATCACTGTTGTATGCTTGATTTGCCTTTCTCCATGCTCTGTCCTTCATCCTCATTTTTTAGCTTTTCTATTGCCTATGGCATGTGGTTTGTTTCTGATCCTGCTGGTCTTTAGTAGGGCATGTTCATTACATATTCTGAGGAATGATTTGGTAAATTCCTCCATGGCCATATTGACATCTGGGATAAGTTCCATCCTGTCCCACCTTTCATTTTGTATGCTAAGGTTGAATCTTTCTGCATATACATTTCTAAAATTTCTGCTTCTTGTGTAGTTTTGCTTAAGCACTTTTGCAGCTGTTTTGTCAAGGCTCCGGATTTTGGGCTGTGTTCTCCCAGGGTAGGGTTTAGTACCCTGTGACTTAATACTTTTATATGTGAGGTAATAAATATCAGGTCTAGAACATTCCCTGTGTTGTTATGTGAGCTTTTCCTCATAGATGAGTCCACTAGCTGGATCACCCCAAGGGTGATGAGCTGTCTGCAAGTCCCCCCCCATCCAGGCCCATGCTTCACTGATGTCACCAAGTAGGACCAGCTTCCCCTTTGACAGCATCCTGTAGGGTTTGAGCCAGCAAGTCAAAGTAGCATGATTTTACTTTGGGTGGGAAATAAACAATGCCATTGTTTAGTTTTAAGGCACTTATGGCCACGATGAGACATTCAGTTCCTTTTAAAGTCCTGGGACATGATTCTCATAGCTGCTAATGCAGGACAAGGGGCTTGTGTCACAATGAATGGCTAAAGTGCCCCTTGCATCAAACAATGTGCAGGGAGAGATTCACAAAGGCAGCCTGCATCAACCACAGGCAGCCTACACCAAACAGCCACAAAATGGGCTATAGCATGGTGCCAGGGGCTTACCGCAGATGGAGACTGCCAAAACCCCTGAATAGGGATTCACAAAACTTTCCCAGAGGGCACATTTCTAAGTACTATTAGAACAGCCAGGGCTGGTCTAAGGATACTTAGAAATTTCTCTCCTGGGAGAGTTGACCTAGTTGTGGCAATGTGTCTCAGTCCCCCCTCTCCAGCCCCGATCCCCCGCTACAATAAGAAAGGACCCAAGGACCCCTGATCCCTGATTACCTACACAGAAACCAAATAGTAAAGTAAATTTGCTACCTGGCAGACTAGTGGAACCCCTTCCCCAATGTCCCCATGAACTGATTATTTATTATAAGTCCCTTGAGGTCTAGTGTACCCCCTTCCCAATCCTCAATGTTTCCAAGATGTATTGATGTATTCAAAGTCCATGGTGATCTAGCAGTCCCGTCAAGCCCCAATCTCCCATTATGCCATATTATTACAACATTGGAGGTATAGCAGCCCTCACAACCATGGCAGGCAGTGTCCCACCACCCCACTCCTCCATTCCCACACTGAGCTGCTGACTGGCACAGCCCACTGCTCACCGCCACGGCCAGCCACTGATTGAGCTCTGAATGACTGTGGATTGTATACAGCTGTCACTGAGCATGTACTGTATACAGTATGCACTCGTTCAGAGCTCAATCAGTGGCTGGCTGTGGTGGTGAGTGGTGGTCTGTGCCAGTCACTGGCTCAGTTTGGGGATGGTGGAACAGGGTGGTTGGACACTGTCTGCCATGGTGGGGCCACTATACACCACCAATGTTGTCATAATATGGCATAATAGAGGACTGGGACTGGGGGGGGGTACTAGATCACCCAGGAATTTGAATACATTAATATATCTCAGAGACACTGTGATCAGGGAGGAGGGTACACTAGACCACCACAGACTTATAATAAATAATCAATTCATAGGGACATCAGGAAGGGGGGTTGCTAGTCCACCAGGGAGGGGGTTATTTTACTATTTAGTTATAGGGGGGTAATCAGGGATCGGGGGCCCACTAGACCACCAGGGTATTGTGCTACATAGGGGACATCAGGGAGGGTGTTCTGCTAGACCACCAGGGAATGTTTGGGAACATTGCTGCATGGCTGCCCATGGCTTATGGCACCCTGTCCAGGTGCATCCTCTGTTTGGTGTACTGATATGGTTGCCACAAGCAGTGGGACTTTGCCATTGGGACCCTACCCAATTGAGAATTGGGTGCAGGGTCCACGGTGCACCCTGGTTTACCACAGACCTAGATTGCTAAAACCTGTGCTGATCTAAGGGCTTTTTGAGAATCAGGTCCCCAGAGCAGATTGTTCCCAAGTTGCCAAGATTTTCATTAATTTATTTTAAAGCAATACCCCCCACCACCACGGGCCTGTCCAATCCACTTTGCTTGTAGTTTTACAATTGCATTTCTTTTTCCAGGATCATTTGTGTTAGGCATATTATGTCACGGTTTTTGCTTTGGGCCAAAATGTTAAATTGATCTATTTTTCTTACCAGGCTTCTTGCATTTTTGATAACTACTTTAATTCTGTGATTTGTGGATCCAGGACCTGGTTTCACCTCCACGTCCCCACCCACAGTCAGTAGAACTGAATGCAACATCATACTTGATTTGATTTCTGCTCACTTTGTTAGTTGCAGATTCACAGTGCTGATACTGTTTGTCAATCTCATATAGCAAAGCCAGTGTTGGAAAAAAGCATTCCTCTTATGGTGCTTGTGGGATGGAGGCTGTGCCCCATAGGCAGAACAGGTTTACTTTGTCTCCACCACATTGTTATTTTGTTGGTTATGCATTTTGGGACATACTCTTAGGCCAAATGCAATAACAATATATGTTAGGGACATTTTGTGGGTCATCAGAACTGGAAACAGGAACAAAATTACATTTGAAAGACAGTTCATTGGCAACTGTTACTTAGCTATTCTCAATATATGGGCAGTGGAGAACTTTGTGTAAGTTTAACGCAGCGACTCGCTGGTAAGCAGTGCACTGTAGTTTGGCTTCATATAACTATTGATGTCTGCCATGTAAGGCTGTGGGGTGTGATGCTGGCTACACACTGATTGTGTGTGTGGGGAGATGGGTGGGGGGAAGGGTGAGTACACAGCTGGGTAAGCAGCAATAGAACCATCTGACTCCAAAAGTGGGAAAGACTGAAACATTTGTATCTTTCACAGCTGCTGAAGGTACTGTTGGTAACACAGAAAATGGGAAAACCTGTAAAATGTACCATATAGAATGTAGAGATGGGCACACATATTTCCAGATAAGAGACTAGAGTATCTGTTATGAAATCAACAATAAACTAAAGGAAATTAAAAATTCTTTAGTAAAACGTCTCTCCAAATGTTCAGTTTTTGGCATGTAATAAGTTTAGTCTGTTGTACATTGCTGCTTGTGGGAGTGGATGCAGAATCTGAAATGTCACCAGCATTGTCTTGGTAGCCCCTACATACCCTTCCCTGAATAAACACACTGACACAGGCCTTGGAAGAAATGGATGCAACCATATGTTTGTTTAGCATGTTAGATTATTGGAGTAGCATGTGCAGCTGGGAGGATTTGAAGACTCTTCTGGCCCCAATACTTGCCACTCCTGGAATTGCCAACACTTGTGTGGTCCAAAGAATAGATGTACCTCCTGGGTTGGTACCCAGCCCCAAGAGTGGGGAGGTCATGTGGCCAAGTGGTTAGCAGTTTCCCCCTGAAGTGGGAGAAGAAAATAGGGGGAGCTGCTGGTCTCAGCTCTTTTAACCCTTTCTCTGTGCCCCTCTGCAGATGGCCACCACCCTGTGGGTGGTCCCTGTGGTTCCTCCTCCTGAGGTGGTGCTAGGGTCTGCTCTCCACCCCAGAAGGAGGAACCATAACTGCCTGTCATTCAGATTGGAGTGGGTGTTCCCAGATAAACAGACATCTGCTGCAGTCCTCTGGCAGTCTGACTAATCTCTTTGTAGCCAGAAGGGCTACAGTATGTCAAAATAACATATTTTCAGTCTGCAGACTCTGAGCCTAGCTGGTTATATGTCCAAGAGCTTAGAATCTTTAGTAAACTGCAGCTAATGGGTTTCTTAATGCAGAAAAATTATAGCAATGCCCTACAGAGCATGGCTTGTATGGTTCAGGAAAGGGTTAGAGGGAAAAACTGATATTAAGGAGTTTGAACTATACAGCTGAAAAATGGGCAATGCCCATGACATAGTGCTGGGGTTAGTGCAGAAGTATTTGATTAAATGGTTATTTGCACAAATAGACACTGATGATTTCAGAAAGTCTCGGTAAGTTAGTCATCTTTCTTCAGCTGTGTGATTTACAGTTTGGTCCACATATAGAGCAGGCTTCTCCATCTGTTTATTTACCTTCTATGGTCAAGGGAGGTCACACTGGAACCTGGGTAGATTATGTACTGCATCAATATTGTAAGATGAATGAAAAGACAACTATTATTTGTTCACCTATCTGTGAGATATGTCTCATATTTGTTATCCATACCAAATGTAGATATTCTTTTACTTAACTGTTTTTCCACTCTGTATTGAATTTACAAAAATCCAGAAAGTAAAACAAACGAACAAAAAAAACCTTTTGTACTCTGCATTGAATACACAAAAGTACCTAAAAGTAAAATAATTATGCTCAGAGATATTATTTTTAGGAAAGGGATGAGGATTTGTAGAATAGACTTAATTTCTTATTTATGGTTTTAACTGATATGTTACTCATTGAGACCCTGGGTCTTCTTTCTAGTAAGAAACTGACAAATAAGTGAGTTACAAAAATGATAAGTACAGTTAATTAACATTCATAAATACAGTCAAAGTTAGAGAAACAAAAATATAATTCTCATGAGGTCAGCTGTTACACCTAAATTAGAATATCAAGTATTATCCTAAGTCAATATCTGACAACCAATTCAGTAAAAGGTTTAAATTCCTGCGGCAGAGCATTCGAGGGAGATGTGGCAAAAACTCTTAAAGCTCTAGAGTGAATGTGGGTATAGGTTGTGGGTTCTCATAGCAATTATTGGTCAATATTTCTCAGGGTATAAGAACGAGTAATATGCAATGTCTGGAAATTAACAGAGAGGATCATTCTGAATACTGTTAAAAAGGATATATTGAGGATGGAAAGAATGAATGCATGATCATAAGGAGGAGGAGCTATGCAAGTGTTGTAAGAAATGTATACCTCTGTACAACTCTGTTTACACTACGAATAAATCTTGAAGCCTTGTGATATAGGACTTAGACATTGTTTATGGAGAAGCCTGCTGCTAAGGAAAAGACGTTAAGTGTAGTCAAGGCACTGTAGGTATGGTTGAACTTAAGATTATCAACTTTCTAGAGCCAAAAGAGAGGCATGTTCTAGAATTACTGAGACCACTTCTGAACTTCTCATGGCTGTGGGGAAGGTGCAAGTGGGTCTTCAGTTGCAGAACCATAGTTTTTCCCATAGTCATGGCATTTCCAAAGGTGGAGCCAGTTTATGAACGGCTCCATGATTTATGGCAACTTGCATCCAGTCTTTCAGTTCAGTTGTGCGTAAAAGTAATGCATGGTGGGAGCAGCCTTAACATCCCTCACAGCTGAAAGGGCTGAAAATGCAAAACTCCACAGGTACAGAGATTTCGTCCTGCAGCATCAGCTTCATAGAGGGATTTAGTCCATTGGGGCTTTGAAAATCTAGCCCAATGTGGTTACACATACTGTTTTGGTGATCTTTGGAATTCATTTTGGACTTGATCAACAGGCTTAGGCATTAATAGATATTGGCTGGTATAGCTCATAGATTAGAGCCCAGGATAGAAAAGTAGGTAGCTAGAAGATTTTTTCAGGGTGAATACAGTGGAGCCAGCCAAGATGCAATGCAACAGATTGCCATTAATTATATTGTATGTCACAAAACATTGCTTGACAAAAGGACTTAATTACCATTGAAATACACCGTTCCTTGCAGCATACTGCTGCATTTTGTGGTAGTACTGCAAGTTATTGTATTGCATCTAGGTTAGCTCTGCTACATAGATTTAGTTTTTGAAATATATAGGAGTGCAATACTTTACTCTCAACCGACTAGTTACTAATATTGTTTAGGCCATCTAGTATAGATGTACAGAGGACGCTGGATGTTTAAGATCTTTTAGTAGTCTGGTTCCCTTACTATCTGTTGAACTTCATTTTAACATGATATGTTACGTGCGTTTTCTCATTCTAGAAATACTTTAACAATGCACAAGTAGATAGGGTTTAATGTTGCAAAAGTGTTAATGTACTCCTTTGTTTGAAGTGGATTACTATGGTAATGTTTTATTCTCTGGCCATTCTGCTCTCTCCACTAGCTTAGCTGCATTTGGTAATGAATTCAGCTGCTGTAATAGTCATGGGGAACAAGAACATAAATCATATCTCCCACATCCTTAAACAGTAACTTTGGCTCCCTATTGAACAAAGAATAGATTATGATGTTTTTTTCATTGTCAAATAAATGACTGCTTAGTACGGCACAGAGCTTTTTAAAATATTTATTAGAAACACATGTGCTGATTTGTAGCTTGCGATGATCAAAATAATTTGTACTATCTGTCCCAATGATAAAGCTCAGAATGATTGGAGTAGATATCTTTTCTGATCACATGGTTGTGTTTTGGAATTCTTTTCCTCGCTGTATACAGTTGCCCAAATCTGTTGGGAATTTAATTTTCTTCAGACATAACTATTTCAGATTGCACATCACTCTATATACTTGTGCTTTGAAACCGTACTTCTGCATTTGATTTAATGTATGTGTATTGTCATTGATTTTTCTTAAGAATTGTATTTGATCATAATTTTAAATTTTTTCTTGTATTAGCTTCATTGCATGAAGGTTTTAAATTGTAACATGGCTATTTTTATTGACTTGCATAGTGCTTTGAATGCTGATTTGGAAAGGTGCTATATAATAATGAACAGAATGATTGATGGTTAGGATTTTTGTTTGCAGTAACAACCTTGTCTTTAGAAAAATAATAAAGTCATGGAGCTGACACAGACATTTTGAAAATTAAAAGAGCTGTGAGTATGAAAATTATATAGCTCCTGTTTAGCTGAAGAACAGTATAACCTTTGACCTGTATTTTATGGTTGGGGTTACGAAAGTTTTAAACTGATGGAAAGGTTGTTACCAAATTCAGAAATGTCAATGTTCACCCCAGTCAGGGTGCTGACTAAAGGCCATAGAGCAATACGGCTGCTGAGAATTTCTGGAACTGTTGCTAAAAGAGTCTTAAGGGGACTGCCTCCACTCTATCTATGCTCTTTATGAGGTGTGGCCTCCAAAACTGGACGCTGTACTCCAACTGGGGTCTCACTAGTGAGTGATAAAATGGCAACACCACCTCCTCCTGGTGGATGTACCCTCCCTATGCACCCTAGCATCCCACTACCCTTAGCCTTTACTTTGTAACACTACTCTGCCACCTTGAAGTCATCAGATATGATAAACCCAAGGTCCATTTCCAGTTTAGTGACTGCCAATACCTTCCTCTCATCCTATACTCAGTACTTGGGTTCCTATGCCCTAGGTGCATGAATTTAACTTTCTTGATTTTCCTGATGATACTATGGTCACTAAGACCACAAGAAGTAAAGCCTGCATATATGATTCTGTCAAGCAGGTTTACAAAAATCAGGTCAAGAACTGAGGCTGTCTTATGAGTTGAGTTGCAGACATCCCATTGAGTAGGGCTAGGAATTAAATGAGCAAAGGGGAAGGCAAAAGGTTGAATCTAAGGTGTATGCCCTGGGCAGAGCATCAATTAGCACTGAATTACCCACTTAGTAATAGCGCATACTCAAACATAATTATTGATATGGAAAGATAAAAAGTTTCAAGGACAAAGCTGAGCATGCTAGAAGGACATTACAGGTTGCAAAATGGGAGAGGTTTTCTATTAGGTGAGCACATTTGAATTGGTAGAAGTTCAAGTAAGGCATTCTGCAGTGGTAAAGTCCATGAGAAGGAGGAGGCAGAACATTTAATCTACTTAATAATGCCACCTGCAGTTCTGGAGACCCCATCTCTGCAAGGACATATACAGGTTGGTAGCAGTCCAGAGGAGGGCAACTAAATGGTGCAGGGTCTGCACCAGAAGACATATGAAGAGAGAATAAAAGAGCTTAATATGTATACCCTCAAGGAGTGGAGGGAGAGGGTGGACATGATAGAAACTTTCAAGTACCTCAAGAGAATAAACAAAGTCCAAGAGGGTAGCATCTTTCAGAAGAAGAGATGTGCAAGAACAAGGGGGCACAACATGAAGACTGAGGGGGGACGACTCAGGGACAATATGAGAAAGTATTTTTTCATGGAGAGGGTGGTGGAAGCATGGAATGGCCTTCCTGATGAGGCTGTGGGGTCAAAAACAGTGGGGGAATTTAAGAATGCATGGGACAGATGTAAGGCAATTCTAGTAGGAGGAAGTAGGCTGTTGGTAAAACTATGATCTGCAGCTTATCCGATAGGTAGGGAAATGGGCAGACTAGGTGGGCCAAGTGGTCCTCATCTGCCATCAAGTCTATGTTTCTGTGTTTTACCTCTCTACTATTTCTGTTACATTCATAGATGATGTAGCAGAGAAGATCAGTTCTGGAGTTTCAATGACAGGACCAAGCCAGGTTTCAGAAATAGGATATCAGATAGGTTAAGAGCTGATCATATTCTTAGATGGTCAATGTTAGCAAGCACATTCTGGATATTTGTGTGGATAATACAATTTTTGGCTATGAGAAGGAAAGGAGGAAACAGAGTGGCATTAGGAAAGAGGCATATTTAGTCCAAGATTGCATTCAAGGTCACCTGACAAAGGATAGGTGAGTGCATAGTTTTAGATAGGCCATGGATATGCAAGAAAATCTAAAGTAGTTTCAGAGTGCAGGTAGCTGTATTTTGTCACAGCTTAGTATATTTTGTGAAACCGGGGAGTGTTGCAGCCCTTTGGTTTCATAATCTAAGATAGTACCAGCTAAAATTGTCCATGTGTTTGCCTAGAGGAACACATATCAATAGTTGAATTCACTGAGTTGGCAGGGGAAAAAACATAATGGACCAGCGGCCTTCTTTAATTTCTGTTTTAAAATGTTCATACAATCACACCTATGTCAAGAGCTATTATGTTTCATAGAGGGTAGAGGACAGCCCTTTTTAAATGTACCAGAAGTATGCTGTCTCTCAGTGGAACCCCTCTAATATTCTAAAATACCATACTTTACAGGGCAAGTTCGAGACAAGATAAGGCCAGTTTTAATATGATCATAGGCCCCCTATTAAATGATAGGTGTCTGGTAGTTGCCTTGGTCCTCTTCAGCTGTGGCATTTTAGATGGACTGGAATGCAATGAAAGCAGTTTCCATGCTTGCTTAATGCTAAAATAAATGCTATTTTGAGGTGCTAAAAGATCGTATCTCAAAGCATGAGCTTTATGTCTTCTTTTTTTTATGTTTCAAGGTCTATTTCAATGTTCCTCCCCCTATGACCCCACCTTTTCATTGCTGAGAAAAAATTATAATTGGTTTACAAATTCATTATTTTTGTGTCATCATAGCATACTTCTACAGTGTGTTTGCCACCAAATGTGTATGGCTAGCATGCTTTTTATTTTCTTAAGATACTTCAGATGGGGTCCTGGATCAACACCTGCAGAGTTATTACACATATTAATAGACACACTGAATCAGGTAAAGGCAGCCATTGCCATGATTCATGAGGTTGCGTTATAGACAGGTTAGGTAGGTTGGAACTAGAGGTTGGTAGGTGATGTTTGACACAACATTGCTAAAAACATGTTGCTCAGGTGAGACCAGCTACTGGTGGATTTATGGTGAGTCAGTTATGCTTATTAGTCCAAATAAACTCAAACTGATAGCTGGGGTGAAGTGGTGGAATGTAGTGTCTTTTGATAGTCATGTATATGGCATCCTGATGCACAGGAGACATAATGGACTGAAAAACTGGGATGTAGGTGAATGGGTGGGCTGGAGGGAGGATGTCCAGCTGTCCGTTACTCTCTGTGCTGCTTTTAGAATTTAGTTGAACATCAATTTGGCAGTTTATTTACCCAGAATAGCTCAGATAAGACTGAATGTGTTGCTATCAGTGGGTCATGTTTCTACATATTTCACAGTTAAAGAGACACTGTCAATCCCCCATAGGCCTCAAAGTGTCTTTAGTTTAAAAAAAACACATTTAATGATTGATCACATTCTGTAGAGATTGCTGAAGTAGCTGGTAGTGTAATTCTGATTCATTTTTTCTTTTAAAAAGTGGAAAAAAACGGACTGCCCACCATAGCAATGTTATTACACAAAAACATGGTGACATTTTTTGGTCAACACCCTTGCATCATTTATGGACTTAGAAACATTTCAACAGTCTAGCCACTTATGATACAATGGGAGGAGAAGAAAATATTGCATCATGAATGACTGCACTGTGTTGGGGTATTCCTAATGTTTAAGAAGTATGTAAGAAGAGTAAATCAAAGATTTGAAACAGAACAAGTTTGGGTATAATTATACTATTTTTTTTAGTTATACTTATAAAGGAAGCAGATGAAACAGCATGCATCACCAATGAATTTTAGAAATTGTAAGAAATCATTAAATGTGGGTTTTCAAACTAGAAATAATATGATGCAAAAATGGTTGACAGTGTCCCTTTAAGAAGCCTGATGTACATGGAAGAAAAGTGATTTGCTCAGGATCATACAGTAAGTAAGTCACTTTGGAGGGATATTAATCTGGATGTTATGGTCCACATTTCTGCAGTCTCACCACTAGCCTTTAATATATCCTGCAATACTACAATGCCTCCTTCCAGATTATATGTATCCACTGCACATACCTTTAGAGCTAAACTCCAAGTTAGTGATCACCAATAATCCAGCAGGATTCTGGAGATGTTTCGATCTGTTATATATCGTTCTTGTATAGTAGTGGTAGTAAGAATATATGAGATTAAGCAATTTTTCACAGTCCAAAACACTGGAAGCACTATTATAGATCCAAAAGAAATAGGGGTGCAAAACACAGAAATGATCAATCAGTACAAGAGCAAGAGCATTACAATAAAAAAGCATTAGTTTAAATTGTGCAGATTCCAACTAAATCAATCGGTCAACCAATCAATAAATTACTAATCAGGGACTATAATTTGGATAACTACTGTATAAAATGAGCTCTATAAAAGGCATTGGAAGTCCTGACGCAGCTGGAATGTTTTAAGTTTGGATTTAGAGACAGCAACAGACATGGACGGACGGATGTCAACTGGTTAAGAGTTCCATAGGATAGGGGCTGCAATTGCAAAGGTTCTGTATCCTGTAGACTTTAAATAGGAGGGTGACACCCATAGAAGCCCCTGTCCAGTACACCGACAGTAGCTACTCTACAGACATATTGCTAACTCCTACAAAAATTGCCCATGAATTGCAGTGGGTGATAACATAGAGAACACCCTCTTTCTGATGGTCCACTTGAAGTTGTCTCACATGATTTGAAACCATTTATAATCTCTATACTAACCACATTGCTGGGCAGGCTGTTTCATTTATCCACTGCTTTTGTCTTTGAAAAAAATAATTCTTGATGTGTTTCTTAATCCCCCACCCCTCACCAGCATGCAACTATGACTCATAGTAGTTAAACCATTTTTCATTTTGAACAACTATGTATGGTCCAGCCTACTGTATATCTGAATACATTTTTTACTTCTCTATCATATTCCATTTTCTATTCTAGCCTAAAATGAATAACTGTTAGGGTCCTCCAGGCTTGCCTTGTAGGTTTTGTCCTGTTGGCCATAGATTATTTAGTTGTCCTTTTTTTTGGATTTTCTCCTGTTCTTCCTAGTCCTTCTTCAAGTATGGGCTACAGAAGTACACACAATACTCCATGTGTGATCTAACCAGCAACCTGTACGGTGGCAAAATCAATCCCCTCCTACAACTGATGAAATCCCACCTAATGCAACCCAGAATGCTATTTGCCTTCCAGTACACTTTACTACACTGACGGGATTTTATAATGCTACTTATTATTACTTCCATGCCCCTTTTCTCTCTGTAGTTTTCAACCTTAGTAACATACTATGGATCCAATACTACATCTGTGGATTTATGCAACTAACATGCATCACTTTGCATTTTTTGGCATTTAATTTTTAACTTTAATTGCTAAATGCTAGGCCAGTTTTCTAGACTCTCCAGGCCATTCTTCATGCAGTTGATTTTTCCTCATTGTCTACCCTACCACAGGGATTAATGTTTTCTGCAAATAAACACATTTCTCTTGCAATCCAACATGGACTGCCCTAAGATGGACCTCTGGTGTGGATGTTCCAGTGGTCACCTCTTTTACCTCAGGAAAATTTGGAAGTTGAGGACCACTCTCTGGGTCCCTCCCAACAACCATTTCCCAGTTCATCATGTGAGTCCTTCCCCTAAGCCACAGTCACCTACCTTTTTAACCAGTCTTTCATGTGGCACTGAATAAAAAGCTTTATTGATATTCAGATACAGGATATCAGCTGTCTGATCTCTGTCAACAGATTCTGTCACCAAATTAAAAAAAGTCTATCATAATTATGTGACACTATTTCCCCTTTATGAACACATGCTGATTTTTATTTATTTATTTAGTCTGTTAACTGGGTAATGCCCACTAGGCACAAGTGCCTGTTTTCAGAGGCAACCAAGAAGCTTTGGGATGGTCAAGTGACTTGCTCAGAGTCACACAGTAAGCAAGTGAAGGTTGTGGTAATCAAACCCATGTCTGCAAGTAGCAAGCTCATTCACAGCTCATTACTCTAACCTCTAGGCTATAATGCTTTTTGTCTGTCAGCCACCATTCCTCTAAAATTTCAACAGTGTGTCCTTTTTTTCCAATTGTTTAACCAGGTTAGACACACTAAGCTGAAAGCTTGTTTACAGGTGCAACCTGGGAGCATGGGGAAGTTAAGTGACTTGCTCTGGGTCACACAGTATGCAAGTGGGGGCTGTGGGATTCAAACCCAGGTCTCCAGATTTGCAGCTCAGAGCCTTAAACCACTGGCTATACTTCCTTCTTAAATTACTATCCTAGAATCTGTACCACAATGGACAGCCAACTCACCAGTCTATAATTCTCAAAATCTATTTGTCCTCAATTGTGTGCAGGGTTACCATATTTGCAACCCTTGAGTCCTCTGGCACCTTAATATTTGACAGAGACTCTTTGGAGAAGGCTGCCAGGATAGCTGCCAGTGCATGACCCATTTCTCTAACCATCCTGGGGTGTTTCCCATCTGGATCCAATGATTTGTTAATCTTCAGATTATCCAGCCATCTGAGTACCCTGTCCTCAGAAATCCTGCCTATCTCTTTTTCTGTCCCCAAGTCCCCTCAAATTTAATGTTACTGCTAGGTACAGGGTCTGAAACCTCTACAGTGAATATCAAACTTAAGTACTCATTTGGGGCATTTGTCTTCTCCAGCTCATCTTCCACCATCTACCCATTCCTCATCATCCTTTTTATGTTGTCTCTTGTCTCTTTTGCCTTATGAAGCTGAAGAAGTTTTTTATCATTTTGCTTAACTCCTTACACTATTCTTAACCCTCACTGTGCCACAGACTGATATATTTGTCTTTCCTCTACATTTGAATTCTGTGAGCAGTCTAAGGGTTACTTCAGTCTCAAACATCACTTACAAAGCTGCATGCATGGCAAGCACTGGGTGCTGGTAAACTCAATACTGGCAAAACAAAAACACACCAGCAATCCCATGTATCAGGAAGCTTGATTTTGCTGTGCAAACTTGCAACAAATAACAGAGATCATGTAGATTATTGCAGATACAGAATACAGATGAACCACAACCTGACCAGCCCCAGCACTTTGAGGCACCAAACCTCTTCCTCAGGGGACATGGCTACCATCTTACTAGCAATCAATTAAATACCCTTCCCCACAGGTGCAGATAATATGTCATGATTAATTTAATTGTTCTGTGAATAGGGAAATTGCTAAGTGGTCTGATAGTCTGCCTGCCCATCCATAATTCCAGTGCCACAGAGCTCTGTGTTGGGGCCAGTATAGTTTGGGCTCTTCATATCAGACATTGGACATGGGGTGGTGAGCAAGGTAAGTCTGTTTGCTGATGGCACCAAAATTGGAGCAGTGGTGGATGGAGAGAAGGGGTGGAAGCAGCTGAAGGGGTACCTAAGCAAGCTAGAGGAGTGGTCAGAGAGGTGGCAGCTGGGGTTCAATGCAAAGAAGTGTAAGGTTATGCACTTTGGCATGAAGAACCCAAGGAGAGAATACTGGCTGGGGGGGGTTTAAGCTGGGGATCACAGAGGAGGAGAAGGACCTTGGGGTAATGATAACGGGGACCATGAACAACACTGTCCAGTGCAGGAGAGCAGCTGCAAAAGCAAACAAAATGCTGGGGTGCATAGCGAGGGGGGTTTTGTCCAGGTGAAGTGAGGTGATCTTGCCCCTCTACAGATAGCTGGTAAGGCCGCACTTGGAGTATTGTATGCAGTTTTGGAGGCCATACCTAAAGCATGATATCAGGCTGCTGGAGGGGGTGCAGAAGAGGGCAACAATGGTGATATGTGGAATGGAGGGGAGAGACTGTGACAGCAGGCTGGGAGACCTCAATATGAACACCCTGGAGGATGGAAGGGACAGGGGGGACATGATAGAGGCATTCAAGTATCTAAGGGGAATCAATAAGGATGGGGAAGATGGGGTCTTTAAGTTAAGGAGGGGGATGGTCACCAGGGGGCAGGGGCTAAGAATAGAGAGGGGAAGATTTAGGAGGGAGATGAGGAGACACTATTTCACAGAGAGGGTGGTATCAAAATGGAACTCCCTACCAGAATGGGTGGTATCATGTAAATCTGTGAACAGCTTCAAAAGGGCATGGGACAGGGAACAGGGGAGAGTGAGGGTGGGGAGGGTGGCAGTGGGATGACAAAAGGGAGGGGGGTTGGGGCAGCTGCAAACTAGGGGTGTTGGCTGCACACTCGAGCAGGCTTAGATAGACCATGTGGTCTGTTTCTGCTGGCACATTCATATGTTCATAAGATAAGGATCCACTGACTACTATTTTTTGCATGGGAAAAACTGGAAAGGCAGGCAGACTACCACAGTACACAACAAGCATTTGTCAATGCCGAATGTTTGCTTGCTGGCATTGGCAGTGGTAGTGTAGAAGTTACAGAGCTGCATAATAGGAATGGCAGTGAAGTATTGAACTGAAGCCAACCCCACCACCACCCTGCAGAGGGTGACAGGCATTGGGGTGTGCGTTTGGGTCGTCAGGCATAACGGCCACGCCATTTCACCACACCCCACTCTGCAGAGACTGACAAGTGTCAAGTGTTCCTTGGGGTCTTTGGCCCTTATGCGCACCCCATTTCATTAGGAAAAATGGTGAGATGGGTGCGATATAGGAGAATGGGGTGAAGTTTGGAGCCAAGAGTCCAAGGCATACCTCGATGCCTCTCAGTGACTGCAGGGTGTGGAATGGTATAAGCATCACAGGCAAGAATCCCAAGTCACACCCCTGATTCCTGTCATTCTCTGGGGTTGGGCGATATGTTGAAAAGCCTAATACCTCAGGCATTCGTTGGTATTTTAACTCCAAATTTTCAACATGTTTGTTTTGGACCCCACCTCATGAACACGGGAGTATCAGTTTGGTAGTCGAAAGCTGCTTATGCACAGTGACTACGTGGATTTAGCACCACAGGTGCAAAATATTCGAACAGGATGTAAAAAATGACAGCTGTACTTTTCATGGGAGTGTAAAATGGCTATGTTGCAAATGTGTAGTAAAAATATTTAAAAAATGGTGAAGTCACGAAGGTGACATAGAAACTACAGTAACGCACACCCATTATATAATTAGGTTGGGGATATTTATAGCAGATTGTCAACTCAGGCATTTTGGTGCCTCCGATCATGAACAGTGTCACTGTGATTTTCTTTATCTGTGCCGAACAATGATTTCCCACAGTGACCACGCAGATCTCTGCATTGAAAGTGTGAAACACACTTCGCCATGTTGTGAAAAATGGCAGCTGTACTGTTCATAAGGAAGTGTTGAAAAATGCCACTAGTGAAAATCTGGACTGAAAATATTGCAAAGTCATGAACTAATGAGGATGCGTGGAAACTGCACTATGCTCACTCGTAACACAGTCATTTTAAGGACTTTTGTCACCAAATTTTCAACATAGCCATTTTAAGACCTCTGCTCATGAACAGTGTAACTGTCATTTTCTTAATCTGTCCTAAAACATTGCTTTCTGCACACCAACAGCACCATTGTGCGCTACATGTGCGATAACACATTTGGGTGACATATGAAAATTGCAGCTGAACTGTTCATAGGAAGTTTAATAAAATGGACATGTTGAAAATCTAGAGTGAAAATATTAAATTTGCAAACTTACGAGCATGCATGGAACTATTCAGCATACGCTCTTAAAAAGTCATTTTTAGGCATTTTTCACCAGATTTTCAACATAGCCATTTAATACCTCTGCTCATGAACAGTGTCACTGTGGTTTTGTTAATGTGTCCCATACATTGAGTTTGCACACCGACTGCGCCATTGATGCGCTACAGGGAGCAGAACCACGTTTTGGGCAGGATGTGAAAAATGACAGCTGTACTGCTCATAAGGGACGTGTGGAAAATGGCAATGTTGGAAATCTGGAGTGGAAATATTGAAAATTCGCAAACCTACGAGCGTGCGTGGGAACTGTACAACACACACTCGTAAAACAGTCATTTTTAGGAATTCTGTTACCAAATTTTCAACATTGCCATTTTAAGATCTCTGCTCATGAACAGTGACACGGTGATTTTCTTAATGTGTCCCATACACTGAGTTTGCACTACTGCGCCATTGGGCGCTACATGGCCGGAAACACATTTTGGGTGAGATGTGAAAAATGACAGCTGTACTACTCATAAGAAGGTGTGGAAAAATGGTGATGTTGAAAATCTGGAGTGGAAATATAGAAAATTCGCAAACCTATGAGCGTGCAGAGGAATTGCGCAATGCACGCTCGTAAAACAGTCATTTTTAGGAATTTTTTCACCAAATTTTCAACATAGCCATTTCAAGACCTCTGCTCATGAACAGTGTCACTGTGATTTTCTTAATTTGTCCCGTACATTGATTTTGCACACCAACTGCGCCTTTCTGCGCTACAAGGATGAAAACACATTTTGGGTGAGATATGAAAAATGACAGCTGTACTACTCATAAGATGGTGTGGTGAAATGGCAATGTTGAAAATCTGGAGCAAAAATATTGAAATTTCGTGAACTTACGAGCCTGCGTAGGAACTGCGCAATGCATGCTTGTTAAACAGTCATTTTTTGGAATTTTGGCACCAAATTTTCAACATGGGGGTTTTGGGCCCCCTTCTCATGAAAGATGTCACTGTCATGGCAGTATTCAGTCCCAAAGGGTGATTTCGCAGTCACTGCACAGTCACTGCACGAAATCACCCTTCGAGCCCGAATAACGCCATGACAGTGACATCATTCATGAGAAGGGGTCCCAAAAACCCCATGTTGAAAATTTGGTGCAAAAATTCCCAAAAATGCCTGAGATATGCAATAAAGTTGAACCCCTCCTATCTAGCCCATTATACAGCTTACCGGCATTTCCTCAGTTCGCGGTAGCCTTTGAAGAGTGCAGACGTGTTCCCGGTCCACCGAAGATCGTCGCGCCGGAGTCCAGAGGTAAGTGTGGGGTGAGGGGGGTAGGGAGGCTGGGCGTAGTGGGTGGGTGCGGGTTGTGGGAGGGGGTTCGGGAGACAGCAAGGACCGTTTTGTTTTACAGGTTAAAACTAAAAAAGACTTTGTGGGACGCTTGCCACGCTGGGGTGGGCTCCCAGTGTGGCACAAGGACTTTGGGGCGTTCAGCCAGCGGGGATTGGGCACCCCGTCAGCAAAATCACTGATTGCCACGCTGGGGTGGTCCCAGCATGGCACCAACTACTGGGGGCGATGCAGCTCGGCCGGCGAGTTGGGCACCCGTCGACTATATGCTGCGTGCTGGGGCATGCGCCCTGCGGCTGGGGGGCTGCGCTGGGCAGCTTCTTATCACTGCTCACTCAGTGTAGCTCCCCTTTCAACTGTATGCCACTGCATTTTGGAGCCGTGTCATAGACAGCTCCAAAATGCATTGGCTTACAGGGGCCGCACCTGCCAGCACACTGCCTGAATTGGAGGAGGAGGTGACACACCTCCGAAATCTCCGATGATGGCACTATGTTTCTTGCACATGCGTGCAAGCAAACATAAAAATGGCAACTAGTGCAAATGTGTTATAACCAATAAGAACAAATGAATTAAAATTCATCCAGATTCTGCATGCCCTCATTTAATAAAATATTGCAAACTATTACTTCTCATGAATTCACATACATTTATTTAATAACTAACATTATTTATTTAATAATCAGGGCATATAAAAATATACATTACTTCATCAAGGCTGACAGTCTGAAAGGCAACATTAGAGATATTCAACATACAATTGCTAAACAATTAATATCCACAATAAATGACAGTATCCATCCTAAAAAATGAATCATTTCTTAAGAAACTGAAACTCCTAAGTGCAAAATCATCTAATAGAGACAAACATAATAAGTGTTGCTAACATTAACTCACAAAGTGTAGAAAATCAAAAATGCAAATACTAGGTATCCCTAATCATATAATTTCAACTTACTATTTATTAATATCTATCTCCACAAAAAGTTATTATTTTGTTTACTCCATATAAATTTCACAAAAAGGGATCCCAATCATGTGTCCTTTAAAGCCCTGGTGCTTAAGTGTTTTAAGTTTGAAGATCCACATTCGCTCTCTTTGGGACAGTGTGAGGGACCTGTCTCCCCTCCTGAGTCGTAATGGAACCTGTTCTATCCCCATGTAATGAACTGTATGGTTCCCTGCATTATCAGTGTTCACCAAATGACTCCCAATGGGATGGGAAGCATGTCTCCACTTTATAGCTCTGAAGTGCTTCTGAATGCGCTCTTTCAGGGATCGGGTAGTCTACCCAGTATAAACTTTGTAACAGGAGCACCACAGGGCATACACCACATATCTTGTATTGCAAGTAATAACTTGTCTAATATGCACTTCCCTTACTTCTGTGGGCAAGAGACTGATAAAATGTTTGCTTTGTACAGCACTTTAACAGGTGATGCATCCTCTGCAAGGGAAAAACTCTATGTGCTTCTGAGGGTTCCATGTTTGTGGTACAGTTTTATACTGGAAACTACTGTGCACTTGCAAATCTCTCAGACTGTTTCCTCTTCTTAAAGAAATTCTAGGTCCCACTTCACTGACAGTGCATAGCTGCCAGTGTTTGGTCCATCTCTCTAAGCATCCTAGAGTGCTTTTCATCTGGCTCCAAGGATTTATTAACCCTCAGATTCTCCAGCTGTCTGAGTACCCTGTCCTCACAAATCCTGCCTCCTTTTTCTGTCCCCAAGTCCCTCAAATTTAATGTAACTGTTAGGTACCACAATGAACAGCCAACTCACCAGTCTGTAATTCCCAGGGTCTATTTGTCCTCTGCTTTGTGCAGGGGTACCACACTTGCCACCCTTAAGTCCTCTGGCACTTTAATAATTGCCAGAGACTCTTTGAAGAAGGCTGCCAGGATAGCTGCCAGTGAATGACCCATTTCTCTAAGCATCCTGGGGTGCTTCCCATCTGGCTTCAGGGATTTGTCAACCTTCAGATTCTCCAGCCATCAGAGTGCCTTGTCCTCAGAAATCCCGCCTATCTCCTTTTTCTGTCCCTAGGCCCCTCAAATTTAATGTTACTGTTAGGTACAGGGTCTGAAGCCTGTTCGGTGAATACCAAACTGAAGTACTCATTTAGGGCATTTGCCATCTCCATCTCATCTTCCACCATCAACCTATTCTTCATCATCCTTTCTATGTTGTCTCTTGTCTCTTTTTCCTTTTGTAGCTGAGGAAGATCTTATCATTTTGCTTTACTTCTTACACTATCCTTAACTCCCTCTGTGCCACAGTCTGATATATGTCTTTCCTACACATTCGAATTCTGTGAGCAGTCTAAGGGTTAATATAGTGCAAACCTTTGCCCATCTAATGAGCTGATTCTTGTCTTCAATATTCCTTATGCCTTTCCCTACTGGCTTCTGATTGTTTCCCATTGTAGCTCTTGAGAGTCCTCTTTTTTCCATGCTTGTTTTCCTCACCTCATTGTTAAACCAAAGAGATTTCCTATGTTTGTTAGACATCTTAACTTACCTAATGCACTCCTAAGCACCCCAGTACAGTCCCCCTTTATGACTGTCTATTTGTTGTATGCCACCTTAGATCATATATGCTCTTCAGTCTATCTGTTTTTAAGTTTCCTAATCTAATGAAGTCCATTGTAGTAAAGTCAGGGACAATGTTACTTGAGTTAAGACATTGGCCTACAACATAATGCTGAAGTTTATAGAATTATGGTTACTCTGTCATTAAGGATCTGCTATCATGAGGTCACTGATTGTAACACAGTGGACATAATAAGATCAAAGGTTTTCTTTTGTCTTGTTTTCTCCCTTACCAATTGGTTTAGAAAGCAGTACAGTGTAGCCTCATAACATCACATTCTTAAGACTTTTATCCTCTGGGAATTTCCCAGTCTTTGTATGGATGGATGGCCAATGGCCCCTCACAACTGGTAGCCAGCAACACAGACCATAAACAAAATGCTGCACTGGTACAATAAAAAACAGCAAACATATGAAATACTTAGTCAAACAAAACTGAAACTGATACAGTAGCTGAGTTTCTCCTTCCCTGTGGATTCAGTTCAGATGCACTATCACAAAAACATAGTACAACTGTTCAAAATGTCTTTTTCTACCTGATCCTATCCCCTACCTTGGATGCACGTATTCATTTGGAGGCATGTGTATGCCGTGTCTCAAGGTGCCTTCCCTTCATGTCACCCCCGCCACCTATGACAACCACCAGACCTCTACCCGGTGACAGCGGGGACTGTTGGGGGGCTGTTGACCACTCCAAGGAGATGAGAGCAGCCTTCAAGCATGCACAATCTTGCTCCAGCCCTCCCCCCATTCTGGTACCCCGACAGCCCAAGTTCTTTCCCAAACCTGGGTCATCGGCATAGCGTGAGGTAAGGCATCCAGCGCCTCAGCCCTCAGCGGCACCAGGCTGGCCAAAAAATTTATTTTTCAATACAAATGTAGAATCTCAGCTCTCAAACCGAGTAAAGAGATCTGAAATAACTATGATTTTTTTTTTAACATAATATGGCCAATTTTGTTCAGCAACCTGAGACACATCTGACCCCTTCTGCTCCTGCTCTTTGGCTATGCTAAAACCATGCAGGACTATGGCATCTTACTGCAGTGTGCATAACATCACCCATGTGATCTGCTGTCTGGCACAAACTTCTCAGAGCACAGCATATTGTATTTTGCTGGCAAAGTTTTTGCATTGTGGGATCATGCAAAGTGCTGCCTTCCCCATTTCACAGTGAAGAGTACATGAAAAAAGTTATGTTTTTTTTATCACTGTGACAACTGCATAAAGTACAGTAGGGTGACTGCATCCATTCATATTTGTAAATATCTGTTCCTTTGCCAGCACTTCAATAAAGCTGGCTTAGAATTCAAAGATGATGTAAGGCACACTAATATGTTTTCTAAGACTTCTCCCTTGATTCATGTACCCCATCTCATTCCAAGCAATACTCCAACAGGTTTTTAACATCAAAATCAAAATTTTTTTTCAAAGACCATCCAGAAAACTGGCCTGGTGGCGCTAAGGGCTGAGGCACTGAATGCCTTACCTCATGCTACGCTGGTGACCCGGGTTTGGTAGTGACCTCAGGTCATCAGGGAACCAGCATGGGTGGAGAGGGTTGGACCAGGATTAAGCTGCGGTAGGCAGCTCTCGCCTCCCTGGGGTGGTTGTCTGCACCTCCTGTAGTTCCGCTTACACCAGGTGGAGGCCCAGTGGGAAGCGTAGGCGAGGGGGAGCAGTGATAATAATGCCAGGGATGGGGCAGAAGGGACTGAGCTGGTGCCCAGCATGCACCTCCAAGCACACACATGTGTGAGTCTGCCAGAGTCCCAGGACTGGGGTAAAAAGGGAGAAAAATCAAAATGTGTATAGAAAAGATCATCCAGAAAGGCTTTGCATCCCTAGAATTCAGGAGGAGCTGAAGTGGTGGGGCTGATATTTCCCGTGGCTGGACCTCACAGGAGGGCCTTAAGGGACTCGGTTGTTTTTGGACTTGGATTGCTGAGAGTCTTTAAGGCGCTGGAGACTTGGTGGATGCTTCTTACCATTTGAGGAGTTTCTTTTGGGAAACAGGACTGCCAAAAAATTCCGAGCAGTGAGAGGGCCCATTTGCTTTGGGTACCCAGGTAGTGAGAGAACCTGGGTGTCTCATATGTTGTGGTAATTAGTGCACCCTGTGAGAGGAGGTGTACTGAATTGCTTTGTTACTTTTAATGTGGACCTCCTGAAAGTGACTTTCGATGGCGATTTAACATCATCATTTTGGTGTGGTCTTATTTATTCATTTCATAAAGTATTTATTTTTGTTTTTTGTTTGTTAAGATAAAATGTTATTAGGTTGGGTGGGGAATTTAGTTTGATTTGCTTTTCGAGTCTCCCCTCCTGATGAGAATATGTGGGGAGTCTTGAAAAAGGGGGTATATTTAGATTTGAATGATTATTTTTAGTTTTATGGGTGTTATTGAAGCTGTGTGTATTTTTTGTTGAATATTTTTCTTGCTCTATTTTTGGCCTGTGATATGGTTATGGACTTACCTCACAGGTCGTGCGTTATCCAGTGTCCGTTCTCCATGCTCTCTGCCCTCCCCCCCTTTACCATCCTCTACTTATCAGCATTGTAGAGCATTGGGAATTGACCGTAGGGGAGGAAGGTGGGGCGGGGGGTGTGAATGGCAAAGGTTGGATGAGCAGGGCACTCACATCGGGATTGTTAAGTCCAGAGGATGCCTTGGGGTGAAATAGAGCCTGGAACATGGGCCCCCATGTCTAGTTTCCATGCCCAAGGGGCACCACTAGCATGTGGCTGGAGCAGCCCAGGAGTTCCGTCCAACTCGAGCAGTGTTATGTAATGCCAGATCTGTTAAGAACAAGACCGCAATTATTATGGATCTTGTGGGGACAGTGGCTCTGGCATGCATCATCGAAACCTGGCTAGATGTAAACATGGGCCCAATACTGGAGGCTTTCAGTGATTCACCGCCCGAGATTGGACTGCGGGGGGTTGCAGTCTGTTTCAAGACCGAATTGGGTCTCACTAGTTTACCAACTGAGGATGCCAGGTCTTTTGAGTGTGCCGTAGTCGCAGGTGGAGGTTACAGGATGGCTCTCATCTACCATCCACCAGGGGAAGAGAACCTGTTCCTGCAGGACATAGTGGACTTCATGGTCGATCTGGCATTTGAGTCACCCAGGCTGATGGTCCTGGGTGACTTTAATGCCTGGATTGATGATGGATTCTCACTTTTTGATCAACGCTTCCTCCAGTTGATGACATCACTGGGCCTTACACAGGCTGTTACCTCTGCTACTCACAAACATGGCCACTCTCTCGACCTGGTTTTCCTCTTGGGGATCGAGGCTTCCGACGTGGGGGTTAAACCTGTTGAATGGTCCGACCACTACACTGTGAGATTCAATTTTTGCACCTCCCCTCATAGGCCTACCTCTGTGGAGATGGTCAGGTATTACCCTTTACGGGATGTATGCCCTGGTGGCCTAGTGGCGGTACTTGATCTATCGGAATTTCCTATGGCAAGCACGGATCCAGAGGTTTTGGTTTTAGCCTATAATAAGGCTATTATTACAGCTCTGGATTCTGTTGTTCCTGTCCATTTTCATCCTGTCTCCCTCTGCCCTCGGTCCCTGTGGTTTGATGGGACTATGAGGGAGTTGCAGCAGCTAGGACGAAGGTTGGAGCATCATTGGAGGAAGTCAGCCCTAGATGTTGACCATCTTAGACTGTTAGAACATTATCGACTCTACCAGTCAGAAATCTCCTGTAAGAAGGCAGAGTTCCTGTCCAGGGAGATTGCTGCCACTCAGAACCGACCAGCACAGCTCTTCCGAACCGTAGATAGGCTGTGCAACCCAGCCTGTCTACAGGTTCAGAGCGCTTTTTCACAATTGAAGTGTGAGGAGCTTGCTCGGTTCTTTGCTGATAAGGTGGCCGATATCAGGGCTGAGATCCGACCGACTCACTCTATGGGAGCTGCTGATGATCAGCACTTGGTCACTGTCCCTCACTTCTCCTGGAGTACCTTCAACCGGCTGGAGATTGTGGATGTTATGCGGAATGTCCAGGGTATGCACCCTACATGCTGTAGTTTAGACCCTGGCCCAACTTCCCTGATTATGGGTTGTTGTGATTTTATCGGCCCGGTCTTAGCACAGATAGTCTGGTGCTCCCTAGAGTTGAGTGAGGTTCCTAGTTCCTTGAAGGAGGCTGTGGTGACTCCCTGCTTGAAGAAAGCTTCTTTGGACCCAGACTGTCTGTCTGGCAAACTACAGACCTGTCTCTAACCTCCCTTTTGTGGGGAAGGTAATTGGGAAAGTAGTGGCTGTACAACTGGAGAACCATTTGACCACCCATAGCATCTATGAACCCTTCCAGTCCATAGTACCGAGACTGCAGTGGTTCAGGTGCTCTCCTGATGGCGAGACATTGAAGGAACCAGTCCATCTTGGTGCTTCTGGATCTCTCTTCATCTTTTGACACCATGGTTCATGGGGTACTGCTTGAGCACCTGACGTTCATCTGTGCACTGACAGGTTCAGTCCTCGGATGGTTTAGGTCTTTCCTCACTGGCAGAACTCAGAGGGTGGTATCGGGGATTTATTTCTCTGACCCTCTCTCTCTGTCATGTTAGGTTCCTCAGGGCTCTGTGCTGTCCCCCATGTTATTCGTGGTATATATGCTGCCCCTCAGAGACATTGTAAGATGGTATGGGCTGAGGTTTCATTGCTATGCAGATGATACCCAGCTCTACCTGTCTTTTGCACCTGACCAGGATGGAGCTCTCTCAGTTTTTAATAACTGCCTTGCTGAAATCCTGGACTGGATGAATTCCAGCTGGTTGAGGTTGAACCCAGGGAAGACTGAGGTGATGGTTGTGGATCATGGATGCAGGATGGGGGGTTAGGGGTGAGTTACCCTTTGGAACTTTTCCTGGGGGACTCCCAGCTCTTGACCTCTGAACTGGTGCAGGACTTAAGAGTGATACTTGATGATGGGCTGACACTATGATCTCAGGTGTCGGCCATCATTAAGTCATCCTTTTACCATCTAAGGAACATTGCTAGGATCAAGCACCTTGTTCCGTCTGGTGATCTACCTACATTAATCCACGCCTTTGTGACTTTGCACCTTGATTATTTCAACTCCCTTTACTTTGGGCTTCTGGGGTTTGATATCTGCTGCTTGCAGCTGGTGCGGAACGCTGCAGCCCAGTTGTTGACAGGAACTCCTCAGACTTCCCATATCATGCTGGTGCTGTGCAAACTGCACTGGCTGCCAGTTCGGTGGTGGATCACCTTCAAAGTCAGATTACTGACTTACAAAGCCCTATGTGGACTCAGCCCTGACTACCTGAAAGAGCTACTGTTCCCTTTTTGCCCGAGCAATTGCTGCACTCAACAGATGAGGGGTTGCTAGAGATTTCAAGGGTAGTCTTGAAATCTTCAGGGGCCCATGCATTTGTGTAGGTGGCCCCTACCCTTTGGAATGCTCTACCCCATCTGACTCGGGAGTGCGCAACCCTGGGGGGAGGTTAAGCAGGTGCTGAAGTCATATTTGTGGAGTAAGGTCTACTATGATTAATTGTGTAACCTTGTGGTTTTTAAGTATTAATTATTGTTGTTTTATGCGGTTTTATATTTTGTAATGCGCCTTGATATTTGAAAGGTGCAAAATAAATAAAGAATA
This sequence comes from Neoceratodus forsteri, assembly GCA_016271365.2. Lineage (NCBI taxonomy): Eukaryota > Metazoa > Chordata > Ceratodontiformes > Ceratodontidae > Neoceratodus > Neoceratodus forsteri. Next base: position 1,347,931,602 of record CM057456.1, on the reverse strand, counting down.
TTATTATTATTATTATTATTAGAATTACTGAATGTTGACCATCTTCCCAACTCCTAGATCTGATTGGCATGGACTCTGACTCACTTCCCTAAATTAGCTACCATACTAATTGCAAAACCCATTGCCTAATTCAACCACATTTAGAAAATAAATTCTGCTTAATTTCAGTTATGTAAAAAATTACGGAGACTTTTGTTACCTCCAGTTGTAGTGAAAGAGCTGGAGAAATGTGTGTCTCAGCAGCTAAATAGTTATTTAACTTGTTTTAGTGTTCTCTGTGAAACTCAGATTGGTTTCAGGTCCCCCAGTGACAAGATGATAGCAACAAAAAAAACTCTTTAAACACATTTTTCATTCAATTTACTCCAAGTAGATATGTTATTTACTTTACATTGACTTCTTCAGGGCTTTTGATACAGTTGATGATTCAATTCTACTTCTTAAACTATCTGATTTAGAAATCGGCCCAAAGTCCCTTATCTGGTTGAAAGATTACCTACAGCAACTGATAGTACACAGTCTGTAAGGGCTAAACTGGAAAAGTAGTTGATTTTCACTCCTACCCAGAAAGGTATACCACAGGGATCCATTTAAGATAACTTTCATTCAGTGCACTATTTATATAACTAGAAAATATCCCTAAATACAATGATTATTAATTTGCACTTATCTGCAGATAACACTAAACTGCATACTTTTGACTCCACTCTAACTGTTGGAGAAATATATTTGCAAGCCTCCTTCAGCACAATACAATCAGAGATAATAAGCTGAAAATCCTTCTTAATGATAATGACACAAAGCATGCTTCTCTGCAATAATCAAGGCCCTTCAATCTGAAAAACCTACAAGCTAAACATAAATGTTCTTACTGGTTACAATTTTTAATTTGTGAATACCTTTATTTATCCCAAAATACCTCTAGCTTTGGATGTTGTTAGAAACACTGGAGTCCCAATCTGACTGCCTACTGAACCTTGAGAAACAGGTGGTATATGTAGTTTGGTGACATTTTTTTATTTGATGAATATTAGCAAGTTGAATTTATATATTATAGAAGAAAACTTGAGTTAATGATGCATTCCCTCCTGTTATCTCACGCAGACTACTATTCCATTTTCTCTCTAAAGCTTCCTGAAGACTGGATGTGCTGCCTGCAGCTGGTACATAACCAGCAGCATGGCTTATATCTTTCACATGCATAAATCATATCACATAGGTACTGCACAAACTGCACTGGCTGCATCTGTGCTTACTTAGATGAGTGACTATTGTGTACACACAAGTTTGCTCCATTTAATTGGATTTTCAAACTCTAAGTCAGCTGGCAGTACCTTCACTTTTGTATGTGTGTCATGTTTGTTCCTTTTCCACACATACTGGGTGTCTGGTGCCATATGCCCCAACCTACCCCCTCTTTTCCACCCAGAATTAGTATGTTAACCTTCCCTTGTACTCGTTTAAAGACTTTAGGAGACAAGCTATATGTGTTGGCAGTGTTGTTGCTGTGGAGTTTGCTACTACCTAAAATGTAATTTTCTTCAGTGAAGCTTTTAAAAAAAATCTAAACTTCTTTGTGTTTTCCCCAGGATTATTCAAATGTACTGCATTATTTTTGAGACCTAGCCATTAGGTTATTTTTGCTTTTGGTTTGAGACTTCAATATTTATTATGTTGATGTTTTATGTGATGTGTTTTATGTGTGCATTTTAGCGTTATCACCCTGAGCCTTAGGGAATATGTGTTATATAAGTACAGTAACAGTAAGTGGCCTCGATTAATTTTGGTATCTGGATTGACTTTCTTCATTATTTCAAGTAACATATTGATCACCAAATCAATAAGCTATGAATACAACTTAAACTACAGCTCCTTTTTCTTAACAGAATCTGCATTTCAGCATCAGTTCAAAAATATCTAAAAGTTCTGTTCCTTTCTTCCTAGACTTTATATGTCTGTCAACCCTTCCTTTCTTTACAAGTGGGGTATCCCACACCATGCTGCCCTTATGCTCTTTATAAATGCTAAGACATTAATTCACCACATATAAAATAGTGGATGGGTGACCATACACAATAAGGCTGTGTTTACCTTGAGGGATGTTGATGACATCATAGAGACCTTGAGAGCAAAGCTTGAGAGGTCTCACTGATGTCATCAACATCTCAAGAGAGAAACACAGCCTTAGTTGTGGATGGGCGAACATCCACTGTTTTACATAGTATATGGTTAGGGCTTATTGTATTTTAAAAACTGTTGGTTACCTCATGTATTTTAATTTGGTGTTTCTGCTCCCATTCTACATTGCCATTGCCACCCGATTCAGGTTCAGTGCACTCCCGCTGGCTGGGGCTTCTTGTCAACCCCACTTGTTCTCTCTCTCACAGTGTCAGTTTTCATTTTTAGAATTTAAACTACAAAAAAAGAAAAAATTCCTTGTCACGAAGCCATCTGAAGCTATTTGTGTCAGGAGGAGTAGGATCCACTCCTCTGCCACTCTGCGCCCGCTTAATCGCGCCACCATTATTTCTCTTTTTTTCTATGAGTTGGCCAATCAGGAGGTAGGAAAAGGCTGAAAAGTTGTTGTACTATCGATGTGATTTCAGAATGATAGTAAAACAATGTTTCTGACCTTTGAACTGTCCTACAACAAGATTTGAAAAGCCACTGATTTCTATCTACAATAAGCCCTAACCATATACTATAATGATTTATAGAGCTCCCAAATCTATCTTCAATGGAATAAAAGAGGTAATTACATTGCTGTACCCCTGGTTATAAAATAATTTGGCTTAATATTCCTAAGTACTTAAGCTGTCATGTGAATAAAATGTTTCCAGTTGTTACAGTCACAGAGCTGTCATCCTCCTCCAGTTTGTGCTTACCGAAACTAGAGCTTTTTCTTCTACTCATGTTTCAAAGTTCTTTATTAAGTTGATCATGCATACAGAACAGCAAATGCAGAAAGATACTGCCAGGAATGCAATGCCCATTAACTTAACACAGTAGTCCACTTAAACCTTTTTTCTTGGAAAAACACAAGAACATGTTCTGTCCAAGATTAAAACTGGTTTGATGTTGGCACAACAAAACTATGGTTCAAAGATTTTGCTCTGACAGATTGCAAATCATTACTGAATTGTTGTGTGACCTAAAACTAGTCATCTTTCTACTAGAGTCAGAAAAACTCCTGACCACTCTACTGAAGCAGCAAATATAAAAGAAAGAGAGCAGAAAAGAAAGCAACAATGTGGTACAGTTTTACAAAGAAAGAGTGTTGAACAATCAGTGGCATTTAATTAACAGAAATAGACAGAAGTGAGGCTCCTGACAGAAAATGCGTGCTTACTAAGCTTCTATTTAATACATTGCTATGTGTCCTGAGTGCTATCCTAACCCTGGATGGTGAGTTCGGAGTAGATCAATATCCTGAGGTCTGCTGAGACACATCCACCTGCCCTCCAGTTCTTCCATAAAAGTCAAGAAAGGTAACCAGGCCCCTGTACATTTCTTTGTTCATAACTGAAGATCTACGGTTATTTTTTTTGCATCTGATAAATGATTTTAATAAGATTGAACCAGTCCTGTGTCATTGGGAGGTCTGGGGTTAGCCATCTTTTTGTGATGGACTTGCCAGCCACCACCAAAAGGATTCCCAGAAAAGACCTTGGGCAGTTTGTTCTTTTCCCTTTGGGTAACTATCCCAGAATCATATGTTCAAAGCTAGGTGTCCCTGAAATAACTGTCATAATGTAATATTTTTGTCCCAAATCCTCCCAAAAGGACTGCATGATGGGGCAGCTCCAAAAAATATGATATGGGGTACCCTGCTCCCCACATCCCTGCCAACATATATCCGAATGATCTCTTGTATAATGTTTTGTTCAGGTTGGGGTGAGAAAAAAGTGGCTGCAAAATTTCCAGTGAAACTCCCTCCAGTCATTAGAGCTGGTGCAGAACTCTCTCTCCCAAATATGTTTCCAAATTTGTTTGATGAGACTAAGGCCTGATTCCCTTTCCCAGGCTAGTGGGTAAGAAGGTGGGGGCAGTTCTCTATTGTGGAAGAATGTTTCAACCAATGTTGAAATGTATTTACTCTGTAACCTGCCTTCGTGTTACTCATTAAATAGGGTTTCGATAACTAAATCAGAACTCAGCAGAAACTGTTGGAATCCAAATGTTTGGGGAAGTGGTAGTCATACAAAAGATTGCCTACCAGCTCACACATCTACTAGGACATAAGAGGAAGGAATTTCTAAAACAAAATGTTGGAGCAGCAGTGTTCTAGTTTGGTCCCCTTCTTCCTGGAACACACATTAATCTGGTCTGTGGAAGAGTCTACTGTTTAATGAGTAGTGTATCCAGATGAAAGCAACAAAGGGACTCGACTTCACCTCCACTTGAAATTAAAAGGCAGTTTCTATGGCTACCTTGACCTTTACATATCACTGTTTGCAGATCATTCATGAAAGGTGGTCTTTATATCTTTAGAAATTTAACATCTACCTTGGTCTTAAATAAAAGATGTGAAATCATTCTGTATAAAAAAAAGTGTTCTTAATGCCCTCAGTCCCAAGAGTTTCTGGATAGTTTTTTTTTTCTATTTCCCTCTATTTTCAGTGTTCCAATCCAGGTTCCTTCTCTTGAGATCAGTATTTATATCCCTGTGTTGGAGACTGGTGTCTGACAGGATAACAAAAAGTCTGCAGTAAATAGACTGCCTTTTGATTTCAAGTGGAAATTGAGTGATGTTCCTCTGTTGCCTTCATCAAAAACAAGATGTAAAAAAAAAGGATCAAATGGTGTATATGTGATGGGGATAGGAGCTGTAGGATCCAGCTGAGTAGGGAATGGACAAAGGGATATATGGATGAGAGGTGACTGGAGTGGGGGATCAGTGGCCATGGGACTATCCCTGGCCACCTAATAAACTGTGTTTTCTTAATTTACTACTAAACTTTGAATGAAAGCCTGGAATGTTTGGACAGACTTTGTCAGTGTCAAAATATGCCTAATTATGGCACATTCACTGAATACCCCATCAGTGTCAGCTTATCCTTAACTATACCCTACATCTATAAAGAGGTGCTAGCCACTTCCATTTTCAAACCTGGAAATGCAATTGGATTGCCAGGTTTTTGGTTTATATCTGTACTGTCAGCACTATCCAAGATCATGGAGCAAACATATCTTAGCCAGTTAGAGAACTATATTTATAAGTAATCAATCACACATGACAAGATGTGTGGTTATTGTGTAATAACTGCATGCCCCAGGTGGGTTGTGAGGCAAAATGTGTCAGCCAAGTGCCTTCACCATCTGGGAAATGTAGTTATTACACAACAGCTGCACAGACTAACCAGTGCTGTCTGCACTAGCATTTTTACAAATCACTGTGATTGCTTTTGAGACCTTACATAGTCCATAAAATCAGAATCGCTGGCTGTTAATCTGCTTCTTAGTGACATTCTGAAAAAAAAAACTCTTACTTATTTAATATTATAAAATGGGTAAAGAATTCACTGGATCATTGTTGGTGGAGAGGGAGCCTGGCCTGTGTCCTGAATCTGAATGAGTGACAAGCAATATGCCTGGCAGTGTTCCAGCAACCAGGATGCTGTGCACCCAGATATCCATGGCTCTCAGAATGTTTTGAAAACAGTTTCTGGCAGCTATGTTGGTACTGTAAAAACAAACTGCTGCTTCACACTTGTCTTTACTTTAAATACGCTATTTAAAACATATTAAAAACACCCACCCACCTACACCTCACACACTCCCAATAGTAACAATAACTAGCTAATCCCCTAGTTCAACCTGTTCATCTCTTGTTTTCTTGCCTGTAATGACAATGCCTCTTTTTCTCAACATTGATTTTATTCTCCCTCTCCCAAATCAGCTGGCATCTGCATTATTACTTATTTCCAACCCTCACCAACCCCATTGTGTTTATTGCCACCAGTAAAAAACCTTCATTAACCCAGGAACTCCTTAATCTGAGCAATATGTCTTTTAATCCATCATTCTCTGTTTTATGTGACTGCAAACAGTGAAACCATAACTTGCTCAGCCAGAACTGCTGACAGCACTCAAACACTGCTCCCTCATGTACTTTTGCAATTACAGTACTGAAACACTACTCCCTCAATATGGACCACACGTACTACTGTGATCATCAAACAATCAGAGAATCCATCAAACCCCTAAAAAGGAAATAAAAACAGTGATACGTCTCTTGAGAAAGGGAGAAAGGCACTTGACACCTACATTTTTAAACTCTGTGTTTTATGCCAAATGGGTGACTACTTTCTCCTCAAGCATCTTTTTGAAATTTTTTTTGTTCAAATCAAATTTTAATTTTATGAATTTTACTTGTTGGACACTCATTTAATAAGAACAACAAGACACTGTGGGCTATAAGTTGTCATGGTAAATTTGACTTACCAGGTGCTAAAGGCAATCAAAGCAAGTGCCCCATGCCTTACTATGTACCACATGACAACCAACACCCTGTCATGTCTTGTTGCTTACACATGTACTTTATAACACTGCATATAGCATCCTAGTTTCTTTGTGGTAATACTGTTTTTTCATCATGTTATGGCTTTTACATTACTACATAGCCATAATTGACACAAAGGCCTCCTAATTATTTTCTGACAAACTCTTTAGTTGGACAGTAGTTCCATAAATGGAAACAGGAGAATAGAACATTCTTGGTGAATTCATTGTAACAGCAAATGAATTTGTTGCAGAAGTCACTGCTCTAATGCAATCATGTGCAACATAGAGAATAATGTATAGGCAACCATGCACAACAAGGCTGTGTTTCCATCGAGGGGTTGAGATGACAGCATATGAACCTCGAGAGTGAAGCTCGAGAGGTCCATTCTGTCATCTCATCCCCAAGATGGAAACACATGCTGAGTTATGTGTGGTTGACCATACTTTATTTTTTACAGTATATGTTTTTTTACACCAGAGTGACAGACCCCCACAGAAGTGAAAACAAAAAATCTGACAATTTTTTATTCTACTCGCATATCAAAATCAAATTTCCAGACTTTTGAAAGATAAAAGATATGACTTTAGGCACTGAGTGGTTAGTAAGTAGCTAGGTGTAGAGTAAATGAGAAATTTAAAATTGTGTGACCTTTGAACTGTGCATAACAACTGTTCGGAATGCGCATAACAACATTTTAGATTGCGCATAGCAGTTTAGAATGTGCTTAACAAGGATTTTGAGCAGGCTGATTTTTATACATAACAAAGGGTAACCATATACTGTAACATGATATCTATTAAGAAAATACTATATTTCTATTTTTCTGTTAAACCCAGTTTTTTTGTAATAAGATCCTGTCTCTTGTTTTTTCTCTAACTTTTGAAGTATAAAGTTAAAGCAGTGGTGACAGTTTCTGCACGGCTTTCTGATGTTTTCTTTGCTACAGTGTGATCTACATACATTCATATTTTAATTTCTTGTGATAAGAAATTTAGGAAGTTGCTTTTTTTCAATAAGTATTTAATATTATTCTTTATAACCACTTTTATGTTTAATATCCTATTTATTGATATGTTTAACTTTTCCAGCTCTCAGGCTGCCTCTGGCTTCCTCTCTGCTCCAATCTAGCTGAGTCACCTCCACAGTTTTCCTCTGCTGGGGTCCATGGGTGGGGATGATGCACTCACCCAGTCATATATCTGGAGGGAGATAGTGTTCTGGATGGGGCCTAAGAGTGCCACACTCTGCCTTCACTCTGTTAGCTGTGAATTTGTGTTTCTCCCTGTACGGTCTCATTACATACTTGTTCTTGTAAATGCTTTATGAGCCTGGACCGACCCATCTACAAAACTCCAAATAGGGACCTTATTGGCCTCAAGCCCAACAGCATCAGAGTGCTGGGTTCCACCCTCCTGAAAGGAAAAAAAAATCCTTATCCCATTGCACTGTGTCAGCTGGGAATGGTGTCTCTCATCCCACATGGGACATGTTGCCTTGGGTAGCAGTTTATCTAGACTTGCTGACTGACTCCAGAGATTCAAGTTCATTCCCAAATCTAGGTCATCATCAGAGAAACCTGAATGGTTTCTGCTGGGAAACTTGGTAGCTATAACCAGCAGTGTATTTGTCTTACTTGAATCCCAATGGCCAGCATGCTATAGAAGTTAACATGCTCTGCATGTGCAATTGACATCTAACAGTTAAAGGACTAGAAACTGTGAACTACAATGGAGCTCTGGGCCATTTACTAGTAATCTGAAGGGCATGTTCGTGGTACCAGACCACTTCGGTAATTTGCTGTCTGTTGAAAGTCATAGAAGGCCATTACAAACTGGTGCCCATTAAGAAACATATTACATGCTACAGCCTCATTATCATATTACATATTAAAGACCATATATTAAACTCTGTGTGTCCTGATTTGCATATGCAAAATATCATTTTTCCTTGTACTAACCAGGGACTTACAAGCAACTCATTTTCAAAATGGGTTCTACCAGACCTCTTGATGAGAGCAACTTGAGTTGCTCACATCAAGATGGGGCATTAAAAGGAGGTTGCAAACCTTGGCTATTTTGTCTGTTCAATGAAGACATGTCCAGTGCAGTGGCATGGCAACAAGTGTGATGTGGGTGTGGGGGAAGGGGCTATCTATGTGCAAGAAGTAGGTGTACAATCCCCATCAAACTGTAAACCACAAAGGAAAGAAGACAGCTATCAGGAAATCAGCCCTTTTATTAAACAAATAATTAAAACAGGTACATGGTGAAGAAAAATTGATCCTGGATGATAAGGTTTTGGACTGGGTTATGTGCATAAATTTAGGGGGAAGCCAGGTTCAAAGCTGACTTATATTAACTTGAGCAAGGTACATAGCCCCATTGTTACCAGAGCTTGTGCAAGGTGTGTTTAAGCTTCTGTGCTTCTAGTAAAGGAATTACAAAACAGCTCATTAACAGAAGTTGTTTTTAAGGAATTAGTAAAAGTATTATTCAATGACACAAATGCTCATTATAATATAAAGTCAGAGTGACAGACAAACAAACAAAAATGTACTTAAATATATATTCACATGGTCTGTGTTCAGCAAATACTGTCATAATAAATAAGTGGTTAATATATAGGCATTCTTGCAAAACAGCAACATACTTAATAATCACGTCTTAGTCATGTTTTTCTAGAAAGAGGCTTTCTTCTTTGGTTCATTATGCTGAAATGCTTTGGCATAAAATCCAGATTTCACAGCAGGCAAGATAAACCTTGAGTTTTGTGAAAGGATAAAATTTTATCTGTGCTATTCCTGAATTACTGTAAGGGATTTTGTATTTAAAGGGGTGAGGAATTTTAGCCTTAGGGCTTTTTCAAAAATGCAGTTAAACAGTACATTTAAAGCATCCTCAATTTGACTCATATATGGGGGTAGACTCTCTCCTTCTTGTGTATTCTAAAGAATCTGTCACTTCTGACCACAGCATTAATAGTCTTAAATATTAAAGCAGGAAATGCTTTCCTTTTTTGAATTAAAAACAGTTCCAGTTGGATAATTTTCCTATTTTAAGCTAGTCATGGGTAAGTGTTTTGCTGGCTTATCTCCTCAATATCCCTTTGGCTACCTATTTCCCCAAGCTTATGTTTAATAAGATTTTTAATGCTGGCAGAATCCACTGGTTAATATGCATTTACCTGTATCCAAAGCTCAGTGATCCCATTTGTGTGAAGAGCTTTATTTTATCAGTTTAAGCTCAACTTTGCCAAGTCTTATGGGAATTAAACAGAGACATGGCTTCTTTCAGGAAACTAAAGAAGGCAGTATAGTGTAGTAGTTAAAAAAACTGAGCTGACAACCTGGAGAACTGGGTTTGAATCCCAAAGCCATCATTAGCATACTGTGTTACCATGAGCAAGCCATGCAACTTCTCTGCACCCTAGGATGTACCTGAAAACAAGCTTTGGCTTAGTGTGTCCTTCCTTGCCAAATATAAAAAAATAACATTAGAGGATGGTTTTATTATATGGGAAAGACAGGATTTTGAGCCAGTATGAAATCACTCTTAAATTCATCATCTTTTCCAACTGCTCAAACACCATTCTGGCCATGATAAGATGCATCATAATATACTGAGGTAATGCTGAGATGTAAAAGGAGTTTAATGTAATTTGACAAGCTGAGGCCCCCAGATCTCAACTGTACGAAGATATGCTACCGGTCTGAAATGTGGATACATTACTCAGACAGCTCCTCTAAGATACTGTCCTTTTTTGTTTTAATGAAAAGAGTATCCTGAAATTAATATGATTCACTTCTAATTTTATTTTGGCCATATGTCAAGATGAAGAATTTATTTTTGTAAATGTTACCCTTTATAACCATAACTAGAAAATGTTCCCAATTTCTCACCATCTAAAAGCCAACATTTGTTGTTGTTCTTATGTATGCATTACCCACTAAAAACCATTAGTTTAGACATGCAGGGCAGGATTTTTAGACACTTGCATCTGTCTTATGTATGTGAATGTGGAATTCTGCCTGAGAAGTTAAACTATAAAAAGTTGATCTAACTCCCGGGACAGAATTCCGCACTTGTGTCAGAAAAATGAATGCAAGTCCAGCAGTTGTAGCAGAAATTGCCATCAAAGGCAGAATTTTTTGCAAATACGTCCAGATGTCTTCTAATATGATGCAGACAACTGGATGCATCTGTGTGGATGCAGCATGCATACAAAATATGGACACAAGTGCTGTATCCACCCATATGAAAATCATATCAGCAGTATTTATTGTTAACATATTCAAGCAACACTGTCCTCCTAAGATGTGAAGTTGTTTTTCTGAACAGTCATCTACTATGATAGCAATATCATATGCAGTAGTTTGCTTATAGCAAGAGACCCACCTTTTCTATATAAACCTTTGGAGAATGCAGTTTATGGAAATTAATAAATGGAGCAGTCTGGCTGACATACAGCTTAAACAATAATGGAGCCAGTGATCATCCTTGCTGGACACCTTAGTCTGTTTGTACTTTGTGAGACATTTCTCTCTCTGTACCACATCTTACCTGTGCCCGGTTTTCTAATGTCAAATTTTTAATAATTTAACAATTTATAATTAATTCCATATTCAAGTAATTTTATTCACAGCAAGTGTTTACGATGTTGATAATGTTATGCACAATATTCTAAAAATTGGCACAATATATTCTAAAGTTCTGCAACATCATTTTCCAATACTTATAGTTTAATTAAATTTCTTTTCACACTAAATCCTGGATATTCAAAGCAGTTGCGCATGGCGCAACTGAGTTGCACTGGCTCAAGTGCGGACTTGCGCCAAGGAGCCATATTCAGTGGGAGCCAGTGTGCAGTGCAAATCTCATTATGCCAATGTACAACTATAATGAATGCAGGTGCAAGTGCAGGGGGAATCCCATGAATACGAAACAAGGTTTCATTTTGTGAATGGAAGACCTCTATCAATGAGGCTTTTCAAACAATGGGCTATGGATACTGTAAAGAGACAGATAAAGAGTTGTTGTGCAATAATTAGCTAGATATGCTTATAAGTATGTATAATGTTATATAATTATTTTGTTGTTTTATATTTAGATTTGTATGTTGTTGTATTTTTGATTGTTAATGTGTGTATGTGTAAAAGTCTAATATATGTTTTGGCCCTGGGTTACCATTTTAAATGTGTGTTGTACTCACTGGTTAAACCCTGAAATAAAATGAAATGAAAATGAAAAATGAAAATTAAATGAAATGAATATCCAGCACAGTGGGATATTCAACCGTGAAACCATGGCACAAGTGCAGAGCAAATCAAGGATGCGCCGAGTAGACTTGTTACTAAAAATACAGGGTGCAAGCACACAGACAGCACTTGTACCAGGTGAGAGGGAGTGAGAGAGAGAGAGTAATAGAGAGAAAGAAAGAAAGAAAGAAAGAAAGAAAGAAAGAAAGAAAGAAAGAAAGAAAGAGAGAGACAGACCAGGGCAGACACAGAGGGAGAGGGACAGAGGTGGCAGTGAAGAGGGAGACAGGGGCAGAGAGAGAGTGAGAGAGGCAGACAGACACACTGCCAGGCAGTGCACCAGGGTGGCACACAGCCAGCAGCAGCCAACCACCCGGGGGGATTCTGGACAGCAAGGGCCATGGATAGTGCACCCTTCATGATGGAGGCCATAATGAGGGGTGTGAGGGAGCAGGAGGAATAGCGACGTGGCCATGGAAGGGCCTGTCAGTGGTATGCTTGACACAAGTTGTACTGCGCCCACATCACCTTCGAGCAGAACAGTGACATGGAAATTGTGGGTCTGTACCACCTGAACCGGGCCATTCTGAGGCAGCTCTGTGAGCTGTGCAGTGAGGAGATGCAGGCACCCACCAGACAGAGCCACACAATGTCCATGGAGACAAAGGTGACAGCTGTCATGTGCCTGCTCACCACGGGCACCTTCCAGAGACCAACAGGGGAGACCACAGGCATAACCCAGTCAGCCACATCCCACTTCCTCACACAGTTCCTCAACAGTCTGCTGCCACGTGCACCAGAATACATCTGTTTCCCCAGCACACAGGTGGAGCGTACAGCAACCATGCAGGATTTCCACAGGGTCGCATGTATGCCTGGCATGATTGGGGCCATTGACTGCACCCACATGGGCATCTGCATGCCACCTGGCCCTGAGGGTGTGGCATACATCAACAGGAAGGGGAGCCCAAGTGTCAACTGCCAGGTGGTGTGCAATGCCACGGGGCACATAAACAATGTCTGTGCCACACACCCTGGGAGTGCACATGATGGATTCATCTCACACAGCACTGCACTGTGCCACAGGTTTGAATGTGGGGACATCTCCATGGACCACCTAGTGGGAGAGTATGGCATGGGCAAGGGGTGATGGGCAGAGCATACCTTGGGATGGGGGAGGGCAGGGTGTGCATGCTGGCGTGGGCACTATGGACAAGCAAGGAGCACAGCATAGAATAGCAGAGGGCTAACCATGTCATTATCCACACAGTGGATAGTGCCAATCCACTGCAGCCTTGGCTGCCCACCCTCTACCAGCACCCATCATCCCCAGCAGAAGAATGCTACAATGAGGCACATGGCAGCATGCACAACATCATCAAGTGAGTCTTTGGCATGTTGAAAGCATGGTTCCATTGCCTAGACAGGTCAAGTGGTGCCCTACAGTACAGCCTCTCAAAAGCCTGTGGACTATTCCTGGCCTGCTGCATACTGCATAACATGGCCATTGACCATGGAATAACTGTCAAGGCTGATGAGGGTGACAGTAGTGGGGACAATGGAGGCAATGGGCCAGAGGGTGGTGGACAGCCACCCCCTGGGTGGAGGGATCCCCAGCTGCAACAGCAAGCGAGATGACACTAGGACACCATTGCACAGGAGTGCCATGGTGCCCCCAGGTAGGTGGTGCGATACACATGCTTGGGCCACACAAACAGGTACAGCACACATGCAGGAGTATGCACAGCATTGGGCATGCACACACAGAGGCATGAAGTAGGGCTAGGGGAGACTGAGGTGCACACCCACACACAACCACACACAGCATCTCTCACAGCCCCCCCACACACACAAACACACGCACCCACACATACAGGCATGGGTATGTGGCGTGGATCAGATATATTGCACCAGTGCACAGGGGCAACTAGTGCAAGACAGCTGTCATCGCGCCCATACCACATGTCCCAGTGGCTGGGCAAGCATGCACACAGGCAGCATGTGGCATGACACACAGGTGCCACACCAGTGGTAGGCACACACACCACTCATGTGCACACTGGGCAGCAGCTGCAGACTACAGGCGGGGTGGCCTGCACATCAGGTCTGCTACATCGAACCATGGCCACCATGGCCATGGGTGCAGCTGCACCTGGGCCATTCAGCAGCCACAAGCTGTGCATCAGCCATGGGGGGTGTTCAACAGCCCCCCCAGGGGTGGAACTGTGGGACCACAACCGTGTCCATGCAGGAGTGTCAAGATGCCCAATCAGGCCAGCCACAGGTGTGCATGGGATGCTGACATCAGAGCCTGGCATCGACTCCACTGGGGTCACCAGATGCCAGAACGCAGTGTGGACAGTGCACTGTGGGGGGGTCATCTGTGCCCAGCCACACCCTGTGGCAGCCAGCAGTGCAAAGTCATCCGAGATCACAGTGGCAATGTAATCCAGGGATACAGTCATGGCCTCCTGCATGCATTGCATCCCGGCCGGGATCTGAGCAGTGCCCCTCTCCTGCTGCTTGGCTAACTGGTGCACCTCCGCATTCAGTGTGCACACCACAGTGGTGAGCAGCACCTGTTGCTGCACCCGCAGCCTGCTGCTGTCACTGGTCCAGCTACTGTACACCATCCAGCACCCGCACGGCTGCACCACCTCCACCGCAGGGCACAGCCAGGGCAGTGCACACTGCTGCACCCACAGTGGTGGTGGGCAGCTGTTCTGCTGCTGGCAGAGTGCTGGGTGTGCTGCTTGTGTCAGTGGCCAGCAGGGGTGTCTCACCCACAGTGGCGGCCATGCTGTCCAGGATGAGCATGATGTCATCATTAGTGTTGGACCATGCCCTGATCTGTGTCTCTGCGCAGAGGACACCAAGGCTGGCATCCTGCAGGAACACATCCAGGGCCTCGTCCTACACCAGGTCCAGGACATCCACCTGCACAATGGTCATGATCTGCAGCCTGTTGGGCCCCTGGATGCCCTTGGAGGTGGAAGGCTGGTCCTCCAGGGATGATCCAGCATCCACAGCTGCTGCCGCTGTTGATGGCCCATCATCTGCAAGGAGGAGTGCTGGTGCTGCAAGAGAAAGAGAGGCATGTTAGTGATCCATTGCCCACATGTGCCCCCCACACTGCCACTGCATGTGTCCTGCACCATGGCATGCATGTGGGTGTGCACACATGTGCATGACATGCATTCCAGCTGCATGCATGCCAGCATAGCCGTGTACACACCCTCCACACCCTGAGCTGTGCATGGCTGACATACATACCATGCAGTGATGGGCTGCCACCTGTCTGGAATCTGCCTCCAGGCACACCCTCCACCTTGCTGTGGTGCATGGTGGCTGCCACCAACTCCTCCTGTGCCGTGAGCAGTGGTGCATCTGCAGGCCCTCCTACTGTGGCATTCTGGGATGCATGAGTGGCTGCCACCTTCTCCTTGATGCACCTCTTGTCTGTGCTCACCTTCTTCCTGCACTCCTGCGCTGACCTCTGATGGCTGCCCTGCTGGTTGACGTATGCCGCCCCCTCATCCCAGACCCCAACTCTAGCCTGTGGAGTGCCCATGGCACCACTCAACAGGGGCTCCCTGTCAAGGTAGGCATTGAACAGGGCCTCTGTCTCTGCCTTTGTGAAATTGGGCCCACGCTTGTGAGCAGGCCCAGGTTCCTTACCCTCCTCTTGTTCCGACATGTTGCTTCCTGTGGTCATGGACAGCACAGTGTGTCAGTGGCAGCATCACCCTGTTCCATCCCACCCTGCTGTGCCAGCTGCTCCCAGTGAGCTGCAGCAGCATGCACAACTTACCCCAAAAGGATGCTATACTGGTCCATGGCCTGTGCTGTTCTGTGGTACTCATATAGCACAACGCATGCAAATGAGCTTTGGCACAATGGTAATGACATGCTAATGTCTCCAGTGCACCATGCATTGGCTGATGAGCTCATTTGCATGTGGTGTCTGACTATCATGGTTTTGCTTCATGCGCAATGAGATTGCTCTGGAGCTAGTTGCGGCGCAATGCGCACACATGTGCAGTGTGCAGGCCCACAGTGCACTTGCGCCAAATGGTATCATGGTGTCAATTGCACACTGTGCACTGACTGCACAATGTGGGGCATGGCGCATGATGTGCCAGGCCTGCTATCACGCACGTACGCACTGCACAGAGGCGGGTGACCCCTGACCCCTGCTGTGACCCATGCCCCCTTTGTCACTTCCCTCACCCAGTGACCTCACCTAGCCACACCCATGCTGTGCATCTATGAGACAGTGCAAGGGGTGGACACAGCACATCATTCTTCGCATCGCGCATCTGGTGCATGTCGTAGTCACGTGCACTTACTGCTGCTATTTCGCTCACCCACTTCATTTTGCAGCACAGCACAGCGATGGTCACTGTGAGCACAGAACTGGACACAGATCAAGTTGGTCAACCTGGTCACCTATGTCCAGACCCATGCCCCCCAACTGTTTGGCCAGGTGCCCTTGCAGCAGCCCAGGGTCACGGTGTGGCAGGGGATTGCTGCCACACTGCAGCAGCAGACCAGGGTGGCCAGGATGGGGGAGCAGTGCTGCCACAGGTATGGCAACCTTGTACAGAGGGACCCAGAGCACCTGAGGAGGCTTGAGGCACATGTCAGGTGTGGGGCTGTGCCACAGCCAGATGAGTAGGCCCATATTGCATGTGTGTCCTGATACTGTACTGTGGTGTTGGCTAGGCTGCCTGACATGCCATGCAGAGTGGTGCACTTCCATCATGTGCATCACGGGGTGGCATTGCCAGCCACCGCTTACATTGCGATGCAGCTGTGCGGGACATGTCGGGCAGGGGCTCACCCTGTGCATAGGGGTGGAGGTGGTGGGCAGCTGCTGTGGATGTTTACTGATGTGTACCTGTCTATGTTCCATTCCCAGGGCCTGAGAATTGCCAGAGGGTGGCAGTGGCAGCAGCGGGCCATGAAGGCAGTGCTGGAGTGGCTCCGGCACCAGTGGGGCCATGGAGGGCAGGTCGACACTGTCATGGTCCTTCACCCATTACATGGGGGGTGGCAGTGGCATGGGTGGGGGCATGACCACCTGTGCTGTGTGCTGTAGCAGCTGTGTGTGTCACACTGTGTATGGTGTTTGCCACTGTGACTCATCCATTGGACATGTGTGCCTGCTGTTGGTGGGGTGGGAGTGCACCTGGCTGCCACTACATTGCTGTGGTGCTCCCAGTGCACTGTGTCATGTGACTGTCATTGCGCAGACGGGTGGCCTTTGTGTGGTGGGGACCACCTCTGTGCACCATCATGGTGTGCCGCATTGCTGGCAGGCATTGGCCCACCCCCCTACCGGTGGCCGATACGGGCCCTCCAGGGGTGTGTGTTCCTGCTGTCCATTGCGCACTGTGGGTGGGCATGATTCTTTGCGACATTGCACAGATCACCTGTCCTGTCCCTTGTCATAGGTATCCAGTGGCAGAGACGGAGGCCCGTCTACTGCAGGCTGCTCCAGCAGCTGATACTAATCACGTCGACGACAATGGAGACTGTCCTGCAGGTTCACCACCTGCTGCTGGCAGATAGAAGGTGGCAAGGGTGCCAAGGGGTGGCAGGCAGTGGCCACCAGTGACTGTGCCCCAGCATTCCCATTTCCCCTGCTGTACCTTCCCCGACAGTCCTCCATCCCACTGTACAGTCCCTGTTCCTTGTCCCCTTCCCTTGCTTTCCTACCTTTTCCCACCCCCTTGTTGTTGTAAATAGTTTTTTTTTTGCAATATATCTTTTTTGACTTACCTGCCTGTGTCAGTGTCTGCTTTGCAGGTGGCATGAGCAGCCATGCTGCAGTGGCCCAGTGCCTGTCTGTGTGATGTGCATGTGTTGGGGTGTATGTTGTGCTTCTGTGGTTCACTGCTGTGTGCTGTGGTGTGTCCCACTGTGGTGGTGTTCCTCCCCTCGGTCGGTGGCTGTGTCTTGGGGTGCCCATGGGGCAGCTGTCAGGGATGTGTGGTGGGTGTGTGCATGGTGATGGCACACGGCCATGGTCTTTGGTTTGGTACTGGCCGCATGCTGTGTTGGGGCCCCTGCTTGGTGTTGTATGGCCTGTCCCAAGTGGTCTGCCATGCTACGTGCCTCCCGCTGTGTTGTTTGCCTACTGTGTGGGCTGCCTTGTGTGCCTGTGTGGCATGTGTGTGTGTGGCTGTGTGGTCCTGTGTGTGGCCTGCTCTGGTCTGGGTGTGTGGGGGGTGATGGCCTGCAGCCTGGGGGCTCCCTTGGTGGCCCTCCATTGACGACTGGCACCTCCTGTTGCCTACTATCTGTGCCACTGTTGTATTCTGGGGGGGGGTCTGGGTGCCTGTGTGCACCCTGCTGGTGGTGGCCTCCTGTGACCTTTCACTGTGCTTCCCTGGCTCTGTCCCTGGGTCTTTTCTCTGTGCTGTGCCCCCCTCTGTTGCTCTGCTGCTCTGCTCCCACAGTTGTGCTGGAGCTTCTCTTTCTGCATCATGGCGCAACTGTGTTTGCACCACGGTGCAACCCTGGGTGTGCCATAGTGCAAGCCTGGTTGTGCCACGATGCAACTGTGCTATATTCAGTCGGGTTGTGCCGGTGCAGTGTGGCAGGTGCAACCTCTCAATATGGCTCCTGTTGTGCCACAGCGCATCGGATTTGTGCTGTGCTGGACTTGTACTGGCCCTTGGCGCATTTCTGAATATCTGGGCCTAGCTGTATTTTTTTTTTGGTTCCATACTTGTATAACAACAAAATGGATGATGTGAAACTGCACTGGAGCCTCTGTAAGCAACTTGAACTTTCAGATCTCAAAAGATATGATCTACTATTTCCCTGCTGTAACTTCCTACTCCTTTTTCTTGTCGTTAAACTGTTTATTGAAAATTTTTACAAATCAGTACAATACAGATGAAGGCATGCCATAAAATACATAAACAGACTGACATCATGAATGTTGGAAGATGTACAGAAAGGTTGGTTGAAGTGCAACAATATCAGCTAAAAAGCTAAATACAAAAAGGAACATCATCACAATACAGACAGTAATACAGAACAGTGAACCAAAACATTCACTGAAAATAACTGCCCATGCCAACTGGATAGCTAGTGGAAATACCCCCCCCCCCAAACAGTGAATCAGAACCTTAAACAAACTATGTACAAAGAGAGATCCAACAATAACGACATCCAAGGGAATACAGGGTATGACCACATAGTACCCATGTGGAATAGTTGGCATGTGTCAAACGTGACAGGGAATGGGCCTTCTCAATATCCATAGCAGAAAAGAAAAAAACTATAACAATAGAAAATGATGTTTGGATGGAGAGTTGAAGAGAGGGGGGGTACCGAGGTGGGAAGGGGGAATGGACTAGGGGAGGGGGGAAGGGGCATCTTAGCCTGTCTCCTGGTTAGAAGAAAGGCAAGGTGCAGGCCCAGCTAGGGCAGCTGCATTTGGGTAAGCTCCCATGAACACACAAAATAGTGGCCAGGCCAAGATCTACCAATCTAGGGTTCCAGAAGCAAAGTGCTACAACCAATCACACATAGCTAATAGGGCTAGGCTGGTCACGAATTCCTGGATGGTGGGAGCCATCATGGTGTGCCATTTTCAGAGTACAAGGCGTTTAGCCTCAGTTCTAGCTAACTGTACCCATTACACCTGGGGAAAGAGAAGTGGGGGGAGGTCTCTGTGGCACCCAGCAGAAAGAAAGCTGAGGAGTTTCGGACATTAATCCATAAGAGCATTCCCAGAGTGCCCCCTACCTGCATCTAAAATTGAGCAAGTTTGGGACAGGAACAGAAAACATGAAGGAAGCCCCCCCCCTCCAGTCTACCACATCTCCAACAGTTGTTACCTGGAATGAAATGGGCTTTATACAGAACAACCAGGGTGTGGCACCACGTGTGAAGTACCCTGTTTTGGAGAAGTTTATTAGGCATGTCTATTACCATAGTATGGACCGAATTCCAGAAACTGACCCATTCCAGGTCAGTTATCAAAAGGCCTAGAGAAGCCTCCCAGATGGTGTTAGCATGGACAGTCTTATCTGTTATCATGTCCCTAATGGCAGTATATATAGTCCTGCCCTGCCTTTGGGTTACTTTTGCCAGGGAAGTAAGGGGCAAGTATTGGGGAAAGGAGTAGCCTCTCCCAGTCCCTTGGGGAATTTGGAGGGTGCACTATTCAGTTCAAGGTAGCACCAGAATTCTGTTTTCAGAAGACCGTACCTGGTTTGCAGATTCTGGAAAGAGTCTAGCACTGGATGTGAAAGGACTAACAGGTCCTGGAAAGTAGAAATACTCTTGAAACTCCATGTAAGGCAGTTTAGTAGCTGCACGCCAAAGACCACATCAGGGTCGTGCCAGATGGGGAGTAAGTGCTGGAGGAGACAAATCAGCATGCGACCATTTGCCAAACTGTTGCCAGCATTTGATCATGGACTGGATGATGGGGCCGGGAGATGCTGCTTTGTACAGAAATGAAAATGAGCTGGAGATGCCGACACCCATAAGCCTACATCTTTTTTGCCATTTTAGTGCCCTAAATGCATAATTTTGATAAGTTCTAAAGTATCCTATTTGTTTTACAATATGTTTTAAATATCTTTGTAATAATATTGATAATATTTATTGACCATACGTGACTGGGTTTTGTTGGGCAAGGTTATTAACTTATATTTTGTGGAACCATTTCTTCCTTCAAAACTCTATTGAATCATTTGGCTAAAACTGATCCACAGCATTCCATGTGTATGTTATACCTTTCAGCCTGGATCTGATCTAGGTGCTTCTCAGGATTCTGTGCAACTATTTCTGGCTTGTTTTTTCATAATTAGATACAGATGACAAGGCTAGTGAAGAAAGGAGGTGAATATTGAAATACATGTAGAAAAGTCTTTTCTTAATGAAACAAGTAATTTTCTGAATGTCATCCATTTTAACTCAGATATTGGGAGCTAATATTTTGTTTAATACGACCTGCTCCCTTAGCAACCAGCTATCATTTTTAACAGTCTTGATCACTCTTGCTTCAAGTAGTTTTGACCACATAATTTTTAAAGCAATTCTTCAGGTTCCTACAAAACAAGAACAAAGGGCACTGACGTGAGTCAAATCTCATAACATTCCAACAGAATTTGAATTCTAGGACATTCCAGGCCCTGTATTGGAAGTGA
This sequence comes from Neoceratodus forsteri, assembly GCA_016271365.2. NCBI lineage: Eukaryota > Metazoa > Chordata > Ceratodontiformes > Ceratodontidae > Neoceratodus > Neoceratodus forsteri. The sequence continues at coordinate 1,347,910,667 of CM057456.1, read as the reverse complement.
AGGTTTGCTTCATGCAAAGTCTCTGTTCTGAATACAAATTAGTGTAAGGCCCAGACATTGCTTTACTCAAACAAGTTCTAAGCACACTGTGAATGACCAAAGCTTGTTTGAATATAATCTCATAGAGCATCACAGAAACGAAAGCTCTAACAAGTGCACTCAGCATTAAGTACACCCCCATCTTGGTCATAGAAATCTGTATCCTTTGTGACACAATAGGTTGTCAATGAGCAAAAGCAAGCAGTTAAAAACCCAAACAGGATAGCACAGTTGGACTAAGTCACAATATCCAAACATTCCCATCCAAATTACCCCTGCTTCCATTGAAAGCCCCAGACATATCATTAGCATGTCATTATGTGTTCATTTACATCGAAGGAGCTACAGTATCATTTCTTCCTTGGATTGCATGGAGGCTGCCACTCTTATGCCTCCTTTACCAGGTCCCAGTATTAAAAAAAATCCTACCTCAAGTGACACCTCTTCCTTTTCCTGATCCCATAGCTACGTAATATGACAATGCCATCGGTAGTCCAGTGGTACTCCATCCCATTCCTGTAGTTGCATGGTATAAAATTAAAATTGGTACTCTAGTGATACTCCATCCCATTCCCATTTCCCTGTGTAATATGAAATGAACATTGATAGTCCAGTGGCAACTGCTGCCAAATCCTATAGTACCCACACTCCATCCTTGTATCTAGATGGTGGTTTGTACATACCCACCTTTTACCTCCACATCCAATTGCCGTCTGCCTCAAGCAGATCCATATCATTTCACAAGCATGTCTAGGGATGCAGTACTTGCTTCATCAGAAGAAGCAGCATGCATCAAGTGCTGAGGTAACTAGGAGCCTGTGTCCTAAATATTCTCAAAAGGTTTCCGCTATTTGCCATGTGCACTGTTCATTTTCTGTGTTTCTCTTAGTATCTGTGTGCCTTGAACCAGCCTGCTAATCAAGTGCCAATACTTTCAGTGCTTTTTCTACTTTTTCCACCCCTTGCCTGCTAGACAACTAGGCCTCTATCAGGCTTCAACTACCTGGCGCTCCTGCCACATGAATTTTCACCTCTATACAGAGTAAACCTTCATCCTCTGCTGTGTATACTCCTTAGAAGGTTACTACCTTGTAATGGGATACAACTGGGTGTGGGGGTTTAAGTGATAGTGGTAGGCAGTAACAACATGTCATGGAGTAACATCTCAACATGTGGGTGAGCAGGGTTAAACCTAAGGTGTCATTTACCCTTTTCCTGATGCTTTTTTCCATTTTCTTGGTCCACATTTCAAAAATTAGTGAAGGTCTACACAGATTGCTGAGCAATAGGTAGACTCCACTGCCCCTCAGGGATTCCCATGCATTATGTTCCCCAGGAGTCACTGAGGGGAAGTAATACAATGGAAAGGGCTACCTTTTGTCCACAAAGAAGTGGAGCACCCAGACACCTGCTGCCAAGTTTGAAGTACTTTAAACTGTAAAAAATTCCCATTGTTGGTTATGTACCATGCATGCATTTGAGTAGTTTTGTTTTGTGGCAATCAAGGGGGTGGATCTGATGTTACCTTTATAATCTGATGATTCTAAATGTAGCATCCCATCTGCTCAGTTCCTTTATATAGTGTGAGAAGCTCAGACCTTAAAAACAACATAACCTTATTATTATCAGGCTGCCTATTTTGTAACACAAGGGCTAAATTACTGATTTGTGTTTCTATAGTATTTTCTTCTCAGCTGCCACAAAACATGTCTGCTACTAACATCCATGTTTCAGCTGTAGTATTACTACTTGCAACATTAAATGTTTTACGTTAAAAATATTAAGCAAACATTCTAATATTTCATTACAGTTTAATAAGACTGATAACTAGACAACTTTACTGGCATTTGGAACAGTGGAAAGCAGGGATCTGATTTTCATTTACAAAGGTATAACACCAAATTGTTGTGCCAATGATTTTGCAAAAGGTTCTTGCCTATGATTCCTGTAAGTTATGCCCCGGTGAACATCAAAGTATGATGGTGCATGGAAGAGGGTTGCCATGCTATAGGCATGCAGGGCCATACACAAAAGCATTGTGACTCCATTGCACCAGGTTCAAAGCTGTGTTGTGCTCACCAGTTCTAAAATTGTTAAGGGCTGGTGGTAGGAGCATCATCCAAAACAGGCATACACGGAACAAAGATTGTTTAGGGATCAGATTTAGTTAATATCATTTGGAGAAATAGGGATAAGGATGGGGATTTAACAGACAAGCAGGGACTGTTTGCAGGCTGGGGTTAGGAAGTGAGTATACTGCACTACCACTGAGACGGTGAGTGACCAAACAAAGATTATTGGCCCTGGGTTTAAAGTATTGGTCCAGCCAGGGTTGGGAAGATTTTTTGTGTGCCAGCACTTCTGATGCATGTTTGTGCACACACCAGTTATATTTTGGGCTGAAAATATATTTTGGTGCACAGCTTTCAAAAGTGTTGGTCAGAAAACCTCCTGTATCACCAAGCTAAGTGGCTTCCTGGGGGGTGGGCCCCAAGGAAGCAAAGTACATTTTCAGCTTAGAATATAACTGGTGTGTGTGCTGTTTTTTCCTCAAATTAACGTGAATGACTTCATTATGTGCATCGTTACTGTACGCAATCCCAGTTTATATGAGTTTGCACACAGTAACAGCCAGAATACTAATTTGCATTCTCAGTAATGAGTGTGTGTGTGTGTGTGTGTGTGTGTGTGTGTGTGTGTGTAGTCAAGAATGAGTCGAGGAAGGGACTCATCCCCCTAGTGCATAAGTGATAGTCTCAGTATAGCGGTATTACGGGTTGCTGCATCAGGGTGCACATTTGTACTCCGTTTTGTGACCCATAAAATTAGGGCTGAGAATTGGGCCCCCAGGTCTTTTGAGATGTATAAGTTTGCACCATTGCTAACTGTGTGGTGCTCAGTGTTGGTTCTATCTGTTATGAAGTACCATATGTCTATAATTTAATGGGGATTTGTTGTATAACAGAGAAGCAGCTCCGAAGTCTGGAATTGCCTCATCAGAATGTGACTATAGCAGAGACAAAAGCTGCCTTCATCAAAATAAAAAGAGAATGAACTAAAAGCTGCCGACAAGGCTTTGAAGACTTCAAACTGTGAAGTTCTCAAGGCTGCTGTCACCAAAATAAATAGTAGAAGGAAAGAGCATGCCTGTGGAACACAAACGGGGGATGATCCAGGCATTACTAAAGTAAAAAGCCATTACTACACATGTATACATGATTTATGCTAGTGGTTTACTGTGCAATAAATATAGACAGTGATATAAGATTTCAAAGATATTTGGTGCTAGTAAGTTAGAAATGAATCTGTTTTTCCTGCAGAAACACCATCATTTATTCTGTTTCAAAATATTTCATGCACTGTACAATGAACTTCACTGAATTAAAATGATAACTGTTACCTTCATAGCATGGGGGCAATATTTTACTTTAAGTTTAGACCTGGGCAGAAGAAACTATAAAATTAGTGGCATCTAATTAAGAATGTAAAGATGATTCCAAATATAATGCTGTTGCACATGAATCTCTTATCAAAAATATGCTAGTGCATGAACAGACCTCACGGTTCTAAGTCGTAAAAGGATATAATATAAAACCAAAGTTTTTCACCATCTTCTCTAGTTGTTGCTATAGTCAGTCATGGAGAGACAAAAAGATGATGAAAGAGAGAGGGAGAGAGAGAGAGAGAGAGAGAGAGAAAGAGAGGGAGTGAGACAAAGAGAGAGAATTGTCACTGAGGACAAACTTGTGATGAATGCTAAATATTTTTTTTATTATTTTTATTTAAAATTTGTTAGCCAGGTAACTCCAAGAATATAAAATGCCCATTCTCATGGAGGACCAGGACAATTCAAACCCCACTGCTGAGACTGTTCTACAGGGGGGGACTGAGACGGCCCTATCCACCAGCACTTTAAATTCCATTTATATACCTGTTTCAGATAAGGTTCTTTAGGGAAATTAACTATCAGACGGCATTTGAAGACTTGTTGGATGAGGTCCTTGCAAGAATAATGCTTCCCAGGATATCAAGCTAATTTTTGACATCAGGTCTATTACTGCAAGTGTCTAGTTCTAATCACATCCTCATTTTCTTCTCTTGTCTTGTGATCCTGTACTTCACTGAGCACTATATTTCTTATCAACCTAAGGTCTTTTAGATCCATACTGAGTCTTTGATAACCATCTGAGATTCCCCATTTGATTGCCAACTACCTAGTGATGTAAACAGTTAATCAGGGATTTGAAATGGATTTTATCTTATTATAGCAGTAGTAGTACTGTAGTGCTACTCTCGATAGGATTATTTATGCCTCATTATGGAATACCAATTTGTAATGCTAGAGGTCTAACATTTGACAACTATGGCAAGTGGGAGGGATTCTAAACTGATTAATTCTGGAAAAGCTGGTTTAATATTTATAGCTTATACTGCATATCTAGGGAAAACTGTAATAGTTCCATATTTCAGATGATTTTTGTAATGGGTGTAAGGGCCACTGCCTTTGAGTCTATGAGTGCCAATGCTACTTCTCATCTGGGAGATACCCACTCACACCAGAAACCTGCACTTAGATTAACCAGCATGAGCCTGGAAAACTGGAACTAAGGTTACCAGGGCCATGGGGCACTAGTAACCAGAGACCACTCATAAATGGTATTATTAGGAGCTGGGGTCAAGCAGGTCAGTATTTATTTATCTATAGGTGGTGCATATCTTTCCTAGGGCTTATTGCCTTTTCCAGCTGACTCCTCCCGTAAGTTCATTTTGGAAGGCTATCACAGTTTTCATAGGCCCTCTTCTTAGAATGGACACTGAATGGGCACTGCTGCATTATGGATCCCCACAGTTGATTACAGGTGTTCCTTCCATCATGGGATCCCATGGATGCTGCTTTCCACAAGACAGGTATGCAGTGGCACCCTTTGCAGGCAGGTCAAGGTACTACCTTGCAGCTATACTTATGTCTGTGCATAGCACTTCTGCCATGTGTTGACCCTAAAGTAAGTTCTGGAACCAGCTTATGATTCTCAGATCTTAAGCAAAGGACAAACCTGTGCTACACAATGCTGGTAGGTGCCCCTGTTAAAGGACAGATGGGTTAACATGGGGAAAAAAATGGTGCATACTAGCATTGTACAAATGTTATATTGGAAGGCTATGCCTGTAGTTCAGTGGACAAGCAGTCAGCCATTGCCCCTTCCTGTGCTATATAAGCAGTTCCTCTGAGCCTCTCTCTCTCAAGCACTTTTTCTTTGCCACCAGAGGCTCTGTCAGTCTGTTGGTCTGTCCTTTGCTGCTGGCTGGGGCCTACTCCTTCCCCCCCACCTTGCTATTTTGGCTTCTGCTTGTTTCTGCTGGACTTCTGTTGTCTGTGCGCCTGCATTCGGTTTGTATTTTGCCTCTGGCTGGGTGCTTCTTTGTGTTGTATGTTCCTTGTTTCTCTTTGTTTGTGTGTCTTTTATTTTGCCTTCTTTTTGGTGGCTTCTTTTTCTAAACACCTTGTATATTGCTAATCCAGAGCTCATGCTACTTGCTCCCATTTACTCACAATGCAACTGCAATCATTATATGTGTGCTTCAACTCATACCCCATAGTTGCTGCTGAACATGCTATATGCCTTAATTGTTTTCACCTGGTTCGGGCTCACTCTGAACCCTAGCCTATGCAGCTGAATTCTACTTCTTCAGCTCATGCCACATACCTCATTGCTGTTGTTTCACTGTACTTTCTGGTCATAGCTGCTTCAGAGCATTGCCTCCCTCCACTCTATGTTCATCGAATCCTGCAATTCATAGTTACTCAATAAAGATGCTACTCTTTATGTGTGTACATTGCTATTATACTCTGGAGGTCAGCTAAGCTACCACTGATGCTGTAAACTAGTTTTTATATCTGCATGTGGATCTCGGCACCTTCCATCACTTTCCTGTTTTTCCTACAGTGGGGACTTGGAGGTGTTGGGGGAGTCATGGCCCCATATGGCATACTTACTTTATGTTCTAATCCTGCCTCCATCACCAAAAATCCTCGGAGTATTTGTTACCTTTCATTGGCTTCCTTGAATGCCTGATTGGCTTGTCCCACTATTCATATTTGCTGCTTCTTTGACCTACATGCAGGTCCAACCATTGCTACTCTGCTTTACAGACCTACGTACAGGTCCAACCACTACTACTCTGCCTTGCTGACCTACATGTAGGTCCACTCATTGCTTTACACAATCATTACTCAATGCTCACTACTACCATCTGACCTATGTGAGGTCCCTTCATGCAGTGCTCATTCAGCTCCTCTTCAGTTTTCTGGAGCATGCCAGCCATACCATTCTGGTGCAGGGCTTCCCTGCAGCCGATGGTCCCACTCTGCATTTCTAAGTCCACATCTTGAACATATGATTTGAGGTGGAGTCCTTCTCATCTGGCCCATAGCTGGGAATGTCCTCAATTTGGGGCCTAGCTTTAGCTGTTTGAGACTTGATGGCAGCTCCTGGTGTAGAATTTAAGACTAGCCATAAAGGGCAGTTACAGTGATCTCCTTTGGCTCTAGTATTCTTCTAGCAAGGCACCTTCACTGCATTCTCCCTATGACTACCTCTGGTTCACATGGTTTGTTTTTAAGGCGCATAGGTCAGGTGAGTGCCTCAGCAGTCATTGCTCTCCTCCTCCAGCCTTGGTTGCCCCTAATGTTGCAGAGCACTCTTGCAACCTTCCATGGCATTCCTGTTAGAGGGATCGAGTGAGAACTTTCCTGTAAATTGGAATATTTTCCACCCCCTTTTATTGGGTTTCCAAATTGCAGCAGCAGAGCCATCACAAAATAAACAACCCAAGCCTGGAGGGAATGCGACCTAGGCCTTGGATCCCCAGAGATTTGCTCCTCAAAGTTTTTTTTTCTCTCCTCCATGCCTCAGGTTCTAACCATTAGTTAGCCATAGTTAATGTTCCCTAGTTCCTTTAGGTAGGTTCCGCTGTTGGATGGAGGTAGATGGTGTCCCTACCTGCCATACCCTCTCTCCTTAGGAGGCCCCCTCAATCTCCAGTGCAACCCATCATACTCATGTCATTGCTAACCTGTGCATCTCATTACATTATCAAGCTGCCTGATGCCTCATCTACTACCATGCCTCACAGCTACTGATTGCTAACATGTTTTGTACTACTGCCATTCTTTTTGGGGATCTTCCTAAGGTACTTTTAGCCAAGAGAATCATCCAGTGGCACCTCTGCCTTTCATACCCCTACAAGGGTGGTAATTCCTCTGGAATAGAGAGTGCAAATGTCCAAAACCAAGTAACACAGTTGCACAAGCATAACATCATGCTGGCTGAGTAGGCCACTGAATTGAAAGGCCATGCCTGTAGTTCAGTAGACAAGCAGCTAGCCACTCCCCCTTCCTGTGCTATATAAGCAATTCCTCTGAGCCTCTCTCTGAATCACTTTTTTTTTGCCCCACCATCCTCCCCTCCTCCTCCAGTGGCATAGCCTATCTTGAGGCAAGGGAATCATCTCACAGCACCTCTAGGGGTGGAACCCTCTTCAAGGGTTCCATGCCTTTTGTACCTCTACAGGGTGGTAATTCCTCTGGAATAGAGAGTGTGAATGGACAAACCAAGTAACACAGTTGCACAAGCATACCATCATACTGGCTTAGTAGGCCACAGAATCATTTATAAAGTAAACAATCAAAGGCTCCCAACAAGCCCACAACAAAGCAGTTTTTGTTGCTCAGCTACTTCGTCAGGGAATGCCTCCCCTGTCAAAGTGGTAGGGCGCATGAAGTGCACAATGCTAGTATGCACCCTTTTTTTGATTTCCTAAATCACAGATTTTTTTTTGTATCAGTTAGTTCAGCCATGGTCATCTTCCTGCATCATGCTTACTTGGCTGTAGTGACCTTTCTTCACAATAGGCTCCATTGCCCAGCCCTGTCTTAGTGGAGCTTTAAACTGATCCTAACTCTTGCCAGATACCTCTTCCCTAATGTACCCAATACATGATATCATTACTTTGAAGAGATATTCTACTTACTCTGGTACCAGTTACTGCTCAAGCTTATGGAGGTTTGCTCTCATCTTGTTCTCTACAATTGCATTCAGGGAGTGTATCTGCAAGGACCCTGGTGAACTACTTTAAGAGGAGGCCTGCTCTACTCCTGGCTGCATTTCAGGCTAGGCTGGATAATATATCAGTCACACAGTGGTAGTGCGGCCTTTTTGGTGCCTGAAAAATAAATCAGAAACTGGGAAGGATCATGCTTCACAAACCTCTCAAGAAATACCAACACAAATGGAGATCAAGACCCACTCACTGGTTAAATCTTTTAATTTTTATTCATAAGTAGCATATCTATCAGACATTGTTCAGGTACATTTTGTAATGTACCCACTATTTCATCAGGACCTTTTGGTAGAGTGCTTAACATGCTGTATTATTCTTATTCAGATTATTTAGGTTTGCCTTCTACTGAACTTTATATTCTCTTCAAAAATGTTTTCTTAACTTTTGACCATTTAATAAGAGAAGTAGCTCACTTCTTCTAGGTCCACCCTCTTTTTCCTTTTAGATTTATTTTTACACCTGAAAAACCAATGAGTAGTCTTGATCTCCATCTGTGTTGGTACTGGATAAAGATGCCCCCAATGAGCAAGGTTACAAGGACTTCCTTCTTCAGGGCTGTTGTCATCTGTAGTATCCAACCCTGCCACCAGGGAGGAGAACCAAGGTTCCTCAGGGCTTCTCTCTCTCTCTCTTCTACTCGCCCTCTCTCTGGTGTTCCCTAGCACCCCTCCTGGCTCAAAGCCTGAGGCTTCCAAAAAAGCAAAAAGCTGCTAGGTCCAGCTCTGTGGGCAACTAATAGGTGAAAACACAAGTACTCAGTCATCCTATCTCCTAACTGAGGCACAGCAGGATTCAACTTTCAGGAACTGGGTTAACCCTTTAGGTGTTCCTTCTTAAACTGCTTGCGCTTGGGAGAAGAGAAAGGCTGGTTACATGAGATTGCTCAAAAAACAGTAAGACTTTGACACCATGAATTCTTCATGAATAATTTCCATATTCCTAAACAGTTTCTTTTCTATTAAAAAGCTGAATTTAAAACAACTTAGATTAAAAACTTCCTATTTGCACTGTCTGGGTAATATTTTGTTCAAAAGCATTTAAAATAAAACTAACATGTACATGAGCTTTGCAGCTAATGTCTGTTATTTTGCAATTACCATTGGCAGTGTCAGTTAAGGGGCCTCTTTCACAGCTGCACTTTTTCGGCTGCCAATTGCACCACAGTTCAGCTGTGTATCTCATAACTGTGTGCCATACACAAGGAGGTCACAACCCTTTACCTGCATTGAAACACTGAAAATGACTACAGAAAAAAGGCCCAGTATCCCATCTAGTCTGCCCACCCTACCTAAGCATAGTAATTCAGGGCATAGCAAATGCACAGGGATAAGGGTGGGAGATGACATACAAACAAGGCATGAAGGCACGCTCAGAAGCTTGCAAGCTTCAGTACACCCCAGTCAAACACCATAGCAAACCTAGGAATTAGAACTGTCTAAAGTAGTTCTATTGAGTGGTGCAGGTGTGTGGCAGAGACATGGCAGTCTGATGGGAATGGAGATCGGTAACAGACTTTAACAAAGACATTGACGGCAGATAAGGACCACTTGACCCACCTAGTCTGCCCATTTCCCTACCTACAGGATAGGCCGCAGATCCTAGTTAACCAACAGCCTATTTCTTCCTACCCCCCACAAGAATTGCCTTATGTCTGTCCCATGCATTCTTGAATTCTACCACAGTTTTAGACCCCACAACCTTCTCAGTAAGGCTGTTCCATACATCCACCACCCTCTAGAGGGACTTTAAGTCCAACAGAATGGCACAAGAGAAGAAGGCTTGGGAGAAAGGAATCCACTGGTTGTCAAGGATGACAAATGCACTGAGGTTAGAGAAGAAGGCTGTGAACCATGACAATGGCTACTGGGGTTTGTAGTAAATTAAGCAATAATTGATGACAGCAGGGTGTGCATTGTTGTGAAATTTACCCACACCACATGTGGTATGGCACGAGGGTGCAGGCTGAATGCTGAAAACCACATGAGAAGTGGTCAAATCCCCAACAACACAACAACACATACTCTGGAGAGCATTATAAAATGGACCCTAAAACTGGGTGCTATGTAAGAAGGGGTGTAAGGTACACACCAAAGGCATGTACCCCACCCATGTAGCTCCACAACTGTGGACAGGTGCACACCTGGTGGGACATTTACAACTGCTGGCCATCTGTCCATGGTCCCACCACCCCAGTGTGCAGGTTTGAGGTGGGTGAGCCGGTGCAGAGGGGTGGAATTGGGCAGGCATCCAGCCAAATGCCCTACCTGGATCCCATAATTGATCCCTCGTGCCCATGGGGCAATCATGCATTGTCTGTGTGGATCCACAGCAATGCTGGAGTGACTGGGTGAACAGGCACTTGCCTGACTGGCCTCCTCCACCTCCCATCAGCCCTGTATGCTGAGGCAGCAAGAGGGGGTTGATTCCTGGTCCCACCACAACCGGCAGGTGATGTCCATGGGGATGTGCACCTAGTTGCGGCAGGATCCTAGCTGCCATAACCAGCACCCCCTGTGCCTGGCAGTATGCACTGTAGTGAATACTGTGTAGTGCAGGCATACCCCTGACATGTGCCCCCCGACCTCACCGGCACGTTGATGTCTGTCCTGCTGGGAGAGCGGGCACCTAACTGTCAAGTGTCCCATTAGTGAATGCCACGTGGGGTCCTTGAAACCCCACTCTACAGCATTCATGCATAATGATGCCAATGCACCCAGTTTCCATGGCATGTTGGCATCGTGCATAGCACCCACTATTTGTAGACTAGAAGTAAATAAATATTTTGATTAAATGATTACAAGTTATGATTTGTTCCATTCTTCTGATAAAGTAGTGCTGTGGTTGTAACTGTGTCTTCCCATCCTCCTTACACACTCTGCTGTAAATGTCTAACGCATGAGCACATTATCCTGTCAGTTGTACATAATGCCAGCACTAGGAGAGAGAGAAGGTGGACTGAGAGAGTGGTGCAGTTCAGATTTTGTGAGCACCACTGCTGGAAGAGAGGACTAGTGAGAGAGAGAGAAAGAGAGAGAGAGAGAGATCGAGAGAGAGAGAGAGAGAGAGAGAGACAGGGAAGAGGGAGAGAAGCTTGGATTTGTCCATGTGTTCATTGGGAGATTTAAACATTGGTAAAGCCCCAGACTAACCAATCATAATGCAGAATTTTGGTTGCCATTTTATAATTCAAATAATTATATGGCCCAGAAGCTAACCTATCGTTAAAGGTTGGTTGGCTGTGGGGAAACTATTGCCATAGTCCCATTTCCATGGTGCACTGTGCATGGCATAACACCATAGGACTAATGTGATGCCAACCACTCTATAGTTGATACATTTCAAGTGTTAGTGGTCAGAAACTGTTTGTGACCACTACCATCTGGTGACCTTCATTTGCACTGCATTATTATTTAGTCTCCAGGGAGACTCCTTCCTTGGCAATTAGGTATTCTTTCTGTGTATAGCAGTTTTTTGGAGTAACACAACTAACAGACAGCTGCACCCTAAACATTGCACCACAACCAATAACTGTAATTGTGCCTTGGTTCCTGGATTAGAAGGCAAACTTATTTTCCAAGTTTGTGACAATACAAATGAAGCAAACTCAAAACAAATTATTTTGCATCAGGATTATGACGCAATCGATGTTTCACGGATCCGGCACACAAATGGCACAAAAAAACAGTATATTAGCAGGTGTACTGATCATGTACAATTTACAAGAACAAGAAGTAAAGCACGTGTTACACAGGAACACTGTTGAGGTTACCCAGTGGCATGGTCCCAGTGAACATGGTTTCCGGAAGGGTCATAGTACCACTACTGCCCTGATTACTGTAATCTCTAGTATTAGATCCACCATGGATCAGGGCAAACTGTCAGGTGCTATATTTATTGACTTGTCAAAAGCTTTTGACCTTGTCAACCATGACCTACTGGGGGAGCAGCTCAGGGCTCTTGGGTTCTCTCCGCATGTCATGAGTTGGATGATGGGCTACCTAATGGGTAGAAAGCAGCACACCTGCTTTAACAAGGTCCTCTCGGAGCCTAGGGCTGTGACCTTGGGAGTTCCCCAGGGATCGGTACTTGGACCTCTCCTATTCTCACTTTTTATTAATCAACTCCAACAGGTGACCTCTCATTGCCAAGTCACGCTTTATGCAGATGACCTTGTGCTAGTGGCCCATGCTCGTAATGCTGCTGACCTTAACCAGTGCCTATCTGAAGACTTCAACAGAGTCTCGGCCTGGATTACCAACCATAGACTGGTATTGAATCCTAACAAAACTCAGGCCATGCGCTTTGGTTCCACGGCCAAGTTAAAAGCCCCATCAGCTATGCTCAAAATAGCTTGTGATGCAGGCCCCCTGTTGCCAACAGCGAGCTCAATTAAATATCTTGGGGTCACCCTCGACCCACAACTTGACATGGAAGCCATGTCCAAAACATCTGCAGAACCACCAGGTGTAAGCTTGGCCTTGCCTACAGGGCCAAATACAACCTGACTCTGGGAGGCAGGCTGGCACTTGCAGTGCTTCTCCCTCCCTTAGTTAGGACACCACCTATTTGCCAGGTCACCTCAAATCCATCTTAATCGGTGGAACACGGCATATAATGATATCTGTTGGTTTGCACTTGCTGCTCCCAAACTCACCCACCGATGTGAGCTCTATGACAAACTCAGCTGGCTCCCCCCTGCAGAATTCCTGATCCTTGGTGTAGGAAACTTCACCAGGAAAGTGCTTGCCATGGGCATACTGTCGGGACTGGCGCATCTCCTCCCAAAACTGGACGCCATCCCCTACCAGCTCAGGTCACAGACTGCCGAGTTGCTTAAAGTTCCCCCTAGTCAGACCCTTATGGGGGATCGTGACTTTGCCGCTTTTGTGCCTAGGCTCTGGAACTCCATTCCGGACTCTGTTCGCTCTGCCCCTTCCCATGGGACCTTTCGCTCCTCCCTGTGGTCCCACCTAAAACAAATGACAAGATGTGACTGCTCCTAGTCTCTGTAATGTAATACTCTGCAGTCCACTATTATCCACTCTGAGTCCATGATGGTCTATAAAATATGTATTCAGTGATTCTAATGTCTATCTATGTCCTGTAACAATCTGTACTATGTGTGGCAGTATCTCTGCCCTTATACAAGCATTGTTATAGCTGTTTTTTACTGTATCATGCTGTTTCTCCAATGTTGCCATGTATGTATACTGTATGTTTTGTGCTCTCCCGGGTCGTTCCTGAAAATAGGCATACTTCTTGTCTACTGTACTTACCCGGTAAACAAAAGCTAAATAAATAAATGTACTTTCACATGGGATGCCAGAGCCCACATACATCATATTCATGATTGTAGAAGTAGGGGATGTCCCTATTCCCAGATAGTCCATCTAGTCTCTTTATTGAATAATGCAGTCTGAACAGATTAACTGTAGCCTGGCTGCATAGTATAACAACAGGAAACAGAAAACACTCCTCTAGGAAGTAAAGAGATAGATGAGGCATTATGTATGGCATAAGAATACACATATTTGGGTCAATGAAATCAACACAGGTTAACACTTTGCACTATACTCTACTACAAGCCTTTGATATTGAACACCAAACAAATAAAATTGCCTTGCCTTGCCCTTACAATGTATGAGCTCCAGCATCAAATCCCACAGTATGTAAGCAATAAAAATTGCAATGGCATTGGTTTTCTGGGGGTTCATGCGCTTTCAGATGCATTGTGAGGCATGAGACACTTACACCAAATACCTTTTGCACCTGAAAGACATTAACCCTAGACAACAAATGCTCTATTGTTTCTTATTGTTTAAATGGTGTGGTATTTTATTCTGGGGTGCATGCATTGCAGTATAGTGCAAAGAGTTAAACTGCATTGATTGAAATTATAAATTTGACTGGGATGAGTGCATCAAGAGGTGAGGTGCTCAGCTCTGGGAAGGGAGGCATATGCCACAAAACAGCCACATATCCCCTGCTGATCAACCAAGGAACTGGGATGAGTGTCAGCTGTGAATGCAGCCACCTGCCTGACCTGCCAGCTGGAGTAAGGGTGCAGCTTTGATTAAACTAAGGTAGGATACAGGGAGTGAATAGGGAATCATAAAAATAAAGGAGATTGCCATCCCACTAGGTTAAACAGATTGGACCTGATTCTAGATGGTTGGCGCAAATCACCACCAAACGCAACTTGCACCAACAACAACTGTGACATTGACCCTGTGCCCTATTCTAGAAGGGGCAGGGTCTCCACAGCTAAGTCCTGTGACTTGTGACATGTGGCCTGGTACGCCGAACAGTGGGCATGCCTGGCGAGCATGTTGCAAGCCGCAACGCAGGTCGCAAGTGCCCCCTCCATGCCCAGCAAGCCACAGGCATCCCACAAGGCTGCCCACACCCTCTGGCCCCTGAATCCAACAGTAACTGACCTGCAGGGCTGCCTACACCCCCTGGCCCCTCCAATAATAACTGCCCTGCAGGGCTACCTACATCCTCTGGCCTGCGAATCCAACAATAACTGCCCCACAGGGATGCCCACCCCAACTGCCCCCAACACCACCATCATGTGCCCCACAGGGCTGCCCATACCCCCAGCCCCCAATCCCCCACTGGGATATGCCCCACAGGGTGCCACTGTCATCCCCACCCATGCCCTGTCCCTGAGTGCATGATGCTTAAATGTGGCAAACCCTGCCCTGGTAGCCTGGTGGCCCCACCCAGCCATGCCAGCCCACCCAGCACCCCCACCATCCCCAGCTGGTGACTGGCACTGCTCATCTTCACCACGGCCAGCTGCCAACTGAGTTCAGTTGAGCATGACAGAAAAGACGAGCTCAGAAATTAATTTCAGAGTATGTCTTTTCTGTATGCTCTCCTACTGAACTCAGTCAGCGGCTGGCCATGGAGGTGAGAGGTGGGCTGTGCCAGTCACTGGCTGGGGACAGGTGGGGGGGTGCTGGGTGGACTGGCACAGCTGGGTGGGGGGTAGGGGCCACTTGGCTACCAGGGCATGGTATTTGCTACATTTGCAGCTGCAATTCAGGGTCGGGGCACGGGTTCTTATATATTCTTATTATAAACGTATTATATGCCTGTTTTACAATAAGCTCATTGTACTGTTAAATCTGTTATTAAACTGCTGATTGTAGTCTGATATAAACATTCCAACACAAAGCCGCATTTGCGGCTGTGACTCGGGGTCGGGGCATGGGTGGGGGGATGACAGCACCATCCTGCGGGGCATATCACAATGGGAGATTCAGGGGCTGGGGTGTGGGAAGCCCTGTGTGGCACTTACTGGAGGCTTCTGGGGCAGGGGGTGTGGGCAGCCCTATGGGACTGTTACTGTGTGGGGTATGGAGGCATGTACTGTACAGGATGGGGGTGCAAAATGCCCATTGGGGCACCTCGGTGGTAGCCTGGGCATGGGGGAGAGCACTTGGACCAGGTTCTACAGGACTCTCGGAGGATGTATGTAAGTTACACCAGTTAAATGCAGGTGTAACTTACGTTGCCGGTTCTCCTCCAAGGGTTCTTGTAGAATTCCAACATTGGGGAGTTTGTTGCTGCCCTTCTGGAATGGGGCGCAACTGCTGCCATAAACCCCCTAGTGCCATGTCGCAGGGGGCTTATGGCGCAACTGCTGGCGTAACAGCTTTTCGGCGCAAGTGGCCTGCAACATGTCACAGGCCACTTTGTAGAATCATGCAAGCTGTAACTGCTGGTGTAAGTTGCTACTTGAGTCATTCTACTTGGCGCAAGTGCTGTTATGCCAGACGTAACTTTTCTAGTATCAGGGCCATTATTTTTGACCAGACTTGGGGTTAACATTTGCAGTAGCTTCTGAATAGTTTCAGCCTGTTCTTGTTTATCCATATTGTAAGTCACATCAGTGACTAAAAACAACAGATGAAGACCATTGTTGCCTATCTATGAATTCACTGAAAATATACATCATTTATATGGTACAGTGGCAGCCGGGAATACGAAGTGGTATATACAGATATATTTCAGTGTACTGTACAGTACTACTTACCTCTGGATGCAACTCTAGCAATGGCTGCAGGACGCTGTCTTCAATCAGCTACTGTTCTCCATTTAATGCTTATTTCTCAAGCTCAGTATATAATTTAATTACTATCTAAAAATAGGTGTACTGTTTGCTAAAATTGACATTAATAAAACATGAGGAACACTACACATCCTAACATCTTATTAATTATGGACACTGCAAGTTAGGTCTAAAAGAACACCAAGTCCCTGACTGAATGTATTATAGTGTTTGGAGGGTTAAAGTCATACTAATAAAGTATGCAGGGATGGAAGTATGACTTAATTTGCAACTCATTCCCCATAGCATGCAAATGTAAACACCATTGAAACTGTCATTGTGAACTGAGCTATGGCTACACTCCCTACTAAATACTATGGAGGGGAGGGACAGCTTTCAGAAGGGTTGGATGCTGACGCAAATGCATGCTGTGTCTACATCTGTGGTTGACCAACTACATCTAAGGAGCCCTGCTGCTGTTTTCAAAGCATACATCTGTTAGCAACAAAAAGTATTTTTCGCTGCAAATGCATCATTTTTTTGCATGTGAATTTCAGACACTGTTAGACCATTTAATAAACAGACTGTTTCGAAGAATGCCCATTTTGAAAAAAAAGTAATGGGTGACTCCTTGGTGGATCTTTTTGAAAATCCCTCATGGAAGTTTAAAGGGAACAAAAAAACTTGTTTTCTACATTTTGTAATACAGTATAACTGGAATTTTTGGTATATGTGAAGTCTGTTGAATGCCCACTGTACATTGCTTTGTGTGTTTGCATTGAAATAGTCTTGTTTTTACATACTTAGGGACCTTTGTTAATACTGCCATTTTCCTGCTCATCATTCTTTTTTATTTGTTTATGTGTTCTGGCTCCAGTGCCATCAGTGTACTATAGCAGATGCCAAAAGTGAAGCTTTGCATTTTTCTCAACTGATGTTAATGAGTTTTGGAACTCATAACTAATAAGGACATGAATATTGGACAAGAAAATGGCAATATTGACAGCAGATCAAAAATAAGGAAAACTAGGACTATTTAAAAAACAAACACATGAAACAATAAACTGAAAGTATAAAGCAGACTTGACACATGCCCAGAATTTCTAATAATATAAACACATTAAATAATAATAATAAATAAAACAAGATTTCCCTTAGACTTAAATAAAACACAGAATGCAAACAGAAACTGTGTTCTTTTAAGACATAAATGATCAGTCAAAATGTGAAAGACAAAGAACCTCTTTGTGCAAACACTGAAGCAATGGTTACCCCAAAGGGCATTTGGCTGGGAAGCCAAGTTTCAAGGAAATACAAAATCACACATGCCCACACAATGCAAAACACCATGGGCTGCATATGCAAATCACCACAGAATATTATGCTGGTTCAACTTTAAGCAGAATTGCATGGTGCCAAAAGACGTCTCACACAGTTACAAAAGGTACTAACAGATGACATAGACACGTGTTTCGTCCTACCAGGACTCATCAGTATGCCTCGTCTGTTTGACACCCCCAGTGGAATGAACCAGCTACCCTAAGATGGTCTGCCTGGGTTATGTTGTGGTGAACCCATTAAAACAAAAAACTATTTAAAAGATAAAGAACCTCTGTGTGCACACACTGAGACAATGGTTACCCCAAAGGGCATTTGGCTGGGAAGCTAAGTTTCAAGGAAATACAAAATCATACATGCCCACGCAATGCAAAGCATCATGGGATGCATATGCAAATCACCACAGAATATTATGCTGGTTCAACTTTAAGCAGAATTGCATAGTTCCGAAAGGCCTCTCACACAGTTTGCAAAGGGTACTAACAGATGACATAGACATGTGTTTAGTCCTACCAGAACTCATCAGTACGCCTCGTCTGTTTGACACCCCAGTGGAATGAACCAGCTACCCTAAGACGGTCTGAGTTATGTTGTGGTGAACCCATTAAAACAAGAATCTATTTAAAAGACAAAGAACAGACGAGGCATACTGATGAGTCCTGGTAGGTCGAAACACCTGTCTATGTCATCTGTTAGTACCCTTTGCAAACTGTGTGAGAGGCCTTTCGGCACCATGCAATTCTGCTTAAAGTTGAACCAGCATAATATTCTGTGGTAATTTGCATAGTCAAAATGTGTATTTACCACTTGCCTGTTCAATATATAAATATACTCTACAACTATACAATTAAAAGAGAAAATCGTAGTAGCACACAGCAGAAGTTTATAGATTCAGTTAAGTTAAGATGAGTCCATTCATCTAAACTACAATATTTTATTGACATAATTACAGTGGAGTATTATACTTTATCAGTGGTTAAAAATGGTCCAGGAGACTGATATATGTAGAGTAAGTAATAAGTCATGACAGGATGTGCATTAAAATCCTTTAATGCACACCCTGGAGTGGCTTATCAACACTTATAAAATGGCTCATTTATACTGTAATTATAATAAATAATACATAATAAAATCTTAGTTTTAAATCCAGCTGTCGTGGGTACTTTTATTTGGTAACACTTTATTTTATGTGCCATTAACTACACTGTAACTACTGTACAACTACACTGAAACTGCACTGTAACTACTGTGCAGTTACATGTAACTACTATGTAGTTGTTAACTAGTTTCACAATTGCATGCTGTGTAGTTACGCAATTTGCATGAAGAAGTAGATATATATGCAACTACTTTCTCCATTTTAGCACAAATCAATTCATTCTGACAAGTGTAACTATATGTTTAATAGCGGTTGCAAAGTGTGACCGAAAATCTATTGTGCAACTACCACGCTATCTCTTCTGGTGTTATGCAATTTGTTCTTACCAGGGCAACTACACATGTAATAGTTATTGCAAATTGTAACAGCAAATCTATTGTGTAACTACTATGTTACTAATTTTAGAATTGTTAAATTTGTTCTCACAAGTGTAACTACATATGAATGCAGGTCTTGTACACTGTTTCAACAGTCTGTGTTTATCTGACATTTTTTATTAAAAGGTAATCACACAGAAAAACTTAAAAGTGCAATCAGAATGGTAACTAAAATATGATTACAATGTAACTTCAGTCTGTTACACATAAATGCACTGACTGGCAACTCTTTAGATGATGTTCCATGTCTGTATTCCAGTTTTTCATGAACTTACAGGTTAATAAACATGCAGTCTAATATTGTTAATTGATATATAACTGTACACAAAAATATTTCATTTGTATAAATACTAACTGGCATTGTAACACTACTGTGGCTAAGAAATAATGGTATTGTTGTCACAGTTAATGCCTAGGTAGCATGGACACTTACATTTATCAAATGTCAGTACTGCAACTGTGATGTAAGTTCTCATTCATAAATCAGTCCCTCATGAACTTACTGCTTATTAAACATGCAGTCTAATATTGCAACCCATTTCAATTACATGCAGGGAATGTGACAAATGTGCATACCCACTCAGGCCTGGTGATCAACAGCAGCCTTCCAATCAGATGGACTGCCCACCAGCAGACTAGATCCTTCACTCTGTGTGGAGTGGGGGAATTGTGGGACATGGCTAGTCTTCCCGTTGCTGCTGTGTTCAAGTAAGTGGACTTACTGTTCTGCCCGTGTTCACCACCCTGCCTCCAGCCTCATGGTATAGTCAGAGGGCTGGGGTAGCTTGATGTGAAGGATGATTCCATGTCCACCATGCCATTCAGCCAGTGGAAAGAGCATGGAATGGTTAAGGAAAGGTCTCTGCCTGTGTATCCGGCACCACCCACCACCACGCCACACAGCAGATTGGACATTAAACAAGCATGTAGCCATGCCCCACTTCCAGTCACCCACCTGGCAACAGCAGGACAGGGGGTTAGGTGCAAAAGAGGTGTGGGTCAATGCCACAGAAGCAGCACAGTTGAAACTGTGTAAGTACACAATGTGCATTGTGAAACTAGTTAACAACTACATAGTAGTGCAGTTACAGTGTAGTTATACAGTAGTTACAGTGTAGTTAGTGACACTTGTTACTGATATATGTTATCCTTAAGAAATCATTCCCTCCTGAACTTACTGCAGTATAGTGTAGTGGTTAAGTGCACTGACCTGCAATCCTGGTGCACTGGGTTTGATTCCCAGATCCACAACTTGTATACTGTGTGACCAAAACAAAAAACAAACACAAACTATAAATAAACAAGCAATCTAATACAGTTGCCCCTCGCTATAATGAATAATTTGGGAGCCTTAGGTGCCATTCGATATAGTACTTCATTCATTATAATGAGGGCCACTAAAAAAATGTCTAAGAACCAAGCACTAGGAAATAAGTCCCTTCTCTGAATAAAGACATCTTAGAAATGCATCTCTCTGTCATGTCTCAGTCATTTAATTAATAAAATTAAATTTCAACGACTTGATAGTTAGGATTTACACACTGAGTAACATCCTACTCATCCTACCTGCTCGCTCGGTTATATAGTACTGTATCACAATATCTCATGACAGGGGTGTAGGCAGGCTCCTGATACACACAGTAGATTTCAATTTAACCCAGGTTTTTATATAATAATATAAATGCTTACTTGTATAATTTCATGTTTTCCTTTTTCTGCCGAGATGCGCTGTCGATGTCTACTCTTCACTCTCCATGCACCCAGCTGACTTCCTTGACTGCATGTGAATGTGTTCCTTACTGTGCAGAAAACTGCCACACCATTGAAGAAGATTTTACTGCCTTTTGTTTTCATATTGTTTGTGTTCCCTGACTAAAAAAGGGAGTTAAAGCTGTGGACATAGTGAAGCAAGTTGATGAAGTGAGTAACGTGAATGATGTCAATGATGCTTTTCTTTAAAATATTTTTCACCTTGCCTCCAGCCCTCCCACTCCCACAACTAGGATACAGGTACGCACTGATACAGGTACTGAAATAGAGAAGAAAAAAAGGTTAGATATCTTTGAAAGTGGTGGTCTGGCAGAGTCACAATAAAGGGGTTTGAAAGAGTGTGCCTCAAATGCAGAATGGATAAATGACAGCAGGGTTTTTTCTGGAGCCAGTGTAGGCATTTATTATACCCAATAGTTCAGTATAATGTAGTTCTTTATAGTGAGGGCTACTGTATTGTTAGTTGACATAAAATAAAAATCATTAATCTACAGTATTACTTATTGGCTTGCAACAGTGCTGTCATTACTAAGGAATGTGCTGCTTCTGCAGCATTGTTACCACAGTTAATGCCTAACAAGCATGTATTTGCAAAGTAAGTATGCAGAAACAGACACTTAAAATAAAGTGTAAGAAGATATGTAATTGCTATACACTTACATTGATCAAATCTCAGTGCTACAGTTCTGATGTAGTGTATGTTCTTCTTCAGAAATCATTCCCTCATGAACTTGCTGCTTAATATACATGCAATCTAATATTGTTAATTGCTATACAATTACATTGTTTACATGTACAATAAAAATCAATCATTTACATAATTACTTACTGTCTTGTAACAGTACTGTAGTTACTAAGAAATTTGCTTCTTCTGTGGCATTGACTCACACCTGTTCTGCACCCACACCTCTGTCCTGATGCTGCCCAGGAAGGTAGCTGGGGGTGGGCCATGGCTACATGCCATGCTTTATCCCTGATCTGCTGTATGGAGTGGTGGTGTGTGGTGCCATATACATAGGCAGGGACCCTTCCTTAGCAATTCAATGCCCTTCCCACAGGCTGAACATGGTGACAGCCATGGCACCATCCTTCACACCAAGCTACCCTGGCCCTCTGACTATGCAATGAGGGCTGGGACATGGCAGTGAACAGGGACAGACCAGTAGGTACACTTAATGGAAAACAGCAGTACTGGGAGGACCTGCCTTTTCCTGCAATTCCCCACTTCACATATAGTGCAGAATCCAGTCTGTTGATGGGCAGTTCATCTCATTGGATGACTGCTGTTGATCATCAGGCCTGGGTGTGGACATTTGATACATTCCCTGCCACCTATGTGAATAGGGTCCTTTATTAGACTGCATGTTTAGTAAGTAGTAAGATCATAAGGGACTGATTTCTGAATAAGAACTTATATCACAGATGTATTAAGATGATGTTACCACATGTTTTTCTGCAGCAGGGATAGCATGGGAGAGGAAACTTTTAAGAACTTCAAAATCTGATGTCATGGCTCTGGAATGAAAACAAAACTGAAAGAAAAATGTAATCTTGATTTTTTTCTAGACTCTCTTTCTCTCATTCTCTCGCTCTCGCTCTCTCTCTCTCTCTCTCTCTATATATATATGTACAGTATATATGGTATGCCCTTGCTACGGCAAAAATGTTACCGTGACCGACACTACAGTGACAACAGCAACAAGTCGCTGTAGTGTTGGCACGGGACCCTCACACTACTTTTTAAGGGGTCTGCACCCCCTCCCCAAATCCACTTTTGCTTGGAGTTGATTATTGTAGTTGCGGGGTAGGGATGCAGGGGGCAGAGCCTCCTGCAAGGGGGTTGGGGGGAAGCTCCTAGAAGAAAACACAGTTTGAAGTGGCTGCCTTTATGCCTACTGCAACTGCTGTTGATATATATATATATATATATATATATATATTAACAAGTGCAGCTGTTTTAGAGCTTTGGTAAATTTGATTCACTGTATCTTTTCCAGCAGTATGTGCTCATCCTGTTTTTCAGTTTAAGGTGATAGGAATTATTTTTGCATACTGTGGTTAACAGCCCTCCCATTTTCCTTTCCATGCCAGTTAAGTATTCTGATAGACTTTTTGCCAGTGTTTGATAAGTAAATATCTAGCTTTGGGGTGACCTCAGGTTTATTTACAATTCCACTCTCCTTACCAGTTTTTGCTATTTCTTTTTATATTTTTAACACATTCAATTTTATTTGTTATACCATTCCATGCTGTTCATCTGAATGGCTCAGAATGGTGTTGCTGATGTCATAGGCTGTTCAAACAGTATGAAAAGAAAGAACAATGAATGCAGAGGATCAATGGATTCAGAGTAGTCACAAAGGCAATAAATAAATAAAAACAGATTATTAATTAAAAGAAATGATCAAAACATACCAGAATATTAGGTAGGCACTAAAAGGAACACAGGAAGGCATTTATAGGTAAAAAATGTTTACTATTAATTTTACAAGAAATAAATCTCTGTGTTATGAGTGATTAGAGAACCGAGCTCTGACTAAAGATGTCAATCTCTGTACATAGTTCTGTTGACTTGTGAATGTAATGTGAAAACGGTGTTTTGTGGGAATGGGCTATTGTTCTTTTTTATACACAACGGTATTTGGTGATAAGGCCAATAGAATCCAGTGATAAAAACAGAAACATTTTGTCAAGGTTTCAGACCTGAATGTTAATGAAGAGAGCACCTCAAATTATGAAGAAAGATTACACCAAGTTTTTGAAATCAAACCAGGGTGGGAGTGAACACAAATAAAGTTATTTTCCTTTTAGTGGTTGGAGCAAAAATGTTTGCTCTACTTAGACAACTTTTATCACCAAGCAAAACAAGTGAGACTTCATTTCCAGAGCTTCTAACAACCTTGAGCAACTATTATGTGCCTAAGACAAATATAATAGCTAAAAAGTTGATGTTTCCCAGCCAAAAGCAGCAACCTGAAAAAAAATAATGCAGAATACATTTGGTATTTTAGATAGTCATCCTATAGTTATAATAACTTTGGATTTATCTCTGCTGTTGCCATCTACTCAGCAGCCCTAGCTTTGGATGGTTGTCCAGTTTCTATTTTTGTTATCTCTGTTTGGTCTACATGCCACTCTTTTTGAAAAATGTGTTTTAAAAAGTTACATTTGTAACAAGAGATGCAAGCTGGAAATCAGTCAGAACTTAATTAAATATGTCCATAGCAGCCAGTTGTTTTTTACTATTGAAGAGAATTGTGTGAGATTCTTGTTGTATTTCCATAGTTAACCAGCAAGGGTGCAGTACTGTTGGGTCTGACTGCTGTTTTACAAGAAGATTTAGGGATTGCATAATACAGTATAATTGAAATAAGATTAGTATTTAATTTTGTACATGTACATGTGATTTTGTTTTGGAATTATTTCTATGTTAGGAGATATATTACAAATATACACAGAATGTTTTGATATTCAGACAGGTAGAAGGGTTGGGGCGGTATTCAGTTGCTGGAGATGTGGCATGGCCAGTTATCGGGTGATGCTCTCAGAGATAGGGGTTCTAAGTTAGAGGAGCTTTAAGGTACCTATTGTGGTGGTTGGTTACCACAGAACTGAAATTTAGCACCTGAGGAAAACCAGGCAGACAGGACTCAGGGAGCAGAGCATGCACGTGTAGAATGAGATGGAAGCTTGAGCTTTAAGTTCTGTGCTACTAAGACCTATAATCATTTATAATTAATTCAAAACCACACTGATCAGGACAGTCCTAGACTTTAAAGATACAGAAAAATCAGAACTTAAGAATTTTGAAGATGGGCATCAAATTTCATCTTCTGAGCTATTTGCTGAGAACCATGGGGGCTGTATGTACATCATGCAGGGAATGGCTGAGGTAGCTGTAGCTCTGGTTCTCTTAAATGATACTGCTGAAATCAATGGTCTGTACCACTTAGTGTTGAAGATCACCAGTTTCAAGTCATCTGTGGTGACACTGGAAGAAAAAGTGCAGGATATACAAACAAAGCTAGGAACATGGAAATATACCTATTTTACATAGATGATAAGGGCAGTTATGTTGAGACTTGCATCCAAGAGATTAAGAGGATGGTCACACTACTTTGTGAATAGGCTGAAGACTTAGAAAAAAGAAGCTGCCACAATAACCTGCAGTTTGTTGGATTCCCAGAGGGAGTAAAACAAAGAGATGTCATCAGCTTCCTTCAACAAGAGCACCCCACCTCCTAAAGTACTGCTGAAAATAGCCCTATGAGATTGAATGGACACACCAGACACTCGGGCTGGTCCCCGAGGCAGGAGACAGACCCCAACCCATCCTTATCCAGTTTTTGTGGTTCCCTGATAAAGAACACATCCTTTGCCCAGTGAGGGATACAGGCCCATGTAGCTGGAAAGGCCAGAGGATATATATCTTCATGAACTA
The DNA here is from genome assembly GCA_016271365.2 of Neoceratodus forsteri. Classification (NCBI taxonomy): domain Eukaryota; kingdom Metazoa; phylum Chordata; order Ceratodontiformes; family Ceratodontidae; genus Neoceratodus; species Neoceratodus forsteri. The sequence continues at coordinate 1,347,885,363 of CM057456.1, read as the reverse complement.
CTCCACAGAGTTAGCCCAGCAATGGTAGTGGTACATTAGAATCAAAAAAGTCCTGCAGGTGTTCAACATACCATTCAGGCTCCAATACCCCATGAAACTCAGCATTAACCATAATGGAGTTTCCACACTTTCAACTTGCCAGAGGAGGTTTGACATTACATCTCAAAGAATTGGACAGAGAAATCAAAGTCCTTACAGCAAGAAGATGGGGCCAAAGGACTTTCACAGAACTAGGCTTCCCCACAGCAGGCATGGTGACTGCACTTTCCTTCTGTACCATAGATCCACCCTCATCCCAAGTCCATGGAATGACAATATCAAAGGCCACGCGATCTAGCCTCCACAGCAGGGAGAAGGCTGTGGAGTGGTATACAAGACAGCAGCAGGGTCTCAGGACACTTGGAGGGCCAGCTCTGACTCTTTTTGTGAGCCTGCACCTAAATGGTCTGTGACTTCAAACATGTTGCCACTGTAAACACCCCTCTTGGAATCTCCAGTGAAGCTGCACAGCAACCTGCTGCACCAGCAACAGGGACATGATGGATGATTGTGGTAAGACCGGGTTGCTGCCACTATGGATACGGACATGGCCAGGGCATGGGGGACCACTGATAGAAAGCAAGACTATCTGCAAGAATCTGGACCCTGACAGACTGGATGCTCCTGCAGTTCTGTATCTTTCACTGCACCAGGCTTCTCATGATAATGCTGATTGTTTTAAGTGGTAATTAATGTTGTGCTTTATAGACGCCTTCACATAGCCCTTCCCTCGTTTTTGCAAGCAGCCAGGTGCTCTGGCTTATCCTCCTTGGATTCACCAAGCTCAACATTATGATAAATGGGCTTTACTGCTGGAATAATTGCTTGCCTGGTTCCCACCCCCCCCCCCCCGAGGCCCTTGTTCTTAACCTGCACCTATCTTCTCACCTCCTCTCCTTGCTCATGGTGAACCTGGTCACCATGCTTTCCTCTTTCCTGATCTCCTCTTCCCATTCTCTATTCTCCCTTATTCCCCTCCCTACTCCCTTTTCTTTTGACTCTAATCCCCTGTATGTGGTAAGGTCTCTAAGGTATATTTCCTCCAGTAAGAACAATAACTGCCACCATTCTGTCATATGCTTTGTTCACAGGCTTTGTTTAGACAGGAGTCACCTGAGGTAACTGTTGAGCTGGAGGCTGAGGATGCCCCATTCAGGGGAGCATACACTAGCTCACTGAGTTAAGTCTTGAGCCTCAACCTCTGATGTTATGCTCCAGCTGCTCTGCCCTGACTTTGATCTCACTCCTCTTTGATGGGCAGCTGCATTCTTGCACCTCCTCCAACCCTCCCTTATCACCTTCTCTCCGCAACTGGGGCCTGCTTTTGCAAAGCACTACTCAATCGTGTGCAGATTCGAGGAACTTCTGTGTATACAAACGTGCAAATGGCCTGGTGAACGCTACCTTTTCTACTCTTGGCCACCCATAGTAAATCCACATGAGAAAGCTAGACTTCCCAGCATCATTAGCTCTCTATGATCTCTAGCACTGCTCACTTCTAATTCAGCTCTCAGCAGTCACAACAGACCAGCTCTTACTCTTACTGAAATTTGGTGGCACCTACCCAACATGGATCCCCATCACAAGGAGCTCTGGCATCTCCAACTGCATCTGAGAACCACTTCACTGCTAGACAGAAGACTACTCAGAGCAATCGTGCAACCTCCCTCCCAACTAGGAATCGCTCTCATCATGATCCTGCTCCAACCCAAGGCACTGGGAAGCAGGAGGTGTGTTACGGCCTACTTGCAAATGGGAGTCATTATCCCCACCAGCCATGCCCTCTATGCTAACAGCTTCTTCCCCATCACAGATTCCTACACTCTTGTTGTGTGCAAGACTGTGACAACACCTTGCACACTAGTGGTGTGATAAAGCCTATGAGGGTTTAGTGGCATGGTTATAGCCACAAGGGGCTCGATTCTAGAAAGCAAACACTAATCCACAACGCAGATGCACCAAAGAGTATGCCACAAGTCACAAATACGTCAAGCACATATGCCACATGCTATTCTACATTGTGAGATGCGCAGTGGTGCAACATAGTATGCCAATGATGACTTACGCCGCAGTTGCGACAGACCCACAGGTACGCAAATGCGTAACTGAACATATGCCAGGGAAAAAGCAGAGAAATGCCAGGGCAGGATTCTAGAAGCAGCAGTGCCACAACATATACTAAGACCAGACAGTGCAACATAAACTAGGTAGGAGCAGGTGTAACATACACAGCAAGGCAAGAAGCAGGGTCAGACAGGCCAGCCACACTGCAACACACATGTGAGATAGGCAAACAGTGACCAAGGAAGGCAGGTGCACAGGGGCAATGTGGCACAGGGTACAAAGGGAGCACAGAAGCCACAGGCACAATGCAGGGATGAAGGCACCACCAGGCACAATGCCCCTGCCATGGCCACTGATACATAGAAACAGTGCAACCACAACAGGGACACAGCACTGGGTGGCACAGACCAGTGGACAGTCAGTGGTGAGTCACACCAAAAGTCCATGCCATTGGTGCCACCTGCAGGGAACAAAGGCCCCCTGAGGTGGAAAGGTACAGTACAGGAACTGTGCCACCACACAGCTGGGAGGTACAATGTGAAGTGGCATGGACACTAAAGCATGCAAAGTGACCTGCAGCACACAGACCATCATGCTGATGTGGCCTGTAGACAGTGGCCTGTGCTGGGGGCAGCACAAATGGCACACCAACATGATGCACAGGGAGGGAACACTGGGGACAGCAGGCACCAACACCAGTGTGCACCCCTGTGCATAGCCACAGAATCTCACACACACACACACAGCCAGGCACACCAATAATGGACAAAGAGACAGTGTAAATGGCAGACAGTTTAATGTGCAGAACAGGGACAAGGATACAGGGTAACAATGGGAGGGAGATGGGGAACACCAACAGGCAGGAACAACAAAGAGCAGCGGCACAAGAATAACAAACACAAACAGCCACCCACACCCACCCCAACCACCATCCCACCCCCATGCCCACCCCAAAATTGGCCCAACACCCAAACAACAGACCCACACACAAACCAACAGCAACAATCAAACCCACCCCTAAACAAACAGCAGTACCCAACACAACCCCCCAATGTACTCCCACAACAGGTGAACAGACACAGCAGAAACACCCATCCCTATACACAATGCCACCCACACAGTAAACCCAACACATGAGTAGCTGTCACACACATGGCCACTAAGAGCACCTGAGATCCTCCAGAAGGGCATCCACAGATCCCTGAAGGCAGCCAATGTCCTGGAGGATGGCCGACACAATCAACACTAGCTGGTCCCGATCAGGGCCCCCTTGCTGGGCATGTCCTATGGCAGGCCCCATATCAGCCACGGGCACTGGCTCCACCCACTGCAGAATGTCCATGTCCACACCCTGCTGCATTCCAGTGTCCTCAGCATCAGGGACAGTGGGGCAAGGCACTGTGTCATCTGTTGGGTCTGCCATATCTGCCCCTGCTGCGATGTTGTCCCCTGTGTCCCCGGTAGTTGGAACAGTGGATGGTGTCAGGGCCCTGGCTGTGTCACTGCACACAGTCAAGTGGCCCAACGGAACTGGGCCATCTGGCTCCTGAAGACCAACAGTGGCAGTGTCCCCTGGAACATCCTGCACCCCCAATGGTGCCTGGACCCCAGTGTCAGATACAGCTGCAGAGGAGGAGGAGATGGAGGAGGAGGAGGAGGAGAAGATTGGTGGCAGCACCCTGGCCCTCCGTCACCTGCGCTGTGTGCGCAAAAGGTATGCCTCTGCATCAGCTGCCTTGACGTCTGCCATTGCCTGCAGCAGGGCTCTCTGTCACTGTGGCAGCCTGCTCTGTACACCTGTAGGGATGTAAAGGATACTGTCAGTGCCTGGACCAGACAGAAGTGCACACGCAAAGAGGCAAGCAATGTGAGGGCACAGCACAGGCCACACAGTGACAGCCAGCCAAGGCCACATACCAAGGGTGACATGGAATGTATGTACCTGACCTCCAGTGACGTGCCTCCTGCCTGAGGCTGGTGTGGCATCCCTGTTGACTGGCGTGCAATGCCCCAGCGGAACCTGTGGGGTGAAGGGACAGGTGAGTGTGTTGGAGGCACCACATGCCAAGGCCACAATGCTGGCACTGCAGCAACTGACGGACAGCTGTAGGGATACATACCAACACTGGTCACCTGGCCAGACTGCATCACTGCATCCCTGCGGCGGGCCACGCTAATCATCCACTGCAGTACACTGGGCTCCCTCCATGCAAGATCCTGCCAGCGGTACATCAGCTGGCGGATGGTGCACCTAATCCTTGTAGCCGCAGCCATGGGGGCAGAGATGGCCATCCAGGCCTGCTCACGGTCATCTGCACTGCTCCTGCAGCACCTGGGAGGATGCAGCATCTGGTCCCACTGCTGTACACAGTTCACTAGTTGTGCCATCTCATGGGGTGTGAAGTTGGGGGCCCGTCTGCTGAGGCTGAGGGTAGAACCCGATGACATGATGGGACAGCTACTGTGTGGCACCTAGAACCGGGGAAGGAATGGCACAACCATCACAACAGATGTCCACCGTGGCCGTGCACACCACCCCCACCCACCATGCCCTACACTGGTCACTGGCTGTATGACATGGGCTGGTACTGGGCCATGGGCCTGCAACTGTGGCCCTACCACCACATGGAACCCCCGTGGCAATGACGCACACAGCGTGAATGTGTATGTGCTGAATCACACCATACAGTGGCCAGGCACACAGAGCTGCACAAAATGACTATACTGCACCACCACAGAGCCCGGCCCTGGCAGAGGCATGGCATGGTATGGCCCTGCACAGTGTGGGCATAGGGAGCCAGATGCAGCCCTGCCACATGGCCACACCAGTACCCCCATGAGGGGGTGCATGTAGCCACACCCACCAGGTGGACAAAGGGAAGACACAATGAAGTCCATGGGTGCCGGCATGGGGAAGGACAGTAACCTACCTGTGCTGTACAGTGTGATGTCCGAAGTGGGTGTCACTGGGCAGGCTGAAGCAGTCCTGGATGGGGAAAGAGCAGGACAACATAAGCCTGTGGCACAGTCAGGGACCCCGGAGCAGCTGTGGTGTGGAGGTGTGTACCTACCTGGACCTGTGCGATGGCGCTGTAACCTACACAGGGGACAGAGAGCAACATTGTCAGGTACACAGTGCTGGACAGGTGGTGAGAATGTGTGTGATGAACAATGCTGAATACTCACCAGAGTCCCGTGGGTGTCTGCCATGGAACTATGGAGGGAATGGACATAGGTTAGTATACAGCCATGCATGTCACTGTGTCCAGCAGGCCCAGGATGCCATAACCCTTCCCCCTGCCAGCACCATGACCCCACCCCCACAACCTTGACAGAACCCATCTCCCCACATGCGCCCCCTCGCTGCACATGTACAAACACTATCAGATGTCCCCTCAACAGCCCACAGTGGACATACATCTGGCCCGCATACACAACAGATGGCCATACAGCAACAGGCAGTGGTGGCCTACAGAATGTCGGACCATGCAACAGAATACTGAGGCACTGTGTACAGTGTATGGGACATGACTGGCATGCCACATGGCTGAACACATCCATCAACAGTGTGTACACCTGCCTACACCCCAGTACATGTCTGCTGCAGTACACCAGTGGTCTGTGCCCCTTGGCAGGGTGTCCCATACCTGTAATAGGTGAGTAGCATTGCACCCAGCCTGACCCACATACACTGTGAACACTGCATGGCACCTGCCTCACCGTGACAGGCAGTCAGACCAGTCCTACAATGCCAATAACATTTTACCCCTGTACAGTCAGTAGAGTCCTAAGGTAGCACTCACTAGCCACAATGATAGTACCCTGGAACAGTGTTGTACATTGCAGTACCCCAGAAGCAGGCCATGGGATCCACAGTGACACAGTCACTGTACAACCCTTGGGATACAAATGGCACAGTGTCATGCATGCCAGTCCCAGTCCCTCCTGCCAGCAATATATGTTGTAGGGTTGGGGGGGGGGTCTGCATTGGCCGAGTACTCACCAGTCTGTTGGATATCTGTCTCTGTCCTGGGCTGGATGTCTCCTCAGAAAGGCAGCTTCCACAATCCCCAGAGTGTGCACTCCTTCCACTGTCTAGTGCTACACAGTGCCTGGGCCTCTCGCTTGCAGTCGCACGTGCTCCACGTGCTTTTCACACATGGAGTGCAGCTCACACATCACAGATACACATATGCTGCCTGCGAGACAACAGTCATGAAGCGCATATCCGCAGTGCAGCTTGGTGACATGCATAATGTTATGCAACTGCATGTGCTGTATCAGGCCGTAACACAGTTGCATTAATGGTGTGTCTGTGTGTGTCTGTGTGGGAGTGGAGGGTTGGCAGACTGCTGGCCATGAGCCGTGGCATGCATTTGGCAGTGTCGCACTTGGGGGCACACCCTACCCACCATGGTACCAGTAAGTCCCTAGCACTGCACTGACACAATGAAAACACTGCATTGGTTCAGGGTGTAAACACATTTATTGGAGACAGTGCACATTACACACATGTGCACATCGCCCCATGCACCCCAAGTCAAACCATCACACATGCCCCACAGTCACCCATGCATACAGGCATGCATATTCACAACCACACACACCCTTGTGCCAGCACAGTGTCCCCCATGGACATGTGCCCCCTGCCATGCACATGGCCCCACACACCATTGCATCCCACCCACCCACCCACCTGTTCCCCTACCTGCACCCAGGTGGGTGAGGGAATGAGTAGGGGAATTACCACTGGATCTGGTAGCTGTGTCTGGGTGCTGGTCTGAGCGGTGGCCGGGGGTGCCGCCCGCTGGGCCAGGCATTTCAGGTTCTGCAGCAGCAGCAGTGCACATGCTATGGCCTGCATGGCCGTGGCCATGGCTGTATCCCAGTGCTGCTGGTGTGCCAGTATGTTCTCCAAGCTGGTGCTGAGATGATCCATGATGACTGTCTGGCATTCAGCACAGTGCTGGATGCCCTGTATTGCATCCCCCAGGCTAGCCATGCGTACCACTGTGTCCCTTGTGAATATCTCCAGGGTGGCGGTGATGCATGTGAGCTACAGCTCCATGCTGGTGTGGTGCTCCTGGATGCACTGCTGAATGTTAGCAAGTTCCTGCCTGCAGTCCCCCTAGCCAGCAAGCAACGAATGGCAGTATTCCTCAATGTAGGCTGGTGGTGTCTGCTGGGCCTGCAGCACCTGGACAGCCTTGTTCAACTCATCCTCCAGTCCATGGTCACTCAGCAGGCTGAGCATCCCTATGCCTGTGGCACCATCCATCTGCTGTTCTTGGTCTGTCACCTCTTGCTTGACCACGGGCATCTGCACCGCCTCCACAGATGTGGCGGTACTGCTGGTGGTATCCTCGGTGGTCTCCTGCTGTTCCCACAGTGATCCAGCTACATCACCTTCACTGCTGTCCGCTGTATCTTTGGACATGGGGCTGTCCCCATTCCCACTGCTGTCAGGCTCAGACATCGCCTGCAGTGTTCCTGCCACAGGTGTGCTGGTGTCAGGGTTGCCTCCAGTGTCTGTTGGACTGCTGTCATCAGCCGGCACCATGCCGGTGGCCTGAGCTGTGCAAGCACCTTTCAGGCCCTGCCGCTGCTGCTCCCATCTACCGGCTCTGCTGGGGCCACCTGCACCAGCTGCTACTGCATCTGTTGGATGGGAAGCATGTTAGTGTGTCCCTGCTTCATGGCATGCCATCACCTGCCTGAGCTGTGTTTCCCACTCAGCTCTGCATCAGCATGGTGCTCTGGAATTGCACCCACCCCACTCCTGTGCTGCCCTACCTACTGTTCGCCTCCACTGTACCCACCTCCTGCACCACTGGTGCTGACCCTCCACCATTACTGCCCTTGCTGTGCTGTTCAGCCTGGTATGGCAACTCCTGCTGTCCCATCGTGACTCAGTTATGCTCACCACTGCACAGTGGCCATGGGGCCCACTGTGTGGTGGGGACCTGCACCCCTGGGTGCCATGCCAGCCTTGCACTGGACCTGAGGCCTTCACCTGCAGTCAGCAGGCACTGGGACGGTGGCCCATGCCCCATCCCTACTGCCCAACACATGCCTGTGTACAGCCACCCCCTCCCATGCACACAGTGCAGGTCACAACATCCCCTAGCACTGGCCAGCCCATCTCTCAGCATGCCTTCCCCCACAATACAGTTCATAGTGCAGGCCAGAGCAACACCTTGTGCAGCCCAGCCATCCCCTCAGCATGCCCCCCAAAATACAGTTCACAGTACAGGTCAGAGCAACACCCTGTGCAGCCCAGCCATCCCCTCAGCATGCCTCCCCACAATACAGTTCACAGTGCAGGTCAAGCAACACCCTGTGCAGCCCAGCCATCCCCTCAGCATGCCCTCCCCCAAAATACGTTCACAGTGCAGGTCGGAGCAACACCCTGTGCAGCCCCACCATCCCCTCAGCATGCCCCCCCCTTTCCGGATACATGGCCCTGTGCCAGCCCCTGCACTGTTCCCATGGGTCACTCCTTTGCACAGCTGCACATGTCAGCTGCACATATGCCTGTCCCTAGCATGTACCTCCCCATTGTCTTGTTCCCCTGGCCCACCCTGTGGCCAGCTGTAGCCATGTGACAGTCCTGTGGCATGTCTCCCCACCATTGCTTCTGCATACCTGTTGCCTCCCCACACCCCTTCTATGCCGTTGGCCTGTGTGCTGTTGCCCTGTCTAGCCTGTCCCATGCATTACTGGTTGTTTGTCCCTACCTGTGGCCATCCGCAGTCTGAATGTGTCCAGCTGTGTGACACTGGCGATGCTTTGCTGGCTCAGATGTGCTGCTATCTGTCTCTCAATGGGACTGAGTGGCTCCTGCTGGGTGGGTCTGCCCCCTGTGCCCTGTGCACTGTGCCTATTTTGTGCCAGCTTGATCTTCACGAGGCACTTGAGGTAGTTTCATTTCTTCTGGAGGTCCCTCACTGTCCTGCACCGGCCGGCAGTGGCGTTGACCCTGTGTGCCACCTTGTCCCAGGCCCTCTTCCTCTTCTCCCTCTTTTTTGCATCCCCTCCATAGCCCATGAGGAGTGCATGGTGGCGATCTATCTGCTCCACCAGGGTGTTCACCTCCTCCTCATGGCCAAAGTTCCTTTTCCGCCTTTGGAGTCCTGCTGCATCTTGTGCCATTGCTGTGGCGTATCTGCAGGTGTATGTTGGGCTGCAACTGCATGTTGCGTACTTTTATATGGTGTATCTTGTGTGTCACAACTTACGCAGTTGCGTTTGGCGTATTCTGGCATGTTCTAGAATTGCACGTATCTCGCATGTCGCAGTTGCTGATACGTATCTTTACGCAACTGAGTTTTTTTGCTTTAGACGTATTTCTCTTTCTAGAGTTGGGCCCAATGAATCCACACGAGTAGTGGATGCACAGGTGCAACAGGGCAACCGATTTAGAAGACTTTGCTACCACACAGGCAAAACCCTTCCATTCCAGATGTATTGGTTTCTGTTTACTCTACAGTTATTCAGAGTCACATCAGTTATAGGTTGTTCTCATACTGTTTCTCTCACTGCTTACTATTGTTGCCTTAATTCATATGGTTGTGTATAAGTAAGTTAACAAAACTGATTGTTCCCTTAGAATTTTCTAACTGGAAAATGTATACTGTTAAATATATCCCAAACCCAGGAGCAATATTGGCTGAGGTAAATCCAGCACTTCTGCTCCAAAAATCACAGCTTCTTCATGCTCCCACTATTTTCCCCAGCACTAATGCACTGCAAGTCATAGTTTCAACTGCAGCGCCACTGCTTGACCTCTGTGATACAACATGATAGGACAGCCAATCAAATAGATCTCCTGAAATGAGAAACTGCCCCATAAAACATAGGAACATTCTGGATAACTTTAACAGAAGGGGATGGGCATAGAATTTATTCAGGAGATCCACCTATCAGAAGTGGAAACAGCCAAACTCAAAATGGGCTAGGTTTCCCAGGAGTTTGGCAGCACCTTTAATACCAAAAGCAGAGGGGTAGCTATTCTCATGCACAAAATGTTCCCTTTACAGCAGAAAGGGTGATCCCCATCATGGAAGGCAGGTAAGTCATAGTCCTGGGCATGTTCTGTTGCTAAGAGATCACCCTATGCAAAATCTATGGCCCAAACAACTCAAAGGCTACCCTCTACAATGATGTGGTACAAACCTTGGCATCACTGCAAAAGGGCCAGCTAATATTGGGAGGGGGCACAAATTCTGAGATGAATTAATTCATTGGTAGGAATAAGGCACCCAATGGGTCAACCACACCTGCCTCACTGGAATTACAGGAGATGGATCTGAACTTGGCATCATGGACATACGGCGCCTGATGAATCCTAATTATAGAGACTTCTTCTATTCAGCCATGCATCAATTCTTCTCAAAGACTGACCTTTGGATGGTTCCACTTCTGTGGGTACCTGAAGTGGCAAATGCGAGAATCGGCACAGTGATCCTCTCAGACCAGACACCAGGTTCTCTCATTTTGCTCCTATTGAATGTGACTGGTGCTGTCAGGCAGCAGTGGCATTTTAACACATCCCTGCTGAAGTATAAGACCATCTGTCAGTGCCTGCAGGCTGATGTACAGACCTTCTTGGCCACCAGTCACCCCACTGACACATCTGCAGTGGTTCACTGGAATGCATTGAAAGCATCTATCAGAGGGCAGTGCATAAGCTACGCCTCCCATCTTAAGAAAATCAGGTGGCCAGAATTGGATTTTCTTGCCTAACAGCAGGAAGTTACATAAGCCCTTCTTAGCATACAAGAGTGTACTGGGCCATGTACCAGAATACATGAGAAACAGACTCTTTCCTAGGAGAATCATTTCCTCTTTGAGGACTACAAGTCTACAGGAAATGGTGGTTCCAAGAACAAAAACCCAGATATCTTTGTATTTCTTTAGTCAATATGTACCAACCTTGTGGAATACGCTTCCATTTAAATTTAGCTCTTTGGACATAAAACCTTCTTCGGTTACAGTTCTATGAAACTGGTTTTTAACTCAGTTTCAGCATAGGGAGGTTGTTATTATAATGCACTTCCAATGTTTACATAACTGTCTAGTTAAATTTAAAACTTTTGTAATTATTTATGAACATTTGTTGCAACAGCTGTGTTTGTTATATGCTTCTTACTAGTCACCATTGTAACTGAGCTATGTTAAATGGTTATAACCCTGACAAATTTCCAGATGAACAGCTCAAGACTCTTAAGGAACTGGAGGTTGGTATAGGGAAAACTGACAATTCTGCTAGGCTCCTAGCAGATATCACAGGTACTAGGTATAATGTGAGTATACACTTGCACTAAAAGGCTAAATTTGTGCTATTTCACCTCACGCTGTCATTCGGTGGGGTGGGGTGGGGGAGCTGACAAATCAACCAGGAAAAATCTAGAATCCTGAGCATCAGAATGCAGTTAGGGGACATCACGAGAGACTCCCATGACATCAACGACTCCTTTCTTAACTTTTACCAGGCTCTGTTCCAATAGGATGTGTCCCCCTCAGAGACAGAGCTCCTTCACTTCACTACCCATCTGAGACATCCCAGACTAGACCCTGCTTTAAAAGATAATCTAGATCAACCCTTCATGGAAAAGGAACTTGAAACAGCCCTGTGTACCATGCCAGCTGGGAACACACAGGGAGGGAATGGATGCCCAGTGGAATTTCTATACTCCTTCAGGGAGGTCCTCCTCTCATCCTCCTCTCACCCCTAGTGGACATGTTGAAAGAAGTGAGTGAGAATGGAGAACTCCTGCCTATATGAGGACTCTGGTCATCACCCTCATATCAAAAGTGGGAAAGGACACACTTTTATGTTGGAGATATTACCCAGTGTCACTAATAACTGCAAACTGCAATGCCTATGCCAAGATTCTGGCTTTGAGGCTAAAGGGGATGATAGCCACCTTGGAAAGAGATCAGGTAGAATTTGTCCCACAATGCAGAGGAACAGACAACACCAGAAGGCTCCTGAAGTTGATCTGGAGAGTGGGCCCCTCACCAGCCATCAGTGCTTATCTCACTCAATGCGGAAAATAATTTGACAGGGTGGAGTGGGGCTACCTGTTTCATGTACTAAAAGTATTTGGATTTGTGGAATCATTCATTAAATGGATCCATATTTTGTATCAGGGAGCCAAGGACTCAGTTGTAACAAATACATGTGCCTCTGCTCCTTTTCCACCTTGACAGGGGAACTCGAAAAAGTTGCCCCCTCTCATCACTCCTTTTTGTGCTTGCCTTGGAATCACTGCTGCTGTATATGGCATCAGACTAGATAAGGGCATCCATGACATATGCATGGGTGAGGAGCACAATGCCCTAGCATACACGGATGATATTATGTTGACACTAACTCAACCACAGACATCAGTCCCAGCCATGCTAGACCTGCTGGCCCAGTTTGGTAGAAAGCCCAGTGTGGCAAAATCATTCCTAATACCTTCATGCGATAGCACCAATGGCCTCCCAAACTACTCCTGGGGACTGTGGCAGCAGAGAATGGTCCAAAATACCTAGGCATACTGTTCTTGTAGGATTTGTACTGTCTGGGCAGATTAAACATCTCTCCTCTTCAGATAGAGATTAGGAAAGGCATGGGCAGATGGAGTTGCCTACATTTATCCCACTGGAGGAAAGCACATGCCATTATAATGATGGCTGCTCTTAAGCTCCAGTATATCCTGAGTTGCTGAAGGCTGCTAAGCAAAAAATGCTTTCCTTCCTCTGGAGCTCAGGACTAAGGTAGCTTAGGCATTGCAAACTGGTGTGACTCATGCAAAGGAATGGCCTGAGACTCTCTGACTTCATACTTAACCATGAGGCCCACATGTTCATAAAATTAGCACTACCCTTCCCCACAGTCACACCACAGTAGTGGCACAAATGGACAGCCTGTGAAACAAACTTGTTCGGGTAGGACCCCTACAGGACAATTATGTTCAGAAGGCTCCCACCCCAGTGGTAGTGACTTACCCCACATTTCCTCCATCCAGGGCAGTATGAGTGCAACTCAGCAATGCCTTGAAATGGTCCCCATCCATATCACCATTCCTCCCTCTCTGGCACAATCTAACCTTGGGGATAGATGGTGCAACTATAAACTGGAAGGACTGGCAAATAAAAGGGATTCGTAGCCTCTTCCATCTGATGGATGAAAACTCAGATCATCTAAAGATATTCAGTTAGCTGCAGGAGATATTTGCCCTAGCAAAACACCAACACTGGCAATATCTCCATTTGTATCATGCAGTGGTACCTTGCTGTCTGCAGAAGATGCATGACTTGGATAAGTTGTTGCTCCTTCAAAACACAGACCACTTCAGGCAGGGTGAATCTGTAATGGTCTCCTTGCTCTGAGATCAGGCCTGACAGAACCACTTCAGTCCAAATAGAATGTAGAATTATGGCAGGAGATCCCAGGATGCAGCCGGAGCCACTGCTAGATCAATGTCTGGTAGGCAGCCAGAGACACAAGAAATCATTCCACCCAATAAAACATGCTGTGGAATTAGGGCAGGAGATCCCCCCACGTAGCTGGAGCACTGCTGGACCAACCTCTGGCAGGTGACCAGAGACACACAACATAACTTCACCCAATGAAAGATAATACGCAGTTGGCATAGGACCACCCAACAATTGCCTAGATGGGAACTAATGGGTTCTGACCAGTGTTGGAGATGCTTCAAGTATGATGGCAGCATTACTCATCTTCTTTGGGAGTGCCCCATCATACAGAGTTTCTGGGAAGAAATCCAGAGAATACTGAGAGAACTGGCAGGGTTGAGTATCACACTAACACTACTGTTACACGAAGTCCCTGCACCCTAATTAGTACCCTCAGAGGTACACCGTAGACAGCTAGTGCTTAAGTATATGTTATACTAACATATAGGGCTAAGGGCATCTACCGTACAAGAGTAGATGTCAGGATATGTATGCATATTGTTGTAATATACTTTGCTTGCTAATACATATATTTTATGTATTTTCTGTGTATTTCTTACTTGTAAGATGCCAAGGCACCTGTGTCCTTGGAATAATTATGATATGTAAGTCGGCATTGCCACCTTTTGGTGATTTGTACTACTACACTGAGTTATGCAAGACTCTGTATAAGAACTCTTTTGTTCACAAACTGATGACTATTACAAAATTATATAATGTTATCTTGGACCATGGAGCCACCTCTAATTTAGCCAATAGGGCTCACCTCTGTAACTAGAAATGTTTCTATCTTACAGTAACCATAGCAATTATCATAGGTATATAATGTGATACTCTAGTCTCGTACCTCAGAGATCCCAAGAGACACAAAGAAACCTCAAGGTATAGGGAATGCTTAGCACTGGCTCCCGGTTCGTATTGGTAAGAACTGCTTAGGGCAACTGTGATTTTATCCTTTTTGGTAGTAATAAACGAGTTTATTACTCTTACGCAACATGTCTGTGATTACTTGCATTCCCAATAATGCTAAGAACCTGAAAGTGAGGTTTAGATCTCCTGACACTACTCTTACTAATACTGGGGATACAGGGAAATGGGGATGACTGGGAAGAGGTGACACTCATAGCCAAGATGCGGATGCTCATGGCACTCATCACTGAGAAGCACATCATACTGCACCACTGGAGGGAACAACCCCCAATCTCTGAGTGGTTACTAGAACTCGGGAACATTGCTCACTTTGAGAGGGTACAGTAAAGCATACACATTGACCATAATGCTTACACTGACCTTGGGGGACTCTATATAACATCTATCCACTGCAGACTCCTGCAATGCTATTATATGCTGCAACACTTCAAATTGCTGACGCAGACTCCCCCCAGGACACATGCAGAAGAATCCACCAGACAGTGTTAGACAGAGTTTAATAGAGGAATACCTCCCTAAATTTTCTTCTCTAAGATCACTTCTAACAGGTTCATCAACTTTAAGGTGAAAACAACAGCTGAATAGGCAAGTAGAGCACAGTCAAATGGCCACAAGTGAAATCAATGCCAGGCAATAGTGATGGCAGACAGACAGCATGCAATACCTTTCCACAAGTTTTTATGTGTGGGGCTCTGCCTGACCCACCCTATTAAAATAAATACAATAACCACCACCCGTGGCATATCAGGGAGCAGAAAGCAAAAAGACATGCTCAGCATAGCATCTATGCAAGTCCTGTATGCCCACATCACAGATGCCCTCATCACGATGCCCACATGTCAGAACCCTACTTGTGGCACCCTATTGAAGGGATACCGTTCCGACAATATGTATCTAAGTAAGTAGTAGATTACATTCTGCTATGATTCTCAGTCCTCTAATGTTGGTTTGCTTGGAGGCTAGCCAGTACAATTATCAACTCATAGTTACCCTAAACACCATCACCTACAGAGAACTATCCCTTAGAATTTTAAAGGTGGTTGATAGTTGTTATAACAGTGCAATGCACATGTTAGTATGTACTTCCATGGGGTAGACTCCCTGCCAATAATAGTTTTCTATTCACTTTCATCTCTGTTCATTAATAATTTCTTGACTTAGAATTTGCTATATGTGTGAAATGGTTGCATCCTTCATACACTAGAACATGCATTATAATAATGTACCGTAAGTCTAGCAAAGTTCATATTACCTTATCCAATGCAATGGGAACCAGGATGGCTCCATAGTATGCTAATCTTTTTATGGCGAATTTGGAGGAGGATTTTCTAAGGCACTGTACACGTAAACCACTCACTTATTTCCATTACATTGATGATTTGTTTCTAATTTGGACAGAGGGCACTGACACACTCAAAGATTTTCATCGGAAACTTAATAACCTCCCCCCAACTATGAAGCTTTCCCTGGAATATTCTGCCACCAGTGTACATTTTCTGGATACCACTGTCACTATTAAGGATGGAACCCTACATACCTGCCTTTACAGGAAACCAACAGACAGACAGAGATACTTACACAAGAAAAGTAATCACCCGAGCCACACAAAGAAATCTGTCACATATAGTCAAGCACTTCGGTATCACCGCCTCTGTTTAATTGAGGAAGACAGAGACACACATCTGGCGATGTTGAAAAACACCTTTATTGAGCAGGGACACTCATCCAGGGAAGTTGACAGAGCAGTGGAACATGCAACACAGGTCCCAAGAGAACAACTACTGCAATATAAGGAACGGATGACTACCAACAGAATACCCGTAGTAGTTAAATACATCCTGACCTTGAACTTCTACGTAAGTTTATTAAGGATCTTCATCCAATAATTAGTGAGGATGAAACCCTTAATTGTATTTTTCAAGAACTACCACTACTAAGTTTTAAACAACCACCTAATTTAGCCAACCTGATTATTAGGAGTCGACTTGAACCGGAACAGAATACCATGACATCATATGGTACACAACCCTGTCATCAACGCACATGTAAGACATGTAACCTCATTTCCATTTCAGACTGTGTGGTTACATCACAAAACAGACTATTCAGGATACAGGGGAATTATACATGTACATCAAGTAATGTGGTCTATTTTATCTAATGCAAGAAATGTCCTCGCACAGGTTATGTGGGGGAGACAAGCCAACAACTCCACACTAGAATGAATTCACACAGAAATTCTATTAATCACAAGAAGACTGAGAAACAGTAGCCCAGCACTTCTCCAAGGATGGCAACTAAGTCTCAGATATGTCCGTGATGGTCTTAAAAGGACATTTCAACAGTACACAACAGAGACGGGCTTCTGAAATTAGACTTATTTTACTTCTTAATATGGTGGCAGATGGATTGAACATTGATGTTGGTTATATGACACATTATTCCACTTAAACTTACACAGACCTTTATTTTAAAAGATGGACATAAATACTTTAGTTCTTCAGTGGGCCTTTGATTTTGTAAGTTTATGGTTATCTACATGTTGACTTCTCACCTTAACACTGTGGTGAGTGTGAGTGAGTGTGTGTGTGTATTGATATATGTATGTACAGTATGTGAGTGTGTTTGTGTGTGTTTTGCATGTGTTGTGTTTTTGTGTGTTGTGGGTATGGTGTGTGTATTTGTGTTTTGTTTGTGTGTATGCGGAGTGGTGTGGTATGTGTGGGTTGTGTTTGTTTGTTGTGTGTTGTGTGGGGTGTTCAGGGGTGTGTGTCTGTGTGTGTGTGGTGTGGTGTGGTGTATGTACACACTTCTGTGTGGGGGGATCGTGGCATGGGACAATTATTATGTGGCTAGGACACGGAGTTTTCACATTTAGTGTACATTTACTTCCTTCTACTAGTTGTCAGTGGTTGGATTACACACTGTCACATTTTTAAATCTGCTCATATTAAGATGCATATCTTGTTTATTTAGGGGTTCATAAAAGGTGTAATTCCTTTGGGTAATGATTAATATTGGTGTGAATGATGTTGTATTATGACTCTTTCACATACAGTATATCTCATTCCTACTAGTTATGGTATCTTTCCCAAGGAGAGAGAGAGAGAGGGAGAGGGAGAGGGAGAGAAAAGGGGGA
Organism: Neoceratodus forsteri; assembly: GCA_016271365.2. Taxonomy (NCBI): domain Eukaryota; kingdom Metazoa; phylum Chordata; order Ceratodontiformes; family Ceratodontidae; genus Neoceratodus; species Neoceratodus forsteri. The sequence goes on along the minus strand of CM057456.1, from coordinate 1,347,867,722 downwards.
AAAAAGGAGGGGACCTGGAGGATTTCATCCTTGGAAGTTTTCATTTAGATTTCTTAGACTGATTCTGTGCATTTTTGTTATACACTGACTCTGTGTTGAAATCTGCACTTATCAGGCTCATGGTCTCATTTTCTTGGGGGTCCTTGACAAGTATTTTTAATTGCCACTTACACTTACAAGTGATACTATCATGCATCATACGTATATATATATATATATATATATATATATATATATGTTTACTTTGGGGCTCTTTTTCAACTTGCAGTTATACCTAATTTCAGGATTTTGTCTCTCATTACCTGTTCTTTAATACACCAGGACACTTGGAATGTAAGTTGTAACCTCATCTTGCACGTATTAGACAGAATGCTAGCCCAAGGTTTTTTTATCACTAGAATGCTTTCTTAGCATACTGAGACATTTTAAAATTTATGTGAGAAGACCTCTCTGGTTGTTGAGAATTCTTGCTAACCTTTGCCCTTCTGAGGCTCCTCAGTTAGAAGCAGACTGGTGTTAATTAGCTTCTCTGACGTAATCTTCTGTAATGGTTTAAATGTATATTTTTAAACCAATGAGAATTATTTCAGTTTTTTCAACATAATCTGGTGTTAATAGTATGGGATTTTCAAAATAACTGCCATAAAGCTTCTGAAGAAGGACCAGGTAGGTTCGAAAGCTAGAGCACTTTGTTCTTTTCTGTAACATCCATGTTGGTCCAATAAACGGTATCAAATCATTTGTTTCTGGATCTTATCCATTGTAAACTTTATTTGACCAGTTATTTTAGAGTTTTAATTCCACGAGACATAGCCCCAGCCAGGGTGAATGTGTGTACATTGCTTGTTTGTAAATATCTTAAATGAATAAACTTTTACTCACAAAAAAGGACTCAGGGAACATCTTTTCCACTAATATAGAACCCCAAGAGTTCTCTAGAGGTTGGACATTGGTGGGGATAGGGACGAGGTGGACTGATCTGGGAATGATAGTGCTTCAGGGAGTGCTCACTTGGAACTGTTTTGCCAGTCTGATGGTGGAAGCATGAGATGACAGCGCAAGCTGGGTGGGTGCAGTCAGTACTCTCAGGGATGAGTCTCTGTCCAGGAGTATTAAGCCAGGTGAGAGGAAAATAATCAAGGGAAGTAGGGCTGGTAAGAAGGTGAAAGTGACTGAGGACTCTATATCGGGGAACAAGGAAGTGTGCCAATGACCCTACACCAGAAGAAAGAGCCATCAAGTGCCTTTCTGGAGCAACATCACTGAAGGTACTTCCATGGCTGGAGAGCTTGACTAGAGGTGAAGGTGGAAGCCAGATGTTATTATTCACCTAGGAACATAGGCTCTGCAGTACTAAAGCACTGCAGTGTAGATCGGGTTAAGGAAAGGTTCAGAGAGCTAGGTAAAAGTCTAAGAGAAACTGCAGATTGGGTAACCTTCTCAGAGGTACTACCAGTGCCACATGCAGGAACAAAAAGAAAGAACAGGATTTGGGTGTTTAGCACATATCTTTGGGACTGTGTAGAGAGGAGTGGGTTATTTTTCTGGGGGCTGAGACTCATTCTGGGATGGCCATAGGCTGTTAAGAATGTATCATGGTCATCCCGGTGGCACTGAGGGTTGAGGCGCTGGACGCCACACCTCATGCCATGCCTGAGACCCGGGTTCAGTAACAAGCTCAGGGAGCCGGGGGTCGGCAGGGGAGGGAGAGGATCAAGCATCTGGAGGACTGCTCTCCTCTCCCTGGGGAGGGTTCCAGGGGTCACTAGGTGTCCTTGCGACCCTCAATGGAGATCGGGGGTACTACAGGATCACCAGCCAGGGTCATGGGGGGGGGAGTGTGGCAGACGTCAGCAGGGAAGCCATGTGCAGACATCATTGCACTTCACCTCCCCAGTGGAAACAAAGTTGAAAATCCCCAACCATGGGGATAGGCGACGGAACCACAGCCCACTGCCACACTCCATCAGCCGGACTCCATCCATCCCTGGGCTAAGCCCAGCCAGGCCTGCCAAATTGTAGATAGAGCACCTGGAGAGGAAAGGACAGCCCTACCTTGGGGGGCTCAGAGCCAGGGTGGATCGCCGGGTTGGTGCCAGGGGTTGGAGTGTTTCAGGCTCGGAGGTAGAGTGGCAAGGTTAAGTGGATGCCTGAGAGAGTTTCCCATGAGTACGGTGCATAAACAAAGTTAAAAAAAAAGAATGTATCATGTACATCTGAAAGGAGATGGAACCTGTGCACTGAGGCACAAGTTGAAAGTTTACATTGAGAGATAAACCACAGTAGATGAGAGGGATTGTTACAATTAGGTACAGGGATTAGAACAGGTTCACCATGAGATGCTAAGTGCCTGAATCAAGCAGTATTGCAGGGAGTATGAAATGAATAAGGACAAAAGGAAAAGTCAAGGAATAAGATAGTAAAGATAAGAAGGAGGAATTTTAGAGTGGAGAAGGATCACAAATGGTAAGTGTTTTACTCAAATGCTAGAAGTCTGGGCAACAGCATGGAGAAACTGCAGGTGGTGATGCTGCAGAGGAAATAGACATTGTGGCCATTACTGAAACATGGGCTAATCCAAATTATTGCTGGGATCTAAATGTCCCCTGGAGTACAAACTCTTCAGGAAGGGAAGGGAAAACATGAAAAGAGTAAAGGTGGTAGTGTACATGAGGGCAGATATCATGGTCACTGAGGCTGTATTAATTTAAGAGGTTCTATGTCATAACGGTGGTCACCGTTAGGGCAATGGTACATTGCTAAAAGTCAGTTTCAGTGCCGTACCCCCTGGTGCACAGCAAAAGGGTGCCGGGGACTTGGATTTTCCATTTTATGCAGAGGGCTGTGCCCCCCTCACCCCGCTTCTAAAGGATTCTCAAACATGGAGGGTGCATGTTGGGGGGGCATCAAAATGTACCTGTACCCAGACCTGAACCCAGCATCCTCAGAACCCCAGTCCTGAACTCACTCACCATGCCACAGGGCCAGCTTAGCAGCTCACCATGGCATCACCCATCACAAACCCTCCCTCCCCTCCTGCCCATCACTGAGCATGCTTGCTCACACCCCCATGTGTGTATACATGTAGCAACATCCTGTCACTATATGTATGAACCCCCCCATCCAGTCACCCTCCCTGGTAAGTAGCCCCGTTGATATGTGCCGTGATTGAGTCACCATTTTTGTAGGTGCCCAATCGTGGTCTCATAGAAACATAGAATCTGATGGCAGATAAGAACTGCTTGGCCCACCTAGTCTGCCCATTTCCCTACCTAATGGATAAGCTGCAGATCCTCGTTAACCAACAACCTGCTTCCTCCTACCCCCCCACTAGAACTGCCTTATGTCTGTCCCATGCATTCTTGAAATCCCCCACTATTTTTGACTTTACGACCTCCTCAGGAAGGCTGCTCCATGCATCTACAACCCTCTCTGTGAAGAAATACTTCCTCACATTACCTCTACCTCTGAGCCGTCCCCCCTTATCTTCAAATTGTGCCCCCTTGTTCTTGCACATCTCTTTTTCTGAAAGATGCTACCCTCTTGGATTTTGTTGATTCCCTTGAGGTATTTGAAAGTTTCTATCCTGTCCCCCCTCTCCCTCCTTTCCTCAAGGCTATACATTTTAAGCTCCATTAGTCTTTCTTCATATGTCTTCTGGTGCAGACTCTGTACCATTTTGGTTGCCCTCCTCTGGACAGCCTCCACCCTGTCTATGTCTTTGTGAAGATGGGGTCTCCAGAACTGTACACAGTACTCCAGATGTGGTCTTACCAACTGTCTATACAGAGGGCCAACGACTTCCTGTTTTCTACTGGTGATGCCTCTCCCTATGCATCCCAGAATCCCACCAGTCCTCCTTACTGCCTTCTCACATGGCTGGCCCTTCTTTGCATTGAATCTAAGCTGCCATACATTTGACCATTCATTCAACCTTGCCAAGTCCCTTTTCATCTTTTCCACCCCACCTTGTGTATCAACCCTTTTGCAGATCTTTGTGTCATCTGCAAAGAGACACACTTTTCCTTCCACTCCCTCTGCAATGTCACTTATAAAGACATTAAAAAGGACTGGACCCAATACTGAACCCTGTGGTATCCCACTAGTAACCCCCCTTTTTTCACAGTGGACTCCATTTCCTGTTACCCTCTGTGTCCTGTTGTCCAGCCAGTGTTTTACCCAGGCTACCACCCTGGAACCTACACCCAGGCTGGCTAATTTGTTTATTAATCTTTTGTGCTGGACTGTGTCAAATGCCTTGCTAAAGTCTAGGTAGGCCACGCCCATAGCCCCTCCCTGGTCTACTAATTTGGTCATCCAGTCAAAAAAATCAATTAGATTTGTCTGACATGACCTTCACGCTATGAATCCATGCTGCCTCAGGTCCTGTGCCCCACTGGCCTCTAGGTACTCAACAATATTTTCCTTCAGAAGTTATTCCATCACTTTCTCTACCACTGAGGTCAAACTGACAGGTCTGTAGTTTCCTGCCTCTGTCTTGCTCTCACTTTTGTGAAGGAGAATCACGTCCACCCATCTCCAGTCCTCAGGTACCACACCATCCTCCCATGATTTATTAAAAAGGGTAGTCAGTGGTGTTACTAGTTCTTCCTGTAGTTCTTTTAGAATTCTGGGATGAATCCCATCAGGCCCCATTGCTTTATCCACCTTCAGTTTTTAAGATTATTTCAGAACCCTTTCTTCTGTGAAATGACTAATATCAACCCCTCTATCCAGAGTGCTTCTATTGACTGGATTAGGTTTCCCCCCTGCTCTTCCATTGTGAGTACTGAGCAGAAGTATTCGTTCAGTATCCCTGCTTTTTTACTGTCACTCTCTGCCCAACCACCTTCCTCTTTATTCAGTCTCAGTATCCCTGCCTTAGTTTTTCTTTACTCCCTAATGTACCTAAAAAAGGTTTCAGCCCCCTTCTTAACCAAGTTGGCTATCTTTTCCTTGGTTTGGGCCTTTGCTATTCTTACTGACTTCCCCACTTCATTCTGCTTTAACTGGTAGAGGTCTCTGTCCTGCTCCTTCTGTGTTTCCTTATACTTCCTGAATGCTATATTTTTCTCCCTAACCTTCCCCGCCACTTCTTTTGAGAACCATACCAATGTCACATGATACCAATCTAAGAGGTGACAGAAGAAGAGTCAATGTGGATTTAAGTGATGGAAAGATAGGGAAGGAAACACAGAATAGGGGTAGTGTGCAGACCACCAGATCAATTGATGGAAATGGCTGAAGCACTAGAGAGGGAGGCAAAGAAATCAGTAGGAATTGGAGGAATAGTGTAATGGGAGACTACAACCTTTCAGACATAGATTGGAGACACAGGTAGCCAGAAGGAGCAATGATTTGTGGTTGTCGCACAGGATTGTTTCCTTACACAGTAAGTGCAGCCACAGAGGAGGAGGTGTTACTTTGCCTGGTGTTGTCCAATTAGGACATTGTTGGTATGTTAGGGTGGAGGCCCTGGTTGGCCAGGGTGCCCATTGCATGGTTAGATTCAGCATGAGGCTCACCCTCTACATTTATATATTTGTTCCTCATCCCCTCTTATTTTTATTATATGCTGCACTGTTCTCTTTAAATCTGGTATATTTTTATAAACTTTTTATGCTGCTTCTACTTTATATTTTAACTAATTCTTGGGCAAATCAGCTTGTTTTATCACATATGCATTTTGCAGAGCTTCATTTGCATAAGTAATATAATTCTGTACAGTTTTCTCTGATCATGTGTTTTGCACATGCATTCCTGGTGTTATATGCCTTCAGCATTTGAATATAGTTTTTGCATTTTGACTGTACTGTTAGTTTTAGTTTTGTACCTTAGTTTGTATCTTGCATATCTGTGCTCCTCCAGTGTTCCCTACCCCAGTGGCACATCTGGAAATGAACTGCTAGTAGCTCTGCATGCCCTTCTGATGAAAATGTTAAATAGATCGAAATAAACTAGACAGAAAAAACACAAGTATCTTCTCACTATTTACAAAAATAATGTCATGTGATATTTTTATAATGCTTAAAGCTACATTTTGAAAGCTGTAAGATTTGAACAATTAATACAGTTTTCCTGTGTTGCTGAATGGGTATATATATATATATATATATATATATATATATATATATATGTCAATATAACATGTTAAGAATGACAGGACTTTAAAATGCAGTAAACCCATTGTGTTACATTGATATGAAACATTTTGTGTTTTGTATTAATATAAGGTAATCACAGTAATATATTAATGGTATATCTACTTAGCTGACTCCATGCTTTCATTTAAAAAAGAAAATTAATTCTCTAGCCCTAAAGGTTCCATAGTTATCACATTTTAAGGACAATGGGCTCAATTTTCAAAGTGTTGTGAATGATGCAAGGTGCTTACATCAAAGAGATATGATGCAAGGGGCACTGCACATTATGTCATTCCTGATTTTCAGATGGTGCTTGCAGCATCAGTGGGACCCCTGCACCAAATAGCCTGTCAGGGGACTTGCTGCAATCTGCAGGCTGCACCCTGGTGCTGAGGAATCTTGTGCCACCAGTCAGCTGCAGCATCCCCAACCATGGGATTTTCTAAACCTCACACTGGCCACAAGTGTCAGATGATGTTAGACCAGCCACAGCCTGTGAAAGCATGAATATTTTTGTTGATGTGAAATGTAATGATTGGGTGGTGCATATAAAATTGCTTTCTATGAAGGTAACAGTCTTGCAGCTACAGTGGCAGGAGTCACAATGTAAGGCAGTATTTTGCAGTATTAATGCAATAAATCTGCAAGGTGATGCAGTATGCAACAGTAAACAATGTAATTCAATTGCAATTAAGCCCTTTTGTCATGAAGTATTTTGTGACATGTCATTTACTGCAAGGTAATGCATGGCATCATGGCTGACACCACTGTATAAATCCAAATTGGGTCCAACTGTTCAGGCTAGATTGGTTCAGTGTTCATAATGTCACTAATAAAGTAGAAATTTTGTGCTTAAAATATAAAGTTTGTTCAAAGCAGACTTATAGTTGATGGCAATTATAAAAGCTAAGCTATATGTATCTGGTATCAAAAGTTTGGAAGGCTTGTCCTGTGTCCTACAGATTATTGGATGCTATAAGTAAGCAATTTATACCACTAGAATAGGAGGGCATACTGTGTGTTCTTCAGAAGTTTACAGCAAATGGGCAGCACCTATTGTGTGTGTGTATCCAAAACAGATACAAGGCTCAAAACTTGTGTTCTTACAAGGTAACAATAAACCCTTGACTAGATGAATACCAGAACCCTTTTCTTTGACCATAGGAGTTCCTTACTATGATAACTGTAGGAAAGAAATCACTAAGCTAGATGTGGTACAAGCTTATCAGCAAGTGGCACTGAATGATAAATCAAAATTATGTCTCCTCATTAATATCTAGAATGGTTTATATTTCTTTAATTGGTTACCCTATGGGGTAACCAGCTGCAATGCCCCTGCTGTGTTTAATGGATTATGGGCCAGTTATTGGAAGTTGTTTCTAGAAACATTCAGGAAGCAAGGTTACATTGGAAAAAAGAAAACAGCATTTTTTTAAGACAGTTTAACTTTCTTGGGGTATAGAATTGATGCTGATGGAAGTCCCCTCCATGGAGAAATGAATGAAGGATGTTGTTCAGGCCCCAAGCCAACACAATTAACTGAACTGAGATCACTTCTGTTGTTATAAATTATGGGAAGTTTATACTGAATTTAGCAGCTCTGATAAAACCTATGAAACAACTGCTTTAGGAAGATCAAACATTGGTTTGGTTAAAATAATGTCAAGAAGCTTTATGAATTGGCAAAAACCTCTTAATATTCCTTGTCTGAGTGCATTATGATGCAGTGTTGCTTAAATTTTTGACCTGAGATGCTTCTCTAGTTGGTGTGAATGTTGTAGCTTCTTGTAAAATGCCACATGGTTGTGAAAAAGCCATAGCCTATGTACCACATACCTTAAACAAGACAGAATGAGCTTACACAAAAATTAAAAAGGAGGCATATGGAATAATTTTTGTATTCTGAAGCTTCATGAATATTTGGATGGGAGCATTTAACCTCCCCATTTAAACTACTTGGACACAAGACAGGGTTGCCTCCATGTGCTGCAGCTACTTCAAGTTACAGAGATGGCCACTAAATCTGACTGCATGTTAGTGTGCCATTTAATATAAACCTTCAAACCATTATGTAACTGAAGCCACCTTATCAAGGCTTCCACTGAATACTGAAGGTGAAAAATTAAATCCACATTTCTGTGTGATTTTTGGATGTTACTTATAACTGGATGTTACCTATAACTGTAGCTGACATGACTCCTAAAACTGAGAAAGGCCCAGGGCCTGATTCTCAAAAGACTTAAATCAACGCAAGGCAATTGCATCAGAAGATATTGATGCAAGAGGTGACTTGTGTCAGTTGTGGTTTTTTTAACACAGCTGCATCAAATCCTGACACAGCTGTGCCAAAGCCCCCTTGTACCAAGGTTGCATCTAACAGCCAGGAACACAAGGTCAAAAGGGGACTTCCACCACAGAGGGGCTGCCAGATCCCCTTTTGTGGGATTTTGCATGCCCTGCCATGGATGCAGAAAGGGGAACAATTTAGACCAGACAGGAGGTGGTCTAAGTGGCCTTTTCCAGTGGGACAGGGTGACAATGGGCCGCTGGGGATGGAATGGGCAAGGGAGGTGGCACAGAGTAGTCAGGGAGACAGTAGGGCATTAATAGGACTGCTGCAGCACCCAGCAGGGTGCATTTACAATTGTATATATTTGTGCATTGTACTGTAATATGCACTATATTGTATGGGGGGTCCAGGGGCAGAACATGGCATGGCACCAAACATGGCAGCTGCACATTCTGTCATTGCCCCCCTATACAGTATAATGCATATTACCGTGGAATACACAAATATATACAATTGCATATGCACCTCACCAGGTGCCACAGCACTCCCATTAATGCACAACTGTCTCAGCAACTCCCCCTGTCACCTCTTGTACCCGTTCTGCTCCTGGCCCCCTCCTGTCCAAGCCAGTCAATACCCCCCATTCTGGCCCCTTTACTGTTGCACCAGGCAGTGGGGGCCAGATCCCTGCAGCACTTCCTGTAGGTGGACAAACTGTCTGAGGGAGCTGCTGACTTGCATCAAACCCAAGGAGTTTGGTGCTGGGATCCTGATTTTTATAAAATTGGGAGCAGGGTCCCTGGCATACCCAGGGTTTACTGCATCCTTGTAGTGATGCAACTTCCATCGCTCTAAGGGATCTTTGAGAATAGGGCCTTCAGTGTTACAAAAAAAGTTAGGCATTATGCACTTACTATCTGGCCTCCATATACAGCATATGAGATGCATATTAAAACCTTGTATAACCAGCAAATGTGAACTGTCAAAATAATTGCATAATGTGAGGTTTAAGAACATTAATTCTATAAAGTTTCTAAAATATGCTACTCAGTGAGCTGCTTAAAAATATGGTCAAAATGAAAGATCTCTATGGTTATTTCATGGTGTATTTCATTGTGTCCATTAGTGGGTCAGTATGGTATATAGAAACACTGTGCAGACAATATGAAATTTGCCAAAATAACAGAATTATACTAGCTACAGCACTTCTTCACCCATGAAGTTGGATATCAGATCATGGCAGATAGTACTTCAATGTTAGTGAAATATGTAGAACTTGGTGATACTGAGCTGATTTGTGAGTATTTTAATATTGAATATAATGTGGCTTTTCTCTATTCCCACCCTTGGTAGATGAGCTGGGTAGCTGTAGGGAATAGAAGCCCAAAAAGGATTACCTCCTACAACTCCAGGAAGTGTGATCAGGAGCACTCAAGAGAGGAAAAAACCCCTTTGGGGAAAACCTCTGAGGACCCATGGCTACTGATCTTCTCGTCCTCTGAGCAAACTAAGAGGAGATAATGGAAAAATCATTTTTGAGTTTGGAAGTTGGATTAGGGATGTATATTTCAAAGGCAGATGATTTCCATCTTCCGAGTCTTTTGATGATATGAACAGGGATATTATGATGAGATGCTGAAGTGGCTGCTCCTATTCGGAATGAATGACCTGAAAAGGAAAATGGATCTAGTCCGAGTCTCTGAATCAGGATTCTTGTATGGTCAATGAACCATTTTGTTGTCATGGGTGTGATTGCATCTGAAGTTAAGAGGGAAGAAGATGGATTGGAACTGGAGTGAAACTTCATGAGTTTTGATAGAATTATGACTGGACACCATTTATTTGTTGTGAAGTAACAGGTTATGGAAGTCCCGGATTGAAGTCTGTCAGTTCTTAATGAAGGTAATTTAAGAATGAAGGTGTCGTTATACCTTTTGAGGTTAGATACTCTGAGGAAGGCAGCTGAGCGAGATGATGATATAGTGAATTCTTCCAGACGAAGGAATCCATAGAATGCAAACATGTTGGCCGATGATACCATGCTATTTGAATGATGTTCGAATGGATTAGAGTCCAGTAAGTCTAATAGCTTTCAAAATAGTGGTCCTTCAATTGGAAGTCGACTAGGGGAACTGGAGTGGATAATCATTTGAATCCTAGTAATAGTAGTTTGATTGATTGATTGGAGAATAAGGATGGTGAAGATGGCGAATACTGAGAGAGAGAATGAACTGGATGCCTGCTAGACACAATTTGATTGTACCATATGCAAGATGTAGAGCTTGATGGAAAAATGTCAGGAAGGCCAGAACTCGATCGACTGAAATGATAGTTGGTTGTGATGATGATGATGAAGCACAGAATGGTGTATATTTGTTACAGGCTGTTGAATATATAGCTCTGGTAGATGAAGCTAAAGATGACCACATAATGATAGATGCCTGATGTCGATAATAGCTTATGTCATTATTAGGTTGTAGTATGATGATAGCGGAGTCATGATGGGATCTGCTGAAGGGTGGAGCTGGAAGAATTCCTGAAATTGAAATCGAGAAAGAGCATCAGCTGCTTGGTTTTGAGCACCAGGAATATGATGGCAAGTGATGGTGAAATTATAAATGAGACAGAGCCATGTTAACCTCCGCATGAACAACACGATGGAAAGAGAGGATGAGCGACCTTTGTTAACGATAGCTACTTCAGATTGATTATCAGAGAATATAGAGACTGGCTGGTGGGACCATAAATTCCTCCGTAGAGCTGCAGTTGCTATGATGGGATATATTTCGAACAGTGGTGAAGTGGAAGCAAAATCAGTCAGTGATGAGACGTCTAGAGGCCAAGGGGCTGTGAGTCATGCCTGAGAGAATATAGCTGCGTATCCATGAGTAGAAGATGCATCTGTGAATATGCGAGGATGAGTTTGAGGTGATGGATCATTTCTAAACATAGAACATCCATTCCATCTTGTGAGAAAGAGAGACCACATGGCTAAGTCAGATTTTGCAGATGCTGTGATTCTGACGTGATGGTGTAGTTCTAGAATGGATGAAGCTTGAGTGAGTAGGTACGATATAAATGAACAACCTTGCGGAATTATTTTCATTGCAAAATTTAGGTACCCAAAAAGGGAAAGCAATTCGTCTTTAGTGCAATCCTCCCGGGTAGAAAATGAAGAGACCAGCGCCTGAATCCTAGAAAGCTTATCCAGCGGGAGGCGAGCTTCCATGCAGGCAGAATCTAAGACAATGCCAGAAACTCAAGAGAAGTGGACAGTCTGAATGTCTTCTCAGCTGCAAAGGAAACTGACAGAGTATTGAACAGGCGGAGAAGCGCCGAAATGCTAACTCCGGGGATGGCATGAGGTGGATCAATGAGGAGGAAATCATCCAGCAAATGAAGCACAGCAGGCAGCTGGTAAACATTAAGCCGGGCTCAGCACAGAAATTCAGCAAAAATGTCAAACAGCTTAGGGCTGCTATGGCAGCCAAGGGCAAGGTGGACAGCAAAATAGAAAGCAATCCCAATAAATGCCATGGAGGTGCCATAGAGAAGGATGGATGAGAGGCAGCTTGAAGGCATTGGATATGTCGGTTTTGGACAACCAGGAGCCATGGCAAAACTGCTTAATGATGGTGATAGCATCATTGATGCGGGCATATGTCAAAGAAAAATCATCGGCTGGAATGAGAGAATTGACGCTCGGAGTGGAAGAATGACGAGGAGCAGAAAGGTCAATAATGAGACGCTTTTTACCAGAGAACTTCTGAGTGGCAATGCCGAGTGGATTGATTCAATAGATGGGGAAAGGTGGGTGCAGGAAAGGGCCCAAGACAAAGCCTTTGTCTACTTCCGATTGAAGGAGGGAGCGGACCACAGCAGGTTCCTGGATGGCAGACTGAAGGTTAGGGCAGAAATGCAAGGAATAGAAGTGGTCATGTGAGCCATAAAGTCCTGAATGTCTGACAGTGGAGTATAGTCAGGCTGAGGAAGAGGCTGGCTGGGTCCAGGAGCAGGTCTAGGCTGTGATAATGCTTCTATGAGGAGGCCATCGAGCACCTGCTTCTGAGCAGAAGTAGAGTAGGAGATACCTCTTCTGGTCAACTCCGAGGCATTGTCCAATCCTTGATGGAATGAAGGGACTTGGAAGCACATTTTCGACTGACAGGAGCTGAAGAGGGTGGTGGAGACATTGAAGGGTCTTCAATGGAGGGATCGTTGATGGATGACATCGCTCTGAAGGATATCGAGAGATGAAAGAGAATAGTGGAATCAATGAGAATTAACTTGAGAATGAGAATGATGAGGGGAAAGAAGGAGTATGAGGGCAGGGAACACTGGAAAAGCATGAAGGGAATGGGAAACGAACATCCGAGGAGCAGTACCAAAACTTACCACTGGAGGTTGAAGCCTAGCAAGGAAGTAGCTCTAGACAATGGGCTCTGGCAGACTACCGGAAATTATCTCGAGGGAAGGTACCATGGATCTGAAATAAATAAACAAGGTGTGAAGAGGCAGGAAACAAAAAGAGAGAGATGGAAGAGTTGGGGGGAAAAGTTAAAATTATTTTTTTTTATTATATAGTAATCAGGAAGGAATAAGCACAATACAGCATGAAAGGAAAGCAGAAATAAATAAATGCAGGTTGGAATATATAGGTGTTCCAAGGCATGCCTCAGCAGCAGAAACAGGAAGAAAATTATGGAAAATGCAGGAGCCATGAGATGTGTTTTTTTTTTAATCGGTGTGCAGGATGCCCTTGATCATACAAATGTTGTGGGTAGGTTTGAACTTCCAGATAGTGAAGGAGGAAGTACTAAGAAGAAGCGTGATAAAGGAATAACTAAAGAACAGGCTGTCATTGAAAGCTGAGAAGCATACTGCGGTACGATACACAGAATCAAACTTTGGTGTTGGACCAGAGCCATAAAACAAGGAGACCCCACACATGCAAAACACCAATGAGCTAGAGCACACGAAAAGCCAGAGAACCCCCCTGTTGTGTGGCAACAACTATCCACCTGTTTTTTTTTTTATTTTATGTATTGCCTTACGGTACACTCCAGGTGACAGTGACCATGACCCCCCCCTCCCCCGTGGGTTACACAGGGCTATCGTGACTTCTCCAGTACCCAAATAGGAAGTAGGTGAAATATGAGCAAGTGCAAGATGAGGAAACATCAAAGGGGGAAAGAAATAAGTATAGGAAGGAAAGTCGTGAAATGGGATGCAGAATGCTGAAAAGACGGGGTACGAGTTACGAGGTATGAGGCATGGAGCGGGGTGGCAGACAGCTGAAATGTGGAGATTTTGTTTTTTTAATAAGCAGCATGCATGGGCAATTTGGGGAAAGTACACAGTGAATAGGTCTAGCGTGCGAGTCAAAGCAGGCAGGAAACAAAGGCTGGAGTTACGGTGGAGACGAGTGGCAAGGAAGTCGCAGGAGCAAGACGTGAGCGAGACTGGGGAGAGAGAATAAGTGAAGGAAGGGGAAGGTATGAAACGCAAGTGAAAGAAAACTAAACAAAAAGAAAGAAAGCTTGACAGGGGAAAAGAAAGTGCAGGGGAGCAAGCTGGAAGGAGCCTGCTGGCAGAAACCACGATAGGGAAAGGGGGTTGGGGGGGAACGGCTGCTCTGCAGATCATCCAGAACATTTGAAGAACTGAATAACTGTGCAATGTGCTTAGATAAAGTCTGCAGATGGTTCAAACACAGGAAGGAAAAACAAAATATATGCAGGAGGATGAATACAAACGCTACACTGGAGCTCGGGGAAACTGGATGAAAAAAACAAGTTTCAGATTCCAGGCACTAAGTGCTGCGAGATGTGGGTTTTTAAAGAGGAAGTAGGAGGAGCCTATTTCCCCACATTGAACCTTGGGCTTAAAGCCCTCCCAATATGGATTTTGCAGAAAAGAAATCCAAATGTGTACTAATTGATTAATTCTAAAGTTGACCAGAATTTATATTAATGATGAGCATGGAAACAGAAAAAGAGAGATTTGAGAACTGTATTTCTAGTTCATGGACTTCCAGAAAAAGTAACTTCTAATAATGGGCCACAGTTCAGCTCTGGGAAGTTAAAGACATTTTTTGCAGCAAAATATATTCAAGCCTGGGAAAACATCCCATACCTTATCACATCTATTGGTACTGCTGAGTAATTGGCACAAAATGTTTAGCAAGCTTAAGTTCAGATCTAAGGATCGTTGACATTGCACCATGATATACCAAATGTCTGACTCAGTTATCAAACTAAACCACATTCTGCTACTGGGAGAAGCTCATCAGAATTGTTCTTAAACAGATAGGTTCAGCCCTGCCCCTCTCTGGTAAACCTGACTTTGGTTTAGAGCGTGAAAGCAGGGAGGTACTGCAGACAAAAAAATAATCAGGTTAAGTATAAGGGCAATTAGCACAGGGGTTTGCACCAGAACAACTTGTTCTAGTTTAGAATTAACAGGGAGAAGAACACTGAGAGAAACAGATCACTGGTACTGTAAGAAAGGCATTTCGTTTTGTACCATACCTGGTTGATTTTCAAGGGAAATTGCAGATGAGATGTCCCATGTTTAAACGCCATTATAAACTGAATGTGTACAGTGATTGAGAATTGCCAACAGAGTCAGGTAAATAAAACATGCAAAAGTAGAGGACACAGACTATCTACTCTAGCATTGTATGAGGAACAAAGAAACTTTGAGTCTATACTGGAACCTGAGCCAGTTGCTATTACTATGTGATCACAATATATAAGAACACCCCATTCACATACTTACATGTTAAAAGACAATTTAAAGAAAACAACTGGTGCTTAATTTATTGTAGAGGGGTTAATGTGCCTTTTAGGGATTTTCAGGTCATACAGGTTCAGTAATTTGTTTACCAGAATGGCCTCTTCAGATGTACGGGCTTTGGAACGTGAGCAGATTTTACATCCTGTATCCTGTCTATTTTCTTGTGGTTACATTATTTTGCAGATACGAAATAGCAATGACTGTTTCAAGAGTGGTTAAAAAAGCGGCTATGGCTAAAGATACAGCTCTCTGTCCATAGTTCTGTTGACTTGTGAATATAATAAAATAACTGCTTTGTGAGAATAAATGATGGCTGTTCTCCACGCACAACAGAAATCTTATCATTATGAATATAGGCAAGCTCTGGCTTTTAGATGATGAAAATATCATTCAGTATGATTTGTCCCAAGAAAAATAAACACTGTATATTCTAGTTTAAGGATGGCAACTCATATTTTGATTCCAAGAACACTAGAAGGGTATGAAACTCATACCAGGATTTTTCTAGGTTGTTGAGAGATGTTGAGATTTTACTTATGTTGCTTAAGTTGGTCAGTGTCTGTGGCACTAATATGTTCACATTTTGATTTTATGAGAACTTTTCTTCATGATCTTACTCAGCAGTTTCATACAACCCTCTACCTGATCTCCAGATTCCTTGAACTGGCACTTTTTTTTAAAAGAATACTTTGGTAGTCCAGTCTCCATTTTTACGCACAGTTGCTTTGGTAGCCCAGTCTCCATGTTTAGACACAGCATGTGATTTCTGGTTATCAAATAGGTTAGAGTAATGAACTGTGAATGAATTTGGTACATCCAGCAGACCTGTGTTTGATTCCCACAACCTTCATTTGCATACTGTGTGACTCTGAGCAAGTCACTTAACCTACCCAGTGCTCCCAGTCCACCCCTGAAAACAGGCATTAGTGTCATCTGGGCCTTACCCGGTTACCAAAGAATAATAAAAAAAAATAGAATTATTGCTATGGGTTTCAAGAACAGAGTAATAAATAGCAGTGTATCAATCTCTGGTGGGACCCAACCTAGAGTTCTGTGTCCAGTTCTAGAGTCCTCATCTCCAAAAGGACATAGACAGACATGAGGCAGTCCAGAGGAGGGCAACTAAAATGGTGCAGGATCTGCAACAAAAGCCCTGTGAGGAGAGACTGGAGGACCTCACTATGTACAGACTGGAGGGAAGGGGGGGGGGCAGACTGGATGGGCCAAGTGGTCCTTATCTGCTATCAAAGTCTGTGTTTCTATATGATTGAGACTTTCAAATACCTCAAGAGTGTAAATAAGGCTGAAGAGGGAAGCCCTTTTCAGAGAAAAGGATGCACAAGAACAAGGGGTCATGAAATGAAGCTGGAGGGAGGGAAGAATCAGGGGAAATGTAAGGAAACACTTCACAGAAAGACTGGTGGATGACTGGAACAGTCTCCTTGAGGAGGTGGTGGGAGAAAATACTGTAATGGAATTCAAGAAGGCATGGGATAGGTGTAAGAGAACCATAGAAGCAAGGAAAGGGGCAGAAAGGCCAGAGATCAAGTGAGGGCTATGGTAGGTATGAAACATGGGCAGACTAGGTGGGCCACGCAGTCCGTACAGTATCTGCCATCAAATTCTATGTTTCTATGTAAGTAGTCACCTTATTGATCAAATAAATCCTTGACAGCATATGTCTTTCAGTCTTCTGGTATCACCCTGTTCTGCTTTACTTATCTTTGCTGCTTGATAAAGCTTTTGACTAGATCCCATCCCATATGATTCAGAGCAGCCTGTCTGAGGCCTTAGAATCCAGGTTCAGAGCAAGACCCAACAGAAACAACAGAATTCTACTCTGAGAATTTTAAATGAATGCTGACAGAGGGGTACATTCTGCCCTTGTTCTGTTAAAGGCTTTTGCAGATTTTTTAATTATTGATCAATGATCATAGGGTGTACTGACTCACCATGAGTCAGTTGTATGTCTTTGCAGGACTGGTTTAGAGTCTGCCTCCGGGGTTGTATCGGCATTCAGCTCTGTAGTTATCTGTGTCCCATAATATTTAGCCTTTTTATATCCTTACCCACACACACACACATATGATTGGGTTTTACTTTTATACTTATGACTCATACATTTACTTTCACCATAAACCTAACATAATCTGACACTTTTCTGCTACATCCACGTCTTGGTTACACCAAACCCTGCATGTCTAATAACTAGCTATAGCTTAGTGCTTGTAAGACAGGGACTAATAATGATGATACTGGCACCAGATTAAAATATACCATGTTTTCTCTATTCATGTATAGTAAATGGGTGCTGCACTGTATCCTTATATAGTCTGTGTCTGGTTGGATTTTGTATTCATATTTGTTCATCATGTTTGTACAGTACTGCAACTAACAGTGCTTTAAGAATTCAGTTTTTGCTTTCATGTAATACTGACTGAAGAAAGAGCAATGTCCATGTTTCTTTCTGTATCATTGATTATTGCAGTATTCTATTTATGGGACTCCCACACAATGCATTAAATGCTCTCCAACTTGATCTAGAACTGTGCTGCATATGTATTTGCCAAGGTATGCTGATCACATAGCACTTCTGTTGGAACAGTTGCACAGCCAGACAGTTAATTACTGTACCACTTTTAGTAATATACAATACCATATATAGCCTTGGAGCAGACAGTTTTTTGGAATGACTGTCATTGCATTCTTGGCTTCTCCCTGTAGCCTTCAAACCACATATTATTCACCATTCTGTCTATCACATATTTCACTCTTGATGGGCATACTTTCAGCTGTGTGTTATGGGACTACCTTCCTAGTAATATTTGAGAAGCTAATACAGAATCTCACCTTAAGAATTAAATCAAGAGATGCCTACATATTCAATCTCTCTTACAGAGTCATACAGTCATATGAATGTAGGCAAAGGAGAAGGTCATTCAACCCTTCTTGATGCTTCTCTCTCTCTCTCTCTCTCTCTCTCAGAGCTGTTTCTGATATTATCCCCTGTCCAAACTTTCCTAGCATACCTGCTTAAATGTATTTTTGTGAGTAATTATCAAATTCCTTCTTGGATATTGCAATAGTCATATGCTGCAAAACATTCCATATTCACCAAATCCTCTGCATACAAGAACATATTCATAGATACATAGACAGTGTCGGCAGATAAGGGCCTATGGCCCACCCAGTCTGCCCATTTGAGCTTGTAAGTTCAATTTATGTTTTCCTAGAAGTCTGTTGCCCCTTACCCCTGACCTCCAGAATTCCTCTATGTCTATCCCATGCATTCTTAAATCCTGTGATTGTTTCAGCCCCCACCACTTCCTCTGGCAGGGTGTTCCACTTGTCCACCACTCGTTCTGTGAAGAAATTCTTCCTCACGTTTCCTCTGAATCATCCCCCCTCCAACTTTATCCCATGCCCTCTAGTCCTGGAACATCTTTTTCACTTAAAAATAGTCTCTTCCTGCACCCTGTTCCTCCCTGTAAGATACTACAGATATAGTTATCCCTTGTGTGAATCCAGTGCTTGTCTTGAGATTATGCCCACTTGCTTTCACCATATAATCTACCTTTGTGTTCTCACACCATAGTAGGCATCATTGTTAATATGTTCCAGCTAATCACTTTGAGTGGATTACCATAAAGACAGCTTTAAATCTAGTGGACTGGACATTACTTGTATGTACTGTAATCAACCTATTTATGGCTTGATCTTATTCGCTTTGTGGCATCATAAAAGTTCACAAGACAAAGAAGCTGAAATATCAGCTTACAGTCACAGTCATACATCATCCTTTATGAGTCCAATCTGCAATGGAAGATCACATATGCATCAAACACACAATTATAGGTGCATAGTTAATGGTCTCCAAATTCAGCAAAACATAACTGGATCTACAGCCCCTCAAAAACACATGAAGAGTAGAGCATACGGTGTTCCTGCAGGCAGAGCAGGAGTTTACACTGAGCATTCAGTTGGATACCCAAGATGCCACCTGAGTATATTCCCTGCTTTTGAATGAATTAGGGGATTGTGGTAAATGACAATCCTCCATAGGCTCCCATATCTTCTTTCAGAGCAGACAAATTTTACAGTAAACACAAAATTAAAGTTGTGGCCCCCAGCTCTCCATGGTATATTGGAGGGCCAGAGGCAATATGTAGTGTTGTGCAGTCTTATTTTTACAAATACTTTCATGGTGGTAAAGCTGGATATTAACTATGGAATGTACCTGTAAGCCATTAAATATTAATCTTAAAAAAATGGTTGCTAATTTCAAATGCATTTTGATTATATACGGTTAATTGGAATGCTTCCTGGCTTTTATAATTCTGCAATATCCAGGTCTACATCTGGTAGTATTCTGTACCATAATGGTTAAGAAGTTGGACTTTGGTGTGAAGGATGAAAGTTTAATTCCCACAACAAGTAGAAATTTTAATAAAAATGATGGTCTGGGTGTTCAAAACAAATTTTGGAGCTTGCACCCATTTACTCAGTACTCTACAAATTGTGCCTAAAAGGTAGTCTAACTTTCATCTGCAAATGCAGAAAATTGTGTAAGCAATAAGACACGATGTGTGTGTAGTCATGTAATAAATGAATGCCCAGGTGCATTGTGAGGTTTGAGGCATTTACCTTCAGTACCTGGAAGTCTGGTTATCATGCAACTACTGACACCCTTATAAGTCTAATTGTACTTATAATATTAGGAAGCTGAGAAATCTTAAAAAAAATACTTTAATGTTAAAAACAGATATATTTTGTTAAAAGTCATCGGTAAAATGTAACACATCCTCACTTCTTATCTGTCTTTCCATATATTCAATAGATGGAATGTTTGCTTACCATGGAATGCAGAAATTCAAACTCCTGCAGAAGTCTTCAGGCAGCATGTTCACCTCTCCCCAGACAAACATACATAACAGATGGCCTCAGTAAAGCTAGTGATTCAGTTTTATTTGGTCTGGGAAAGCAGCAAAGATTTCCTTGTTAGCCAGGTCAGGATAGGAATGGATTTTTCAAGTTCATGAAAGAATCTCAAGAAAGTAAAACCATGAGTAGCACTTCATTTTTTTAAGTGGTGTAAGAATGGGATTATAAATGGAAAGAATATTTAATTATTTTTATTTTATTTTGAGTTTCATTTTTAAGGTCTAGCTGATTCTTTTAGTGAGACTAATGGTGGCAACCATGTATGTAATGTCATTCAGGAATATTTTGTAAAAGGCATTGAACTAATAGGGCCAGATATTCAAAACTTTGTACTGTGTGCTAATCGTTTGTACTTGGTTTGCACCAGGTTTGCGTGGGTCCACTATATTCAAAAGGCCAAATAGTGTGGGCAAGCTGCATTAGTGCTGGGCAAAAGTATAATGTGTGCAAGGGGCAAAAAGAGTGTGTGTGTACATGAATACAGGCGCAATGCTATATTCAGTGCATTAGCGCCACACAAAGTGTTTTTGCATGACTTAGTGTGACACTTTGCACAGCGTAAGCTACCACCCAGGAAAAGGTAGTCTTAACTCTGAACAAACTAGCTTTGCATGACTTTGTGGCTTTGCACAGCTTTTCATGGTGTTGTGTGACTTTGCGCAACATAGAACCATGGTTTATGAAACTCTGTAATTCAGAAGTGTGAATTATGGAGTTTGCAAAGGTCTGCCAGTTGTAGTTTATTGACCTTAACCAGCATATATTAAACATAGATAGAAACCAGACATGGATGAAACGTGCTTCACAGGGATGGCACCTCCAATGTTGCCATCATCTGCCGCTGGTCCAAGCCATGCCAGGAATTAAGTGGTGACCTGGCACCCAGTGGACACCATAGCAGTGAATCCATACAGCACACACCTGCAGACCACCTTTTGGAGGACACCAAGAGAATCCAGTAGACACATGTAGCACTGGGGACATGAAGAGTGTTATGTGGAGGGGTGTACAGGTGGCCAGTCTACACTACATACTGGGTGCTGCCACAAGGCTGGGACAATCCTCGCAGTGCATATGGTCCAGTGTAGGGAATTCCCTAACACCAGTGTGCCTGTCTGATGGTATGTGCCCCCCCCCCAGCCACATACCACAAATCTGTACAGACACCACAGCAAACAGAGCCAGCCAGATATATGTCACTGTGAGTATTTCATGTTAGTGGTGCAGTGTATGTGGTTCACACAACAGCATAACTGTAATGTCCACTGTCAGCACACCTGCAAGATGGACCTGTCACTATGTAAAGTGCAGCAGTCATTGATGCCCTACACACCATAGACATTGCTGTGTCCATCACACTACAGGCCTCCTTGTTACTGTAGCATCTGCAATGCACTGTAGCAGGAACTACAGTTTGACAATTGCATGCAACACCACCACCTGTGCCTGTGCTGTGTAGTCCCCTGGGGCACAATATTCTATGCAGTTATGTACAAATGTAGCTTGCAGCTACCACCAGGTACTTCCAGACTGACCTACAGGTGAAGCTGTGGGCAGATCCAGCCAGCCCGTGTACTTCCAGTTTGACCTACAGGTGGAGCTGTGGGACCTTGCAATAGTGCTGGGCAAACTGCATGTAAATCAGGACATATTGAGATGCTAATCTGGATATTTGCCCACAGACTGCCTAAGTAGGCTCATTTGCATGTCACTTTTGAATATAGCAAATTTTTGCCCCGGGCAAACATGATAGCACTGGGCAAACAGCTTAGCTCCATGCAAAACCTGCGCAAAGGCATCTGCACCGTGCAAACATTTCAGAAACATGGTACATTTCTGCAGAATTTCACATGTGCTGGTGTTTGCAGTTTTAATGAATCCACTGTTTTGCTAGCACACACTTGGCCACTTAGTTCACCTCTACTTTCCTTCATATCACTGTGCACTGGTCTGCTGTTGTGGTTTGCACTTCCTGGTTGCTATATTCAGAGTTGTCTTATTTCCCAGGCCATTTTTGCACTGCACTCCCATCCAGTTTGCTCAGCTTCCTTAGCACGCTATATTCAACAGGTTTAGCACCAGTGCTATCCCTTTTGAATATAGCGGGCCACTGGTTCTGTGCTAAGTTTTGAATATCTGGTCATAGTGTGCTGTGCCTCGATTTCCAGGACTTTTTTCTAACCAGTGCTAGTTGTCTCACAATGCACAGCTACATATTGACCAGTCAGGATGCAGTGATTTCTTCGTCAATTTTCTTAAGCCATGTTGGGTACCACTTGCATCAAAATAATGGCCTATGCAGCACTTTTTGACTTAAGCTGCAGTAAAGCAGCAAAACTGTCACAAATGTGTAAAAATGTTTGAAAATGGCAAACAAACATTTTGCAGCATTTTGAATAATGCAATTGCAACTCAAAATCAGAAGATGCACTTGCATCATCCCCTATGAGAACTCTGCCCTATAGTTATAAAATATATATTTCTTACTTCAAGATACAGATATCGAAATTCTAGCAATACATGAGTGAGAGCTATGGCTAACAACAGTTCCCACCTGTTCAGAAACAAAAATTAAGCTATGAAATAACTATTTATTTGGCTATTCTAAACAAAACACAACTGGTGATAACATGGCCACCCAAGCATTCTTTAATTCACATATGGGAGCTAGGTCATTAACAATTGTGCCTTGGTTAAAGCAGCAGTGCATGCTATGGTAAAAATGTTGACCTATACTTTTTTAGCCTAGTTTCAATTTCCACATATCATCTGTCTTGTAACACAAGGAACTTCACAGGTGAATTTGGTACACCTTAGTGGCTGACCTTTTTTAATTGGCTCTTTTGGTACATTGTTAAATGGTTTTGCTCAGATAAAGTTCTATTCAAACTAAACATTTCCTGTTTGGTATTCCTTGGAGCTATCTATCTAATGGAGACTTTAGTTTCTGAAACATTATTGTTTTCATGGCAAATAATTACTATTTATGCCTGTAAAAAAGAATTCACAACACTGACAAAATGAAATTGCATTTCTTAAATCAGATACTGTTTTAGAACTGATCCCGCTTAGAGATACTGTAATGAATTACAGTTCCTAACTCATCTCTCTCTCTCTCTCTCTCTCTTCTCTCCCCCTTTCCCCTATGGATTCATCTCCTTTATCACTGCTTGTAGTGAACCATCTGTTAAAAAACACAAGTACAGAATAAGGTTTGTTTTGCAATGGGATACGCAAAGATAATTTAAAGTTAAATCATTACTCTTATGAAATGTAAGGTAAAATTTCTCAAAGACAAACAGCTCAGTGGTTTGGATAGCTCCAAACTCACCTGGAACACAGTGAATAAACTTCATGGCAGGGGTAAAAAGGACAAACAATTCTCCCTAACTAAAGACAGAAAACTCCTCCAGGATCCAATGGTTGTTGCCAAACTGTTCAACTCCCACTTTGGGGACCTCGAAAAATATAAGTCCTCGATCAATCAAACCAACATCACAAGCCCTGTCAAGATCTCTGACCCTCCAATAACCCATGCCAGCCCCAGTTTTGCCTGCCGTTACCTCTCTCCCACACAGGTTGTCTATTACTTAAAAAATAATGACCCAGGCCCAGCTTAGGTGACAATGCCATTGACTAATGCATTCTTAAACTTGTTTGTGAACACATCACTCTCCCTCTTATCAACATCTTCAGTCAATCACTTTGCACTGGCGTCTTTCCCACTAAACGGAAAACTGCCACCATCAAACCCAGGTGCTACTGCGCATGACCAAACTTGGAGCTGCAACTTTCATAATGATTTAAAGTACATCACACAGTTCCGTTTTCACTGGGAATTGGATATAGAGGTTTAGTTAACATACCTCTACATGCCACAATATTTCTTTTTCTCCTGGGTAGATACACCTCGCTCATCATTTTTATGAGCCTTCCGGCACAGGACAGGATGCCTGGGGCACACTCTGTCTTCCAGTGCAGCAGCACTTTTGACATGGCACCTCAAGGAGCAACATTAAAAAGCTAAATATCTGGAGAAAGGTTAACTGAATTTATTTTAAACCATATAGGTTGTTTTAAACCAGCATTTTTGCAGCCCTGGTGATTGCCCCCACTGTTTTGTACTGTTTTCCTTTAAGGACTATTGAGTCTTTGGTTCTAATTTTGGTGGCTTCTGTTTTTTGTAATTCATTTTTCTGTCAGAAAATGCATAGTAGTATTTAAAAATTGCTGGCAATATATTCATTAATAAAAGAATATGCGTATTTATAATTATGGTTAAGGCTTGCAGTAGATAGAACCTGGCTGTTTAAACCACAAAACACATCAAATAAATTAGTTACTACAGTATATCTGGAGTGCTACTTCTGTGTGATTAATCCACTTTCTGTCTAACTAGGGAAGACAGACAATGCTATGACTGTTCAGTATTTCTGGTGATACCATGCTTTGAACTTGCAAATGAATGTTTGAATGTACACAGGTCCAGATGAAATTGGATACTCAATTAAATAATTTGATCTGTTATAGGAAGTATTAAGGGTTGTGCCATTTAGAGCTTAAGGTTCAAGAGAGTTAATTCTTCCCTGCAGGTAACTTTGCATTTCTCAGCTACGGTGTAGTATTACAAACAGTATTCATGCCCCATGTCCCTTTTCCCTATTTACCACACTTATGTCTCTTACATTAATCTCCAGGGCCTCTCTGATCATTCATGCTGCATAATTTGGGAATTTGGCAAATAGTTGGTGCAATGAAGCCCCAGCCCAAGGGACCCAATATTTAAAAGAAACATAGTCATGCTTATTAGCATATCTTTTTCCCTTGCATGCTGTTCCTTACTGAGAATAAGAAGTGCTTATAGCAGAACATTACATAGGTAGAGTCATGAGTAGGGTCAATGGAAAATTGTGGAAAAAGTTACTGTGCAAAAATGCAGAGATTTATTTTGTAGCAAATTGCAGGCAATTGCAGCAATTCCCCCCAAAAATCCCAATATCACACAATAACAATATTATTGTTTTCTGTGGAATCAATTGTTTAATACTGTACATATACTGCCACTTGTACAGTTATTGGTATTCAAATAAATATCAAATGCTATAAAGTATATCTTGTACAATCTGGTAACATCTTCCTCATGCACATCTACCTAGTTTAATGGCCTAGGAAGACTGTTCCCAAAATATCTGGTCTGAGACCAGTTTCTATTTTTCAGAGATGTGTCTAACTGCAGGATTGTTAATCAGCAGTGAACATACCTTAGTGATCAGTGCTCAAGGCTGTGAAGGTCTGGGTTGAATCCTGATTCCCCTAAAATCCTTTTAACCTCAAATTTCACTGAAGTGGAGATCCACAATGGCATGGTGTTGGAATAGTAAATCTACACTAAAGGGAGCTGGTGCAAGAAAAAAAAAACTAAGCACAACATAGAAACTGGTCTCAGACCATGTCATGGGGAAAATCTAGCTGGAGCTGCTGTAGATTAACAGTGAATGATCTACAATACAGTACTTGCTTTTATTTATTTAGTCTGATCAACAACTACTTTTATTCATGTAGAATCTCTTGCAAATTAAGAGATTAGGGAACATTACAGTATCAAACCATGCAAAATGCTTCATTAAGTAGATTAAAAGTATAGCACTTTATCTTAAGGTAAATAAAATGGACATAGAACATAAATACTGTAAGTGGAATATAAAAAAAAAACAACTCTATGGCCAAAGGACATGGACTGATAATGTTTTGGCATTTTAATATAAAGCAATGTTTTCTGTAGTGCAGTGCTATGGTCTGTATTGATGGCTTCATAGTGCAGAGGTATTTTGGTAATGTCGCTTCAGATATAAAGGTGTTATGAAAATATGTGCATATGTAGTTAACTGGATCTCTAGTACCAAAGATTGGAGAGAGGATTTAAAAATCACATGCAGTATGATGGACGAGTTTCACAGTGAACCTCTTACAGTATTGTTTTAGCCAAACCCAAGTCAGCATGCTACATGATCAGTATGTTTGAATGACTGTCCTTGAAAATATGATGAGAGGAGTTCAAAACTGTCCCTGGGACGTGCACCATTATTTTGGCACATTTCCACAAATTGCACATGAAAGTCACACTACCAAGAAGGTGGTCTAACTTTCACATGCAATTGCTGTGAGGTACGACATTTCAGGTCCCAGTTGCTCCAGTAATATGGCAAATGCTTCTTTTTTTTATTTGACATAAGCTGCCATGAAGCAGTGAAACTGAGACAGAGGCAGTAAAATGTTGAAAAATAGCAACAAACATTTTGACACATTTCAGATGTCACAGTCACGATTCAGAATTAGACGTTATGGGCTCCATGTTCAAAAGTCCCAGGCTGCATTGTGCAAGTGCCTGCGCCATGCAACTGAAATGCACTGGCACAAAATAATGGTATATTCAAAATGTGCACCATAAGATGTGATCATGCATGTCTGGCTGAATATCCCAAACATGCACGATTGCACAGTGGGAGATGCATGGCACAGCAGGTAACCTGGGACCTGTGTGGAGCATAGGGAAATGGGCCATGCAAAGCCACTTGCACAGTGAACAAAATTACAATATTCAGCCAGGATATGCAAATGACCTCATTGCACATTTCGAGCCCATTTCCCACATGAGCAATTCATTACTGAAATGTATTCAGGCCATTTGCATGCCCAAGGCATGCGCAGTTCCAGCTTTGCAGGGCTGCACTACCACTCCACAAAGGTGAACAGGAGGTACTGCAGCCTAGCAGGCAGGTGTGATGGAATGTTTGTGTGTGTGTGTGGATGGATGGACTATATTGTCCTGGGTACAGTGCTATTACCCATAGCCATGTACAGGGTTGGACTGAGGTATGGGGGTCCACCTGAACAGTAGCCACAGGGGCCCACTTTGACAAGCAACAGGGGAGGGCACAAGGTGACACAGTCTAATACCGATTAGATACACCAGTTCCATATGCAGCATATAGTCACCTGAAGTGCCCCACACCCCCTCCATATGACAGGAACTTGGTAATAACTGCAAGAAATGGCAGTGTGCAGAAGGTGGCCAGGTACCTGAGTGGATGGGTCCCACCTGTGTGCACCTATGGTGTACCACCATGGGTGTGTGCCAGAGGTCAGTCCCTGGCCCATGTCTTGCTACCACTAGTACCACCAGGCTACCTGGGCACTGTTGCCCAGAGATCACCCTGGGTGCATGCCACCTTCAAGTGGTGTCCTGCAGGCCACATGGATGCAGGCCATGGCCCCTGCTACATGTGATGCAGTGTCTCTGTCTGCTCCACTGTTATGCCTTGGGGGGCACCTGACAGCACTGGCATTTGGTAACTGGGTGTCCACATCCTGGGAGTGGTGTGGGGAATGGCTTTCTGGGTGGTGCCCACGGTGTGCCAGAACATGTGGCTTTGTGTATGTCCATCCTAGGAAGACTGCTGTGTATGGGTGCCTAGAGCACATCCTGGTACGCCTCCAAGGGCTGTCTCAGGGTCGCCTGTCTGCAGTTCTGCAGCTTGCCTGTGGGTGGCCAGCATATTGAGGCTATCCCCTCACATGCCTAACTTTGTGCAGAGCATTTTTGAGATGCATGGAATTATGTGCCACACATTTTGCTGAATATACAGATGTATGGCATGTTCATGTCCATGCACCCTTTTTTTTGTGCTGCATACATTACATCTGCATGATCTTGCATTCGGAAATGTGTGATGCATCTCTCCCTTTCGAATATTGCAATTCCACGCAGTTTCTGGGATTCACTGCATATCTCCATTTGGGGCCATGCATCTCCTTAGAAAATGTGGGCCCAAGGCTGTATAATCCCCATTAAAAATACAGCCCATTGTATTCTACAGAATTTGTGATAGATACAAAATAAAAAAAAAAGCAGGAAATTCTTGGAAATGCAGGTTTTTATGCAGAGAATGGGGACAACTGGTGATTCTGCAATACAATCTACCAGTGTTTATGGTTATAAGGAGGACAGGAAGAGAGATAGTGACAGAGAGAGAAAGAGAATGCTCACCATCACGGAAGGAATGAGAATTGGAAAGGGGAATAAAACCCACTAAATTGTGCAAATGCAGTGGCATATCAAAGTTGCCAGTGCAGTATGTGAGTTTAAATGGTTTGTTCCATGGTTTTGGCAGGGATTCTGGAACAGGTTATAATAAAAATAGTTTCATTTGCCTGAAACATATGTGTTCATCTTCTTATTGAGTGCTAAACCTATGTAAACTGTTCTGAAAAGGCAGTTTATCCCAAAGTACTGTAAAGCCTCTGCTGTTACTGGTAGCTATCTCTGGCCTGATTAGCAAACTGGGGTTCCTCCACTTTAGGGCTAAAACAAAAAGTGCTTGGTGAAAAAAGAGCACAAGCAACAGGGTGACAGCAAGATGTGCAATATGCAATCATGTTGCCCCACAGCTAGATCACATATCGCATGTTGTCTGAAAACCTGCCTATGCTCAGCATGATTTTTTGAGGGTGCTCCACCCCTGCACCACCAAAACTAAATATAATCACCTCCATGGTTGACATACCTTTTAGAAGCAGACAAAAAGTAGTAGTGGACGAAGAATAGCACTCAAATGAAAGGACTAGATTGAATGAGTAAGTCAGGCAAGTTCTGCATTTATTCTCACAACAAACCATTGCCAACTCAACAAAATTTAATGTGTACGCAGCCTGGAATAGAAACCATACATTTGAGCATGAAATCCCAAATGAGCACCACAGCACAGACCTGTACCAGTCAAACATTCTAATGAACACAAGCTAAAAATTCCTGAATGTAATAATTAAAAATGTCCTACTAAAATCGCCCACATCATGGAGCCTTACTTTCAGCACCCTATTAACAGTATATAACAGACTGATAACTGGACAGGTGGCCGCTGTCATGGTTCCCAGTTGGCTGGCAGAAAGGAGGCAGGATCTCCAATTACAGGAGGAGATCCACTGCAAGTGGCATGCTGTGGAATGGCACTCCATTAAGTGGTTTCTGCAGGAGTGATGGAATCTACTTGTGGGAGTCCACCGAGGAGGGCAGGAACCTATGCCCAATTGTAGAATAACTTATTTAGATTACCTTTGAATAGTTTTTTAATTTTTTACCTTTGTTTTACCAGGAGAGATACACAAAGCTGAAATCTTGGTTACAGGTGCAACCTGGCAGCACAAGGAAGTTAAGTGACTTGCTCAGGGTCACACAGTATGCAAGTGGGGTGGTGGGATTCAAACCCAGATCTCCAGGTTTGCAGCTCAGAGCCTTAAACCACTGCGCTATACTGCCTCCCAAATATTGTATTGTATTGTACTGTGGCGTAACAAATATTGTATGAGGTCTTGTTGTATTTGATAACCATGCTAGCAAAGGGTTTTGTAATAATCATGAGCCTTGTCAACATAACCACCTGTTTCAGTGAGAGAGACAGAAAATTGGAGGTTGAATACATTATTTCTGTTAGAAAATCCAGCAGATGTGAAAAAAAGGTTGCCTATTCGGCCTGGTACTCATTGTCTTAGTTTCCCAAAAGTTTTGCCTGGGTGAATGAACAGAAAAGGGAATCAAATCCATGCATGGATTTCTCCCAGTAGTGCTGGTAGGGAAAGAAAAAATACAGTATCTATGAACCTAAGTTAGCAAATTAGCCCAACTTGTTGTCAGTTGAAACAATGAAAGTACAGTATGTGCTCCAACTACAGTATATTGAATACAAATACTAGGGCACTTGTGCCAACATTTGGTGAACTAAGTATGTTAGTTAAACAAAATGAGGTGTAAGTAGAACACATCAGTGAGGCATGGTGCACAAATGTCATCCTTCTGAAGTTATCCATGAAGAAAATTTCAAAGTGGAGCAACTGGATCATTTGGTTTGTGAGGGGAGTGCTTGATACTTGCACAAAAATGTACCATACCTGCATCTTTATGAACAGAAAAAGACAAAATATGAAATGATGTGGTTCTAGATTAAATTGTAAAACTTTCCAAAAGGTTGCAGGCCCTTTATCTCAGGGTATTTTTGTTATCCCCCTTCAAACTGAAAACAGGTCACGATTGATTATTTAAATGATTACGGTGATGCAGTTTTCCACAGGCATCCAATCTGTGCTTAATGATAATGGAGAATGCAAATAAATTAACAATGAGAAAAGTAATGCAAGGCAAAAAATTAAGGCAGATTGTTACTGAAAGTCATAGTGACAACAATGTTGTTGAAGGACTTTACATCTACACTTCTGTGCCAATGGCACAGTGTCGACAGATGGCCACAGCATGACCTACTCCTTTACTGATTGTGGGGGGCTTTGCCCCCTGCACATCCTGGACTTATGAATAGCAACTCGGGAGGGGGGGCTATCACGGGAGAGATCAGCCAACACCACCAGTCACCATATTAGTACAGTGCTCCAACAATCCATTCAACACAGTGTATATTGAATGGGTTGTTGTCACTGTAAAGGTATTTAGAAGGGGAGAAACAAACCATAGGTAATGGAGGAATTTAATGATTTAATCTATCTGAGGCAGACTGCTCTTAAAATGGCCTAGCTAGATTCAACCAGTTAAGAAGTAAGGTAGTCAAGGATGGTAAGAGACTACCATGAAGATACTAAAACAATAAGGTTGAAAGCTGAAGAAAGCAATTCCATGAAATTGGTGGAGAAATACCAAAATATTCTTAGGTTCTGAGAATAGCAATACAAATATTGACATGTGATGACCAACTTGCAAATTTGAAGTGGCCATGGTGGAGTTTAACTCCATGAATGACATATTTTGTAATGTGAGCAAGAAGCTAACCCCTCTGGAAAGAAACAATGCTTCAGAATGGGACATACCAAGTAATTTGCTAATGGCAGTAGATAGCATCACAAAAGAATAAAAAAAAATGAAGATGAGGAAGCTATGGGGCCCAATGAAATCCCCAATTGGTTGTGATAGAAAGGTGCCAATGTGCTGGCCCCTTGAGTATGTAACATCTTCAACAAGTCTATTATATTTTGGCCAGGTTCCATTACAGTAGAAAGAGGTTAAGGTCATATAGAGTATATTCCAAAGGTTAACGCACCTGCTGACCTAGACAAAGATTTTTGGCTAATCTCACTGTCCTGTAATTGGACAATTACACAAAGATTTATTTATTGAAGGCTCATGGATTGTATGTGGTCTAAACTAGATCCTAACCAGTCTGGATCCCAAGAAGGGTACTCTACCATCATTGTTATGACCAAGTTGTTGGTGGCCTGTGTGTGAGCATGGGGTAGGGGTGATTTTGTTAGGGCCATGCCTGTCGACTACCACAAAGCTTTTGTTTTAATGCACCATGAAATTTTGTTGAAAAAGATGAAACAATATGGTATCCATTGTTGTTTGATTCGATGGGTCCACAATTTTCTACAAGGGAAATCCCAGTGGGTTGAGGTGGAGAGGGTAAAATAGCCTAGCAGTATAGCCTAGAGGTTAGAGGAACAAGGTGTGAATGAGCTTGGTACACCCAGCAGACCAGACCTGAGTCTGATTCTCACAACCTCCACTTGCATACTGTGTGACTCTGAACAAGTCACTTAACCGCCTAGTGCTCCCAGGTTATCCCTGAAAACAGGCACCTGTGCCTAGTTGGCCTTACCTGGTTACCAAAGACTAAAATAAAAATAAATAAATAAAAACAATGAAAGACACCATAAATGGGTGGATGCCACAACAAACAAAATTGTGTTCCCGTTTATTCTTGTTAAAGATAAACGACATCTCTGCTGTTGGACTTTGTGCAGGTGTGTTAATGATCTTCAAATCAAATGACAATACTACCATGTAAAAAGATCTTTTCAGAATAGAACAATTGTCCAAAAAGTATGAAATGGACATAAACACAGGAAAAACAATGGAGATGGAACTCTGATTTCAGAAATGTACTAACTGAGATGTAGCTGTGCTAACTTTTGATAATCAGGAGGTGACTGTAGTAGAAAATGTGAAATTGTTAGGCTTTCACCTTCATGAGAATTTCTCATGGAGCTAGCATATAGAAAGTATTGTTAAAAAACCTAATACCTGATTGGAATTCACTGGACAGCAAATAATTGTTTGAAGATTACCTGGAGTGCGATTCGGGGCTAGGGGTTGACCACTAGACATCACAGAAATGTTTGCAAATTACCAGAGGTGTTATCAGAGGGCAGAGGGTCACTGGACACCATGAAATGTGTTAGAATTAATGCAGGGTATTCGGTGGGGGGACCACTAGCCATCAGGGTCATATACATTCACATTGGCAGGGTGTACAGGGGGTTGGGAGCAGCACTAATCCAGTACAGTTATCCCCAACATGTACTGTGGGGAGGGTAGCAAACTGTGTTTGCTGTTTGCTAGTGAGGCCATAATGAGATGTATATGGCGTGTAGTACCTTGCTAATACCATGGAGTCATTTGCATATTAATGTACCAACATGGCAGATTGCGCCAGAGGAGCAGTTGCCATTAGTGAACCCTAACAGCCTGACTGTGATAGCAATTTCCATAGTAACTTATTAGCTAAATACCACCTGTGGCCAGTAAGCGCTGGGGTTTGCGATCACAATCTGATAGTGCCTAACCAGTGCAGTATATTGGAACATGCCTTCAGTGCTCACAAAGTGCCCAAGCATGTTCCAATATAGCACTGGTTTGCTCCAAGGACTAATTTGCTCCTGGAGCAAACATTTACTGGGCCCTAATCTGGACTTTTGAATATCCTGGCCAGTGTGTCTGGGTGGCTCAAGGAACTGAAAGTACTGTAGGTTATAAGTACATAAGTTAAGCAATGTTTCCCTGGGGACTGTCACAGTTTATAGGACTCATTTATGTTGTTTTGTTAAGCAGTATAAAAAAGAAAACATCTCCCGGCTTGAGAGACAAAATTCCATGTGATCTCGTTTGCGACCTTTGGTTTTACGCTTTGAAGAGGATACTGCCAGAAATAATGAAATTTCAGTATGCTGTCCATCTTAGGTAGCACACTAAAAACTTTCTTATCACACATCAGCTTTTTTCTGTCACTATGTCACGTTTTTTTTGTCAAACAGTTTTATCTGAACCAATGATTTCTGTCTAACAAATTACCCTGCTGTAATTATTCTGAGCCTATTTTCCATTATGTGATTGCTATCACTTGTCTATAGGTGGCATCAGCCTTCTTATGGTGGCAAAAATCATGCTGGTTATAATGTTCACAACAGCCTATTTAAATTATCCAGGACATATAATTTATTTAATTATGCATTATTATTAGCTTTTTTATTAACATTTTTCCTAATGAAGACTTCATTGAGGCAACATAACTTCTATCCTTATTTACTATTTATATGGGCACTGTATAAGTACCAGTTCGATTCTATTCCACTAGATTTCAAGCTTGCATTCATGGTTATCTTTGTATTCTGTTTAGAGCACCTGCAATGATGAAGCACCCCTTTTTTGCACGCATATTGATTCAGAAAGTAATAGGATCCCATGTTAAGGTTTGGAAGTTGTTAGTACATAGTTTGAATTCTATCATAGCTGTTCACATTATGATTTAAAACCACAGTTTGGGCAAGTTTCCATTTCTACGTTGTATCAGGCCAAGACGTCTTTGTGGATGAAAAGGCTGTCTTCTAACATGAGGGAAAAGTAAGAATTTATTACTGTGGTACTAGTCTCAAAGTGGTCTGGGAATGACAGCAACAGAAAAAAAAAGTTGTTACATCCCTGCCTCCCCAGCAAATGTCATAATGGTAGAGTGGCCTAAGATGTTGAAAATCAGATTTACTACTACATACTGTACATTTGACAAATACTAAACACGTGTACTGGGGTCAAAGCAATATTTTACATAAATGCCTTACACATGAGCTATGCACATAAAGCTTTTATGGCTGGGACTTTCATCACCTCTTAATCATATGTTGAAATAAAGATTAATCAAAATTTTGAACTCTCCAGATTTATGATCTACATTTCATCAAAATTCAGTCCATATATGTTTTAGAGTGCTGTATACCCTATTGGCTTTAGTCACATGAGCTAGAACTGAATAAACACCATTTCAAAGATGTTAGCCACATGGGTTAATGTTAAGCACAATCCATTACAAGGCTGTTTGAGATCCCGATGCTGAATATCTCTATATTTATTGTTTATTATATTTCTAATAGTATTTTTTTTGTTTTTGTTTTTTCCAGGTTACTTGTGCAAATTTAACAAATGCAGGAAAGTCAGACCTTCTAAAATCAGGAAGCCCTAAATCAACACTAAAGCATATATGGACAGAAAGCAGTAAAGACTTGTCTATTAGCCGACTGCTTTCACAGACTTTACATGGCAAAGAGAATGCCACTGCTCTGGACCTGCATTATGACACACCAGAACCTTACTCTGAGCAGGATCTATGGGACTGGTTGAGAAACTCTACAGATCTTCAAGAGCCTCGGCCCAGAGCCAAAAGACGACCAATCGTCAAAACAGGGAAATTCAAGAAAATGTTTGGCTGGGGAGATTTTCATTCTAACATCAAAACCGTAAAGCTGAACCTGCTGATCACTGGAAAAATTGTGGACCATGGAAATGGAACCTTCAGTGTCTACTTTAGGCATAACTCCACTGGACAAGGGAATGTATCTGTTAGTTTGGTGCCTCCTACCAAAATAGTGGAATTTGACCTGGCACAACAAACTGTAATTGATGCCAAAGATTCCAAGTCTTTTAACTGCCGCATTGAGTATGAGAAAATAGACAAGGCCACCAAGAACACACTCTGCAACTATGACCCCTCAAAAACATGCTACCAGGAGCAGACCCAAAGTCATGTGTCATGGCTCTGCTCCAAGCCCTTTAAAGTAATCTGCATTTACATTTCATTTTATAGTACAGATTACAAACTGGTGCAGAAGGTGTGCCCAGATTACAACTACCACAGTGACACACCCTACTTCCCTTCTGGTTGAAAAATGTGTGTTATGACTGGAACCTGAGGAATAAAACAGGTCATATACTAGGGTTGTTGCCTCAACAAAAGGCAGCCACTTGTACTGTCTGGAATGTGTCCACACAGCCTGCTGGTGATGTCTGCTACCTACAGATAAACTTCTGGAAAACAGATGGTTAGTAAAAACACTGCAACATGATTGACTTGTTTCAGATAATAGCTGCAAATCAGTTCATATTTAAATAGAAAAAACATATTTAGCCCAGTGCATCTATATTCCTGTTTAAAATATTTCATATGTGTGCTACGCAATACAGATTACCCCCATCCAGAGAAATAACTAGGCAAAACATTTTTCAAGATATTGATTATAATGAAAGAAAATAGTGATGGCTAGTCTGTCATACACATTCCTATTCGTAGACTCTTTAAGTGTAACAAATTTGCTTACTAGGAAAGTGTCATTATTAAAACAATGGGATGTTTTAAAGACATGTTTTAAGTTCAGCCTCTGTAACTGCACAAAGGGAACAAAGCATCATGACATTCCAGCATGTAGTAGGCACATTCAGGGCAGTCTAGGTTGGCTCCTTTTCTCTTGGGGAGCCTTTGAAAAGGTGAGAAAACCTTTATAATTTGCATGTTTGCATATGGACATTAGAAAGGAATGATTCATACTGGCATATGACAGTGAAGACCAGCAGTGCTGGGTAAAACTGTTCGTATAAAAGAAAACAATGTCCAATAAATGAACAAAACATGTGATTTATGAATGGTTGGCTTATCTTTATTACAATATTGTAACAAGTTGTATATCCTAGTCTTCATTTGTATGAATGGTTTGTATTGTACATAGTTTATCCAGTGTTATTTGAGCCGCTTATGCATATTACCTTGTAACTGTCTCTCTGCTTGTTCTTGGTTAAAAAAAAGCGAAGGAAATGAAGAAACCATTTTATTGATGTACCTGTAAACCCCATAAAACAGAATTATGTACAAAGCAGTTATTCAGCTAATGTTATTGTTGAGAAATATACACATAAGACATTACAATTTGTCTGTATTTAGATATTTTATTTCTGGACAAAAATATGAGATGTATATAAAATAAAATACTGAAAGAGTTCAGTTTCAATAATTGAAAGTATTCTGACTGAATAATTTCACAAAGCAGAACAACTACAAGGTCTAACTTTAATAATCAGTACTGGTCACCAATAAATTAAATATCTTTAACATGATTTTTAGAAACTTTTAAGTTGAGCATACTGTAGTACTTAAATAGTTTAGTTAAGATGGCCTCCGATCTGTCCAAGCTGTTAAGATTAATGTGTACATAACCAGACCTCTTTTTGTGGGCTTCAGATATGTTGCATTGGGTTAATTTACAAAAGTACTTAAGCTTTGCTCACTATTTTCCAAGGCTGAACCTAGATTTTCAAGTATTATGCCGTATAAATAAAGGCAGCTGAATAGGTTAAATTGATCAAACTTAAATAGAATATGTTGGCAGTGTACTACTAGATGCAGTTTGAAATGGCCTGGGGAAGCCCGAGGTCAATTAGTTGGAATGCTGCCAAATGCAAAAAAGAAAGAAAAACTTAATATTTCAAGACCAGCTCTTCTTGAAATGTCAGGTTTCCCTTGTTGTACTATTAGGCAAGTCTCCTTACAAATTAACTGTGGCACTTCCCCTGGTTAATTTTGAGCTGCATCTGTAATTATATATGCTAAGTATATGGAAATCATTAATTAGGTTGATGCCTTTTGTAAGCTTGGAGCATGTATTTATGTTCCCAAGAAAGTTCTTTAAAGCATTTTAGATCAAGGGAGCACTCCCGACCAATCAGAGCGCTCCTATCCTCTGTGCGTCAGATACTCTTATTCCATGAAGTGTGTCACATGCTCAGATGCCCTGGAAATTGGCACATTCTGGGACAGTTGTTTCAAAATCTAATATATTATTGATCAAGCTTGATCAATAATAAATTAATATCACCAGGGAGATCACTCTTACACCTGTAAGAGTGGTTTCACATTCGTAGGGTATCAGAACCACTCAGCTTCAGTTCATGGTTCTCATACCCTAAGAATGCATGTGAGACCACTCTTACAAGCATAAGAGAGGTCTCTACAGTGGTATTAACATACAGTAGTGCAGCTAAATCAGGCAAAGTATTTGACCCTACCTTTTTAACTGCAATATATTACAGATATTTTCCAGTTTCATTTACTGACAAAATTGTCCTGTGCTACCAGATTTAAGTATTCAATAATTGCTTTAAATTACTTTTGTTCTCAAGGAAAAAAGAAATAGCACTGTAAAACTGAGAAAGGGTTAGGATTTACAAAAAAAAATAACTTAAATCTATAGTGAACTGAATAGGAATAATTAAGAAAATCATCTTTAGCATGTTTGCTAATATTTTTATTAATTAAAGTTGGAAACTAAGCTGTATTGACAAAAATATTTTTGCTGCACTGCTGCTTTAAAATCTAGGTGCACTCTTTGAAAATAATATGTAAGATATAATTCCTTTTAGAAACCCCACGCATGGGCTTTTGTTCAGTCAACATCATCATATACAAAAAAATTGCTTCGTGGTACAAAACAGTGCACTGTACCGGTTGGTCAGATTTTTAGCCAGTCATTTCTGATTTCTCTTTTCTCCACAGTTGTTCGTTAGCTAGATGTTCCCAGTTTAAAGTAAATGTAGACATTAGATGACTTGACACCTATTGCACCCTCAACACCACATTCTGATCTTTTGCTGTACAATGGTTCTGCAGGGACCCATGGAATGGTTTGATTTGCAATGATTTAGACATTTCTATCTCAAACGCCTGCATGTGAAGAAATATTTGGGGACAGAAAATTAGCAGCTTATCAGAGTGTTCCCCTTTTCTGGCTTGCTACAGTCCTGGCCAGCGATCTGTAAAATAAAAAGGGAAGTATTGTAGTACCGGTTTTGAGGAAGGGAATGTCAGCATTGAAAAAAGTCAAACTCTGATCCTGTCAAACATTTTGAGATTCACCAAGCCCAAATTAGACCCTGTGTGCTAGCTACATAAAGATTATCTGATGATTTCAGAAGTGTTACAAGTGCAAGGGTTGTTTAGTTCCATTTCTCTTATAATGATTGTTATGGTTGTCACTCACCACCCAATACCCAAAGATTGCCATATTTCTAATCATTCTAATTCATTTTCATGAAGTAAAGTAATGCTATATTCTAATGAAGTAGATTTCCAGAACTCCCGGTTATCTAGCATATTGTAACATAATGTTATGGTATATTAATATTGTGCTATTTTGAAATATAAAATAATGTATAGGACATAGTGCATTATGAGTTTTGCTTACATATCCTAGGTGTGTGATGACATATAAACCCTAAGAGCAATGCTGAAGAAATTTATGCAAGTCATAACACACCAAGGGTGTGTAAGAAACACGTTTTTTGCTTTACTTCCTTTTAATTTTTTTATAATTACTGGTTACAAATAACAATAACTGAATAAAGAAAAAAGTCATAGACAAGTACTTTGACTTTTAGCTTTGGCAACAAGCATTTTTTGTGTGTATGATTTCAAATAGTAGTATAGTAAAACAAATCCAATGAAAAACAAGTCCAATTAGATGCTTTACAATGTGGAGCCTGGGTTTCCTCAACCTGCTTTTGGTGTGCTTTATGCTGCAGAGCTCAAAATTCCTTTCTGATATAGCTGAAAGAAAATAAAGGATCATGGCAGAAGGCAATGTAAAAAGTCATATGATTTGGCTTGAGTGAAAAACCTGGCTATTAGAAACCACTGGTATGCAAGAAGGATTAACAGTGCAATAACAGCATTGACTGACTGACAAAAAACAGCTAAGTTTGAGTGTGAGGTTTAAAATGATAATATACCAGTGATAATATATCTTTGTGACCTCAAGGTGCTATAATATGGCATTTTACAAGTAACTAGGAGTTATTGTACTATAAAACCGCATGTAAGTAAATCAAAGATATGATAATAAATACAATTGTAAATTCCAACACACCACATTTAGTAACAGATGATATGGTGTTTTAAATGCATGCAGTGTTCTTCATCAAAATCAAGTCTGACTCAAGCAAACTGATAGGACAAGGCTAGTGATCTTGGGACAGACATGACTAACAACTGACACAAAATAAAACTCTTCCACAGTTCCTGCAGATCTTCTTCTTAATGGTACAGTACATTTGGAATTTTAAGTTAACTTTTTTATTTTTCTCTTTAATCTCTTATTCCAGACAGCTACCCTATCTTCAAGCCTATCCCTTATCATATCATGGAATTACCTCTTACCTCTATGTTTGTCTGTGATTTGCTCCCCAATGGTGGGTCAGTGGTATGGACTACTTTTCTCTGGAGCCTGAATCCAACAATGAAGGAAGTGGGGGCCTCAATTGGCAATGTGCAGCCTGGAAGGGACTGGCATCATCCCTAGCAGCTTACACATCTTCTCCCCTCTAGGATGACAGTGCAATGAGCTCTAGAGGTACCTGCAACAGGTATGCACAGCAGCATGCTGTACATCCTCATTCCAATTATTAAGTCTCCTTTGCTATGCCACCTGTGAGATGACAGGTGACTCTAGTGCAGCATGTTATGATTGCCCTCTTCTTCCAGAGCAGATGAGCTTTCCCTGAGATGCTCAAGCCTCCACACCATCCAGGTGGTCCACAGCAACCCAAGCTTCATGAGCTGCAACCCTGCCACTACATGGACAGGCCAGTCTTAAGTTAATTTCTCATGGATTTCAGATAACAGGTGTTTTGGTCCTTGTCTGTCTGCATCCATTTTAACCCCACTAAAGGTTATAAATGGGTCAAAAACATTTTTGTCAGTTGGTTGCATTACAGAAGAACTGTGGCATGAAGTATTGCATTTTTTTTTCTTTGACTCACAACTTATGGTAGATCTGATGCTGATGAATATGCAGCATGTTGTCTTACTTTTGACTATAATGCTGGGTGTGGATTTGGGGATATACACTGCTGCATTTACTCTCTATGGGATAAAAGACCACTAACCGTTGTTTTGTACTCCAATCTCACTGGTCCGTACAGCTTCACTGGAGTCAGAAACATAGGGAACATTAAGAATTTGTGTCAGGTGAGGATGAATCACTGAAACATGCTTAGAGAAAAGACCTTTTAAAAGACAGGCCATTATTTAAAACAACAACATTCCTTGTAATATCTTAGCTTATTACCTTTTGTAGCTAGGTAAAAGCAGAAATTAAGAACTACAGACACAAATGCTAAACAGTGCACACAGTATGAAGAAATGGATAAGAGCATTACTTCCAGAACTTTGAAGAACATCAAGAGTTTCAAAATTACCTCATCCTGTTGGCATCATAGGTTTGTAAATGAGAATGATATTTAACACTAATACAATAATTGGTCTGTTATAAATATTGGGAAAAAGAATCATAAATGAAAGTATACCCTTGATGGCAAAGTCCTCAAAGAAGCAACAGAAGAAAAATACCCATTGAGTGTTGGTAACTGTGGATTTCAAAAACAGAAAGCAGTGTGACAAGGTGTTCACAAAAGCAAATAACATTTTTAACCTAGTATGTAAGCACTTTGTACATAAATCTAAGGTTATTATATTCCCACTGCACAGGTTATATGCAAGGCCTCATTTGGATTACTGCTTGCATTTTCTGAGAGTTCTGAATGAGGGTGATAAAACCAAGATGGAAAGAGTACAGAAAAATGCAACAAAGATGATTAAGTGGTGTGACAATAAAGATTACGTTGATAGATTAGAATAATTGGGTTTACAGTCTCCATACGAGAAGGACTAGATGGAACCTCTTGTTACTTTTTGATATCTTAAATGATGGTGGACTTATAAGAAATCTGAATTTAGAGTTCAAACCCAATAAATTTGGAATAAGAGGGCATGGCAGATAAATTTGTGTTAAGCCCTATAAACAATTAAGAGGAAATGAAGTTCCATTCAATGTATTTCGGGATTATGGCATTCCTTATCATAGCACACCATTGATAGTGGCAATATCAACACATTTAAATTCAGATCAGGTAACATCATAAATGGAGCCCTTTCACTGACTATTACTATTGAAAAGTGGGGGATCTGCTTCATGTTGGCTGATGTTGTTTGCTGATTCTGATATCCTAGTATGAATCCTAGAATGACTTGAATTATCACATATTTACAAAGCATGGCACATTAAGAAATGGAAGCAATATTACATGATTTACATGCCATTTTGACCAACTTTCACCTATGAAGAAAATTAGGAAAATGAGAAGCAGTGATTTATTTTTTGTCTTCTTGAGAGTATGCAGATTATTTATGAAGAGGAGGATGGATCAAACACTATTTTCTGTTCAAAAAAGCTAATAATTCAGTGGGAAACATGTTCACAATGCATATGCAAAAATGTTATAGGTTCTAGAAGAGTCTAGGTTGGTGTGTATACTAGTAGTTTCACCACTTGTATACTAGTTCTCTCACCATTGGTTGTGCTTTTAGGTAATTATGTTTGATAAAACATGGGTAAGTATGATTAAATGTTTAATTCCCATGCCAAAAAGGATGATGATAATGAAAAAAGAAGAAAAATCAGGAACATTACATCACAAATAAGTAAGCAATAACAAACAACACAGCATTTATTATATCACCCCATGTGTGTTGTGAGGCATGATGCACAAAGCCATTGACTGATACTGCAGCTTAATTGAAACTATGGAGTGAATTACAGCACTAACAAAATGGATGTTTGACAAATAAAACATGTAAAAAGAATGCAAAATGTGTAAATATGCAGTAAGCAAAATTGCTGCAAGATCATCTAATGGGTCTTGGCTAACCATAGCTCTTTATTTTACTGTTGCTGCCCATTTAATAAAGCGAAGGGGGATAGTATCTGTCATCACTTGAAATTAATATTTTTCTACTTGTTCAGTAGAATAAAGCTGATATGTCTGTCATAGATGCAGGAGAAAGCATAAAATCCAAGCGTGAAAAACAATTAAAAAAAAATACTTTTTAGAATTTGATTTTGTCTAGAAGAAAGGGGAAGCAACCAATTACCGAAGTATATGAACTTCCTAATGTGGAAAACATGTCTTTAGAATACTGTACTCAGCTTCAAATATTGAAAGGATAGTGTGAGCTATTTATATAAGCACTCAATCCAAACTGCTTGCATATGCACTTCCCACATTAGAAGACACTCATGTGATGTCCTGATGTGCAGACAACATTGATTGCTTGCATGAACCCTGTGTTACTGGAAAAGATAGAGCGATCTCATGCATAGAGATGTTGCAAAGTATCAATTCCCCAGCAAAGTTCTGGTGTAGTGGTGAAATTAGCTTTCCCAAAGCACTTTGCAAAGCTCCCACTTCACACAAACTTCACACTTCACTACTCTGTGAAGGGTTTTCCTGCCAAATTAGAATTATTTTCAGACAAAGTCATTGTGAAGTGTCAACTTGACCAGCAAATATGCATACTTTTGCTTGAAAAAGTGCAATTTCGCATGCTGAAAACTTTGCAACATTTTTTTTAATTTATATTTTCTGCATTTTCTGCCCTGTTTTTCTCCTCTGTTTCCCTGGGCCCCATCACAC
The DNA here is from genome assembly GCA_016271365.2 of Neoceratodus forsteri. NCBI lineage: Eukaryota > Metazoa > Chordata > Ceratodontiformes > Ceratodontidae > Neoceratodus > Neoceratodus forsteri. The sequence goes on along the minus strand of CM057456.1, from coordinate 1,347,824,929 downwards.
AGGTGTCATGCATGCATGGAGGCACATGCATGCCTTGTGATGCTGGCTCAGCCCCTTCCGCCCCTCCCTGTGGCTATCGCCGGAACTCCCTCACGTCAACGCTGCCATCCGTCCTCCACCAGGTGGCAGCCAGTGGCTGGGGAGCCTCCAGTTCCTCCCAGAAGGAGAGAGCTGCCTCGTGGCAGCTCAATTTCACTCCTCACCCCACCCATGGCTGACCCCAATAACCCAGGATCGTTCCCAAACCTGGGCCACTGTTGCAGTATGAGGTGTGGCATCCAGCATCTCAACCCTCAGCACTACCTGGCCAGCAACTTCACAAAGCTGAAAAACATCACAAAATAATTTGCAAAGTGAAGTTTACCAAATTTGTACATCTCTACTCATGAGTTAACCGGAGCAGACAATGTTTGATGCAGAAGTGGGTTTGCTAGTGCCATGGAAAAGGTACAGATTTAGAAGCCTTATTTGCTTTACTTTGTACGCATATATGTTATGTATGTATTTATTTATTTATTAATGTACTTATTTCTATGGAAAGACATACTGAGCTGGTAACAGCTCATTTTCAGATGATTCCTGGGAAGGGGGAGGGGGAAGGGGAAGTTGTATTGACCACCTGGGATAAGACAACTTGCTAAAGTATTTAGACATTGTGGAAGACGTAATTCAATCTACAGTAATATTGCCAAGGGGAGGAGGAAAGTATTAGGTCCAATTTAGATGTTTCTATTAATATCCCCCTTCACCAGCCTTTGCCCCATCTGCTTCTGGCAACCTCCAAGCCCTATCTCCTTACCTGAGGCTCCTTATAGTGGCATGGTTATGGAGATAGTGTTTCTACATCGTCCTTCTGAGCTGATTTATTTTCCATGGATTGTCCAACCCTCCCCTAAGATGTCAGATGCAACATCCAGATATGTGTGACCACAAAAATGCACTCATGCAAATCTAGCCTGCACTTCTGGCTACCCTGCTGCTATGTGTGTATGGGGGTAGAATGGCTTCCCTTAATGAAAGAGGCATACCTGCTCTGGTCCAATCAAGCCTTTTTCCCTGACACTGCCCTCAGAGTGACCCATGCTCATTCCTGAACCTGGGTCATCAGCTTTGCCTCATCTTTGCAAGCAACAATGATACCTTTGTGTGGTTGGACTGGTTCATGGCTTTATTAATAGTAATGGACAATTCTCAAACTTTTCATTTGTTGCTGTTTTGTCAAGATGATTGTGACTGTGCATACCTTCTCATCACATTCAAATATTAGAAAACAGCTGTGCTTATAACCCTCATTATTTTGAACACATTGCTATCAACTATCAATGGAAACTTGTGTGAAAAAGTAAACATTCTACTGCTTTTCTTGTCTTTTTAGATTCCTTACCCACTGACCATGAAATGTTTCAAGTCTCTTTTTCTGCCATTAACTATGCTGTTGCTTTTGTTTATTTGCCAGATTTATTGGCCATATACAGTCACTCTCACATAATCCACAGTTAATTTCTTTGAAAAGTCAATAAAAGGTTGAAAAGGATCACTCCGCACGAATGTAGAGCATTCCTGTTTTTCCTTATAAACTGAAGTAATACTTGAGAGTCTGATGCCAATTTACAGGGAAAATGAAGACTGGTTCTGTTTGATAAAGTATTTTAATAATGTCTCATCTTTGTTTTTTTCCATAAGTGTTCAGTCTAAACATCAAAAGCAGATAAGCATCTCCCTCCAACTCAAAGTTAACCACTAGAATTATGGGAATGGCAAGTTATGTCAAAGTCTTCCAAAAAATAAAAGACTTTTTTGAAGAAAAAATCTTCAGCAAATATTCAGTTTTTATTTTAGTCTTTGGTAACCAGGTAAGGCCCACTAGGCACAAGTGCCTGTTTTCAGGGGTGTCCTGGGAGCACTGGGGAGGTTAGGTGACTTGCTCAGAGTCCCACAGTATGCATGTAGAGGTTGTGGGAATCAAACCCAGGTCTGCTGGATGTGCCAAGTTCATTCACAGTTCATTACTCAGACCTCTAGGCTATACTGCCAGCCCCAGTTTGTCATGGCTTTTCCACACATTAACACTGTGTTAAGCAGAATGAAGAGGCTTAATTATAAATCTAAGTTCATAAGCTGGGTTATAGTAACATAGGATATTACACGAATTCCAGTTATATCTGCTGAGATGTATTGTTAAAATATTCATTAAAGCCCAGTTAGTGCCGGAGTAATTAATCTCAACTAAGCGAAAAGCTGTATAAACTGGATGTCCATACAGAAATGTTTTGCTGTGCAGCTTATTAATTATGGCATACACCTCATGCTTCCATTTCATGCAGGATGCTCTTAAAAGGGAAGAATACAACATATGAGAAACAAATGTAACATTCATGTTGTATCAAAACACCAGAGACAGAGTGGTTGTACTGTGCAGCTTTAGAAACTGCAGCCTCCAGAGCACAACACACACCTGATATAGAGTGCTGAATAATGAATGCAAAACAATTAACAATGAAAGAGTAACACACCCTGTGGGTAAAGTAAAATGCCTTTTCCTTGCTTGCAGTGCACCGTTATTGGCAATTAAATGGAATGTTGTCATTACTAGGCTAACAAGTTGCTCACTTGATTTGTGATTGGGTTCAATTATTTTTTTTTATGTAAAAGTCTGCCATTAAAGTTTCACTTACTGTTGTGCATCATCGAATTCCAAAGCACTAATGAGTGTGGATATTTAGAAATCCAACTGTTAGCCTTTTTCTCTTCAGAGCTGCAGAACTGTAACTTTAAAATTCTCATAATAAGCAACAGAGGATTCTTGACCAGTGTGAAAATGAAAAAGTGGGGTGGAGAGAGCTCTTGGAAGGGGAGAATGGGCACTTGGTAAGATCCCGATACTGGGTGGAAAATAGCCTTTTTGCTATCAGTTTCCTCATGTTTCTGTTTCAATACAGTGGAAGCCATGTAATCTGGACATGGATAAGAGGGATGTGTACTTCATTAGGACATCCTGTTGGAACTGATTAAGAGGCCTTTACTGCAATGTAGTTATGTCCATTTTACTGACATGGGGATGCTGTCTTAATGGGACTATTCAGACACAGTCTGACTCAAACCTCCATGCTGAATGCCATTAGTGAGTAATGAGTAGGGGCTAACTGCTTTCACTTACACATAGTGCTACCTCATTTACACACACATCTGCCACTTCCTGTTTTTGGACTTGCTGTTTTCCATGTTTGGTAACTTAAAAAGTTAAAAATTAAACATGCCTTGCTCTTCAAAACAGTAAACCATGTAAGTGAAAAGTAAAAGTGTCACACATTGTCTTTCCTGCTGATCCACACTGTCTGTCTTGTGCCTCTCCTGCTTCCCCCCCCATGCTCGCTTCAACTACTGACCAGCTACTGCCCAAATGGTATTTTGTGCTTCCATTTCTGGTAGACTGAATTATGGACCTTAAAAGGATTAGTACTCCCAAGGGAAATCTGTGACACAATTTTTCTCACCAAGGTATGGACCCTCTGTGGTGAGGTCAACTTCCAACTCTGATCTTGTGCTACAGAAACTTTTAGCAATTACAGTACATAATAAACTGAAGAGAAAAATTGGTAATATTCATAAGCAACTGTATATGAGGGATCAGTGGGCTGCAATTGCACAGAGCAAAGGATTTATTTATTTGTTTTTGTTTGTGCACTAGACATAACGATGACCATTTTCAGGCACAACCTGGGATAGTACAGGCAAAGCAGTTCAAATACTGTACATCTAACTGTTCAAATACAAGTTACAAGGAAACTCACAATTACATGTAGAAGTAGGGGAAATGAACAGAAACACAAATGGTGACTGGAGATACAGTTTACACAATGATAAGTGTACAATAATTAGAGTTAGAAAATATTCTAGCAACATACATATACTGTTAACCCGGAGACAACTAGTCAGTACAAAAACACATTTACAGTTTTCATGAGAAATGGAGTAGCTTAGCAGGTTAAAGAGAGAAAGAGAGAGCAAGAGAGAAAATACAATCTATTATAGGAGCAGGTTAGCTAAAAATGACAACTATGAAGGCCTTAAGTGCATAATAAGTGAGAAACAGTTTCTAGGATGTGTGTAGCAGGAGAGGTCAGAAGGAGTTAGTGGGGATTGAAACAAGTGCAGGGATTTGCAGCTGCAAGATGGTTTTATAGTGTATGTTTAGAGCAGTTGTGAGTAGGTAAGAGATGGATGCTTGATGGTATTTCATTCCAGAAGAGAGGAGCAAAGTGGGAGAAAGCCTGAGACCCCATAGTCATTTTGTATCTAGGGGCAGATAGCAGAGATTGTTGACCAGAGTGAAGTACATAGTGGAAGCTTGGCAGTGTCAACATCTGAGCAAAGGAGGAGGGAATACCAGTGCATATGATGCTGTAAATCAAGGTGCCAAGTGAACTGAGGTGGTTTGCTTCAGGGGGGAGCCAATTAAGGCCACTGTAGAGTTGGCAGTGATAAGTGAGGCAGTGAGAGGCCAATGTAAATTATCAAATATTATTGTAAGTAGTGTCCCATGTGTGAAGACTAGCTTTGCTTGCATCAGTATAAGTGGTAGAACTATAGGTGAGAGCAGGAAGAAGAATGACTTGGGCTACAGCTATTCTGGCAGTGGGTGTGAGTGCATGATGTGTTTTGTAGGCCAGTCCAAGTTTGGAATTTACTGCCTTCAAAGTCAAGCGAAGGGTCCAAGGTTACACCTAGATATTTAAATGTATTGATATTCTCAAGGAGGTAGCCATCAAAGCAGGTAATAGCTAGCTGTCCCAGACATTTCTTTAATCTAGAGGCAGAGCCAAAGATCATAGACTGGGTTTTGCGAGAATTAAGGACTAATTTGTTACTTGAGACCAATTGTTGGATGGAGCAAAAGTCAGGAGAAAGGGTTGTGTTGATGTCAATGATATTATTGGTGCTAAAGTAGAGGACAAGGTCATCAGCATAGAGTAGTGATGAGCAGGAGGGGGGCATTAAGAGATATGTTATTGATAGAAATAGTGAAGAGGAGTGGACCAAGTATAGAACCTTGGGGTACACTGACATTTATGATTGCAAGGTGTGAGATGGCTGAGTTAAATTTGACAGGTAAGAAATGTCATTGCCTCCTTAGAGGATTGCCATACTCACAATGTTCATGAGGAGCACCATGTGGAGTCTGTGTTAAAAAAACAAACAAACTCCAAGACTATACTGAATAAATAGGTGGCTCTGAATAACCTATATCAGGTAAATATCCAGATTTAGAAATATCTACATGTATATTTAAGTCTGACCGCATAAGCTGGCATTACTGACACTGTCAAAGGGTGGTTGTATTACTTCCTTACTGCTTGACATTTTGGACATAATTTCCTTTCTGTTTTTTTGCCTATCATGTGATTATATCTTGAGTATGGTGGCTTGGTGGGGAATTCACTTACTTTCATTTATATTTTGCAGTCTTTTTTCTAATATAGCCCAACTTCCCTTTATTTATTTGGCACTTACTGGTAGTTGCTACAGGTTATAATATAACCACTTTTGAGTTTCTTTTGGTTTTAATAAATTAAACTATACAAAGAATGCTCTGTGATAAGCATGCCACACTTTTCTGCATGGGAAACTGGAGTAATTGCCATTGATTTCACCATGTTTCTACAGTATTTAGTACTGGGGCACAAAGATTACATATTTTTGGTTGTAATATGAAAAGTTTTATTATTAGATAGACAGAACATACCATTTTCTTTTTTTAAGTTCCTAGGGGTTACTCTGAGTTGTATCTTTCTTTGTATAAGGGGGTGGGAGTTGTCGTTTTGTTCTGGTAACCCATTTAATGACTTTATATTTTACTCCAGTTGAGTAACTTATTCCTGATTATAGCTGTGCAAAATTAACAAATTCCAAACTTTTGGAATTTTTGTGAAATTCAGCTACTGTACATTTTGTGAAATTTTTCATAATTTACTGACATTATTTAATTGGTTTTAACCCAGCAGTCCATGTTGCAGCTAGAGGTCTGATAGTCGGCATGCATATTGTCTGGTATAGACTCTATAAGTGTGCCAAGTTTTATTTTTTGCAGTTAAACTTTTTTATTAATTTTTCATAAGATATACAGACAAACCTCTTACAGTACAGTACAATGTGAGGATTTTTTTTTTTAAAGAAATTGAGGCAGCATATAATAAGAACATTGCTACAATAATACAAGGAGCTTTTGGTTTAAAATATAATAAACAATACAGGTCATGTAATTAGCATATACTTGACATTTGTAGTGAACTTAAAGCGGATAGTATGATTAGATACGGTTTGTATTAAAATGTTACATAATTATATATGATGCTGCAAAAGGGAAAAAAGTACATTCGTAAAAGGATTGTGGAGTAATAAAGAATGATTGAGAACAGAGTATAGAAAGAAAAGATATATAAGAAAGTTAAGAAGAGAGAGAGGAAACTATAAAAAGGGGAAAAAAGCAGACTACAATGATGTAATAGTAAAAGGGAAAATCCATATATATTAAGTCCATACATTGGTGTTGGAAGATTTAGTTGATTCCAAAATTAAAAAGCCCTACCAACAATTGTTATATAACATGAGTCGGTCAGACAAGATATATGTCATAATGGTCCAGAGAGGCATATTGCAATAGTTGGTTAATGATACCGAAGGTAGGGATTATGTTGGATCTCCAATGCATGAGGATTGTGCGCTTAACTTGAAGGAAGAGTATATTTAACCATCTGCTCTGATATGAAATTTTATAAGAACGGTGATTAAAAATACCAAGAACGCAATGTTTAGGGTCTAGTGTAAAGGTTGACCTACCACTTTCATTGCAAATCTGTGAGTACAGTGCCAAATCTTTGTATGAGGGACAGTGCCATAAGATATGCAATAAATCCCTATTGGGGAACTGCAGCACCAGCAATTGTTATTGTTCAATAAACCCATTTTTGTAATACAACAGGAGTTCTGTACCACAAATGAAGGATCTTGGTTTGAATGAGGAACTGCATTTATCATTAAAAGATTTGTGACAGGAGAGCCAACATCTGGACCATTGTGCATTGGTGATATTATATTGTAGCAAAGTACTCCATCTGTTTTTAGCATTGACAGAGCAGTCAGGAAGGATATCACAAATATCTTTGTAAACAGTGCTATTTAAATTGGATGTTGTTTTTATCCATTTAGAGATGTTCTTATCATACAGAGAATTGATAGAGAAGGGTGTGAGGTAAGAGTTGCATGCGGTACGAAGCTGTAGATATTTCCAAAAATCCTGATGGGGAAGATTCCATATGCCTCGTAGGTCAGTGTAAGATTTTAACTTTAATGACTTGGGTTCAAGTATATCCTGCAAAAGAGAATACCCTTATTTTTCCAGGTACGACAAAAAATGGGGTGATTATCAAGAGATATATGGTTACCCCAGATGGGGTGTAAGCTAAGGGTTTGGGGTTAGATTTAATATGCTTGTGAATGATTTTCCAATAGAATATAGAAGCAGCTATGGTAGGGTGAGACTTTAAAGAAGAGGTAAGGGAGTTATAAAGGAAAGAAGTCACCACATTACCAGGACATAAGGATGTTTCCATATTGACCCATAAAGGAGACTGGATGTTGGGTTTGTTAAACCATTTAATTGTTTGAGATGTCACGGAAAGCCCATAAGTAGGCTTGAACCAAGGAAGGCCAAAGCCACCTTTTGACCAATGGGATCTAAGTTTATTACGACTAAATCTAGGTATTTTGCCTTCCCAAATGAAGCTGCAGATAATTTTGTCTATTTTGGTAAGAAAACTAGAGGGAAGTATCAAAGGGATATTGGAAAATAGGTATAATATTTTAGGAGTTATTGACATTTTAATGGCGGAAATTTTACCATTAAAAGAAAGTTTAAGTAGCTTCTATCTATCAAGTGTTGTTTGGATACTGGTTAACAGAGGGGAAAGATTAGCATCCCATAATTTATTCAATGTCGGTGATCCGAATGCCAAGATAAGATATACCTTGGGGGCCCAACGAAAGCCTAATGAGTTGTTCATGAGGGGACTACAAAGGTTATTCAGTGGTAGCGTTTCAGATTTGTTAAGGTTTAGAGCTAGTCCAGAGTGGGAGGTGAAGTCATTCAGTAGTTTAACTAAAGGTTGCCCAGAACTTTCGAGGTTTTCGAGTAAAATAAGGAGATCATCTGCATATGAGAGTGAAGTATAGTGAGAGTTACCAGTAGTAATGCCTTTAATTGTACCGGATGGACGTAGGGACACAGAAAGAGGTTCCATGGCAAGTATAAACAATGAAGGCGATAAGGCATCCTTGTCTGGTGCCTCTGCTAAGTAAAAGGAGGGGACAAAATAGAGTTCATGAGAACTCGAGCTGAAGGAGGTATACATAATTGAATCCAAGCACAAAAATTATTTGTAAAGCTAAAATGAGATAGCACCTGATATAGATATTCCCAATTGAGAGAGTCAAATGCTTTCTCAAAGTCAATGGCTATTGCAGCTGCAGGGGTTTTAAGAGTTTTTGCTTTGTGAATTAAATTGAGTAATGAGCGAAGATGATCGGAACTGTTTCTATTTTTGATAAATCCTGATTGAGAAGTATGGATGAGTTTAGTCATTAAAGATTCTAAGTGGAGAGTTAATAATTTGGCAACGATTTTTACATCAGTATTAAGAAGTGAGATCGGTCTATAGTTTGAAGGAAGTAAAGGGTCTTTGTCTTTTTTTGGTAAGACTGTTATGATGGCTTTGGTCATTGTGCAGGGGAGTTTTTTATTAAGTTGCTTCTTGGAATACATTGACTAATACAGGACAAAGAGTGTCAGATAGGGTTTTATAAAATCAATAGGGAACCCATCACTGCGAGGTGCTTTACCGTTTTAATGATGATAAAGCAGTTTGGATTTCCTGTAAAGTGATTGGTTTATCAAGCACAGCTTTGTCCTGAGGGATAGGTGGGTAGATTCAATTTTTCCAGAAAATGTTGTATTAGGTTGGGATTTGTAGTATTAGGTTGCGAGTATAGTTGATGGTAAAAGGATTGCATAATACGATTGATTGAAAGGTTGTCTGTGTGTGTCTGACCTGATGGATCTTTTAGACCTGCTATATGTCTCTGCATCTGTTGAGTTTTTAGCTGGTAAGAGAGCAACTTTCCGCATTTATCCCCTTGTTCCCAATAACCGTGTTTAATCCTAAAAAAAGGGCAAGTTCAGCTTTCCTGGATATCAACTCGTTAATTTTAATTCTTAATTGTAGAATTTCCAGATGAAGCTGTGAATTATGATTGGGTTTATTTAATTTATAGTATTGGGTTTTTCTTTTTCTTTAAGGGATTTTTCTAAATTAGCTAATTGTTGTTCTCTTAATTTCTTTCTATGCACTGCATAACTAATAATTTTACCTCTAATAGTGGCTTTTAATGCTTCCCAGATAGTACCTTGAGACATATCTGGAGTATCGTTAATAGAAAGAAAATCTTGAATCTGGGTTTTAATCCAAGGAGTGAATTCAGGTCTCTGAGTAAAAGTGGGTCTAAACGCCAAGATGGGGATTTAGAAGAAGGTGGACCCCAGAGTAAATGCAAACTGATAGGGAATGATCAGATATAACAATAGGGAGAATCGATGTATCAATAATTTTTTCAGTAATGAGGAGAAGAGAACCAATAATCAATCCTACTATATGATTTATGTAAAGAGGAATAAAAGGTGTAATCTCGTTGTCTGGGATGATGTAGTCTCCAAATGTCAGAGAGACCTAAATCCTTCATAAGCATTGATAGAGCATTAATACTACGGGGGTGGGCATCATGTGATGAGTTACTTCTGTCTAAATATGCTTGTAGTGCTAAATTAAAGTCACCACCAATAAGAATAGGTGAATTATTTTTATTACTAATTATAATTTGTTGGGATAGATTATGGAAGAAAATGGGTGAGTCAAAGTTGGGTGCATATACATTCACAAACATAAGCGGACCTGCTGTGGTGTTTAATAGGGTTATAATCCACCTACCATCTGGGTCTCTAATGATTTTATGGGGGCCAATTAAGAGATTTTATGTATTAAGATAGCAACCCCATGTTTTTGGATGGAGAAGATGACGCATACTTGACCCATCTAGTCCCTTTAAGTCTGTCGACATCCTCTGATAAAAGTTTAGTTTCTTGTAAGAAAGCACTATGTGTTTTATGCTTTTTAAGATAGGTAAGTACTTGCTTGCATTTACAAGGCGAGTTGAGTCCCTTGACATTCCATGAATGTAAGATTAGATCACTCATGGTACTAGGATATAAGGTAATTAGTTACAAATAGGAATGAGGGACTCAATACCATTAATTTGGAGGATGTCACAGATTCCAAAGTTAAATATATATAATAAACAAGTGTATGCAGGGCCCTTAACTTGTATGGGTTCGAGATGATTGAGTATTTGTATTCATTTTGTCTCGCAGAGGGAGAGTATAGAGATAAGAATATCAAGTAATTAAACATTAGAACCAACAAACGTTAGTATAAACTCAGTAACAAGAATATTAATTTGAAACTTTTATGAAATGCAGAGCAATAAGAGTCGATAAATATACCAGGACTCTCACTCTACACTACTAGGCGTGTAGAGTAATTAGTGAATCTCAAGATACGGTTTACCCTATAATCTTAAGATACTAAACTTTATATAACAGTATATTAATGAAGTGTAATTGAGATTTGTGCTGAGGTAATTAAGCATTACCCTGAAAAACAAACATCATTCTACCAAATAAAAAGGATAATTATGTAATAGTGTTAAATTCCAAACATAATGAATTAGCTTGGACCAGCAATAAGTCCAATATTAAATAAAGTATACCAACATGATGGCAGATAATGCTGAAACAGTGTGAGCCAGATAAAGGATGCCCAATGTGTATTAATCCACATAAGCTAGGTTAGGGAATGCAGTATATACTATAGGTTCATAGTGCATCAGTGTATTGTGGAATCATTTTTATAAGTTCCAATGATTTGGAAGAAAATGGGATGAAGAATAATGTGAAAAGACGGAAAAACTCAATGTATAGAAATACAATTGGAAGCATACTTTGGTGCAAAATCTGTGAGATATAATGGGAATGCACCTGATGCACTACATACCAGAAGTGATGCAAAATAAATATTAAATAAGTAAATGATTTTAGAGTATTTGTCTAATCATCCTCCACATTCCAAATGATAGGATTTATGTGGAAAAATGCTATAATAGTAGGTTTTAAGGGCACACTGATATGAAATACAGAACTCTATATATGTATGTATGCGTCTGACCACATGGTGGCGCCAAAGCTTATGAAAAATTAGAGTGTGAATAGCAATTATATATACTAATGTCTGGCACCACACAAGGATTAATTAGAAGAGATCTTACAAACATTTTAATATTTATTCTTTCTCTCATTTATTTTTTTTTTCCATTGAATACATTGAGAGTAACTCCCACATGGATTAAATACCTCCAGTGTCAACTGGCTCACCTCCCAAAGACAGATACAGGCTTCTCAGCAGCGATAGTGATTTACTGCATTTAAGTGCTCCAAACCTGTTGGGTGCGATAGAGACTGCACCTTGTGGTAAATGTACTGAAGGAATCGAGTGAGTTGGTGTGAAGAGGAGGGATTCTGGTGAGAAACTGCTATATCACATCTAATTATGGGCCATAGTATTTATTACAAATTTTTTTTTTTTTTTAGTGGGAAAAGCCTCAGGTAGCCTTGCTCTTCGATTTTCTTCTCCTTTCCTTTTTGGGTGGTTCAGACGATTTAAAGGGAGAGCTGGACACAAGATCAGCCCAGGAAGAATCGGGAGAGTCATTACCCATTGAGAGCTTCTTCTGGTCTTGAGTAAAGGGGTTGGATACAGTCTGTCTCAGATCCTCCATAGATAAGTGCAGATCTTCTTGGAGCAGATCTTCTTGGAGTGGGGAGAATTTGTTAGACAAGGTAAGAGGAGTAGAAAACTGATGTGACGTTCCACATGGAAGCTGAGAGGTGGAAATATTATTTAAACAGCAAGTATTATTATTTAGAGAAGAACCAGATGCTTTTTTTTCTTGTATGCGTGCAGAGCTTCTGGCAGGAGCTACAGTGGCAGATATGATGGCTGCAGATTTCTCAGGGACCTGAAGGACAGTTTCAGCAGGAAGGGCAAGACATTGTAATTGCGAAGTGCTTGTGCTGGAGCAGGAATGAGCTGCATTAGCATCGCAAGGCAATGTAAGTGCGGGCTGTGTCCAATTCAGAAATTCAGAGAGATTCTGGGGTACTGAAATCTTGTAGAATCATTTAAAAAAGGCGCATTGTTGCAGGGTAGCAAGTGCAAACTTAATACCACGCTGATGAAGGACTGTTTTAATGGGGTTGTAAGCTTTTTGTTTGTTAGATAATTCTTTAGAATAGTCTCTGAAAATTAGGATTCTGTTTTCTTGCCAAGTAAGTGCACCTAATTGCCTTGCTTTTTGAAGAATCAGTTCAGTATGTGCGTGGTTTAGAAATCTGGCAGTGATGGGCCTGGGTTTCTGGTCGGGTCCAGGCCTCGGATTTAAGGTGCGGTGAGATCTCTCAATGATTAGGTCTTGCCAGCTGGTAATTTAAGCAAAGAAGGAAGTACATGAGTTAGAAGAGCACTGGTGTCTCCTAGTTCAACACCTTCAGGAAATCCGAGAAATCTAAGGTTGTTACGTCTGTTTCTATTTTCAATATCATCTATTTTGTCCTGAAGGTTCCTAATAACTTTGTCCTGCTCCCTGATGGTAGCCTGTAATGTGTTAATGGAATCTTCATTTTGAGATGCTTTAACATTAGTAGCGCTTGATTTTTGATCAAGTGCCTGCATATTATTGATATTTTGTTGAGATGCAATTTTAATACATTGATTTCACTTATTAGTTGTTGAAACATTGCCTCCACTCTATTAAGAGAATTGTTATGTGGAGATTGGTCTGCCATTATTGTAGGCCTTAACAGAGAAATTGAAAAGCTGTAGATAACTCGTTCAGTAATTATGAGGCAATAAAAATACTGTACCAGAGCTGTTCTGCAATGTACATATAGTAAGATCTCAGATGTTGGTGAAGGTAGGAAGTCTGGAATCTGTAGGATGGATGATGATATTTGGTGAATCCAGGGAGATGAAGAATCAAGCAGCCATCTTCAGCACAGCGCCGTCTGGCTGTCGTGTGCCAAGTTTTATAACATTCAGATGAAGAGTGAAGTTATAGAGGCTCAAATTCTGGCAATTTATTATTCATTTGAAAATTTCTGAAAATATCTCTATGCCTATAACTTTGCCACCTTTGGAGTTAGATAATTGAAAACTTACAAGCATACTTTCTTGGAAGTATCACAGAAACTGCTAAATAGAGAAGCACTGATTATGTAAATTGTAAGTTTTAGCCATGACCTGCCTCCCGCCACAACTTCTTGGGCTCTCTTCCAAAACAAGGTCATCAGCATGGCAGCATGACCCTCCGATGCTAGAAAATTAGGGTTGCCTTAAAGCCTAATATTTAGGGTCAATGAACCTAACAACACTGGTGATATTCTGTCCTCTAGCTTTAAACTTATAGGGGCTTAAAATTCAGCAGTTTACATAATTGCAAAATGTAGTTTTAAAATTTCTAAATGTTTGGAAGCTTATAACTCAGTTACCTTTAAATCTAGAGATCTGAAACTTGACACACAAATTTCGAAGTCAGTAGACATCTGGGAACAAGCGACCACTGCACAGTGTGCTTCACAATAAGCACAACCATGTAGATGAGTCATACAAAAACAAGCATACTGGGCTTTAGAAGGGCTGACTTTGGCAAAATGGGTGAATACCTGAGGAATACACTAGCAAATGGCCAAAAAGGAGGGGTGGAAGAACAATGGAAAAAAATCAAAACTGCCATCATAGAGTCAACAAGTCTTTGTGTGAAACAGATAAAGAAAACAAAGTGGAGTAAAAAACCACTATGATTCTCAAAAGAGGTGGCAGGGAAGGTTAAGGAGAAAAAGGCTGCATTCAAAAGGTATAAGGAATCACAGAAGGAGCATGACAGGGAACTGTATCAATTAAAGCAGAAAGAAGTGGGGAAGGCAGTCAGAATAGCAAAAGCCCAAACCGAGGAAAATATAGCCAATTCAGTTAAGAAGGGGGATAAAACCTTTTATAGGTATATTAGGGAGCATAGAAAGGTTAAGGTAGGAATAGTAAAGATTAATAAGGGAGAGGGGACGTGGGCAGAGGGAGACAGTGAAAAGGCAGAGTTACTGAATGAATACTTTTGCTCAGTATTCACAAAAGAAGATGAGGGGGAGTTACCTAAACCAGACAATAGAAGCACTCTGGGTAGGGGAGTTGACACCAGTCCATTTACAGAAGAAAGAGTACAGAAAGAACTCCTAAAACTCAAGGTGGACAAAGCAATGGGGCCTGACAGGATTCATCCCAGAATCCTAAAAGAACTAAGGGAGGACCTAGTGACACCACTGACGACACCTTTTAACAAATCATGGGAGGATGGGGTGGTACCTGAGGACTGGAGGAGGGCAGATGTGATTCCCCTTCACAAAAGTGGGAGCAAGGCAGAAGCAGGAAATTACAGATCTGTAAGTTTGACCTCAGTGGTAGGGAAAATGATGGAATCACTTCTGAAAGAAAAAATTGTTGAGCACCTAGAGGCCAGTGGGGCACAGGACCAAAAGCAGCATGGATTTACAGCAGGAAGGTCATGTCAGATGAATCTAATAGATTTCTTTAACTGGGTGACCAAAGTAATAGACCAGGGAGGGGCTGTGGATATGGCCTACCTAGACTTTAGCAAGGCATTTGACACAGTCCCGCACAAAAGATTGATAATCAAGTTAGCCAGCCTGGGAGTGGGTCCTAGGGTGGTAGCCTGGGTAGCAAACTGGCTGTACAACAGGACACAGAATCTAATAGTGAATGGAACACATTCCGAAGAAAGGGGGGTCATTAGTGGAGTACCTCAGGGCTCAGTACTAGGTCCATTCCTCTTTAACATCTTTATAGGTGACATTGCAGAGGGTCTGGAGGGAAATGTATGCCTCTTTGCAGATGACACAAAGATCTGTAACAGAGTTGATACACAAGGGGGGTTAGAAAGGATGAGAAGGGACTAGGCAAGGTTGGAGGAATGGTCAGACATATGTCAACTTAGATTCAACGCAAAGAAGTGCAAAGTAATGCACCTGGGAAACAAAAACCCAGGAGAAGAGTACACAATAGCAGGAGGGATACTAACAACAACAAAAATGGAAAGGGACCTGGGGGTAGTCATATCAGATGATCTAAAGGTGGGTAAGCAATGTGAGAAGTCAGTAAGGAGAGCCAGGGGGATACTGGGATGCATAGGAAGGGGCATCACAAGTAGAAAAAGGGAAGTGGTTATACCTCTGTACAGACAGTTGGTGAGACCCCATCTGGAGTACTGTGTGCAGTTTTGGAGACCTCATCTACGCAAGGACATAGACAGGATGGAAACAGTCAAGAGGAGGGCAGCTAAAATGGTGCAGGGTCTGCATCAGAAACCATATGAAGAGAGAGAGAGACTGAGAGAGCTTAATATGTATACCCTTAATGAAAGGAGGCACAGAGGGGACATGATATAAATGTCCAAGTACCTCAAGGGAATCAACAAAGTACAGGAGGGTAGCATCTTCAGAAAAAGAGATGTGTAAGAACAAGGGGGCACCATTTAAAGATAGAGGGGGATGGTTCAGGGGTAATGTGAGGAAATTTTTTTTCACGGAGAGAGTGGTGGACGCATGGAACCACCTTCCTGGAGAGGCTGTGGGGTCTTAAACAGTGGAGGAATTCAAACATGCATGGGACAGACATAAGGCAATTATAGTGGGGGGTGGCAGGAAGTAAGCTGTTGGTTAACTAAAATCTGCAGCTTATCCAGTAGGTAGAGAAATGGGCAGACTGGGTGGGCTAAGTTGTCCTTATCTGCCGTCAAAGTCTATGTTTCTATGTTTCTATATGTATGGGCATTGATAAAGTCACCATACAAAAGTTGGTATTATGTGGACAAACACTTTTCGTTACTTAGTTGTTAACTGTAATTTTAAACTTTCTGAACGTTTGGAGGCATATAACTTAGTTATATTTAAAGATAAGCCAGCAGCAGCCATTGCTCCACTCCCTAACTCATTCTTGGCTCAAAGAACACGTATGCAAACAAGAATTGTCAGCACAGAGTGAACAGATTAAAAGTCCAATTAATTAGTAAAGTTAAAAAGACTTACAGATATTTTTTAGTAGAGGCATACATCACATATAAAGAAGTGCAAAGCAGTGCAGTGAACAACAGTGACCCAACCGGTTTCACTCAGAAGCTTTCTCAAGAGTCACTGTAAAAAGATAAGGTGCTTTCCTTAAATACCCAGAATCTCTTAAAGGAATAGTGTGCCTAATAAAGTGCTAGTGTATTTATTTATATAAAAAAAAATATTGTTTACATATTTTTAGCACATAAATATCCTGGTATTTAGGGGTTACCTCACGTGCTAAACAGTTTGCTAATAACAATTGATACTAGTAGGAGATGAACAGTTATCATTTTTTCTGTGTCATAATCTTAATTCTATATTTTGTATATCAATTATATGATGTTATGTGCCAAAGGAAAAATTCTGCCTGGGAGATGCAGAATTACATTTGCTAAAGATCAACATCTGAATACTTGTACAAGCTTAAAGGAAATGTACAAGCTTAAATGAAGAAACAGCAATCTCCACCATTTTGTGGTGCACTCCTGTAATTCCTTATGTCCATATGGTGGTTTAAATTGAGTCAGACAATATATCATCTCACTTGTAAGTGTAGATCCATATTGCCCCTGCATACTCCATGACTCCATGAAAACCTGTGCCATTTGGTATCTAAGGAAGGAGAGAAAAAGGTAAAATGTTATTTTCCTTATTTATTCAATACCCATACTGTTGGAGTTCACCTTTTCACTGTAGATATACTGAATGCATCTAAACAGGCTTATTTTTTCTATAGTAAAGCATAAATTTACATGCTGTCATTGAGTCCTCGAGGGTAGTGGCTTCCTAATTGTACTATCCACATCATTTCTTTTTCTGATACTAGGCCATTTAAATTCCCCTCCTCTTTTTCCTAGAATCATGTTTTCAATGCCATCAAATTAAAATTTGTGTGTTGTGGGGTTTTGTCATGTATGTACATGGGTGGCTAGTGCATTTGTCATTTCTTTGTTCATGATAGCCCTCTGGTGCTCTTCTACTTGCAATTTAAATAATCTGGTGGTTTTGCCTACATAGAGGGCTCTGCAAGCACAGGTTGCCAGATAAATTACATGTGTAGTGTCACAGTTAATAAACATTCAGATGTCAAAGTTTTATGTGGCATTTGCACTTGTGAATAATTTGGTTTTCTCAATCACTATTCAGTATTTGCATCTGCCACAGGTATGGTTTCCTTTTGGTAATGGGGGAGCTAGACCCCTATGTTGGTATTGTCTGATGTTTGTAGAATGTGTGTCAATGTGTCTGTTAGGTTGGGGCCCATTTATAGGCAGTCTGTGGTGGATCTGGGCAGCTGTTATTCAAAATAGGGTCACTATGATTATATTCCAGTTTTTCTGAATGACATTCTTAATGCTCCCTGCATGGCTGCTGTATCTGGTTATAAAGCTAAGTGGTTGTTCACCACATTTCCTTTTTGGTTTAACTATCAAGAGACTTTCTCTACTGACTTGTTCCACTTCTCTCTCTCTCTCTGCCTGACCTAGGACCTGTGGTGTGTACCCCCTTTCCTTAAACTTCTCCCTCATCTGGTTACTTTGTTCCTTGTAGTCACTTATCTCAATACAGTTTCATTTAGCTCTTAGGTATTCAGATTTTGGGATATTCTGAATCAGGATGACTCAGATGGCAGCTTGTGGCATGGAGTATTGAATTCCTATCAGAAGGTTTTCTGAACAGGTCAGTCCATACTGTTCCATCTTCTTGCTTCCTGATCTTTAAGTCTAGGAAGTTGATTTCATGCTGATCTGCAGTGACAGTGAACTTTAAGTTCTGGTTAGTACTTTCCTAGAACAGTACAAAGTAGTCCAGTTCCTGCCTGCTGCCTTGCCACACCATCAGTATGTCATCTATATAACACCTCCAAAGATATAATCCATGGTGGTAAGGGTTGGTCTCGGGCTATAGATAGTATTCTTTTCCCAGTACCCTAGATGCATGTTTGCATAACTGGGAGAAAAAGTTGCTCCCATTGCAGTGCCTTTCAACTGTAGGGAGTGCGCATCTTGAAATAGGAATGTATTTGAGGTTAGAACCATTTTGTTATGCTTACACAGGAAATCAATCAGGCTTTCTTCACAGTCTGTGCCGTTCTCTAGCCAATGGCACAGTGCCTCAATTCTGCCTTCATTTGGGGTATTTGTATGTAGTGCCTCTATGTCAAGGAATGCAAACTACCAATGCTGTTCCACTTCTAAATCTGCTAAGGTATTCAAAACATCCATTGTAACTCTTAGGTAGGAAGGAATGTGTTTGACTAGTTCATTTATGTGTGCATCTATGTACTGGGATATAGGTTCCATGAGACCACCTATCTCTGCCACTGCGGGGCACCCTTGGGAGTTAACAAGATTTTTATGAACTTTTGACATGGTATAGAAACAGTCTCGAATTGGGTGTTCAACTGTTAAAAAATTAAGAGCATCTCCAGTGATTAAACCATCTACAAAGGCTTGGTTCAGTAATGTATCAACTTGTCTCGTAAATATCAAAGTACTGTCACCATTCATTTTACAGTAAAAATCTGGGTTTGACAATTGTCATAAATGCTCCTCTACATATTTCTGAGTAACTAGTAATGCCACAGCCTCACCCTTGTCTGCTCTTTTTATAGTGATACTTTTGTCATGTTCCAACCCTTGTAAGGTTTCTCTCTTGGTTTTACTGAGATTATCATAACTGTACCCTGTATTGTTGTTAATAATACTTCTAAATTCTTCTTCACATGTTCTCTCAAATATCAAGACACTACTGTTATATGGAGGGCAGAATTGAGACTGTGATTTAAATTTGTCCAGATTCAGTTCATTATGTCTTACCCACTCTGTTCCTGTTCCTTCACTCATGGAACCTAATGGGATTGCATTTTCATTATTCCCATTTTCAGTTGCAGGATCTGGTGTTGATTATTATTCCAAAATACTTAAAGGTTCAGTTTCCTTGTGAACCATTTTAAGTCCAAGAATAATTCAAAGGTATTTCTTTTATATGTATGGACAAAGGACAGCCTCATCCCCAATACTTATTTTTCAGTCTCTGTTCTTTTTCTGTCAGGTTTATGACATTGATTTCTTTGTTGGTTGTTTCTTGGGTTGTTGTGTTTCTTCTCTTCAGGCTTTGCCATTTCCTGCCACCTTGTCTTGTCTTTTTTGATTGCCCATTTGCTGGAAGGTTACCATGTGTGGGCTCCTCCTGGGTAGTGTCTCTGACCCCGGGTCCTAACAACATTGGTGTTATTTCATTCTCTAGCTTTAAACTCATAGAGGCTTAAGATTCAGCAGTTTACATAATTGTTAAATGTAATTTTAACATTTCTAAACATTTGGAAGCTTATAGCTTAGTTACCTTTAAATCTAGAGATCTTAAACCTGACACACATATGTATAGGCATTGGTAAAGTCACCATAATAAATTTGGTATTATGTGGACAAACACTTTCAGTTTACTTAGTTGTCAACTGTAATTTTAAACTTTCTGAAAGTTTGGAGGCTTATAACTCAGTTATGCTTAAAGATAGGAATATGAAACTTTGTACACTTCTGTATCATCATTGGCAACTTTACCATACCAAATTAAATGCAATTTAGACTAATATTTTTTTAACTAGATGTAAATAACCAAAACTACAATTTTGGAAAAGTTTTGTGAACTTTTTGTGGGTATTTCGCGGAAGCAAAATCAACATTTCACCAGAATTCTGCTGGTGGAAGATACACTTTGCCCAGCCCTATTCCTGATGTATCTTTATTAGACTTGGAAGGTAATATTTCCTTTCTTTTTGACTCATCTGTTTGTTTCAGGCTGATATGTGTATGGAGATGCATGTGTTTTCTGTACTTTTATCTGAAACAGAATAAAATTAATAAAGTAACAATGAAAGAGTGGTTTACATAGATACATGGATTCTGATGGCAGATAAAAACTCATTATTCTTTCTAGTCTTCTAGACCTAACAAATGACCAGAGATATTGGGTCTCTTTCATTTCCAGTGCCCCATTGTCCCCATCTCCTAGTTGCCCATCCTCTGTCTTACCTTCACTCTTACTGTCCCCATGGGCCTATCCCATCCGTATTTGAAAACAGTCATTGATCTGACTTCTACACCTGCCTTTGTAAGACTATTCCAGATGTCCACCACCCACTCCATGAAAAAGTATTTACTAAGATCCTTTTTTGAATCCACCAATACCAACCTCCACGTATGTCCCCAGGGTTACTATTTTTTCATTCCCCTTGAATAGATTCCTGAAGTCTACCCTAAGAATTTGTAGGTCTCAGTCATATCCTCACCTCTCTTTTGCCCCCAGGATAATACATGTTCAGACTCTTCAGCCACTCTTCATATGTTGTCCCCTGCTACTCCTGTATCATTTTGTAGCTGTCTTTTGAACCCTCTCTCCAAGTGGTCTCTGTCCTTCCTGAGGTGAGGACTCCAGAACTAGGCACAGTACTCTAGGTGCAGTCTCACCATGAACCTATAGATGTGCAGTATCACCTGCTTACTTCCTTCTGCTCATGAATGCCCTACCTATACATCCCAGCATTCTGCTTGTGCCTATACACCATGCTGCACTGGGCTGAAGAGTTAACGAACACGTGATTAGTAAGGGTATATAACTTAAAGAATGAAGATTTGGGGCCTTGCAATGCCTTGTTAATCATATTGTCTGCTTTTCTTTTTTTCTTTGCTTACCTTTTCATCATTTTCTTTTTATTTTGACAGTTGATAATAAAACACAGTTCATGGAATTCTTGTATTATGAAATCAGAAAATCTTTACCAGCAAGGCTGGCAGTCTATTTCATTGGGAAAATGGAAATCAGTTTTCAGATTTTTATAGAGGAATAAAGCTCACTACTATTACTACTAACACATTAGAGAGTTCTTAAAAACGTGACGTTTGATTAGCTGTGATCATTTGTTTTGATTTAGCAGGTACTAACTAGATTTAACTTAGGAAGAAAATAAAAGAGAAGCTAATTACGGATTACAAAAAATTGTATAATCATACATATGGACCACAGTAGTACAAATACTGTACATAAATGGCAAAGTCTGTTGCTGCAAGAAGTGTCTGTTTCTTTTGAAAAAGACAGAAAAAATGTATTTTTGTTTCTCATTGAAATACACTGGGCTTCTAAGTAGCTGGCAATTTCTGACATCACAATACCAACATGATACTGAATTTTGCTTTCCAGCAGTGTGAAAAGTAAATATGAAAACCTACTTGTTTCACTGCACAAATATTTTATTATAAAGGTAGAAAGTAATTACTAGTACATTAAAACACAGTAAATAAAAAAGCCTATTGTATATTTATCAGAAGTAAACATTATACTCTTTAAAGTTACTGCTGATAATGATTCCCGGGTCCCAGTCTTCCATAGTCTGAACAACTCTTAGTCCCCCATTCAATAATCAGTTATTTTTTTTCTACTGGTATGTATTACCTTGGCTTGCATTTCTTGGTGTTGTTACACCTTAGATCACTTTTCCAGCTAGTCAAGATCATTTTTCACATCCCTTATTCCCACCTCTGGTTCCATCCTCTCACAGATCTTGGTGTCATCAGCAAAGAGACAGACCTTGCAATGTTTACCATCTGAAATGCCACATATGAAGATGCTAAATTACACCAGTACTAGAACTGATTTCTGTGGCACCCTACTGGTAATTTCCTTAAGTTAACTACTACTTACTGAGTCCTGCCTCTACCCAGTTCTCTATCCAGCTAGTGAAATTTCCTCACCCCAGATTCTCCAGGATTTTGTAACTAGCCTTATGTGCAGAATAGAGTCAAATGCCATGCTGAATTCCAAGCACATGTAGGATAAAGTATGGGGTGTTGTGTGTAACAAGATGTTTCACACACCCGAGGGGTTATATGCTACATAATCCCTGAGAGAAAAACTCGAGGGGTTTGTGAATGCATCTAACCCCAAGGGTGTGTGTAAACTTTGAGTTTTACACACCACTCCATATTTTATTTTATATAATTGCTGGGTTTCCCTTTTTCACCACAGCAATTATATAAAATCTCAGAGCCAAGCAGCTGTACTCTGTTTTCATGTTCACTCAAAAATGAGGTGGCACTATCTCCGTGAAGTGTTCTAATATTTTTAAAATGTTAATTTGGCTCCAAAATGTTGAAAATTAGTAGATAAAAAAAACAAAAAATCTTACCCCCGAGTTAGCCTGGTGGTTTTCTTTACAGTGATAAAGCAAGCAGTGCATCAGGAAGGGAGAATGCTGTTGGGCGCATGTGTAGAGTAAGGGAACCTGTGCACTTGTTTGCCATAATAAACACTCCTTTAGTATGGCAAATAACGCCACAGTTTCCCTATGGGAAAAAGGGAGACCTGCTAATTATATATGGAATAATGCATGGGGAAGTGTGGTTAATGAGTATTTTATGCACACCTGAGGTGTGTGATGCCCCATAAATCCTGAGGGCGAAGTCCGAGGGGTTTATATGAGCATCACACACCGAGGCTGTGCACAAAATCTGAGATTCCAAGACTCCCCCATGATTTATTTCTATATTTACTTTTTTTCTGCAAAACAATGATGGAGAGAGAGGAAATCTGCAGTAGTGACCAAGAAGAATGTTTATTTAAGCTGAACAGAACATAATAAAACAGTTGCCCATAATAGCTTGAACTTTTAACGGATTGAATTTTTATTTTTTGTCAAGAACTGCCTTAACTGGAGATTTTCTTAAACTGTAAACTAGAATTCATTAATTAGAATCATTTTAGAGAACTTCCTGAGTGCTGCCAGTTTCTTTATGGTAGTTCTTGAAGAAGGCTGTTTTTCATGCTGGCAGTTTTCTATTAGCAGTGCGAGTGGACCACCAGCGCAAGGACAGCTTCTCAGAGAGGTGGTCAGGGACACTAGTGGCTATTTCTGAGAGCCATGGTTTATGGAACTCTGTAATTCACAAGTGTGAATTATGGAGTTTGTAGGGCACTGCAAGCAATGGTTTACTGACCCTAACCAGTAAATATAGCACATTAACTGCTTGCCCCTAATCCACTACATTAATTACTCAATTATAAAAGTCAGTTAGGGTAGTCTGGCACAGACATCCTGCCACACACCTGTGTTGCCTCTTGTTCTATAGTATATTAGTCTCAGGAAACGCCACCAGGCATTTCTACAGTATATGATGTTTTCCAGCATTTTCCATACTGTTGAGGTGAGGCTTATTGGCCCATACTTTCCCAGGTCATTGCTGTCCCCTCTCATGTGGAGTGGCATGGCATTTTTTACCTTCAAGTCCACTTGCATGACCCTTGATTCCAGGGAGTAGTTAAACAGATCAGCCAGTGGTGCTGCCTGTGTCCAATTCACCTGTCTTAACACCCTAGTGTACATTCCATTAGGTCCCAGTGGTTTATTTGTTTTCAGGGCTCTAAGTCTCTTGAGCACTTTTTCCCTCTGCTGCCATTTGTATCCTAGTCTGCTTTCCTGTGCTTCTTGGGCCCTGGTCCCACAATCTGGATGTGTTCTGCCTTCTTCTACTGTAAATACTGAACAAAACTAGTTGTTCAGGCCATTTGCCTTTTTGATGTGATTCTCCACCCATCTGCCCCTGCTCTTTAGCCTGGCAGTTCCCTCTTTTGTTTTCCTCTTTTCATTAATATTACAATTTTTTTCTTCCACTTTGACCACTTCTGCAGTTCTTTTTTAGTTTTTATTCTTTTGGTAACTGGGTATGGCCCACTAGGCACAAGTGCCTGTTTTCAGGGGTGACCTGGGAGCACTGGGTGGTCAAGTGACTTGCTCAGAGTCACACAGTATGCAAGTGGAGGTTGTGGGAGTCAAACCCAGGTCAAAAGAATGTACCAAGCTCATTTGCAGCTCGTTACTCTAACCTCTAGGCTATACTGCCAGCCCAATTTAGCCTTGAATCTCTCTTTGCATTCTTGACAGCCTTATTTTCTTCATTTAACTTTGCAAAATATTCTCCCCTCTTGCTCTCATTCTGTTTTACCTTGTACTGGAATACTGCCCTCATATTTCTAACTGCCTCCTTTACTACTTTGGTAAATCTCATTGGTTGTCTGTACTTTCTATTCTTACCTACCAGCATAATCCAGGTATTGCCAGTTCAACTATCCTCCTTTTAATCATACTCCATTTTGGCTTCACCCCCTCTGCCCTCTTCCTCTGACAATCTTTTCCTGAACAGCTCACCCATTTTCCTCAAATAGGTCCTTACAAAGTAGTGTAGGATCTTTGTTTTGAGTTCAGGTTTACTGAAAAATGGATAAAAATTCAATTTAGCCAAAGGCTGTTACGTATAACATTAAAAAGTACAAAAGAATTCAAAACAGGACCAATTAGTTACACACTATTATCATTTAGCTACCATTTGAACATTTTATTTTAAATAATTATTCTAATTTTCCATACAAATATGTCACTGAATAAGCAAATTTGGCAGCTTTGTATAAAACAGTTACATTTTTGTTGGTAAGTAACCATGTCATCCTCATACAAGATAGAGACAATATGTAGAATCAGGACTAACCATTTCATCCTTATCTTTTTTCCCCCAAAAGAGTGCACTCAATTAAAAGAAACCCCATCTCAGCTGTTTTCAAGACCCACATTAAAATTTTTCCACAATGTAAAACTACATGGTTCAGGTGGTATATCTCCTGATTGGAGCTGTGCTATGATTTTGATATGATTGCTTGACTTCCATAACGGTAAGTAGTCCTCAGCTTTGTGCACTTTTGTAAAGCTTTTTTATAATAAAAATGTATTGGTAGGCCAAATCCTGGCTACATCAGACTGCATAGAAGCGTATTTTGTTCACTGTATTACTAACTTTTTGAACTGAATTAACTGTGTATTTTTTCTTATGTATACAGTAGAATGTAATCCATTATGCTTTACCAGTCTATCTATGTCCTTCGCCTTTCCCTGGCTCTGCTCCTGCACAATAGACTTGGCTGCACTGTAACAGTAGCACAAGACAGACACCATCTCAGGGGTCACGAGGGGGCTCCTCTACCTGCCAAACCATCCCACTGATTACCACCAGGACCTCATGGACCACTCTGTAGGGAGCCAACTGTGAACCCTGCACCAGAACACGTCCTAGCCAATTGGAGGGCTGGGGAGTAAGGACTTTGAAGCCCTTGGCCTTTCTGGGCTCTGCTTCTACACAATAGACTCAGCTGGGCTGTACTAGTGGCACAAGCCAGATGCCATTTAAGGGGTGACAAGGAGGTTCCTCTGCCTGCCAAACCTCCCCCTCATCCCCACCAATCACTGCCAGGACCTTGTGGACTGCTCTGTTGGAGAAAACTGTGGACCTTGCACCAGCATGCCTCCCAGCCAATCAGAGGGCTGTGAAGGCAGGACTCTGAAGCCCTTGGCTTTTCCTGGGCTCTGCTCCAGCACAATAGACTTGGCTGTGTTGTAACAGAGGCACAAACTGAATGCCATCTCAAGGGTTGTGAGGGGGCTCCTCTGCCTGCCAAACCCCTCTTGCCCCCCACTACCAGGACCTCATGGACTGCTCCACAGGCAGCTGACTATGGACCCTGCACTAGTATATCTCCCCACCAATCAGAGGGCTTCTCACTGTATTTAACTGCTATCTGTCCAAGTGGCCCATCTGTGCAACTGACCATGTGCTAAGGACATTGAAGAGTCTGCCTGGAATCATCCATGAGTCAGCCAGTCTGTCGGCCATGCTGCCCTGGGTTGATTCCATCTGCAGTCCTTTGCCTGTGCCTCAACCATTGCACACCCCTCTGCACCCTACTTGGCTCAAACTTGCCTTCCTGCTTTTTTCTATGTCTTACTAGCTGGTACTAGTTGGTGTTGTTCAATGCTTTATTTGGTACAGCTAGCTGCTACTTTGTTTTTGCCTTTTTATCCTTAGGCTTGTTTGCACTTTATTTTCTTTCTTTTTAGCTAATTTGGAACCTGTATTTACCTGTCTTAGCCACACCTGATATGTTTCAACTTAGTTTTCAGCTTGCCATAACAAGTGTTAACTACCATTAACCTGGCTTGCTTGCATGTTTCATGTTAACAGTTATTTTGTGTTTGACTGCCACTCAACCATATGCCCAAGTTATTGTCTATAATTTTCACATTGCCAAATTGCTGTCCCCTTCTGTCACCTAATTGCATCTACTGTGCATGCTCACCCATGCACCCTACCCTCCCACTTACCCTATCCACCCTGGCCTCCTCCCTCTCCCCTCCTCTCATTTTGAACTCCTCCACCACTCCCTCCTCTAAAAAAACTGCAATTCCCCTGCCTTCTCCCCCCTAGGCCTCAAAAGCGCAAACTATCCACCCTCCCTCCCTCCTAGCCTCCTCCCCTGCTCTTCCTGCTCCTGGATGGTGATGTTGAGCCTAATCCTGGTCCCCCCATCCCCACCCTTCTCTGTGCCCAGTGGTCTTAGTTTTTTCCATTTCAATGCAATCAGCCTCCTCCGAAAGTTAGACTTCGTCAAGGTATGGGCCTTGCAATACTCCCTGATATCCTTTGTATTTCTGAAACCTGGCTCTCCTTTAAAATCCTAGACTCAATTCTCACCTTCCCTGAGTTTCACCTTTTCCACCAAGTAAAAGGTCAAAGTGCTGGCAGTGAAGCTCTTTATATTCAACAAAACAATTCCTGCTCTATCACCCCCAAAGAGGCTATCCCTTCCTCTCATGAGCTCTTACTGCTCAAACTCTCTTTCTCCCCCTCCACCTTCCCTACCTTTATAGCTGTCCATTAGACCTCCTTAAAGATCCCTGTCCACTCTCCTGAACTCCCTGTCCTCCCTTTTCTCCCTCTCTGCCTCTGGTGAACTTACCCTTCTCATAGATTTTTACCTAAAATTGCTGTCCCCAAATCTAAGCCTATCCAGCACTCCATCAAATTGTTGAACTTTTCCCTACTAATCTCTGAACCCACCAGGCTTAACTCCCACTCCTTAAATCATTCCCTCCTGGACTGGGTATTATGCTTTCCTCTCAACTGAGTCTCATCTGCTGGCATGTTCTCTGTTTTCAGTGATCACCGTTTTGTCTATTTTATGAGGAAATCCTGTCCCCCAAAATCCTCCCCAAAATACATTTGGTACCGACCCTTAAGGTTCCTCAACATTGATGCTGTTTTGATTGCCTAGCCTCCACAGACTGGTCCCCAGTCTACTCTGCCCAAGATGTTGATACAGCCCTAGCACACTTCACCGCCATCTGCACTCACTCCAGGAACACCCATACCTCCCCCTCAAATGACCTAAGTGAAATGCTCCCATCACCCATGGATTATTCCTGACCTCCTAGATCTATGCAAAACTAGATACCTTGCTTGACTCTGCTTTAAGTCCCACCACTCTGACCACCAGCACTTTAGAAACTCCTGCATCAAAGCCATCCATGCAGCAAAGGCCCACTACTTCAACTCAAACCAACAATCCAACCTAAACTCCCCTTCAAACTTGTGGAAAGTAATCCATGCCCTCTTCAACTGACCACACCAGTCATCCACCCTCTCCAAGCAGATGGCTCGATGTTCTCTGACCACCCTGCCATTGCCTCCCTTTTCAACAAATTCTTCAAATGTGCGCTGCTCCCACCCAGTCCTCAGTCACTCCCTCCCTCTCATCACAGTCCACCTCATCTGCAGGCTTTCACTTCCCTCCTGTCTCCCCTCATGAAGTTCTCTTCCCCCTCAACTCTCTTAACCCCTCAAAATATAGCCCCGATGGCTTTGATCCCAGATTCCTGTACATATCACCCCACTATTCTCCTTCTGCACACCCACAATTTGAACCTCTCTTTCTCTCTCTGTGTTATTCCCCTGTGTCTGGAAAACTGCCAAGGTACTTCTTTCCCTGGAAATTATAGGCCTATCTCTCTCCTTCCTTCCCTTACTAAACTTCAGGAATAGCTAGTCCATTCCAGATTGTAGTTCTATCTGATTTCCTGCACTCTCACCTCTGATAAAGACACGACATAAACTGAACTTTTAAAATCACATTTATTTATAAAATAAAATAAAAAAGGGTGCCACAAGGTGCTCATACAGAATGATCTAATACATGATTTGCATGAATACAGTAATATATTAAGAAATACACATCTCAATATATATGTCTAAAATTGACATTAACAGTGGATGGAGGGGACCAATTCAAGCCTGTATTCCTAGAGGGACATTTACAATGATTGTCTCATTTTACCTCTTTTTCAAAAATGGCTGAAGATCCCATTGGCATGGCACAGGTACACCATAGTACATACTCCACAAATGGTGTACTGCACCTGATGAATTCTTTTATGACAAATTTTAGATCTGTTCTGTTTGGATGCACAAATCTTTTTTCTTGATTACAACAACTACAAATGTTACATTTATGACATTTGTGCGCTCCCACTGGTCTCTGTGGTAGTCAGTTTTGAGTTTGAACTGTTTCATCATTCATTCAAGTATGTACATATTATTGTAATCAAGGAAAAACACTTGTGCATCCAAACAGAACAGATCTCAAATTTGCCATAAAAGAATTCATCAGATGCAGTACACTGTTTGAGGTGTATGTACTGTGGTGTTCATGCACCATGCTTTACATAGGTTGTACAAACAGACTATTGAACACATGCATACAGGAACATGTAAGGAATATTGTTAACAAGAGAGTGGATGCTCCTGTAGGGGCCCATTTTGCCCAGTTCCATGCTGCCAATCCTGGGAGACTCAACTTTATGGGTATCGAATGGGTACCACCTATGACATTTGGGGGAGACATGGTAAACTGTATTCTGCAAAAGCAAAGTAAATGGATTTATAGACTGGTTAGTGTTAAGCCAGATGGTCTCAATGACCTATGGGACCTTAAGCCCTTTTTGAAAAATAGGTAAAATGTGACAGTCATTGTAAATGTCCTTATAGGAATATAAGCTTGAACTAGTCCCCTCCATCCACTGTTAATGTACATTTTAGACATACATATATTGAGATGTGTATTTCTTAACATATTACTGTATTACTGTATTCATGCAAATCATGTTTAGATTAAGCTTGTAAATTATTTCTCAATATGTTTTTTTTTTTCTTTCCTACAGGATATCTTTACCTGTCTCCCTCTTTGGCTAACTGCAGTTCTTATGTAGATCCCCCAGAAATTTGGACCAGGTGGGATGTGCACCTGACAGGAGTGATCACAGAATTTCTAACGTTTGGCTTTCTAACTTTGTTTCTTCTAGATTGCTGCAACTATTCTGATGTCTTACGAAATAGTTCATAGCAGATGCGTTAATGTATAATGAGATAATAAAAAACATTGTTTATGCTTTGATCTAGAGAAAGCCTTTAAATCAGTTGTATAATTTAGTTAGTTTGAAAATCATGTGTTACTTTTGATTTGTTCAAGTTGAGCACATGGTGTGTGATGTCACATTTTGAAGTTGTATATATTTAGTGCTGTTTTGTTTGTTGGCCATAACTCCTTAGGAAGCCTTCATTGCCAAAATGCTGTGGTAAATGTTATTTGGCCCTAGCAACTTAAAATACAATAAATTGCATTAAGCAGAAACATTCCTGGTGAGAATTATTTGCTGACCGAGTTCTGTATTGTGACTTTGCGTTAGTTTGGGTTTACTGCCCTCTTTACAGCACTGGCACCTAACTCTGTCAGCATTGCAGCAGCAACTTGTGGATATTTGGATTCTCTACCTGTTTAACCACCAGCAGTCTGTGCAGGTGGGTGGTGTATTATACCCCCTCCCCATTCATGCTTTCTCTATTTCTAAATGACCTCCCTCCCTTCTGTCTGTGTCTCCTCCCTTATTCACATGTACTCAGACAACACTGTCATCTATGCATTTGGCCCCTCCACATCTGTGATTTTATCCTCATTCCAGCATGATTCCATAATGTACGACACTACTTTCAAGACAACCAGCTCATAGTAAATACCATGAAGAGGGTATCCATGATCTTTGGCACCAGCCAAAAGCTAGCAAGGCTATCTCCTCTTCCTGTCTTCTCCATCCATGATGGTACCCAACTGGAGGTACTCCACATTTAGAAATACCTTAGTGTGTGGCTCGACAGCAGTAACCTAGACTTCTCAGCACATTTCAATGCTCTAGACTTAAAGCTTTGCCCCAAACTAGGCATCCTTTACTGTAACAAGGATAATCTATCTTCTGAATTCCACAAGGACCTGCTTGTCAAAATGATCCTACAAATCTTTGACTATGTTTATGTAGTCTACAGTGCAGCCTCTCCCTCCTCTCTTG
This sequence comes from Neoceratodus forsteri, assembly GCA_016271365.2. Lineage (NCBI taxonomy): Eukaryota > Metazoa > Chordata > Ceratodontiformes > Ceratodontidae > Neoceratodus > Neoceratodus forsteri. The sequence continues at coordinate 1,347,794,318 of CM057456.1, read as the reverse complement.
CTAGACTGAACACTCTCTGAAATGCCTTCTGTCACTTTGATATTAACTCTTCTACCTGCATGCATCACTGTTCCCTTTACCCCCTTTCGATCACCCCCCATCCTTGAGCCACCGTTTCCATTACTCCTCTTTTATTGGAAAATAAGGGTTTGCCTCCCTCCATTTCTACCCTTCTTCCCTACTTTTCCCCTCTGCTCCCTCATACTATCCCTTTTGCTCTAGAGACTCCCATTCCTTCTCAGTCCCACACACCTGCTCTAGTGCTGGTCTGACTGTTTTATTTTACAGTCTCCCCTCCCTATGGAACTGACTCCCTCCTCCTCCTCCTCCTCTTTGCCATGCCTCATCCATACTATCCCTGAAGGGGTTGCTAAAGCCAATCCCCCCCACTCCTGTCTCTTCCCTTCTAACTCTCTGCCCTCTCACACTTCTCTCCCCAGCCTCCCAACCCTATACCTATGTGCTCTCACATTCCTCTCTCCTTCCTTCCCTCTCTCTCTAGTCTAAGGGCTTTTGCCTCTCTTGAATTTATACCTGTCTGATCCCCGCTGCGACCTTCTAAATCTTTAACTGACTTCAATGCACAGTAATCCTGCCTTTTTTCCACCAGGTATTCTTATTGCAGTTGTTTTACTGACACTGTATTGTACCTTAATTATGCTGTTTCTTGCACTTCAGTTGATTGTAACTGCTGCTTATTCAATTCCCCTCTCCCTTTCCCTGGGGTTGCACCTGGAAAGGAGACTTGGCTCAATGTGCCTTTCCCTGTTACAAAATGTTTAAATAAATGCATATGTAAATGAGTAATATATAAATGTCTGTAAAACAGGTTTGTTTATTAAATTCTGGCAAATTATTAACTTCCCCATAACATATAAACACCAATCATCTTTCTTCCATTTTTGACATTCAGTGCAGTTCTTGAGGCCCCATCTTTGAAAGGGCAAGGACGGGATGGAGATGGTGCAGAGGAGAGCAATCCAAATGGTACAGGGCCTGCATTGGAATACCTATGAGGAGAAGCTTAAGGAATTAAACCTGTACTCCTTGGAGAGGACAGAAGAAAGTATGGGGATATGAATGAGACTTTCAGATATCTCAGGGGAATAAATAATGTGCAGGAGGGGAGTATTTTCCAGAGAAAAAGATGTTCTAGGACTATGGGTCACAATATGAATTTGGAGGGGTGTAGGTCCTGGGTTAATGTGAGGAAGTTCTTTTTCACAGAAAGGGTGGTGGATGACTGGAACTGCCTCCCAGCAGAGGTGGTGGTGGAAAATACAGTCAGAGATTCTAAGTATGCATACAATTAACACATGGGTATCTTGGATAATGGAGGGAGGTGGATGAAGGCCCCCCAGTAGTGGCTTGGGTAGTACTATTATTAGGGGAGATTTTACCGGCATACTAGTTGGGCTGAGAGGTCCTTATCTGCTGACTGAATCTATGAATCTATAATAATTCACACCCTAACGTTTGATTTTGCTGAGGATTTGTGAGGCAATATGCTTGCTTTTGCCCATAGTAATTCCCCAAGGACGAATTGAGTCAGTGTGAAGCATAGAAGTAGGAATCAGTTCTTCACTGCCTCAGGATTTTTCACATAAGTTCCCAGACCCAAGATTCTGCATTATATAATATATGAAACTTTACATTTGCATTATATACAGTCCTCTTCCCCTAAATGAATGGTTTGCAAATTTCTTTCCAAAATGGTTTATACCATGGGAAATTTGTTTTCAGTATACTTTTGCAGTGTCAGTATTTTTTTTTCCCAGTTGGGCTGACTTGATGCAGCATAATTATCTCCTGCATTGACATAGGTCTCTACAGTTTTCAACAAGTTTTCAGTAGCTTACTATGCATAATATTCTTTACTATATTTACCAATCACTAATATCTTGTTTATTTCCATATTCATTTCATAATTATTTTTCTCAAGAAGTAGCAAATAGAATTAATTTCTATTTGTAGTCCTGATGCTGTCTTTGAAAAGGTCACTACATTGTCAGCATATGACAGTAAATTAATTTTTGTGTTTTCTATTTTAGGTGCATCTTTATCTACTTTTTCTAAATTCTCAAGTTATCTGTAATCTTCCTTTCTGTTTCTTTTTAATCCATTAATCTACCATCTTTACTAAAACAAACTCTAGCCTTACTGTTTCTGTTGGGACCCAACCCATTTTCATTTTGAGAACTAGGAAAATGGCAGATTGTTGATACTGAGAAACACTGTGGAGGAACCTTTGTCAGCTAAATTTTACTGCTTGACTGTCATGAGACCATAGTATGCCTCTCCTTTGCAGAGCCATTTTAAAGGGGAAGTAAACATGGCAGGGGTCTCTCAAATTGTGAAAGCCCATAAAGATATTTCAAACAAGGTATGGACCTTCTTTGTAGGTGTCAAGAGTCCTGAGATTTGAATATCTAAATGCACTGTAAATCAAAACAAAGCAGCAGCCATTTCATGGAATCCTGAAACAGAAAGTGATGTCACTGAGGGGCAAGTTGTAATTAACAACATAGAGCTTGCCCCTCAGTGACATCACTTCCTGTTTTAAGATTACATGAAATGGCTGCTGCTTTGCTTTCATTTACAGATAATTTGATATTCATATCTCAGTACTCCTGAAACCTATAACTAAGCCTAGTACCTCGTTTGAATGGTCTTGTCTTACACTTTCACAATTTGAGTGAGCCCTGCAATGTTTAGTTCCCCTTTAAAGTATTTTACTTTGTGTCTTTTAAAACATCTGCACTTTGAGGTTGTTTTATTTATTTATAATCTAGGTACATATCCTAGAGACAAGATGAAAAGATTATTCCTGAGGATGAGGAAGTCAGAGTTCCTGGGATTTGAACCTGCACCAAAGTGCTTGAGAGAGGAGGAAAGAGGAAGACAACTGAGAGGAGATGTTTAGGAGGAATGCTGGATAAGAATCAGAACCTGATGGATAAGCCAATAATTCAGAGTCTACAGAACACAGAGAGATACTGGAATTAGTTTGCATTGTGAGCGACTGGGGTAAATTTTTTCATATGGTCAAGAGTAGAAACAGAATGGACATAAATTAAAAGGCTGTGAAGCCAGTTACTAAATGTGCTGTGAAGGAACAAAGAAGGAGGAAAAGTGTGAGCAAACTAACCTGGAATGTTTGCTGTTTACTAGACAAGTTACAGGGACATTAGAGTGAGCTTTGACTTATGCATTTATTATCCTAGAGCCTGTTTAATGAATATAGTGCATAAAATTATTAAGGAACTGAGTGCTGCAATAGTTCAAAAAATTCAGTGGTGATTTCAGGCTACAGGGGATCTGAGGTCAATCTGGATATTAAGGGAGAGTGTTTTTAGCTATAAGATTATTTTGCACAGAGGACCAATGAAATGAGCTTTTATAAAACTTTTTTTTACTTTGTATAAATAATACATTTGTTTGTACTTTTTTTGAGTGTTATGCTCTTTGGGCCAGCTGATACTATGCTCAGGGTATTGACATCATGTGTCATATAATGACATTGTGCATGGGGGAAATCAGAGCATTTCTGCAGCAGCAGGGATAAATTGTGGGCCTGCATGCTGATTACTGTATTTTTCTGATTATATGCTGATTATTTTTTGATAAGATGCTTGGAATCTATAAAATATAACTAAAAAGGTATTTTACAACCTGTTTTTATCCAACTTGCCAGTTAAACGTTTTTTATGTTTAAGGCTGATGTTTTTACATGAATGACTAAATTGGCTGTTTACTTTATGCCCTTTTAGAAAAGCAGCATTTTTTTGCTTGAGAGGCCATGACCTTGAAGGGAGCACACAGGGAAACTTTAAAAGGATGAATTTTTCTGTTTTACTTTCTCACCCAAAAGTCTAACTACAAGGAAGTAAAGGATGGTTATTGGTTTAATGTTTGAATATTTTATCTTCGCCCTGGTGATTTACAGTTGCATATTGCACTATAATTACTGGTGACCCCTTTTATCGACTTGTTTACTGATATCTATTAAACACTGTAATAACCTGAAAATGGGTTATTACGGCATAGTCAAAACTTAGTTTCACCACCAGTATCCTCTGTGTGTCATTTACTTGTAGCACAGCACTTCATTGGCTCACACTCTGTGTGGGCAGGCTTAACATTATTCAAAACATGGTGGTTCCATTCAGTCTTTTCATGTATATATATATATATATATATATATATATATATTATAGAGGTGCTGTCATTCTCCTATATTTAGGGTTATGAAGGCACTTCTATGTTAAACTCGAAAAGTTGCACGTTAACTTTGGACCCATTCAACGGATTTGCATGAAATTTGGTACGCATGGAGGGACATAGTACATCTCTTGATTTCACAAATTTTGTTTTGGTCAGACTTATAATTTTTGCACACCAAAACACTGAATAATGCACTTTTCGCCAGTTATGTAGACAGTTTTTTGGATTTTGTCCATGGTGTTGTGCCACTCTGCAACTTGGCTCATTTGAAAGAGCTTAAGTCAAGGAACATGCCACTTTTCATTGGGTGAAAAAATATGAATCCATTCAAAATTTATTAAACTCCCCATTATAAATCAATGGGAAAATTTATATGGTTATTTTACGAACAAAGAACGGGGTTTTGGCCATCTGGTCCCTCCTCATGATCAAAGAATTTGCAGGCTCACGATCAAAGAATCTTTGACCCAGAGAAATTCTTTGATCGGGATGGCTGCCATCTTGTTTTCACTTTCTGGCCAGAAAAAAAAAACTTATCTTGGCTCAAGGATGACTCTGAAGTCAAACTATCATGGGTTTTACTCAGGGGTCTTCTCTCTATCGAGCCATGCCTGTGGTTTCTTCTAAAAATGTCTAAAAATATAGTTTTTAACTTTTTAACTCTTTGATCTCTGCTTGCTAATGATCTTTGATCATGAGGCTGCAAATTCTTTGATCACGATCTTTGATCATGAAGGAGGGACTAGATAGCCAGATGAAAAAATTTCATTTGTCAGCCAAGGGGTGACTTAGAAACACAAACTAGGATGGGTTTTGCTCAGGGGGCTTCGTTTGATCATACCATGCCTGTGACTTCATGTATTTATGTGTAAAATTTGAATTACACCATTTTTTATTCTTTGATCATGAGCCTGCAAATTCTTTGATCATGAGCCTGCAAATTCTTTGATCGTGAGATTCTTTGATCGTCATCTTTGATCGCGAGGGAGGGACTAGATGGCCAGATTTGAATGCAACAGATTGGCAATTTTAACAATCTTTAGAATTACATATCTCGTAAATGGTTTGGTCTTTTTACTTGAAATTTTGATGGTGTTCACAGGATGTCCTGTACATGGGAATTATGATGTTTACATGTCAGACAATACATATTTTGTGGAGATATTGCATGGCATAGTTTATGTTTTGTGAACAGTGTTTTCCATTGTGGTAGTGGCTTGAAATTTGTAGGGTAGCTGGCCTTACTGCCATGGATGTACATTTTAGTTGTTAGCTGTGTAACATGTCAACAGGTGCAGAATTTTGCCACTCCAATGACTGAAAATCTCAAACTTTTAAACGTTATATCTCGGACATGGTGTACTCTTTTACATTGAAATTTGGAAGGTATTCAGGGGATGTCCTGTGCATCTGAAATATGGTGTTTAGCTCTTGCAAAGTTAATTTGCTGCACAGATATTGCATAACACACTTTATGTTTTCCATTTGGTGTTTTACATTGAGGTAGTGGCTTCACATTTATGGGGTACCTAGTGTTACTGCCATGGAGATGATTTTCAGTGATTAGGTGTCTAATATGTAAACAGGTGTGGAATTTATGCCACTCTTATGAATGAAACTTTGTTTTGTTTCAAGGTGGTGGCAGCATGGGTCCCGAAGGGCCCCACGCTCTCTTGCATATGCGCTAGTACGAATATATATTATATTCAGTAGTTCCACTGTTATGTTAGCCAGACATTTTCAGGCCCTGTGCTCCCACCCACTTGTGTGACATTCTACATTTCTATTCTTTCTCAAAAAGTAAGGAAATTCTATGCAAAAAAAACTGTGTTAATGCATCATTTAGGGTTAAAGCATAAAAATTCAGGAAATGAGACCTTTAGGGTTACCCCCTCCCCCTTCATGTAGCCCTTCCCTTCTCCTGAGATTGACAGATGATCGGGTGTGTCATTGGGGTTGTGAGGCCTAAATCTCACCCCATTCTTCTTAACTGTGGCTTGTGAACATGATTACACATGGAGTGGGGTGACACTTAGGCCTCACAACCCCAATGACACACCCCATCGTCTGTCAATCTTGGGAGGAGGGGCTACATGAAGGGGGAGGGGACAACCCTAAAGGTCTCATTTCCTGACTTTTTATGCTTTAACCCTAAATGATGTATTAACACAATTTTTGCAAATATATATATATAAAATATAATATTTTTAATTTATTAGTTTTTGTCTAGTTGGTCCTGAATTTTAAATACATATATCTGGATGATCCCACTCACTCTGCATCCAGATCATAAGATAGTGAGTCCAATCTGGGACATGGCCATGGCAGACAGTAAAAGAAAATTAAGTCATAGAGAGAGAGAGAGAGAGAGAGATGGTGTGGTCCTGCGGCAGATGACAGTTAAAAAAAGCCAGAATGTGTAGTGTGTGTGTGTGTGTGTGTGTCTGAGACAGACTAATCAAGGAGCAGCAGGAATGCCACTTTTTCAGGACTACCTCCTTGCACCAGTAATTATAAAAAATAACAGATATATAGCTGTGTTCTTATGGATTTTTTATACACCCTCAGTGTGTGATGACCTCATAAACCTCTCGAGCTTCACTCTCAAGGTTTATGGGTCATCACACACCTCAGGTGTGTAAAAAAATCCATAACACACAGTTGCATATCCATTATTCTCTGTTTAACTCATGGATAGCTCCACGTTAGTCTCTTTATTTTATACCATAGGTTCTTTAACCTGCTGGATGGGTTAGTTGATTTCTAGGCCATACACCTGAGAGAAGAGCAAAGTCCTGTTAAAAATCATAATAAAATTATTTGCACAAACATGGGAACTTTGAATCCTGTGCTAGTGCCCTTGAATAATTGTGATTATACCATCTGAACTTGAAAGACAGAAGTCTTTTATTGCACTTACAGTATTCTGAAGGAAATGAATATCCAAACTAAATCTTATTAATACTATGGTTTACATAAGAGACTTTTGTCATTTGGACATTTAACCATTGTTCAAGATATTTTTTCAGTATTTGAACATGTTTTTCTTTCACAAAATGGTGTTTACTCATAGGACTGCAAAAGCTGTTCAGCCAAAGTCTCATATGGAGGGTGGTGCTGTGGAAATGGATGTTGATTCAAATAATGTATGCAATAATGGAGTAATGCCTAAAAAAAAAAAGAAAAAGTAAAGAAAGGGGGACATGGTAACAATATGAAACAATCAAAATTTACAGGCAGGTCTGTTAGTGCTAAACAGGGAATGGATGTGTGGTTGATGATTCATTTAATAACACACGAGAGGATCAAAATGGGACATTACTGTCAAAGGATCCAATTCTGAAACCTCTCTTTCCAGTTAAAAGGGAAAAGTTGAGTAACACATGACTTTCCTTAACACAGTTATCATCTTCCCTAACTAAATCCACAAATCTTGATATAGACAGTTATGTGGATAATAATTCAAAGGACAATTCCAGTGAAAGTTATATTGTAGAACAGAAGGAGAAACCAACTTCTGAATAATCTAATTCAGAAATTAAGCAGTTTGATTATTTGGCTCCTAATTCACCAATTGAGAATTCTTGTACCCTCTATGGTAGTTGAATCTGTACACAAAACAGTGCAAGTTGTTAAAGCCTTAGCACTCCATTTTCATAAGGGATGAATTCCTGTGTTTGTAGACAAATCACCTTTAAGTCACATTTCTTTAGACAGTGATGTGCACTTTCCTGATGGTAGTGTTTTGGAGCCAGATGGGAAGATTTCAAACAATATTAATGATCAAGGCTCAAGAGGTGTTGAAGGGGTGGTGCAACATGCACTTAACATGAGCATTCTTGAAAATCTGAATTTTTTTGCATGAAAAAATGGTATCAGTTAGGCAACAGGTTGAACAATTAGAAGAACCTTAATACTGAACAAGCATCTGCTAGTGATTCACAGGAATGTAAGGTGTCTAGATCTAGACCAGATTTTTCCCCAGTGCATATCTCAACCAGTAATAAAAAGAAAAATAACAAACAACTACAAAGGGAAATCAGGAAAAAAATCTTTAAACAAAAATTGAAAAAATAATTTGTATAGAACAATATACTGGGAAAATGTACGTTCAGAAAATAAACTTAAAAAAACAAATTGGATGATATTTTATGGATAACTTCTCATGACCTGTCTTTGCAGGAAGATATAATACAACTGAGTCAGGAAAGTTCTAACTAAACTGTGATCACTGAACCTATCTTGATATAGGAGCTAACTGATCAACAGCTATTAATGTTGTTAATCAGACTGAGAATAACAAAGGAAATGCAGTGACTAACATTAACTCTGGTAATGACAAAAATAATATAACCCTAGTTTTGGAAAGTAACACACTTCAGACAAACCTAATAGTTAAACTAGCTAATGTTGCACAGAGGAAAAGAGAGACAGGAGCTTCATTCTTAACAATGACTGGATATTTGCTTCTTACTGAAATAGAACTGCCTCTAAGAGATAAGGATGTTCTAAATTGTACAAGAATGAAGGATGACATTGAAAAGGGAATGGTGACAGTTTTCCTTGCCAGTGATATAGTTTTATTTATTTAAGAGTTTTACCAGGAAGGCACACTGAGTGGGGTACCACTCAATTCCAGATACATCCTGGGGGAAAGGGGACATGGAGCATACAAATAATAGTCACATGTAAATTGTACATAGTATGCAGATACAAATATATACAGATAGTAGGTAGATATAATATACAGATAGTAACAGGCAATATGAAATACAGCCAATATATACAGATGCAGAAAAAACAGTTGGGGCATAGAAGGGTGCACAGTACATGAGCAACTAAATGGGCATTTGCATGGCAATGTATGGTGGATTAATACAATATGTTGTACAACAGAAATTAAAACACAGAGGGCAAAAAATAAGAAGAACCCAAATTACACAAAATTACCACAGTACAGTGTGAAGACTGCATATGACACCCCTAGCTCTGATCTACTTAAACGTAGTTACCAGACTAGGGCAGAGTGCTGTGAGTACTAGGAAAGTAACATAGGGTGCTGCACAGCTAGAGGCCATAAAAAAGAGAAGGGGACCTGGGGCACCAGCCCCTTGGTGGCCCTATGTGCAAATGCATGTTGAGGAGAAATGTGCCTTGAGAAGTTGATTTAGATGGGAAGTGTTAGTAAACTCGAGAATGCTTGCTGGCAGTGCATTCCAAAGTTTTGGCATGAGGTATTTGAAGGCCACTTGGCCCTTGGATGTGGACATATGTGGAACATGCAGAAGCCAGGAGTTTCCACTCCTGAGGGAGTAAGCATGCTGTGAATGGGCTGAGAGGGCAAATTCAAGGTGGGGAGGATGAGACTGTGCCCAGAATTTTGCTGTGGTCCTAATGCTGTGGATGTGTCTACGATCCTGGAGCGACATTAGGTCAAGGGACCTGTAGAGGTTGCAGTGATGAGTCATTAAGGGAAAATCAGTCAAGGGAAAAGCTACAGAAGGAGTGGAAGAGAGGATCAAGGTTGGCTAGGGCAGACTTGGGGGCAGCACTGTAGACTATATCCCCATAGTCAAGTATAGGGACGATCATCTTCTGAACAACTTCCTTATGGGTTGCCAGAGGGATGCTGTCCTTGTTCCAATATAAGGCTCCTAGTTTTGGGTGCAGTTTTTTGTGGATCACATTAATATGAGCGGAAAAGTCAAGGTGCTGGTCAAGCCAGAACCCAAGGTATTTGAAGGACGTGCAAGTCTCTACAGGACTCCTCTCGGTAGTAAGGAAAGTAGGGGTAGAATGGAGCCAGGAGAGCCTTTGCCTCACCCCAAAAGTTAGGGAGACTGTTTTCTTGGAGTTAAGAAAGAGCTGGTTGGAGCAAAACCAGTGCAGTACCGCATTGAAATCCTGCTGGAGTATAGAGGCCACTTCCATGGGGGAGGGGCCTGATGCATACAGTACGATGTTATCAGCATACAAGTGAATGGATGTGTGAGGGCAGACTGAGGTAAGGTCATTTAAAAAAATAGGGAAGAGTATCAGACCAAGGACCAAGCCTTTGGGGACCCCAGTAGTGATGGGGAGGGGGTGGAGGTGTGAGGTCCAATTCTTACTGATTGTGATCTACTAACCAGGTATGAGTGAAACCATCTAGTGATAGCACCTGAGAGTCTGGCACTAGAGAGTTTGGAAAGTAGGAGGGAGTGGAAGACTGTGTTGAAGGCTTTTGTGAGGTCGACAAAAATGGCTGAGGTGGTATGCCCTTTATCCATGCCAGTGGGGATGGGTCAATGAGCCTTAGAAGGGAGGTAATGGTGGAATGTGATTTTCTGAATCCTGACTGGTAGGATGTGAAAAAGAGGAGGAGTCAAGGGAGGAGGAGAGTTGTGGTAGGACAAGGTGCTCCTGTAATTTGGCTAGGATGGGGAGTAGGGAGATAGGGCGGTAGTTTCCTGGTGAGGAGGGGTCATCCCCTTTCAGAAGGGGGATGACAGTGGTGTTCTTCCAGTCAGATGGTATGTCAGTAAGGGAAAATGAGAGAGTGAACAGAGCGGCCAGTGGGGTGGCAATAGTTGGGGCAGATAGGTGTAGCATTTTAGAATCAAGTCATGCAGGGCATTTACCTTTGGAGGGGTTGAGTAACTGAGGGGTTGAGTAACCACAGGGCTTTTAGCACAATGGGTGTGGTAACCCGGTGAAAAGAGAAGCCGCTAGCCAGGGAGGATGTTGGCTTTGGGGGTGAGCATACTTGGAGGGGTGTGGTAGAGAGGCAAGAAGAGAGGATGCACAACTAGTGAAGAAAGTATTGAAAACAGATACCACTTCCCCTGGTTCAGAGACAATGGAGCCAATACCAGTGTTCTGAAGAAAGGAAGACTCCTACAGGAGGATAGTATTGTTAATCCATTTTTACCTTTGAAAGGACCAACTTAGTGTCGAACAAATTATGACCAATAACCTATACAAGATAGATTGGTACAGTTGACAGAAGGGTGTAACCAATTCCCTTAAGTGGATAAAAAATGATCAATCAGAAAATATAGTTATTTCAGTTTTTTTGGCATTTATAAGAGAAAAACAAACCAGTCCTTAATGAGGCAGATTGTGTCCTTCTTAAAAAAAAAGAGTATTAAAAATAAATTTGGGAAGGAACGGAATTTTAGCTTGTAAACTTGTTAAAAAGTACTTATTCCAATGATGGTCATGTTGATATTTAGGGATAAGTGGTTAGCCTTAACTATATTAAGGGAAGCAGAAAAAATAGATCATAGGGTTTTAAACATTTTTGATTATAACAACATATGTGTACCTCTGTTACCAACAGAAAGGACTGGGTGTTATCTTAAAAGAAGAATCAGTCAAAGGCTGCTTAGTGCTGTTAGTCAGACTGAAATTAATAAAGAAAATGTAATGACTAATACTAACTCTAGTAATTGTTCTACATTGGACAAAAATAATACAACCCCAGTTTTGGAAGGAATTGCACTTCAGACAAAGCTAATAGTTAAACTGGCTAATGCACAGAAGAAAAGAGAGACAGATACCTCCCTTTTAATGATGATTAGATATTTGCTTATTACTGGAATGAAACAGCCCCAAAGAGATGAGGATGTTCTATATTGTACAAGAATGAAGGAGAGCAGTGAAAAGAGAATGGCCACAGTTTTCCTGGACAGTAATATACAGTAGTAATACCAGTATGTTAGAGAAAGGGAAGTGGAGCCTGGAAAAGTTGGCTAGCATTAAGTTGCACAGGATGAAGCTAGCAGTAGAACAAGTGTTAAGACAAGAACAGGCTGGCTTCCATCAAGGACAATTGTGTTGTGAGCAAATCTTTACACTACGTCACATCATTGAAAAGGTCACTGCATGAGATAAACCATTCCTGATCAACTTCATTGATTTGAAAAAAAAACATTCAACAGCATTCATAAGATATCACTCTGGAACATTCTTAAAAGCTATGGAATACCTGACAAGATGGTAAGCATAATGAAGAGCTTCTATGACAGAAGTTGAAGTGCTGTAAGATTTGAAGGACAGATAGGTGAATGGTTTGAAAGTGTCACTGGTGTAAGACAAGAGTATGTTTTCTCACCCCTACTGTTCACACTGGTGATGGACTGGGTGATGAGAGCAACCGATAACCCTGCAACAGGAATGGAATGAGTCAACAGCAAAAAGCTGAATGGCTTAGATTTTGCAGACAATGTTGCACTAGTGAATAGTACATGGGCTGGAATTAAAATGTTGACTAAAAGAGTAGCTCAGGAGGCAAAGAAAATGGGGCTACTCATCAATCCAGATAAGACAAAATGAAAGAAAGAACATGGTATAGTAATGAGAAGTTGTATATTGCTGGAAAAATAATTGAAGACATAGAGGACTTTTTTCTATCTGGGAAGTACTCTGTCAAGCAGCAGCAGTTGTGATAGAGATGTATTATCCAAGATGGAGAAAGCCAATGCGACCTTTGGAAGACTAGGAGTTATTTGAAAGAATAAGGTACTCAGTTTGGAGATCAGGATCAGGCTATATGAAGCAATAGTAATAAGTAAGTAGTAAGTTTATTGTTTGACTAATTAGTCTTAATCTTAAAAACATACAGAAATACAATAGATAATAGATACAAAAATACAATAAATAATAAATACAAACAACAACATTAAAAAGTACTGGACAAAGGAGATGTACTAATTCCTTGTCAGCATCTATAAATATGGCATGTAAATATCCTCAGCACTATTGATGAATACTAGGCAGTCTTTAAACATTGAGTTAATCAAATAATAATAATAATAAAAATAATGGAATAGAGTAAAGGTAATAGAGGCAGAGTACTGTACATGTCAGAATGGAAGCTATGATGCTCTGTGTCCTAGAACAAACAGTTGCTAACAATTTATATGTCATTAGTCTCTTGGTGTCTTTTCTTAACTTTACTGATCATGGTGAAATATTTTGCCAGTCTTTCAATTGTCCAATCATCTCCCGTGAACATTAATATCATAGTTAAGACAGACTTATCTAAGTCAGATCCAGATTTTATATAGGGACCTAACCAATAGGCCCTCTTACCCTTCTACCAGGCACAATCCCATAATACATGCATGAAATTTTCTTCCCCACTGGCAGGATAAGAACAGTTTTGGTTACCATTATTTGATTTTGTACATCTAAGAGAATGTTGCTATCGAACCGCTCAAAGTTATATTTTATAAATGTCTTCCATAATGTAGGGTAAGCGAGAATATCTAAATAATAATAATAATAATAGCTTTATTTATTGAGCTCCTTTCACATTATCAAGGCGCTTCACACAGTCACAGTTTAAATAAAACATAATTAAAATCACAACAGATAATAATCAGGGAATGCCTTAATCCATAAAAACATTTTGAGTGCCTGCTTAAAGCTCCCCACAGTCCTGCACTCCCAAAGCTGATGGGGCAGAGAATTCCAGAGGGTTGGGGCAGCAAACATAAAAGCGCGAGCCCCAGATTAATTTGAACTAACCTCCGGAATCTCCAGCAACCCCTCATCAGCTGAGAGGAGCTGTTGCACAGGGGTGTAAAGAGTCAGAAGCTCTTTCAAGTAGTTAGGACCCAGTCCATGTAGGGCTTGTAACCAAATCTTTAATTATTCTTTGCAAACCAATCTGAATAAGAGAATCTGTAAATATGATCAAGATCTTCCTTCTTCCAAAAGTTACTAATTATGAAATAAATATATTTTTTATATTTAATTTTAAGAGTGATATTATTCGCAACAAAGTAGTCCAGAATTGAAATATTATACTTACTCAGATTAGTTAATATACTAGTGTACCAAGAGGACTGCTTGCAGCCTAAGTGCTGCCAGTTCAAGCAATAGTACTTATAACTTTCTTATATGGATCAGAGACATGGGCTATGACTATGTTGAATATGAAGCATCTTGAGGCTGCCCATCACAGGTGGTTAAGGAAAATAATCCATAATCATGGAAAGACAAGGTGATAAACAAGAAAGTTTGTGAGATAACAGGACAAGAAGAACTTGCAGTAATTATGGGAAGAATACAATTGAGTTAGCTGGAGCAAATTCACTGAGTGAATAATAATCGCAGAGCTACCGTAAGCAGGTCATGAACTGGATTTCACATCTGGGAAAAAGGAAGAGGCCAACCAATGAAGAACTGGAAGAAAACTGTCAGAAATTATCTTAACATCATAGGGCAAATGTGGGACAAGTCTCTCCATAAAGCCTTGGACAGAGAGGAGTGGAGACACTGGACTGCCAGATCTGCAGACATGCATGGGACAGACTAAGGTCTAAGGTAAGTTTTAAAGAAAGGAGAACTCATCCAGGAGCTTGGTATTGTTTATTTTTACCTCTGAAGGGACCAACTTGGTGTCCAACAAATTATAACCAAGAACCTATACAAGCTTGACTGGTAAAGTTGGTAGGAGGGTATGACCTATTCCCTATAGATGATAAAAAAATGAACAATCAGAAAATAGTTATTTCAGTTTTTGTTATTTATAGTAGAGAAACAGATCAGTCCTTAATGAAGCAGATTGTGTCCATCTTAACAAAAATTATTAAAATACATTTGGGAATATAAGGCATTCTAGCTTTTAAAAGTGTTCAAAGTGCTTATTCCAATGACTGTCAAGTTGATAGTCTATTCAGAGGTAAGTGGTTAGCCTTATCTAGTCTAAGAGAAGCAAAAAAACTGGTTCCATGTCATAATGGTGAGGTTATAATAGCAAAAGTCATTAGGGCAAAGCAATAACGATGAACACAATAACAGCACAGACCAATCTGGGAGATGAACATAATGGTGACCCCCAATAGCATTACACATACCCCTTGCTATTCTCTGTACCCCAGTCTGTGCATCCCCCTTTACATGCCTCTGGCTCACATACACTGTCTCTCTCACTCCCCCAACTCCAACTCTCTCTGGCACCAACTTTCCTCAGATTATACATACCTTATCTCCCTGTTTCTCCATCTTGTTTCTCCTGTAGCTGGTCCCACATCAGAGGTGCGACAGCTAATATGCAGGGGCTGTGACCCCCCCACCCCCCTATTTCTATTATTCTCACTCCATGCCACAGTTGGATGGTGGGATATTGTAGCATCACTGCAGTCACTCATTGTGACCATTTGCTGTTTAGTGCTAGTAACAGTAATTGGCATCACCCTTCCTGAGTCACCCAAATGTAGTCACTGTTATTTACTCGCCCATTTAATGTGATACCAGAAGAAAAAACTAGAGCATAAGGGTATAAACATTTTTGACTATAACAACATATGTGTTCCTCTAGTACCAACAGAGAGGAATGGGAGAGATCTTAAAAGAAGTGTCAATCAAACAGATACAGTAAAAACAAAAAAAAATATACAGGAAAGTCAAATACTCTCAACACACAACAAACATGAATGTTTACAGGAAGTTAATGAGGAATGATTAGAGAGACAATATTCTGGTCATCTGTAATGGGTTTTGTATTCATGAAATATTTCTGGTTTACTAATGGAAATAAAAGATAAAAAAAATTGTTAACCTAGTTCAAAGAGTGAATAGTATATGTTTTCAAGAAATGTGGTCTTCAGAATTGGATATATCACACATAAATGGATATGTACTAGAACAGATTCTGGGGAAAGAAGTAGGAGATTGATTTGTGGTTTATTTATTCTTATTAAAATTGATAAGGGTGTTAAAATATTGGAGGTTCAAAGAGTGAACATGAACATTCTGTGTTGTAAGACTAAAGTTCATCAAAAGGTTCTTGCAGTGGTAAATGTTTATATTCCACCCCATATACATTATGCTATGGTGCTGACATATGGGTTGATCTATTCAATCTAACTGAAGAAATTTGTGCCAATTTGGATGTTGAAATGTATCTGTGGTGATTTTAATGCACACATAGCATTGTTTAAGTTTTTTGACTGATGATAAACTGTTTACGCCTGACCTTGAACCTGGAAGATACGAAAGAAAATCAAAAGATGAAATTGGTAACATAAAGTATAGTGCTGTAACAGATTATGGTAGACTTCTCTCAGATACTGTGCTACAGAGATAGACTATTGGATAATAGAGGTTACCCTATTAAAGGGTAACCCAGGTTGTCACTGGTCTTCCTGGGATCAGCAGTCTAACAGGAAATGGGGGGGGAGTGAGGGCCAAAAGCAGAGAATAAGAGTAGGGTGGGTGGGGGAGTGGGTAGTGAGGTCACAGGTGGTTGGAGGGAAGATGAGGTCATGAAAGGGGTAGGGATTGGTGATATAAAGGGATGGATGACAGAAGATGATTGGAGCAAGGGGAGCCAAAGGGTGGGGCTTGTTGGGGGTAAATAAGGAGCTGCAGAGAGGTGAAATTCCTCTCTCTACTGCAACTGTTGGGATTTCTCAATTTCTGCACAGGCATTTGAAGTGGCAGATTCTCTTAAGAGATAAGCTATGGCTGTGGGAGGCTGAGGCCTTTGCTGGGGAACATGCTGAGGGGTAATGTTTTTCAGGCTACGTACCTAGGAGGCAGGTTGTGATTTTGATGCAGATGTTAATGATATTTCTGTTTTATTGTGGTTGCAGTGCTTACTATTCATAGACTTTCTGTTTCTTTCTGTCTGTGGTGGGGCCAGTTGTGGCATTCCTGGATGGGGGCCCAAGAAGGTAGGTGATCTGTTCAGAGATGCCTAGTATTGGGGAAAGAGGAAATTGATGAGAAATAGATGAGCTTGGAAGATTTTGCTTTCTGTAGTTCAGCTGCACCAGAAAAAGGAGCAATTTGGTACTCCCCAACTCGGATCTGTCCAGTTCCCCAGGAATGCGGGGTGGCTGAGTGGGGAGAATGAGCAGGTGTAGTGAGGGAACATGGCCTGAGCAGCTGGGGAACCAGAGGTGTTGCCTTGTAAAATAAATAATGCCAGCAAGGCTGGGGAGGTGCAGCATCTCATGCGGCTCGTGAGATGCCCGGAGAGCCAGCTGGCTACAATGGCACTTTGCACTTCATGGTAAGAGGGGTGGGAGTGGCCCAGGGCCCAAGAATGCAATTGTGAGAGGGCTTGTGGTTGCTGGTTAGAAGCTGCCCGTCCCGGAATCCTGGGGGGGGCAGGATGTAGTTTCACCAGTCGGCCTAGTGCCATGTTGGGGGGTCAGGATCACAGGACGAGTAGTCTCATGGAGATCAAGTGGAAGGCTGGGTGCATCAAGGTGCATATGTAGCACTTCTTGGGGACAGAATGGTGGTGTGTGGCCATTTGGGGTGATGGCCAAAAAAGAATAAATAAAATAAAAAGAGAAATAGGAGCCAAAAGACCACTGATTTATGGGTGGCCTGCACATAGGACAGTCACAGTGGCTCCACCATGCAGCCTACTTTCCTCGTTCTGAGCCAGGGTAGTTGGTGCCAGGCCATAAAAGGCCAAACTGGAGAGCAAGTGCAGGAGGAGTGCTCAATCTTGGGTGCAATGCGCCAGAGGAAGGATTCAGGGTTGCTGGTTAATTGGGTGTTCCAGATGTACAGTCACCAGTAGCGAGTGTCTGCCATATCCTGCAGTGCTGTAAGGCAGTTAGCAGGCTGTGTTGGGGCTGGGATATGGCAGGGTTTTTTTCCCATGGGCTACGGGGGTGGGTACCCTCTGATTGGGAACATATATTAATTATAAGGCAGTTGGGTAGAATAGCAGCAAGATGGGTCTGCTTTATGGGTGAGCACACAATGAGAAGGAGGGAGGTTTTTGGGGGGAGCAATGCTGGGGATTTTTCAGGAGCAGCCGATATAGGTGGGGGCAGACCAGCATCGGAGCAATAATTTCACCCATTCTGCAGGGCAGTGCTACCTTAGCATGGCTTGAGGGGGGAAATTCGCTCGCAGTCATGGGCTAGGATGATTAGGACCATAGCCCACCCATATCCGCAGGAAAATACTGGGACCAAATGGAACTATGGATTTTAGGAACATGCAGAGGTGTTCCAGACAAAAAGTTATTCTGAGCACTGGATAATGTTACAGCACACAGCTTTAGAAGCCTTTACAACCACCATGTAGCCACAAGGTGGTTAAGGTCCCTCATTACCCAGATACCTCCAACCCCGGTTTTTGTGCACATTAAGTAGCAGGCACAGGAAGGCAGGGAGGTATTATTGGCCTCTCTAGCACAAGGGTTGCTCTTCCCTCAGCTGGGTCTAACTTACTGGGCTGAACTTAAGCTTACCAGCTCATCATGAGGGGAGAAGAGATGGGCAAGTAGGCAACCTTGACATGCTGCTCTCAAGGGGTCTGGATGAGGGGCTATCAGGGTGGGTGTCCCAGGGGAGATGGGGGATGGTCAGGGGGCATGCCATGAAGGAAGATCCTAATCCTCTCTTATGTGTTCCAGGATGGCTCCTAAAAAGGCTCTGAGACAGAAGGCAAACAAGATGCTAGCCCAGAAATCTGTGGAGTTCATGGAGCAGGTGCCAGCGATCATCAATGAATCCAGGGCAGAGGAAGAGAAGGAGAGTAAGGATGACAAGAGGAATGAGCTGCCAGCCAAGAAAGGAAGGCCCAGCAAGAGGCCTACTAGGAGCAACCCAGATCAGGGTGGTGAGCTTCAATGGGAAAAGGGTAAGGCA
The DNA here is from genome assembly GCA_016271365.2 of Neoceratodus forsteri. Classification (NCBI taxonomy): domain Eukaryota; kingdom Metazoa; phylum Chordata; order Ceratodontiformes; family Ceratodontidae; genus Neoceratodus; species Neoceratodus forsteri. The sequence goes on along the minus strand of CM057456.1, from coordinate 1,347,775,482 downwards.
CAGGTGGTAGACCTGTCGCTGGACGGTAGTCTGAAAGACTGCTTGGCAGGCATCATGGACAAGCAAGGTGAAAAAGGGTGGGAAGAGGTTGATAAGACGTGGAAGGAATTTCAGAAAGATAAGAGGGTGGATAAAAGGTGGATAATGCTGGAGCAGGGGAAGGGGGCAGCAAGGCTAGCAACAGGTGGCCCCCTGGGATGACTTTGGGGGACCATGTCTCTCAGATCCTCAAAGAAAAGATATGGGAAGGTACATATGTGGACATGTTTGCCCTGATCAATAAGGACATGACAAAGAAATATGAGCAGAAGGAATCGGTGGGCAGTTCCCAGATGGCAGTAGCTCTCGCCATTGTGGGGAAGACTAGTGAGGAGGTTAGATTCAAAGGCAAAACATTTGGACCCAGATATTCAAACTGTGCCAGGCTGTGGCACAAGCCCAGGTGCAGCTCAATTTGGGTGCGCAGGGGCATGGACTGGGCAATATTCAATGGAGCTGCACCATGGCGCAGCATCGTTGAATATCACACTCTGGCCCCCCACAGTGCGCATGGTGCAGTGGCACTGCACCAGCACCAGTGGCCAGAGTGGAGCATGGGGATGTGTTAGCGCAAGTTCCATTGCGCAAGGTGCAACAACCGTGATATTCAAAAGTTGACATGCAAATGGGTCCATAATGTATGCAAGGTACAAAGAGGGCCATTTGCATGTCATTATGGCCCAATTTGCATGCAGGTGCACCAATCTCCAATGACTTGTGCCTAGCGCCCTGCCAGGCAGCAGCCATCGTGGACCGATGCCCCCTGCAGCACGGCAATGTGCCTCACAGCCTGATTGCGGGCTTCAGTAAATAAATAGATTTATCCTATATCCCTGGTGGTCTAGTGGACCTGCCTGTCTGATCGTGGGCTAAAGTAAAAGTAAATGATCTGAATCCTATATCCCTGGTGGTCCAGTGGACCTGCCTGCCTGATTGCAGGCTGAAGTAAAAGTAAATGATCTGAATCCTATATCCCTGGTGGTCCAGTGGACCGATGCCTCCCCGATCGCAGGCTGAGGTAAAAAGAAGATGATCCCCATATCACTGGTGGTCAGTGGACCCCCCCTCCCACCCACCACTGATCCCACTACCCGCTCCCCTGGTCAGCTGGTGACAGCACCCACCGCCTACTGCCCGCCGCTCACTGAGCACCGTAGGTGAGGGTACCTAAGCCCATTGGTCCCACAGCATGAGCCAATGGGCATGCAGCCCATACCATACTACATTCAGATATGTGAATAGATCCATTCACATATCTAGGAATGTGGCCAGTAATAATGCAGGTTCTGCAGCTCATTGGCTCACGCATGAACCAATGGGCGTACATTCTGATATCGTCGTTGAAGCGTCAGGCAGGTCGTGCTCGCCCGCTGAATGGGGAGGCGGTGGTGAAATCGATGAGCCAAGGTGGCAAGGGACACTGAACCACCAAGACAGGAACACGACTCTTGAGCAGGCAAACAGGAGCCCACTGGACCCCAGAGAGGTTGTTTATTATTCTACTGCCCGCCAATCAGGCATGGAGTGCCACCACTGAGGTGCAACCCAGACTCAGGTGGCCACCCACAGGTGGCAGCTGTTGTGTTGCACCCTGCAATGTGACAGCTCACCTGTGGGTGGCCATCCGATGTTCCTTTTTGGGATCAACTTTGTGCTGGTACAGGTAGGGGTTGAGCATGCGTGGCTCTGCATCCGGGCTGAATATCGGATTGTGTAGAGTATGCATGGGCACTCCCCCCACTTGCCTGCATACATTACTAATCATCTAGCACATCAGATTTGTGTATAATTCAGTTGAATATCGCTTTTGGGTACATCAGTTGGGGTTGCATGGTGAACATTGTTGCCATCATGGCAACCTTTTGAATATCTGGGCCTTGGAGTCTGGGTGGAGGTTTTACCCATGTCAGTGTGATTATGCTGCAGAGAAGTCTGAGTTAGCCATCCTACTCATCTATTATTAGGGACACTGATAAGGTCCAGAGTGGGTATGAGTGGCAGATCTATGATGAGAAGTTCCAGCAGAGGGTAGTGTCTCATGGAGATGTCAGGTGGGATGTTACACTGTCTGAGCTTTGAATCAGTGTGCTGTCAGTACAGTGGGGTGGGTTTGGCAGTGAAGGGAAAAATATCTTTGTGGCAGCTTGTGTGAAGGCCTGCTGGTCATTTAATAAAGCCAGCTGCCAGGGGATCAACTGCAAATATAAGCATGCTTGTTCAGGATGCAGGGTGCACACCTCATTTTCAGGTGCAAGATCCCAGGAGACAGAAGGGGCTGAGCACAACAGGGCAGCCTTTTCAGGGTGCCACAATGGGAAAGGGAGTTTTAAATGGGCAAGGAGTTAGTTTCAGATGGCAGAATGGGAGGGTAGCTATGGAGGCCACTAAGGTGCTCTAGGCAGGGTTGGGGGTCGGGCAGGTTTCAAGAAGGCATGGTTGCCAGTCAGGGTGCAGGTGGTGAGGGAGTGAACTAAGGGCTACCAGATTCAAGGGCAGTCTGTATGTTGTGGGAGGGTTTCACATCAGGGTTTAATGTTTATTATACAGGTATTAGGAAAGCTATGGCAGCAAAGAATCTGGCATCCATGAAGAGAAAGAAAGATATTGTGGAGAGGAAAATAAGAAAGGAGTTGGAGACAAGGTGGGTTGAGGGACCATTCAGGGCCCTGCCATTCGAGAATTTTAGGGTCTCCCCATTGAGCATAATGGCCAAGAAGGTGCCAGAAAAATACAGGCTGATACTCCACCTCTCGTACCCCGAGGCGGAATCCGTCAATGATGCCATTGCCACGGGTAGGAGCTTGGTTTCATACACCACATTGGATAATGCATTAGATCTGATAAAAGCCAAATTGGGGTTATGGTTAGCCAAGACAAACAATGAGTCAGATTTCAAGCTACTGCCGGTAAGGGAGGAGGACTGGGAGCTGTTAGGTTTCCATTTCCTGGGGAAATATTACTTCGACAAGATGATGCCAATGGGATGCTCCATGGCATTTGCGACCTTCAAAGTCTTCAGTACTTGGGTTCAATGGGTTTTTATGGAGAGGCACAGGTTAGGTGCTGTTGTCCACTACCTGGATGATTTTCTACTGATAGGGGAGGGGAATGAGGTCACTAGGGCCATGCTAAGGAACTTTGAGGTGACTTGTGTGGAAATTGGGATCCCTTTGGTGGGGGACAAGATGGAAGGCCCAAGTAGATCACTAGAGTTCTTGGGGATAGAGCTGGATCTGGAGCAGCAGTGCTACAGGTTTCCTGGGGACAAGGTGGATAGATTGAGATCGCTCATTCAAGAGATGAAAGGGCAGAGGAGAGTACAGCTGAAAACTGTGCAGGAGGTGCTTGGGCATATGAATTTTGCCTCCCGGGCAGTTGCCCCAGGTAGAGTGTTTACCAGGTGGTTGGCCTGGGTATCTGCAAAAGCCAAGCTCCCACACTACTGAGTGGATGTCGGAAAAGGGGTTAAGGAGGATCTCAAAGCATTGGAGGTTTCCCTGGATGGGTATAATGGGGTGACTTTGTGGAGGGACCAGTGGGTGGATGTGGAGACCCTTGAGCACTTCCCAGATGCAGCAGACGGCATAGACATGGAGACCTATTGCCAGGGTGAGTGGATGTTGGAAGCTTGGCCTTTCAGGTGGGTCGATATGGGGCTTACTAAGGACATTACATTTCTGGAAGTCTTTCCCATATGGGCAGCCATGGTGGTGTGGGGACCACCTATTTCCAATAAAGGTAGTATTCAGGTGTGATAATTTAGCATTGGTGAATGTTATAAATACCCAGTCAGGATCCACTGAGGTAGTGCTGGGGGTAGCATGAGGCCTAGTGTTAGGGGCTTGAGGTTGAACTAGTCCTTTGGGGCTTAGCCGTAGAAGGTGTTAAGCATGACATAGCTCGGCCTGGTGGTGCAGAGGGCTGAGGCGCTGGATGCCACACCTCGAACCATGTAGGCAACCTGGGTTTGTGAATGGACTCAGGTCATCGGGGCTGGCTGAGGAAGGAGAGGATTGAGCATCCGGAGGACTGCTCTCCTGTCCTGGATGGTCGGGTGGGAAGACCCACTTCTGTAGCAGCCCCAGTGGAGACCAGGGCTCTACTAATCAGCAGTGCAGCAGAAGGGACAACCAGGAAAGCCAGAAAACAACTTTGGCACCCACTGGATGACAGTCTATGCATTCTCCACACCAAGCGGAACCTCGGGAGTCTGCTCCTCCACAGCAGCACTCAGGAGGCAGTAAAAAATAGAGTGCTGGGGTTTCTCCCTGCCCAGTGCCTTCCCCTTGGAGGAGGGGACCCACCCAGAGATGGTTACTCTGGGATAACTCAGAGGGCTGGCTGTGACATGTGGTATGAGGGCAGTGCACGGGAAGAGGATGGCTGCAGAGTGGAGATGCTAGGATGGCCCAAAAGAGAGGCGGACACCGGAGCGTTGTGGAGGTAAAAAAAAAAAAAAAGAGAAAAGAAAAGAATGACATAGCTGATAGCCTTTCACATTTACAGATGGACAGGTTCCAGGCACTAGCCCTGAAGGCAGTGGCATGGAGAATGTTGGTTCCATCATGCCTATGCTAGATTGGCTGGAGTGAGCCCAGCTGCTCTTTTGGAGCTCTTGGGCCCCCAACACACTGAGGGCCTATGAAATTATGTGTAGCAGTTTCGGGATTTCAAGAGATGGTTGGGTTGGAGCTAAGTGACCCAGTTACGGAGGCCCAGGTCATGAGGTATTGTATATGGTGGATAGGTGGAAAGCAAGCATGTCAGGCACTACCATGGGGATTCACCTGGCCAGTATCAGCATGGTATGCCAACTGTGGGGTTGAGGGTTGCACACCAGGGCAGCAGCTATAAACTGCTTGCAGCAGGGTGGCTTGCACTGAAAGGGCAGAGGCCAGACAAGCACAGACCAATCACTAGGGACCTCCTGGGGAGACAAGTGTCCTGTTTGCCAGGTGTTTGATCTTCAGCATATGAAGCAAAGCTTTTTACCACCATTTTCATAGTACTGCTTCAGGGTTAGTGAAATAGTGACAAAGGGCAAAGGGGATAGTTCGGGGGTTACAGGACCCTGACATTTCATGGTTGGCAGGGGCAGCCACGATATGGCTGAGGCACTCGAAGAGAGACCAGGCAGGGAGGGAAGGGGAAGGGAAGGAAGGTGGAGCTCCACAGGTGAGGAGAGCCAGAGGGGGTACTGATGAAAGTTTTTTAAGAGTATGTGGCAAGAAGATCACAGGGGAAAGGAAGTTTCTTCAGCCATGGCAATGGAGACCCTGTGAGGGTGCCCCAGGTCACAGCCATACTCAAAAAGGGCATGAGCTTCCTCAGTGAGGACCAGGGGAGCTATTCCTCTCACTCATTCTGAATTGGGGCAGTCTCAGAGGTGGCACAGTCTGGGGGGTCCCCGGAGGAACTGCAGGGGGTGGGCAGGGGGTCTTCTCAGACCTATAAAAGATATATATGGAAATGACTGTTCAACACATGCATTTATGTTTTCCAGGAGTCAGGAGAAACAGGGTGGTATGGATTGTTGGCCATTCTTTCATATATTGGGTGGAGCTGTGGGTGTAATGTACACCTGGGGAATGACAGTTGGGACAAGACCTAGACAAAACATGGATTGAATGGTGTGGACAGAGGGGACTCAGATGGCAAAGACTGCTACCCTTATTGGAGGAGAGCAGCAGACAGCTGCGGACACCAGATATGATTATCATACATGCAGGTGGAAACGATTTAGGATCACTGCCTTGGGTGAAATTGGTTCACTGGATCAACAAGGATCTAGAGGTGGTTAGATAATGGTGACCAGGTGTTAAGGTGGTCTGGTCAGAGATTGTCCCACACAGGTGCTGGATGTCCAGGCAATATTCAAAGTGAAGAAAAGGGTTAACAGGAGGATGGCAGAATGGGCCAGACAGACTGGGGGTTATATGTCAGGCACAAGCTGATCACCCATGACATGCCAGGGATGTATAGGAAGGATGGCATGCACATGTCTGAGTGGAGAACACAGTCCTTAATGGTGCAATCAGGAAACAACTGAAAATGGCAAGGTTTTGGGAGGTTTCTGCTAGTTTTTAATGGGAGGTAGCCAGAAGCCAGTGGGAGCCGGCCTATGGGCAGTGGGAAAAATTGGGAGGGCCTAGTTGAACAGGTGGGTGGGTATGATAGGGTGGGGAGGCCCTCATGTGGTGCCTCACTTGAGGGGGCAGGGCTGGGGATCAGGTTGGACACCTGAGCCCAGAAAGAAGATTAAGGAACAGAGGGGCATTGGGTCCTTACACCCAGGCCAAGAAGAAATACAGTATAACTGATGACGGTGATGATGGGACTGTAAATAAAAGATGAACTCTGGGAATGTATGATGTGTAATATGGAACTGATGGTGATGGTGGTTGTAATGCTGAAATGTGAAGATGATAATTAATGTATATGAGAATCTGCCATAATAAACTTCAAATGTTGAACCATTAAAACAGGTGTGGTGTGGCTGACTTAAGGTGGTCCAGTTGACAACAGAGGTTGCCCTATTAAAGGGCAGCCAAGATTGTCACTGGCCTCCCTAGATTAGCAGCCTAATAGGAAGTGGTGGGGTAGGTGAGGGCTAAAGGCAGAGAATAGGAGTGGGGGAAGGTAGGGGTTAGTGAGGTCCAGGTGGGATGGGAGATGAGGTCATGAAAGGGCGGGAGTGGTGATGTAAGTGGAAAGATGGCAGAAGATGATTGGAGCAGGGGAGCCCAAGGGTGGGGCTTGTTGGGGGTAGATAAGGAGCTGCAGAGAGGTGAAATCCTTCTCTTTACTGCAGCTGTTGGGATTTCTCAGTTCTCACCCACTCTCTGTAATAGAACATGTTGGCCAGGGTTTATGACAAATGGGTTGCCAGGTGAGGGCAACAGGGGCACTTCGGTGTGCCGGAAATGGGTCGCTGGGTGAGAGCAGCATGTTTGTATGGTTGGAAAAAATTGGGAGGGCCTAGTTGGATGGGGGTGGGTACAATAGGGTGGGGGATGGCTCCTATGGGGTGCTCACCTCGAGGGGACATGGTTGGGGGATCAGGTTGGACACCTGAGCTCAGAAAGAAGATTAAGGACTGGAGGGGCATCAGGTCCTTACACCCGGGCCAAGAAGAATGCAGTATAACTGATGATGGAGATGATGGGACTGTAAATAAAAGTTGAACTCTGAGAATGTATGATGTGTAATATGGAATTGATGGTGATGGTGGTTGTAATGCTGAAATTTGAAAATGTTATTTGTTGTATATAAGCTCACACGTGAACCACTGTATGCACAGCCCTACCTGCCATGTCAGTCGGTGGGCGGCAGTGGGGCGGGGTAGGTGGTAAAGCTCACGCACCGCTGAATGGGGGAGCGGGTAGGGACGTGGGGGCTGGGGGAGGGGGTTCACTGGACCACCAGGATATGGGGATCATCTTCTTACTTGAGCTCGCGATCAGGCAGGCAGCGGTCCGGACCACCAGGATGTGGAGGTTTTATTTATTCTACTAATGCCCGCAATCAGGCATGGGGGGTGCCACCACTGAGGCAGCCGAGTCAGTGGCCACCCACAGGTGGCAGCTGTTGTGTTGCACCCTGCAATGTGACAGCTCACCTGTGGGTGGCCATCCGATGTTCCTTTTTTTGGGATCAACTTTGTGCTGGTACAGGTAGGGGTTGAGCATGCGTGGCTCTGCATCCGGGCTGAATATCGGATGTGTAGAGTATGCATGGGCACTCCCCCCACTTGGCCTGCATACATTACTAATCATCTAGCACATCAGATTTGTGTATAATTCAGTTGAATATCGCTTTTGGGTACATCAGTGGGGTTGCATGGTGCAACATTGTTGCCATCATGTAACCCTTTTGAATATCTGGGCCTGAGTCTGGGTGGAGGGTTTTACCCCATGTCAGGTGATTATGCTGCAGAGAAGTCTGAGTTAGCCATCCTACTCATCATATTATTAGGGACACTGATAAGGTCAGAGTGGGTATGAGTGGCAGATCTATGATGAGAAGTTCCAGCAGAGGTAGTGTCTCATGGAGATGTCAGGTGGGATGTTACACTGTCTGAGCTTTGAATCAGTGTGCTGTCAGTACAGTGGGGTGGGTTTGGCAGTGAAGGGAAAAATATCTTTGTGGCAGCTTGTGTGAAGGCCTGCTGGTCATTTAATAAAAGCCAGCTGCCAGGGATCAACTGCAAATATAAGCATGCTTGTTCAGGATGCAGGGGTGCACACCTCATTTTCAGGTGCAAGATCCCAGGAGACAGAAGGGGCTGAGCACAACACGGGCAGCCTTTTCAGGGTGCCACAATGGGAAAGGAGTTTTAAATGGGCAAGGAGTTAGTTTCAGATGGCAGAATGGGAGGGTAGCTATGGAGGCCACTAAGGTGCTCTCTAGGCAGGGTTGGGGGGTCGGGCAGGTTTCAAGAAGGCATGGTTGCCAGTCAGGGTGCAGGTGGTGAGGGAGTGAACTAAGGGCTACCCAGATTCAAGGGCAGTCTGTATGTTGTGGGAGGGTTTCACATCAGGGTTTAATGTTTATTATACAGGTATTAGGAAAGCTATGGCAGCAAAGAATCTGGCATCCATGAAGAAAAGAAAGATATTGTGGAGAGGAAAATAAGAAAGGAGTTGGAGACAAGGTGGGTTGAGGGACCATTCAGGGCCCTGCCATTCGAGAATTTTAGGGTCTCCTATTGAGCATAATGGCCAAGAAGGTGCCAGAAAAATACAGGCTGATACTCCACCTCGTACCCGGTAGATCCGTCAATGATGCCATTACCACGGGTAGGAGCTTGGTTTCATACACCACATTGGATAATGCATTAGATCTGATAAAGCCAAATTGGGGTTATGGTTAGCCAAGACAAACAATGAGTCAGATTCAAGCTACTGCCCGGTGAGGGAGGAGGACTGGGAGCTGTTAGGTTTCCATTTCCTGGGAAATATTACTTGACAAGATGATGCCAATGGGATGCTCCATGGCATTTGCGACCTTCAAAGTCTTCAGTACTTGGGTTCAATGGGTTTTATGGAGAGGCACAGGTTAGGTGCTGTTGTCCACTACCTGGATGATTTTCTACTGATAGGGAGGGAATGAGGTCACTAGGGCCATGCTAAGGAACTTTGAGGTGACTTGTGTGGAAGTGGGATCCCTTTGGTGGGGACAAGATGGAAGGCCCAAGTAGATCACTAGAGTTCTTGGGGATAGAGCTGGATCTGGAGCAGCAGTGCTACAGGTTTCCTGGGGACAAGGTGGATAGATTGAGATCGCTCATTCAAGAGATGAAAGGGCAGAGGAGAGTACAGCTGAAAACTGTGCAGGAGGTGCTTGGGCATATGAATTTTGCCTCCCGGGCAGTTGCCCCAGGTAGAGTGTTTACCAGGTGGTTGGCCTGGGTATCTGCAAAGCCAAGCTCCCACACTACTGAGTGGATGTCGGAAAAGGGGTTAAGGAGGATCTCAAAGCATTGGAGGTTTCCCTGGATGGGTATAATGGGGTGACTTTGTGGAGGGACCAGTGGGTGGATGTGGAGACCCTTGAGCACTTCCCAGATGCAGCGAGCGGCATAGACATGGAGACCTATTGCCAGGGTGAGTGGATGTTGGAAGCTTGGCCTTCAGGTGGGTGCGATGGGGGCTTACTAAGGACATTACATTTCTGGAAGTCTTTCCCATATGGGCAGCCATGGTGGTGGGGACCACCTATTTCCAATAAAAAGTAGTATTCAGGTGTGATAATTTAGCATTGGTGAATGTTATAAATACCCAGTCAGGATCCACTGAGGTAGTGCTGGGGGTAGCATGAGGCCTAGTGTTAGAGGGCTTGAGGTTGAACTAGTCCTTTGGGGCTTAGCACGTAGAAGGTGTTAAGCATGACATAGCTCGGCCTGGTGGTGCAGAGGGCTGAGGCGCTGGATGCCACACCTCGAACCATGTAGGCAACCTGGGTTTGTGAATGGACTCAGGTCATCGGGGCTGGCTGAGGAAGGAGAGGATTGAGCATCCGGAGGACTGCTCTCCTGTCCTGGGATGAGTCGGGTGGGAAGACCCACTTCTGTAGCAGCCCCAGTGGAGACCAGGGCTCTACTAATCAGCAGTGCAGCAGAAGGGACAACCAGGAAAGCCAGAAAACAACTTTGGCACCCACTGGATGACAGTCTATGCATTCTCCACACCAACGGAACCTCCGGAGTCTGCTCCTCCACAGCAGCACTCCTGAGGCAGTAACAAAATAGAGTGCTGGGGTTTCTCCTGCCCCAGTGCCTTCCCCTTGGAGGAGGGGACCCACCCAGAGATGGGTTACTCTGGGATAACTCAGAGGGCTGGCTGTGACATGTGGTATGAGGCAGTGCAGGAAGAGGATGGCTGCAGAGTGGAGATGCTAGGATGGCCCAAAAGAAGGCGGACACCCGGAGCGTTGGAGGTAAAAAAAAAAAAAAGAAAGAAAAAGAATGACATAGCTGATAGCCTTTCACATTTACAGATGGACAGGTTCCAGGCACTAGCCCTGAAGGCAGTGGCATGGAGAATGTTGGTTCCATCATGCCTATGCTAGATTGGCTGGAGTGAGCCCAGCTGCTCTTTTGGAGCTCTTGGGCCCCAACACACTGAGGGCCTATGAAATTATGTGTAGCAGTTTCCAGGATTTCAAGAGATGGTTGGGTTGGAGCTAAGTGACCCAGTTACGGAGGCCCAGGTCATGAGGTATTGTATATGGTGGATAGGTGGAAAGCAAGTATGTCAGGCACTACCATGGGGGATTCACCTGGCCAGTATCAGCATGGTATGCCAACTGTGGGGTTGAGGTTGCACACCAGGGCAGCAGCTATAAACTGCTTGCAGCAGGGTGGCTTGACTGAAAGGGCAGAGGCCAGACAAGCACAGACCAATCACTAGGGACCTCCTGGGGAGACAAGTGTCCTGTTTGCCAGGTGTTTGATCTTCAGCATATGAAGCAAAGCTTTTACCACCATTTTCATAGTACTGCTTCAGGGTTAGTGAAATAGTGACAAGGCAAAGGGGATAGTTCGGGGTTACAGGACCCTGACATTTCATGGTTGGCAGGGGCAGCCTCGATATGGCTAGGGCACTCGAAGAGAGACAGGCAGGGAGGGAGGGAAGGGAAGGAAGGTGGAGCTCCACAGGTGAGGAGAGCCAGAGGGGTACTGATGAAAGTTTTTAAGAGTATGTGGCAAGAAGATCAAGCAGGGAAAGGAAGTTTCTTCAGCCATGGCAATGGAGACCCTGTGAGGGTGCCCCAGGTCACAGCCATACTCAAAAAGGGCATGAGCTTCTCAGTGAGGACCAGGGAGCCTATTCCTCCCACTCATTCTGAATTGGGGCAGTCTCAGAGGTGGCACAGTCTGGGGGTCCCCGGAGGAACTGCAGGGTGGGCAGGGGTCTTCTCAGACCTATAAAAGATATATATGGAAATGACTGTTCAACACATGCATTTATGTTTTCCAGGAGTCAGGAGAAACAGGGTGGTAATGGATTGTTGGCCATTCTTTCATATATTGGTGGAGCTGTGGGTGTAATGTACACCTGGGGAATGACAGTTGGGACAAGACCTAGACAAAACATGGATTGAATGGTGTGGACAGAGGGACTCAGATGGCAAAGACCTGCACCTTATTGGAGGAGAGCAGCAGACAGCTGCGGACACCAGATATGATTATCATACATGCAGGTGAAACGATTTAGGGATCACTGCCTTGGGTGAAATTGGTTCACTGGATCAACAAGGATCTAGAGGTGGTTAGATAATGGTGACCAGGTGTTAAGGTGGTCTGGTCAGAGATTGTCCCACACAGGTGCTGGATGTCCAGGCAATATTCAAAGTGAAGAAAAGGGTTAACAGGAGGATGGCAGAATGGGCCAGACAGACTGGGGGTTATATGTCAGGCACAAGCTGATCACTTATGACATGCCAGGGATGCATAGAAAGGATGGTGTGACATGTCTGAAATGGGGAACACAGTACTTAATGGTCCAATCAGGAAACAATTGAAAAATGGTAGGGTTTTGGGGGGTTCTGCTAGTTTTAAATTGGGAGAAGCCACCAGGAGCGGCCTATGGGCTAGTGGGAAAAATTGGGAGGGCCTAGTTGGATGGTGGGTGGGTATGATAGGGTGGGGAGGGCTCCCTATGTGGTGCCTCACCTTGAGGGGGCAGGGCTGGGGATCAGGTTGGACACTCTGAGCCTGTAGAAAGAAGATTATGAAACAGAGGGGCATTGGGTCCTTACACCCAGGCCAAGAAGAAATACAGTATAACTGATGACGGTGATGATGGGACTGTAAATAAAAGATGAACTCTGGGAATGTATGATGTGTAATATGGAACTGATGGTGATGGTGGTTGTAATGCTGAAATGTGAAGATGATAATTAATGTATATGAGAATCTGCCATAATAAACTTCAAATGTTGAACCATTAAAACAGGTGTGGTGTGGCTGACTTAGGTGGTCCAGTTGACAACAGAGGTTGCCCTATTAAAGGGCAGCCCAGGTTGTCACTGGCCTCCTAGGATTAGCAGCCTAACAGAAAGTGGGGAAGGGGGATGAGGGCTAAAGGCAGAGAATAGGAGTGGGGTGAGGGGTGAGTGAGGTCACAGGTGGGAGGGAGATAAGGTCATGAAAGGGGCAGGAGTGGTGATGTAAGGAAAGATGGCAGAAGATGATTGGAGCAGGGGAGCCCAAGGGTGGGGCTTGTTGGGGTAGATAGGAGCTGCAGAGAGGTGAATCCTTCTCTTTACTGCAGCTGTTGGGATTTCTCAGTTCTCACCCACTCTGTAATAGAACATGTTGGCCAGGGTTTATGACAAATGGGTTGCCAGGTGAGGGCAACAGGGCACTTCGTGTGCCGGAAATGGGTCGCTGGGTGAGAGCAGCATGTTTGTATGGTTGGAAAAAATTGGGAGGGCCTAGTTGGATGGGGGTGGGTACAATAGGGTGGGGGATGGCTCCTATGGGGTGCTCACCTCGAGGGGACATTGTTGGGGATCAGGTTGGACACCTGAGCTCAGAAAGAAGATTATGGACTGAGGGCATCAGGTCCTTACACCCGGCCAAGAAGAAATGCAGTATAACTGATGATGGAGATGATGGGACTGTAAATAAAAGTTGAACTCTGAGAATGTATGATGTGTAATATGGAATTGATGGTGATGGTGGTTGTAATGCTGAAATTTGAAAATGTTATTTGTTGTATATAAGAATCGGCTATAATGAACTTTGAATGTTGAACCATTAAAACAGGTGTGGTGTGACTGATTTCAGGATGGTCCAGTTAACAACATCTGCTTTAGGTCTTCCAAGAATTATAGATATGGAAGTGCTGGCCCAGCCAGAAAGCAATAATTTTCTTCTTTCACTTAATATAAGCTGTATGACTGCCAATGATATATCAGACAGCCACTATCTAGTAATGAAAAGGCATGCCATAATTAACAGGAGATTGATCAGCAATAATATTGCTAAAGAGCAGGAACTGCTGAATGAAATCATAAATTTGCGTGACACAGAATCCAAATGTAATCTTGTTACAGATATTTTTAATCAGTTACATTCTAGTATGTACATGGAATGCAGGGAGGAATTTAAGTCTTGTGTAATCTGGATTGCCAGAAAAAGAGGCAGTTAATAAGATAATAAGGATGTGTAAAAAGAGCCCACTAGGTAAAAATGACATGTTTGAATAGAGTGAAGAAAAGGCACAAAATGATTCTAAATAAGCACAAGTTGGCTCATCAAAAGAAAGCTGAGGAAAAATGCTCATAGTAATTCTAGATAATAATTAATCTTTGTTCTGGAAATATGTAGTGAAAGGTACTTACATGTCTTCTAGAGCTCTAGATGCGTATATTACTCCTGATGCTTGGGATGCATATTACAGGGATTATTTATGGATATTAATTATCATAATTTGGGACTGGATTTATGTAAACTGAACTGTATTCCTGTGTAGATATTATTGAAACAGAAGTTATCATAGTTCCATATAATCTGAAGAACAAAAACTCCTGGATCGGATTAAATACCAGCACAGTTTTATAAATCACGGAAAGACTGGTGGGTTAATTTATTTTTTGTTGTTTGTTGTTTATTTAAAATCTGAAAGTCCATGGGCTGATGACCCATTTTCACTGGTGACCAGAGTCACAATCAATCATAAATTAATATAACAAACAATAGATTCAAATGACATATCAAACAATACAACAGCAATCACTTTAATTAAAATAATTGCACTGACTCTTGGAAATGGATACTTTCTTAAGGTATTTCTAAAGCTGTGGATGGAGACATTGAAGCAATCAATAACAGTTGAAACAGTGTTGAAAAAATAGAGGTAAATTATAAAACATTGTTCTTTGTCCCCAGATGTTTTAATTCTCGAACACTGAAATATTGATGTACAGATAAATGAGTAGCTACAGAACTGTCATGTATTCTGCAGATAGAGTAAAAAGAATTTGTACATTCTTTGTAATCAGCTTTTTGCTTTGATCCCTAGTGAAACCGGTATCTTGATTACAGGGAAAGCCATCCTACTTTATTTAATAAGACACAGTAATGTGTCCTAAATGGCAACTGTGCTGAAAAACGTCAATTTGATTCAAGAATGTTTCTATCCTATTTAATAAACCCTCTCCTGCAGTATAATAAATAAAAGTCTATAATCTATTACCTGGATTAAAAACTCTGAGAGAAGCAGTCTTGTGGATGGTGTTAACAAGGATTTTGCCTGTAAAGGCCCCTAACCTTTGATGCATAACTCTGATCATTTGTGCTATGTGGTATTCATAAGTCATGCAGTCATCTACCACTAATCAAAGATTTTTGAAGGTATTAACCTGATCTATCTCCACACCACTAGTTGTGTGTAGGGAGAAACAGGCTCAACCATGATTTTCTTTCTACATTTACAAAAGACCATTGATTTTGTCATTAGCATGAACAGTAAAGAAGGGACAAGACTTTCTATAGATATATTAGTGAAAGGAGAAAGTCCAGAGGGGGTGCTGCTAAGATCAAAGGGATAAGAGGGAGGGTGTGGAGGATGACCAAGAAAAGCATCTATCCTAAATAGAAACTTCTGCTCAGTATTTACTGAGAAGAAGGTAGGCAGGTCCACAGCTCAGCACCATGGACATGGGTGAGGTAGGTATGCACAAGTACCTTCACAAAGAAAGGTTCCTACAAGAGCTCGCTAAGCTCAGGAGGACAATGCAATAGGACCTGATGGCATACATCTCAGGGTAGTAAAGGAGCTAAGCTGGAACTAGCAAAGCCATTATCAGAACTATTTAGTGAGTCTCTGAGCATAGGAGAGGTCCCAGAAGACTGGAGAAGGGCTCATGTGATCCCGCCTCCACAAGAGTGACAGCAAGGAGGAGGCAGGGAACTACAGACTAGTCAGTCTTACCTTAGTAATGGGCAAGATTATGGAGGCACCTTATGGAAAGGATAGTGCAACACCTGGAATCCATAGGAGCACAGGATCCAAGACAGCATGGGCTTACAACAGGATGGTCTTGTCAAACTAATCTCATAGATTTCTTAACTGGTTAACAGACTGGTGGACCAAGGAGGTGGGTTGATGTTGCTCTACCTTGACTTCAGCAAAGCTTCAATACTGTTTCACATAGAAGATTAATCAATAAGCTGTGTAGGCTCAGAGTGGGTGAGGTTGGCCAACTGGGTTTCAAACTGGTTGGCGGGCAGAAAACAAAGTGGTGATAAATGGTATACAGTCATAAGATATGAAGTCACAAGTGGGGTACCTCAGGGATCAGTCCTGGGGCCAATCCTCTTCAATATCTTCATCAGTGATATTGTAGATGGACTTCAGGGTAACGTTTGTCTGTTTTCCGAGGACACCAAGATCTACAACAGAGTAGATGATCCAGATGGGGTGGGCAGAATGAGAGACCTATATAATCTTCCATTGGCCCACTCCAATCTGTACAGGCACCTCTATCAGCCCCCACTGAAGAAATATATCTCTTACAATCCAGACATTTTCCATCCTCCTGTCCATTCTCCTTCCCTTAATGAGGAACCCACATCAAATAAATTTTGTTCAGAGACGTGCCACTGTCAGGGCTACTCTTAGATCCCCTTTAGTGCATACTGACCCCTATCATACCACAGCAGTAACTACCCATACAACAAATTTGGGGCCTAAAGACTCTGGTTAGCAGCTCCCACGATAGTACACTCCACTTTTGAATAAGCTACCATGGCAGGTCTTGGCTGGCTTTACTTACTAGCCTGCATTTCCTGATACCTAATATTAGTGGACCCCTGACATATCTGACTTAATAAAGGGACATGCCCTACGCCACTAGGACATCCACATAATAAGAATATGTATTTATTATGCTGCCCCTGGTTGGCCCTGATTCAGTCAAATTTAGTTGAATCCACCGATGGGGGACTGCAAACTACTCGGCTATGCATGGCCCCAAACCCAGCCACCCATATGCTGTATAATCGGGTGTTACTTTGCATGGACCTTAATTTACATACTGGCAGGGCAACACAAGAGGTCAACTGGTCCCTGGATCCCTGCAATCTAACCTACACAAATGCAACAAGACGCTGCTTTTAAACATCTCCTTGTCAATCTGAGAAGTATCATGCTCCTCCTACTACTGTGCACAGGAGACGTTGAGCTCAATCCTGGCCCCACAAAGTTGATTTCATCTCCAACCGAAATTACTAACCTAAAAGGAATCAGTTTTCTGCATGTCAATGTCTGCAGCCTTCTAAAGAAGTTGGATTCTGTCCAGGCCTGGATTATCCACACTGCCCCAGACATACTTGTGATCTCGAATCCTGGCTTCGGGCATCCACACCAGACAGTGAGGTTAATATCCCCAACTACCTCCTCTTCAGAGTAGATAGAAAGACTGGAGGGGAGGAGTAGCCATTTATGTTAAAAAACAAATTTACAGTATCTATATTAGATGCTACTTCCATTGCAGGGGCTTTGAATGCCTGTTTCTCAGGTTCAAACCATCCCAATCTGTGGCACTCGTAATAGGTTGCTATAGACCCTCAGCAGCAGGACCACAGCTCCTGGCTCGTCTGTCTTCACAAATGGACATGACACCTCTGGAAACAATTATATCAGGTGACCTTAACTATGACTGGATATCGAATGGATCGCTACCCTAAAACAATTTTATGACTCCACGGGTTTCACCCAAATGATTACAGAACCAACATGCATCAACAAGAAAATCCAATGAAAAGCACACTTCTGGACGTCCTTCTTGTCAACAAACCAACTACTTTTCCCATGCTGGTATCCTTCCAGCAGATATCAGTGACCACTGTCTCATAGCTGGCATAAGAACCATCTCAAACCCACTATCTATATCAAAGTTTTCTACTAAAAGATCCAGACAGAACTTTGACCCTCTGGCCTACATACAAGAACTTAAAAACTCCTTGCTCTGGCAGACTTTCTACCTGGCTAAATCAGCGGGTGATGACTAATATGTTCTCCATGAAATCATAGCCAGTGCCCTAAACAACCATGCCCTCTAGTTAAAGCATGAATAAAAACAGAACCTGCCATTGGTTTTCACCAGATCTGAAGAATGCTTTACTCAGAAGAGACCAGCTATGGAAAAAGGCCCGTAATCGTAGGCGATGCAGACTGGTGTCTCTTTAGGACAGCTAGAAATGCCTTCACGAAAATGGTCAGAGAGGCCAAGGCCAATTATTATCAAAATGAACTACTATCCGCATCCAACAGCCCAACCAAATTCTGGTCCACCATAAAGGAACTGTCTGACACTCCCAGGTAGTGCACTACCCTCCAAAATCACCATCGAAAATGTCACTATCAGTGATAAATCTGAAATTCTTCAAGCCTTCAACAACCACTTTGCCACTGCAGGCATGGCATCTGATAATGCACCAGTAAGTAGTCTCAGTCCACAGCTCACCGCCCAGCCTCCAGACCAAAGTAACAAAGATACGATCTTCTCCTTTCCCCAACCACCATAAAAGAAGTTGAAGACCTTTATGCTACGGCTAGATACCAGATACCTATATCACACTTATTCAACTTGTCCCTAGCCCAGGGCTCTATTCCGTGGAATGGAAAACCACTCATATTATCCCCTTTATTTAAAGCAGGGGACCCATGCGACCTGAACAATTATAGGCCAATCTCTCTTCTACTTATACTCTCACAAATGCTGCAAAAGTCATGGATTTACAGCTGAGATCGTTTCTAGACAACTCTGCATTGCTTAACCCCATGCAGTCTGGCTTTAGAGCAAAGCATAGCACTGTTACAGCACTGGCCAAAGTCACTAATGACTGACAATGGGACCTTGACAACAAAAATTTGTTTGTGCTGTGTTTTAGACCTCAGCAAGGCCTTTCGATACCATCACCACTGCCTACTTCTCGCCACCTTAAAACCATAGGTATGGAATCAACCTCACTGGACTGGTTCCAGGATTATCTCTGATAGCAGCAACAAATTAAGGTCAAGGTGAGCTCTCTCCTCTCAAACCAATAAAAGAGGAGTCCCACAGGGTTCCATACTGGGCCCTTTACTGTTCGTCATCTACTTTAATAACTTGGACCTAGGTATTACAGAAGCCAGTATCCACTTGTTTGCCGATGATACAGTGCTCTGTCTAAGCCGTGACTCCTGGAGCCGCATGCACAGATCTACAAACTGAATTCAATATGCTGCAGCATCAGCTTCTCAGCAAAAGCTACTGCTAAATGCAAAAACTAAGGCCATGCTCTTTACCCCATCTAGCACTAGGGGCTACTCTGCTGCTGCTGGTACCCTTCCTCCCATAACTACCCTTCTAGGTGAAGATCTTGAGTTCGTGCCTAAATTCAAATATCTGGGTATATGGCTGGACAACAAAATGTCCTTTGTGGAGCACACAGAAGAATTTATGAAAAGCTTAGGCAGAGGCTTGGCCTCTTCTTCAGAATTAAACACCTTCTGACCGCAGACACAAGAAGACAGCTTGTTCAATCAACTTATCTCTCACTAATCGACTACCGACATTATCTTATGGCCAATGCTCTGTCTCACACCTTGCAAAACTGGATGTCCTGTACCACAGAGCACTAAGATTTATAACTGGTCTCCCATCCTCCACACATCACTGCTGTTTATATGCAGCCATAGGGTGGCCTTCCTTCAATATAGGTGGTGTAGAAATGCAGCACTCTGTACATTACGAGCCCTTACCAACAAACTCCCAGATTACATTGTTGCCTGCTTCCGCCTGAGCCCAATCAGTAGCTATGCACTAAGAAGCCACTGCTAATTTCTCTGAAAATCCCCAAGATCAGTACCCACTTTGGCAGGGTTGCCATAAGCCACGCTTTGCCTACGCTCTGGAACAGGTTAAAAGATCCTTGAGACTCAGCTCTCCTGTCAGTTTGCCCTGTTTGGGATCATTTATGACAAAACGTTCGCTGAAATCTGTAAGTGTTTCCATAGTTCCTAGCTGTCCTGCTGATGGTTCACCGTATCCTTACCACATCCAGCCACAAACCTAGTTCCTCCCTCCCTATTTTAATCAAGTCCACTAGTCAGCTGCCATAGTGGCCCCTCAGCACCCAAGGCACCACTTCTCCCATATTACTCTCCTCTCACCATTTAAGCAGAACATACAGACCTCATTAGGGCTCCTATGCAGCCCAGGACCCTCACCCAAGTATGGTAAACAGTCACTGAGGGCTGAAATGCAAAGAATTGTACCTTCTGATGGAGGCTTGACTAAGAATGACTAAACATACCACCTCAACTTCTGCATACATGGAGTCTGTATATACCACAGTAAAGTTGAGAGATGCATGTATGTTCCTACAAGAATGCTTGGAAATGTATATCGTGCACCTAGCACTTTTCTGTAAATTTGTTTGTAACTCTTTGCACATGTTGTACTTTGTATTCTCAATCTATGTATGTATAACTGTCTTGGACAACAGCAGATCCATCTTGTAAATGAGCTTGCTCAATGATGATTGCCTGGATAAATAAAGATTTGATTTGAAGAGATCTGGATAAACTGGCAAAATGGTCAGAAGAGTGGCAACTGGGGTTTAACGCAAGAAGTGCAAGCTCATGCACATAGGGAAGGAAAACTCTCATGCTACCTATAGGTTGGGAGGGAGTTGCTGGCAATCACAAGGAAGAAAGAGTCTCGGGCATCATCATCACTGATTACCTGAAATCATCCAAGCAGACCACTAAAGCAGTTAGTAGGCTAGAGGGAAGTTGGGGTTTATTATTAGGGGGTATCACCATTCGTAAGAGGAAGTAATAAATCGCTCTCTTACAAGATTGCTGAATTAGGCCCCCATCTGAGTACTGCATGCAGTACTGGAGGCCACACCTTCAGAAGGACATTAACAAAATGGAAGCAGTCCAGAGAAAGGCAACAAAATGGTGCAGGGCCTGCATCCAGAAAACATATGAGGACAGATTAACGGAGCTCAATATGTATACCCTAGAGTAAAGGAGGGAGAGAGGCGATATGATTGAAACATTCAAACATCTTAAGGGCATTAACAAAGTGAAAGAGTCTAACATGTTTCAATATAAGAAAATAGCAGGACAAGAGGACACAGTATGCGATTAGAGGGAGGCTGATTGAAGGGTTATGTAGGGAGTTCTTTTCACAGAAAGGGTCGTGGATGCATGGAACGACTTACCTCAGAAAGTGGTGGATATGAATACAGTGCAGGGCTTCAAACAGGCATGGGACAGGCATAAGGAAGCAATACAGATGAGTATGAATAGATAGGCCATTGAAAGAGTAAAGACCTATGGCACATTCATAAAGTAGAACAAATGGGCAGATTGTATGGGCCTTGCAGTTCTTATCTGCCATCAACTTCTATGTTTCTATGTTTCTCTTTGTAATTGTAGGCTATACTGCCTTATGGGCACTTTTCATGTAATATTATTCTGCCCACAATATGGTAAAATTAGGAAAAATGGCTGGCCTGCTATCTCACTACTTCAGCAAAGCTCCACTGAACCAGATACTATAAATTTTATTTTAAATGAACATGGACCTTACACACAAATGTACATGTTTTTGAGAACAATATGTGTGGAACTTTGTAAAAGAGCTTTCAGCTCAAAGGTTGTAATCCTAGATTTCAGTAAATAAAAATAAATATAACAGGAAAGAAAAATGTCAGATGACACTAGGCAAAATATGTATTGATGACATGAGATTTTTATGTAATGCATGTAAATTATTATAGTATGTCTGATATCTTACTTATACTTTTTATCATATAATATTTTATTGAAAGTTTTTTCATAAGTATTTGACAATAGAAAGTGAGCAGTACAGCAAACTATTCTCTAAAGATCATTACATCTCAAAATAGAGAGCTTAGTGACAGAATCTGTCCTTTGTGAGCAATAGGTCATACAATAATTCCAAAGTATCACCTTATCTTTGATGTCTCCGGTCAGTTATCTTAAACAGATAGTACTTTCTAGGAAGGAGAGCAATGGAATCAGAAAGTAAGGATGTAGTTAGTGCAGATAGATGCTTACATCTTATAGTAAATACCAGTCCATTTTTGATTTAAGTTAGAGGTTGAGGGGAAGCTGATAAGCGGTCCATTACATAGGAGAGTTGGAGGGTGGTGATGGAATTTTACAAAAGGAGAGCGGAGGTACTGTTCCCATTTCTGGTAGTAGGAATGAAGATTTCCTTATGAAGGTGAGGCAGTCTTTCAAACATATGGCTGCATGCCAAGCAGTACGAGTGGGGATAACTGTCTTGCGCCATTTCAGTAAAGAGATGTTTAGCCTCTAAGATAGCAAACAAGAGTCAATCTTTAAAAGGTTTAGGTAATTGGCCCAAGGAAGTGGTATTCCCCATGACTAATTTTGCATCAGCAAGGATAATTGAATGGTTAATCACTAATGAAATATCCGAGGCAACCATTTTACAGAAGGTTGTCAAGTTAGGACAGAGGCCACAAAATATGGAGAATGTGTGCTTCCATCTGAGAGCTGTGCCAACATTTGTTATGGGCAAGCAGACCACAGGCATAAAGAGCTACTGCGTGCAGTGCCATAACAATAAGATTTTTAGCTGCATAAAGCAACTGTTAGTGTCACTGTAAGTACTGTGTATGGCTTTAAGACAAGAATTCCACTGATTATCAGTAATGGGGAAGCTGGATATATTTCCACTTCCTTTTACAGGACATAGTTGCAAAGGGTTGTGAAGCTCTCCAGAAACTATAGAAGCAACCCATAACTCCTCTAGTAGTGGGGAGATGGTGTCGGTTAACTACGCCCAGGTACACTTGATATCTAAGAAGAAGAGGCTGTAAAGCATGCTGAATTTGCAAGTGCCTCCAGAAATCTTTGTGTGGTAGAGAAAACTGCCTTTGCAATTGAGCAAAAGGAAGCAGTGGATATGTGCCTGAGGGAGAGAGGTCTTGTATCTGCTGAATTCCAGCTTTGTGCCAGGAAGGCCAATTTATAGATACCCATCAATTTGAATAAGATCATTCCACCATAAAGGGCGATTGTATAGGAGGGTTCCAGGATTGTTTAGGGAATGAGACTTAACCATAAGTCATTTCCATGAGTGGGCTATACACAATACAGTGGGTGGGAGCGACTGAGATAGACTAGTCTGTGCAGTGAGAAAAGTATAGAGGGACTGTGCCCACCAGATCAGTTTCCATTGTACCCATAGTGGGGATCCACAGATTGGGGCACAAACCATTTAGTTACCTGTGCAGCTGTGCAGGATAAGTGATAGCCAAGAAACCAGGGAGTATTGAGTCCTCCTTGAGCCCAGTCAGCACTCAGCTTGTGTTTATTCCACTGAGGCAGTTTAGAATCCCAGAGGAAGCTGGCCATTAGTTTCTCTAAAGAGGTGAAAAGCTTGGGCAGAGAGGGATGAGGAGATTGTTTATGAAGTACAGGACCTAAGGAGCAAAAGCATTCAGATAGCTGCTATCTTGCCTGGTAGGGAGAGTTGTAGCCTATGGCATCTCTCTACTTCTACTGCTAGCTGTGTTAACAACGGAGGAAAATTAGTGGATTCCAGTACATTCCAGGCTGTTGGTATAGTAACACCAAGGTAGTTAAATGGGTATTCACCAAGCCACATTGGTTCCTTGGATGCAGGTCTGGGTACATTGCTTATTTAGAGGGACCAAAGTAGTTTTTTCTGCTTAATATTTAGTCCTGCAAGTATCCCAAAGTCCTCCAGAATTTGAAGTACGGCCGGTAAAGTGTGTTGGGGTTAGACAGAGTTAGAAGAAGATCATCAGCATAGGCTCCACCAGATAGGATTGGTTGGCTACTACAATGCCCTGGATTTGTGGAGAGGCAATGAATGTCCTGATCAGAGGTCTAGAGCTATAAGAAATAGTAAGGGGATAGTGGACAACCTTGCCTAGTACCCTGATACAAGGCAAATGGAGGGAGATCTCACTATTGGTGAGAATACAGGCCATGGGAGAACAATAGAGGGTACGATGCACTACATAAAAGAAGCACCAAATCCATACCTAACCAGGACTTCATACAAATAATCCCATTCTATATAATCAAATGCTTGAGAGAAGTCTATTGCAAAGCTGCTAATGGAGAGGATGCTTTAGAGGCGAACCACTTAAGGTTGAGGAGGAGTCTGGTGTCATCCAGCCCGATTATGCCCCGCATGAAGCCCGTCTGTGTGGATGTATTATCGAGGTAGAATGGAGGTTAGTCTGGATGCCAATGCTTTGACTAGGATTTTGTGTCTACTGACAGAAGGGATATCAGGTCGAAAGTTGGCACAATCCAGGGATCAATTGATTTTTGTAGCAGAGAACTATTGCCTCCTTCATTGTGTGGGGAGAGATCCAGAGGTATGGGCAGATTGTAGATCCTGCTGCAGTGGTTGAATGAATATCCTGGCCAAGGGCCTGGTAGAGCTCCACAGACATACTATTGGGACCAGGGCTTTCCTCATGCCATCTGTGAAAGTACTGATTGAATTTCTTCACATGACACAGGTGACTTCAGCTGTGTCACTTGTTCAGGGTAAAAGGCAGTAAAGGGGTTTGTTGACAAAATTTGGCAAACAGATCCTGTATATTTTGGACAGCATTGACAGATCGAGATTGATAGAGATTGGTAAACTTGCTGCATCGTGGTGTTTATCTGTTTGGGGTTAGTCACTATGGAACCTGAGGCATTATGGAGGCATGTATCCATGTAGATGCTTGTTGCTTACATAGACGGAAGGCAAGTAATTTCAGCACATTCTTCCCCAGCTCAAAAGGCTTGTTTCGATCTCAAAAGATACAATTCAACTTTCTGATGTAATATTGTATTTATTTGGTATTTGAGTCTGACTATTTGCTGATGTAAAATGCCATCTGGGGCCATCCAGGGAGGATTTGAATTGACTCTCCAAGGCTATTAATTCTGCTTGGAGCTGGGACAAAGTTCCTTTGCGTTTGTGGTCTCAGGCCACTGAAAAGGCAATGATATGCCCTCTCAGTACTGCTTTGAATGCTTCCCAGACCGTCTCCTGAGGATACCCCACAGTCTGCATTCAGGGAAAAATAATCTTTAGCCACTTTTACTATGTAGGGGTGAAAATCAAGGTCCTTGAATAGAAGTGGGTTGCAGCACCAATGAGTCCCATGTGGACAATGCTCCAGAGGGTGAACATTAATGAGACAGGGCATGGTCCGATATTAAAATTGAGCCTATCTCAGAGTCAGAGAGGCATCTAGCTGCTAATTCAGTGGTGAGTCAGAAGTCTATACGACTGTGTGATTTATGTGGAGTAGAGTAGAAGGAGAAATCTCTGTCAGTGGGATGGTCTCTACACCATACATCTGTGAGGGCCCATTCCTCTATCATAGCCTGGAGTGAGTGTCTAGCTTTGGGGTTAGCATGCAGAGTTCGTAAGATTTGTCTAAAATATATCTCCCACTGCATTGAAGTCACCACCTAGGATTACCGGAAGAGGTGGCCCTTCTGACTGTATGTCCAACAGGGCTTGACTAATTGCTGGGAAGAAGTCAGTGTGTTCCATATTGGGCAAATATAAGTTACCCAACAAAACAGTGTTTGTGGGGAAGATAGCCGCCACCAACCAGTGGCCATGGGTGTCTTTTTACCTCTTTTACCACCCATGGAGAGTCCCAACAGATAAGGATGGCTACCCCTCTGATTTAACAGTGGAGGAGCTAGTCAGTTTCTCCCACCCAGGATTATTTTAAGCAGTAAGTACATTTCGTGAGTATATGAGTTTCCTGAAGAAGGGCAATATCTGCCCACAAGGATTTTAAATGCTGTAGGAGTTTTGTGGGTTTAATCAGGGGTTTAATCCTTTCAGGCATCTTCTCACACAAAAGATAAGAGGAGGTACTTACAGAGTTTCCAGTAGAAAGGTTGGAGAAGATTCAGGGTCACCAGAAAATTGAGAACAGATAGGACTGCAAGTGTGCACATCAGTACTAAGTGAGATGTAAGCATCACCTGTGGCCTTTGAACTGTGTATCCTATGATACAGAGAAGGTTGCAGCAACACCTCTACAGACAAAGAGCAGAAAAATAACCAGTCAGTATATAAGCGTATAGGTTAATTGCAAAGCGGCAATAGCCCACTATTGATACTATACAAAGTGTCAAAACAGACACTACAACAGTAACAATGTGCGACTGGAGGTCAAAGCAAATGAGGAAATTATAGAAATAAATATATTTATTTAAACCCTACAGCTGTGCTATCTCCAATACACACCTCAGGCGGGTCTTATGTGGATGGAAACAGTAAACTAACTCATCCTGAACCCACCCAAACCAAGGGTCAGATGACCGAACCTCATGGGGAAGGGTAAGAGGAAGGAGAAAGGAGGGGAAGGGGGAAGTGGGTAAACCCACTTGCCAGTAACTAGCCAGAAATTAAAGAACCACCCAAAAGGGGGATTACATTAGTCCTATGGGCCAAAAACACAAGAACTTTGTTGCTGCACCCAGGTCTGGTGTGCCTAGAGAATGGGGTCAGAATTGGGTATTGAAGCAGAGGGAGGGCTAAAGTCACACAGGAATTCCACTGCATGCCTTGCTGGGTTACAATTATAATGGTGAATTGGCTCATAGCATAGGTGTGGCTATGGTCATTCCACAAGCTGGGGGTCAGTAGGTAGTTTTGGTCCCAAGCTCGTAGCTTACTACAATGTATCCAGAGTCATGCCTATTCCTGGAATAAAAGAAAGATGGGAGGGGAGGGGATTGGAGGTGGGGAAGATAATAACCACGGCCTCATCCTGTAGCAAAATATTATTGCAAGGTTAGGCATTCAGTCAAGTTCCAACAGTTCCAGTGATATGCCCTTCGACCATCTCAGGGGTTCCCAAGGGGTACATCCAGGATCCAAGGGTGTCTTCATGATGGCAGCTGTGTAACTGATAAGGCCTGGATGTACAGGAGTAAGAGTGTCCACCAATTCAACTAAAGATGCCTCCGGTAGATCAGCCTAGTCTGTCGGTTGTTCAGTGTCCATGTCCTGAGGTCCAGTAGTAGTCAGATGCAATACAGGAAAAGGTCCTCCCTGGATACCTTTGTGGGTGGTGCTGCTGAAGATTTAGATGGCAGTGTTATGGACCACTCCTGGATCTCTGCCTAACCTTAGACAGTGAGTTTAATCCCCTTTGTGGGAGAAAACTGAATATTGGAGCTCTGTGCAGCTAAAGTTGGTGCATTGTCATTAAGACCAACAGGATGAGGTGCAGACTTCAGTGGGGACCGATTTGGTGTGGGACCTGTCCTGCTGTTAAATGAGCTACAGGGGAACCATAAGTAGCAAAAGGTTCCTACCATTAGGGGCCACTGGAGGGGTCCCCAAAGCCTCCTGGGATTTGTAGTTGGGCATTTAAGTCCTGGCCAGAGTTTAGCAATCCAATGGTCAATGTTCCCAGGATGATCCACCATGAGCTTGTGGCCTTCTTTGACGACACATAATTTAGTAAGATTTTTGAATTTGAATTTAAAGTCATGTTGGTAAAGAAATCTTTAAATTGTCCCAAATTCCCTTTGCCTTATGGCCATTTCTTGTGCAAAATCCCTGTATATGGCTACTGTGGATCCTTGCCAGGAAAGTTCCCCAAGTCCCTAGCCACACGGAGAATTCTCTTCTTAGTAATATATCTCAGCAGGTATGCTACTATTGGTCTAGGTGTTAAGAGTGCTTACTTCTATGGGCAGAGACCCTGTGAGCCCTTTCTAGTTCAATTGGTCCTCTCCATTGGTCCCAATATACTGGGAAGATTTTAGTTAAGAAATTGCTCCATTGAGTGTCCTTCTGCTCCTCTGGGAGCTCCACTATCTGCAACTTATTGCAGGGGCTCCAGTTTTGTGATCCCCAGCCCTCTCCCAGAGTGCAGCAAGCCGCCTTCGTGGTTGCTCGAGACGGTTCCAAACCTGAGCTTGTTGAACCCTCACATGCTTCAGCCCTTTGCTCTGCCACATTCATTCTATCTTGCAAGTGTTGAACATCTCTGACAGTACCAGACAGGGATAGACTAATGTCACCTACCCTATTAATTAGTGTTTCCAGGAGCTTGGTGATATGCTGTAAAGATTCCCTGACTGCCACTGATTGATCCATCCTTGAAGGAGATTGCTCCGGTATCAGAGGGTCTGAAACAATGGCCAGTTAGATAAGAAGAGGTACCGATTCTGTAGCCGAGACCTGGGAGGGAGGAGCAATGCATGCAGGTATGTAGACTAGCCCGCTTGTGGTGCAGGAATGTGTGGCCTGTGTGGCCTAGGCCTAGGTGTGTCGGAGTAGTACCAGGTCACAGCGCCACCAAGATGGTGCAATTACATTGTAATCCACTGAAAAGGATGCACCACCTAGCAAGTGGGTTGTTACCCGTACATAAAGCCATCAGTTTGTGGGGAGACTCCATGGGATCACGGCGTCCAAGCGCAGATTGGCTGAGCTCCATGGAGAGCTTTAGAGTTATGCTGCCATCTTCCTCGGTGGCTAGACCATGCCCGCCTATCTTACTTATACTTAATATGAAATTGCTTTGTAACCTGATCAAAAATTTACTTACTTACCTGTTTCTATATAACAGGCTAATTAATCAAAAAAAATTGCTTTATCAAATAATTCATTAACGCTTCCACTAATATGCCTCTATTTATATTAGTGAAAGTCCCTTATATCTATAAAAGCTATAGTTCCATTTTCACAATTCATGTAATTCTGGACCAAAAGATAAAAACAAAATACTGTCTCTAGTATATCCATTTCCATGAGATCCTGTTTGTTTTTAATTTATAACATTAGTTTGCTGTATCCATAATGCAAATTGTTTCAAAATATATCTACCAAAGACTTTTAAATAGTTACATTAAAGGGTTACAGATCTGTAACATGATGGGTCATTTTGGTTAACTTTTTAAAAGGGAATTATTACTTCTGTGAACTACTCTTGTGCATTTTCATTTATTTTACTTAAACATCATAACAGGATCTTTGATCACCACTGTAATGTAACTGTAAATAATTTTGCTGGGATCTCATCCGTTCTTGGAGCTTTGTTCCTTATTTGTTCTTTGATTAAGAGAATCACTTCCTAGGCTACACTTTGGGCCAAAAGGGTACATCATTTGTAAATCTCTATTAATACATATGAATTATTACAGCCACCTCTATCCATGTTGCATAACTTCTAAAAATGTTCAAGCACATATATCAGCTAGCTCCACAACTTCTGCATTTTGTTTCTTATATCTTGGTTGCCATAAGCAATAAAGTTCCAAAATTTGTTTCCAGTATTACTTCCTTGAACTCCCTAAAGTGCACTCATGAAACTTTCCTTTTTTCAAGAAAATGTCGTTCTTTTGATGGCTATTGTGCAAAAACATAACTAGACTGATGTATTAATTTGTTAGTATAGTTATTTTATTTTGTAAGTTCTGTTATTTGGACTGGATTCAAACATGGCTTCCAGGTCACACGTCCAGTCAGATCTTGTAAGAAACACTGTCCAGCTGCTAACAGTAAGTTTCCATAAGTTCATCTAGCTACAGACTTTAGCAGATGTGAGTGTGCAATTTCCAACACTACATACATCCTTCAAACAAAGTTGTAAAGCTGTACAAAGGATGTCCTAGGTGTGAAAGATGCCACTTGAGCTGGACAATGTAATCCACACAACTCACACACCCCTAGGTGGGAAATGTCACCAAGGGAGGTCACTCCCCACAGCCCTAAGCATATTAATTTGGGAGTTGGGCACCCTGTATCTGGAAGAAGGTGATGAACCCTTCTAAGACAGCTAGCTATCTGTGTGAGGAAAGGACAGACTCAATTGAAATTCTTTCAGGCTAGTGGCAAGGTATGATAGACACTAGGAGAGCCTAGGTTTTGAGATTCTTCTATCCATCATATGTCTGTGCATTTGACATTAATTTATTTTCCCAGCAACCATGTAAACCTTTTGTCTTACTAGGAGGCAGTATAGTGCTGTGGTTTGGGGAACTGAGCTGCAAACCTGGAGACCTGGGTTTGAATTCTGCAGCCCTTTCTTGCATACTGTGTGACCTGAGCAAGTCATTTAAATTCTTTGTGCTTCCAGATCACACCTGAAACAAGCTTTGTCTTAGTGTGCCTTTCCTGGTTAAACAATTTCCTTTCCCTCCTTCCTTCTTACTGTATATATCCTGTGTATTTGTTAATACCTGTAGTAATTACTAGTAAAGGCTCTATCTTTATAGAATCAGTGGCTGTGCCTCATCATTGAAAAGGTAATATTAATATGTCTGCTGGCACAATTAACTCTCTGTTTAATATTTGCTGTGCAAAAGTGCACTCTACCTAATTTTATTGTGTTTGACCTTCCCAGACTTGAGCAATAGGGTATTTTCCCTGATATAATCAGATGGTGTAGCTAAGGAACAGAGTGTACCCATGCAACAGCCTTGTAAGCCTGTACAGTCCAAGAGACAGGTTGTCACAAATGGTGGCAGTGGTGTGGGATCACTGTCTCTAGCTGGTAGCAGAAGTAGATTGGATTAGTGCCACACATGTTGGCAGCAGTGCAGATCAGTTCACAAATTTAAAGACATAATTTGTGTGCAGTGTGCTTTCCTAGGGACTAGGATCTCTGGGAGAAAGGTAAGAGCCCTACCTAGCACACAGGAAAGCAGAGTTCCAGTAGAAATTTCTCATATCAGCAGTCCCAGTTTACAAAAGCATGCTGATCTGATTTAGTGACAGATCAGCACATATTTCTAAGGTGGCGGTTTCATTCCAGGGGAGCCGGTTTTCTCAGCTGCAGTGACATTTGTGACAGATCAGCCCAGGAAGAGGATCTTCATTTAATGCTTTTTTCAGATCAGCAGTCCCATGTCACATAAGGGAGATCAGTGCAGAGGACAGTTACTGCTACTGTGAAAATCGGCACCCTGCAATTACATCACTCCAATAAGAAAATTTCCAGTTATATAAAAGCATTATATGAGCATGAACAGGGGATCATGAGAAAAGGATCATTTGTAAGATAGAAGGTTCATTTCAGAGGTGCTGATTGAAACCACTCAGGCTAATGGTGCTTTCAATCCAGGGGTGCTGATTGAAATACAGACCATTAAAAGAGCCCCAGTAAGTAGATCTTCATTTAATGTTGTTGGAAATCGGCATTCCTGGAATGACAGTAGTCACAAAGCAGGGTATACAAAAGGATTACATTGCTCACAACTATTCTTTTCATTTCTAGAAACACAGCCTAGGGAGTGTAGCTGGTGAGGAAGTCTTCAGCATATGGCATATGTATGTGTCTCAGCTCTGTGAACTATGCAAAGACAGGGGATTGTCTATGAGGGCCTGACAAAAAAAATAGATTCATAGATACCCTGGTGGAGCAGGACTGACTGCAGGAGAGGCAGCTGGTCCCTGGAGCATATGACCAAATGATTGTGGAAGGCAGTCACTGAAGACAGTGACTAGTGTAACAAGACTGAGGGCACAGAGGTTGGGCCAGAGGGAACCGCATACCATGAGTTGGTGAAAGAGTGCAGCCTGAGCTTAAGCCAAGAACTGGGGCAGCAGAGTTTCTAAATCAGCTCAAGCTCATGAAATTTGAGCTTGCATTGAAAGAGGCACAGCTGCAGTGGGTAAAGCTTGAGATCAAGAGGAGAGAATAATGATGGAGGCTGACAAAAAAAGAAGGCACACCAGCACAAGATCTTTATGCAGCAGGAACAAGAGAAGCAATGAGAAGAAAGAGAGAAGGAATGAGGAAAGAGAGAAGGAACAAGTGGAAAGAGAGAATTAATGGCAGCATGAGAAAGAGATGGTGAAATTGACCAGAAAGCACTGCAGCAAGTCGTAGGTAATGGTGTAGGGTCAAACCCACAAAGCCACAATTCATTTTAAATGTTTCTCAATACCAGGAGGGAATGATCTTTATTAGTTTTAAAATCATTTGAGAGGGTAAGTGTGCAGTTTAAATTGGACAGTGCTTTTGTGGATGACCCACCTCATACCATTGCTTACTGGTCGTGTTTTGCATGCATTTGTGAGAATGGATGGTCAGGACTGTATGGATTATAATAAAGTTAAGAGGACATTAGAAATGTTTTGAGCTAACTCCTGAGGCTTATAGGAGACAATTCAGAGAATTAGAAAGGCACAGAAGATAGCTATGTAGAACTGCATGTCCAAATGTGTACCTGTCTAGACCGCTGGGTAGATGGGGCCAAAGCCAGAGTTTAGAGCAAAAAAGATGTGTTTGTAAGATAACATCTTCTTAAAATTGTACCAGAGGACCTGTGTGTATGGTTACTGAACCAGGTGTGTAGCTCCATGAAGAAGGCAGCAGAAGGTGTTGATCTGTATGTGGCCAGCATGAAACACATAGCATAGGAACAATGGTGGGGACAGCATATGGTTTCAAGGGGCCCATGGAGGCAGACTAAAGTAAACCAACCAGCAACCAAGTCAAAAATACAATCCACCTGTCCTAAAGGAAACAAAGAGTCAGGGGCAAAGAAGTGCTACATTTGCTGGAAAGTGTGGCATCTGTCCTATGTCTGACCTAAAACATGAACAAAAGACAAAAGGGACTGAGGGGAAAATTGTACCAGTTATGAGTGAGGAGTGAGGAGTGAGTTGATACAGGAGGGCACTTGTTAAACTCTCTGTTGTGTTTTCAGTGTGTTAAAATTGGTAAACCTTTTTTGTTCATCTTTCCTACATGGGACTTAGTCAAGTTAACTGAGATCCATGTGAGCCATCATACTTTACTCATTGGAACCCTAAGGCTTGTTTCAACATCCAATAGTTTTTAAATCAACCACTGCTAGTCCCACCCCCACAACTAAGTCTGAATGGCAGTAAAAAGCCAGAGTGGCTAAAATAACTACACCTTATCTAGCAGCATCTAAACCCTCCTTGTCAGCATTTTCTAAAAGCCTGATAATTAATATAATGAGGATTCAAATCTGCCAGCAGCTCCACTCATAAAGGAGAACTTGCTAGTTTTCTCAGACACAAAGCAATTTCCACTGGTTACCTTACAGCCGTTGCTGGGTCAAGTGTCAATGCTTGAAGATATGTGTTGAACGGAAAAGCATCATCCTCACAAAAAAGACAACGCCACTGTTGTGCCAGGTGTGGTGGATATGAACAAAATGGAGACACCAGGTAACAAGGTGCAGGAGCACTCACAAAATGCTGAAGTTATCATTTTGGAACAAGCAGAGCTGCAGACATATAAATCTGAAGAAGGCATTCTACAATGATAAAAATACAGCTGAAGAGCTGATCAAATTGTCTCAGGAGCAGAAAAATCAGGATAATTCCTACCTCTTTAAGGACTCTACATGCAGGGTAACAGCTATTGGCAACAAGGCAAGTAAGCCAGATTTTAAATGCCCACTGACTCTGATTTGAATGAAGCAAAACCTGGGTTATTCTTTGATACATTTCAATATCCTAAAGCTACTCACAGAAGCAGCTGAAAAAATAAGATTACTTCAAAAGGTACCATTAAGAAAAATGCTATTAACATTTATAGCCAGCTTCCTCTGCACAGATGTTTTACAGTGTAACATTCAGCAGCATAATATATGAAATGCACCAGATATGCATAAAAATATTTCAACCACTGATTTAACTGGGGTGGAGAAGGATTTATTGGTGAACCCAGTACATTTGGATTCAGAGGATGAAAATTCTCTGAGCTTGGAAAGGGATTTAGTAACAATAGAGTAAATGGGAATAAAAAAATGGCAACCCATCAGATTGAAAGGAAAAATTAACCTATGCTAGAATGGGCTTAAATTATCTTAAATGAAATCAGAGAGCTAAAACTGAGATGGCATAATTTGATACAGTAAAGGAACAGTTGCAAGGTATAAATGTAATGATGTTGCAAAGCCAATCAAAATGGGGACATAACTGAAAGAATGGGAGTAGCACAACATCAGATATCCTTGTTAGAGGACAATATGCTTTGTAATGTAGAAACAAATAAGCAACGAAGATGATATTACAGCGTTAAAAAGCAAACTGATTGACTATGAATCCTGAGCTAGAGGGAAAAATATCCACAGTGTGGGTGTACAGGAGAAATGGGACAAGCAGTCGCAGTTACTTAACATTCAAAAATACTTTCTTATCTTCACCAGGTAAAAAGCATACAGCTTGACAGAGTTCACAGATCTAAAGAAAACAGCAAGAAGAGGGATTTCACCCAAGGGCAGAAGTGGAAAAGTTTTTCAGATCATCGGACAAAGACATTGTTATGCAGTCTGTGTATAAGAAGAAAAAATAGAACTGAATGGAGCAAATATTTGCATTTATCATGATCTACCCTATGAAATTATCCAAGACAGAAACAAATTTCAAATTTCTGAACTATTTTGTGAACACTCACAATTGATCAGCCTTTTCACATAACAAAACTAAAAGTCAACTTGAAAGACCAGACTTAGTAATATGAGAAATCAGCTTAAGTCGTCTGTAGATTTACGTGAATATTTGCCACATTTATTTTCAACAGTTTCACAGGATCTATAGTCCTTATTATGACCTGTGCATGTTTTGTATTGTAAGGGTTTTGGAGGGAAAAGTGGTGCAAATTGCTAAATTTATTTTCAACAGTTTCATAGGGTTTATAAGTCCCTGTTATGATGAAGGCATACTTTTACTGCAAGTTTTTGGGGAGAAAGTGGCCTAAGGGTATATCACTTATGGAGCTACAGTAATGGAACTAAAATCAGAGATTAGCTTGTTATCGATAAGAAAGGAGGGTGCAGAGTTGCCCTTTATCTGTTTCTAGTGTAAGGGTAGCACCAGGGCAATTGTGCATCTGATTATGGATACCATACAGTCTATTTTTCGGTTTCCAAATTTAAAGGGATAGGGCAGCACATAAGGATTGTCAAGGGATGGTATAAGTACATAAAGGTTGGCAAGGTTAGAGGATTGGTCAGATATATGGCAGCTCAGATTCAATGCAAAGAAGTGCAGGGTAATGCATCTGGGAAACAAAACCCAGGGAAGAGTACAGAATGGGGGTGAGTTAATAACAACAACAAAAATCGAAAGAGACCTAGGAATAACTTGTCACCAGTGAAAATGGGCAGTCTTGCTCATCTGCATTTACAAGCATAAAAATAAAACTGAAATGAGTAATTATATCAGATGACCTAAAGGTGGCAAGCAATGTGAGAAGGCAGTAAGGAGGGCTGGAGAATACTGGGATGCATAGGAGAGGCATCAACAGTAGAAAACAGGAAGTTGTTATCACTCTGTACAGACAGTTGGTAAGACCCCATCTGGAGTACTGTGTTCCTGGAGACTCCAGGCAGGATTCACAAAGAAAGCTGAAATTCACACAGTTGCAGGAAAAGGCTTGCTGCAATGCACGGAAAAGCAGTTGTGCTGTATTCTCAAAAGAAAACCAAAGCGCGGTGCAGATATCCATAAAAAGTGCCACAGGTGTGGCAATTTAGCTGCTGCAGGACTTGCGCAAGTGTTGCAATCTGCAGCTGTAGATCTGAAAAGGCACAGCAATAGGAAACCACAGTTGCTGAAGCAGTAGACTGTAACAGTGCTGCTATTATATGAAGCTGACAGCACACACACAGAGACCAGCAACCAGTCCCCAGCTGGAACCACTGCAGCACCACAGCTACCAGCAATACCTTGGCACCACAGTGGCTGAATGTCCCTGCTGGTCATCCCTCCCTGGGGTGTTCCAGTGACCTGTGAGGATAGCACTTGCTGCTGGCTGACCAGGCTCTACTGCCTGTGATTCTCTGTCATGGGCTGCACTGGGTCTAGTGGTTGTGCCTGCCATATCATGTCAATGTGTACTTTTGGTGCTGTAACATCAGCCACTGCTATACTGTCTGAGATGCAAATACCTGTGGTTCACCTCCACCTTAATTGATTCAATTGTTGGCACTACTGCAGTGTGCTGAGGGAGAGTTACACCTCATTCTACTGTGTGTAACATTCTTTCTGCAACTACAAAAAACCTGGCTGTGATTAGCCTTCAGACGCTGTGCCTTACTTATCTCACACCTTTTGTCCTCAGGGACTTCTGCAGCTGCACTTTTTCCACTGTCCATAGTTGTTTTTTCCGAGCTGTGGGGGTTTTTGTGAATAGCACTTGGAACAATCTCCCTTTTTTCCATAGCTGAGGAAGTTTTGGGGACTTAGGAAAGGTTTTACACCTTCTGAAGGCTTTGAGAATCCTGCCCCCATCTCCTGAAAGACATAGACAGAGTGGAGTCTGTTCAGAGGAGGGCAACCAAAATGGTCCAGGGTCTGCACCAGCAGACATATGAGGAGAGACTAAAGCAGATTAATATGTATACTCTTGAGGAAAGGGGTGAAACGGGGACATGACAGAAACTTTCAAGTATCTCAAGGGAATTAACAAAGTACAAGAGGGTAGCATCTTTAGAAGAAGAGATGTGCAAGAACAAGGGCCACAATATGAAGAAAGAGGGAGATGGCTCAGAGGTAATGTTAGAAAGTATTTTTTCACAGAGATGGTTGTGGATGCATGGAACAGCCTTCCTGAGGATGTTGTGGAGTCAGGAACAGTGGGAGAATTCAAAGAATGCGTGGGACAGACATAAGGCAATTCTAGTGGGGGTAGGAGGAAGTAAGCTGTTGATTAACTAGAATCTGCAGCTTATCCATCAGGTAGGGAAATGGGCAGACTAGGTGGGCCAAGCGGTCCTTATCTGCCATCAAATCTATGTTTCTATATTTCTGTGTTTCTATAAACAATTAATGAGCAAATTAAATAACAGCATGTTATTCGGTAAGCTTATCTTTAAAAAAGCTACTGATGGCTAATTGTGCTTCTTTGACAGTGGAGGTTGCAACTTGAATGTTCATGGCATCTGCTCTCCTATTAAGCAGAAACAATTCTAGCATATATTAACAACATAATATTGATATTATATTTCTACATGAAACATATTCAGTTCATAAAGAAATAGTGAAATTAAAAAGCAGATGGGTAAAAGAACTATTTTTTACTGGTTCCACTAAATTTAGGGGTGGCAATTGTAATTAGTAAAAGACTCAATTTCAAGTTTATTCCTCAATATAAAGACCAAGAAGGTCCAGTGATTATGATAAAATGTTTAATCATAAGTGTGTAATAGATATTTTCAATTGATGCCCTTTGTAGCTCAGCAAAATGTCATTAATGAAATAGCACAAGGCCTAATTACTTTGGGATCTGGATTTTGCTTGGTGGTTGGGACTTAAATCTTTGTTTCAACCCAGAATATGATAAATCAGTAGAATTAACAAGCATGACAAAACTCTTTCCTTATTATATAATACTTTTTGCAGGATAACCATTTATTAGAACTATGGCTATTAACACATTCTAAGATTAAGGAGTACATGTATTATTCCTGCCCTACTGGTTCTTTCTCAAGACTGGATTATTTATTGTGTTCTAAAGATGTATATATATATATATATATATATATATATATATATATATTCTTTGCAAAAGCTTTATTAAAGCATCAGTTGGGATGGTTTCAACAGTGACAAAAGTGTGGAAATGAAACGTTGTGGTTACCAACCCTAACACCCCTGCCCTACCCCCTCATTCCACACAACAGCAGGTGTTGGGGTGTTTGTTGAAGTAGCTGGTAAGTAAGGTAAGTGCTGAGGTGTTATAGTACAGGAGAATGGGGTGAGAGTTAGGCATGATGACCCCAACAAACACCCCAATGCCTGTTGTTGTGCTCCCTCCACTCCCCACCAGGCTGCCCATTTGTGCATAATGATAACAATCTGTGGAGCTCAGGTCTTCTGGGCCCTGTGCTCCCACTTACACATAACTACAGAGCCATACAGCAGCCCTATAGGAAAAGGAACCATTGTAACATTAATTTGCCAATATCCAGGAACAGTAGCAGCTAGGAAAAAAATTCCAGTGCGTTGTAATCATGACAGTGAGACTGCCATGCAAGATAAATCAATGAAATCTGTATCTTGTATCATTTCTGATATATGGGCACCAGAAAGCACTGTGGGTGTTAATTTGAGGGCATAATAATGATGGTCTAAAGATGAAATGAGCAACTGGAATACTAATTTCCAAGTATCTCAGTAACTGTACATGGTAGAAAAATTAAAAAATTCATGGCATTCATGGCTTTTTGACTCCTTCTATACTTTTTTGGATGAAAATCTGTATCTCTAACCGTTTTTCAGATACAGGATTTCAAGATGCCATGGGTACTGCAATGTCATCCGATGGGACAGTCCTCAATTTTCAAAATGCTGTAACTACAGAACCACTCAATATTTTTCATCAAACAAAAAAGCACAACTATGGGTCAACAGCTCTTACTCTGTAAATTGTAGCCAAAAGCATACTTTACTTTGTTGCATGGAAATACCAAACTTTAGACTTCACCCTATTCATTTTAATAGGACGATGTCGCACATCAAAAATGTTTGTGCAATTGTTTCTCGAGAATATTGTCACAAGATGAAATTTATGTTTGTGCCACTGAAATTTCAGATGCTCGATCAAAAATCAAAAACACATATTTTCAGACCATATTGACAAAACTGACGTCAGAAACATGTTCCTCATGGCCCAATTAGATCAACACAAGTAGTGAAATCTAAACAAGGGCACTATTTTTGAGTTCTACCATTTTTTGTCTCTAGCTTACTGAAAACAAAATGGCGGCAGCACAAATGAATTTTCCAAGAACACGAACGAAAAAATTTTGCCACAAACATTTTGAGCTGCCCATAAAAAATTTCCATAGATTATAATAGGACATTAAAATGGCATAACTTTTGAACGGATTAATAGTTTTCACCAAATCTTCAAAAGGCCCCTTTGACCCAGTCTCCATCTACCCAACACAATTTCACACCAAACGAACACACCACATGGAAAAAAGATGACAAAAAATGCAAAAAGGTGAGGATTCTTTACACTTTTGATGCTCCATAGCTCAGAAACTGTAAATGCAAGCAGAACAAAACTTTCAGATACAGAGATCTGTAGTACCACACTAAGAATGCAAAATGTCAGGCAAATTGGAAATTGGAATAACAGTTGCAATGTTATTAAGGTCTAACTATACTTGCACTACCGTGCATTTATATATATATATATATATATATATATATATATATATATACTACATATATAATCTATATATATATATATATATATATAAATAGATAGATAGATAGATAGACATGTTCATGGCAAAAAATCCATTTAATGCATCAGTTAGGGTTGCTCCAGAGTGACAAAGTGAGGAAATTCAGTGTTAGGGTTACACCCTTTCATCCCATGCCTACCTTGCCCCACCAACAGGCACTGGGGTGTACATTGAGGGTTGTCAGCCCCTAACTCATCCCATTCCATGTGTAAATAAGTTGAGGTGGTGCATTACAGAAGAGATGGGGTGAGAGAGTTAGGCCCAGTGACCCCAATGCACCCAGATGCCTGTTGGAGGAGTTAATAAGCGTAGTGCAAACAGTAATGGTAACTGTAACACCAACATAAATGTGAATAGAAACACAAGTGATAACTGTTAAGGTAACGCAAAAGGAAATGCAATCACAAGTGGTACTTCAAAATGGTATGGCAACACAAAAGTAATGGTAACAGTGATGCAAATGAAAGCACGAAAACGAATGGTAATGATAATGTTAATGTAACCACAAATGCTAACAGTAACAGTGATGCAAACATAAACAGAAACACAAATGGTAACGGAAGTGCAAGCACAAACCATAAGGCAAATGGTGAGGGAAACGCAAACATAAGCACAAATGGAAATGGTAAGAGCAAGCTGATGTAAGGCAACAGTAGCTAAAAGTCTGTATTTCGCTTCATTTCTAAGATAACGGCACAAAGCGTGTGATCCAACAGTACCGAAAACTCTATCTCCTTCATTTTCGAGATAATGGCACAGAGGTGATCTGACCAGCAGTAGAAGAAAGTCTGTCTTGATTCGTTTCCAGACAACTGCACAAAAGCAATGTGATCCAACAGTAGCAAAAGTCTGTATCTCACTTTGTTTCGGATAACAGCACAAAGGTGATCTGAGTCAACAGTATCAAAAAGTCTGTATCTCACTTCATTTCTGAGATAGCAGCACAAAGGCCAATGTGAACCAAACCACTGAAAGGCACCTCCATACCAGTAGGGCTACCTACGCAATAAATTTCAAACCACTAGCAGCATGCATAATGCTATGTGCAAAATGATAATTGCATCACACAGTATCTCTACAGCAAATAACTTTCCCAACATGTAAACAACATGATTCACATCTCCAGGACTTCCACTCAACACCCTCCAAATTTTATGTGAAAAGACCAAACCGTTCAAGAGATATTGAATTTTAAATTTCTGCACCTTGAGAAGTCTTCCACCACAAATGGTGGAACTTTATGCTCGAAAATTCACTGGCTACGAAAGGGCAAATTCAAATGCTCATAACTCTGGAACGGGACAACATTGTTTCACCAAACAAAGACTGGCATGTTTCTTGAAGAACGGGCTTTCTACATGCCAAGTATCAGATCAATCAACTACACAGTGGTGCGCTATGTGTCGCACAAGACAGTGCAGAAAATAGCAAAACAGAATGTTTTGCATTGCACTACGCAAAACCATATGTACCACTGAAATATAAATTGGTAAATAAATAGGTGCACCATTCCACCCATGTATACTAAATCTTATCCAAATCTCTTCA
The DNA here is from genome assembly GCA_016271365.2 of Neoceratodus forsteri. Taxonomy (NCBI): domain Eukaryota; kingdom Metazoa; phylum Chordata; order Ceratodontiformes; family Ceratodontidae; genus Neoceratodus; species Neoceratodus forsteri. The sequence continues at coordinate 1,347,735,127 of CM057456.1, read as the reverse complement.
ACAGTTGCAGAGCAACACGAAGCGTAAGACTTCAGCACTAGTGGCAAAAAACATTTTAGGTGCTTCATTCTGCAAAACCATATGCAGATGTCAAATAAAAATTAGTAAATGCACAGAAGTACCATAGTAGACCAAGTATTTCAAATGTTACATACATGCATGGAAACTCAAGTGTTAATGCAAATGAAATAGTTCCACAACCGTAACGTAAACACAAGCGCAAACATTAACGCAAACACAAATGGTAATGTAAACAGTAACGAAAAAGCAAACACACAAACGGTAACTTAAACAGGCAGACAGTAATGGCAACAGTGAGGTAAAAGAAAATAGTAACGCCAACGGTAATGCAAACACAAGGGCAAATGGTAATGCACATGGTGACACAAATGGAAATAATAATGCAAATGGTAAGACAAATGAAGCGCAAACGTAAAATGCAAACACAAATGGTAATGCAAATGGTAACGCAAAGGGTAACAGCAATGGAAACGCAATGCAAATTAATGAAAATGGCAATGAACACACAAACGGTAACGTAACACAATTGGAAATGCAAACACTAATGGTGAGACCAACGACACCAAAGGAAACAGTAACGCAAAATGGAAATGCAAAAAGTAAGCACAAACGTAAACGCAAATGATAATGGCTATGGTGACACAAAGTAAACGCTAATGAAATGCTGCAACGGAGATGCAAATGGTAACAGTAATGCAAACACAAGCACAAACACAAATGTAAAGAGTAAAGCACACAGTGACGTAAACAGAAACTCAAACAAAAATGGTAACGGAAATGCAAGGAAACGCTAATGGTCACAGTACCACAAACACACACACTTTTTTCCCAAAAGGTGCATTCAAAAGCACAGTGAATAGAAAGACTGTAGCTATAATAATGGCCCTGTACCAGAAAATGAGCACTTGGAATACTAAATTGCTTATGTCTCAGGAACCGTATTTAATGAAAAATAATTTAAATCTCATTATTTATGACTTTCCAGGCTAGTTTTGCACTTATCCCCCAGTGTTGGACTAAAATTTTGTGACAAAAGTCTGCATCTCGAAGCGTTTTGAGATATGGGCCCCTAAAAGGCATGGCGGCACCATAATGTTATCCTATGGGACAAATGATCAACTTCAGAATGCTGTAACTTTGCAGCCCTCTACTATTTTGTCACCAAACCACGTAAAGGCACATCTGTGGATCTTGGCTTTCTTCCTCAAATTTCATCCCAAAAGATCAAACTGTTCTTTACAGCAGGGTGGCAATGATTCCCTATTGTTTTGGGCATAGTGTCACAAAGTATTTTCACAATTCCGACACTTTCGCAGATAAAATCACTAAAGTGTTGAATATTCAAAAGTACTTTGTGACATTACTTTTAAAAATTTAAAAACATTTCTGGGGTGTTTACCCTCCAAAAAGACATGGCTAGCATCCTCAGGGCTTGACTAGGTGAATACAACAAGAGTTGTGTCCATAGAGGTCCACACATTTTTATGCCAAGCATTTTTCTGACCATCAATTGAAAACAAGATAGCCAATTTGAGAAAGTAAAAGGGTCATTTGCAAAGTAAAACTGCATTTGCGACACTTTGATATTTTAACTTTCCCATAGACTATAGTGGAAACAGTTTTTTTAAATAACTTTTAAACCATTCAATATTTTTCACGAAATCTTTGAAAGGTACATCGTGGACCCTGGCTGCATGTTCCCTGAAGGTTTTGGACTAATCATGCAAACTATATGTGACCTGTAGGCATGAGCAAAGAAACACGCAAAACCCAGTAATTTATGCATTTTGGCACTATGTAGCTCCACAACTGTACAACCGACCATAACAAAACTTGGCACATCCATAGACCTGTCAAACCAGACTGAGCATTCAGAATTTCAGGTAAATCCATCATACAGTTGCAAAGTTATTGAGCTGCCAAGTATCAGATTTTAACCATAAATAGGGTTCTCAACATGAACATGGTAGTCTAGTGGCCCTCCCCATCTGTATTTCATTATTATCAATATCCCTGGTAGTCTAGTGGTCCCCCTACTCCATCACAATAAAATAAATAAGCATGTTCAATGTCCTGGTAGTCTAGTGGCCCCTCCACCCCCACCCAGCTGTGCCAGCCCCCAGCACCCCATCCTTCCCCAGCAGAAGGGCAGCTGCCACCTCCCACCTTCACAGCCAGCTACCGACTGTGTATATGTGAACACTAATTCAAACTGGTGCTTTGAAATTATTTCTGAACACCTGTTTGAATAAACACTAGTAATATACACAGTCGGCGACTGGCGTAGAGGAGGGTGGGCAGTGCCAGTTGCTGGCTGGGGAAGGGTGGGGTGCTAGGTGGGGGCCACTAGACCACCAGGACATTGTACATGCTTATTTATTTTATTGTGATGGGGTGAGGGACTGCTAGACTACCAGGGATATCATTAATAATGGAATACAGATGGGGAGAAAACTAGACTAAAAGGACATGAGAAAAATTTTAATAAACACACATAAATACTAGACTACTATAGATAAAAACGCAAACATATTAATGAAATACTCATTGGGGGCCACTAGACTACCAGGATAGAAGGATCACTATCCACACTATTATGATGGGGAGGGCCACTAGACTACCAGGGATAATGAAAACTAAATTTTTTTATTCAGATGGGGCAGAACAAAGCCCCTGTGCAAAACCCACCCTTATATATATTTGTAGGGCATCCCTGGGATGCAATATACATTTTAAAATCTGGCCATCTCATCCCTCGCTTGGGATGCACGATCATGGTCAAAGAATCTCACTATCAAAGAATTTGCAGGCTCACATCAAGGATCGTTAGCAGTCACAAACAAAAAATTTAAAAGCTAACAGCTCTATTTTTGGACCAATTTGATGGAACCAAAGGCATGGCTCATAGATTGGGGCCCCCTGAGTAAAACCCATCAAAGTTTTACTTCAGAAGTGACCCAGAGCCGAAATATTTGTTTTTCTGATCGGAAAACTGAAAACAAGATGGCAGACCTCACAATCAAAGAATTTGAAAAAATCCTCGGAACAAAGATTCTTGAACCATGAGGCTGCAAATTCTTTGACTGCCAGATGGGACCAGATGGCCAGAACACCATTCTTTGTTCACAAGATATACATATAAATTTTCCCATTGACTTATAATGGGCAATAAAAGTGCTCACAACTTTTGAACGCCTTTAATATTTTTCACCAAATAAAAGCGTCATTTTCGGCCACCAAAGCTCTTTCAAACAAGCCATCTTGCAGAGCCGCACACCACACGACACAGCTGTGCAGGACCACATTCGAATCCCAAAAGGTGCCTCCAAAAATGGATAATTTTGCATTTCTCAGCGCTTTCATACACAAATACTGTCACTCTGACTGAACGCAAATTTTAAAATCAAAAGATCTACCATGCTCCACCATGGGTACCAAATTTCAGGCAAATCCATTGAACAGGTCCAAAGTTATTAAATGCCCAAACGCTTGACTTTAGTATGTATGTAACCATGAATTCTAACTATAGTGGTGTGACCGCACCACTATAATAGATACATAGATAGACAGACAGATAGATAGATATATGAATATTTTGATGTCAGATATAAAAACAATTCATATTTCAGACCACACAATGGTACAGGCCTCATTCATACCAAATAGGGTGAAACATAAATCACCCCAATTGAGGAAGGTAGAACTCACTATTAGAAGTCAAGATTTTTTGGATCATATACATGCAATGATATTGGACTTTTGGCATTTTAATTTTGATGGTACTCTGAAAGCAACAGATTTGGGGATGCTTTTAAAGCTGCCATTAAATCTTTCATTATATCTTTTGAAATTAAACATAAAAAAATCCAAAGCAATACAGTAAAATATACAGAAGAGGTGACTAAACAGTTGAATACACATATACATTTAGGAGAGAATGATCTCTTGGAGAAAAATGAGGAGATAATTGATCTACAGTAAATTCTTAACACTCACATAGAAAAGGATATGTTTATGGTTAAAACAGATTGACCAGAATGGGGACAAATCAGTAAATTGTTAGTAGAGAGATGGGCAAAGTCAACATTTGCTCCACAAAGTAATCCATGAATTTCATGCAATTCACAGAACATGGATCAATCAGCAAAGTGTGAAGTTTCACCACAAAGTGCTGAATTTTGTCTGCAAAGTGCAAAATTTCAAAGGGCAAAACTCAGAACTTTGTTGCAAAACTCTGCACTTTGTGGTGAAAATTTAACACGTCAAAGTGAAAACTTCATGATTCATGATGAAATCAAAGTTGCTGAGGTCTGGGAAACTTTGCAAAGCTCCACGAATGTGAATTTCACCACTACTTAGCAACTTAGCAGACAAATTTAAAATTGACACATCTCTGTTAGCACACTTTAAAAAGTCAGCAAAATAAAAATACGATATTAGATATTATGAACAGCTCAGAAAATTTAATAAAGAAGATCAGAAAATTGAGGAGATATTTGTAGATTATACAAGTCCATATATCAAAAGAAGTATATACAGTATCTCAAACTGAGGAAATAAATCAATAGTCAATTCTTGTATTCCAGAGTTTAATATACCATTCTATCCTTTGCTGAACAGAAATAGTTCATATTATAAAAGTTATGTCAAGAAAGGCCTGATGGACCTGATGGACCAATGCTGTAATTCTGTTTAGTTTTGCTGACGATTAACCCCTTGGTTTGCTGTTAGTTATAAATAAGATTGCTTCCCCAGTTCAGACCCCACCATCTATGCAACAGGCTATGGTAATATTAATTAAAAAATCAGATAAGAATTCTCACATGCCTGAAAACTATTGACCTATTGCATTACTGAATACTGACTATAAGATTATAGCTAAACTTCTAGTTAAAGAATAGAAGATAGTGTTCCAGCATTGGTCCATCAGGACCAGCAGGGTTATTAAACATAAAACTTTGAAGGATTACATAAAGTTCAAATGATAATAGAACATTATGACACTTTAAACCAGCAGGCTTTAGATGCCATTAACGATTCAACATTTAATATGGAATTTATGTTTGAAACTCTTAAACAGCTAAATCTACCACAACAGTATATAAACATTGTTAAAGCCTTTAATAAGCAACCTGTTATGTTTAAAATTAACCAAATAATTACTTCTTCCTTGTAAATGAAAAATGGTGTGTGTCAAGGTTGCCGTTATCTCTCATAATTGTTATTATAACTAATGGGTCTCCCTTTTTACTATACAGAGACCATAGCATAATTTTCTATTATAAAGGAGCATTTATAATGGCAAACACTCACATCGTTCTCCCGGCGTCGCCCGCTGCAATGTCTTCCTTCCTGACCCACCGCTTCCTTCTCATTGGTAACCAACCCGCCAAAGAAACACGGTGTAAGTTACATCAAAAAAGTTATTTTCTACACATAGAGGCATAATGAGATACTGAAAAAAGTGAAACCTCCAAAATGTTCACAGAAAAAGCGAAGTGGACAGCCATGACACCCGGAACTGATCCTATTTATATAATTGCAGTGGCCAAAGGGAGGCCAGCAATTATATAAAATAAAAGTAAGGGTGTATGTAACAGAAGTTTACACACCATCCGGGTTAGATGTTTGCACAAACCCCACGAGCTTCACTCTCGGGTTTATGTAGCATCTAACCCTCGAGTCTGTGTAAACTTCTCGTTACACACCACCCTACACGTTATTCTAGATTTATTATTGGAATCATTATTACAACACATCAGAAATAACACTTTGCTATCAGGATTAGATATGGTACAGACAAAATAAAGATGAATGCATATACAGATGGGGCTAGATCTTCAGTCTGTGCCAGGCAATGGCGCAAGTGGAGGCGCAGCACAACCAAGATCTTGAGGACCAGACAGGGGATGTTCAAAGGTGATGTGTCATGGCGATCACCTTTGAATCTAGCAGAGAAGGTTCATGGTGCATATACAATGTGCCAGTGCATTTCCCAAACAGGGAGGACTGGGAATGCTCGGCACAAATGTAGTTAGTTGTGTATATTCCTGAGATCGTAAGACTTGGGCATGCAATTGGTGCCATAATGTATGCAAGCTGCAAATGGGGCACATTTGCAAGTCATTATGGCCCCATTTGCATGAGCTGAGCTTACAGCACAGTGAACTGCACCTGGCATCCTGCACAGCATGTGGTATGGACAGAGGGGTCCTGGGGCAACCTCCACCATATAGCCATGATCACAGTAAATGTAGATGGAAACACTCCCTGGTGGTCTAGTGGTAGCCCCCTCCTCCTCCCTGTAGCCCGATCATGGTAAAGTAATAAATGACATCTCTATTTATTCTACTTATTAACCCCTCCTGCCCGTGAGTCCCGACTATGAGCAGCAGTAACAAACACACCCTGGTAGTCTAGTGCTCTCACCCCACTGCTAACCCGATCATGGGTAACACTGACAGATCTGAATCCCTGGTTGTCAATGGCAGCCCCACCCCTCTTACCCACCACAGGATCCCCTGCCCAGCCAGCTCCCTCCGTCATCGGTAGGCGACTGCAACCCAGCTGTATACCACTCAGTGCGCCCACTGAATGACAGTTTACAGTATGAGTTGGCAAGCCTATTGGTCCCCAGTGTGGACCAATGGGCTTGCAGAAACATACTATGATGACAGAGCACAAATATGTAATGATATCATTTCACATATATGTCTCTTCTATCCAGTATGTCCTGCAAGCCCTATGGTCCACACTGTGGACTAATAGGTCACAGCTCATACTGTAGCTGTCATTTGGTGGTAGCCAGGCAGTATGAGGGTGAGCTGCAGCCACCCACTGATAATGGGAGGCTGGGTGGACAAGGTTTTCTGTGTGGCAGGAGGGGTGGGGGTGTTACTGGACCACCAGGGATTCGAATCTGTAGGTGTTACCCATGATGGGGTTACAGGTGGGGGCCACTAGACTACCAGGGGCTTGTTTCTTAGTTACTGTTGCCCATGGTCGAGGCTACGGGCAGGGAGGGGTACCACTAGACTACCAGAGCTGTTGTTTATTCATTTTACCATGATCGGCTATGGAAGGGAGGAGGGTTACCATTAGACTACCAGGGCTGATGTTTATTCATTTTACCACAATCAGGCTACGGGAGGGAGGGATTACCACTAGACTACCAGGGACTGTTTGGGTGCTTGCAGATGGTGTTCTTGCTGGGCAGGTGGCCACCCATGGCTGGCGGCTGCTGTGTTGCACCCTGCAGTACATCCTGTGGTGGCCAGCATTTGAGCCTTTTTCTGGCTCAACTTTGTGCCCCAGTAAGTGGCATCATCTAGGGGTTGTACCAGCACATGCTCCACCTATCCAGGGCTGAATATCGGGATGTGCCACATATGCATAGGCACCCTCTCAGATGCACAGATACATTTCCAATGTGCCTCGCGCATCAGGACTTGCACTGCACAAGTTCTCCTTTTGAATATCACCCCAGGCACATTACTGGGGTGCGCTAGAACAACCTCTTTGACTATCTAGCCCATTATGTCATGTTACTGTTAAGTAATCTGGAGACTTCCCTCCCAGCTGTTTTAAAGAAATAGAACAATAAACAAACCTCTCAGGATATATGGTAAATTAAATAAAAACTATCTGTCAGAGCACCAGGGAAGGAGCTGCTGGTATAACTAAACTTCTCTACTGGGACTAAGAACTAGAACTCTTGTCACGGATCTTCAATTTAGGGTAAAAAAAGTTAGTGTGTTAGGTCAGAGTTAGTTGAAGTGAATTGTTATCTGTGTATCTGTTATCTATATTTTATCTGTGTAGTTACCTAGGTGCTTGTCACAGGTGGCTGAAGGGAATTGACTATCTGTGAAATTAACTAACTGTAAAGATTTGCAAAGTAGGGGAGTGGCTTAGCTAGAAGGAGTCAGGTTAAAACCAGATTTAAATACTGCCCTAGATAGCTTCTGACAGAGCACCAGAGGAAGAGCTGGTGTAATTAAACTTCTCTACTGGGACTATATTGCCCTCCTTCCCTCCCCCATTCCCCAACCCAAAGGCAGTTCTACTTTATAGGCACATGATTTGACTGATCACAGGAACTTCCTGTTTGGGAGCAAGAAGTGAGTGATCTGGGAGCCACCCAAAGACTCACCATCCTAGAAGGCAAAGAGTAGTTCGTCCCCTCCCAGCTGCTGGAGGGCTGACTCTGAGCAAGTAAGAAGACTACTGAGAAATATAGGAACTTCTTGTCTCAGAACAGGAAGATCAGGAGCCAAAAGGGCACAAATTCAGTAATGAAGTAGGGATAGAAAAAAGAAATAAACAAACACAAGAAAGAGAACAGTAAGTATTCAAACAACAGTTAGGGGGCCAGAAATAAGACATGATGGGAGTGGAGCAGTGCAGCGGCTGTGGAGCAGCAGTCTTCCAGGAGACATTCTAGAGGATGCAGTGTTGTCCCATATGGGCACCTCTCTGGGCTGAGGGAGAAGGTTGCTCATCTCCAGGCTGGAGTTGGCCAGGATTTGTGAGACCTTCTCTCCCACCCAGGGACCCACCAGGATCACTGCCCGCTGCCTCAGAGGTTGCCAAGAAGAGGAGTGATTGGACCACAGTGGGCTCAGGAGGGTAAGGGTGGTGGAACAGAGGCATATTCCTCCAGTTGTACCTCTCCACAATTTCTATACCATTCTGGAAAAGTGTGGTTCTCTGTGGAGGCACCCACAGTGGAGACCAGGAGGATGCTGGGAATCTCCACAAAGGAGACCCACAGGAAGGTGGTATGGGACCCCACAGGGGAAGAAAACAACTCTGGTGGGGATTCCCATTGTTAGGAAGGTAGAACTGGGGGAGGAAGGGGAGAGGAGGTAAGGTACCTGCCTGGCACCATGGCTTGGAGTGACAGGGAGTGAATCCTCAGGCTCACAGGAACAGCTGCACAGGGGAGGGAGCTGGATGTCACTGTCCACCTAGGGACAAATGACCTGGCTAAGAAAGGATCAGAGCAGTGCAAGAAGTATTTGTGGAGTGAGAGGGACTTAGACAAATAGCATGCAAGGTAACCTTCTCTGAGGTGCTGTCTGTCTATGGCACTGGTGAGGGCTAGGGTGCTCCACACATGGGATTCAATCAGTGGTTGAAAACTGGTGCAGAGCTCATGGATTTGGCTTCATTGGGGACTGGGGTCCACCTGGAGGGATGCAGGCCTATACTGGCGTGATGATCTGCATCTTTCCGGAGGGGAACCAGGATCCTAGGTGAAAGGTTTAAATGCTTCATTGCAAGCATTTAAACTAGCAAGGGGAGGCACTGGAGAGGAGCAGGGAAATCCTAGCCCCCAAAAAAATCAGATTACTAAGTGAGGTAGACACCAACATGAGATGCCGATAGGGAGAATCACAGGGTAAATGGAGAAAGTGACAAAAGCAATAAGGACAGGGATGGGGCAAAAAGTGGTAAGGCATCAAGAAATGGAGGGTGATGAGTACCAATGCCTGTAGTCTGGGCAACAAGCCCCCTGAATTGGTGGCCTTGATGAAAGAGGGATGCCTGGATATTGTAGCAGTCACAGAAACATGGTACATACAGAACCATGACTGGGATGTTAACATACCAGGGTACACAACCTACAGGAGAGACAGGGAGGGGAGAAGAGGGGTGGAGTAGCTCTCTATTTAAGGGAAGGGATAAAAGCAACTAAACAAAGAGTAAAAGGGAGGAGGGAGGCACTGTGGGTCACCTTAGAGACTGAAATGGCACCACAATCTGCACAGGGGTTGTATACAGACCCCCATGTCAGTGGGAGGAATGGACAAGGATATGATAGAAGGTATACTTAGGATGGCAGAGAAAGGAAGATACTGTTGATTGGGGACATAATATGCCACATGTTAACTGGAGCACCTTTGCTGCAGCCACATCCAAAGCAGGGCCATTCTCGATGACCTTCAGGTGGCATGTCTCAGATGGCTAGTTTCGGAACCTACTCATGAGGGGCAATCTTAGACTTTTACTCTCAAATGTGGACAGTGAGAGGATTTCAGATCTAGAAGTGGGTAGTCTTTTGGGAACAAGTGACTCACCAAACAGTTTTGGTTCATGATAAACTCAACTACAGAGTCAAGCCATGCAAAAAAGTGAGGGTTCTGGATTTCAGGAGGCTAACTTTGGCAAGATGGGAGAGTGACTTAGAAAAGCACTAGCAAACTAGACTAGAAGGAGGAGGAGCAACAATGGGGACATATCAAACTGCCATAACAGAGGCAACAAGCCTTTGTGGGAAGCTAATAAACAAATGAAAACACAAGAAAAAGCAACTATGGTTCTCAAAAAGGTGGCAGTGAAGGTTAGGGAGAAAGATAGCATTTAGGAAGTATAAGGAATCACAGAAGGAGTATAACAGAGAACTGTACCCAGTTAATGCAGAAGAAGCAGGGAGGGTAGTCAGAATAGCAAAGGCCCAAACTGAGGAAAAGATAGCCAACTCAGTTAAGAAGGGCGATAAAACCTTTATAGGTATATCAGGAAGTGTAGAAAGACAAAGAGAGGATAGTGAGGCTGAATAGAATAGACAGTAGATGGGGCAGAGAAGGACAGTGAAAGAGCAGGGATACTGAATGAATACTTCTGTTCAGTATTCACAAAAAGAGGAGGTGGGAGGTGTCTAATCCAATTAACGGAAGCACTCTGGATGGGATGATCCCAGTCCTTTCACAGAAGAAAGGGTTGTGAAAGAACTCCTAAAACTGAAGGTGGACAAAGCAATGGGGCCAGATGGAATTCACCCAGAATTCTAAAAGAATTAAGCAGAGGACTAGTGACACCACTGACTACCCTTTTTAAACAAATCATGGGAGAATGGTGCGGTACCTGAGGACTGGAGGAAGGCAGATGTGGATTCCCCTGCACAAAAGTGGGACCAAGACAGAGGCAGGAAACTACAGAGCTGTCAGTTTGACCTCTGGTAGGAAAGTGATGGAATCACTTCTGACGGAAAGAACTGTTGAGTACATAGAGGCCAGTGGGGCACAGGACCCAAGGCAGCATGGGCTCACAATGGGAAGATCATGTCAGATGAATCTAATTGATTTCTTTGACTGGGTGACCAAAGTAGTAGACCAGGGAGTGGCTGTGGACATGGCCTACCTAGACTTTAGCAAGGCATTTGACACTGTCCCACACAAAGATTAATAGTCAAATTAACCAGCCTGGGAGTGGGTCCCAGGGTGGTAGCCTGGTAAAACTTTGGCTGGACAACAGGACACAGAAGGTAATTGTAAAATGGAGTCCATCTGAAGAAAGAGGGTTACTAATGGGGTACCTCAAGGATCAGTACTGGGTCCAGTCCTTTTAATGTCTTTGTAAGTGACATTGCAGAGGGACTGGAAGGAAAAGTATGCCTCTTGCAGATAACACAAAGATCTGCAACAGGGTTGATACACAAGGGGTGTAGAAAGGATGAGAAGGGACTTGGCAAGGTTGGAGGAATGATCAGAAGTATGGCAACTTGATTCAATGCAAAGAAGTGCAAAATAATGCACCTGGGAAACAAAACCCAGGGAAGACTACACAATGGGGTGGGAGGAGGTATAACAACAACAAAAATGGAAAGGGACCTGGGGGTAATCATATCAGATGACCTTAAGGTTGGCAAGCAATGTGAGAAGGCAGTAGGGAGGGCTGGGGGATAGTGGGATGTATAGGAGAGGCATCACCAGAAGAAAACAAGAAGTCATTATCCCTCTGTACAGACAGATGGTGAGACCCCCATCTGAAGTACTGCATCCAGTTCTGGAGACCCCATCTCTGCAAGGACATAGACTGGATGGAGGCAGTTCAGAGCAGGGCAACTAAAATGGTGCAGGATCTGCAGGTAGGCATATGAGGAGAGACTAAAGCTAGGGCTTAGTATGTATACCCTTGAGGAAAGGAGGAGAGGGGGACATGATAGAAATGTTTAAGTCCATAAGCGGAATCAACAAAGTCCAAGAGGGTAGCATCTTTCAGAAAAGGAGATGTGCAAGAACAAGGTACACAATTTGAAGATGGGGTAGAGCGGCTCCAGGGCAATGTGAGGAAGTATTTTTCACAGAGAGGGTGGTGGACGATGGAAATGCTTTCTTGAGGAGGTCGTGGGGTCTAAAACTGTGGGAGAATTCAAGAATGTATGGGACAGATATAAGGCAATTTTTGTGGGGTGTAGGAAGAAATAGCTGTTGGTTAAATAGGATCTGCAGCTTATCCTCTAGGTAGGAAATGGGCAGACTAGGTGGGGCCAAGCAGTCCTTATCTGCCATCAAAATCTATGTTTCTATGTTTCTAGACTGGTGCACTGATCTGAAGACCCTTTTCAGGCAAAGGCCAGGCCAGAAACTGGTACAAACATCATAAAAATACAGTGAGAGAGTGTGGATCATACAGGGAACAATAACAGGGAGTCCAGTGTCGGTCAAGCTAACAGAAAAATATAAGGTAAAATGTACCAGATGCATCAATAATTGAGCATACCATGGTATATAACATTAAGATAAACAGGGTAAGGTTGCTCCATCATTCAACAATAGGAATAACAATAGTATTCAGGGTGGGAGGGAGAGTGGAGCACTAGAGTGGGAAGGGGGTAAGGGTGGGCTGCAAGGGTAATTAATTGGTTGTTTCATCTGGTGTTGCAGGAAAAGTCCCATACCATACTAGTAAACTTGTAGAAATGTTTTCTTATTGTTGTTTTACTTTTATTAGGTTTATCATCCCTTATGTTGGTGTATTGATGAAATATTAATAAGATGTTATTAAAAGAAGCGAACAAAGGGTGAAAGTCTGAGGGGGGTGACCAAGACTTTACACAGCAGAGATAGAGTATCCTGTGCACAGACTGTAGTGTCACCTAATTCCTCCAAGCATAAGGATCCCTATCTTAGATAATGGGACAGTAATACAGGGATTGAGGGGCACTGGCACCTCCATCTCCATGGTGAGTCAGGATCTGATCCAGCAGAAGTACATTCTACTGGGGCAATTTTCCAAGATAAAAAGGAGTCACGGTCCAGTGATTCAAGTACCAATGATTCTGGTCTTTTGAGTTGAGAAGGTGTCCATGGATACAGAAGGTTGAGTCGACTCTGATCTCCTGTGGATGTGACCATGGAAAATGATTTTGACCACAGGGAAACTCTGGTGTGTGTTACTACCACAATCAGGCAAAGAGCAAGCTTATGAGGGTAAAGAGGAGGTGACACAGCCTATGCAATCCCTTCCTCATTAGCAAAGGAAGCAACTAGTGTGGGTGAGGGGCTAGCTAGGAGTAGCAGCCCTGAGCCCCAGCTGCAAACAGAGGTGGTCTCAGACATGAGTGGATTTCCTTCTGAAGGAGAGTTGGGCAGGGTCAGATGGGAAAAGCTTGGAGAGCTTAGCTGGCTGATTCTACCCTACAGAAACTGAAAGACAGAGAGCAGTTAGTGCTGGGGACTCTCAGGGTGTCAATGGTTAGTTTACTTGGAGAGTGGACTGTTGTACAGGGAGGAACACCACAGAGGAGTTAGAGGGGAGGTACTCCTGCAGCTGGTAGTCCTCGGTATTACCTCAGACAGCTTCTGGCCCTGTCCTATGACATCCCTTTTTCTGGCTTCTTGAGTATTAGCCACACAAAAGGCAGCTCAACCAAGAATTTACTTTGGCCTAGTATGCACACAGATGTGGAAAATTACTGCCAGATGTGTCCACAGTGCCAGAGGGTGGGAAAGAAGGGGTCAAACCTGAGACAGCTTTGGATCCCTGCCTATTATTGATGAACCCTTTAAGAGGGTAGCCATGGACATAGTGAGGCAACTGAGTACTCTGAGTTACATGGGGAAAAGGTACATACTGGTTGTCATGGACTACACAACCAGATACCCAGAGTCAGTGGCTCATGTCCTCCACTGAGTTGAAAAATTGGTGATGGGCCCTGGGAATCTTTAGTAGAGTGAATTTCCCCAGGAGATTTTTTCAGATCAGGGATGAATTTCATGTCATCACTGATGACTAGTCAGTGGGAGAAGTGTGGGTTGAAACAGTTTCATGCCTCACCCTATCACTCCAAGACAAATGGCCTGGTTGAGTGGTTTAACGTGACCCTCAAAACTATGTTCGGGCATTTGCTGTCCAGCACAATAGGGAGTGAGACAAATATCTGCCCCACCTCCTGTTTCTGTACAGGGATGTTGCACTGATATCCACAGGTTCTCACCTTACAAGCTTCTATTTGGTCACAGAGTGAGGGGCCCTCAGATTTAGTTAGGGATGAATGGGAGAGGAACATTGCCTCCCAAGGTGAACCTGCTGTGGAGTATGAATGTCAGGGGCCCAGTTTAAGAAGTCATGAGGCTCACCCAGGAGTACTTAGTCCCTGCACAATAGAAGCAGAAAGTCTGATACAACCATAGGGCAGAGCCTGGGAGTTCGAAGTTGGACTGAGTGTGATAGTACTTTTTCTTGTTGTTGTTGTTTACCGGTAAAGACACTGGAACAAGTCCTTTTCAGGTCCAACCCAACATAAAATACAGATACAAACAAATGCAAATATTTCACATTGACACACTAAGCAAAACAATTACGAACATCCAACTCTTGTAAATGAATTTTCAAACTCACTTTAAAACAGATCTTACATAATCTGGTAGCAAATTCCAAAATTGGGGAGCAGCAAATGAAAATGAAAGAGATCCTAATTTTGATTTATAGGAATAGACTGAAAAGAGCCCTTAAAATATCTCTAATTCTGGGAAGTATTACAAATTGAGACCAATTTGCTTAATGGAAATAAGCTTTTAGAGAACAAGGGCTTAGAAATTTGCCTCAAAGAAATATGCTAGTCTTGCATTAAGCAACAACCACTCTAATTTTGAATACAAAAACAATCATGGGTTCATATCGGATGACCCAAAATGAAATGAGAAATGTTTATATAGTACATAATGCCTTACTTTCTTTTACAGCGAATTTGAAGTACAAACTAGCACAGTAATCTAAGTGAGGTAACAAAATTTCTGAGTGGTTGATCTTTTTTCCATTTTTATACTTGTATAGAGCACCTGATTTACAATTGATTTGTCTACAAACAGCCTTAATCTGGGGAATTAAACTGGGGTCAAACAGCAAACCAAGACATTTAATTCGTAAACTTGATTAATCACAGACCCTTTTCCTCACAAATAATTAGACTATGATTATCTTTCAACAGTTGGGGGCAAATAACATAACTCTATTTTTTGTATTAAGAGTTAATGAATTAGCTACAAACCAGTTACATATATCTACAAATTCCTGTTCCAGAGTGAGAGATATTTTGATACTGTTTTGCTTGAGAAAAATGATCAAATCATCAGCTTATAGTAGACAACTCAGGATCTACATAACAAAAGTAGCTGATTTACAAAAAGCAAAACAACGGGACCAAAATTGAGCCCCTGTGGCACCCCAGATCCAACAGAATATATGGAAAAGACAGAAGTTCTGATCGTAATGAAGTAAGTCCTGTTTAATAGACAATCATTATACCAGGAGACCACATTGCTGGAGAAACCGAAATTAGCCAATTTGGAACATAACAAGGAATGATCAATAAGATTGAAGGCATTGGTCAGGTCCACATACACGCTCCCAGCATAAGACCATAGTCAAAGCCGCTGAGGGAGGCATTTGTGAACCTGACAGAGGCTGTCTCAGTCCCATGGTTTTTGGAAAAACATTTTGCTGAGGACACAAGACATTATAAGACTCAAGGTAGACTGAAATCTGATTTGCAACTATTTTGTTCTAGTATCTTACTCAGGGGTTTAAGATAGAAATCATTCTAAAATCATCAGTTGATTCTGTTCTTGATTTCTGAGGTATTGGAATGACCCTGACACACATCCAGGATGAAGGAAAGAACTGGAAATTAAGAACAAGTTAAAATAGAACATAATAGACCCACACTAGATGGGGAAATTAATCGTAAGAAGTGCCCATCAATCCATCTCTGCAATCACTGTATCTATTGGGGATAGTAGATAATAGTTTAAATACCTCTTTTCTAGTGACTTCATGGAAATAAAAAGTAGGCCTCTTCTAAATGTAGGTTCTAAGTTAGGGACACCAGCAAACTGCTTTAAGAAACCAGATTTATAACTTGATAGATCAGAGAATTTGGAACCCAACAAATTAGAGATTTCAATGGGATACTAGGAGTTATACTAGGAGAAGGCACAGACATACAAAGGCCAATGGCCCTTGTATAAGCATGTCTCCAGCCAAGCTGGTACTTCAGTAAATTGGTCATAACATTAACATATCGAGACCGTGCTTAAATTTAACATAGTCTATGATCTCCAATAATGAGCTTGGAAGGAGTTCCATGAAATTATTCTTTAGGGCGAATAAAATCTCCTTTTATTTGTTCTTGGGTGTTAATGTCAACTGATATTTATGACTTTTAAATTACAGTTTTGCCTCTCTGTATGACACATCCAACTGAGATAGTAGCTCTTCATCATTATAGATTTAATGCATTAATTAACAGGTCCTCTCTTTTTCTTCTCTGTTCCAGAGAATACATAAGCAAAACCTCCAGTCTTTCCTCATAACTTTTACTGGACATATTTGAGATCATTTTAGTTATTCTCCATTGCACCCCTCTAGTCTGTTCACATCTCGTCTGAGATATGGGTTCCACAAGGAGAACAATAATCCAGGAGTGGCCTCATGTAAGCCCTATACAATGGTAGAATACATCCCTGTCCTGAGAGGTAAAACTCCTTTTATACAACCTATTAGTCCGTTTGTCTTATTAATGATATTATTACAATGGCTCTGGCAGGATAGGTCAGGATAATTTAAAACACCCAGATCATTTTGTTGCATTATAGGTGTTAGGACTTTACCATGTAATTTATATTGATATTGCTGGTTCTTAAGTTCAACACACATAATAACACATTTGTCCACGTTAAATGACATTTGATTTATATCTGCCCAGATTTCAAGTTTTTTAATCATTGACAAGCTTGAGACAAGCTTGTATTGTTTCAACTTGTACTGCTATTTTTGTGTTGTCTACAAATTTTATAGCATAACTGCTAATATCTTTGGTCATGTAGGATATAATCGTCAAACAGAATTGGTCCCAGGACCAATCCTGAGACAGTCCACTACTTACAGGGAGAGTTCTGGACATTTGTCCTCTAATGCATACACATTGGGTATGGTCATTCAACCACTCTTCCACCCAGTTTGTAATTTGATTGTTAATTCATAATGCTCTCATTTTAGTTATTCGTTGTCCATGTTGTACTTTGTCGAACACCTTACAGAAATCAAGGTATACTACATCCATGGGTATATTATATTCTATTTCTTTGCTGATATATTTGTAGAAGATCATATTACCAGATAAACAAGATCTATTCTTTCTAAAACTGTGCTGAGTTCTATCCACCATTTCTTTTGTAATTAAGTCTTTTTCAAGTCTGATTTTAAGTATTGACTCAAAATTTTGTCTATTATGGTAGTCAGGCTTATTGGTCTGTAATTTGTTATGTCTGCATGGTTTCCTTTTAAAAATAGGTGTCACGGTAACTGCTTTCCAGTCATGTGGTACATCGTGTGAAAGAAGTGACATATTAAAAAGTTTATGTAAAGGTTGGACTAGCCACTCCTTAATTTCTTTCAGGAGCCTAGGATGCAGTTTGTCAGGCCCTGGTGATTTATTGGTATTTATTGCATTTAATTTGGTCATGATCTCTTCCTTAGTTATTTCTATTACATCATCAATTTTTTGTTTTGTTTGATATGAGTTTTGGATTTAGCATTAAAACTGAGCAAAAATATTTATTGAATTCTTCAGTAGTGTCCTCGGTGCAATTTGTTTATTATTAATAATTAAGGACCCAATGGTTCTCGAGTAGGTTTTTGTTGTTTAAGTAGGAGAAAAACTTTTACCACAATCTTTTATATAAGCTAGTCTATTTTGAACCTATTCTTTTTCAGTTTTGATTTTAGATTTACATTTCTTTAACATTGTCTTGTATTTCCATCTATTGTAGTCACTACCTTCTCTTTCATAGCTTTAAAGGTTCTTTTTTTGTTTGATTAGTTTAATCATAGTTGGTGTACCCATGGTGGAATCTTTCCTTTTCATTGTAGACAGTCCTGTTTGGAACATATTTATTTTCTGTTTCCAGAACTTTGTTCTTAAGTCTTATCCATAAGTCATTACAGGAAGTTGTCTCATTATCCCATTTCAGTTGGCTAATTCTTGTTTTAAATTTGTATATTAGCTCTACTGTAGTTTTAATGACTGTCTTTCCTGTGTCAGGTTTTATTTGGGTAGAACTTTTTAAAAGTAATGGTAATGTGGTCACTATTTTGCAAGGGCAGTTTAACCTGGATATTGTTTATCTTATCCAGAATATCTGTAAGTACTAAATCAAGGATATTGTTATTCCATGTTGGTTTGTGAATCATTTGATGTAATCCATTTGTTAAACATATATC
This sequence comes from Neoceratodus forsteri, assembly GCA_016271365.2. Classification (NCBI taxonomy): domain Eukaryota; kingdom Metazoa; phylum Chordata; order Ceratodontiformes; family Ceratodontidae; genus Neoceratodus; species Neoceratodus forsteri. The sequence goes on along the minus strand of CM057456.1, from coordinate 1,347,716,596 downwards.
TAGGAATAGATTTTCTTGATTATTACTACCTGTATTATCCTTCCAATTTATCTCTGGAAATTAAAGTCTTCAATTAATATAATTTCTTGATAGTTTTGTCATTAATACTGTTTATAATTTGTTTGTAGTCAAGTTAGAATCTTGCGGTCTATAACAAAGACTGACAAGGAGCTTCAGTTGTCTGTCCCTAATATTTCAACCCAGATAGTTTCACAAGAATTATTGTCTGTTAGTTTTATAATTTGTTTAGATTTTATACCATGTCTTATAAATAGTGCCACACCTCCCCTTTCATATCTTTTCAATTTTTATAATAGGTTATATAACCTGTAGTGTTTTTAATCCAATCAGAGCTATTATTCTACCATGTTTCTGTTACTGCCGCTATGTCAGTTTTGTCTTGGTTTAGTATTATTTGAAATTCATCCAGTTTTGTACCATGTAAACTCCTTGCATTAGTTAATAAGAAATTTAGTCTGATTTACTATTGTGTGGATTTGTTATGTTATTGTTTATTTTAGTATTTTTTCTGTATATCGTTATTAACTTCAGTGATTAATAATTCCTTTGCCCCACTTTCATTAGTTTTTGTTTGGTTAATCACACTGTAAATTGTACAATCCCAATAACTTTTATCCTTGTCTACCTAGGTGCAACCCATCATGCCATAAGTTTCTATTTTCAAATTTCTCCCATGATCTTATGTAATGAATATTATTCATAAGGCACCACCTATGCAGCCAGTTGTTAAAAAATTTAATATTCTTTTCCCTGTGGTAACTTGCTCCTTGGTACTGGTAGAACTTGAAATCACAGGGGTTGCATTTAGGTCTCGTGGATACATTTTATAGCAGTTTCATATCCCTAATGATTTCTTCTTCATCTTGTTTCCAAAATTGTTTGTTCCAACATGCAAAACCACAGTTTTGGATCCTGACACATTTTGTAATATACCTGGGATCAATTTTGTGATATTGGAGTTTGCCCTTTGATGGGCAGACCAGGTTGTCCTGGTGCACCCCTTCCCTCCTGCATAGAATGGTTGTGCTCAGAAGGGAGTGGGGAAGAAGGGGATGGGCTAAGGGCCAGGACAATGGACAGGTAACAGGAAAGGGAGGGAAAGGGGTACATAAGGGACAGCACAAGGGGCCTCAGCCACTTTTGCTGGAGTTTTGAACTACATCAACTGCAGCACATTGAATTGGCTTTTCACCAAGAAGGAGAGTAAGAAACAAATAGTGATATTACAGGAAGAGATGCAAAAGAATATATACAAACAAAAAAAGATTTACAGTTTCATGGGTTGGTTAAAAGGACTGTTTGATGGGTTTTCTGAGTTTGATGGGAAGTATAGACTGCTTTGTCCTAGTAAGAATTTGGTGGGCAGGGAGGCAGCATGAGCGGAGACCATGTGTGGCGCCTTGTGCCATTTTGTAATAACTAAGTTGGAAGAGGAAAGCCCCTTGTTTAATGCTGGCATTGTTTTTTGCTTTTTTGCCCAATTGGGCTGGTTTGCATGATGATGTGGCCGTGGTGATGGTAGGAGCGAGAGGAAGGGAACCGTGTGAGTGGGTGAATTGGTAGTGTTGGTTTTGCTACATTTTCCTCAACTGGGTTGTTTGGTAAGTTTATGTGGGCCTGAGAGCCCGTAGTAATGGCAGGAGCAGCAGAGGCAAGGCCGCATGGTGTGACATCACACGCCATGCATGGGGTGGTAGAAAACCCTTTGTAAGGCATTGGTGGTGTTTAGTCACCGTGAGGCCTGTAGAAAACTGGGGAAGGGATGGGAAAGGCCTAGAAGAGTGCTGAGGCATGGGCCGTAGGGCGGTTCTTTATGTGCCACTTGTGTTAAAAAAGAAGCAAAAGCCCTCTTTACTGGTGGTGGGGCTTCTTGCTGCAAATTTTCCCAGTTTTGGAGGCTAGTGGGATGAATGGTGGCCTAGGAGAGCTCGTAGAGATGGGGGAGCGAGCAGAAGCCAGGACCGAGTGGCATGATGTCACACGCGCACAGAGGGTGAGCAAACCCCTTGGTGGCATCCAGTTAAGGTGCTGGTAGTTTTGTGGACAGTGTGAGGAAGAAAGCCTGGGGAAAGGCAAGGCCTCAAAGAGGCACTGAAGCATGGATCGGCGTGGCAGGCATACGCCACATGAGGGATCTGCTGGAAGGCGTTGGCTCAAGCTCGAGGCTAGTGGGCATTGCGTGGTTGTTGCTGAAATTTCAGGACCCAAAACAAAACAACTTGGCAGCTGGGAGGAGGGGGGTCCATGATCCAGGACAGCACGGCCAGCAGCACATGCCACAAGGGGGGCGAAAAGTAGGGACTGGCTACTATGCCCCGGTGGCATTTCTTGAGTTTTTTCAGGGCCCTGGATGGAGATAGGCTGTATGGGGTCCCAAAGGGAGTTACCGTGTGGCGTGATGTACACAACAAAGGAGGGGGTTATACAGCATCATTGGGCTTGGGTGGGGTACTGGATGGGGAAGCATGGAGTGTGGGCTCAGGAGGGAATAAGCCCAGAAAGGGCCAGAAGACAAGAGAGGAGATACAACAAGTGACCAGGCGGGCGTGGCGTTGCCCGCTGGGAGGTGAAGGTGCCCAGGTATTGGCTGTCTGCATGTGTAAGGGCCTTTCAAAAAAAAAAAGAGAAGGCATGGGAGGCCTCACGTGGTGAGGGAGTCGATTGGAAACTTTGGCAATCATTCATGGGGTTGCCTGCTGTTTGGTCCTTCCGCCTTCCTTTTTGGGCACCAGGAGGGAGCAAGAGTTGGGCAGAGGTCTGAATATAGGGAAGGTACCTGATTATCAGACCATGCGGTGTCATTTTTGTGGGGGTTGATTGTGGGGTGCCTTGGTTAGGTTGATGTGGGCGTGTGGGTTAAGGGACAGGACAAAGGCATTGCAAACAGGTACAGATATACAAATTAACCAGTGTTTTATCTTCCTGTAGCTGTCTTCTACAAAGCAAAGAAAAGAATGAAATGGCACCCAAGAAGAGCAGGACATCAAGGAGGATGCTTACAAGGCTATAATTGAATTGGCAGAAAAAGCAAACAGAATGTGGAGCTGGTGGAGGGAGAGGAACCAGGAGACCTGGGGAGAGGAGAAAAGTGGGCCAGGGAAAGGGCAGCAGGGGAAATGACCAGCCAAGGGGCCAGGTAGTCCCTCTAGGGTAGCACTGGAAACAGTGGAGCCCACCAAAGTGGTTGATCCAGTACTCTGTGGCCTGTGGACCAGGCACGCCAGTACCCCACTGGATAAGGGGGATCTCCTGGCGGAGTCCAAGCATGATGCCCAGAACGTGGTTTTCCCTCTGCAGACCCCAGTAGTTCCCCTCCTCCTCAGCCACAGGAGAACCAAGTGAGAGTGTGGAAGACTCCAGGCAGCACGCCCGGACAAGGTTACAGGTAACACATCCAGTACAGTGGGTGATAGTATAAAAAGAATACATACGACAAGTGTGGCAGTACTTGGAACAGGAGGTTTGGGGCTGATGGAATCAGCTCTAGCGGACATTAGGATGGAAAGGGGGCCAGGAAAGCAGAGACAGAAGAAAGAGGTAAAAGGAGATGGGGCACTGGGATGAGGATAGGCGAGCATCACAGGAGAGGGAACTAGATATCATTGTCCACCTTGGGACAAATGACCTAGCTAGGCATGGGATCAGTGAAGTGCAGGATGAAATTGTGAGTTGGAGAGGGGCCTAGAGAGGTAGCAAGCACAGTTACCTTCTCAGAGGTGCTGCCAGTCCATGGCAGGGGTGAGGCTAGGTACTCACACCATGCAGTTTAATGAATGGTTGCAAAACTGGTGCAGAGCACAGGGCTTTGGCTTCATTTGGGGACTGGGGTACACCTGGAGAGATGAAGGTTTATACTGGCATGATGGTCTGCATCTGTCCATGAAGGAACCAAGATCCTAAGTGATAAGTTTAAATGCTTCCTTGGCAAGCTTTTTAAAACTAGCTATGGGGGAGGTGCTAATAAGAGGCAGGAAATTTCAAGCCTCCCCACAAAACATGATGGGTAGTAAGGTAAACACTGAGGTACAGTGCTCAACAGAGGGCAGAACAGGGTAAATGGAAAATAGACAAGGACAAAAGAGCAGGCACGGGGAAAAAGGCTAAAGCCAACATTAAATAGAGGGCAATGAGTACAAATGCCAGTAGTCTGGAAACAAGCTTCCTGAGCTAGTAGCCTTGATGGAAGATGGACACTTGGATATTGTGGTAGTCACAGAAACATGGTACATGGGGAACCATGACTGGGATGTCAACATACCAGGTACACAGTCTACAGAAGGACAGGGAGGGGAAAGAGGAGGTGGAGTAGCTCTATACATAAGGAAAGGGATCAAAGTTACAGAACTAAAAGTAAAGAGGAGGACAAGGCACTTGGGTCACCTTGGAGACAGGGAATGGCATCACAGTCCGGACAGGGGTTGTATACAGACCCCCATCTCAAGGGAGGAAATGGACAAGAAAATGATAGAGGACATTCTCAAATGGCTGAAAAAGGGAGATACTGTTAATGGGGGACCTGAATATGCCGGATGTTAACTGGATGACATGTACTGCAGCCACATCCAAGAGCAGGGTCATTCTCGATTCTCTGCAGGGGCAGGCCTTAGACAGCTAGTGTTGGAACCCACTCAGGAGGAAGCAATACTTAGACCTAGTACTCTCAAATGGAGAGAGGATCACAAATTTAGAAGTCAGTAGACATCTGAGAACAAGCAAGCACTGCACACTGTGCTCACAATAAGCCCAACCATGGAGACAAGCCATACAAAACAAGCATACTGGACTTTAGAAGGGCTGTCTTTGGAAAATGGGTGAATACCTGAGGAATACACTAGCAAATGGGCAAAAGAGGGTTGAAGAACAATGAAGATAAATCAAAACTGCCATCATAGAGGCAACAAGCCTTTGTGTGAAACAGATAAAGAAAACAAAGCAGAGTAAAAACACTATGGTTCTCAAAAGAGGTGGCAGGGAAGGTTAAGGAGAAAAGGCTGCATTCAAAAGTATAAGGCATCGCAGAAGGAGCATGACAGGAACTGTATCAATTAAAGCAGAAATAAGTGGAAAGGCAGTCAGACTAGCAAAAGCCCAAACTGAGGAAAAAATAGCCAAGTCAGTTAAGAAGGGGATAAAACCTTTTATAGGTACATTAGGAGCATAGAAAGGTTAAGGGAGGAATAGTGAAGATTAATAAGGGAGAGGGAAGGTGGGCAGAGGGAGACAGTGAAAAGGCAGAGATATTGAATGAACACTTTGCTCAGTATTCACAAAAGAAGATGAGGAGGAGTTACCTAAACCAGACAATAGAAGCACTCTGGGTAGGGGGTTGACAAGAGTCCATTTACAGAAGAAAGAGTACAGAAAGAACTCCTAAAACTTAAGGTGGACAAAGCAATGGGGCCTGATGGGATTCACCCCAGAATCCTAAAAGAACTAAGGGATGACCTAGGTAACACCAATGACCACACTTTTTAACAAATCATGGGAGTATGGGGTGATACCTGAGGACTGAGGAGGGCAGATGTGATCCTTCACAAAAGTGGGAGCAAGGCAGAAGCAGGAAACTACAGACCTGTAAGTTTGACCTCAGCAGTAGGGAAAATGATGGAATCTTTCTGAAAGAAAGAATTGTTTAGTACCTAGAGGCCAGTGGGGCACAGGACCCAAAGCAGCATGGATTTACAGCAGGAAGGTCATGTCAGACAAATCTAATCGATTTCTTTGACTGGGTGACCAAAGTAATAGACCAGGAGGGCTGTGGATATGGCCTACCTAGACTTTAGCAAGGCATTTGACACAGTCCCACACAAAAGATTAAAATCAGTTAGCCAGCTTGGGAGTGGGTCCCAGGGTGGTAGCCTGGGTTGCAAACTGGCTGCACAACAGGACACAGAAGGTAATAGTGAGTGGCACACATTCTGAAGAAAGGGGAGTCACTAGCGGAGTACCCCAGGGCTCAGTACTGGGTCCAGTCCTCTTTAACATCTTTATAGGTGACATTGCAGAGGGTCTGGAGGAAAGGTATGCCTTTGCAGATGACACAAAGATCTCATAACAGAGTTGATACACAAGGGGGTAGAAAGGATGAGAAGGACTTGGCAAGGTTGGAGGAATGGTCAGACATATGGCAACTCGATTCAATGCAAAGAAGTGCAAGTAATGCACCTGGGAAACAAAACCCAGGAGAAGAGTGCACACAATAGCAGGGAGGTACTAACAACAACAAAAATGGAACGGGACTTGGGGGTAGTCATATTGGATGATCTAAAGGTGGGTAAGCAATTGAGAAGTCAGTGAGGAGAGCCAGGGGATACTGAGATACATAGAAGGGGCATCAAGTAGAAAATGGAAGTGGTTATCCTCTGTACAGAGAGTTGGTGAGACCCCATCTGGAGTACTGTGTGCAGTTTTGGAGACCTCATCTATGCAAGGACATAGACAGGATGGAAGCAGTCCAGAGGAAGGCAACTAAATGGTGCAGGGTCTGCATCAGAAATCATATGAAGAGAGACTGAGAGAGCTTAATATGTATACCCTTGATGAAAGGAGGGACAGGGGACATGATAGAAATGTTCAAGTACCTCAAGGGAATCAACAAAGTCCAGGAGGGTAGCATCTTTCAGAAAAAGAGATGTGTAAGAACAAGGGACACAATTTAAAGACAGAGGGGGACGGCTCAGGGTAATGTGGGAAATCTTTTTCATGGGAGAGTGGTGGATGCGTGGAACTGCCTTTCTGGGGAGGTTGTTGGGGCTAAAACAGTGGGGAAATTCAAACATGTATGGGACAGACACAAGGCAATTGTAGTGGGGGTGGCAGGAAGTAGGCTGTTGGTTAACTAGAATCTGCAGCTTATCCAGTAGGTAGGAAATGGGCAGACTGGGTGGGCCAGTGGTCTTATCTGCCATCAAAGTCTATGTTTCTATATGCCACTGACACAAAAGAGAAAATATGGAAAGAGGAATATGTAGATATATTCGCTAGTGAGTCGGGAGGCAGCAGCAAAATATGAGGAAACTGAGGGCATAGGCAAGAGCAAGATGGCAGTGGCCATAGTCCTTTAGGAAAGAAAGAGGATGACAAGTTCACAAAAGGAAAGACGGGATGGATGGTTCTTAGGTTTTGCTACTTTCTCAGCCATCGTTGGAGAAGAGGTTGGAGGTAGGCATTCTGCTCATTACTTATTCCTTGATAATACAGAGAGCAAAAGCAAAGGCGGGTGGGGTGGTTATACTATGATGAATTCTTTCAGCAGAGAATGGCAACATTTGGGGACGTGAGATGGGACACCAAGCAGATTGATTTGTGGACGGATTACGTAACATATCAGTCCATGCCCGAAGGTGAGTAGGGCAGGAAGGGGTTTACGCCCAGAGATGCTGCTGGGCTTACAATAGGTTTTGCTTGTGGCCTCAATGTTGTTTCTGCACGCTTGCTCAAAATGTGGAGGAGGACACCCGCAAGCAAATGCAGAATCACATGGGCACAAGGGACACAAGGGCAGGGGGTCAAGGATCAGGTCAACAATTTTTTCAAGATGGCCAAGGGTTTAAAGGGCAAACATGGAGCAGGGGAGGGCGGGGAGGGGAACGCGAATAGAGGGGTCAGGGTCACTGAAAGAAAGAAGGTAGGAAAATGAGGGGAAGGAGCAGATAGAAGTGGCATGGGACGACAGGGAACAGTTTGGGATGGCCAGAACCCCCATCAATTTAAAGGTATGGACAGCTTGCCTGGATAGATATCCGGACCCAAGCATGCGGTCATGATTTTGAGGTTTTAACACAGGGTTTTCATTGCAGTGTAAGGGACCCAGGTGAGCGATGGAGGTGAGCAACATCAGGTCAGTAAAGGGAAGGACGAAATGCTAAGACAGATGATAGAAAAGGAAAAAGCAGCAGGTAGGGTAGAGGGCCTGCTTAATAATCCCCATTGCCAAACATGAGGTTTTCGCCATTGGGTTTGGTACCCAAGAAACAAGAAGGAGAGTACAGGGTGATTCACCACCTGTCCTACCCAGAAGGGAGTCAGTGAACAATTTCATCAGTGAGGAGTATAGTAGGGTGACATATGCGATACTAGAGGATGCAGTCCGGATGATCCTGGCCACAGAGGATGCATGGATGGCAAAACGGACATTGAATCCACTTTAGATTACTTCCAATTAGGAGGGAAGACTGGGATCTATTGGGTTTTAAAGTGGGGACAGTATTATTTCGACAAGGTGATGCCAATGGGTTGTTCCACAGCATGTGTTACATTTGAGGCTTTCAGCACCTGCTTACAGTGGATATTCCAAGAAAAATGAGTTATAGGACTGTCATCCATTATCTGGATGATTTCTTTCATTGGGAGGGAAAAGAGACACAGAGGATGTTGGGTAAGTTTCAGGAATTGTGCCAGTTGCTAGGGTCCCACTGGCACCAGAAAAGACAGAGGGGCCAAGCAGGGTTATGGAATTTTAGGGATTGAGATAGATGTTTGAGTGAGATATTTCATTACTGGACAAAAAGTAAGGAAACTGAGGAGCTAATCCAAGTACACACCAGAAGGAGACGGGTACAACTAAAATGGTGCAGCAGGTACTGGGCACCTGAACTTCACATGCAGGGCCATCGGACCAGGGAGGGCATTCACAAAGAGGTTAGCTAGGGCTACAGCAGGGTCACCAGACCACATCATTGGGTGGACCTAACACAGGGGGTCAGAGAGGATTTTAGAATCTGGGAAGAATTTCTTAAAGAGTACAATGGGTGCTCATTCTGACAAGAGGGGTGGCTATACAACACAGACCTTGACCTCTACAGATGCAGCTGGGGCTAGGCATGGGGGGTACCTGAGGGTAGATGGTCTGCAGAACCATGGCCTGCCAGTTGGGTAAAGGAGGAGAAAGTGAGACATATAACATTATTGGAGATCATGCCCATATGGGTGTGTACTTTGGTCTGGGGGAGGAATTACAAGATCAAAAAGTGACTTTTAGTGTGACAATAGGGCAGTGGTGAACATTCTGAACAACAGGGGAGCCAGGTCAGGCACAGTCATGCAGGTATTACAACTGTTAGTTCTAAGGGCTTTGCAGCTGAACATGTCATTTAGAGCACAACACATAGAAGAGGTACGCAATACCCTGGCTGACAGCCTTTCCCATCTGCAGTTGGACCATTTTCGGAGGCTGGCACTGGCAGCGGAAGAACAAAACACCCATACCAATGAACATCTGGGACATTGGCAAGAAGGAGCAGAACTGCTGTTTCGCAGCTGATGGGTGCCTCCGGACCTGAGGGCCTATGATGGGGCCTGGCGAGTGTTTCAAACATTCAGGCAGAGCACCAGATGGAGGTAAGTAGGCCACCACAGAGGAACAGTTGGGAATGTTCATTGTGGAGCAGTGGCAAAAGGCACAGCCCACACCACAATGGGAGTTTATCTGGCAGGAATTAGTGTTATTTGCAGTCTAAAGGGGTGGAAGGACCTAACAAAAATCATTACTCATCAGAAGAATGATGCAAGGATGGGGCAGGTTGAAACAAGGACTAGCAGATAATAGAAGGCCAATAGGGGAGCAGTGGCTAATAAAGCTGAAAGAGGTGCTCCAGCAATATGCAGATCATAGGCCGAGGCCCAGCTTTTCACACAATCTATGTGGTAATGTTCGCTGGGGCCATGAGAGTGAGCGGGTGGTATGCCACGGGCGAGAGGACAAGGAAGGGGGTTAGAATGGGAAGATGTAAACTGGGGGTGACAGAGATACGGATTAAGATTAGGAGGTCAAAGATGGACCAGAGAGGCAGGGTTGCATAGTGGCACTGAAAGGGCGACAGAGGATGCAATATGCCCTGTACAGGCTCTGTGGGCTTTTGCCGAGAGCAGGGGAACAGGATGGGAAAATTATTTGTGCATGATGGTGGGAAGAGGGTCACGGGCTACCAAGTCAAAGCATTGCTCAAAAAGGGCATGCAGTTCATGGGAAGACCGGTAATTATTCATCCCATTCTTTGTGGATTGGGCTGCCTCACAGTGGGTAGCAGCAGGACAGACAGTGAATGGGATAATGGAAAGGGACGCTGGCGATCGGCCAGTTATAACAGATACATTAGAGCACTGAAATAAAAATAAAAATGGGTAGTGCTCCAGGCCTGGAGCTACAGAAGTGGGGGGCAAGAAAGGGTGGAAAGGGTATATAAAATAAAAAAAGAAGAAAATGCGGTATGACACTGACAGCATGTGTAAATAACAAATTTTGCTTGAACCCCATAGGTAGAGGGAGGAGCATGGAAGTCTGGATCTGCGGCCATTCCTATATTTATTGGGCCAGAAAAAGAGCAGAGAAGAAGGCTGGGAAGGTATCTATACCAAGATGCGAGACAGTGTAGGTTGGTTTGGCATGGCATACGGGGGATGAGATGGGCACAGCTGCTCCCCACCTTGAAGGAACTCAAGGGCAGTGGCCCAGTCCAGATCTAATTATTATACATTTAGGGGCAATGTCCTTGCAGGCAGGCCTTGGGTAGATACTTACTTACAAATAAAAAGGGATTTAGGAACAATACGATGATGGTGGCCACAGGTAGGCCTCGACTGGTGAGACATGATACCAAGGAGGTGTGTGGAGGCAGGAGCACAGCCACAGAGCAGTAGAGAGGGCTAGGAGAAATATGAATAGGAGGGTTGGGACGTTGATAAGGCAGATGGGAGGACAGATGATACTGAGGGGTAGAAGAATGGGTAAAGGACTTCTACAGGTCTGACGGGTACACCTGTTGAACCTAGCCATAGACATGTTCAATTCAGAAACAATGGGCTTTATTGAAGCATGGCGGAACATGCGATGAAAGGAAAATAAAAAAGGGGAAGAGAAAGTGAAAGAAAGAGGAATAAAAAGGATCTTCCCTGAGGTAAGGGAGGCCAGTACCCTAAGGATGGGAAGTCAGCCATCCAATGCAAGCTGGAGACTGGCTAATGGGGAAAAAGGGGGAGGGGAAGAAAAATGAATAACACAAGAAGCGGAGGAAGATGAAGGAGAAAGTGGTCTCGGTTCTCACCATCACCTAACGAAAAAGGAGAAGAAGAAGGCACCCAGGTTTTCACCTGGGGAAGGATAATCAGAGACTGATATACGAAGGAAAATAAACAAAATGTTGAAAATATGATAATAAAGAAATGGAAATGGAATATGGAATTATGAATATAAATAAATTATTTGCCAATCTGAGCACAACAACAAACAATGTCTCTGTCTTTTGTGAGGGAAAAGGGGAATCCGGGACAATGGAGTTTGCCCTTTGATGGGCAGACCAGGTTGTCCAGGTGCACCTTCCTCCTGCATAGAATGGTTGTGCTCATAAGGGGAGGGGAAGGAAGGAGAGGGCTAAGTGCCAGGACAATGGACAGGTAACAGGAAAGGGAGGGAAAAGGGTGCATAAGGGACAGCACAAGGGGCCTCAGCCACTTTTTGCTGAAGTTTTGAACCTCCTCCCACCCTACTACAAAGCAAGAGGGGTAGACAGTCAAGATGGGACTGTATGGGTGGGTCTGTCAAGGTGGATGACAGACGGTCCGGTTGGACAGTTTGGACCGCCAAAGGTGGATGGCAGGTGATATTATGGTTATGGACTGCCAAAGGTGGATGGCAGGAGATAAAGAGGGAGGAAAGGGGGAGGAGGGAGGGGAAGAAAAAGGAATAACACAAGAAGAGGAGGAAGATGAAGGAGAAAGCGGTCTCAGTTTTCATCGTTACCTAATGAAAAGGAGAAGAAGAAGGCACCAGGTTTTCACCTGAGGGAGGATAATCAGAGATTGATATATGAAGGAAAATAAACAAAATGTTGAAACTATGATAATAAAGAAATGGAAATGGAATATGGAATTATGAATATAAATAAATTAATTGCCAATCTGAGCACAACAACAAACAACGCTCTGTCTTTTGTGAGGGAAAAGGGGAATCTGGGACAACTTTATTGTTGCCCCACTATAGCTACAGCTGGTTACATTCTCTTTATTGCTCCGAGTTATGTATCTGTCTGTGAACCTTGTGATGGAATCTCCCAGTATGAGTATTTGTTCTGGTGTATCGCTTATTATCCTCATCTTGTTCGTCTGGTTACTGGAAACATTATTCTGTTCATTAATTGAATTATTTGTTGCTAAACGCTCATTTATCAATTTTTCTGCTGGGTTTCTTGATTCAGTTCTATCAGTGGTTGGGTATGGGGGATCCAGAGTAACTATAGTATCAGTTTCAGGGTTTATTATGGAAAATGGAATCAATCCAGAAGGGTTAGATTCTGTTAAAGGTTGTGGTGGGGTGGGCGGAGGGTCCCAGAGTGGTTATGATGTCGATTCAGGGCTTGTTATCGATAAGGAATCACTCCAGAGAGCTGTGTATTATCTACTTCAGTTCCTAAGGTAAGGGGTCAAAACTATTCAAAAGTGGTAATCTGAAGGCTTCAGCTTTTTCTGCCTTTCTTTTTTTGGCTGGTCTTTAAGTTTGTATTTCATACCATTCATTATCGGGTTTTCCTGTATTTCAGTTTCCTTAGTCTCTTCCTAGATAATGTTTCATTTGGACATAGGCTAGAAGATGCAGCTTCCTGATATTTAGGCAAAAGGGGACCATGCTAGCAGAATCAGTGGAGCTTTCACCTGATGTAGAAATGCTCTATCCATATCCTTAGTGTTTTCTAGGCCAGTTTCTTCATTTACCACTTTTTAATAAATCTTGTTGGCTGATTTCCAAAGCTTTTAGTCGAAAGCAAATAATGAAATTTCTATATTAATTTCTTATTCTGTTTACATTTTAGACACGTAAAGGTAGATCAATAATTGGTATATCAGAGATAAGATACATTTCACATTAGACACATATTGTCTCCACTTAATCTTTGAATAATATAGTTTGATCCATTTCACCCTCCCAGTTATATTTTAATAGGTATTTGTTTATATTTGTACACTCACAGAGTTTGTTGTCCTGGGTACTTAGTGCTGTCCCTTATGTTATGATGTGCCCTCTCAATCTCTCAACTCACCTAACACACGTGTACACGCCAACCCGCATGTCTCTGCACACATCTCCACATGTGTGACCATGCGCACTCTGCACATGCTCACCCAGCTCACAGCAGGGCATCTTAAAGCTATTGTGGTGACCTGGAAGTAGTGTGGAGGGTCACGGCTCGCTGGCCTAAATAGTGTGATTAAAGCACTAAATGTGCCCCAAAGTACTGTGTAAAACTCAGAAACCCCAATATGTGTACCTAATGCTGTGCAAAGCAAATAAAATGGCCCAACATGAGCATGTAGTTCACTCCAGAGAGCTATCAGAAGTACAGCACCCTCTTCCTGTTCCTCAAATTAGGAGCAGGGCTCAATGAATAAAACTTAGTGCATTTCTTGAAAGTTCATACAGCAACACACACACACATATATATATATATATATATAAAGTATATGTGGCTCCCAGTATAACAGTACAGGGTCTGGGCTACTAACCATTTAGAGTAATAATGTGGTTTCTTTTAGGGAAAGTAACAGTTTTACATCTGACAAACAACCATCTAATTGTTTTTATGATATTCATTTTCAGCTTCCTTAGTTAACAAGCTCACTTTATTATGCAAGCATCTATACCTATCTAATGAGCTAGTTGACAGGGGATTGCTTATAATTTACCCAAGTCAAGTTTTTATCTTTAATCCAGTCTTTAAGACCAGGGGAGAACCATAAATTAAAGGTCCTTATCTCATGTAGGGGAAGCAATAGTTTTGAATGGGAATCAATTGCCTACAAAAAATAATCAAGTGCAATCAAATGGGATAGAATCTAAGTATGACCAATCAATTTGTGACAATTGCAACTGTAAAGCTATAGTGTCATCTTTCCTAACATTTTGATAATTAATAAAGTGTGATGGTACTTTAGGTCACTTAAAGCTTGGAACACAGTAGGTGGCCTGATGATTGCTGGTGGAATCAAGCAAAATTCCAACAGATGACAGCATCTGAATTCTGTTTGTTACAATCCAATCTATAATGGAATATTTTCCAGAGTGTGGGCTCAATCTTGTGGGTTCAGAAATTAATTGAAACAAGTTATATGACTGTAACAAAGTTTCAAAACCACAAACATCTGATTCTAACTAATTTAAATTTACATTATCTAACAGAATAAAATTAGTGTCCAACAAATTATCAGAATTCCTTTCCAGGACCTCTCTCAGACCAGTCCAACAGAATAAATTGCAGGCAGCATGGTAAGATGCCTTCATTCCCAGAATGGATGAGACCTTGTAATGGCTGGAGGGAGCCTTGTTCCTGGCCATGATAGACCTGACAAAGAGCTACTGGCAGGTACCCCTAACCCATGCAGCCAGGGAGAGGTCAGCCTTCATCACCACATTTAGCTGATTTGAGTTCTGAGTTTGCCATCTGGAATGAAGAATGTGCCACAACCTTCCAGCAGCTTGTGGATCACATTTTGTCTGGACTAGTTGAATATGTGTTGGCGTACATGTATGTTATAACCACTTACTGACAGACATGGGAAGATCATGTCAGGCACATGAGGGAGGTGCTCTGCCAACTGAATGCTGCAGGGCTGACAGTTAAGGTGGAAAAATGTCAGATAGGTATGGAAGAAGTGTCCTACCTCGGGCATCAGGTAGGCAGTGGATGCATGTGTCCAGAGCCTGCAACTATTGACAACATCCAGGCCTAGCACACTCTAACCACAAAGAAACAGGTAAGGGCATTTCTGAGGACAGCCAGATACTACAGGAGGTTTGTTCCTCACTATAGTAAGGTGGCCAAGCCCTGATAGACCTGACAAAGAAACTGCCAGAGAAAGTTCTCTGGATGGAGGACTATGAATCTGCTTTCTGGCAGTTGATGGAAGCATTTGTGGGTTGCCTTTGCTCACTAGCCCAAATTATGAGCTGAAGTTCGTCATGCATATGGACATGTTGTACCATTGGTTGGGCATGATCCTGAGTCAGGTTACACCACAGGGAGAGCACCCTATACTACATCTGAGCCATAAGCTTCTGCCCAGGGAGGAGGCATATGCCACTGTTGAGAGGAATGTCTGGGGATAGTGTGGGCCCTTTAGAAGCTGCAGCCCATGGTCACAGACCATAATCCCTGACATGGCTCCATTGGACTAGTGGGCAAACACAACATTATTGCACAGGAGTTTGATACTGCAGTCGCACAACATGGCCATCCAGCACAGCAGTGGTTCACAAAATGCCAGTGCAGATGGGTAGTCTAGGCAGGACTAAGTGCATGGCAGGATACTTTAGGCACGTCTGTGTCCCTAAATGAACAGCAGTGTCTCTTGGGGTTGCTAGAAATAAACATGCCATTGATCTATTTATTTCTTTTGTTAGTGCGGCTATTTTTCTTTTATAACTTCTGTTATTGAGTGAATGAAAACATGGCTTCCAGGTCACATGTTCAGGCAGATTATATGAGAAACACTGGAAACACTGGCCAACAATTAAGTAGTAATTTCCATACAAGCTCATCTAGTTACAAACCCTGGTAGATGTGAGAGCTCAATTTGCAGCAGCACTGACATCCTGCAAACAGGGTTGCAAAGCTGGATGAAGGGACGTCCTATTGTGTGAAAGATGCCAGTTGACCTAGATTTATCTCACACACACACACACACACACACACACACAGACACACACACACACACACACACACACACAGACACACACACACATATACACTCACTCAAGGGAGAGGTCACTCCCTCACAGCCCTGAGCACATAAATTGGAGAGCTGAGCACACAACTCTCTCCTGTCTGACCCTTTGATTGGGAAGAAGGTTGGGAGCCCTGCTAAGACAGATAACTATCCATATGAGGAAAGAACAGATTCAGTGGAAGTTCTGTCAGGCTAGTGGTGAACAAGATAGACAGAAGCAGAGCCTAGGTTTGGAGATTCATCTATCCATCATCTGTCTGTATACTTGAGATTATTTTCCTTTCCCAGTAACTGTGTAAACTTTTGTCTCACTGTACTGTACTGTATATATCCTGTATATTTGTTAATATTTGTAGTAATTACTAGTAAAGGCTCTATCTTTATAGAATCATCGGCTGTGTCTCATTATTGAGAAGGTAATTTTAATATTTCTGCTAGCACAACAAATTCACTGTTTACAGTCCGCAGTACAAAGTGCACTGTTCCTAATTTTATTGTGTTAGACCTCCTGACCTTGAGTATTTCTTCTGATGTAATGTGGTGGTGGTGGCTAAGGAACCAGTGTACCCAGACAACTGCCCTGTAAACTGGTATGGGTGCCAGTGGTGTGGGGTCACTGTCACATCTATAAATGCATTTATATATTCCAAAGTGTCAGTGTTTTTCATAATTTGCCCAATTTATCAACTAATTTTTTAGATCCCTTGCATTTCCTATTAGAGGTGGGCGAAAGTTATGATTTCCTCCTAGTGGAGCTTCATGAAATTTCACAGCTTTTGAGGAAGTTTCTGAACTCCACCTGTGGCAGATCAGAAATCTCATGAACTTGTTGGGAATTTTACCCTGTTCCACTCACATACTGTACAGTAAAAACAAAAACATACTTTCCATGGTTTCCGTGCCCCTTGTCTGAAGCCCTGCCC
Organism: Neoceratodus forsteri; assembly: GCA_016271365.2. Lineage (NCBI taxonomy): Eukaryota > Metazoa > Chordata > Ceratodontiformes > Ceratodontidae > Neoceratodus > Neoceratodus forsteri. The sequence continues at coordinate 1,347,699,938 of CM057456.1, read as the reverse complement.
AAAATAGCAATAAAATTCCATGGTGGCTAGAGGTCTCTCCCCACCTGATCACCTCCACATATATAACAAGCATGTGCTCATTAATTGACATCTCAGTGGGTGGATTGCAGTGGTAGAGAAAGGAGGCCTGTGCTGGTCACTCCCTTAGGTTCAGGATACAAGTAGTGGGGTGGTGGGACACTTCATGCCGGAGTTGGGGGACAGGGGTGCAATAGACTGCCAGGGAATATCTGAATTCAATTCACAGATTAGGCATCAGGGATGGGGAGTTCAGCAGACCATGAGGAAGAAATATTTATTTTGACTATATGGGGATTAGGATGGGGTTACACTGGACACAAGGGTATACTATCCAGGTTGGGCAGTTAATCGGGTGGGGGAAGGGGCCACTAGTAGAGAAGCAGCAAAGTTTGAATTTGCCTGTGAAGTTAACTCAAGTGGGCAACTTTGAATTCACATAGCACTGTGCAAAATTTCCATTAAAAGGTCAAAATTCACCTTTAATGGACTTTACATTGTCCACTTCAGTTCATGTCGAGTTACAGTTTGAGAAGGTGAAGTTGGTAGAAACAGCCCACATAGCACATGTCTGACTCTCTGCAGGTCACATGATGCAGGCAGGTGGTTAATTAGGCAGGAAGTCAGTGGACTAGTTTCACTTTCTGTCTGAGAAGGAGCTGTGTAGTCAGCATTGTGTGAGGACAGTGTGCTTTGTGGCATAAAATATAGATATTGAGGTTTTCTTGTGCTTTTAAGTTTTGGATTTTGTTGGTAAAGTTTTGCCCCAGTTTGAGTTTATTTGAAAACTTTGTTTAGTTAAAAAGGTTGTTTATTTTGGTTACTTAGTTTTAGTTGGTCTAGTTTTAGTGCTAGTAGTTCTACTAGTATTTTTTGTTTTATTTTGAATACGTTCACTTTTAATTAATATGGAGAAAGATGGCCAAAGTGGTGGGCAGCAGGGGCCTCGAATGCATGGTGGCCTGGAGACCATTTCTCCTTAACCACGGTCCTCTTTTCACCATGAGTGATCCTCACAGGCACAGCAGCACAATGTTGAAAGAGGCTGTGTGGTGCCAGAAGCATCACCAGTTGCTGCTAGTGTTTCGACACTGCCAGCCCTGCAGCACTGGAACAGCAGCAGGAACCACAGCACCAGCAACCACAACAGCAGCAGAAGCAACCACAGCAGCAGCAGCTTGTTGCTCCTTCTCCAACTGCAGCACAGCAGGCAGCATTATGTGGTGTCCCCAACTGCCTGTGCCTGGTCCTCCTGCAGCTCTCCCATCTGGCAGTTTATCTGCCTCCCTGGCAACCCGACAGTAGTGAGGTGCAAGTTGTGTGATGCACTTGTACATTGGGGTGCAAGGGAGGCCATTGGTCGTGGGTGTTTGCTAATGCACTTTTAGGGTACCATTGTGCCAGTGGGAAGCAGAGCTGCAGGAGGTGCCAGCCACCCTGCAGCCAAAGCTGATGAAGCGGAAGAGTGTCTGCCTGCACAGCATCACAAACAAATGTCCATGGAGGCAGATGTGGTGGCTCCTCAGCTGCCTCCAGTGTGACCTCACAGTAGCCTGCCACACAGGCTGACCTGGCTGTGTGTGGGCAGAGGCTGAAGCCATAAAAATGCTGCGGAGGGTGCAGTTCAGCAGCTCAGCCAGATTAGGGGTCAAAATGTGGAGATAATCTAATTAACAGCAATTACTGGTGGTCAGCCCCAGCCCTCACAGGCCCAGCAAACAAATAGTATTTCACAACCCCTCAAAAAAAACTGTCCTCTGCTTTTCCTTTTTTCTTAAGCAATATTTTTCATTGCAGCCTAAGTATGTAATTTATGTTCAATTAATGTTTTGTTCTCTATGTTAATTTTGTTAATCCTGTATTTCTTCATGCTCATAATGCTAAATCTGATTCCCTACCTCCCCAAATGCCCTCCACCCTTTTCTGCTTTCTGCAATAGAAATGTTCTTGTTTTACTCCTTACTTTTTATGTTATAAGTCATGTGGTCGCCAGTTTATGCTGACACTGCGTGCTTTCATTTCTTTCTTAAGTTGTGGCACCAAACACTCTCTTAAGGACACTTTTTTGTTGACTTTATTTATGCTCCTCCTAGGCTGGGCATCCTCCAGGGCACATGCGCAAGGACTGCTACTCCTTGCCTGAACCCTAGTTTCAAAGGTACCCTCAACACCCCAGGCAGACCTAGCTTCCCAGATCACCTCACGGGACAGGTCCGTTCTCTCTTAATGGCCTTCTGATATTAGAGAGGTCTTACCTGGGTGTGCTGGCTGGCCAGGAGTCTCGAGGAGATGGGCCAGCGGGGATGTGAGTCCTGATCCTGGAGCCCCATCATCTTCACAATCCTTGAGAGCATTTTTCTTGTTATTTTTCCCCATGGGAGTGTGATATGCAATGACGCTCATGCACGGCTATCCTGCTGACTCCTGTCACATTCCTCCCCTCTACGATGGCTGGCATGCCTGTGCTGCCCCTGATCTCCATTGGGGTTGCTAGGATGCTGAGCAGGCCCCAGAATCCACCCCAGAGAGGAGAACAGCCCTCTGGATGCTCAATCCCTCTCCCCTGCTGACCCCGATGTCCGGGCTCATTCCCAAACCTGGGTCACCGGCGTGGCATGAGGTGTGGCGTCCAGTGCCTCAACCCTCAGCACCACTGTGCCAGTCTTAAGGACATTTATTTCAGCTTGCATTGCTGCACCACAGATTCACCTGTAATGAAAGCACACAGTCCTCCATTTTGCCGACCTCGGTCATGTAAAAATAAAAAATTAAGTCACAACTCCAAAAATACTTGTTATCTTTCTGATCATTTTAACACGGGATTATTATTCACATGTGGACTGGACACTAATACGCATGCTGAATAATGTAGCATGATTTCAGTATAATCCGGCCACATTCATAATATAGTAAATTATGGTGGGTGGTTGATTGTCATGGTATGTGACTTTATGGTATTTTGATTGTAGTTGTTGTGGTATGTATAGTATGAAAATATATGTAACACATTAAACAGTAACCAAAAATTAAGACAGCATGACAATTAAAGCATCAGTGCAAGAATGTGGTTTCTATTTTGACTGATACTTTTTATTATAATATACATTGCCCCTTATCTAATAAATTGTGTATACATATGCTATCCTTCTTTCAACAATGTATGTTATTCTGCATTGCTTCATTTTTAAAAATGAGAAATAATACAAGAAGTGCTCATTGTAATGTTTCTGTGGCCTAGTTTTCATCAGCATTCCTAGCTGTTTTTGAACAGATACTGTTCCATTATGTCATGTAGCACTGTCTGCTGCATGTGACTTCACCAGTAGTAACAACAGAACTGAATTTAAATAGTTGTTGTCCAAAAGCATGTGAGAATATTGATCCCAACCTGGTGCAAGACCAATTAAAATGAGGGCTTTGTTTATTACTTCTGATTCTGAAAAAATGTAGTGCTGCAAACTAGAGATGCAGCGAATTTAAATTTTGCCAGTGAAGTGAATGCAAAGTGGGCACTTCACATTGTCAGTCCACTATGCAGACTGGCCAATAAAAAGAATCACTTTGCCTTGTATTATTACTTTGCATTGCCATTCGGCCTTAATGTGAAGTAAGGTGAAGTGACAACAATATTGGCAGCCCTCACACACACAGTCACCAGAATGAATGTGCATCCCCAAAATGCTACTGCCTTGTGTCCAGAAAACTCTCCAGCGCTGATGAAGTGAAATGAGAGCACAGCAAGAAATGCAAAGTCTCCCAGAACTAATGGCACACTCAGTCATGCATGCAGTGGTCACACACAGTCAACAGAATTAATATTCATCCCCAAAATGCTACTATTTTGTGTCCAGAAAATTCCCAGTTCTGACAAAGTGAAATGAGAGCATCACAAGAAATGCAAAGTCTCCAGAATTAATGGTGCACTTAGTCATGTGTGCAGTGGTCACACACAGTCACCAGAATTAATTTGCATCCCCAAAATGCTACTGTCTTGTGTCCAGAAACTCCCCAGTGCTGACGAAGTGAAATGAGAGGGTAACAAAATGCAAAGTCTCCAGAATTAATGGTGCACTCACATGTGCACAGTGGTCATACACAATCACCAGAATTAATGTGCACCCCAAAATGCTACTGTCTTGTGTCCAGAAAATTCCCAGTACTGATGAAGTAAAATGAGAGCAAAACAAGAAATGCAAAGTCTCCCAGAATTAATGGTGTCCTGCAAGTGCACAGACAGATTAAGATTGCGCTATGCAATCAAGAGATGCAGATACAAAGGCACAACATCTAACCAGTGCTCACAAGTCACAAATCCACATCTGGAAAAGATTACCTATTGCTAGTTGGTGGGGGTAGTGCACAGCAGTAACAGTCCACTACCAGCAAAGACACCACAAAGCAGTATAAAAATTAATGCAGGTGCAGTGGATAGCAGGTTCACACTGCTGCAATTACTCTGTGGTACAATAAAAGGTGTCTGATTTAATGGCATGCATTGCACACAATCACTTTACAAGTAATGTGTAGCAAATTGAAAACCTTTAGTAATATAAGCAAATGTTTAAACACACTGAAATTATACACTGCTGCACCACAGCAATCAGGAAAAATGTCAAGAATTACTGAAAATATTACTGTGTGTACATTAACACAGTCATACAAGACAAATATAACCAAAACAGAAAGATTGTCTTTTTCTCCCAGTTAATCTACCTACACCACAGATACGCCCTCTCCCAAAGCACACTTCACAGTACACAGACTGACTGTTCTAAATTAACATTTAAAATTACACACAAACAATAAACACTTAATGATATGAGCACAGAATTTCCTACAATCAATGTACTAAATTTTGAGCAAAAAATGTCTCAAAAGGCTTTTTAACAGCTTTTAGAGGATTTGAATCTTAGAACTCTGAGAAGAAATGTCTCCATCTTCCCCTACATACACACTACACAGAACTGAGGCTGTGCAGAACAGTCTAGAGCCCATATGATCTGAAATCCCATGAAGCACTGCAAAATTCACCTAAGAGCGCAATAACAAGGCGAAGTGATGCAAAATACATTGATTTCAATGTACTTCGCCTAAAATTGGTGGAGAGGTTGTTTGGGAAGGTGGAACAATGCAAGTCATTGGTTTCAATGGACTATGTGTTCCTCCTCATGACACGAAGTACTCCACTTCACGTTAAGGGATACTTTGCTGATTCCACGCTACTCTGTGAATCACTGAGCAAATTCTGGCCACTTCTCCACCACTACTGCATACTTAAATTATTGAACGAAGGGTATTGTTTGTATACACAGTTATTAGATTGGGCCAATGTAAAATAGAATACAAAAGTATCGGTTAAAATTATAACTGCATGCTTTCATTGTCAGAGCTTTATTAGTTTTTGGATACCGTTTACTGTGTTAAGGTTTTGTAGTATACATATCACAACAACTACAATCAAAATACCTCTAAAGTCACCTGAAGTCATCTACCATGGCAATCCCCTCCCACCACCACCATGATTTCCTATCTTCTGAATGTTGCTGGCTTATAGCATACATAATTTAGCATGTGGTATTAGTGTCCTGATGTGAATAATAATCCCTGAAAAATTGTTCATAAAATTAACAAAGATTATGTGATGCTCAAATTATAAATCCACAACTCCCCAATGTTCCACCCTATAATGGTTTCACAATAGAAACAATTTTTTCTAAATGCTTTCTTTATTTTACTTTTAAAATTCTCACAGTAACAAACTTTTGAATGCTGCGTGCTTTCATTTACTTTGCATTTGCGACACAGAAACACATGCTGCAATACACTTTTGTTCTAGAGCCTTTCACCCAAAGAAGGACACCACACCCAGTATTGCTTTGGCTGCTCAGTCAGCACACTGTTTATTAAACTTTCCATTAAAATTTTACAAACAACACTGAGTTCCTTTACATACCATCTTTAATGTATTTCTTTATTCCATCTTATCTTTATTTTGAAATATCACAACTTATGTCATATTTCATGAACACCTTTATATCTCATTTTCTTTCACCCCAGTGTAAACTCAAGGGGTCTTTCTTTCTCACTCATTTTCTCTCTCACCCCAGCTGTAAAGCTGAGGGGTTATCTCTTACTGTCTGGGCTAGGTCCAATTCCTCACCCCCATTTCCATTCCTGAGTGTCCACACCTTTCCTCTTGTCTGGGCCAGGTCCAATTCCTGTCCCCATTTTATTCCTGGGTGTCCATACCTTTTTCTCTTACACCCCACCTTGGTGTAACTCCAGAATTTCCCCCTTCCCTCCAGAAAATATTTCCTTGTTCATTCTTCCCTCACTGTATCCCATAACTCCTTAGGTGGTGGGTGGAAATCAAATTTTGCCTAGCAAAAGTGAGGAGAGCTTCCTTGTGCAGTCCATTATATCCCACCTTTGCACCCACCTTTGCTCTCTTTCTCTCATTCCCTCTCTCCTTCAACCTATCCCTGGCGCTCTCTTTCTTAATGCCCCACCCCATATGTAAGGTCATCCTCTCTGGAGCTGAGCCCCCTCCCTTGCCTGGCCCTCCCCATGACCACCTTTCCAAACCCGCGCTTGGTTCCCTGTTCCCCTACCCTCCCCCATTCTCTGTCCCTCCTTCTAGGCTTCCAGGCCTATAACAATGGAGATTGTCTTTTAGAGACAAACAGTCTTATTGAAGCAGGTGGTGCATCACCTTAGTGTCACCTGTAGTGAGAGTGCGAGTGTCCATAATTTTGCAGACCCTGCTAAAACATTTGAAAAATAAAGGAAGGTAAGTAAGAACTCTTATAAACTGCCTTTCTACTGTGGAATGCATAATGGTGTGATACATTTCCGAGAAGAGATTTAGATTGGAATTATGACTTTTTCCTTTCATTTGGTTAAAGCAGCAGTGCAATAATCACAATATCATTAAATCACCTACCATGCCCAACCTCCCAAATGTCCGATCTTGTGACTGTCCCACTGTTTTAATGTCATGGAAAGTCCAGATGAAGAATAAGGCTAGAATGCATCACAGAGTCCAAACTTAAGTGACAGCATTGCCTGGTGGTGATGCCTGTTGCATCACTGATACATGCTGCCCTTTGTGTGTGCCTTCATACCACAATGGTGAGTTATTGTTACCCCAGTGTAAATTTTTTTCCTTGACACAACTATTTAATTTCTATTGAATCTTGTTCTATGTTGTAAGCAGTCTGTCATGTTGTTCCTTTTATTTATTTTTGCTTTTGGTACTGGACATGTGTGCAAAGCATAGAGATGCCTGTTTTCAGGCATGGCCTGGGAGGGTACACGGAGTTCATAAAACAAACAGTGATACAGTCACAACAATGAGAGCAACAGAGGATTAACATGTCCAAAGTACAAATCACCAGTGCATAGCAAAATACAGTTTGAGACAAGAATCAAAATAGAATAACAAGAGCAAATTTAAAAATCAAAATACAAAATAGGAGAGACAGCAATTACAAAATACAATAACAGAGCAGTTCAAATTTGAGTAGTAGGAACACAATATGTCAAGTAATGATCAATCAGAGACTGAAGGTTCAAAAGAAGTATCTGAGCAAAAATAAAATTAAGCTATTCTGTGGATCAGAGGGAGGGAGAATGGATTGAAAGGGTGGTGGTGGGAGGGCAAAGCCTTGAAGGAGGAAGGGATAGGCATGCCAGGATGAGGGCAGGAGGCAAGGAAAGGGAAAGTTTGGGGAGAGAAGAGCAGTAGAGAGGTGGAGGCGAGGTGGCCATGGAGGTTGGGGAAAGCAGATGATCTAAGGTGGGTGAAAGCATGTGCAGGGGTTTGAGACAAGTAGATGACTGTGGTGAAGTCTCTTGAAACAGGCATGAGTGGGAGCTAGATAAATAGCTTGGAGGAGGGATTTCAATATTTAGGTGCAGCATATGAGAAAGTCCACATGCGCATAGAGGTTTTAGACCTTGTAATGTGAAGAGGGGCTTGGTTATTTGATCGGATCCCACAGGAGAAGGTTTGAGGGTGCGACAAGGAGACAAGTGATTGGGGAGACCTGATCTAGCTTATACTGTCAATGAGGGATCCAAAGGACCTGAGTCGATAGGCAGTAGGGAGGCCATTTTAGATTACCATAAAGCTGACAATGATGCTTGTACCAGGTCTTCAGCATATCCTTCTTTCCAGGTCTTTAGATATCCTAACTGTTGTCCATCTATAGATTATAAGATGCCACCAACAGCAGTCCACAGCACCTCAATATTACCTGGAAACAGATGAAGAAGAAATTATTAGGAGTTCATTGCACAACCACATTCATTTCCCAGCATGGCTGATCCTGTCTTCTATTATATCCAGCTTAAAATACAAGCTATTAGTAAACCCCTTATCCAGCTTAAAATACCGAGCTATTGGTAAACCCTTTATCCAGTTTAAAATACCAAGCTATAAGTAAACCCCTTATCCAGCTTAAAATACCAAGCTATTAGTAAACCTCTTAAAAAATTAACACTTTTGAGTGTACGCACTGGCCCACTGCTGTGCCACATTACATCACAGAATTTCAGGACCAGGATAACATGTTGTACAACCCTGGCATACTGAAGTATGCCTGTCTCATCTGTGGAGAAAAATATATTATCTGGCCTGTATGTCATGCCGTTGAATGCTTTACACTGGCGGAAAGAATGAAAGCAAAAAATTAATGAGGAAATAAGAGTGATACTTACCTGTAGATGTTATCCTTTAGGTGGTACTGCAGTCCTGCAAGTTTACACAACCTGTAACCTGTGAAAACAAAATCAAAATCAGTTGCCTGTATTTGGTGACAGTGGCATCTTTAAAACAGTAAAGAAAGGATTCACACCACGGTGCAAGTCAAAACCATAGTACATGACAATAGTACATGCTTACTGTAAATTAGTGATAAGAAGCAGGGTGGCTATGGCTGACTGCAGGTTCATAGCATGGGTGCTGGTACAATGTTTCCATGTCTCATTCTCAAGAAGCAGGGTGGCTGTGGCTGGCTGAGGGTTCATAGCTTGGGAACAGGTATATTATTTTCTCTCTCTCACTCTCAAGAAGCAGAGTGTCTGTGGTTGTCTGTGGGTTCATAGCTTGGGCACAGGTACAATGTCTCTGTGTGTCTTGCAAGAAGCAGGGTGGCTGGCTGGGAGTATGCGTTACTGTTTTTCAGTGTCAGGAGGATATCTGTCATTCAATCAGCAGGATTTAAATGGCTCAGTTGACATTTGTGTTTAGAGGACTGCAGGTAATAATGACTGCACACATTTTGTGAGCTGTACCTCAAAATCAAGAAATGGGAAGCTGAAATATAATGACATGTCATTAATATTTATTTGTCAATTGTCATATGATAGTCAAGGCACCATTTTTCACTTTTAAAATGAAAAATGGCAACATTACAGAACTGCAACAGATTTCACCGGTAATTTTCTGTTACTCCTCTCATCGACATTCTCCTCATCATCATCAAGGAGGAAGCTGCCCTCACATTTCTCAATGCGGAGTTGTACCCACTTGGAATTTCTTTTTCCAGGACTGCCTCATCAACCTCAATGGTACACCATTTGTCGCTGCCACCAGAATGGTCTGCTTCACCTGCATCATCAGCGCAATCATCATCGTGATGGGGTACAAACATAGATGTGGTTGTCCTACTTGGTATGTGATCTTCATTCATTTTGATAAATGTCAGCATGCTGACATTTGTAAGTGATAGGTTAGTATGATGTTCATGCACTATTGACCCAGAACTAAATACCTCTCCACACTTACACTGGAAGGTGGGCAGGTCATGTACTTCAGTGCTACTGACATCAGTGCTGACCATTCATTCATTCACTTTGCCACCCAGTACACCAAAGGATCATTCAATATTGTCAGATGTCTGTTTTCTGCCAAATAGGCCTCAACCATGGTCAGTGATGCATGCATTCCTGATGAATCATCCACCTGTTCACAAGATTCATCAAGGTCACAAATTGATACTTGGGACAAGGCACTCCAAAGTAGATTAATGGAAACTGTGCAGCTGACACCACCCTTGCCCCTCAGCAACCTTACTGAATGTGCTCAGTCCACCTACTGGGTCAAAATGTCACACACTCTACAGCGCACGACATTGACCGTGGGTAGGAACAGCACAGTTGGTAAGCGAGATGATGCAAACCATGAAGGAAGTATGTGTGGTAGTGCACCTCTCACTCTTCAGAGTGCAGGATAAGAATCCTGCTGGAGAGAGAGCACCAATGAGCCTGTCAGCATGGCTCGATGGGATGAGCCACAGGCAGTAAGAGAGGCAAGAGAAAGAAGGACCGGGTTTCAATTCCTGGTCCCAGATGAATGGAAATTTTTTCTTGCACCCTATGTAATGTTAAATGTGAACCCCCATAGTTTGTTATTTTAGTTGGGGAGTTCAGGGGCAGTCCTCATAATTGGGATGGGGGTGGATCCCCTGCAGAAAAAATAAATATGTAGTTTGCAATATATCGAGCTGTATTAGCAGTGCGGTGTATTGCTATGGCATAAGTTCTTATGACATCATGATCCCATGCCCTAAGTCCACAGTGACCTTCTGCCTTATTATGCTGTGGTTTGCAGAACTTTGCATGTGATTTCTGTGCCCATGAACCAATCAGACCAGCTGTCCAGTCAGATTTTGAAGCTGATCATGCACTCCCTCCAGTATGGATGCAATGCCATGCTTATAGTGTTGGTCCAGCATTGTGGCTATTCCAAATTCTGGAGATTGAGGAATAGTGGAGATGCGTTGATTGCTGTCTATTATTTTAATGATGTGTTTCAGCAATGTACAGCTTGAACTATCTCTGGTCATACTGCAAGGATAGGCTGAAAATTCAACAAAGTCTTCTTTAGCACCGCAGCAGTGGAATGGCTTGATAAATGGATGCAGTGTCACCACTCACTGTCTGTGTGGCATGTTCAGATGGTCTCAAAATTAATATTACTAAGTCCATGAGTCTCCATTGTTCAGTTGTTATAGCATTGACCTCCAAACTGTCATGGCTAGTGTGTGCATAATTAGGTGCTGGAGATGGCTTTGTACTGCTCCACACAACCGCTCTGCCGTGAAAAGTGTTGAGTTCCATCTCAGGACAACTCCCCCTGCCCCTACCTCATCCCCACAATCTGTCCCTCCTCCTTTCTGCTGCTGCAGCCCCTCCCACACCCTCCCCAACCTCACACACATCACCAGTTCTCCTTATCTCCTGTCTCTCCTGATACTACCCTATTAGGTCTCCCTGCACTAAACCCTACTAAAGGCTCCTCGCCTGATGGCCTTGACCCCAGGCTCCTCTCTCCTCTGCTCCTGCCATAGTCTACTCACTCTCTGATACTAACCTCTCCTTGAGACTGCCACACATTCCCTCTGTTTGAAACATGCTCAGTCCTCCCTCCTGAAGAGGGATGACCTCCTCACCTGGGAACTTTCAGCATATCTCTCTACCAACCTTAGCTTAACTACAAGACACACATAGCCCTCAACCAACTCTCCTCATTCCTCTCTGACTCCACTTTTTCATACCCTTCCAGTCTGGTTTCAAGAATCCCACCACCACCACTCTCTGTTGAGGCTAACTGAGACCATCTCCTCCGGCTTTGACAAGGGCACATTATTTCCTATCTTTGTCGACCTGGCCAAAGCCTTTGACACTGTCTCCCCTCCTCCTGCACAGCCTATCATCTGCGGGACTCTTCCCCTTGTCTATAACCACTGGAGTTCCCCAGGGTTCAGTGCTAGTCCCATCCTGTTCTCCATCTTTTAAATGACTCCCCAGGTTTTGCTCTGCATCCAGCATCCACATATATATGCTGACAATACAGTGTTGTTTACCCTCTGGCAAATCTATCTCTGACATCACTATCATGCTCCAGTCTGACTTCACTAAAGTCCAACTCTGGTTTAGTTCTCATCGACTTTTTCTAAATGCCTTTGGCACAAGACAGAGACTCATAAAGGCTAAGTCATGTCCCCACCTTTCACACCCTTGATGAGACTGCTCTTGGAGTTCCCCTCATTCAGATATCTTGGCATCTGGCTGGATAGATACCTTGACTTCTCTGTACATATTGATGCTATTCTGAAAAAACTAAGTTCTTGAGCTCAGAGGCCTTTTACAGAAACCGCAGCTGCATCCTCTGCTCACCAGGCGTGAGCTGGTACAGAAGATGATCATGCCTATTTTGACTACTGTGACATAGTCTATGGTGCTGCCCCACAGTCCTACCTATTTAGACTGGACTCTCTCTAAAATTCCTTCACTTTGCTCTTGGCCCACACCTCACCCATCATTGCAAGCTCTACCACTCCTAAACTTCCTTCCCCTCCACAATCAGCATCGCTACATGGTGTTAAGTTTACCTCTAAATTCTGGCTAGGATCTCTCCCTCCTACATCTCCTTCTCTCGGCACCTTCTACTCCCCTCCCTTTATTCTTCTGAGATCCCATGCTGATGCACGTGCCTCTCAATCCCCTGCAGATCTACATTCTCTGCCCAGAACGCCTTCTTTACCACCTGCCTAAAACATGGAATGCACTTCCTCCACAAATCCACCACTCCTCCTCCCTTTATTCTCTTACCTCTGCACAGCACAATTACTTCCTCCTAGCTGCACCTGGCTGACCCCCTCCTTGCCCTCTACCTCTTTCTCTCCCTCCTCTCTCTTGCTCTCTTTCTCCCTATACCCCTTACCTTGCATTTACCATGCCCCTATATTGCCCAGCTCTTAAATATGTGTCATTGCTTTCATGTTTTCCTCTGGCTGCTACTGCAGCACCTGTGAACCACCTGTTATGTAATTGCTCAATCTGACTGCCATGAATCCTTGCCTTTGACTCTGTATTGATATTGTATGTATGTATGTATGATGCTTGTATCACCTGATCTGCCTGTAATGTAATTGTATGCATTTGACTACTATGTACCCAATGCCTTAGACTACCCTCAAATATCTTGGATTGGCGCTTGATCCCCCAGTTGGACCTTGGTAGTCATATCCATAATACCTGCAGTGGGGTAAACCACAAACTGGGGATGGCCTACAGGGCTCGGTGTAACCTCACTCCAGCGGCTCGCTTAGCTCTTGCCAGAAGTACTACTTCCCTCCCTCAGCTCGGCTCCTCATATTTACTCCTTCTAAGACCCTCCTAAGCAAGTGGAGCACAACGTACAACAACATCTGTCATTTTGCCCTGGCACCCCCGCCTCACCCATCACTGCTAGCTCTCACGGAAGCTTGGCTGGCTATCCCGCTCAATCACCTTAACTTTAGCACTGGTGCCTCGTGGAGTAAGATGTAGCTCCGGCACCCTCCGAACTGGCCCAGTTTCTGCTCCTGCTGACCTCTCCCCACCTGCTTAGATCCCAAGGCCCCGGCCTACTAAGTGTACCTACTCCCCACACCAACATGGGGGACCTGAGTTTTGCTGTCCATGGCCCCAGGCTCTGGAACTCCTTTCCTGAAAGAGTCCATACTGCCTCCTCTCACAAGAGTTTCCGGACCTCCCTGTGGGATCATCTTAAGGTGGCTTCGCTGCTGAATGTCCTAAGCCTCCTTAGCCTCCCCGTGTCCACTGGTGCGGCTTCTTCTCCTGCTCTGGCGCCACCACTCTTTGCGCTATGTCCTCATCAAATCCCCTCCTTGCTTGACCGACGCTATGATGCTACTATGCTCATAATCCTCACCAGCCCTGTTGGTCATTGAATTTATCTCTAACTTATACCTTGCCCCAGCACTGTATCTGGGTGTACCTTCCATGTAAATGTAAAACTGTAAAAATTGTCTTTTCTCCTGTTTTTGTACCTGAATGTATTCATCTGAACCAATACTGTATCAATGTACTGTTGTATTCCTTTTGTACTCTCCGGGTCGTTCCTGAAAATAGGTATAAACTTGTCTAGTGTACTTACCCGTAAACAAAAACTAAATAAAATGTATTGATAATGTATGTATGTATGTATGTTTTATGCACCTCTATAATGATGCATATATTATGAATTCTCCTGCTGTACATCCCTTTCCCCAGGACATACCGTGAGATGAGCATTGAGGTTGCTCAGTGTATCTTCCTGGTGAAACAATTCAATAAATAAATAAAAACTTCAAGCTTGAGGCGGTGCTGAGAGGGCTATTTTGAATCTGCAGCTGCCTAAGTTGGTCACGGGCCTTTCCAGAGTGTGCAAAGGTGGGCACAGATGCAGCATGCAACAGTCATCATTTATTTTTTAAGGGTACAGAAACTCTGTACCACAAGATGTAACAGTGGACCATGCAGGAACCCTCACAAAGCCACCACTGCTGATACATTTAACAACATTTGATCCATTATCACTAGTTAACTAGCATTTAGGTTAGGGGTGCTGCCACTCATCAGTTTCTGTCAGTAGCAAGTCTAGCATGTTTTCATCTATAGGGAGACCCTGCTACACTACACACTGCAAGGGTGGCATGCTATCTAATGCCATGAAGGTTGCCACCACCACAGTCTGACTTATTACACTGCTTTTCCATTCCACCATCACAGACAGCTCCAGGTAGCTGTGCCCGTTGTCTGCAGTAATACACAGAGGAACTACCGCCATTTTGCCACTTGTCCACATATCCATGCTTAAGAGAATGAAAGGTGGTGCAGAATGTTGAAGGTCATGTGTTACAGACTCTGTCACTGTTCAGTATAACCCAGGGACAGCACGGGTGGAAAAGTATGTCCTGGATGAGATCTTCCATTTAGGACATGCGCGTGCTGCAAAGCACCAGAATCCTACATTCTCCACAAAGGAGAATGGCAAAGGTCAGTTCCAGCATTTCTGCTATGGCAGCATTGAGTTCACATGCAACTGCATGATTTGGTGGTATTTACTGTTCACATACTGTAAAAGACTATGCATCATGGGTTGCACTGTTTGGTGCTTTGCACGTGGATAATGCAAATGGCTCTCCTCTGTGAACTGACATGGATGGTACCTTTGACATGTGATGGTGGGTGCACAGATGATAAGCCAATAAATGCATTTATTTTTCCTATTTTAAGCACAAGGATTGATGTACTAAATTACTACTTGGACCACTACTACTCTGAACACTACTTGACTATTCAAAATCATTCTCCTCCTCATGCCTGTAGTAATCCTCCAGTGTTATTTCACCACTTTTACTGACATGGCTACACTGAAGGAAGAGGATACATGCTCACTAAGGTGGATTAGAGTGAACACCCCACTATGGCATTAGCTCCTCTGGTGCTGAGTCCACACTGCCATGTGCTTGCTCTTGAGATGAGTATGCTGGCCCCCCGTGCCCAGATGGCTACACTTTTACCATTTCACATGCACTTGGCAAAGCTGGCAGATTGTCACTGTTTCATCACTACCATCTTGTACAAAAAATCCTAAACTAGTGATTTTGATGCCTTACTCTTTATATGTCGCTGCTGGGCTGCATATGGAATGGCAGTTTTGATGGTGATGAAATGGGGGTATACTGCATGTTGGTGTTGTACACTTGACTTTAACTGAACATCACCATCTATGACTATTACTTCAGGGTCAGTAACAGACACAGCTACATCACAACTTTGAGAGGGATTGACTAACTGACTGTTTATAAACAGCCACCTTCACTTTCTTTTTGTCCGGTTCCCAAATGGGGTTGCTAGCATCATCATCATAATCATCATCCACAAGTCCACTTTGGATGTTGTCCTCCCATGGATATAGTCCAACCACAGCCTCAATACTATCATCCACACTTTTTCATCAACTTCTGAATGTTTGATGGCTAACCTCAAGATCAGTGGAAACATGAGACTGTGAGTCATTAGCATGATCAGAATCATGTTCAACTACTGTGAGGAGCGGGACATCAACTACTGTACACTCAAGTCTGCAGATTCAACATTTCCCACCTGATAACTTTGCCTGGCTTGAACTTGTAGCAATACTCATGCTGTTATCAACCATGCCATCACTAACTTTACTACCAGCAGGGACAACATCCCCACCCAGCATTGAAGTGACTGATTTTGCTGTGAAAACAGAGAAATCCATTTACTTGCAACAACTGCTACCTTTCTCTTCTGCTGAGTACTACCATGCCCATGACCACTATCTCTTAACACTGCTAGTTTGCTCACCCCTGATGAACCTGCATCATCATCACGCCAACTTCCACTGCTTATAGTCTTCTTGGCAGCAGTGTCAGCCAGAAACAGCGTACGTGACTGTCTCTCTTCATGGGCATTTTTAAGATTACACAGACACTTAACTGCAACTTATTATTTCTGCAGTTTTGGGGATAAAAGCAAATGAAAGATGCAGCCAAGACAGGCATAACACAAGACCTTAAACAATCTTAAAAATCCTAAAAGTCAAAAACAATATCCTTGTTTTGTGGGAGGGGTACAACTGTAGCTACACAGAAGCAGGGAGAATAATGCAGACAGGCTGAGAAATTTAGAGTACTGCTATTGCAGTGCTACAATAAAATCTGTGTCAGTTTACAACATGCACACAGATTAAAGGTCAGGCATAGAAACTTTAACTGTTCAGTAAACTACAATACAGGCAGTCTTTTACAACAAGTGAAAAATGTCCAGAAACAGAAAAAACTTACAAAATTAAGTGAAGTTGTACTGTATGTACCTGAACACACAAATAATAAAAACTAGCCAACATAAGTTGGAAAAACTGCCCTTTCTACTAATGTCCCTTCTACACCACAGATCCACCTCTCCTGAAGCACACTTTTACCATTTCAGTACAGAGACTGATTGCACTAAATTGACATTAAATATTCACACAAAATTAATAAATTCCCAATGATATCAACACATAAGGGATTACTACAATCAATATACTAAACTGTGACAAAATTTTGTGGCAAAAATATGTTTTAAAGGTTTTCGATGGTTTCAATCTCAGAGCTCTGAG
Organism: Neoceratodus forsteri; assembly: GCA_016271365.2. NCBI lineage: Eukaryota > Metazoa > Chordata > Ceratodontiformes > Ceratodontidae > Neoceratodus > Neoceratodus forsteri. Next base: position 1,347,682,954 of record CM057456.1, on the reverse strand, counting down.
AGCAAACTCTCTCAGCTTTCCACTACACACACTATGCTGAAGTGAGGATGGTCAAAACAATATATAGTAGAGCCCATGTGACCTAAATCCATGAATCACTGCAAAATTTACATAAAGGGAAAAGGCAAAGCAAGGTGAAGTCCATAGAGAATAATACAAACTTTGCTTTACTTGAGATGCTGAGTTATTCACTTTGCTATGCTGAATATTATGCAAAATTCTATGCATAGCACATTTTAAGCACTTTGCCCACCTCTAACTGCTAGCCATCAAGGAATTATTTGTGATATATGTGTCAGGTGATCAGGTTGGGGAGGGACCGCTAGCCACCAGGAATTTAATTTCTATTTTGGTGTGGGGGCACTGGACAATATTTTACATCGGTGGTGGGGGGTGCCACTAGACACCAGGATTTAATGACATTATTTATGATACTGAGTAACTGGATTACTGTAGGGTGCTAACAGAATTTCTACAAAAGTTACTAATTGGATTTCTGAACTTTTGCAGAAGTGAAAGTCTGACTTCGTGGAAATTCTGCCAGTGTAAATATTTTTTTGCCCTGTTATATTTTCTATCAAGCCACTTTTTCTATTCACATTAATGTTTGAGCTATTTCAGTTAAAGCCTGTAACAGTAGGTGCTGGCATAATAACAGCCTCATATTAACGTAAACTTCCAGTACATCCTTGGTATCATTTGCCTCATTTAAAACTTTCTTCAATTTTCCTAAAATTACTGGGCCCAATTTCTACTCATTTTCCAATATTAATTGTCATATGTACCTGAGCTTATACTTTCTCTTATTTTATAGTTCTATTCAGGCTTTCTTATATCTTCAATCTCTAGAAAACATTAACTGGCAGATGATTACTATATAATTTCTCACCTATAAAAATGCTTAAGTTTTGCAAGTAAAATCTGTATGCACATGGGAGTTTTCTAAAGTCATAAATTTAATGCAGCTCTAATTACATCTGGTGGTATTTTCAAAAATCATACAATAGATGCAGTTCCTAGTTATGTCAATGTCAGAAACTGCCTTGGTATGTCTAGACTAGAGATGCAGTGAAGTTTTACTCCACAGGCAAATATTCATCGAAGTCACCAAATTTGCCCAGTGGAGCACTTCAATAATTTTTCAAAATTAACCAGAATTTGCCATTTGTGACTTTGTCTTGCTTTTACGTGTTGTTAAGTGCAGATTGCACTAAAAACCCAATACAAGTAGAGGTCACAAATGTGGAATCCCAACACCACCCGATCTATCTCTGGTGACTAGTGTAAGGTCCCCCCACGATCACCAGCCCCAGTTAAATATATTCCCATTTGTGCATACAACCTAACAGTAACGCTTAACAGTAACACCAATGGTAACGGTAATCCTAATGGGAACATTAAGGCTAAGAGTAATGCCAATGTTGAAGGTATTAGTAATGAGAACAGTAATGGTAATGGAAAAGCACATGCAAATGGTAACGTAAACAGTAATGAAAATGCAAATGGTAATGCAAATGCAAGCAGAAATGGTAATGCCAATGGTGACGTGAAAGAAACAGTAATGAAAACAGCAACACAAACACAAGTGCAAAAGCAAACGAAATGGTAATGCAAATGGCAATGAAAATGGTAATGGTAATGAAAATAGAAATGCAAATGCAAACGTATACAAATGCAAATGGTAAACGACACAGTGACACAAATGAAAACGCTAATGAAAATGTACTGGAAATGCAAACGTATCAGTAACACAAATGCAACTGGTAACACCAATGGAGACTCAAAAGGAAACAGCAATGCTAATGGTAATGCAAACATAAGTGCGTAACTCATTAACGGTGATGCAAACTGAAATGATCACGCAAACTGTAACAGAAACATAGCTGCTAAACATAAATGCAAACACTAATGGTGAATGTAAATGGTAACAGAATGCAAAATGGCAATGATAACACAAATGGAAACACAAACACAAACGCAAATGCAAATGGTAACGGTAATTTGGCAATGGCTACACACAAGGAAACAGTAACTAAGCAGCAACAGAAATGCAAGTGCAAACACAAACACTAACGGTAACACAAATGCAATGGTAATGCAAATGGTAATGAAAACACAAAATGGTAATGCTAACACTAAATGGAAATGCAAATAGCAATGGTAATGGCAACGGTGATGCCAAAGGAAACAATAATGCAAACAGAAACACAAATGCAAGCAAAATGCAAACGCAAATGGTAACACACACGGTGATGCAAATGGAAATGCTAATGAAAATGGTAACACAAATGCAAACAATAATGGTGACACAAACCCAAACAGTAACGGTAATGAGAACAGTAATGGTGATGAATATGCACAACCCAAATGGTAACGCAAAAGTAATGATAACACAAATACAGGTGGAAATGGTAATGCCAGTGATGCAAAAGGAAACAGTAACGCAAATGCAAGAGCAAAAGCTAATGGAAACAGTAATGAAAACTGTAATGGAAACGCAAGTGCAAATGTGAAACCAAACACAGATGGTAACGCAAATGGCAACAAAATGCAAACTGTTATGGTAACATAAACAGAAACGCAAACACAAGTGCAAATACAACCAAACGGTAAAACACACGGTGATGCAAATGGAAATGATAACGCAAATGGTAATGGAAATGAAAGCGCAAACATAAACACAAACACAAATGTTAATGCAAATAAAAATGAAAATTCAAATGGTAATAGTACATAGAATGCAAATGCAAATGGTAATGGCAATGTATTACTAAGGAAACAGTAACGCTGTTGACAATGGAAATGCAAGAGCCTACTAAATGATAACGTAACGGAAACACAAGTGGAAATGCTAATGAAAATGGTAATGGAAATGCAAAAGGCAATGCAAACACAAAACAGTAACACCAACGGTGACTAAACAGAAACAGTAATACAAACAGTAATACAATACATAAGGTAACGCACACGGTGATGGAAGTGAAAACGCTAACACAAATGGTAATGGAAATGCAAGTGTAAATGGCAAATAGTAAATAGTAATGCAAATGCACATGCTTTGTCTTTGAAAGAGGTGGCATCCATAACACAGTGAATACAAAGAATGCGGGCATAATAGTGGCCCTCAGAGAGAAAATGAGCACTTGGAATACTTAATTGCTTATATCTCAGGAACTGTAATGATGCAGAAAAAAACTTAAAATCTCTATTATTTACGTCTCCGGGCTAGTTTGTACTTAGCCCCAGTGAGCACTAAGAATTTTGTGATGAAATATCTGTTTTTTCAAACTGTTTCAGATAAGGGACATAAAGGTGCAGCTGATGCTGTAATGTTATCCTATGGAACAATTGTCAACTTTGGGGTACTGTAACTTTGCAGCCTGTTATATTTTGACACCAAACCTTAATAGGCACATCTGTGTGATTTGGCTTTCTTCCTGCAAGTTTCAGCAAAAGACCAAACTGTTGTTTTGCAGGAGGTGGCAAAGATTTCCTATAGTTTTGGGCATAGTGTTGCAAATTAGTTTGTAATCACTACTTTCACAAAAATTACAAAGTTTAGAAAATACTTTGCAACACTACTTTTAAAAAATTTAAAACATATTTCTGAGGTGTTTTACTCCTTAAAAGACATGGCTAGCATCCTCAGGGCTCAGCTAGGTGAACACAACAAGAATTGTGTCTAGAGGGTCCCAAATTTAAATGCCAAACATTTTCTGACCACCAACAAAAAAAAATGACTGAATCATAAGTAAAGGGTCATTTGGTACAGTAAAAACTGCATTTGTGACACTTTTTAGATTGTTTAACTTTTCCCATAGACCATAAAGGATTCATTGTTTTGAATAACTTTGAACCATTTAATATTTTTCATGAAATTTTTGAAAGGCACATGGGGACCCTGGCTGCATGATATCTGACGTTTCGTACCGATTGAACAAACTGTGCAGCCTGTAGGTGCAAGCAAAGAAACATGCAAAACCCATAATTTATGCACTTATTTGCACTCTGTAGCTCCACAACTGTATATCTGACGATGTAACAAAACTTGGCAGGTGCACTCCAAATTTCAGGCAAATCAAGTCATATGGGTAGCTTAGCGTTATTGGTGCAAAATTTCAGATTTAACTCAAAAAATGGGTATTCAACCATTACTATAGTGCCACTATAATATTTATATAATATATACATATTTATATATCTCTATCTCTCTCTCTCTCTCTCTCTCTCTCTCTCGCTTATATATATATATATATATATATATATATATATATATATATTATGGTAGTACATGGTAGTGCTGCCACAGTTAGGGTTGACTACCCCATTTAATGTTAAATGGTGAAACTTTGCACCTTAATAACTTTGCCACGTTCAACGGATTTACCTGAAAGTTGGCAGGCTCAGGGTGTAACCATAGATCTTGGGATCTGCCAACTTTTGTACTGGTTGAATATACAGCTACAGAGTTATTAAGCAACATTCCGGGGGCATTTACTTTTTCATGCATTCTTTACCGCGCCTACAGGCGTACAGTTTATGTGACCAATCTGAAAATCAAGAAACATGCAGCCAGTGTGCTGGATACGCCTTTGAAGATCTTGTGAAAAATATTGAATGGTTCAAAAGTTATTCAAAACAAGTTTCCCATTATAGTCAATGGGAAAGTTAACAAAAAGTTTGACAGTGTCGCAAATACAGTTTTAGTGTCGCAATGACCCTGTAGTGTCGTGAGTCAGCCATTTTTCAGTTACTGATCACGGAAATGCGTGGCATTTAAAATTGGGACCATCTAGGGACATAATTCTTTTTGTGTTTACCTAGTCGAGCCCTGAAGATGCTAGGCATGTCTTTATTTTGGGTTAAACACCCAGAAATATGTTTTTCATTTTGTGAAAAGTAGTGTTGCAAGTAGTGTTGCACCTGTGACACTTTCATGATTTTTTTGTGAAAGTGTCACAAATCACGACACTACTTTGCAACACTTCTTAAAATAGAGGAATTGTTTGCCACCCTGCTGCAAAAGAACGGTTTGGTCTTTTGGGCTGAAATTTGGAGGAAGAAAGCCAACATCTCACAGATGTGCTTTTGGTGGTTTGGTGAAAAATTTTACAGGGCGGCAAAGTTACAGCACTCCTGAAGTTCATGTTTTTCAACAGGATAACATTACAGTATTAGCTGCACCTTCGTAGCCCATATCCTCGAAACAGTGCAAGATACAGACTTTTAGTCAGAAAATTGCTTAGCCCCCCAAATGGAGGCTAAGCATAAAACTAGCCAGAACAGCATAATTCATATGAAATGTAAATGTTTTTTTCATTATACGGTTCCTGAGATATAAGCAATTTAGTATTCCAACTCCTCACTTTCTGCTCCGAGCCCCATTATTATGCATACATTCTTTGTACTCACTGTGTTTCTCTCTACAGCTCTTGGGGAGAACAGGGCCTGCACTTCTGTTACTGTTGCCCTTACCATTCCTGCTTGTGTTCCGTTGCCATTTGCGTTACCGTTCCCATGTACGCCACCGTGTGCGTTACTCCTTTGCGTTTCATTTGCACTTGCATTTTGCGTTACTGTTACCATTTGCATTTCCACTTCTGTTTGTCTTTGTGTTTAATTTGCATCACTGCGTACATTTTCATTTGTGTTTGTGGCTGCCCTTCCGCTTATGCTTCTGTTTGTCTTTCATGAGCACTTGCATTTCTGTTGCAGTTACCATTACTATGTCACAAATATGTGGTGGGAGCACGGGATCTGAAGGCCCGCACCCCACCACTACTATTCACACCCACTATTTATAGTCCTCCTTCTCAAAAGAAGGGAAATTCATGGAAAAAACTCCATTTAATGCATCAGTTAGGTTGTTCCACAGTGACATAAGTGAGGAAAATCAGTGTTAGGGTTAAAAGTCCCCTTTGCACCTCCCAGCCTGCCCCCCAACTGGCATCGGGGTGTGCATTGGGGTAATTGATCCTAACCTCACCCCATTCTCCTTTACCTTAGCTTGTTTACTCATGTGATGGGGTGAGAGTTAGGGCTGACGACCCCAATGCACACCTCGATGCTGTTGAGGGGTGGGCTGGGGGATGCAAGGGGGCTTGAACCCTAAAACCAAATTTCTCACTTTTGTTGCTGTGGAACAACCCTAACTGTTGCATTAAATGGAGTTTTTTCCATGACTATATATATATATATATATATATACACATATATATATATTATACTGGCATGGTAGTGCCACTATAGTTAGTGTTGAGTAGCCATTTTAATGCAAAACCTCAAATTTTGCACCTTAATAACTTTCCACCATACAATAGATTTGTCTGAAATGCTGCAAGTGTGGTCTGGTACCACAGACCTCTAGATCTGGCAAGTTTTGTTACAGTCAGATGTACAGCTGCAGAGCTACAGAATGCCACAAAAGCAAAAATTTTTGCTCATACCCACAGCCCACATGTTTTGTCTGTTTGGTCTGAAATCTTCATGGAAGATGCAGTCCTGACACCGATGTGCCTTTTCAAGATTTGGTAAAAATATTTAACCGGTCAAAATTATTCAAAAAAATCCCATTATAGTCAATGGAAAAGATGGCCTGCGCCTCCCACAAACACATATTATCATGCACAAGGGCAGCTTGGTGGGGCCCACACTCCCACCAACACATACCATTTACTATTCATATTACACTTTCTCAAAAGAAAGGAAATTCATTACAAAAACTCCATCAATGCAACAGTTAGGGTTGTTTGCACAGTGACAAAAGTTTGAAAATTCAGTGTTTGGGTTAACACCCCACCACCTCACTCACAACCCCATCCTCAAACCCCTAACTATGCAATCCTCCAAACCCACTCCCCACACACACACATGCAACACAGATGCACGATTTTAGGACACAGTCACATCTATAAGCATAATAATCATGACACTGTACCTTCTTCACATACCACTATGTAATGAAAACACATACAATATGATTGACTCTATACTGTCAGCACAGTATGATGACATATTATTGTTGGCATATCTTTTCATAAAGTGAAACTTAGTCTGCACAAACTTTCTAAATACTGTTTTTATTTGTCATAATTCAATGATTGGCTCAATGCAGGTATCGCTGCCACCACATAGGCATTTTGGTAGCAGTACGGACACACCTAACATATACATAGTACTTTCACATACTGCTCAGATATGAAACCAGCACCATCACATGTCGTAAAACTGCTGCGTTAACTGCAAATACTCATTAGCAGCATGTTATGGTTAGCTTTGAATGTTTCAACTGTTGCTCTTACATGTTGCTTGTAAACTGTACTACAAAGCATTACTTCTATTATTATTACCATTTCTTATTAGGACTGACTCACTCTATCAGAAAAAATATGCAAACATCCACTGACTGCTACTAGGGTTATCCAAACTATTATTTCCAATATAGCTATCTATAGGTAACATACTGTGTGTTTCATCATTTCTTAACAATTGAAATATAGGCATCTGCTTAAGTCTTGTTATTGATGTTTGTAACAGAAAATGCTACCTGTGGGACATCTCCATGGTTGCCCAGCATGCATGTGCCCAAAGACAATCTGATGGCAGCAGAACTTGTACAGTTGCTGCACCATGATGATGGAAGTCTCTTGTGCTGCTTCCATGTGTGTGTGTGTGTGTGTGTGTGTGTGTGTGGAGATTAGGTAGTTAGGGGTTTGAGGATGGGGTGGTGGTGGTGGTGGGGTGGTGGAGTGTTAACAAACACAGAATTTGCAGCTTGCTGCTGCATAAAAAACCTAACTGATGCATTAATGGAGTTTTTGCAATATATATATATATATATATATATATATATATATATATATATTTACGTATAGAGAGAGAGAGAGAGACATGTATATATATATATATATATATATATTATATATATAGTCATTTTGCAAAAACTGTGTTAATGCTTGGGTTAGTTAAAGTGGACAAAGGGGAAATTAGATGTTAGAGTTGGCAAGAACACCCCACCCCCCACCCACATCCCTCCACAGACCGACAGATAAAGTGCCATGAGATCATCAGGCACACAACTGTCACCCCATCAATGTGTAAAGGGTTGACATACTACAGTAAAGGAGAATGGGGTGATAGATTGGGCCTGATGACCCCATGGCACACCTTGGCATCTGTCGGTCTATAGCGGATGGGGATGGGGGTGTGTGTGGTTAGGTTCAACCCTATCATCACATTTCCACTTTTGTCACTTTAACCCTATCTGATGCATTAATAAAGTTTTGCAATGAATTTCCTTGCTTTTTGAAAAAGTGTAATATAACTAGTAAATAGTATGTGTTGGTGGAAGCTGCAGGGCCTGCCACCAAGCTGCCTTCTGCATAATGATATGCATCTGTGAGAGAGTGGGCCCTCTGGGGCCTGTGTCTACTTCACATATAAGCTACAGAGCTCATACAGGTAGCCCTAGGCAGGAACCCTTGTAGCACTAATTTGCCAATATCTCGTGAACCGTAGCAGATAGGAAAAAAAAATCAAGTGTGGTAGTAGTTGTGACATCGAGATGTCTAAAATCTGTATCTCACATTATTTTCAAGATAATGGGCACCACAATTGACTAGACACATGTAACTCAGGCATTCTTAGGCTTTTTTCACCCAATTTTCAACATGGTATTTTAGGGACCCCACCTCATAAACAATGTCATTGTCATTTGGTTAATCTGTCCGAAAGTTGAGTTTGCACAGTGAATACGCATTCTACCACAGATGCAAAATCATGTTTTGAACAGGATGTGAAAATGACAGCTGTATACTGTTAATGAGGAGGTGGAAAAAGGTAATGTTGAAAACCAGGAGGTAACATATAAAAAATTGGCAAGAGTTATGAATGCGTAGAAACTGCACAATGCACGCTCATAACATGGTCATTTTTTGAATTTGAAACCAAATTTTCAACACGAGCTTTTGGAAAATCCTCTCATGAACACTGGCACTGTGATTTTGTTAATCCATCCCAAAGATGATTTCTCACAGCGAGCGCCATCCCACCGCAGAGTGAGAAAATCACATTTGAGGCATGATGTGAGAAATGGCAGCAATACTGTTCATCAGGAGTTGTGAAAATGGCAATGTTGAAAATCTGGAGGAAAATATTAAATTACCGGGTTATGAGCATGCATAGAAACTGCCATGAACACTTGTAACACATCCATTTTTTTTTATTTTGTGCACCAAATTTCAACATGGGCTTTTGGGACCACCTCTCATGAACACTGGGATTGTCATTTTGTTAATCGTCCTGAAAGGTGATTTTGCATTGCAAAAGGTGATTCTGTGCAGTTCATGAGATGGGGTCCCAAAATGCTTATGTTGAAAATTTGGTGAGACACAAACCATTTCTCTTGTAAAGAGGGTCTGGAGAAGAGACGGAACTGCTTGCAGTCAAACCAAGAATGTGTGAGATGACAGTCTGAGCATGTGTGCTTTAGCTCACCAATATTTTTGTCATGATAGGTGTGTCTCTGGAGCTATCCCAGTTCTCCTGGGCCCCAAAATCACTTAGCTGAGTTATGAGCAGTGGAGCTGTTGCTGCAAAACTATTTGTTTAAAGCATACCAAAGACTGCTCTGGGACTGAATATATACATCAAAATATGCTGCTCTAGAATATTAAGGAGCTACTGATGAATATCAATAGACTGCTCATTAATTAATACTGATGAACTGTTCATTAATATTACTGACCCATTAATGAGCAGCATATATATATATATATATATATATATGTGTATGTATATATTTATATATATATATATATATATATGATATATATATATATATATATATATATATATACATATATATATAGTGTGCAGTAATGCCACTATAGTTAGGGTTGAGTACCCCATTTAAGGTGAAAGTGTAAAATTTTGCACCTTAATAACTTTGCTCGTACAACAAATTTGCTCGAAATTTGGCAAGCACAAAGTGGTTGCATAGTTCTTGTGATCTGGAAAGTGTTGTACCAGTCAATTTACTGTTGCTGAGTTAGTGACTTCCGTAGCATTCACGCTTTTGCGCATTATTTGTGCGACCAGTCTAAAACTTCGGGGAACATGGGCCAGGGTCCCCAATGTGTCTTTGAAGATTTTGTGAAAAATATTGAACGGTTCAAAAGTTATTCAAAAAACAAGTTTCCCATTATAGTCAGTGGAAAAGTTAACAAAATGTTTGACAGTGTCACAAATGCAGATTTTAGTGTTGCAAATGACCCCAGTAGTGTCACAAATCAGCCACTTTGTTTCCAGTTACTGATCAGAGAAATGCTTGGCATTTATAATTGGGACCTCTAGGGACACAATTATTTTGTGTTTACCTAGTCAAGCCCTGAGAATGCTAGGCATGTCTTTATTTTGAGTTAAACACCCAGAAATATGTTTTGAAATTTTGGGAAAAGTAGTGTGCAAAGTAGTGTCACACCTGCAACACTTTCTATGATTTTTTTTGCTAACGTGTTGTGATTTCGTACACTACTATTTGACACTATGGGGAAAATAATAGGAATTCTTTGCAGCCTGCTGCAAAACACTGGTTTGGTCTTTGGCTGAAATTTGAGGGATGAATGCCAACATCCCACAGATGTGCCTTGTCCTGGCTTGGTGACAAAATATTGCAGGGATGCAAAGTTACAGTGCTCCAAAGTTGACACTTTTTCCCATAGACTAACATTTCGGTGTCAGCCACCGCCTTTCAGGGCAGTATCTCAGAAACACCTCAAGATACGGACTTTTCATCAGAAAATGCTAAGTCCTCCACTAGGGACTAAGTGCAAAACTAGCCAGGAAGTCATAAATAATATGAAATTTTAATTTTTTTTATGTCATACGGTTCCTGAGATGTAAGCTATTTAGTATTCCAAGTGCTGATTTTCTGCTCCAAGGCCCATTATTATACATAGATTATTTGTATTCACTGTGTTTCTCTATGCAGCTTTTGGGGCAAAAAGGGTGTGCCTTCCATGACTGTTACAGTAAGCATTCCCACTTGCAATTCTGTACCTGTTTGCTTTAGCGTTCCTGTGTACTCCACCGTGTGCATTACGTTTGTGTTTTATTTTGCACTTGCATTTGCGTTACTGTTACCATTTTGTTTCCTCTACTGTTTGTGTTTGCATTTCCATTTGTGTCACTGTGCATTTTCATTTGCATTTGTAGTCCCTTCCATTTGTGTTTGTGTTTGTCTTTCGTTTGGTGTCATTGTTGCTGTTACCATTAGTATTTGCATTTCCACTTGTGTTACCATGACCGTGCACATTACGATTTGCATTTCCATACACGCTTCCATTTCCATTTCTGTTCTCTTTCCTTTGGTGTTATTGTTGCTGTTACTGTTACCATTTGCATTTCCAATTGTGTTACCATGACCGTCGTGTTACAGTTGTGTTTCCTTATGCGCTTGTGTTTGCATTTCTGTTTCCTTTGGTGTTATTGTTGCTGTTACCATTACCATTTGCATATATGATTGCAATACCATGACCGAGAGTTTGGCCTGATGACCCCATGGCACACCGGCATCTATCGGTCTGTAGAGGATGGGGAGGGTGGGTGGGGTTGGGGCTCAACCCTACAATCTCATTTTCCACTTTGTCACTTTAACCCTAACTGATGCATTAACAAAGTTTTTGCAATGAATATATTGCTATATATATTTATATACACATATACATAACTATATGTATATACATATATTATAGTAGCACCACGATGCCACTACAGTTAAGGTTAGTACCCCATTTAAGGTTAAATCGGACATTTTGCACCTTAATAACTTTGCCACCATATGACGGATTTGCCTGAAATTAGGAATGCACTGTCTGGTACCATAGATCTCTGGACCTGCCAAGTTTTGTTATGGTCGGATGTACAGTTGTGGAGCCACAGAGTGCCAAAAACTGCATACAGTAAATAACTTTTTTGTGTGTTTCTTTGCTCGTGCCTACAGCTCACATAGTTTGCATGATCTGTCCAAAAACTTCAGAGAACATGCAGCTGGGGTCCCAATGTGCCTTTCAAAAATGTTGTGAAAAAATATTAAGCGGTTCAAATGTTATTCAAAAACACTGAATCCATTATAGTCTACAGGAAAAGTTAACAAACTATATGAAAGTGTCACAAATGCAGTTTTACTGTCGCCAATGACCCTTTTACTTTCATGATTCAGCCATTTTTTCAGTTGGTGGTCAGAAAAATGCTTGGCATTTAAATTTGGGACCCTCTAGAGATGTAATTCTTGTTGTGTTCACCTAGTCAAGCTCTGAGGATGCTAGCCATGTCTTTTCTTGGGTAAAACACCCAGAAATATGTTTTTAAATTTTTGTAAAAGTAGTGTCACAAAGTACATTTGCAAATGGTGACACTTCTGTAATTTTTTTTGCGAAAGTGTTATGATTTGTGAAAGTAATGTGTCACACTGTGCCCAAAACAATAAATCTTTTGCCACCCTGCTGCAAAACAACAGTTTGGTCTTTTCAACTGAAATTTGCAGGAAGAAAACCAATATCACATAGATATGCTTTTTGCTGGTTTGGTGCCAAAGTATAACAGGGCTGCAAAGTTACGCACTCAAAAGTTGAGAATTTTTCCCATAGGATAACATTACAGTGTCCACTGTGCCTTTCAGGTCCGTATCTCAAAAAGCGGTTTGAGATGCGGACTTTTGTTACAAAACTTCTTAGTCCCCCCACAGGGGCTAGTGCAAAACAACCAGAAAAGTCATAAATTATATAAGATTTAAATTTTTTTCACGTCGGTATGGTTCCTGAGATATAAGCAATGAAGCATTCCAAGTGCTAATTTTCTTGTCTGAGGCCACTATTATGCCTACATTCTTTGTATTCACTGTGCTTCTGGATGCACCTCTTTCTGAACATAAAAGCGTGTCTGTATGTGTTACTGTTATCATTAGCATTGCATTTACATTTCCACTTGCGTTTCCGTTACCATTTGCTTTAGTGTTTCCATTTGCATTACTGTGTGTGTTACCATTTGCGTCTGCGCCGAGTTTGCATTACCATTTGCATTACTGTTTCTTTTGCATCACCGTTTGTGTTTGCACTTGAGTTTGCATTACCATATGCATTAGCCTTTCTTTTGTATCACCGTTGGCGTTACCCTTTGTGTTACTGTTTGCATTTCTGTTACCATTTAGTTAGCATTTCGTTTGCATCACTGTGTGCATTACGGTTGCATTTGCATTCGTTACCTTTACTGTTTGTGTTTTCATTACCGTTTGCATTATCATTCCATTTGCATTTCCATTACTGTTTGCTTTGGCGCTTGCATTTCCATTGTCACTTGCGTTATTGTTTCCTTTGTATGCCATGCCATTACCATTTGCATTTGTTACTGTTACCATTCTTGTTTCCATTACCATTTGCATTAACATTTGTGTTTGTGTATAAGTTTGCTTGCTTTTCCATTATGATTTGCGTTATCGTTTCCATTTGCATCATTGTGTGCATTACCATTTGCATTGTATTTGTGCTTGTGTTTGCATTTCTGTTTGCATTACCGTTACTGTTTTCATTTTCATTGGCATTTGCATTACCATCTGTGTTTAGTTTCATGTTTTGCTTGTCTTTCCATTACCGTTTTCGTTACCGTTTCCATTTGCTTTTGTACTTGCAGTACCTTTTGCGTTTCTGTTTTCTTTCATGTCACAATTGGCATTACTGTTTCTGCTTGTGTTTGTGTTACGCTGCTGTTTTCATTTTTGTTACTGTTTTGTTACCATTTGCATGTGTTTCCATTACCACTACTGTTCTAGTTGCTGCTATTACTAAATCACTCTCAATTATATTCAACAAATCCTATATGAGGAATTATCCCTCAGGACTGGACAATAGCTACTATAGTCCCAATCTTTAAGAAGGGTAACCATTCTAGACCAGAAAATTACCGTCCGATAAGTCTGACTTCTGTTATAAGCAAGATCATGGAGAAAGTTATTAAGAATCTACTAGAGCATGAATCTATTGAGGGTAACTTGACTGACACTAAACAACATGGCTTTGAGACAGGGATACTCCTGTACTACTAACTGGTTTCCTTTTATAATCATGTCAGTACGGCATTGGATAATGGCATCCCAATGGATGTGATACTTCTCGACTACAGTAGAGCATTGACAAAGTCCCTCTTGACATCCTACTTGACAAAATGAATGATATGGGATTCTCTTACTACATAATCAACTGGGTGTCAGGTTGGTTGAATGGAAGATATCAGCAAGTCAGAATTAATGGCTTACTTTCCCACCCACTGAGTGTGACCAGCGGGGTCCCACAGGGTCTGTGTTGGGACCCACCCTATTTAACATCTTTATTAGTGATCTGCAGGCTAGCCCTGAAAAAGTTCTCTCAAAATTGCTGATGACACCAAGCTGTGTGGATCTGTTCTTACATCGACAAAAGAGAAACCATGAGGAATAACTAAAATCCATCGAAGAATGGGCAGTTTTAAACAAAATGACACTCAACTCAGACAAGTGTCATGTTGTACACTTTGTAAGAACAACCCTAGGCAGACTTATTTTCTGAACAGTGTGGCCCTTCATGTGTCACCATTAGAGCGTGATCTTGGGGTAATCATTAATAATAAACTATCCTTTAGTGATCATTGCAGGATGATAGCTAGGAAATCTAACGCCTTGCTCACTCAAATCCAATGTTTGTTTGTGTCTAGGACACAGGAATGCATAATCCCTTGTACAGAGCTTATGTCAGGCCCCATCTGGACTATGGATCCCCTGCTGGAGTCCCTACCTGGGGCAGGACGTTGACAGGGTTGAGAGGGCAGAGAAGAGCCACAAGAATGGTCCCCTATTTATCCGAACTTGACTACGAGAAAAGATTAAGAGTTACAGGGTTACACTCTTTCGCACAAGACGTGCTAGAAGTGACCTTCTCCTATTGTACAAAATCAAGAATTCTCAGGAGTTAATGCACCACTGTGGCTTACATTTCTCTTCCAGCTGGACTTCCCCACGTATCATAACAACCAGATATTTGTCTAAAGCTAAAACAACAAAAGGTTAAACTACTTTACAGTAAGAACCCCAAACTGTGGAATCTCCTTCCACAATACTTAGTGAACAGTAGCTCTAATACAGTCTTCAAAAGGGGCTGGATTGTTGGCTCGAGTCTAACAACTTCAGGTATAATTATCCCACCAATGTGGTGGAGACAATCTCGATGGGCAGTAGCCTTCTTTTGTCCTTTGAAACCAAGTAAACCAAGTAAACCTTTACCACTTGCATTACCATTACGTTTTGTTTCCATTACCGTTTTATTAGCATTCCCATTTGCATCACCATGTGCCCTACCATTTGCGTTTGCTTTTCCTTGCATTTGCTTTTCTGTTTGCATTACTGTTTCTTTTGCATCACCATTGGCGTAACCATTTTTGTTAGCATTTCCGTTTGTGTCACCATGTGTGTTACCAGTTGTGTTTACATTTGCATTGCTTTACCATTGCTGTTTGCATTTTCATTACCATTTACATTACCATTTCCATTTGCATTTCCGTTACCATTTGCATTGGCCCTTGTGTTTCATTGTCACTTGCGTTAATGTTTCCTTGTGCATCACTGTTGCCATTACCATTTGCATTTACATTTCGTTACATTACTGTTGTGTTTTCATTACCATTTGCATTTACATTTGTGTTTGTGTTTATATTTGGGCTTGCATTTCCATTACTGTTTCGTTATCATTTTCATTTTGGACACTGTGTGCATTACCATCTGTGTTTGTATTTGCACTTGTGTTTGCATTTCTGTTTGTATTTTTGTTGCTGTTTGCATTACCATCTGTGTTTGGTTTCATGTTTGCGCTTGTGTTTCCATTACCATTTTCATTACCGTTTCTGTTTGCTTTTGCACTTGCGTTTGTGGTACCGTTTGCATTACTGTTTTCTTTCATGTCACCATTGGCATTACCATTTCTGCTTGTGTTTGTGTTACCATTACTGTTTGTGTGTTTCTGTTACCATTTGCATTACCATTTGCGTGTGCATTTCCGTTACCATTACTGTTCTCATTACTTTTACCTTTACCATTTACATTATCGTTACCATTTCAGTTTCTGTTACCATTTTCATTAGTATTTCCATTTGCATCACCATGTGCATTACCATTTGTGTTTGCATTGCGTTTTCAATTGTGTTTGCATATCTGTTTGCATTACTGTTTCATTTGGCGTCAAAATTGTTGTTATCATTAGCATTTGCATTTCCATTTGCATTACCATTACCGTTTGTGTTTTCATTACCATTTGTGTTACCATTTATTGTATGCATTTTGTTACCATTAGCATTTGTGTTTGCACTTGCATTTCTGTTGTTGCTTGTGTTACTGTTTCTTTGTGTGTCACCATTGCCATTATCATTACCATTTGGTTTGTGTTTGCACTACCATTATCGTTTGCATTACCATTAGTGTTTGCGTTTACATTTACTTATTTGTTACCGTTAGCATTGCTGTTTCATTTAAGGTGCCTTTGACATTATCATTTGTGTTAGTGTTACCCGATACCATTTGCATTTCTGGTACCATTTTTATTAGCATTTTCATTTTCATAACTGTGTGCATTTTCCATTTGCATTTGTATTTGTGCTTGCATTTGCATTTCCTTTGTGTTACCATTACTGTTTTTGTTTTTGTTGCCATTTGCTTTACCATCTGTGTTTGTGTTCACATTTGTGCTATTGATTCCATTACCATTTGTGGTTCTGTTTCCGTTTGTTTTCTGCTTGTGTTTGTGTTACCATTTGCATTACTGTTTCCTTCGAGTCACCATCGGTATTAGAGTTCCTCTTTCATTTGTGTTACCATTACCATTTGTATTTTCATTACAGTGTGCATTGCAATTTGCATGTTCTTTTCCGTTACTGTTACTGTTCTCATTACTGTTACCATTAGAGCTGGCATTACTGTTAGCTTTAACGTTCCCATAAAGATTACCATTACCATTGTCATTACCATTACTGTTTGCATTACCGTTACTGTTAGGTTATTACGCACAAATGGGAAGCATGGTTGGAAGCTTCCACCACATACCATTCACTATTTATAGTGCACATTCTCAAAAGAGGAAATTCATGACAAAAATACTCTGTTTAATGCATCAGTTATGATTGTTCCACAGTGACAAATGTGAAGAATTTCATGTTAAGACCGCCACCCTTGCACCCCTGCCAACCCCACCTCCACCAACAACTGTCACCCCATTCTCCTATACTGCACCACCTCAACTTATTTAAACATGGAATGGGGTGAGAGTTAGAGCTTACACCCAATGCACACTCAATGCCTGTTGGTGTGGACAGGGTGGGTGGGGTGCAAGGGTGGCAACCCTAACACCAAATTTCCTCACTTTTGCCACTGTGGAACAGCCTTAACTGATGCATTAAATGGATTTTTTGCCATGAATATAAATATATATATATATATAGATATATATATGTGAGATATAGATATATATATATAGATATTATAGTGGCAGTATCTATCTCTATAGCTATATCTATATCTACACATATATACAGTATACTATGCAAAAAAAACTTCATTAATGCATCAGTTAGGGTTCTTCTACAGCAAAAAGTGAAATTCAATTTTATGGTTCCACCCCATGCACCTACCACACCCGCCCCCACCAACAGGCATCGGGATGTGCGTTGGGGTCATCAGCCCTAACTCTCACCCCATCCCATGTATAAACAAGCTGAGGTGGTGCAGTGTAGTAGAATGGGGTGAGAGTTAGGCCGATGACCCTCAATGCACACTTCAAGGCCTGTTGGTGGGGTGGGGTAGGGTGGGGTGCAAGGAGTGGGAACCCTAAAATTGAATTTCCTCACTTTTTTCACTGTAGAAAACCCTAACTGATATATTAATGAAGTTTTTGCATAGAATTTCCTTACTTTTTAAAAAGAATAGAAAAGTATAAAGTTGCACAAGTGGTGGAGCATCGGGTTCTTTTGGGCCATGCACTTCCACCAACTTGTAAGTGCAAAGCCACATTACACACCCAATGAATAAAAGTACATTCACAACAGCAAGGCCAGCTACAAAACAAATTTTAATGTAGTAGAACAATAGAAAACGCTGTCCAAAAACATAAAGTGCACCACACAATATGTCTGCAAAATTATTTTGTCTGACATGGAAATACCTCTATTAACATCTACAGGATATGCCGTCAACAACCTCCAAATTTCTAGTAAAAGACCAAACCGTGTCCAAGATATGACATGTCAAATTTTGAAATTTTCATTCGTCACAGTGGCACAGTTCACACCTGTTGACATGTAACACGGACAATGACTGCAAACTACATCCATGACACTAAGACTAGATATCCTATCAATTTCAAGCCAGCACGACAAGCAAAATGCTGTCCATGAGCGTAAACTGCACCACACCATATCTCTGCTAAAAAAAAAAAATGTTCTTACATGGAAACACTGTAACTGACATCCACAGGACATGCTGTCAACACCTTCCAAATTTCAAGTGAAAAGACCAAACTATGTCCAAGATATAAGATTGAACTTATGAGATTTTCATTTATCAGACTGACACAGTTCCGCACCTGTGGACATTTAACACACACAATGACTGAAAACTACATCCATGACACTAAGGCTAGGTATCCTATCAATTTCAAGCCACCACTACCACAAGCAAAACACTGTCCGCAACACGTAAAGGACGCCACGCAATGTCGCCACAAAAATTATTTTCTTTGACATGTAAAACCATAATTCACATCTACATGACATGCCATAGACACCCTCCAAATTTGAAGTAAAAAAAACGTTTCTGAGATATTCAATGTTAAAGATTGCTAAAAATTCACAATCTATTCCATTATAAAAATCTGGCCATCTTGTCCCTATCTCATGATCAAAGAATCTCAAAATCAAATACTTTGCAGGCTCAAAACAAAGAATTAAACATCTTATAAATCAAATAATTGATGGAATTGTGATATACCACCACCATGGTTCAACAAACGACGCCCTGAGTAAAACCCACCCCTATTTGTCTTCCTAGGACACCCCTGGGCTGAGAAATTGATTTTATTATCTGGCAATCTCATCCCTTGCTCGTGATGCACGATTGCGATCAAAGAATCTCGCAATCAAAGAATTTGCAGGCTCATGATCAAAGAATTTGCAGGGTCATGATCAAAGAATAAAAACTCTTCTAATTTAAAAATTATAGAATTGCAGTAAACCACCACCATGGTTCATCAGAATGAAGCCCCTGAGTAAAATCCACCCTCATTTGTCTTCCTAGCACACCCCTGGACTGAGAAAACTGATTTTTAATCTGGCCATCTTGTCCCTCGCTCGTGATGCAGATTGCAATCAAAGAATCTCGCGATCAAAGAATTTGCAGGCTCAAAGTCAAAGAGATTGCTCGCTCTTGAACAAAGAGTGAGGGACGAGATGGCCAGATTTCAAAATAGATTTTTGTATCCTAGGGGTGCCCTAGAAAGTTATATGAGGGTGAGTTTTGCCCAGGGGCTTTGTTCTGCCCTATGTAAATAAAAAACCCAGAAGTTTTCATTATCCCTGGTAGTGTAGTGGCCCCTCCCCTATCATGATACTATACATTAAGTGTTCTGTATCCTGGTAGTCTAGTGGCCCCCAATGTGTATTTTATTAATATCTCTTTATTTTATCCCTGGTAGTCTAGTGGCTACAGAAATCTTATAAAAATCTGGCCATCTCGTCACTTGCTCACGACACGATCGCAATCAAAGAATCTCACGATCAAAGATTTTGTAGGCTCACGATCAAAGATCATTAGCGAGCAGTGAAAAAAGATTTCAAAAGCTCAAAACTCTATTTTTGAACAATTTAGATAAAACCAAAGCCATGGCTCGATAGATCAGGGTCCCCTGAGTAAAACTCATCCAAGTTTTACTTCAAAAGTGACCCTGAGCTGAGATATACTGTATGTGTTTTTCCGATCAGAAAACTGAAAATTAGATGGGGACCTCGTGATCAAAGAATCTTAAAAATCCTCAGGGACAAATATTCTTGAACCGTGATGCTGCAAATTCTTTGATCACCAGGCGGGACTAGATGGCCAGAACCCCATTCTTTGTTCAAAAACATACATATAAATTTTCCCATTGACTTATAAAGGAACTTAAAAGTGGTATAACTTTTGAATGCCTTAATATTTTTCACCAAATGAAAAGCTGACATGTTTGGCCACTACAGCTCTTTTAAACAAGCTATCTCAGAGAGCAGCATGCCACACAACAGCCATGCAGGACCACATCCAAAATCCCAAAAGCTGCCTCCAAAATTGATAATTTTGCATTTTTCAGCGTTTTCATACGCAAAGACCGTAAGTCTGACTGAAAGACAAATCAAGAGATCTACCATGCCCCACCACATGTACCAAATTTCAGGGAAATCTGTTGAGGGGGTCCAAAGTTATTAATGCCCAAACTTTGACTTTAGTATGTAACTGATAACTGACCGCTGAACCCTAACTATAGTGGCGCGACTATGCCACTATAATATATATATATATATATATATATATATATATATATATATATATATTCTATGCAAAAAACTTCCTTAATGCATCAGTTAGGGTTCTTCTACAGTGACAAAAGTGAGAAATTCACCATTAGGGCTCCCACCTGTTGAACCCACCCACCCCACCCCCACCAACAGGCATCAGGGTGTGTGTTGAGGTCATCAGCCCTAACTCTTACCCCAGCCCATGTGTAAACAAGCTGAGGTGGTGCAGTAGTAGAATGGGGTGAGTTAGGCCGACAACCCCAAAGTACACCCGGATGCCTGTTGGGGAGGGATGGAGGGTCAACAGGTGGGAATTTCCCACTTTTGTCACTGTAGAAGAACCCTAGCTGATACATTTATAGAGTTTTTTGCATAGAATTTCCTTAGTTTTTAAGAAAGAATAGAAAAGTAGAAAGTTGTGCAAGTTGGTGGGA
The DNA here is from genome assembly GCA_016271365.2 of Neoceratodus forsteri. Classification (NCBI taxonomy): domain Eukaryota; kingdom Metazoa; phylum Chordata; order Ceratodontiformes; family Ceratodontidae; genus Neoceratodus; species Neoceratodus forsteri. The sequence continues at coordinate 1,347,661,910 of CM057456.1, read as the reverse complement.
GCGCTGGTCCCAAACATTACGCACACAATGACTAAAAGTACATTGACAACTGCAAGGCCAGCCACCAAACAAATGTTAATCTAGTAGAGCAATAGAAAACGCTGTCCACAAAATGTAAACTGTGCCATACAATATTGCAGCAAAAATATGTTGTCCAACACATAAACACTGCTATTGACATCTACAGGACATGCCATCAACACCTCCAAATTTCAAGTAAAAGACCAAGCCGTGTCCGAGATATAATAAGTCAAAATTTGAAATTTTCATTCATCAGAGTGGCACAGTTCCACACCTCATGACATTTAACTCAAACAACAACTGAAAACCACATCCATGACACTAAGGCTATGCACCCTATCAATTTCAAGCCACCAGCACAATCCAAAACACTGTACACAACATGTAAAGTGCATCACGTAATATCTCCACAAGCAAAAAATTTCTCCAACATGTAAACACCATAATTCACATCTACAGGGCATGCCATAAACACCTCCAAATTTCAAGTAAAAAGACCGAACCATTTCTGAGATATTCATTCTTAAAGATTGGTAAACTTTCCTTACCTATTCCATCATAAAAAATCTGTCCATCTTGTCCTCCCTCGTGATCAAAGATGGCGATCAAAGAATCTCACAATCAAAGAATTTGCAGGCTCGTGGTCAAAGAATTTGCAGGCTCACAAACAAAGAATAAAAAATGCTATAAATCAAAAAATTGAAGTAATTGTGGTAAACCACCACCATGTTTTGACAGAACGAAGCCCCTGAGCAAAACCCACCCTCATTTGACTTCCTAGGATACCCTGGCCTGACAAAATAGATTTTTTAATCTGGCCATCTCGTCTCGCTCTTGATGCATGATCTCCATCAAAGAATATCGCGATCAAAGAAATTGCACGCTCGTGAACAAAGAGTGAGGGATGAGATGGCCAGATTAAAAAAATTTTCTCAGCCATGGGTGCCCTAGGAAGTTAAATTAGGGTGGAGTTTTCTCAGAACATGTTCTGCCACATCTGAATAAAATACCTCATGTTTTCAATATCCCTGGTAGTCTAGGCCCCCCCATGTGTATTTAATAAAATAATGCTTTGTATATCTCTGGTAGTCTAGCAGTCCCCCAATCTGTATAAATTAATCTTGTTGTCCATATCCCTGGCAGTCTAGTGGCCCCTGACCATGATAAAATACATTATGATCTCTAATTCCCTGGTAGTCTAGTGGCCCCTCAATGTGTATTTCATAAATAATGCTTTGTATACCCTGGTAGTCTAGCAGCCCCCTCCCGATCTGAATAAAATTAATATTGTTGTTCATATCCCTGGTAGTCTAGCACCCCAATCATGATAAAATAGATTATGATCTGCCATTTCCTGGTAGTCTAGTGGCCCCCCACCCAGCCATGCCAGCTCACTAGCACCCCACCTTCCCAACCCAATGACTGGCACAGCCTGCCTCTCACCTCCATGGCCAGTCACTGACTGTGATAGCAGTGCTAATGCAAGAGGTGCTCGAAATAATTTCTCAGCACCTCTTGCATTACGCTAAGCACACACACAGTCAGTGGCTGGCCGTGAGGTGAGAGGTAGGCTGTGCCAGCTGCCAGCTGAGGAAGGGTGGGGTGGTGGGTGGACTGGCATGGCTGGTGGGGCCAGTAGACTATCAGGAAATGGAGATTGTAATGTATTTTATCACGATGGAGGGCCACTAAACTACTAGGGATATGAACAAGAATATTAATTTTAAACAGTTCGGAGGGTCTGCAAGGCTACTAGGATATACAAAGCATCATTTATGAAATATACATTGAAGTACTAGACTACTAGGGAATTGGAGATCATAATATATTTTATCATGATCTGGGGGTACTAGACTAGCAGGGATATGGACAACAAGATTAATTTTATACAGATCGGGGACCGCTAGACTACCAGGGATATAGCATTATTTTATTAAATACACATTGGGGGGTCACTAGACTACCAGGGAAATGTATAACATTATTCTTTTGATGCTGATCAGGGGTGCTATACTTACCAGGGATATTGAAAACATGATGTATTTTATTCAGATGTGGCAGAACAAATCACCCTGAGCAAAACTCACCCCATTTAACTTTCTAAGGCACCACTGGGCTGAGAAAATAGATTTTAAATCTGGCCATCTCGTCCCTCATTGCATGATGCACGGTCGCGAACAAATAATCTCAGATCAAAGAATTTGCAGGCTTGTGATCAAAGATCATTTGCAAGCTGCGAATTAAGATTTTAAAAGCTCATAACTCTATTTTTGACCGATTTGGATTAAAACAATGGCATGGCTCAATAGAGCGGAGTCCTCTGAGTAAAACACATCCAAGGTTTACTTCAGAAGTTACCCCTGAGCTGAGATATTTGTGTTTTTCCAATCAGAAATTTAAAAACAAGATGGCAGACCTAGTGATAAAAGAATTTTTAAAATTCTCGGAACAAAGATTCTTGAACCATGAGGCTGCAAATTCTTTGATCGCCAGGTGGGACCAGATGGCCAGAACCCCATTCTTGTTTGCAAAACATACATATAAATTTTCCTATTGACTCATAATGAGAATTTAAAAGTGGCATAACTTTTGAATGCCTTAATATCTTTTCACCAAATGAAAAGCGGCATGTTCAGCCTCCAAAGCTCTTTTTAACAAGTCATCTCAGAGAGCAGCATGCCACACAACAGCCATGCAGGCCCACACCCAAAATCCCAAAAGCTGCCTCAAAAATGGATAATTTTGCATTTTTCTGCATTTTCACACACGCAAAGACCAGACGCCTGACCAAAACGCAATTTGACAGATCAAGAGATGAACCATGCCCACTGACATGCCAAATTTCAGGCAAATCTGTTGAACGGGTCCAAAGTTATTAATGTGCAAAATTTTGAGTTTAACATGGAAGTGACAACTGAACCTAACTATATATATATATATATATATATATATATATATATATATATATATATATATATATATAAAATAGTGGCACAGCAGTGCCACTATAATTAGGGTTGAATAGCCACTTTAATGCAAAACCTCAAATTTTGCACCTTAATAACGCTACAATTACAACGATTTTTTGGAAATTTACATACGTGTTCAATGTCCCAGATCTCTGAGCTGGCAGGTTTCATTATGGTTGGATGTATGGTTATGAGCTACAGAATGCCAAAAACTCAAAAACAGACTTTTGCATGTTTTTGCTCACACCCACAGCCTGCATGCTTTGTCCATTCAGTCTGAAATCTTTAGGGAAGACAAAGTCTTAGTCACCAATGTGCCTTTTGAAGATTTGATGAAAAATATAAAACAGTTCAAAAGTTATTCAAAAAACTAATTTCCCATTATAGTCAATAGGAAAAGTTAGCAAAAATCATGAAATGTTTGTGAGAGGCCATTTTACTGTCACAAATAGCCCTTTTACTTTGTGAGATGGCTATCTTGCTTTCAGTTAGTGACACAGAAAAATGCCTGGCATTTAAAATTGGGACACTCTAGCTAATCACTGATTGTTGTGTTTACCTAGTTGGGTCCTTAGGATGCTTGCCATATCTTTCTTGGGGGTTAAACCACCCAATAAATGCATTTTTGAAAACACTTTCACAAAATACTTTCACAAATGCAAAAGTTTTGTGAGGTTTTCTCATGAAACTTTCATGATTTGTGAAAGTAATTTGCAAAAGTACTCCTAAAATAACTGCAAATCTTTGATACCATCTTGCAACAAAACGCCTGGGTCTTTTGGGCTGAAATTTGCAGGGTGGCAAGCCTTGTCCCACAGATGTGCCTTTTGGTGGTTTGGGGCCAAAACAGTACAGTGGCCCAAAGTTACAGCATTTTGAAGTTCAGAAATGTTCCCTTAGTCGAACATTGGGGTGTCCGTGATGCCTTTCAGGCCCGTATCTCGAGAACGGTTCGAGAGACAGACTTTTCGTTGAAAAAATTCTTAGTCACCCCTAATGGGACTAATCTCAGAAGTGGGTTGGAAAGCCATGAAACCCATGAAACTTGCATTTTTTCTTACTTGTACGGTTCCTGAGGTATTTGCAAATTAGTTTTCCAACTGCTCATTTTCATGTCTGTAGGTTACTATTATGCTCTTGGAGTTAGCAAACACAGTGCTTTTTGGTGTCTGTATCCAGAAATGATGTGAGATACAGATTCAGTTGACTTTATGTTGTGAGAAATACTCACTCTTATCATTACAACACTTGAATTTCTTTTCTATCTGCTACGGTTCACGAGATATTGGCAAATTAGTGTTATATGGGTTCCTTTCCCCATAGAGCTGCTGTAAGGCTCCATGCTAGAGGCCCGTGCTCCCACAAACACATATTATTATGCACAAAATGGGCAGCTTGGTGAGGCCCTGGCTCAAACCAGCAAATACCATTTACTATTCATAATACACTTTCTAAAAAATAAGGAAATTCATTGCAAAATATCTCCGTAATGCATCAGTTAGGTTGTTTCCACAGCAACAAAAGTTTGAAAATTTGGTGTTAGGTTAACATCCCACCACCACCCCATCACAACCACCCCATCCTCAAACCCCTATCTATGCATTCTCTCCAACCCCACTCCCCACACACACATACATGCAACACACATGCATGACTGTAAGACACTAAACCAGTCAGCCACATGTGTAAGCATAATAATCACAACAATGTACTCCTTTCACGTACCACAATATAATGAAAAATACATACAGTATGATCAGCTCTGTACTACCAGCACAGTATGATGACACATTATTGCTGGCATATCTTTCTGATAAAGTGAAACTTAGTTTGCACAAATGTTCTTAATACTGCTTTTTATTTATCATAAATCAACAATTGGCTCAACGTTAGGTATCGCTGCCACCACATAGGTATGTGGTAGCAGTACAGACACACTGACACATACATAGCACTTTTCACATACTGCTCAGTTATGAAACTAGCACCATTACATGTTGTAAAACTGCTGCATTAACTGCAAATACTCATTAGCAGCATGTTATGGTAAGCTTTGAATGTTACAACTGTTGCTCTCACATGTTGCTTGTAAACTATACTACAAAATATTATTTTATTATTATTACCATTTCTTATTATGAGTGACTCACTTTATCAGAAAAAATATGCAAACATCCATTGACTGCTGCTAGGGTTATCAAACTATTATTTCCAGTACAGCTATCTATAGGTAACATACTGTGTGTTTCATCATTTCTTAACAATTCATACATAGGCATCTGCTTAAATCTTGTTATTGATGTTTGTAACAGAAAAATTCTACCTGTGGGCCATCTCCCATGGTTGCCCAGCATGCGTGTGTACCCACAAGGCACTCTGATGGCAGCAGAACTCATACAATTGCTGCACCATGATGATGGAAGTCTCATGTACTGCTTGCATATGTGTGTGTGGGGAGGAGGTGGGAGTGGGGAATGTGTAGTTAGGGGTTTGAGAATGGGGTGGTAGGGTGGACATGGTGGGGTGTTAACCCTAATACTGAATTTCCAAACTTTTGTCATTGTGGAAAAATCCATAACTGATGCATTAATGAAGTTTTTGCAATGAAGATATATATATATATATATATTCAAGGCAAAAAAACTCTGTTTAATACATCAGTTAGGAAATTATTCCCTGATGACAAGAAGAAAAGTCAGTGTTAGGATGAAAGCCTGCACCCCCAGACCACACCCCAACTGGCATCAGGGGTGTGCATTGGGATTGTCGGCCCTAACTCTCAAACCCATCACATGTGTAAACAAGCTGAGGTATAGGAGATTGAGGTGAGAGTTAGGGCCAATGACCCTAATGCATACACTGATGCCGTTGGGGCATCTGGGGGGGTGTAAGGGGGCTTTCAACCCTAACACCAAATTTCTTCACTTTTGTCACTGTGGAACAATCCTAACTGATGCATTAAATGGAGTTTTTGCCATGAATTTCACTTCTTTTGAGAATGAGGACTATAAATAGTGAATGGAATGTGGTGGTGGGAGGCGCAGGCCTCTGGGCCCTGCGCTTCCACCACATGATGTCTTCTGACATAGTGACAGTAAGTGCAAGGCAAAACACAAGTGCTAAGGGTTATGCATATGGTAACGGAAACATAAATGGAAAAGCAAACATTAATAGAAAATCTAAGTGCAAAGTGACGCCAAAGCTTAACAGTGACAGAAACGGAGATGCAAGCATACAGAAACGCAACTGATAGTGTGCACGGTCATGGTACTGCTATTGTAAATGCAAATGTTAACTGTTTCAGCAACAATAACGCCAAAGGAACAGAATGCAAATGCAAGCGATACAGAAATGCAAAGCGTAATGCACATGGTCATGGTACCGCAATTGCAGATGCAAATGGTAATGGTAACAGCAAAATAATGACAAAGGAAACAGAAATGGAAAGACAAATGCAACACCTGTGGAAATGCAAACCATAACCCGAATGATCATGGTACCGCAATTGAAAATGCAAAATGGTAACTGTAACAGCTAAAATAACGCCAAAGGAAACAGAACGGAAACATGAACGCAAGCATGTACAGAAACGCAAACCATTATGTGTATGGTCATGGTACTGCAATTGTAAACACAAATGGTAATAGTAACAGCAACAATAATGCCAAAGAAAACAGAAACGGAAACAAGAACTCAAGCGTGTATGGAAACACAAACTGTAACACGCATGGCCACAGTATCCCAATTATATACGCAAATGGTAATGGTAACAACAACAATAACACCAAAGGAAACAGAAATGTAAACACAAGGGCATATGGATACGAAACCGAATGCGACGGGCATGGGATCGCAATTGGAAATGCAAATGGTAATGGTAACAATGATAACGCAAAACAAAAGACAAACACAAACACAAAGGGAAGGGCAGCTGCAAATGCAAATGGTAATGCACACGGTGATGCAAAGCAAAACGCAAACAGAAACAGTACTGTAGACACAAATGGTAAGAGTAATGTAAATGCAAAGAGAAATGCAAAGGATAACACACAGTGAGCGCTACTGGAACTGTAACGCAAACGGGTATGGAAATGCAAGTGGAAACACTATGTGTAATAGTAATTGAGTACACACCTGGTTTTACCCAACAGCTGCATAGAGAAACAAAGTGAGTACAAAGAATGTATGCATAATAATGGGGCTCGGAGCAGAAAATGAGGAGTTGGAATACTAAATTGCTTATATCTCAGGAACCGTGACGATATAGAAAAAAATTAAAATGTTGTATTAATTATGACTTTCCTGGCTAGTTTTCAACTTAGCCCCCATGTAGCTAAGCTTTTTCTGATGAAAAGTCCATATCTTGCACCGCTTCCGAGATAAGGGCCCTGAAAGGTGCGGCGGACGCGCAATGTTAATCTATGGAAAAGGTGTCAACTTCGAGTACAGCAACTTTGCATCCCTGCACTATTTCTTCAACAAACCACCAAAAAGGCACATCTGTGAGATGTTGGCTTTCTTCCTCCAATTTCAGCCCAAAAGACCAAACTGTTCTTTTGCAGCAGGGTGGCAAATAATTCCTGTCATTTTGGCCACAGTGTTGCAAAGTAGTGTCGATGATTGCGACACTTTCACAAAAAATCACAAAAGTGTCGCAGTTGCGACACTACTTTGTGACACTACTTTCCCAAAATTTCAAAAACATATTTTGGGGTGTTTAACCTCAAAATAAAGACATGCCTAGCATCCTCAGGGCTTGACTAGGTAAACACAAAATGAATTGTGTCCCTAGATGGTCCCAATTTTAAATACCAAGCATTTCTGTGATAAGTAACTGAAAAAATGGCTGACTCACAACACTACAGGGATTATTTGTGACACTAAAAACTGCATTTGTAACACTGTCAAACTTTTTAACTTTTCCTCTGACTATAATGGGAAATTTGTTTTTGAATAATTTTGAACCATTCAATATTTTTCACGAAATCTTCAAAAGGCACATTGGGGACCCTGGCTGCATGTTCTCTGAAGTATTTGGAGAAGTCATACAAACCATGTGACCTGTAGGTGTGAGCAAAGAATGCACAAAAAATAAATGCATCCCGGATATTAAGCAATAACTCAGCTGTATATCCGGCGATACAAAGTTGACAGATCCCAAGAACTTTGGTTACACCCCGTGCTTGCCAACATTCAGGCAAATCCATTGAACAGTGGCACAGTTATTAAGGTGCAAAATTTCACCATTTAACATTAAATGGGCACTCAACTCTAACTATGGTAGTACTACTGCTACATAAGATATATATATATATATATATATATATATATAGATAGACATACATTTATAAAATGGGGAGACTAATAATAATCCAAATCCAAAGTTCTGATTGCATAAACACATCACTTGACCATGCCATATCAGAGCATGACCGCACACCTGCACTTTTACCCTCCAATGCAATTTTGCTGTTTTATAAGATAGATAACCCACCTAGGTATGTGATCGCTCTCTGATATACGCACCTTGGGTCGTTGATTCACTCAGCCTGCAGTCTTGTGCGAATAATGCACACCAAGGTGTGTATATATCAGAGTGCTACTGCACACCTAAGAGTTGGTTGTCTATTACATATATATATATATATATATATATATATATATATATATATATATATATATACAGTATATATAGATCGATAGATAGATAGATGCATATATATACTGTATATATATATGGCAAAAAAACTCTAATGCATCAGTTAGGGTTGTTCCACAGCGACAAAAGCAAGGAAATTCCACATTACCCCCACCCCCAGCTCCACACACACACACACACACACACACAATATATGCAAGTAGGGGCAGGACCAAGGTAACACAACCAATCACAGACAACCAGCGGCGGTGACAGAAATAACATACAACTGTCTAAACATGCTACAAGACACATCCATCATCATGGGCCAACAAGTGTGTATGTTCTGCTAGCATCCAAGTGAGTTTATCCTCTGCATGCATGTTGCCCATCAGTTGTTACTGTATAACAGTATACATTATTTATATCTAATAGATTTTGTATATCTTCTCAATGACAGTGTTGATAATCATCACTGTAATAACTTGTTAATATCTGTGAGTAGTGTTACAGCCCTTTGTTGACTGTTAATGCCTCCTGATATTACCCCAGAATAAGACAATCCTGTGTCAGTATAATATTCTCTGCACAACAGTACTGTACAATCATATTGTAGAATATAACATCACTGTGGAAATCTCAGACCTGATAACTCACATGGTAACACTATACAATAGCTCAGTTGTTAAAACGTTGTCACTTTAAACAGAAAATTGTGTGCCTCCACTATTTAATATAGTGCTGTTGCTATGGTATTCAAACATCAATGTTTAGATGTCTATCTTCATAAGCACATAGTAGCAGACATCAGTTCAAGACACTTTAGTGTGTCTAACAACACACTTATCTTACCATCCTATAAGAAACAAAATTGCAGCAGTACAGTATAATCTATTAAGTCATTCTCCACTATTATTTGACCCCTTACAGTTCTATATGACACTGTGTCATCCAAAGTATTATATGTCACTAGTTCAGTCTTTTTGCCTTGCTCTGACTCTATAACTGTTAGTGCATGTTTATGTTTGTATACACATTACAACCTATGTGGTATTAGTGGTGGTCAAACACAACATTTTTCCACATGTGTACCTATGAATGAATAATATTAGACAAGCTTAATAACAGGGTTTCATGTATGTAAATGGCCTAATATCACCCCAACAGTAGCAAATTAAGTATTGTAATGCAATAATCAACAGTATGCTGCTCACTGCTATCTAATCCTAAACACATCAACATCAATGTCAAACTGTTTGTAACAAACTGTTAAATATCATAATGGCCCATGGTGGAAATTATCATGCAAAGCATTTTAACATATTCACGGTCACATAACTATTGTCATAGGGCTTGCAAATCATGACCCATCCATAGCACTGTTAGTTTTGTCAGTGGCTCTGCATGAGACAGCAAAATTACAAAATATTTATTTTGCATACTGTTTTGAATCGCTAATAACAGAAGTGTCACACAAAAACTGAGTACTGTATGTATTAACAGATATGTGAGAAGAAATTATCATTCATGCAACATGTGTGTCTCAATGTGAACAAGCACATCTTGATTTAAACAAGTGTCTATTTAACAATACATGTTACTTAAGGGGTCTCATACTGTATTTTTCTGTGTTTGTTCACATTACATAACACACAATGTCATAGATAGTTTCTTGTATGTTGATACCTCATTATATCATCTCAGCATGAACAAACAATCTATTTCATAGAAATTCTATGTGTAACAGTATTGTTGTGACATGAGACCATATGAAGATGTGCACAACACTCTGTACACCCATGACTGCTGAAATGCAACAGTTGTCCCATGATGATGGATGTGTCTTGTAGTATGTTTGGACAGTTGTATGTTATTTCTGTCACCTGCTGCTGGTTGTCTGTGATTGGTCATGTTGCCTTGGTCCTGCCCCCTACTTGAGTGTGTGTGTGTGTCTGGAGCTGGGGTGGGGGCAGATGAGGAGTTAGGGTTTTGAACCCAACACCGAATTTCCTCACTTTTGTCACTGTGGAACAACCCTAACTGATACATTAAATGGAGTTTTTGCCATGAATTTCCTGTCTTTTGAGAAATAATTATGTCATATTAATTTAAATATCTTGTTTAGACCATGACTCCATTTTCACAACACAGACTCACCAAGATATAGATACCGTTGTCTGAATATGTAGTTCTCTGATAGTATTTATACAGCAATAACTCATGTTCTTAACCGTTGATGTAAAAATACTACACTCAATGTATGGGATAGGAGATGAATCTGTTCACCACATTGGTCTATAGCAGCTAAACAGTGCAACGTATGTTATCTGTACTGATGAGCATGATGCATTATGTGTAGATGCATCAATACATCAACAACAACATACATATTGTCACTATTACTTTATGTTTAATGAAAGACACAACACAGGTAGATAAGGCTTACAAAAGATTTATTGGCCAATTAAAAATTGTAAAAAGGGCAAATTTAAAATCCAACTGGTGCACAAAATCAGTCTCACAAAACAATCATTAAAATGTTTTCACCAATGTTTGAAATACATATAAAATGGTCTCACAGATAGTCAATGGATAACATGTGATGGTAGTGCACAATACATAAACACATGTACCACAGTACTCTCTGCACACTGCTTACACCTATCGAGCAGTTATGATGTTGTTGTCATTGTGTGACCGATAGTGTGAATGTTCCTGGGGTGGGCAAAACAGATGCAACTATTAAAGTAATAGCACAAAACAGACAATCCTCTGTAGAAAATATTCATCTGAAACTTACTGTTAAACATTTAATTGGTATATATTTTATGTGTACACATACGATATGTATACACATATATATATACATGTTAAGACATATCACTATGTTACTGCATTTGGAAAATTCCCACCCGACCCTCAATAGAGGCGATCAAAAAATATTATCAGGAACACAAAAAGTCAGGTTTTATCAGTGAAAGTGTCTGATGTACAATTATTAACTATTATAAAACATACATTTAATTCACTTACCACACAACTAAATTAAATAGCACATGGTAACAGGGACTATATACATCAGTAAAAGTATCAAATCAATAATCAAATTACTAACAAACTAGTATAACACCTAGATCTGGTACATCTTTTACTTACATAAAAATAGCTACCAGAATGCTATGACTATAATATTTAATAATATTATGAACAGAAAATGTAACCTGTACACAATTAAGAATATCTAGTACACCACTTAACTTTGATATCTATTATGGCTATATGACATTACAATATACTATATATCTGCAACTACATATCTATGTCATACTAATAACTATATTCAGATAACATTAAAATGCTTATGAATGTAATACTTCAAAAAGTCAGATATTAGCTATTTTTGCAATACAGCAACTACTATGGCAAGTAACACAACTACTGTAAATGTCTCAGTTACAAACTATTACTAAGTGACGTATTAACTATTATATATACATCAATTCAATACAGATGTTTGAGAACAAAACAGGAATAGTAATAGACTGTTGCAACACAAAATGATGGTATTCAGTGAAGATGCAAGTGGATAAAAGAAAAGGAACACAGGGCACATCTGATGCCACTCAAAATGTACAGAGTGAAGTACATTTTTAAGTGTTGTGCTCTTAAGTACAGGTCATCTGACAATGTTAAAAAGAGATCTGAATACTACTGGCACAGAACTGGAACAAACACCAGGATATCTTTCAGTTATAAAAGATCCTAATAATGTTAAGATAAAGAAAATTGTTACAAACAGATATGTAACACTCTCATCTTAATGCATATGGACAAGTATTGTGCCTTAGTAGAGGCACAGACTTCGAAAGTGTGACAAGTAGTACTTGTTATGTCTGCAAACAACACACTCATAAGAAAGGACAATAACAGAAGAGGCGACTAGATAAGATTTCTCTTTTGACATTGAAAAGTCTTTCTTAGACATATAAGTGTGGTTTTCTAGTGACTGTGAAGACAGCTGGCACGATTAAAGACCACTGCAACTAATTTCACTGTGTCACTGATCAACACAGCAATCTTATATGTCACACTGAGTAAGCATATGCTATTCAACCATGTGATATGTTACCAATGTGGTAATGAATGTACATCTGTGAAAAAAGTATGTACCAGAAGTTACTCTGTAACAAATTGGACAGCAAAGTATGTCACATGTTGTGTGACTATTCCTCTGACACATGAAGATTGTCATAATTCTTCAATATCAGAATGTATGCATTTTTTAAGTGTCGTGGTAGTCTCTGTTTGAAAGAGCTTGTTGAGTCATTGCAGTCAACCCAGCCAGTTCTGTACCTCACCAAACAAGTTTAATGTCCAGAATGTACAGACTGGCCATAGTGGTAGATCACAGCATGCATGTCAAACACTGCTTGGTTAAATACAATTCTACCAGCTGTGAAATCAGTGATAGGTGTGTCAACTCTGAGCCCATTAGAGTCAAATCTCTGCAATACAAGCATAAGATATTAAGATGAAGTCCTCAGATGTATGGACTGAGTACATGTACCTGCATACCTTGCACACAAGTGACCACTTTCTTTAGTGGTAAACAGCATGAATGTCACACTTTAACCTGAGGCACAAATAGAGAAGCCCAAAGCATGTCTTCTGTGGTTTCTCATTCAGAATGACCACATAACACACATACATATTTGGTTACATATGATACAGTGAAATACTGATGCATTGGAATCCTCTTCATCCAAACTGTTTATGATTGCAATCATAAACTTGCTAGCGTCCTGCTGTATGTTAGCATCAAATGCACTGCATCGTCATATGTTCCCAACACCTGTCACATAGGTGAAAGTGACTGTATGTAGTTAGCTCGATCAGAGCGACATTGACAACCTGCTTCAATGCCTTCAATAAAGAAGTGTCTCGTGAAGCAGATATTATCTGCACAAAGTATGGCATGTAGAAACACTTGCATTGCTGAATTAGCATTGCAGTTTACTCTAGTACTGTTATCAAACACTGGGAAAACAGCCATACCATCTGACTTCTGACCGACAGCCGGTTCTGCATCTGTATTTGACATTGTGACCTTCTTACCACTCTGCACAGTTGAATCAGTTGTAGAAGCTCATTTTCTTTGTTGCCAGGTGTAGCTGTGACTGTGGGATGTGAGACAACCACAGACATAGGTAGTGGTATTAAAGACATCTGTGGCTGATACAGAGTACGTGGTCTGCTGTACTCAACAATACATCGCTTATCAGCGCGATCTTCTGAGGTGTGAGTGTTATGATGTGCAACCCAGAAAGACTATGTATGCATGAAAGTGTGATGTAGCTCATGCCATCTTGAAAATGTCTGTCCCTATGTCCACCATTGCTGAATCCAAACTCAAGTCCTGAGACTTGTGAATTGAAACAGCATACGCAACACATATTGGAAACTGTTTCCTGTTAACATAGATATCCTTAAATACCTGGAATTTAACTACAGGTATGATCAATCTGTACAGGCAGTTCCATGTCGTCTAAGTGGACAAGAAGTGTCTCAATAAAAGTTTTCTGAACAATGTAAACAAAGTCAATGATATTATCCATGGCACCACTTACCATGCCACGCTCCAAATCAAGATTGTGGTGTAGCATGACACATACATTCTTATAAACTGTAAGAACAGCTTCCAGTCCAGCTGTGTGTGAAACATCTGACTTCAGTTCAGAGAGCTATTCAGTCATCTTTGCTACCATTTTTGACTTAGAATGACACTATCAAGTATATCAATGGCATGCAGTGTGAAAATCTCTTGATTCTCTCTCTGCAACATGACACTGTTGAACTCAGCACATTTCTTCAGTCATGGCATAAGACACACAATGTATGTGCCTATTGGATTACATATCACTGAAAACATCACATGCTGTTTCTATGGATGTACTATCCATTATGATTCTGCAACCATGTAACATTGAAACATGTTCTGTGGACAGAGAACCTGTACGAGCTTGATCCAACAGTGCCTTGAAAGTCAGATCACCACTTTGTCGCATGTTCTGATACAGCTCAACAAAGGTAAATAACTCTCACAGGTTAAAACCTCCAATGCAGCTCTAGTGTATTCTTAGCCTGCTTGACAGTAAGAGTTGCAAAGACATGTTCCACATTAACTGGTGCAAGCTGTAAGAGGTCTCTAAATACAACAATGCTTTTACCACTAAATGCATATCCATAGTCAGTCCCAAGATCTCCTCTAGACGCAGGTGTATATAGGCAAGCATTACATTGGAGACCATGCTAATCTCATTAATGATGAGTAACTACATCTTAGTAAACATAGAACGAAGCTGAGATGCAACTACAAATGACTGTTTGTGATACTCTCCTGCTAGCGATGCTCCACTGGCAACATGAAGAGACGTGTAATGTAATTTCACCAATGTGCATGCAGACTGTCCAGTGGGAGCACTAACAGCAACAGACATTGATGACCCTGTCAGGTTCCATATTTCTGCCATTATGGCCTCTATAAGGAAACTCTTCCCTGTCCAGGCTGAGCCACTAACAAACATCAGCAGTGGCTTGTAGTCAAGACAGTCACATTTCTTGTGTTCATGTAGTAATCCATGACGGACAGCATCAGTGATGTCAGAGTGAGCCACACATTGCTGCTCATTGAGTGTCTCTCTCAACTCAGCTGGGTCAACACTGCAGTGTGTGCCATGTTCCATTGCACTCTCCACTTCCAACATGAGTACTTCTGGGGCATTCAGAGGCAGAGGTTCTCCAAGGATACCTTGTCCTTCTGGATCAAGATTCTCCTATGAACTGATGGGAGTGTCCTCTTCAAGTAGTTTCTGTGCCTTCTCAAGTTGCTCCTTCTCAGTGTCTAGCCTCTGTATATATGTGTCAGAGTATTCACTTTTGAATGTCTCATAACTGTGATTGAATTCTTCCTCAAATGTATCACAGTCACCTTTTAATTCAGATTCATTCCTCCAGGGTCTAAATAGAAATAGGAGAGCAAAGTAATAATACTCTCTGCTCTCAGATGTGCCTAAATGTAACTGGCAGTGGTCAATAAGCCAAGGCTTATGTCTCTTAACAAGACAGCCATCCAGTCCTTTAACCTTGTAAATGTCACGTGTGCAATCAGGTGAGACATTCGTCTTGTAGTCATACCACTTAGCCAACTCAAATAAACACATTTGATCCATGTCTTTGTGTCTACAGGGTAGTTTGTGTCAATGAGGCTATTCTTCAAGATATGTCTTGAAGACAGTCTTTGAGAGCCAGTTCCTCAATTTCAGCATGAGGAATAAGTACACGTTACGCTCTCTTTGTAGTTTACACTGAGAAAGCACACAGCATCAGATTTGCCATACAAATGTGTATCAATCAGCGATTGCCGGCCCTCATAAGCACCATATTCTCGTGTGATGGGGTTCCCAACCCCAGTGACCACAATTGAGACGTCAATGACTTCCTTGAACTGGCAATATCTTCCCAAAGATCTTGCAAGCAAGTCTTTTCATGTTTAGTTATGTATGAAGTGACGTACCGAACCAGAGCCAATTAGTTGTTGGCCGACAAACTGAACATCTATGTTTTCTTGCCACATTAGAAGAAGAGTAGGGTTGTAGTCATTGATGTACACCTCATTCTCTTCTTTGGGTAATTCATAAACCCTCTTGGTTGATTTTGCCTTCAAGTGGTGTTGCATAGCTGAAAAAGTTCATTCATGCAATCATCCTGACAGACACTTCTAGGAATCTGAAACGACATCTTGTGTACCAATCAGATTTGTTCTTCACTACCCAGCGGCAGTATTTCACACAAATATGGCGTTGAAACTTCTGCACCAACTTCCATAGTGTAGGACTGTTGTACTTGTCTGGAATGCGGCAAGTAATGTACTGTTAATGAATGTTAGCACTTGTGCTACTTCATGTTCACCTATGCATGGGTCATCCTTGATAGACAGTAACATGTGAATATGCGGAGTGCCTCATGCCTGATACTCCATCCTCCAGAAGTAATGCTCCACAATACCAAGAGGAGGATTGTCTTTGACAAAATGAAAGTCATAATGTCATGGAATCGCTTGAGAAAATGCCTTGTCACAGATACAGGGTCAAGTGAGCACATTTCTGAGAGTCATTGATGAAATGCTGTCTACATCACAATTTGCCCACTTCAACAGTTCTATGACCTCATCCCAGGCATACTTAGCACAACTAAGTGTGACAAACCTATGTGGCTGGACCATACTCTCACAGCATGGTCATCACCTCAGAGTGTCTATGATACCAGTATTCTTTGGTACCATGTAGACATGACAGAATGGACGACAAATTCACTTTCATCCTTCTACTTCAGTTTCTCCAGGAACTGTGCAGCTGTTATTCCATCAAGTGGGTTGTGAGATGAATAGTATGCACAATAAACGCAGAAAGTATACTAAGCTCACTCTCCCACAGGAGATGAAACAGATACTGTACGTTACATCTGAATTTGCTATCCTTACTGAGCATTAGGTTAGTACGGTACTCAGCACCTTGTACATGCACTTCTCTTTCATCTAAGGTGTCCACCTTACCCTTTGGGAATAATGCTGCCTCCCAAATGCTGAAAGGCTCACCTTCCAGCTGTTTCATTTTGATAAAGATCAGTGTTGTCCTCACTGGATCTCTGCCATGCAGTGGGTGAATTGTGTACTATTCATACATTATCATTTGTCTGCACATTGACTCAATCATTGGTTTTGTAGTTTCCAACAGATCATGTTCAACAGACACAGTGGTCATGCGATCAATATCAAGGTCTGCATAAAGGGATTGTTGCTCTTTAAATAAGTAAGAGCACACCTGCCTTCTCTACATTGACAACATCCTGCCAAATGACCTTTGACTTAGTTGGAACACCACTGACAAGAATCACCAAAGTGTTCTCAATGAGATCACCTCCATTTTCCTGCAGAGGAAGTGGAAGATGCACAATGGAACCCTTAAGAGATCTAATGAGTTCTTTTGTGGAATGTTCCGTGTCTTTGTGTTCAGATGTAGAATGGTTTGAAATGGTTTCATTGTCTGATTTAGAATCCATTCAAACATATTCAACATGGCAATCTCAGTTGGTGTAACATGTGCCTCCATGTTGTTCAAGACTGACCTAGGTGGCAGAATGTTAGCTTTCACTTTGGAGATACAGTGCTTGTACATCACAATGATCGGGTCTAACTGAAAGTCATACTTTAACAGCAGAAATGATGACACTCAAAACCACATGTCATTGTATGATGACAAGGTTTCCAGTTCACTGTGCCATTTATTTTTCATAACAGAGTGATCACATGACACACATACACAGTCAAATTTCTCTGTCTTTGGCAACTCAAATTTGGCAACTGATTTCCAAAACTGCTTTAGAATATCACTTTCTAAGACAGACATACAATTTCCATCAGCAATTGATGACTGATCAATCACAGTATCTGTCACACTGCTGACACGCGCAGCTTTTTCAGAAATGACATGACACCATGCATGTCGACAGACTCAGTAACTCATTCAGACCAGTATGCTGAGCAACAACTCGATGAACATCATAGACCCTGTACACAAAGTTTCACATGCCTGATTGATGCACTCCAGCATACGCATGTGTTGAAAGACACTGTCACAAACACCACTATCTAGGCATGCAAGCTGAAGGTGACCCATGAGTCCAGTATGTGGACAGATCTCACAAAGGTCTATACTCTCAAACAGTTTATGCCTGTTTTTATGGTCAGTAATGACAAACAGGTTGATAAAGTGCTCAACTTTGTCAAATAATGATTGCCTCCAGTTGCAAGCCTCATCACATGTCCATGAGAGACAGTGACGTTTACAAGGCTGAGTAGTTCCTTACATTCATTGTCTGACTCCATTGTAATGTCATCACACACTGAGCACATTAACCAGACTCATCAATGCTCAAGTTGCTGTCCTTTTGTGAGTAATATGACTCCTCCAGAAATGTGCCTCTGAGTGCTGTGTGTGTAGCCACCGTCCTGTGAAAACATCACAGAAATTGTGCAGGCTCAAGACAGGCTACCGTCATAGCCTCATATTTATGTCATACACAATGTTTCTGAACTGCTCAAGTACATGTGACATCTTATGCCACAATCGTTGAAGAACAAAAACTGCTCTACTAACAAATGTGCATACTGTGAGACGCAGTTTCATCAAACTGAGATGACTCTTTATTATTTTGTGCTCAAGTCTCATCACAGCAGCAATAAGTCTGTCAATCTTAGCTTTAGAAGCTAGTGATCGAAAAATATTTTGCTTCCTCAGATGATCATCAGCAGTGACGAATTTATGGCGCTGCTTGCCACATGTATTAATTGGTGTCTTTGCAGCAGTATCCTTTCAGCTCACAGATCTTTACAACTATTGCTTAGCTACACATTCTTTCCTTGCTGTTGAGCAAGCATGTTTTTCTGAAGAGTGATGAAGCTTTGAATTGAGGCTTTACTGGAATGCTGAATCATTTTACATCTCAAATTACCATCACTGGGTTTTGCATTACTCATAAGCAACAGTGATCTACTATTATACCTGTTTCGTCTCTGCATAGACTTGTCTCTGTTTAGAGGGCATCTTCCTGTTTGTCAATTCACAGTTCAGTACACCAATCTTACAGAAGAATCAGACACCTGTATGGGAAGTACAGAAAAAACAAAATTTAGAATTCATCTCTTTGTTTGCTTCTAACATTACATAGTATCATATACTATCCATATCTCATACAAGAACAACAAATACTACTGCCTACTAAATATTGTGGAGATAATTACTGTAGTAAGTGAAGAGCAATAAAGCAATACACAGTCTTTTCAAATGCTTTGAACATAACTTCAATAATAATATGAGAATAAATATCAAAAATGTCAAAAACCAAGCAGTGGCGCAATCTTAAGCATCCACATTACTGTTTTACCTGATGAAAACTGTTTTTTAAAATAGTTACAAAAGTAGTGTCGAGACGTGTGACACTTTCGCAAAATATAGTGTCGTTTGAATGACACTTTTGCAAAAAAAACAGTCGCACGTATCGAAAGTGTCGAATGTAATGTCGCAAAATAGTGTTGCACGCACAAAAGTGTTGAATAATAGTGTTGCATGCACAACACTTTTGCAAATTTCAATTGCTTTACATCCCTTTAACACTCAGCTAATCACAGACTTGTGCCTGTTTGAGTGACAGACACTGCAACCAATGTATCGGCATATTCATCAGGCCATATTGAGCAACCAATCACAACCACAGAACAGTGAAGAAGAAGGACATAGCAGCCATCTTAGGAAAAAGAGACACCCTGCTTCTGACTGTGTAAGTACATCACATTTTCTAAACAATTTTTCTAGCATCATAAAACTATTAGCAGTACAAAATAGTATTAAACAAAACATTTTTACTGCTGTATTTGACATCATGATAATATTATTCACCTACCATACTGTAAAAAGGCATTATAACAGTTTAAAGTCAGTGTCAATCAGTACTTACTAGCACAGATAAAGCTGCAAATGGAGGCAGAAACAAGCAGCATGTGTATCATAACAAGAGACACAACCAATCACATGCCTCTGTTGCTGTAATTGTTTGAAGTAGCCAATAGTAATGTTGCATTTTTCCACTAAGAAATATTCCTGCATTTGTGTTTGACAGCAAGAACACCCATACATTGTGGTAATAGTAAGTGCATGCACTGCATTGGCTAACTAAGAAAAATCATTAACCAATAACATGGCAAATGACTGTATTTTGGATCAACCCACAAAAACAGTGTTGAAGCTGAGAGGAAATCTTTGTTTCACATTCACTTGTGGCTAGCCATTGCAGGAGAAACACTGATTTTTTTGGTAGCTCTCTGTCCACTTCTCAGTTTAAAAGCTAAGAATGGCAGAAAACAGCAGATGGACCATGTGGGTAGTGGGCAGCAGCATAGTAAGGCGTGCTTCAGAGTATGCTCAGAGGAGTGATTTTGGGAGAGAGCTGCAGCTTCCAAATTGCTCTGTTAAATGGTTTGTAGAGGTGGCATGAGGTGGGAGCATCTCACGCCAACAATGCACAGACTTTTGTCTACTCAAGCTCTGCCAGACATACTGCTGATCCATCTCGGAGGCAACAATTTGGGCACCAAAGATGGATAGATTTAGTCTAAGAAGCAAAATTGGACCTTGCTCCATTATGCATATGTTTCCTGCCTGTAAGATAATTTTTCTGATATTACAGAGCGTAGGGTCTGGCAAGCAGAACATTACATGGACCTGCTTGACAGAGCTGCAGAAAGGTAAACAACCAAATATCTGGATAACTCGCATGGCTGGGATGCACACCATACGTCATCCTGAAATTAAATATTGTAATGATTGGCTCTACCTACCAGAAGGTGTGCACTTCTCACATGCTGGCAATTGCCTTTTCCTGGGTGACCTTCGAGATGGGATCCTCACAGTCCTCTAAAATATCAGGCTGTTACAGTGCACAGAATTGTTAAAAAGGCTCTTTAAGATCCCATAAACTTGGTCAAAAATAGAAAAGCTGCACTGATTACACACACAAACAAAACCATGCTGTGTTACTGTTACACTGTTACATACATTCAGATCATGCACATGTTCATAATTGTGTCTTACATACAGACATAGTTAATAGACTGTTCTATTTAAAATCACTGTGTTTTTTCACTATACGTCTAAGACAGACTGAAACATTGAATTACAAACAGTACTCTTTTTGCATGTCATA
Source organism: Neoceratodus forsteri (assembly GCA_016271365.2). Lineage (NCBI taxonomy): Eukaryota > Metazoa > Chordata > Ceratodontiformes > Ceratodontidae > Neoceratodus > Neoceratodus forsteri. The sequence continues at coordinate 1,347,640,466 of CM057456.1, read as the reverse complement.
TTATCTAATGATTACTCAAACAATTAAACTTTCTGAGAAAGATTAACAATTCTACCTCTGATTGAGTGTACGATTCCCTCCTGGCAGCAATAGTACAAGTACGCCTCCCTCCAAAGTGCCCATACAATGCCGTACCTGGCAGCTATAGTACCAATGATGGCCCCCACCACCTGTACAATGGCGCTCATGCCGTCAGTGAATGGCAGAGCTGAACCCCCTCCAGCCACAAGTCCTTGTTAATGATGTGCCCCACAGCAGCTGTACAAACAGCCACACTCATGAACCCCCACCAACCCCTCTTCAACCACCCCCACCAAGATGCTGCTTTCGGTGGGCAACTCAGCAAGCTGCATACCACCACGACTGCCCACCAACAGAGTTGTCGAGAACGACACCTATTGCACAGTGACTCTGTGCACAGCTGTCATTGTCACACAACCTGTTGGCAGGCAGCCGTGGCAGTATGGATCTGCTTTGAGTTGCCACCAACAGCGCAACCTGCTGGGGTGGATATACAAAATGTGTTTTCAGGGTACATGGGGTGAGGGGGCTGTCTGCACACCTGCTGCAGAAGGAACATTAACAGGGACTTGAGGTGGGAGGGTGGTTTCAGCCTGTCATTCACCACTGCAGGTACCAACATCATACAAGCACTTGGGAGGGCAGCATTGCTACTACACCTACCATGAACAACATTGTATGGGTGCCCAGGGGCATCTCTACTAGTACTGCACTGCTGATGCCGATGGCACCTTTGCATAGGGTCTTGGGTGGTGCACCATAGCCTTTACCACTGCCAGGGACAGCATTGCACAGGGGCTGAGGGAGTCTCACTGCACTGCCATGATGCAATGGCACATATCAGATGCACTGGGTCCATTCCTTCTGTTAATCCTGCCCACTGTGTTATTATAAGTATACAATCAGAAATATTGTAGTGTGTGATTATCCTTACTATCACATGTATGCAGACAACAAAAAATGCACATGTCACAATACTGTGTTCTAACATACTGTTTTTCTCTACTTATTACAGCTTTTAACACAGAATAAGAAAACAGAAATATGCATCTGTGGTCTCAGAAGGAGGTGTGTTGTCTGGCTCAGTCACCCCATGCCAGGGAAAAACACACATATTAATGAGAAGCACAAACAGGAAGCTGGATGCAATGTGGAGGCGCATCCATGAGTTTATGTGTACTGTCCACAAGATCTGCAACAAGAATGCACCTATGTGCAAGAGAAAGTGGAAATTGTTGCACCAGCAATTCTACACCTTAAAAGCTCAAGAGGAGATACCCAACAATGACGTTGCCTGGTACTACCTTGCTTACGAGATGTGGGAGGTGTGCAGGAAAGCCAGATGTGGGGAACGCTCTAATACACCATGAGTACAGAAACTATCTGTAATTAAACACGTTTTCTTTTGCAGAAATAACAAAAAGCTCACTGTTGTGTTAATTAACAATAATGAACTGTGGGGCTATGTTAATGTTCTAGTTTATCACCCCTGGGTGTAATGAACTATTGCCTCCAAGTATTGATTAACTTGAACATTAACGTAACCCCACAGTTCATTTTGCAAGTAATATAATTTGTTGTTAATGGCTTTTGTTTAAAATATTATATTACTAATGTATTTACCATTTTGAACAAAAGTAACATAAAATAGTCCCTTCACCATTCTAATTTTACTTGTTATAACTCTGGTGTCCAGTGGATCCCCACCCAGCCCTCTGGTATTAGTGTTGCCTCACACACACACACACACACACACATGCACGCACCAATCATCCCAAGGTATGCTGCTTAGTTTACCCTCATGCGCCTATGGACGAGTAGCACCAGCAACCCCTTCCCCGTAATCGCTGACATTTTTTTCATCTGTCAGCCATCTGTGTCTTCATTCTGCGGATCTCTCCAGAAGTGCATCTGGGCCAGAGAGCACAGGAATTATCAACAGGTGCCCATTGTACCAATTAAAAGTTGATCCAAGTCTCCAGCAGCCAGTCCTGCTCAATGGTCCCGCTCTCTACAATGTTGAACAGCTGTCCTCTGTTTTGACTTTCTGTGGTTGTAACATTGTGTTTGAGAAGGGTTTCACCTACTGCACCATGCTCTTTGAGCCGATCAGTCACCGCACTTGAGAGGGAGAGAGCGAGCTGTGCTGCAGTTTGTTGACACTGTGTCCTTATTGTTTGAACTGGTAGAACCAGGAACCAGGTAAGGAGTCCAGCAAAAATAGAGGACAGTCATCACTCATTTATGGCTCCCAACAAATACATGGGCATGCCATACTAAACAAAGAGGCCAAAAGAAACCAATATTTTTTTATATCGAACACAGCCTCACATACAAAACCTTGTCATGTACGCACCTGGTAGTTACTTTGGGCTGACAGCTGAAGAGTGAGGCGCTTCACAGTGACAGATTCTGTTCCCCATCACAGTTGCTGCTGTCAGAGGTGAATCCAATCACAACTGCTCAACATGATTGATCCAGGGCTTGCAGGTGACACAGCTATGTGGCTACCAGTACTTCAGTGTGACTGTCACTGGGAGGTGCTGGCACTCTAAAACTACAGGTTTCCCATCTGTCACACCTATGACCTCCGTCAGGTTGTGGATTAAGCTCAATCACAGCAGAAGCACTGTAGCTGTGTGTCCTTATGTTTTTCTCTTACACATCTTAACATTGTATTTATTTTCATGACAAATGCTCCTGCCAGTGGCATATTATTTTGTTTTAGTCCAACTGTGTTTTTAATAAAACAGTTTTGGCAAAATTACTCTTATAGCCGGAAATCTTATGGTGGCTCTGAATTCTAATAATGGAATTTTTATACAACTAGTGCCACACAAATTAGTACTCCTGTGATTAGGCTGTGGATGTACAGTAATAAGAGATTAACATAAGGCTCTCAGAATGCGAGGACCAATCAGATTTAAGCATTATTGAGACCTTATAATAATTATTAAAAGAATCTGAAATGTGAGCTTTCAGATTGGCAGTAAACAAACTAAGAGTCAAATGTTTATCTTGTATTAAGATGCATATACAGCTTAGCCATACAGTAATCAAGGTTTAACTATCTATTAACATTATTTATAGTAATAGCAATAAGCACTGCCAGACATTGTTTCAATGATAATTCAATCAACAATTAGTGTCATGTAGTACTCAGCTATAAGTCATGACACAGTAAACTGGGTGGCTGTCATTGACTACCATAGATAGTATCTTACTGCTATCACCTTGTTGTAACATTTTAATCCATGAAATATTTTTGTATACTTAACCATTGTCCCGGATTCCCCTTTTCCTTCACAAAGACAAGAGACCATTGTTTGTTGTTGTGCTTAGATTGGCAATTTATTTATTTATATATCATAATTCCATATTCCATTTTATCATCTTTTATTATTATATCTCTCACAATTGCATTTATTAGCATCCATATATCAATTTCTGATCATTCCTCTTTCTTCCTCTTTTTGCTCCCCAGGTGAAAACCTGGAATGCCTTCTTCTTCTCTTTTCCTATTAGGTAATGGTGAAACCAAGACCACTTTTCCTCCTTCAGCTTCTTCTTCTTTTCATCTTATTCCTTTTCTTTTCTCCTCCCTCCTTCCCTCCTTTTTCCTCATTAGCTGGTCTCCAGCTTGTGTTGAACGACTAGCTTTCCCCTCAATTTGGGGTATTATTCCTCCCTTCATCAGGAACCTCCTTCCCAGTCCTTCTCTCCTTTTTTAAATTCCATTTTTCATGCCTCCTCCATGTTTCTATAAAACCCATTATTTCTGTGTTAAACATGTCTATGGCTAGATCTGACAGATGCATGCCATCCGACCTGTAGATATCTTCTACCCACTCTTCCTTCCCTTAGTATTACCTGTCCTTCCATTTTCTTTATCAATGTCCCTACCTTCTGTTCATCTTTCTCCTGGCCCTGTCCAGAGATCTATGGTTGTGCTCATGTCTCCAGACCCTTCTTGGATTATGTCCAACCAGGAAAGGCATACCTCAGGCCACCACTGTTGTTTTGTCTCTAAGTCCCTTTTTACCTGTATGTACGTGTCTACCCCCATGGCTTACTCCCGAGGTCATTACCCCCTAGATGTAAAATAATTAAGTCCGGAATGGGTCACGCTCCTTCAGCTCTTTCAGGGTAGGAAGCAGTTGTGCCCATCTCATCTCCGGATGCTGCACCACATCAACCTACATTGTCTCACATCCTGGTACAGCTGTTTTCCCCAGCCTTTTCTCAGCTTTCCTTTCTGCCCAATAAATATAAGAGTGGCCACAGATCCAAACTCATGATCCTCCGTATTCCTATAGGGTTTAAGCAAATTAAATATCTTATATATGGTCTTAGTTTTCCTTTTTACAATATCTCCTCCTCCCCAACATGGCTCTAAATCTGTAACAAAAAACATAGGTGATCGTTAGTCTCCATACTGCTGTGCTCGAATGTATCTCTTGTAACTGGTAGACCGCCAGCGCCCTTTTCCAAAATATTATTCACACTCTCACCTGTGAGGCAGCCCCTATCCGTAGGGGGTGGGATGAGTAATTAGTTAGGTCCTCCCCAGGAATTGCATACCTTTTTGAGCAAGACCGTGATTTGATAACTTGTGACCTTTCTTCCATCTCCATGCACAAATAAACTCCCTGTCCTATTCCCATGCTCTGTGGTGAAAGCCCATAAAGCCTTTACTGGGCACACTGTGCCTTCTACATGTTTCTTTAGTATCACTGCGCAACCCTGCCCTCTTTGATCCATCTTTGACCTTTTAATAATGATTTGTATCTCCTTCATCCCCAGCTTATATCTTCCCATTCCAATCCCCTTCTTTTCATTACTGATTTGCTCCACCACCTCACTCACTCTCATGGCCCCAGCGAACATTACTATGTAAATTCTGTGAAATAGCTGGGCCTCTGCTTTTGAACTGCAAATTGATGGCAATATGTCGTTAGTTTGCCAGCCACTGCTCACCTATTGGTCTTCTACTATCCACAGCCCCTGTTTTAACCTACCCCACCCTTGCATCATTCTTCTAATGAACATTGATTTTATCGGGTCCTTCCACCCTTTCAGGCTGCGAATTACACTAATCCCTGCCAGCTAGACCCCATTGTGGTGTGGGCTGTTCCTCTTTGCAATTGCTCTCACGGTAAACTTCCCTAGTTGTTCCTCCATGAGTGGCCTACTTACCTCCGTGTGGTGTGTTGCCCTGAATGTTTGAAACACTCGCCAGGCCTCATCGTAGGCCTTCAGAGTCCATAGTTGCCCATGAACAGTGAAACAACAGTTCTGCTCCTTCCTGACAACATCCCAGATGTTCATTGGTATGGGCTTTTTGTTCCTCTGCTGTTGGTGCCAGCCTCCAGAAGTGTTCCAGCTGCAGATGGGAAAGGGTGTCAGCCAGATATTGTGTACCCTTCTATATGTTTTGCTCTGAATTACATGTTCAATTGTAAGGCCATTAGCACCAAAAGTCACAAGACCTGCTTGACCGTGTCTGACCTGGCTCCCCTGTTGTTTAATACCTCTACCACTGCCCTATTGTCACACCAGAATGTCACTTTCTGGTTCCGTAATTTGCCCCAAACTAGGGTGCAGGCCCAAATAGGCATGATCTCTAATAATGTTATATGTTTCACCTTACTGTCCCTCACCCAGTCTGTAGGCCATGGCTCTGCAAACCATCTGCCCCTCAAATAACACCCCATGCCTAGACCCCGGCTGCATCTGTGTACAGATCAAGGTCTGTGTTGTAAACCCATTCCTCCTGCCAGAAGAAGCAGCCATTATAGGCCCTGAGAATTCCTCCATAACTTAAAATCCTCCTTGACTCCTTTTATCATGTCTACCCAGTGGTGTGGTCTGGTCACCACAGCTGTAGCCCTAGCTAACCTTTTTAGTGAAAGCCTTCCCTGGTCCAATAGCCCTGCAAGTGAAGTTCAGATGCCCAATACCTGTTGTACTTGTTTTAGTTGTGCTTTTCTCCTACTGATATGCATTTGAATCAACTCTTTCAGTTTTTCACTTTTTGTCTGGCAGCCTAAATATTTCTCGTGGAGCATCTATCTCAATACCCAGAAATTCTAGCACCCTACTGGGCCCTTGTTTTTCCGGTGCCAGCGAAACCCTAATTCCTTGCACAGCTCTTGAAAATTAACCAACATTTTCATGTCTCCTTTTCCCACTACCTATAAAAAGGAATCATCCAAATAGTGCATAACTGTTTTATAACCAGTTCTTTCTTGAAATATCCACTGCAAACAGGTGCTGAATGCTTCAAATGTCGCACATGCTATAGAACATCCCTTTGGCATGGCTTTGTCAAAATAGTATTGCTCCCAATTTTAAAACCCAAAAGGACTGGTGGCACTGAGGGGTTGAGGTGCGGATACCACACCTCACACCACGCCAGTGACCCGGGTTCAAGCAGACTTCGGGTCATCGGTGAGTCAGCCTGGGGAGATGAGCTTGGCGTCCAATGACAGCTTCGCCTTTTCCGAGGAGGATTCGGCCAATGCCCGACTACTTGCATGACCCCGTGGAGGCTCGAGGAACTGCAAGCTCCCTTTGGGGATGGTGGCCTATTGAGCAGCATGGACGTCGGCGTGCATCATGACATCAGGGAGGTTGCTTGCTGCTTGGGGAGGGAGAAAATGTGGAAATAAGCCTGCCTCAGCTGGGAAGATGGGAGGGCCATGGCCGTGCCCACGATTGCCTGTGCCCGCCCAGCAGACCACAGACCGATGAAATGTAAGTAGCGGGTTTGAGCCCCGCCTCATCCCGCCGGCGGTAATCCAGCGGCTCCGCCGGGCCTAAGGGTCTGCTTGGGTAGGGTTCGGGCAGTGGGATGTCCAGTTGTCCCCCTGAAGGGTCAGAGGTGGCAGGCTGGGGAGGAGGAATAAACAGTAATTTCAAAAAAAACTCAAAAGGTCCCAGTCTTCGCTCCTAACGGAAGTAATCTGAAAGTGGATTCTATATCTGTTTTGCCATCCATGCATCAGCAGTTGCCCAGATTATCCGGACTGCATCTTCTAATGTTGCATATGTCACTTTACTATCACTTTACTATATTCCTCTCAATAAAATCATTCATCGAATCCCTTCAGGAAAGGATAGGTGGTGAATTACCTGTTTTCTCCCTCCTGTTTTTGGGGACCAAACCCAATGGAGAGATCCTCGTATTCTGCAATGGTGGGGGGTATCAAATGGTCCTTCTACTCTACCTACTGCCTTTTCTTTCTCTATCTTTTGTCTTAACATTTCTTCTCTCCTTTTACTGAACCCAGGTTGTTCGCCTCTTTCACTTGTCTTGGGCCTTCACACTGCAATGAAAAACCTGTGCAAAACCTTTTAATCATCTCTGCCATTTGTCTATTTGGGTATCTGTCCAACCAATCTTTCCATGCCTCTACCCTGATGGGGTTCTGGCTTTCTAAATTGCTCCCTTGCTTTCTTCCCTTCTCCCACCCCAAATTCTCCCTTTCGCTCAGTGCCTGGCCTCGCTGGTCAGTGATTCTGACTCCCTCTACTTGCATGCCCCTACCCCTCCACCCTCTGTTCCATGCCTGCCCTTATACCCTGGCTGTCATGAAAAAACTGTTGACCTGAACCTTGACCCCCAGATTCTTGAGCTCCCTGGACCCATATCGTCCTGCATCTGCTTGCGGATGTGTTCCCCACATTTGAACATGCGTGCGAAGTGGCATTGTGGCCAGGAATAAAGGCCCTATTGTAAGCCAACAACACCTCTGGGGCATGACTCCCATTTTCCCATATCCCCTCAGGTGTGGACTGATCGGTTACATAATCTGTCCATAAGTCTAGTTGCTTCATGTCCCATCTTACATCCCCATATGTCACCATTGTCTGCCAAAAGAATTCATTGTAGTATATCACCCCACCCCCTTTTGCGTTTGCCCGCCTTATTATCAGGGCATGTGATGAGTGGGATGCCCAACTCAGCTTCTTCTCCAATACTATGGCTGAGAATGTGGAAAACCTACAAACCACCACCCCAAGTCTTCCCTTTTGTAAATTTGTCATCCCATTTCTTTCCTAACAAAACTACTGCTGCTGCCATTTCACTCTTTCCTATATTCTCTGCTTCTTCATATTTTGCTGCTGCTTCGGCTTACTAAGGTGAAGATATCCACATACTCTCCCTTCCATATTTTCTCTTTTGTGGCCAGTGGGACATGTTACGCCTACCCTCATCCCAGGGGCACCTATCTCCCTTGTTCCTTTTCCTTCTTTCTCTGTTCCTCCTTCCTTTTCCTTCAGCACCTCTTTTCTGACCTAATCTCTGCCAGGGCTGACTCCATCTGCCCTAAACCCCTGTCCCAAGTGCAGACACAATTTGGCTTATATACTCTTTGATGGTGTCACCCACTGGGCAGGTGCGTTACCTGTGGCCTTGTCCATTCCTTGTTGTCTGCTGTCTTTCTGGTGCCCCATTATGGTCCCCTATGGTTGAAGGGGTGGTTGCACCAATAGCAGCTGTGGAGAAACCACTATGCCCTGGGGATCCAGTCTGGGTTCCCCTGGGGGCCCCCGACCTGGTCCTGGAGAGGTACTGGTGGTACGGGTCAACAGGCTGCAGAGGTACTGGATCAGCCACCTTGGTGGGTCCCACTATCAGTGGTTGTACCCTGGTTGGGCTGCATGGCCTCTCAACTGGACGCTTCCTCTGCCCCTTTACCCTTCCCGCTATCCTTTTCTCCCGGATCTCCTAGTTCCTCCCTTCCACCAGTTCCCACATTCTGTTGGCTTTTTCCGCCAGTTCCACTATAGCCCTGTAAGTGTCTTGCTTTGAAGGCCTGCTCTTCTTTGGTACCATGTCCCTTGTTCCTTTCAAACTGTGAAGACAACTGAAGAGAAGAAAAACAAAATTTCCATTATTAAAATTCTGTCTACAGCAGTCCTTCTTATGGCCAAGCCCTCTTTCCCAGAAACAGTCGCCTAATGGTAACAAAACGATGCCCCCCTTTTTGAATGCTGCTACACCCTCTCATTCCCGCTTGTATAACTGCTGAAAAATATGAGAAACTTTCCTCCCTGCCTCCTGACTAAACCTCTGCATGGGTCTTCCTCCATCATAAGTGGTCACAACAGGCCCTTTTCGTGATCTTACCGTTCTTCCGGTCTCCCTGTTTTATATCCCCTCTTCCCATCTCCTGCCCACCAGGCCCCACATCTCTTCCTGTGCTCACCCTGCAGGCCTCAGGCTGTTCATAGTCTTCACGCCCCTCAGGTGCCACCTCTTGTGGCCTTCAGGCCTAAACCTCTCTCCTTGCATGCTCTGCATGCTCTGGCTTTGCCCTCCGGGTCTGTTCATTCCTCTTCCTGTGCCCACCCCATGGGCCTCAGGCTGTTCTTAGCCTTCATGCACCTCAGGCACCACCTCTTGTGGCCTTCCAGGCCTAAACCTCTCTCCCTTGCATGCTCTGGCTGTTGCCCCTCCGGGTCTGTTCATTCCCCTTCCCCTTTGTCCCGATTCTTTTGGCTTCACCTCATGGCCTCTCAGTCTAACTTTCGTCCCTTCTCCTTGAGTGCCCGCATTTCCAGGCCTACTCCCTCTAATGACTACCGCCATACTTTTTGGCCTGTTGGGCTCCTGTCTCTTTGTGTCCCTGGCCAGTTTCAGATCACTTACAACTGCACTGCTACCTTTTCTGGCTATTGTGGCCTCTTGGGGCCTATGCCTCTCCCACCCGTGTGCCATCACAAGCCTCTGGCTGCATTTTCCCTTTTTCTTTTGCAACCCTGCCAGCTTGGGCTGCCCCCAATGTCGTTGTACCCTGACCATCGTTGTTAAGCCTGTTACTAGCTTGCAAGAACCTTGTGGCTGGACCACGTGGTCCTTTGAGTGTATATGACATGCCTGCCATACATTTCTACAGTGCTAGTCCATGTGATCAGGCCTCAATTCAGTTGCCTCATCCTCCTGTTTGCAGTCCCCGGGTCCATCCCTCCCCATAGTTCCTTACTTGGCCCTACCTTCCATTTAGGCCCACTCACCTCCTCACGGCCTCCACGTGGCATGTGAAGTCATGCCACATGGCTGCCCGCGTCCATCCTATGTTGTATTTGTGTGCTGGGCCTCTTTCAATTGGACCTACCAACATGCTGCCACTTCTCGGCCCACTTGTCAATCACCAGCTCAATTCTCCTGCAATACCACGCCAGGCCCACTGCAGGCCACATGCTACCTCTTTCCCAGGCTAAAACTCCTTTTGGCAATGCCGTGATCCTCCCAACATCTTGTTCCCTGGTTCTTCTTGCTAGGACCACATCGGAATAACACAGCTTAATTCAATGCACTCCTCCCTTTTACTGGCATTCCTCCGGTCTCCTTGTCCTGCACAATTCCTATCAGCTGCTCCTTTCAGCGCTTCGCCCTTCTTCTACCAAAAGCCTTGTTAATGCTGTATTTCTGCATTCAGCACCAGAAACCCCTCCCGGGCTGCTGATACACCATTCAAGCTCAGTTTCCCTACTGCAGCTCTTCTCCTCTATTCCACAAAACACTTTGTTATCGCTGCAATATGCAAACCACAATAAACTATGCATATACAATCTAAACTCAGTTTTCTACTGCAGAGTTTCACCTCTGCTCTACAAACCGCTTTGTTATTGCTGCAATATGCAAACCAATAGACTATGCATATACAATTTAAACTCAGTTTCCCTACTGCAGCGCTTCACCTCTGCTCCACAAACCGCTTTGCTATTGCTGCAATATGCAACCACTTAAACTATGCATTTCTTTCTCTCTTTATTTGACTTCTCAACATCTTACAATTTACTAGCTTCCTGATTCTCTTTCTATTCTTTAATTTATATATATATATATATATATATTTATTATAACACCCTCAAACCTCCTCATTCATATTAGTTGTTTGTTTCTTACCTCTTTATCTTGGTGCACGAACCTTCCAAATTAATCTGCCAATCTGATGTGCTAGTTTCGAGTAGATCAAATCAAAACTCCAGCAAAAGTGGTTGAACCACGCCTGTGCTGCCCATTATGTACCACCTCTTGCCCCTCCCTTCCTGTTGCTTGGCTATTGTTCTGACTCCTGACCCTTCCCTTCCCTTCCTCCCCCCTCCCTTCTGAGCACACCATCTTGAAGAAAAGGAAGGGGTGCACCAGGACAACCTGGTCTGCCCCTCAAAGGCAAACTCCATTATGCAGCACCTCATCTAGGTGTGTCTTAAGTGTCAAAGTAGACTATAATTGTTCAAATAAATGTATTTTGAACATGTAAACACACAAATACCACACTCAATGAAAATCTTTACTATCTCTCATTTATAGATCATCAAAGGTGCCCCCACAACAAAGTGAGATAGTGCCAGCCTGTGGCAGAGGCTGTGGAGGCCGACCATTCAGACACTGTCATAATTGTCGAGTCAGAAGGTAAGAATATTCCACAAGAAATTATTAACCATACTTACTGTCAGTGGTGTACATCCATCACAGTTTTGATGCTCTGAACCCAGTCAGCTGCTGTTATGTTGGTATGTACTGTGTTACTTTTGTTCAGACTGCACAGTGAAAGCAGAAATTCTTTGTGTATCATCACATCAAAACCTTTGCTGACCTCATAAAACTACTAATTTCCCAAGCATATATACCTCTATAATCAGCAAGTTGTTCTGTAATTGTTGATGGCACTAGTTTCCTGTGGCTCTCCACTCAAGACACATCTGATCTTAAATGTATAAGAACTAATGCCTGACACAGTACTAATGACTTAGAAACAATTCCATAGGAAACAAGTTAGTATCTTCTCACAAAACAGAGTTGTAGTTGTTCAATAGTCAACAGATAAGTATTTAGCACATCTATAGCCATACTGACTTTCTCACCATTACATAGAAAATCATTAGTATGAATATTTTGATATCTGACTGTCAAGTTGGGATATAATACCAGTCTATGTGTATCTGTGTGTGGGTGGCACAGCAACAGCACCTGATTAGTATCATGTAACAGCTAAAGACACTAACTTTCCTTTTGAGATTATACTTATATTCATCAACTTAAATTAACACTGTGTACCTAGTCAGTGTACAGTTGCCAGACATGTAACTGGAAAATCCTAGATAACACCTTGCCCCCAAGATGTGTAGTTGTCTGTCAGTACAATAAAACTGTGTACTATTCATATTCATGGCTTCACTGTAAACAAAAGTCACCATTAAGCATAAAACATCTTCTATGAACAACGACTAGCAAGGCTTAAAATAATTGATTAGCAGTTTATTTCTTGGGACAATACTAACTGTACAGAAAAAATTTATATAGGTTTTCTAGAAGTGTTATGTTTGTTAAACACAGTGAGGCAAGTGCTATGTATTTTCATAAAGTTTCAGAAGTTTTATGAGCAAAAGCAAAATCAATTTTTAGAGTTAAATAAAACCCTGGGATATGGACATGGATTGCCTACTTGATTGCATCCACCACTAAATCTTCTAATTAATGTTTTCTTATAACCAGAGAGCACATCATTCATCTCCATAGACTTTCTTTCACTATCACTGTAAAGTTACTATTCAAAACTTTATGAGGAGAGGTGGAACATTGGCTGCCTCATGTCAAGCAACAGCTAAGTGTTCCAACTTGTCTGTTATTCAATCATCAGTCTGTCAGTTTGATGTCCATAACCATTGTTTTACTTAGAATATGCACCCCAAATTCAGTTACTCATATACAGTGATGCAGTGTGCAGTTGTGGTTAGGGTGTGTGGCAGTGGGCTTTCCATGTCTGATGCCATCTACTTTTAACAGTTTTAATGTCTCTCAAACTCCAACCACAGATATACAGCATCACTGTATCTGTACTTTTTAAGTGTAACTCTCCACTCAGGATGAACTATCTCCCTTGGTGGTGGATAAGGACTGTCATTATTTACAGTAGCTGATAATGTACAAGTACTAACTATTTCAACGACTGTCTACTCAATGATATGGCTGAACCATATAGACCCATTACCTTTGTTTTACTATTAGTCTCCATTCATAATACAGTGAATACTTGTTTTTTTTTTTATTAGGGCATACCCTAGGTAACAACATGCAAGCATAAGCTGCCACCCTGGTCCTACAGCATGATCTTTTGTCAGACAGTCATGCTGACTACAACATAACTGTAAGAAAAGTGCTAATGTAAATGGTAACAAAATGGAAACCCAAGCAGTAACATAAAAGCAAACACTCACACACACACATTTGCACATAAAAGAAAGAAAAAGGAAAGGTGTACATAAAACCAAATAGATACAATAACACTAACAGTAACAAAAGTAAAATACCTGCATGTATCTAAGAGCCTATTTCTCTGTCTTACAGTGGTCAGGAAGGCTGCAGAAACATCAGAGTCCCAGGTGAAGCAGGAGACTGCAAGCAGTCCTGAATGTAAGTCTAGCAACATAAACTGACACAAAGGTCATAGAGTGCTGGCAACACTATCAGTTGATTTCATCTAACAGTATTTGGTAATACAACAATTACAGGTGAACAGTAGATCTGCTCCTCATGTCTTGGGGGCCAGGAGGTGGCACTCCTAGCTGACAACATACAACCACTAACTGCCCCATGTAGTATATTACTGCAATGATACAGCTGTAACACCTATATCCATTGCCTTTTTTTAATCAAACTCTCCACTAAGGATCCACCACCTGTTTTTGGCTGGGGCCATTGACTACATCATGTCATAGAACTGTTAACTGTCCCTACTACTGTCTTACTGTTATTATGGAGCTGTACTGTATATACCCATAGCCTATTTTCTTGCAAGTCTCCTCTGACCATGCAGTTCCTACTCTGGACATGCAGACCATTACCTAGCTGATACCATTCAACTCCTAATTCTGAAAGTTATATCTATCTGTAACCATACAGGAACACCATAAATATCTGTTTACTAGCTTTCACAGTGACTTCGCACTCTACGCACTACCTGTACAGCCTCTACATGGGGATGGATACATTTACTAGGCAACACCATACAAATCTTAACTGTACCAATTAGTACATTAGTGCAATCATACACCTGAGTTACTCATATCCATTTCCTTTCTTTCCCAGTGAATATACACTTAATATGCAGAATCTTCTCAAATGCTGTGGTGGGGGGCGTTACCTCCCTGATGACGTGCAATTAACAACTATCCCAACTATTACAGTACTGAAACAATAGAGCTGTACCATCAACATCCATCACCTTTGTTTACCTGTGAGTCTCCAGTCACGATTCAGTATCTACTCTGCAGACACAATGGGGGTTGGTGGTGGTAGGACATAACCTAGCTGATGACATGCAACACTTAAATGCCATAGCATGTCTCCTCCTATAAACAAACATGTAATTAATAGCTATAGCCCTTCTTTTACATTGACTATGTACTACAGATAAACTATGTGTACATGGAAGAGAGGGAGGAAGACTACATTGCCTACTTGTGGAGAGGTGGCCATTGCCTAGCTGATGTCATGTAACAATTAACTGTTCTAACTTGTGTGTTATTTCATCATCAAACTGCTACATCAATATCCATATCCTCTATTTTACTGACGGTCTGCACTCTGACACAGTACCTCATCTGTGGTGTGTATGTGGACAGGGTGGGTTAATTTACCTAGCTGACACCATCCAACTCCTAAATGCATAAGTTGTCATCTACCACAAACAGAGATATATGCCATAAATGACAAAACCATTTCTTTTCTCTGGGTTTCATCAAGATACAGTTCCCACTGTCTCTCTGTCTGTGATGTGGGGGCAGGGATGGGGCATTCACTGCATAACCCCATGTAACTCAAAGTTTCCTAATTTCTATGTCCCTACAACCACAAAGCTGTACCTTTTGATGCCTATGCACTGTGTTTTCCTCTCACTCTACATGCAAGAATCAGTACATCCTATGTGGGGGAAGATGATATACAATCTGGTCTGTGTAGCCACAGGGAGGACATGCCGACCTGATCTCATGCAACAACTAACTCTTCCAACTTGTGTATTACTTTATAATGAAGCTCTAACATGAATATTACTAACCTTCTTTTTACTGACAGCTTGCACTCACAATACAGTGCCTCATCTGCAATGGAGAGAGAGAGAGAGAGATTACACTTAGCAACATACCATATCACAGACTCATTATATTGCTGGATTTACCACGCCTGCTGTGGTTCATTCACAAGGCATAGCGTGACTTAACCACCGAGAAGTGATAATCCCCTATATACCCATTCTCTGTCATGGTGTATTGCTATTATACAATGTTCAACTTCTTTTTTCTTTTAATAATAACATAAAACTTTCACAGTGTCTATATTTAAAATTTAAAGTTAGAGGGGGACGGCTCAGAGGTAATGTGAGGAAATTATTTTCACGGAGAGAGTGGTGGACGATGGAACCCGCCTTCCTGGAGAGGTTGTGAGGTCTAAAACAGTGGAGGAATTCAAACATGCATGGGACAGACATAAGGCAATTACAGTGGGGGTTGCAGGAAATAGGCTGTTGGTTAACTAGAATCTGCAGCTTATCTAGTAGGTAGGAAAATGAGCAGACTGGGTGGGCCAAGTGGTCCTTATCTGCCGTCAAAGTCTATGTTTCTATGTTTCTATGTTTCTATACTGGACAATGTATCACACTCGTGATGTATTTTGACCAATGAGGTAACAGGATTTGCATACTGCATTGTATAATAGCTCATTACTTTCTACTACTACTAACATGGACATATGCCACTAATTTGCACGGCACTATTTTCATGTGATTCTACACTCAAGATACAGTTGCTGGTCTCTGACTGAGTGACGGGGAGGTGGGGTGGGCAGGGATGGGGTACAGTAGGGAATGCATTCTGGTTGACGGCATACAAGTACACAGTTTCCTAACTTGTGTTCCACTCAACCACAAAGGTGCACCATACATGTGCATTTTCCTATAACTCTCCACTCATGTCACAGTATGAGCTCAAGACGTGGAGGAGGGGGCAACCATATCCTATGGACGCTATTACCTACATCACACCATTACAACAACTATATCTATTAAGTTACATGCTACTACAATCATGTACCTGTAACATTAATATGCATAACCTTTCTTGCCCTTAGAGTATCCAGTAACATACAGGATTGTATATCAGCAGTAATACATAACAAGGATATTCTTATCGAGACATTTCCCTTGGTAACAGATGACCTCGACAATACAGTGCAAGAGCTAATCTGTTACCAAGGTAACATCAAGATACAAGAATTCTGTTCTTTGTAAATGAGTGCTCATACACAATCTATAATAGTGTATTGACAGTGACAGTATAGAAAACCACACACAAAACAGCTAGTCAACAGCACAAGAAATAGAAACTTTAAAATGTTATTTTTTAAACTGCCACTGTCTGCTGCAAATGTTTCTGCAACTTCAACTTCAAACAAACAGTAACTTCCACCTTAACTATATTGAGGAAATCATTTATGTGGCACCATTTCAAGTTGTTATGATACAGTACTGACACACCTACTGTAGCATAACAGGTGTGATTACATAAGTACTGCAGCATAAGAACTCCATCCCAGTAATAGATTTCTATCCATAACAACATTATACCGCACACTATTATAGAATACCCCAGCTGCAGTGCAACAGGGATAGGTGGGGTGCTGATGAGACCCATTGCCTGGCTTATGAAATGCAGTTCATAACTGTTGTAAGTGTGCCCAAAAGTTCAATAGTGCAACACAGTGAATACAAAACACAAAAGTATTTTTGACATTCTCACATGGTAATAGTTTGTTTTTTCTTTACAGACAGCCACATAAAAGCGGCACACTGTGCACTGTCACTATGTTCGCAGGCTCGAGCACAAGGTTGACTGTCTCACAAATGAAATAAAAGAATTAAGGCAAGAATATAAAACAATATTAGACCAACTTGAGGCACAGCAAGCAACAGTCAATCTTGTGCTCGAGCCTGTGGGCACAGTGGCAGGTGCCAGCGCAAACAGCAGCACTGCCTCACCTGTGGCCATATCCAGTCTCCCTGGCCACTGATGGACAGCCTCCACAGAAAATCGAGGCATCTCCTCTCAAGCTGGCACAACAGCTTCCACTTCAGATGTGCCTCCACATTCATCCAGCTTCCTGCCTTGGCTGGCTGAGCCACTCAAGACCACACCTCCTTTTCTATTTCATTAATTTCCTTATTTATATATATATATATATATTTTTTACAAATCGTTAATTAAAAAAAACTATTTTTCTAAAAAAAATTTTAATTAATATTTAAATTTTTTCTTATATTGCTGAAAACAAAGCACTGTCATAATTTGTCTTTTACATATATATGAATTTTACAAATAAAAATGTTTCACAACAAAACATTGTTTTTCTTGTAAAGTTTTAAAATTAGTATTTATGACACTTATTGGAATGCTGAGTACTGAAGGTCAGTACTCATAATATGAGTACCTAATCTGTATTGGGTGTAGGGTATAGTATAGGGACATCATATAAGTGCAAACTTTTCAACTAGGCTGTCACTACAACCACACACATGCACCATTAATGTCCATATCCTTCTTTCCCTCTAACTCTCCACAGAGGATACAATACATCCCAGGAGGTTGCAGGTGTGCAAGGTGTAGTGTGGCAGGAGAGACATTCCCTAATTTGGGGGCATTGCCTAGCTGATACATGCAACAGCTAACTATTTAAACTTCTGTGTTTTCAGTCATGGACCTGTAACATGAATAGCCATTACATTTGTTTCCTGAGAGTCTCCACTCACAATACAGTACCTCATCCACAACGAGTGGAGGGTGGGGAGACATTGCCTTGCTGATGCCATACAACTAAACTATCATAACTTATATCCTCCTACAAACACGAATGTATGCCATTAATATCCATAGCCTTCATAGGCTATACATATCCACTCAACACACAGTCCCTTCTCTGTGTAGCTGTGGGTATGCAAACAATAAATCAACAGTTCCCTAACTTCTCTGTACCTACAACCACAAAGGTGTGCCATTAATCTCCATGGGGTTTCTGTTCCTGTAACTCTCCACTGAAGATACAGTACATGTCCATGGTAGGAAACAAGGGAATTGCATAGCTGGAGGAACAGGGATCATTGCCTAGCTAATGCCATACAATAAGCAAGTGTTCAAGTTCAGTATTACTCAATCATCAAGCTGTTGGATGGTGAGTGCAGTACGATGAGCATTGCCTAGCTGGAGGAGTGGCAGGGCTATTGCCTATAATACCATATAACAAGTAAGTGTTCCAAGTTCAGTGTTATACAATCACTGAGAGATAACATGGAGGAGGAAGGTGCTGCCATGCAACTGCTAACTGCCATAACTTGTATCATCCTACAAACATGGATTTACACCACTAATATTCATTTCCTTTATTTACTGTGATATCCTCAGAAGCTACTGTCACTGCTATGTGTTGCTGTGGGGTGTGGTACAGTCCTTGACTCTCCACTCACAACACAGTACCTCATGTACAGTGGCAGATAGGGTGATGGTGGGGAGGGGTTGCGAGGACATTGTCTGGCTGCTACTATGCAACTTCTATCATACCTTGCATCTTACTATAAACACTAATCTATAGCATGAATATTCATATCCTTTATTTGCTGTAATATCCACTCAAGCTACTGTCACTGCTATGTGTTGGTGTATGAAAGTTGGCAGATCTCTAAATCTATAGTTATTGTCCATGCCTGTCAAATCTCAAGCAAATCCATTGAATGGTAGCAAAGTTATTAAGGTGATAAATTTAACCCATTCACATTAAAAGTGCTACTCAACCATAACTATTGTACCACTACCTTGCTATCATCATATATATATATATATATATATATATATATATATGTACATATACATATATATATATATATATATATATATATATATATATATAGTGTATGTATGTATATATATATATATATATATATATATATCACCCTAACTATGGTAGCACTACTGTGCTCTGACAATATATTCACTGTAAAGTTGAAACCCCCATTGCACACCCCACGCTGCCCCCCAACTGGCATCTGGGTGTGCATTGAGAATCGTCATCCTAACTCTCACCCCATCACATGTATAAAGAAGCTGAGGTGGTGAAGTATAAGGACAATGGGGTGAGAGTTAGGAACAATGACCCCAATGCACACCCGATGGCTAGGGAAACGAAATGAGGGTGTGAGGGAGTTTAACTTAACACTGAATTTCCTCACTTTTGTCACTGTGGAACAACCCTAACTGATGCATTAAATGGAGTTTTGCCTCTAATTTTCCTTCTTTGTGAGAATGAGGACTATAAATAGTGAATGGAATGTGGTGGTGGGAGCAGGGCCCACCATTGATTTTATTGTGACATAGTAATGGTAATAGCAATGCAAACACAAGCGGTAACTGTTATGCACATGGTGACACAAATGTAAATTGTAAGCAAGCTTTAATAGAAACCCTGGTGCAAGTGATGGCAAATCAAACAGTAACGAAACAGAGACACAAGCACATACGTAAACACAACTGTTAACACGCACGGTGATGGTACTGCAATTGTAAACGCAAATGATAACTGTAACAACAATAATGTGAAAGGAAACAGAAACGGCAAGGCAAATGCAAGCGCGATAATGAAAATTCAAACTGTAACGCACGGTGACGGTATCACAA
Organism: Neoceratodus forsteri; assembly: GCA_016271365.2. Taxonomy (NCBI): domain Eukaryota; kingdom Metazoa; phylum Chordata; order Ceratodontiformes; family Ceratodontidae; genus Neoceratodus; species Neoceratodus forsteri. The sequence continues at coordinate 1,347,620,714 of CM057456.1, read as the reverse complement.
TTGTAAATGCAAATGCTTAAGGTAACAGCAACAATAACACCAAAGAAAACAGAAACGAAGCACATATATAAGCACATATGAAAACACAAACCGTAATGCACACAGGCACAGGAATGCAATTGGAAATGCAAATGCTAATGGTAAGAATAATGATGCGAAAATGAAAAAGACAAATGCAAATGAAACGGCATGGCTGCCAACAGAAATGGTAGTAAGCCTGCGACGCTAAGCTGAAAAAGACAAAGACAAACAGTAGTGCAGACACAAATGGTAACAGTAACACAAATGCAAACAGAAATGTAAGGATAACAAAACACTGTGGTGTACACGGAATGGTAATGCAAACGGGTACCAAACGCGAACTGAAAACAGTAACTGTAACAGTAACAGAAGCGATACCCTGTTTTTGCCCAACAGGTGCATAGAGAAACACAGTGGTCCAGATATTCAGAAGAGTTGCGTGGTACAACAGTGTTGCACCATGCACAACCCACTGATGCACCCCAGCACGATATTCAAATGGGATTGAGCCTGGCACAAATCCTGATGCGCCGGAGCGCATCAGTAATGTATGCGGCGCGGTAGGGGGCGTGCCCATGCATACTCTGCACATCCCAATATTCAGCCCAGGATGTGCTGAGCCCATGCATGCACATCCCCTACCTGCGTTGCACAGGTGAGCCAAAAAAATAGGAAAAAGAGCTGGCCACCCACAGGTGAGCTGTCAGACAGGGAGCAACACGCAGCTGTCACCTGTGGGTGGTCACCTGAGCTCCCTGCTGCACCTCTGAGGCGCGCGCCCATGCCCGATCGCAGGCATATGTAGAATAATGTAAATGTCCTATATCCTGGTGGTCCAGTGGACTGCTTGCAGCCCGATCGCAGGCATATGTAATAAAAGGAAAGGTCCAATATCCCTGGTGGTACAGTGGTACCCCCTCCCCACCCGCCCACTGAGCCCCACCATCCCTCCCCACCCTGGTCAGTGGTGGGCGACAGCACCCCACCCAACTGCTGCTCCGTTGCCCACTGATCGACACTGCACGGGCTGTACGCCCATTGGTCCACAGCATGAGCCAATGGGTGTGCAGCTCCGTACTATACCACACAGTCCAGATATATGAAACATTCAGTTGTTGAACACCCCAGAAATATGTTTTCAAATTTCTGAAACAGTAGTGTCACAAAGTAGTGTCGCACGCTTGATACTTTCACAAATTTTGTGAAACGTGTCGCAAATTGCAAAACTACTTTTCCAGACTATGGCCAAATGACAGGAGTTCTTTGCCACCCTGCTGCAAAAGAAAGGTTTGGTCTTTTGGGCTCAAATTTGTAGGGAAGGCAGTTAACATCTCACAGATGTGCCTTTTGGTGGCTTGGTGACAAAATATTGCACTGATGCCAAGTTACAGTACTCCAAAGTTGACTTTTTTTCCATAGACTAACACGGTGGTGTCTGCCATGCCTTTTGAGACTGTCATCTAAACAGTCACGAGATCGAATTTCTGTAGCAGATCCATAGCCCATAAGCCTATGTAATAGCAAAAAACCTAGCCAGGAAAATCAAGATTTTTGTGAAATTTAAATTATTTTCTCGTCATGCGGTTGCTGAGATATTAGCAATTAAGTACTTCAATGCTCGTTTAAGCTTGATCCCCATTACAATGCATACATTCTTTGTGCACACTGTGTTCTCTATGCACCTGTCTGGCAAAAATAGGTGATGCACTTCCATTACTGTTACAGTTACTGTTTCACTTGCATTTATGTCCCGCTTGCATTACTATTCTGCACGCCACTCTATGTGCATTACCCATTGTGTTGTCATTCACGCTTGCATTTTCGTTACTGTTACCATTTGCATTTCCACTACTGTTTCTGTTTGCAATTTTGTTTGCATCACTGTGCGCATTGCCATTTGCATTTCAGCAGCCCTTTTGTTTGTGTTTCCATTTCTCTTTCGTTTTGCGTCTCCTTGCTGTTCCTGTTACCATTTGCATTTGCAATTGTGTTACTGTGCCTGTGCGCATTACGGTTTGCATTTCCATATGCACTTGCATTTTCTTTTGCACTTCTGTTTCCTTTGCTGTTAGTGTTGCTGTTACCATTACCATTTGCATTTACAATTGTGGTACTCGCCCATGCGCATTTCAGTTTGCATTCGCATACGGTTCTGTTCCCATTTCTGTTTCTCTTTCCTTTGGCATTATTCTTCATAGTTAACTTTACCATTTACATTTACAATTTCGTCACCGTGCCTGTCGCATTATGGTTTCGCGTTGCATTACTTTCAGCGTTTGCATTTCTGTTCCCTTTCACATTCTTTTGCTGTGACACTTAACATTTCCATTTAAAATACCACTGCCATCACTGTTGGCGTTACCAGTTGCATTTCATATGCGCTCAATGTCCCGTTTGCATCACCTGTTCGGCTCGGGTCACTTTGCGCTATGCTTTATTAATGTTTTTACCATTTACATTTATGCTACTATGTGCACCACTGTTCGTGCTTCTGTCTGTGTTGCTGTTCCCATCATTATATCACAAGACATCACGTGGTGCTGCCACATTACATCTACTATTTCTCATCATCATTCTCAAAAGAAGGAAATTAGAGCAAAATTATTTATCGCATTAGTTAGGTTAGTTTCCAGTGACTGAAAGTGAGGAATTGGTGTTTAGTTGAAAGCCCACTTGATCCCCAAGCCCACTTTCAACTGGCATAGTGCCATTGGGGTCATCAGTCCTAACTCTCACCCCATTCTCCTATACCTCTGCTTCTTCACACATGATGGGATGAGAGTTAGGGCCAATGACCCCAGTGTGCACCCCAATGCCAGTTGGGGGTGGACTGGGGGGTCCAAGGGGACTTTCAACCCTAATACTGAATTTCCTCACTTTTGTCACTGTGAAACAACCTAACTAATGCATTAAATGGAGTTTTTGCCTGTAAAATATATATATATATATATATATATATATATGTATATGTATATATATATATGTGCGGTCATGTTCCTATAGTTAGGGTTATGAAGGCATGTTAATGTTAAACTTGAAATGTTGCACATTAATAACTTTGGACCCATTCTATGGATTTGCATAAAATTTGGTATGTGCAGTGGGGCATGGTAGGTCTCTTAATCTGCCAAATTGCATTTCAGTCAGACTTATGGTTTTGGGCAGTGAATTGCCTATTAATGCACTTTTGCCAGTTTTGAGGAGTTTTTGGATTTGGTCTGTGGCTCTGCCTGTCCACCATGTGGCATGCCAGTCTGAATCTTGGCACATAGAAAGAGTTTGGGTGAAGGAATATGCATGTTTTGTTTGCTGAAAAATATTAATCCATTCAAAAGTTATTAAACTTTTATCTCTTATTATAAGTCTAAGGAAAATGTATATGGTTGTTTTGCAAAAGAAGAATGAGGTTTGGCATCTAGTCACCCTCATGATCAAAGAATTTGCAGGCTCACAATCAAAGATTCTTTGATAATGAAAAATTTATTAATCATGATGGCCACCATCTTGTTTTCAGTTTGAGGTTGGGAAAACAAATATCTCAGCCCAGAGGTGACTTCTGAAGTTAAACTTGATGGGGTTTGCTCAAGGGCTTCTCTATCTAGCCATGCCTGTGGTTTAATGTAGTTGTGTCCAAAATGGAGTTTAAACTTTTAAATTCTTTGATTGTTGCTCACTAGCGATCTTTGATCATGAGCCTGCAAATTCTTTGACCATAAGATTCTTTGATCGCGATCTTCGTTTGTGAGGGGATGAGATGGCCAGATTTTTGGGTTGGAAAAAACAAATATCTCAGCCCAGGGTGACTGGTAAAGTAAAACTAGGATGGGGTTTGCTCAAGAGGCTTCTCTCTATCAAGCCATGCCTGTGGTTTAATGTAGTTTGTCAAAAAATGGAGTTTTAATGTTTTTAATTCTTTGATCGTGAGCCTGAAAATTCTTTGGTTGTAATATTTCTTTGATCGCGAGCTTCATTCATGAGGGTGGAACTAGATGGCCAGATTTTTGCTAAACCATATGTCTCTGGGAGGGACCAGCTAACCCAAATTTCATGACCGGATGTCCCTCATGATCAAAGATGATCTTTGATCCTGAGGTTTGGCCGATTCTCACAATCAAAGATTTTAAAGGTGGAAAACTTTAACATTGAATATTTTGGAAACAGTTTGGTCTTTTAACTTGAAATTTGGAAGGTGTTGAGGGATGTCCTGTAGATGTGACTTGTGGTGTTTAGGTGTCAGAAAATTAATCTGCTGCAGGAATATTGCATGATGCAGTTTACATTTTGTGGCTAGCATTCTGCATTGTGGTAGTGGCTTGAAATTTATATGGTAGCTAGCCTTACTGCCACGGAGATACTTTTCAATGGTTAGGTGTGTAAAATGTAAACAGATGTGGAATTATGCCACTCTGATGAATGAAAATCTAAAACTTTCAAATTAAATATCTCTGAAACGGTTTGGTCTCTTAACTTGAAATTTGGAGGGTGTTGAGGGATGTTCTGAAGATGTGAATTATGTTGCTTAGGTGTCAGAAAAGTAATTTGCTGTGGAGATATTGTGTGACACAGTTTACATTTTGTGAATAGAGCTCTGCATTGTGGTAGTGGCTTGACATTTATAGGATAGCTAGCCTTACTGCCACAGAGGTAATTTTCAGAGGTTAGGTGTGTACAATCTAAACAGGAATGAAATTATGCCACTCAGAAGAATGAAAATTTGGTTTGTTTCAAGTTGGTGGGAGCGTGGCCTGAAGGGCCCCACACTCCCACCAATATGCGCCCCTACCAATACATATGATATTCAGTACTTGTACTGTTATGTTAGACAGAAAATGTACAAGTTGGTGGGAGGGCCCTGTGCTCCACTAGCTTGCGACATTGCACTTTACTATGCTTTTCAAAAGTAAGGAATTATTTGCAAAAACTGCCTTAATGCAACAGTTAGGATTTTTACTGTGTCATAAAGCAAGGAAATTCACCATTAAGTTTACCATCCTTGCCTCCATGACCACCCCATCACACCAACAGGCATCGGGGTGCGTTGGGTCGTTGATCTAACTCTCACCGCATTCTCCTGTACTGCACCACCTCAGCTTATTTACGTGAGATTGGGTGAGAGTTAGGGCCGATGACCCCAACACACACCCTGATGCCTGTTGGTGGGGGCAGGGTGGTCGTGAGGTGCAAGGCATAGTAACCTAACGGCTAATTTCCTAATTTTTGTTGCAGTAAAACCCTAATTGTTGCATTAACATAGTTTTTGTAAGAATATATATATATATATATATACAGTGCATATATATATATATATATATAGAGAGAGAGAATAATGGATAGGTAATGGTGTATTACGAAAGTAATACCATTGAGAGGTTCTGGACATGTAGGAACCTCAAGAGTGAAGTTCAAGAGGTTCCTATTTCCAGAACCTTGAGATGGTATTGCTCACCGGTGTTACACCATCACTTATCTATTACTTTTTAATATATAGATCCACGTTTTTTATTTTGGGGCTATTTTAAATGGATTATCAGCTGCCGGGTGAAGGACTCTCTCGGCCTGGCTGTCAAACCACCACACAGTCTCACACCAAACTCCTCCTCCTCGAAAGAAGGAGTACGTTCTCAACTTCAATTGCAATCAGTAGGCAGTCCTACCTGTTATTTTGTTTGGGGTATGCAGGATCAATAAGATAAATACATTTCTGGTAGGTTGAAAGGGAAAATGTGGAGGTCGCTTGCAATATACTCTCGCTAACCAAGAGACAGCTGCTATGTTTTTAAACATATCCACCCGCTCAAATAAAGCGGCCAATCATTGGTCACATAGTGGATGCTACTGTGTGACTGATAGTTATAGTGTAGCATGGGGTATAGTGGGAGCTCTTCTGCTTGCAGTCTTCAATTTATTGATAATAGTATCATTCAGAGTGCTGAAGGACAGTATTATGGGCTCTGAATGATACTATTATCAGTTGTGACCTGTAGTATTATCACTGAAGGAGGGATGGTATTACCACAGATTATTTGCATGCTTCAGGATACTATTAATTTGAGTATCCATAAATTAAATATATATATATATATATATATATATATATATATAGTCATTACAAAAAACTTTGTTAATGCATCAGTTAGGTTAAAGTGACAAAAGTGGGGAAATGAGATGTTATGGCTGAGCCAATAACACCCCCCCATGCCCCCATCATCCACAGACTGACAGATGTGGAGGCATGCCATGGGGTCATCAGGCCCAACTGTCACCCCAGTCGATTGTAAACAGGTTGACATACTTCAGTGAAAGAGAATGGGGTGACAGTTAGCCTGATGACCCTATGGCACACCCCGGCATCTGTCGGTCTGTAGAAGATGGGCATGGCAGGTGGGTGGGGTTATGGCTCAACCCTATCATCTCATTTCCCACTTTTGTCATTTTAACTCTATCTGATGCATTAACAATGTTTTATGCAATGAATTTCACTTTTTGAAAAAGTGTATTATAACTAGTAAATAGCATGTGTTGGTAGGCACGGGCCTACCACCAAGCTGCCCATTTCTGCATAATGATATGCATCTATAGGAGCATGGGCCCTCTGGGCCCTGTGCTCCCACTACACATAGCTACAGAGAAATACAGCAGCCCTATAGGGCAAGGAACCTTTGTAACACTAATTTGCCAATATTTCATGAACCATAGCAGCTAGGAAAAATTCCAGTGTGGTTGTAATCATGACAGTGAGATGTCCAGATGAGATAGTCGATGAAATCTGCATCTCACATTGTTTTCATGATACAGGCTCCACAACTGAACAGACGCACCTAACTTCGGGCATTCTTAGAATTTTTCCACCCAATTTTCAACATGGCATTTGAGGACTCCACCTCATGATCAATGTCACTGTCATTTACTTAATCTGTCCCAAAACTTGGATTTGCACAGAGAATGTGCCATTCTGCACCACAGGTGCAAAATCATGTTTTGAGCAGGACGTAAAATGACAGCTGTGTACTGTTAATGAGGTGGTGTGGAAAAGGGTATGTTGAAACCAGGAGGAAAATATGAAAATTGGCAATGTTATGAGTGAACATATAAAACTGCAAAATGCATGCTCATAACATGGCCATTTTGGGAATTTTTTAACCAAATTTTCAACACAAGCTTTTGGGAAATGCCCTCATAAACACTGGCACTGTGATTTTGTTAATCCATCCCGAAAGTTAATTTTGCACAACAATGAGCCATTCTATGCACAGGAGTGAAAACACATTTCAGGCATAATGTGAGAAATGACAGCAATACTGTTCATGAGGAAGTGTGAAAAATGGCAATGTTGAAAATCTGGAGTGAAAATTTAAAAATTGAAAAGTTATGAGTGTATGTGAAACTGTGCAATGAATACTTGTAACACACACATTTTTTTATCTTGTGCACCAAATTTTTAACATGGGCTTTTTGGACCACCCTCAAGAACACTGGGAAGGTCATTTCATTAATCAGTCCCAAAAGGTGATTTTGCATCCCAAAAGGTGATTCCTTGCAGTCGATGCAAAATCACCTTTGAGACGAGATAACTGAATGAGTGACATTGTTCATGAGGTGGGTCCCAAAACGCCTTTGTTGAAAATTTAGTGAGACACATGCCATTTTTCTTTGTAAAGAGGGGCCAGAGGAGACACAGAACTGCTTACAGCCAAACCAAGAATGTGAAAGATGACTGTCAGAGCATACGTGTTGGTGTGCATCCATTTTCTTACCATGATAGGTGTGCCTCTAGAGCTATACCAGTTCTCCTAAGCCCCAAATCACTTAGTTGAGATATGCGCAGTGGAGCTGCTGCCGGAAAACTATTTGTTTAAAGAATACCAAAGACTGCTCTGGGACTGAATATATATACATTAAAATAAGCTGCTCAAGAATATAAATGAGCTACTCATGAATATCAATGGGCTGCTCATTAATACTGATGAACTGTTCATTAATATTAATGACCCCTATTAATGAGCAGCAATATATATAGTCATTGCAAACAACTTTGTTAATGCATCAGTTAGGTTAAAGCATCAAAACTGGAGAAATGAGATGTTAGGGTTGAGCTCCACCCCACCCTCCACAGACCAACAGATGTCGGGTTGTGCCATGGGGTCATCAGGACCAACTGTCACCCCATCGACCTGTAAACAGGGTGACTTACTACAGTAAAGGAGAATGGGGTGAGAGTTAGGCCTGTGACCCCAGCACCTCGCGTCTGTGGGTCTGGAAGAGGAAGGGGTGGGTGGGTTAGGGCTTAACCCTATCATTCATTCCTGACTTTTGTCGCTTAACCCTATCTGATGCATTAATGAAGTTTTTGCAATTAATGTATATATATACAGTATATATTCTTTGTAAAGAACTGCATTAATGCAACAGTTAGGGTTTTTACTGCACAAAAGTGAAGGAACTTGATGTTAGGGTTTTCAACTCTAACTCCGACTTCCCCCACCACTGCCACACATACACACACACACACACAGAACACACAACTATGGGGGCGGTACATGGAAAGACAACCAATCACAGACACACACCATAACGCAACAGAAATAACATACAACTTCTTAAACATACCACAACAGGCATCCATCATCATGTTTCACCAACTGTATCACTCTGCTGCCATCCCAGTCTCTTGGGTGTATACATCAACATCCGTAGAAGCATCTGAGATAGAGCTATCAATAAATCTGTTTCATCACTCATATGACGCTGTTATACAGAAATGGTAAAGTTACTCAGAACACGGGCTATGTTGTTATGGAGGAATACAAAGTTTGTGTAAATACATGTTCTTGCCACTTATATTATGGTGGTATGCATAAATGGGCAAGTTGCTTCGAACATGGGGCTATGCTGTTATCAGAAATGGGTGAGTTGCTGCAGCACAGGAACCAAAGGGGCCCCACACTCACCAATTCATGTCATTTACTTATATTATGATGTTATGCAAAAATCTGTAATTCTGGGAAACTTGAGGAAGCATGGTGGCCTAAGGCTGCTGGGGTCTCATCAACACATGTGTTTCTACTTATATAATGGATTTATGCAGAATCAAATAATTTGTTGGGAAATTGGGCTATGCTGTTATGCAGAAATGGAAGTTGCTTGGTGGTTTGGTCCCATGGACCCACCAATACATGTGTTTTGTAGTAATATTATGCTGTTACACTGAAATGGGCAAGTTGCTGGGGGATGTGCTATGCTGTAATGGAGAAATGGGCAAGTTTGTGGTAGCATTAGGCTATGCTGTTATGCAGAGATTGGCAAGTTAGTGGGAGCTGGTCCCATACTCTTACCAATATATGTATTTTACTAGCCATATTATCATGTTATGAAGAAATGGGCAATTTGTTCTGTGCATGGGGCTATGCTGTTATGCAGAAATGGCCAACTTGGTGATACCATGGTTCTATGCTCTTATGCAGAAATGAGCAGCTTAGTGGAGGCATGGGGTATGCTCTCATGCATAAATGCCAAAGTTGATAGTACCATAGGAGTATGCTTTCATGCAGAAATGGACAAGTTGGTGAGACTGTGGGGGATGGGGGCAAAGGGCTCTGCACTGCCACCAACACATGACCTTTACTTTCTACAGTATGCTGTTATGTAGAAGGATGTACACACCTAAGAGACTGGGATGGCAGCAGAAGTGATACAGTTGGTGAAACATGATGATGGATGCCTGTTGTGGTATGTTTAAAGTTGAATATTATTTCTGTTGTGTTATAGTTGTGTGTCTGTGATTGGTTATCTTGCCTTGTACCTCCCATAGTTGTGTGTTCTGTGTATGTGTGTGTCTATATGTGTGTGTATGTGCTGTGTGTGGCAGTGGTGGTGGGGGAGTTGGAGTTAGGTTGAAAATCCTAATGTTGATTTTCCTCACTTTTATCGCTGTAAAAACCCTAACTGTTGCATTAATGCAGTTTTTGCAAATAATTTCCTTACTTTTGAGAAAGAAATAACAATGAGGGCTCTCTTCCCACAGTACATGTAAATAAGTTTATGAAACCTTTATAAAAGGACATTGGCAACAATGCCTCACCCAAGTTATGACCCCACCCACATATAACAGGTACTGCATTCTGACTGCAGAGCCATAGCCCAACTAGACAAGAACATCAACAGTAAACCTCTGTGATACCAACTGCACAGTAGGTATGACACTCATGAGTTACATGACCTCAGTCAGGCAATGCTCCCACCCCTCAGACCAGTAATTGGATGCTGAGTAAAGACTGACAGCCGAACTAAGGCCATAGACATCAACGGTATACCTTCTTCATAGCAGCTGCACACAAGTCAGAACAGTGAGGAGTTGCATGACCTCAGCCAGGCAATGACCCCAAAACAGGTACTAGATCCTCAGTACAAAGCCACAGCCGAACTAAAGCCAAGTACATCAACATCATACCTCTACAATACCAACTGCAGAGTAGTTATGACTCTTGAGTTGCACGGCTTCAGCAAGGCAATGCCCCAACCCCCGACCAGTAATTGGATGCTGAGTACAAACCCACAGCTCAACTAAAGCCATGTACATCAATGGTATACCTTCCTCATACCATCTGCAGAAAAGATAGAACACTGAGGACTTGCATGGCCTCAGCCAGGCAATCCCTCCCGAACAGGTACTGGATCCTGAGTGCAGAGCCACACCCCAACTAAGAGGCATGAACATCAATAGTATACCTCTGTGATACCAACTGTACACTAGTTTATGACACTCATGAGGTTGCATGGACTCAGCCAGGCAATTCCCCCAGACCAGCAAATTGGATTCTGAGTGCAGACCCCCAAACCAACTAAGCCATGGACATAAACAGTCTACCTCCCTCATACAAGCTGCACACAAGTTAGAACAGTGTGGAGTTGCATAGCCTCAGCCAAGCAATGCCCTGCCCCGAACAGATACTGGATCCTGAGTGCAGAGCCACAGCCCAACTAAAGTCATGGACATGAATGGCATACCTCTGTGATACCAACTGCAGACTAGTAATGACACTATGAGTTGCATGGCCTCCAGCCAGGCAATGTCCCCATCCCCCAGACCATGTATTGGATGCTGAGTCCAGAGACATAGCCCAACTAAACCCATTACATCAATGGTATACTGCTGTGATACCAACTCCAGGCTAGTTATAACACTCATGAGGTGCATTGCATCATCCAGGCAATGCTCCCCACTCCCAACAGGTACTGGATCATGAGTGCAGAGCCACAGACCAACTAAGGCCATGAACATCAATGGTATAGCTGTGTGATGGGAGCTGTACACCTGTTAGAACACTGTGGTGTTAGATAGCCTGAGTCAGGCAATGCCCCGTCCCTCCCAAACCAGTTACTTAATGTTCAGTGCAGAGCCACAAGTGAAGTGAAGCTGTGGACATCAATCATATATATCATTGATACCAGCTGCACACATGGTAGGGCACTGAGTAGTTGTATGGAGCCAGTCAGGCAATGCCCCATATGTGTCCAGACCAGTTATTGTATCTTGAGAGCAGAGCTAGAGCTCAACTAAAGCTGTTGACATATATGAGATACATTACTGATTCCAGTTGTACTCATTAGGACACTGGCGAGTTGCATGGGCTGAGCCAAGCAATGCCCTAAGCCCTGTAAATCAGGTACAGAATCATAGGTGTAGAGAGACAGACCAACTAAAGTCATAGACATCAGTGGAATACTTTTGTTATAGCAGTAGCACGATGTATTTTTAAAGGAGCCAAATACATCATTGTGAAACAATAATGTTTAATAAAAATACTGAGTATTTATAAAAAGAAATATTTTTAAATTCTCATGGAAAATAGTAAAATAAATAAATGTGTTTCTTCACACTGGGGTAAGGGATAATAAATAAAATAAAAGCAGTAAAATAAATGAAAGTGTTGCTTCACACTGGGAGTGGGGGGATAATACATAAAACATAAATAAAATAAAAGCAGTAAAATAAATAAAAGTGTTGCTTCACACTGGGAGTGGGGAGACAACAGTAAAAAAAAATAATAATTATGTGAAAAACATTTAAAAGAATGGTCAGGATTGATAGGGAGGTGCTGGCCATTCAGGCTGTTGTGCCTTGGGAAAGGAGGAGGAAGAACAAGACTGAGGAGCAGGTGGGACTTGGTGCCCCTCATCTGTAGGTGGTGGTGGTGTTGTGGGAGGGGCACCTTCAAGGGATCTTGCGCTGAGGAGCTGTGGAGTGTGGGTTATCTTGAAGATGCTGCAGGTCCTGTCGGAGGAGATTTATTTATTTATTTATTTAGCTTTTGTTAACCAGGTAAGTGCACTAGATAAGCAATTTGCCTATTTTCAGGTCTGACCGGGAGAGTACAGGAAATTACATACTTACACACTTGGGACAACATGGTACATAATTAAGAACAGGTCACACATCATGAGACTACAAGGTAAGATTACACATCACATAATTAGGAACAGGTTACACATCATGAGACTACAAGGTAAGATTACACATCCCATGATTAGGAACAGGTTACACGTCAAGAGACTACAAGTAAGATTACACATTTTGCATCAAGTTTGGGGCAGTACAGAAATACTACATTTTAAGGGCCGGCAGTTTTGTATGGGTGCAAGTGCTAAACATATGTCATGGGGTTTTGACATCCAGAGCTGATGCACTTTTAAGATGGCTCCATAGGAAGAGCACAGGCTGCCCTGCGAGGGCAGCAGCACGGACCTGGGTTGGGAAGGTATTCCAAAGTTTAGGGGCACGTGCTGTAGCCCTTTCACCCATCTTGGTCCTAGTCACAGGTACCTTGAGTGTGGCAGACCCCTGAAACCTAAGGTGATATGACGAGGGGGCAGTTTGGGCCAGCAAGCTTGCCACCCTGGAGGTACCCATGTTGAAGACCTTACCAGTGAAGCAACCAAGGACAAAGTCAATGTACTTTGTAGGTGAGAGCCAGTGTAGCTTGTTGTAGAGCTCACAGTGATGAGTGAGCTGGGGGTCGATAGGGTAGTGACAGATATTGTTATAAGCCATCGACCACCTGGAGAGATGGGCCTTAGTGGTGCTAGCAAACAGCAGGAGTCCATAACACAAAGAGGGAAGAAGCATCCCTCTTGCAAGGGCAGCACGCACGGCTGGTGTGAGGTTGTTTTGCCCTGTAGGCCAGACCCAGTTTACAACTAACTGTTTTACTATATCCTCTGAATATAAGGCCAAGGTCAAGCTCTGGGTCCAGCACACGGGCGGCCTTAATCTTTGCCAGGACCCAAACAGCATGGCCTGGGTTTTCTAGGTTAAGGACAAGCTTGTGGTTCAGGATCCTTGCCTGAATGTTTATAAGGTCTTCACTCAGTTGTTGATTGATGACCACCACCTCATGGGAGTGAGACAGGATAACCAGATCATCTGCGAGAGAATTGGTTTACAGTGGGCTGCAGTTTCGGGAGGTTATTTATAAAATAGGAGAGCATTGGTCCAAGGGCGGAGCCTTGGGGACCCCTACCATTACTGGGATGGGACCCGAAAGCTCTTGCCAAATTTGACCCACTGCATTCTACCATATAGGTAGTTGTCTGAACCAGCTAAGAGCAGTAGTGGAAAGACCAATTGCTCTAAGCTGAGTCGACAGCATGGCATAGTCGACCAGGTCAAACGCCTTCAGGGGTCAATGGAGAGGGCCCTGAGAGTTTACCCTGGTCCATGGCCTCCCTGATCCATGATGTAACAGTAACTAGGGCTGATGAGGTGCCATGCCCTTCCTGAATCCATGCTGTACAGGAGTCATTATGTCATGCGCCTGTAAGTACTCAGAGTTGCCCTGCCACAGCTTTCTCCAGTAGTTTGCTAGCCGCCAAACAGGATAGATATAGGGTGATAGTTCTCTAGCTTAGGGTTCCTTGTTTAAGGATTGGGACTACCCTGGCAACCTTCCATATGTCTGGGATAACTCCAGTTGCAGGGACAGATTGAAAATGTGTGCCACTAGAGGTGCCAGCCAGGGGGCACCAAGACTGAGGAGCTTGGGTTCTAAGCCATCTTGTCCGGCACTTGAGTAGGGAGAGTCCGCTAGCAGTTTCTGCACCTCTTGAACTACCACTGCCCTGAACAGAAAAGCGGGGCGGAGTGAAGATGGTGCTGTGGGCTGATTCCACTGACACCATCATCATTTGGGAACGACGAGGTGTGCTCTGACAGATCCGCAAAACAATGGTTGAAGGAGTTGGTGATGGTTTCCGAGTTATTACAGCTCGAACCATCGATTATCATGTCAGTGGACTCAGTGCTCTGTGTACCACTCACAACTTGTTTAATGTTCCTCCAGAACCTTCTAGGATCCCTAGCCAAGTTCAATAAAGCAGATTTGCAAAATTCACTTCTGGCAATCCTAATGTTCTTTTTGCATTCATTTCTGAGTTGTCTATATCTCAGAAAGATGGCTTGGTCAGCCGTGGCCTTGAACTTGGCCCAGCACTTATCTCTAGTGTTGAGGAGTGCCAGAAGGCTACCATGAAGCCATTTAGTAGCCATTCCCCTCACCCTCCGTCTGATGAGGGGCATGTTTCTCCTGCAAGGCCCTTAGAGAACAAAAGAAAGTGACCGACAGCTGATGTGGTCTTAGCATTCCAAACTGCCCCCAATTTGTGTACTTGATGTCATTTTGAAAGGAGGACAGATCAAACTTGAGTAGTCTCTGATCTGGATAATTTTATCCAGATGGTGGATTGCTTCCATGGCCTCCAGCTGGTTCTCAGCCAGCCACACCATAAGACCATGGGTGGTCTCGAGTGAAGCAACAGAGGCCTCCTCCATCTCCTTTAGTGATTGTATGGCTTGGGTGAGGCCCTGTTTCTCTGCTCAGACCATGGGTGGCAATTAAGGCCGCATGCCCTACACGCCCATGTCACTGCAGAATCTATAATTTCTGTGTTTTGATTAATTATATAGTCTATTTTTGCTGCAGTGACATGGGCCTGGTGGCTGCAGCCCTGTTGCCACCTCCACAGCCTTGAGCAGCTGGCTGAGAGTGCTGCTGATGGTCCGGAGAACAGCCAGAGACTCTGTGGAGAGAAAATGACAAGAAGAGACATGTCAGTAAACTAAGCTGTTCTGTACCTGACAGTATTATACTGTAGTGAGGTATATCTTTTTTATTAATGAGAGAGGAACTGTATTAACATCTATGGTAGATTAGTATAGCTGTGTTGATTTCATAATACTGTAATTAAACTGCGTTGCTGTCACATTCCGTCCCCCAGCTCCTATAACCTGCCACTCCTTGCAGTACAATCTGGCAGTATAACCCCCCACTAGCTCCCAATAAATGCTGCTTCTTGCAAAGCCTGAAGACCCCTGTATGCCAACCTCTGAGGCACTTGGACAACGATGAAAGACACCTCACCCAGGCAACCCCACCCCACCGTCTCTCACACCCCAGCACGGTCCCACAAACTCAAGAGCTCAATAATGTATAACAGACGTCAAGTGGAAAAGTCCAGTCACAGAAACTACATATGCATGGTGCTCTTGTGTGATAATAAAGTTCTTTGTCGAGTAGTCTGTAGGCCTGTTTGCTACTCATGAGGTTTCTCAAGGTGAGAGGCTACTGTTCAAATAAGTTGGTTATGACACAATTGCAGCACACATACCCTTGAAGTAGTTGATACCTTTAAATACCTAGGGTTCTGGCTGGATAACAAGCTCAACTTTCTATGCCACTTGAATGAAACCTTGAAGAAACTAAGACAGCGATTAGGTTTATTCTATCGCATTAAACACCTACTCACGTTAGAAGCCAGAATGAGATTAGTACAAACTACATTCCTACCTATACTGGACTACGCTGACTTCCTTTACAGTCATTGCCCATCAACGATGCTAAACAAACTAGACACCCTTTACCACCGGGCTTTAAGATTTATCTTAAATCTACCCCGTAGTACACATCACTGTCATCTATACCAGGTTTCGGGATGGACCTCACTCTCAACTAGAAGAAAAGAATGCTCTCCTCTGGTTTTTAGAGCATTATCTGATAACCTCCTGCATACATCTCAAACATCTTCAAATGAGCTAAAGGTTCCTATGGCCTGAGACACTTCTCCTTGATCTGCTTCCAGATTCCTAGAGTGAAAACTACCCTTGTCTCAGCAGCAATCAACTTCTCTTCCATCACTTTGGAACACTATGCAAGACTCATTAAAATTATCCTCACTTCCAAGCATTTTCACATTCAAAGCTCCATTAATGGATTATCTGAAGGAATCATGCAGCAGTTTCAGATGCCGATGACCCCTAAGCCTCGGGTGCCACTCTCAAATCCTATGCCTAAGTATCTTATCCACCCACATTCCTAACAACAGAAACCTAGGACCTACAAGCCTAGTTCCCTTAAACCAAGATGACCCTGACTATTCTCTACCTTTTACCTATTCTGGTCTCCTTTGGCTGCTTACTCCTTCACCCCATTTTCTACCCTATTCCTTAATACTTCCTTATTTTTATCATTTAGGTATGAGCTGTTACTCAAGCAGAGACTATATGGGATTGTTGTCTCTTCTCATTTCAGTAAACCTTATCATTATGTACCTTTGCATGTTAATTATGTTGACCTGTATGTATAGGCCCATATTGACCGGCACCTTCACAATGTTTTTCTTTTTTTGCTCTGTTGTCCACCATAATTGTAATCTTATGAAGTGTACTGTATTGTATTTATGCCCAGGACCACCTTGAAATGAGCTTGCTCAATGGTGTTTATGCCTGGTTAAATAAAGTGATTGATTGATTGATTGATTGATATATGCACAAAGACTGCTCCAACACTGAATTTGTCATTGAACAACATGAATAGTGTACACGTGGGAACAAATGGAGTCCAGTATGTAGTCAGGATGCAGAAAATTCAAAATAAGATTTAATCTTTAAGCAGGAAAAATAAAACAGACTTAAAGCAGAAAATAAAAGAACTATAAACAGATAAAACAAATTATAATATTCCAGCAGTTAACATCACTGCAGGAAACACTTTCTAGAATCAGGCTAGGCATCTGGTAGGGTCGCCTCCTACCACACTCTGGCTAATTCACTTCACATTCTCCCTTTTATATAGACTTTACATCACATGACATATCTAAACTCCTCCCTAACCTTAGACATACTAACATTTAATGTTTATAATGCTTTAAATGTAGTCTCCAGATTAATTTAGGCATGATTTGACTGTTTATTTACAATTGGATTCAAAACAAACGAAAACACCAATATTTCTTTTATTTAATAGTTTTCTGAATACCTCAGGCTCCTCCCATCAGCTTTTATTATAATAAGGGCAAAGGGGCCGGCTAGCTCTATAGAAGGCTGAGAGGAGGGTTCAGAGAGTAGCTGTACAAGAACACCACTGCAGGTTAGCTTTTTCATAAAATACATGCATTGACCATGAAAATATATTTTTTCAATATTCCTGAGGACACAAGAGAACATAATTAAAAGGGTTTTGTCTTTTGTACATAGGCATAACAACAAATTCTGCACTTCTCTTATTTAGTACTTGTAAAAGGAAGCAGAATACAAACGCTGCCTCGCTTTAGTACTTCTCCTTGTTTAAAGTAAACAAACTTACACTTAAGGTTTGAGGACTAAAACAACCAAATTCACCCTTTTTGTCCACAAAACCTGCCTACAACCATTAAACGCTAGCCAGAGAACAAGAGAACTATAATCATGTCCTCAGTTTGTTCTAAATGAAATTTAGAATGCTCACGGTAAAATTTACGAACATACGCACATTGCACAACCGCATAGTGCAAACATGCACACAATCATCGGATACCACAGAAGCTGTAGCCATTTGATTATGGAGGATTTTTCAAAACAAGGGGCATAAAAATATCACAAGAAGGTACATGAAATGAAGATTTAGGCATAGGCAGACTACACATAGGCGGCCATACTATGGGTAGGGGGAAATAAAGAAGCTGAAGAAAAGGCAGAATAAGGAAAAGATTTAGAAAAGGAGAGAACAGGCATATTACTGTTGCAACAGATTTTTTATTTTTTAAGAAAAGGTATTTTCAGCCCACTTGTCTTTCAAAGCATACCTCAACATGAGCAGAACAGTGAATGCAAAGTTCCAGGAGTACAATAATGAGGGGTTCACAGCCCTACTACATTCCTCCCCACTCAAGAGAAACCACAGGTTTTCAGTATCTTTACCTTGTGACCAACTATGTTAGAGACAGGGGCCCAGATATTCAGACTGCGCCAGGCTGTGGTGCAGACCTGGGGCAGCTCAACATGCTTGGCAGGGGCGTTGACTCAGGCGATATTCAACGGAGCTGCACCATGGCACAGCATCGCTGGAATACCACACCCTGGTCACCATTAACGCACATGGCGCAGTGACACCGCGCCAGCGCAAGTGGCCAGAGGGAGCAGGGGATGCACTAGCGCAAGTCCCATTGCACTATGCACTACTACCACGATATTCAAAGTGTACATACAAATGGGGCCATAATGTAAGCAAGGTGCAAATGGGGCCATTTGCATGTCATTATGGCTCATTTGCATGCAGGTGCACCAATCCCCAGCAACTTGTGCCTAGCGCCTCTGTCAGGCAGCAGCCGTCAGGGGACCGATGCCCCCTGCATAGCACGGCAATGCACCCTCTGCCTGATTGCAGGCATATGTAGATATAATAAATCATCCCATATCCCTGGTGGTCCAGTGGACGCTTCGCAGCCAATTGTGGGCTTGGGTATAAAACAATAATCATCCCATATCCCTGGTGGTCCAGTGGACGCTTGCAGCCCGATCACAGGCATAAGAAGAAATAGAAACCGTCCTATATCCCTGGTGGTCCAGTGGACTGCTTGAACCCGACGGTGGGCAAAAGATGAAATATAAACTTCGTCATATGTCCTGGTGGTCAGTGGACCGCTCGCAGCCTGATCACGGGCATAAGATGTAATTTCAATATGTTCTATATCTCTGGTGGTCCAGATCGGGCTGCGAGCTGTCCACTGGACCATCAGGGATATAGGATGGATTGAAATTACATATTTTGCCCATGATCGGCTGTGAGTGGTCCACTGGACCACCAGGGATAGGACAAGTTTATATTTCATCTTATGCTCGCGATCAGGCTGCAAGCGGTCCACTGGACCACAAGGGATATAGGACCAATTGAAATTACATCTTATGCCTGTGATCGGGCTGCAAGTGGTCCACTGGACCACCAGGGATATGGGATGTTTCACTTCTACTATGTATGCCCACAATTGGGCATGGGGGTGCCGCCATGTAGGTGCAGCTGGAGCTCAGGTGGCCATCCACAGGTGGCAGCTGCCATGTTGCACCCTGCAATATGGCGGCTCACCTGGTGGCCAGCCGTTGTTCCTTTTTTGTCTCACCTGTGTACAGCGCAAGTAGGGTTGAGCAGCCATGGACTCAGCACATCCCGGCTGAATATCGGGATGTACGGAGTATACATGGGCACACCCCCACCTGCACCGGCATACATTACTGATGCCCCTCCGTTCATCGGGATTTGTGCCAGGCACAATCCCCATTTGAATATCGCACCAGGGCATATCAGTGGGTTGCGATGGCGCAACACTGTTGTGCCATGCACAACCCTTCTGAATATCTTGGCCAGGATGTGTAGATCTCTGTTGAGCGAGATGGAGCTTCAGCCCACCCACTCCCAAAGCTCCACCTCGGAGTCCCTTACACAAATTCAAGTTTTAGATTTTGAGGTACATTAAGCCCTCAAATACTGTAGTCATACAAATACCCGAGGTCTACTTTTGTCTCTACCATTATATCCACCCCAAATCATGACATGAAATCAGTGTTGCTATTAGCTCTCCTGCTCTATGCTTCATAGAAAATTTATATGGTTGTAGCATTAAATACCACTGCATAACTCTTGGGTTACTATCTTTCATGTTGTGTATCCAACACAGTGGATTGTGGTCAGTCCATACCTCAAATTGATTTCCCCACAAATGATACCATAGGGACTCTATAGCCCATTTCAGTGCCAAGCATTCCTTTTCTATTGTTGAATACTTGGTCTCTCTGGTATGAAGTTTTCTGCTAATAAAAAGTACAGGGTGTTCCTCTCCAGCCTGAATTTGAGACAACACTGCTCCTATACCCACATTAGAGGCATCTGTTTGCACAACAAAGGCTTGTCAAAATCAGGATTTTTAATACTGGAGATGAACAGACTGCAGCTTTTATTGCAAGAAAGGACTCTTCACATTTTGGAGTCAATTTTCTTTAGTGGGTCTGTTCTTTTCATTAATTCAATTAAAGGGCTGACCAAGGTAGCAAACTAGGGTACAAAGCACCTGTAATACCCTGCCAGTTCAAAAGGCAGCACATGCTTCTTAGTAATTGGACGGGGAATCTTTGCTACTGCATCCAGTTTTCCTATCTCAGGTTTCACTTGCCCATCTCCTATGAAGAAACCTAAATACCTTGCTTCCTTCATAGCAAGGGAACATTTGGCTGGGTTGACTGTAAGACCAGCTTGTGTGATAGTGTTCAATACTTGGGTGAGATGTTTAACACGTTCTGCCCAGGAAGGGCTATAGATGATAACATCATCTAAATAAGCTGCACTGTAGTCAAATGTGGTCTTAACAGCTTGTCCATTGACCTTTGAAATGTCACTGGGGCACCATGAAGTCCAAAAGTCATCATGGTAAATTGAAACAATCCTAGGGTGCAAAGGCTGTTTTATCTTTGGTTGATTCCGCCATGGGATCTACCAATAGCCTTTGTTAGACTGAGTGTACTGACATACCTGGCTTGTCCAAGCTGATCTATTATGTCATCCACTTCAGGCATAGGGTACCCATCGAACTTGGAGATGGCATTTAGTTTTGGAAGTCCAAATAAATACGAACTTCATCCTTCTTTTGGGAACTATAACCAATGGGAATCCCCATTCGCTATTGGCATCTTCTATGACTCCCATTTCTTTCATTCTTTCTATCTCCCTAATGACTTCCGATTTTACTCTCGAGGATCCGATAAGGTTTTACCCTGATGGGGGCTGTTTGGAAAACCTATATTTGATGGGTTATGGCAGATGTTTTACCAGGCACAGTTGTAAATGTAGAGCTAAACTGACTTATCACTTGAACTAATTCCTGTTTTAATCTTCTGTCAACATAGAGTTTATCAATAGTTCAGTGGGTACCTGATTACCTTCTAGGTGGGTGTATGCTACATCTAGCTCATCTTCAGTTGAGCTAGGACACACATACATATTGTTACTGGGTTGGTCAGTCCATTTTTTAACAAATTAGCATGATACACTTTCAATTTATTCCATCTATCTGGTGTTTCCACTAAATAAGTAACAGGACCAGTTTGTTTTAATAACATAAGGTCCTTGCCATTTCATCGTTAACTAATTTTCTGTAGATGGGAGCAAAAGTAAATCACTGTCCCAACATTAAAGTGTTTGTTACCAACTCCTGTGTCATATTGTTCTTTTGATAGTTTTGTTTTACTTGATTTTGTTCATGGGCTAACCGAGAATACCGAGTAACCCTTTTTGCAGCTCAGTAACATATTCAAGGGTAGCTGGATTTTTCTCCACAGCAGTATCTTCCCATTGTTCCTGACCACATCTAGGAGGACTCTAGGATTTTTACCATAGAGTAATTCAAAATGCGAGAATCCAGTTGATGGCTGTGGAACTTCTCTACAGGCAAAAATAAGTAGTGGAAGATACAAACCTATTGTTTTCCTTCGTCTTCACATATTTCTGAATCATTTTCTTCAGTGTTTTGTTGAAACGCCAACCAAGTCATCAGTTTGAGGGTGGTAAGGAGAGGTATATACAGCTTCCACCTGAAAGCTTGGTAGAGGTGTTTCAACAAGGCAGAACAAAAATTAGTCCCTCTATCTGTTAGGATGACTTTAGATATACCTACTTTGCTAAACACCTTCAACAATTCTTCTGCTATTTTATCTGCTGTGATGGTTCATAGAGGAATAGCCTCCAGATATTTTGTAGCATAATCACACAATACAAGAGCAAACCTGGTGCCCTTTGCGCTTTTGGGAGGGGCCTATGACATCCATGGCTATCCGTTCAAAGGGACAGTAACCAATGGTAATGGCTGTAGAGGAACTTGTCTTTCTGTGTGACAGGTGCCACCCTTTGGCACTGGCTACAACTTTACAGTAGTCAGCTACTTGCTTGTGAATTCAGGCCAAAAGAATCTATATACCATAATAGTCTCTTTAAAGTTCTGTCTCTCTGCGTGGCCCCATGGTACATCATGTGCCAGAAACATCAGTTTTCTCTATATTGACTGGGGACCACTAGCTGATCGACAGTCTCTCCCATTTTAAGATTTACACAAACCCTGTATAACTTGCTCTGTTGTGTTCTGTACATTGGAGGTGTACTTTCTACACCCTCAGGAACAACCTGTGAAATTAACAGTCTAAGTGTAGGATCATTCTTTGATCTGCAGTAAAAGACTCTAGCATAACAGTTTTCATCAACACATCATCACAACTTGAGTTCTTTGTTTTATTCCAGTTCCATTTATCTAGTCTTTTCTGCCTCTTAGACTTAGTGACTTTCCCAGGGGCCTCAAACAATGTGTCATCAAATGGAAACAGTTCAGTGGTAGCTTACTGTTGTTGTACCTGAGCCCAGTTGTCACAGCACAAATAGAGGAGGAGGAGGCAGTCAATAAATTCTTAAATAGGGAAAATCATGACCTAAGATCACAGGCACAGGTAATCTTGGAACCACCCTTATTTTCATTATGATGTGCAGTGCCTTGTGCAGTGATGGTTGTTTCTTGCAAGGGGTAAAATGAGTGTCCCCATGTACACAAGTAACCCCTGTTTTTCATAACTTATTTTTGTGGGGTCCCACAGAGTACATCAGTGTGTACTAAAGTGTGTTTACCCCAGAGTCAATTAAGAGCAGTTACATCCTTCCCTTCAATGTTAACAGTCACAGTATATTGACCACAATTCGCTAAAGCCAGATGAGAGTGATCACATCTCTTTTTGGGGCAAAATCTGGCAATGTGTCCTTAGCCTGACAATCTCGACAAATAATGTCAGGGTTATAAGGTCTTTTGCCCCTTTTTTCATATGAGGAACTACCAGAGGTATTAGTAGAAGGGGTACTAGAAGAGTGTCTTACCTGGCTGGGGAGGGGTTTATCCAATGAGACCCTTCTGACATTGTGGGCGAGCTGTCACAAAGTCTTCAGCTAAGCTAATAGCTTTCTGTTGTGTCAGGTCTATGTTCTCTTACCCACATTTGGACTTCATGAGGTAGTATTTTATGAACTGTTCTAGGACAACAGATTCTATCACTTGAGTCATGGTACACACTGTGGGTTGTAGCCTTTTAGTACAAAGGTCTTGTAATCGAACATAAGCTTCCTGTAGAGAATCAGCAGTATGGTATCAAAATGTTTGAAACCTTTGACAGTATGTTTCTGTGCTGATATCATACCATTTCAATATTGCTTGCTTGACATAATCATAATTTGTCATATTCCCTGTCTCCACATGACTATAGGCTAACTGAGCTTTGCCTGTAAGATCGGGGCTAGTCGATTGACCCATTGATCCCTGGGCCACCCACATGCTGTTGCTACCCTTTCAAACATTGTGATGTATGCCTCAATATCATCACTGTCCAGTAACCTTGATAATTTAATGTCCTTGGGCCCATCACTAGATGGGTTAGATCTGGCAGTCCCCATCATCTGTATAGCTTTAAGGATCTCCACCCACCTGGTCTCATTCTGAAGTCAATCTCTTTCTCTTTACTTCTCTAGATCAATCTGTTCAGGCACAGCCTTCTGAGCAGGTCTTGTATATCAGAGGGAGGTACTTCTTCTTCCTCTTCTATGGAGCTGGTGTCCTCACCCCAGTGGCACCCTCCATTTTCATTTGTTTTCAGTCTTCTTTCACCTGACATCACCCAAACCAGTAGCTAATGGAAGCTGGAACTTATCAACCATGGTCCGGGTCCATGTCCTCTCAGGCATGGGTGCGTTCATCTTCCCTGCTTCTTTTGCTCTTCCATGATATCACCTGACAATATTCACTAGAAGGTTACTCACCTTCCTTTTATCCCACTTCTGACACCAAATGTACACGTGGGAACAAATGGAGTCCAGTACGTAGTCAGGATGCAGAAAATTCAAAATAAAATTTATTCTTAAGCAGGAAAAATAAAACGGACTTAAAGCGGAAAAAAAGAACTATAAACAGATAAACACAAATTATAATATTTCAACAGTTAAGATCACTGCAGAAACACTTCCTAGAATCAGGCTAGGCATCTGGTAGGTCACCTTCCTACCACACTCTGACTAATTCACTTCACATTCTCCCTTTTATATAGACTTTACATCACATGACATATCTAAACTCCTCCTAACCTAAGACATACCAACATTTAATGTTTATAATGCTTTAAATGTAGTCTCAATATTAATTTAGGCATGCTTTGACTGTTTATTTAATAATTGGATTCAAAACAAATGAAAAACAATATTTCTTTGATTTAATAGTGTTCTGAATACCTCAGGCTCCTCCCATCAGTTTTATTATAATAAGGCAAAGGGAGCCAGATGGCTCTATAGAAGGCTGAGAAGAGGGTCCAGAGAACAGCTCTACAAGAACACAACTGCAGGTTAGCTTTTTACTAAAATACATGCATTGACCATGAAAGTATATTTTTCAATATTCCTGAGGGCACAAGAGAACATAATTACAAAGGATTTTGTCTTTTGCACCTAGGCATGACAACAAATGCTGCACTTCTCTTATTTAGTACTTGTAAAGGAAGCAGAATACAAACGCTGCCATCATTTTAGTACTTCTCCTGGTTTAAATTAAACAAACCTACACTTAAGGTTTGAGGGCTAAAACAACCAAATTCGCACTTTTTGTCCACAAAAACCTGCCTACAACACGAAAAAGCTAGCCAGAAAACAAGAGAACTATAACCATGTCCTCGGTTTGTTCTAAATGAAATTAGAATGCTACGGTAAAATTTAACAAACGTACGCAAATTCGCACAGCGCACAGTGCGAGCGTGTCACGCTAATCAATCATATGGATACCACAGAAGTGCTACGCGCATTTGATTGCGGAGGATTTTTCAAACAAGGGCATAACAATACCACAAGAAGGCATGAAATAAAGATTTAGGGATAGGCAGACTACACATAGGCGGCCATACTATGGGTAGGGGAAATAAAAGAAGCCAAGAAAAGGCAGAATAAGAAAAAGACATAGAAAAGGAGAGAACAGCCATAATTACTGTTGCAACAGATTTTTATTTTTAAGAGAAGGTATTTTCAGCTCACTTGTCTTTCAAAGCATACCTCAACATAATCAGAACAGTGAATGCAAAGTTCAGGAGTACAATAATGGGGAGGGGTTCATAGCCCTACTACAAGTAGTATTCTACAATGGTGTTATCGCAGAATTACTATGTGTCATACCTGTGAACAAACTTCAGCAAAATAGAACAAATTAAGTAGCTGTTGTTAGATTTGTTTCATACAATGCGACATGAAAATATTGTAGAATCATTAGTCAAAACACATGACATGATCTTGATTAATCCTCCAGTATACCCACTGTTAAAGGTAAATATGACTACTAAAACAAACAAAAGACTTGAAAATTGTACAATAGCAAGATGCTGGTTCCCCTCCCAGATACCAAGATACGATGAATTAAACTGTGTCTATGGTTGGATTCACCACTTCTGGTGTGGTTAAGACATTCCTCTGTGTCTTGCGTACTAAACACACCAGGCGTGGTAAATCCACCAATATACATACTGTCTGTCATAGTATGTTGCTTAAACAAACCACACTGAAGCAGTACTTGTTGCTGAGAAATGCTATGATGATGTGTAAAGACTGCATAATATACCCCAGTGTGTTCTATTAGGTCAGATATGATGTGATTTACCATGACCGCAGTGGTTTGTATACAAGGTGCAGCTCAATGGGTAAATCTTTGACAGCCATAGTAATTTTCCTGAGAACTCATTTTCAGCACAGTATGTGTGTTGGATATGCTGGCACAACCTGCATCTCTCCACATAGGAGGGATCATAGCTCAGCCCTTGCAGAGTAGGATCAACACCGACCACGAAAGGCAGGCTGGTATTGCAGGGTGTAACACAGCAGCCTAGCTGTGGGTGGCCACCTGCCCACCCAGGACATCATCCACAAGCACACACTGAATCCAGATCCCCAGCCCCTGTAGCCAAAATTATGTGATATATGTTGTTAATATGTTGTTATAAGTAGCAAAAGGAGCAAAAATAACATTTTACTTTCACTTTTTTTGACAGATGTATGCAGAAAAGATAAAGAATGAAAAGCAAATGTCCTTGCACTGACAGAAAGCATCCCTGTTGCATAAATAATATATACAGTGGTGATGTGTCAGATAAATAATTTATGTACACTTGTTCTGACTGACCTCGGACATCTCAGTTGTGGCTTTAACACCGGCAGTTATCCGAGGTCAAACAGCACTTGTGTAGGTAAATCATTTCTCTGACAGGTGACAATTATATATCCATTATTTATTGTATTACTTTCTATTCTGTACATGCAATAGATCCCATTGTCATAGATAGTGATTGGTTATCAGATGATTTAGAACAGTGGGAAACTAGTAGTTTAATTGTTCTGATTGACTATTCAACTATGTCTGTGTTATAATTGAAGTTACTTCCATTCCTCAGCTGGAGGCCCAGGCAGACCTGCAGCACGCAGTGGATGACCCACTGCTGGAGCGCCTGTTCTTTCCTCCACAGAGGAGTCAATCTCTAGTATTTCAGCCTCCTCTGTGGGGTCTTCTCCTCCAGCAGCACCCTCCATAGATGGTTCATCCTCTATAAAAAACATAGTAAAAGGAAAACATTATTTGTCTGTGGATGTTACTATGTGTATGTAAACCTCTATAGTACGGTTGTACTGAATTGTTAATTTTGAGGAGTTAAATGGCATCAAGCAGAGAATTACCACCCTCCCCACTCCACCTCCCCATATCAGAACAGGTACTGGATCCTGAGTCGACAGCCACAGGTTAATTAAAGATGTGGACATCAATGGTATACCTGCCCTGATAGTAGCTGCACAAGTTAAGATAATGAAGAGTTTGAAAGCCTCATGCAGACAATGTCTCACCTCTTCTCCCTATTGGATCAACTAGTTTAAAGGATCAACTACAGAATACTCCCGTCCCACTCCTACAAGCTCCTTGGATTAAGTAGTGTATCCTCAGTGCAGAGGTACAGCAAAAATAAGGCTGTGAACATCAACAGCATACTTTCCTGATTGCATGTACACAGATGTCATGACACTGAGGAGTTGCATGTACTCAGGCAGTCAATACTCCCAGCTATGGACACCAGTTAGTGCATGCTGAGTGTAGAGAGACACACAAAGTAAAAGTGTTGATATGGATGTAATACCTTCCTGATATGAGCTGAACATATACTAGTACAGTGAGGGTTGCAGTGTCTCAGGCAGAGAATACAACCACCTCCAGAACAAGTACTGTATCTTGAGTGGACAGCCACAGGCTACCTAAATAAGTGGACATCAATGGTATAATTATGTTATACCAGATGCAGACAAGCTAGGGACGCTCATTGGTTTTAAGGACTCTTCCAACAATAGCCTCCCTCAGATCAGAGGGGGACTATTAACGCAGGAGAGTCACAGGCCAAGTAAACCTGTGTGCATCAATGACAAAGGTTACTGATACCAGGTACACACAAGTTTAGACACTGAACAGTTTGATAGCATCAATGAAGCAATGCTTCCACATGCAAACAACAGACACTGGATGCTGAGTGCAGAGCCACAGAGTAAGTAAAGCCATGGATATGTATGATACCTCCCTGATAGCAGCTGCACATATATTAGGACAGTGAGGACTTACAGTGGTTGAGAGAGGCAATGCCCTCACCTCTCATACAAGAGGCAGTGGATTGTGAGTAGGCAGCCATAGGTTACTAAACATGTCAACATCAATGGAATCTGTACATGATTAGAGTTTCACACAAGGTGGGATGCTGAGGAGTCTCTGGGCCTTACACAGACAATGCCCCTCCCTCTTCCCTCACATCAGGGAGTGTATTGTCAGTGCAGAGCTACAGACCAAGTGCAACCATGGACAGCAATGGTAAATGTTACTAATACAAGCTCCAGACAAGTTAGGACACTGAGAATTTCATTTCTTTAGCCAAGAAACTATCCCACCTTCCCACATCAGGCAGTGGATACTGAGTGCAAAATCAAACAGTAAGTTTAGCTGTGGATATGTACGGTATGACTCCCTGATACGACATGCACAGATGTTAGGACAGTGAGGACTTGCACTGACTCAGGCAGGCAATGCTGACCCTCACCCAGAACAGGTAATAGATCCTGAGTGCAGAGCACATAGGTTAAGTAAGGTCTGTATGTCAGTGGCATATGGCACTGACAACTGCTGCACACTGGTGATCAGAGAGTTGACTCTTCCTTCAGCTTCAAATCTATACTGTTGAAACAAGTAGAGGATCTATTATGGCAACTGGATACCAAAAAGCACAGGGCAGACTCTCTGGACCCCTACTTTCTAAAGATTGCATGCCATGTACTTGCAGTCCCCTAACACACCTCTTTAACCTATCCCTAAACTCTGGCTCTATTCCCACACTGTGGAAGACAGCCCAAGTGGTTCCTCTTCTAAAATCAGGGGACCCTATGGATCTTAATAATTATAGGCCCATTTCCATTCTACCAGTGCTATCCAAGATGCTGGAGAAATTAGTGAGTAACCAGTTAAGGGAGTATCTTGACAATGCTAACCTCCTAAACCCAGCTCAATCTGGATTCAGGGCCAAGCATAGTACTATCACTGCACTAGCCAAGGTCACAAATGACTGGCAATCCAAATTAGATTAAAAGAATAATGTCTGTGCAGTATTCCTGGACCTGAGAAAAGCATTCGATACTGAGGACCACGAGCTACTACTTTCATCCCTGCACTCCATTGGCCTAGATCCACCCTCCCTTAAGTGGTTCAGATGCTATCTCACCGGTAGGTCACAGCAGGTAAAAGATGAAGGTGACCTATCCCATTAAAACCACTGTCAAGAGGAGTCCCCAAGGTTCTATTCTGGGTCCTATCCTTTTGCCATTTATATAAATAACATTGATTCAACCCTTACCAATTCCTCTGTACACCTCTTTGCTGATGTCACTGTTCTGTATGTCAGCAACCCTTCACCTGCAGCTGCTCGAGAAATCCTACAAACAGAATTCTCCTTGCTACAATATCAGCTACTCGAGAAAAGCTTCTGTTAAATGCAAAGAAAACTAAAGCAATGATGTTCACAAATCAAAGCTCCACCAGCACATCCTCTTCAATCATTCTCCCCAGCTATGCACTATACTTGGAGAAAATTTGGAGTATGTAGAAAACTTCAAATACCTAGGTGTGTGGATTGACAACAGACTTGACTTCACTCATCATTTAGAAGAACTGTTAAAAAGCTTCGCCAAAGGCTTGGCCTCTCTATAGATTAAAACCTTCCTAAACAGAGACTCAAAGATGAGGTTAGCCCAGGCCATTTTCTATCAGTTGTTGACTATGCAGACTTCCTTTATAGTCACTGCCCCATCTCCTACCTTCACAAGCTGGATACCTTATATCATAGAGCAATAAGGTTCATTACAGATCTGCCATCTAATACCCATCATTGCTCTCTTTATGCTGCAGTTGGGTGGATTTCCTTCACCTCAGAAGGAACAGAAATGTAGCACTATGGATTTACAGAGCGTTGTCAAAAAACTTCCAAACTATGTCCTGGACTGCTTCACCCAGACCTCTCCTAGCTCCTATGCCCTAAGAAACAACAACATCATCCTGCTCAAATTGCCCAAATTCAACACCAGGCTAGGGAGGGCAGCAATCAGCTATTCTCTAGCTATAGCATGAAACACCCTACAAAAATCCCTAAAACTGTCCAATATCATTCCATTTGCATCCTTTAAACAGCATTGTACACTCTTCTTCAAAGAGAAATGCAGTTGCTACTGCTAGAGCTAGCATTTTCATCTCACAAATCTCCTTCCAAACCATATATGGCATATTCCTTCCAGACCGACACCCCATCTTATGGCATCCAGTAATACCTCACCATCCTAGTATTACATTATGTTGAGTGTCTGCCATGGCCCCCACTGGGCTATGTATATACTGTACATACTGTAAATATTAGCTTAACTTTCCTGTAACCGATTTTTATCATGTGAATTTACTGTACATCACTGTGTTTATAAACGTTATTTTCCCTGTATGTATAACTGTCTTATATAAGTGTATGATGTATCTGTTGTGTATCAACTATTGAACCTTGACCTTATCAGGTCCATCTTGTAAAGAGCCTTGCTCAATGATGTTCGCCTGAATAAATAAAGATTTGATGATGATGATGATGATGATGATGACACAAGGTACAACATTCACTAGTTTGGAGGATTTAGGCAGACTTAACTGCCTCTAACTCCTACCCTCTGAATAAGGTAGTAGAACTTTAGTGCAGAAGCACAGGGCAAATAAAGGCATGAATATAAATTGCATAGGTTACTGATAGCAGCTCAACATAAGTTTGTGCACTGAGCAGTTGCATGTTCTCACTTAGGCAATGCTTCAACCTCCACCCACATGAGGAACTGGATACTGAGTGTCGAGTCAAACACTAAATAAATCTCTGGATAAGTACAGTATGCTGCCCTGATATGAGGTGCAGATATGGTAGGATAGTGAGGACTTAAACTGACTCAGGCAGGGAATGCTGCCCCTCCACCCAGAACAGGTCCTATATGCTGACTGAACAGCTACAGGTTAACTAAAAATTTGTATGTGAAGTGGTGAACATGGATGCAATAGTTTTCTGATGGCAGCCACACACAAGTCATGACACTGAACAATTGCCAGGCAATCGACCCATCTTCTCACAGTAAACACTGAGTCCTGAGTCCAGAGTCACACACTAAATAAAGCTGTGAATATTGACAGTACACCTCTAGATATCACCTGCACACATGATAGGACTGAAAAGGGTACAAGTGTATCATCCCAGCAATGCCTGAAACAAATCACCTCCCTCTCCCAAGAACATGTACTAGACACTGAATGCACAGCCACAGGCTAACTAAGGATGTGTACATCAAGGTATATGTCCATGATAGGGCTGCAGACAAGGTAGGGGTCTGAGGAGTTTATGCATGACTGAGACAATGCCCCCCAACTCGGATGACATAGTGGATTTTTAGTATAGAGGTACAGGCAACTGAAGACATAAACATTAATGACATAGCTTCCTGATATAAGCTCCACACAAGCTAGAAAACTAGAAGTTACATGGGTGATACCAGGTAATGCTGCAACCTCTGCACACCAGCTACTGGATGGTCACCACAGAGTCAGACAGTAAGCAGAACTGTGGATATTGATGGTATAGCCACCGTGATATGAGCTGTGCACATGCGAGGACAGTGAGAAGTTGCACTGCTTCAGAGAGGCAATGCCCCCACTGACAACAGGTACTGGATCCTGAGTGCAGAGCTGCAGGCTGAGTAAAGATGTGAGATCAATGCGATGTCTCTGATACCAGTTGTGCACAAGGTCAGCCACTGATTAGTTTCTAGCAGTCAGCCATACAATGCCCCCTTGCATCACATAGTGCATGCTCAGTGCAGGTTTACAGGCCAACGACAGCCATGGACATCAATGGTATACCTTCCTCATAGCAACTCCACACAAGTAACGACATTGAAGAGTTGCATGCCATCAGCCAGGCAATGGTATCACATCCCTACAACAGCTACTTGATCCTGAGTGCACAGTCACAGACTAAGTAAAACTGTGTATATTGATGGCATACCTCTGTGGTATCAGCTGCAGACATATTAGGTCAGTCAGGAGTTGTACTGTCTTAGGCAGGCAATGTCCCCTACTCCTCCCTCCACCCCAGAATGGTTCATTGATGTTGAATGCACACCTATAGGGTAAGTAAAGATGTGGACATCAACAGTATACTTGTCTCATACCAGCTGCAGATGAGGGAGCACACTTAGGCATTTCAAGACCCCAGTCAGAGAATACATCTTCACCCCCTATTGACTAAGGTGGTGCATCATCAGTCCAGAAGTGCAAGTCAACTAAGGCCATTGTCATCAGCAGTATACCTTCCTGAAAACATCTCTACACAAGTTAGTCCACTGACAAGTTGGATGGCCTGAACCAGGTTATGGTACCACCTGCACACACCAGGTGCTAGATGGTGTGGAGAGTGACAGAGGTAAAGCATGCTCACATGTCAGGACAGGAAGAGTTGCATAGTGTGAGCCAGGCAATACATCCCCTCCCTCCAGACTATGTACTGGATCATTACTGCATACCTACAGCTCATGTAAAACTGTGGATGGGTTCAGTTGACTGTGGCTCCTAGACCCTCAAGATCAGCCATGCATCCTGAGTACAGACCTACATCAGAAATAAAGCTCTAAGCATCAACATAATATTTGTCTGATATGAGGTGCCACAAGCTAGAAGATTGACTAGCTCTACGGTCTGTGCCAGGCAATGATGGCAGCATGGAAGAGTACAAATTGGAGGTTCAGTTAAAGACAGATGCCGGTATATCATTGTGACTCATCAGCAGAGTAGAGCACAAGTAGCTGCTGACTGGAGCCCTCAGTCCTCGCCTTCTGGAACGGTACTAGCTGGACTCTTTGGGAGGAAGCAGGGGCAGTTGATTTAGTGGCTGAGGAAGAAAGAAACAAACAGTCAATGTTTTAAATATGTTTGTATTGTATACAATATCATTTTAGTAGTACTTGAAGCTTTGTTGCACTATATCACCATCTGTAACATGTTGATGTAACACTTTGACAACAAAGACACAAGTTTACATATGTAATAATAATACCTGACAGGGTGGATGGCATTGGATTATACCATACAGCCCTGGGTTGTAATAAGGCCTGACACCATGGTCGGAGGCCTTACAGCCCATGTAAGAAATGGAATAGCCCAATACCACCAACCCTGGAGGTATTGTGCTAACAAAATGGGCACTGTGAAAAAATAAAAAAATAAAATTGTGAAGGAAAATTTAGTTTAATATCAGTTTTGTAATAAAATAGTTCCTCTGTCTGCATGAGCTATGGAGCTCAGTACTACTAGTGACTTCCTAGTCTAAAGTTTTTTTTAAAAGAGGTCAAATGCAGTTTCACCACTCAATGGCACACTATTTTGTTTTTCTAACAGGAATAAATCAGTATATCGATCACTTTATGCTAACAATAAATACAACGTGTAACAAGGCACATGAGGTGTGTGTGATACCAGAATGTAGCCATGCATGCTGTGTTGATGATACCTTGTGTAGATGCAGGTACCAAACGACACATCAGGCGTGGTAAATCCTGAAATCAGACAGACCCTTTCGAGGTATAGTAGTTGTTTCACTGTTTGGGCAATTCATGTTATTGACCAAGAATTCAACGACATTAACAAATCATTTGACAACGTTTCAAAATGTGACAAAACATGGCTCAATATATGGTACTGAGAGTTTGGTAAAGTAAATAATAATAGCATTATGCTGAAATGTTAAACGATGTTATCTTGTTAGGCACCTTCTCTGTTCTTTCTACTTATGGAATACTGAATTGCATAATAATAACAGTGTGCTAATCTTGCAATGTGTGATATATGACATCACCTAATAGGATTGTGACACAAACTTACCAAGATACTGAGATTGTCACTGGATCTATTCAACTGCTCTGATGGATCTGTTGAAGATATAACATTTGAAACATTGAAGACCATTAATAAGATATACTTACCACCATGATGTCACTCGCCAAATTCTGGCTTCCCTGCTTCCTCCCACATAGCAAAAGCTATGTGAACCACTCCTGGATGCTCTCGCATCTCACCCACTGTTGCCTTTGCCTTGTAAAATGTCTAGTGGGTGAGTTTCCACTTCCTCCTGCATTCATCGGCAGATCTAGTAATGCTGTCTCCCCTGAGGCACGGCTAACCTGCATAAAATGTAGAAAGATAGCACTGCAAATAATTTTGTAATAGTTTTCTATGTAGATTGAGTATTATACTAAAGACCAGTTAAAAACACAGTATTATACTATGTGTTTGACAAGTGGAGATCTGAAAATATGAACACACAAGGTTTGCCTGCAGGTAAAGTTTATGACGTCTATCAACTCTGCTCCCATATGCAGCTAGGAGGCTTATTCTGCAGCAACACATCACTTCCATGCTTCCATTCCATTTAACCTGCCTGTTGCCCTGTGTAATCCTGTTTTTGAACCACTTAACAGTCCTAGTGGATGGCGCTTCTGCAGTTAATGCATAGCACTCAGCTAGTATCAACTTTGATATGTTAAATTT
The DNA here is from genome assembly GCA_016271365.2 of Neoceratodus forsteri. Lineage (NCBI taxonomy): Eukaryota > Metazoa > Chordata > Ceratodontiformes > Ceratodontidae > Neoceratodus > Neoceratodus forsteri. The sequence continues at coordinate 1,347,586,160 of CM057456.1, read as the reverse complement.
TGCTTATGTGTATGTTCAATCTTACTATAGGCTGTGTCATTCCATGGGCCCTAGTGCCCTTTACCTCATAAGTTAAAGAGCACATCTGTAGCTGTCTTCTTTGATGCCTTCAACAGAGAAACTGCCACACAATCATGCTTGTTAAATCAAGTTTGCAGTGAACATCGATGGTCAGAAATTGTCATGCGCAATAGCTACTAAGTTGCAACAAATCTGTGCCACTGTAATTACATACTTGGTGCAGTTCTTGCACTCTTACTAGTAGCAGCCTCCACTGGTCAAAGTAAAACATGTGGCTATGATTTCTCATGAGTCTTGAAAACAGCTATTTTTTGTATTATACATGAATAAAACATTTCACTGCTGTATAACTCCTTGTGGTTGCATGTGTTTACATTATCGGATCTACTACCAGTGTGCTATGTCTTAATAAACTGTACTGCTATGCTATAGTTCCATAGATATTATTATTCTACCATACTTAATATGTAAAAAAAAATATTTGTATACTGTTAATTTAAACCATGACCTACCTTACCCCAGGTTGTGTGAGGCTCAGGTTTGTCGCCCTCATCACAAACCTGGGGTTGGCATGTTCTCTCACAGCCTGAATGAGGGCAGCACCCCCTATCACTCCAGGAATTTGGCATCTTTGAGCTCTGGAAAAAATATATTTGTTTGTTTAGAAACATTTAACATAAGATTTATTGTGGTTTGAGTATTTGTATGCAACTCATTAAGGACATGCATGCAGTGGAAGTGAGAAGCATTGGCAGATGTGAATGTGTGTAAAACAGTATAGGTGGTGTGTCATGTGAGTGAAGTTGATGTGCCAGCACATTTTGTAAGCAATAAGACATGGCTGGGTGTTGATAGTACTGAGATATGTTCACACACAAAAGCGTAGGGTATGCACAGGACTGCAGGTCGGGTTCCTTTAGCCTCTGGGTGAAAGGAATCTCAGTACTACCAACACCCATACATGTGTTATTGTTTATATTAAATTTGCCCATTGTCAACCTTAGAAAAAATACATTCTAAAAGTTTTCAAAGTCACATAGAAATAAACCTTAAATGTTGTTAGATAATGTCAAATAGTCCTTCTACGGATGTTTTGAATTTGGCATTCATCAGTGTTTCTTTATACTCAATACATTGTGTAATTGTTCACCATATAATAGAAGAATTCAAAGCTCTGCATTATTCAACCAGTGGAATGCACCCCCCACCACCAGACAGACAGAATGCTAACATGGACTACATGAAATTTTTATGTATATGAGTAAAGGTTGTATCCATATTTGTGATACAGGCTAGTAAATGGATAGCTTATACATTCAGTGAGTTGCCCTGGTTGACAGGGACTTGGTTTAGATAGTGGTGGCACTCTCTAAATACAATGTGTACAACCAAGTCTTATCCTCTCAGGGCACAAGGATCTCTTTGCCCATCTTATAAAGATGTACCAGTCAATGCCACAAGTGGTCTGTGATTCATCTATAGTGGCAGTGAAGAGGATGTGTGTGTAATAGCTGGTGCAGTGCCATTATACAAGCAAGTAAAAGGTCTATCACCAATGCAGTCTGGGTATGTGCTTCCAAAAGATAACTGCAGTGCCACTAGACTTATCTAGGTGGTCTCCACAGGCAGGCAACCACACTGTAGACAGCAGGGATGACAGCGCATAGTCTTCAACTCCATGAAGCACCACCAGACAGGAAACCGCACTATACTACCTGCCACTCACTGTGGCGCCATGTGGTTTTGGGTTTTGCTTTCTTCATATCTGCCTTGACCACAAGAGACAGTTGAAGAAAGTCATGCTACTGATAGTGGTTCTCTATGCAGCCACAACTGCTGAAATATTTAAAACATTAGTGTTTGAATAGAATTGTTTCACCCGTTCTGCTCACACCCTTGTCTCTAGCTGTGGCAGCACTACCTAGAAAAAAACAGAATGATAAATACACAGTTGTAATACTACCGAAATCATTATTAAATGTAGCATCATTGTGTACTGAGCTGTTAGATATTTAAATAAGAAAAAAAGTAGATGACTTACTTTTAAATTGTTTTGAAGATGAGTCAAATTTATTTTTTGTATATTCTTTGCTAATCTTTTGAAACAAATAGAGAGTAACTGTTAGAAAAAGAGCAAGAGCCAAGTAAAGTCATCAACATCTATGGCACACTTCCTGATAGCATCTGCACACATGTTAGGACACTCATGAATTGCACAGCCTCAACGAGGTAATTCCCCAACAGAACAGGTACTAGATTTTGAGTTCAGACCCACAGCCTGACTAAAGCTGTGAACATTAACAGTGTACCTCCATGATGCCAACTGCACACATGTTAGAACACTGAGTAGTTGCATGACATCAGCCACGCAATACCTCCTCCCCAGAACAGGTAGTAGATCCTGACTGCAGAACCACACCTCAACTACAGTCATGTACATATACAGTACACCTCCCTCATACCAGCTGCACACAAGTTAGAACATTGAGGAGTTGCGGCTTCAAGCAGGCAATACCCCCAGCCCCCAGACCAGGTACTGGATGCTGAGTACAGATCTACAGCCTGAGTAAAGCCATGGACAACAATGGCATACCTCCCTGAAACCAGCTGTACACTAGTAGGACACTGAGGAGTAGCACAGTATCATCCAGGCAATGACCCCAAAACACATACTAGATCCTGACTGCAGATGCAGAGGCCAACTGAAGCAATTGACATTAACTGTATACCTCCCTTATACCAGCTGCACACAAGTTAGAACACTGAGGTGTTGCACAGCTTCTGCCAGTAAATACCTCCACCTCTCCAGAGCAGGTACTAGATCCTGAGTTCAGACCACAACCCAAGTAAACCCATGGACATCAATGATATACCTCTCTGATACCAGCTGCACACAAGTTAGGACACTAAGGAGTTGCACAGCATCACCCAGGCAATGACCCCAACCCCTGAGATCAGGTACTGGATACCAAGTTCAGAGCTACAGCTAGACTAAACCCATGGACATCAACTGTATACCTCCCTGATAACAGCTGCAGACATGTTAAAACAGTGAGGCATTGCACGACATCAGCCGGCAATACCCCCAAAAAGACCAGGTGCTAGATCCAGAGTGCAAAGCCAGAGCCAATAAAAGCATGGACATAAACGGTATACCTCCTCATACCAGCTGCACACATGTTAGAACACTAACAAGTTGCACAGCCTCAGCCAGGCAATACCTCCCTCACCCAGATAAGGTACTAGATCCTGATTGCAGAGCCACAGCTCAGCTAAACTCATGGACATTAATAGTATTCTTCTCTCATACCAGTTGCACACATGTTAGAACACTAAGGAGTTTTGACTTCAAGCAGACAATACCCAAAGCCCCCCAGACCAGGTACTGGATCCTGAGTGCAGAGCTACATCCTGAGTAAAGCCATGAATATCAATGGCATACCTCCCTGAAACCAGCTGTACTCATAGTAGGACACTGAGGAGTAGCACAGTATCATCCAGGTAATGCCCCCAAACATGTACTAGATCCTGACTGCAGATGCAGAGGCCAACTGAAGTAATTAACATTAACGTATGCCTCCCTCATACCAGCTGCACACAAGTTAGAACACTAAGAGTTGCACAGCTTCTGCCAGGAAATACCTCCACCTCTCCAGAGCAGGTTACTAGATCCTGAGTTCAGACCACAGCCAAGTAAACCCATGGACATCAATGGTATACCTCTTTGTTACCAGCTGCGCACAAGTTAGAACACTAAGAAGTTGCATGGCTTCAAGCAGCAATACCCCACCCCCAGACTAGGCACTGGATGCTGAGTTCAAGCTACAGTCCAACTAAACCCATGGACATCAACAGTATACAACCTGATAACAGCTGCAGACATCTTAGAACAGTGAGGAGTTGCATGGTAGCATGCAGGCAATGCCCCCAAAACACATACTACATCCTGGGTGCAGAGCCAGAGGCAAACTAAAGCCATGGACATAAACGGTATACCTCCTCATACCAGCTGCACACAAGTTAGAACACTAACAAGTTGCACAGCTTCAGCCATGCAATACCTCCTCACCCATATCAGGCACTAGATCCTGACTGCAGAGCCACAGCTCAGCTAAACTCATGGACATTAATAGTATTCCTTCCTCATACCAGCTGCATACAAGTTAAAATACTGAGCAGTTGCATGGTTTTAAGCAGGCAATATCCCCACCCCCAGATAATGCACTGGATGCTGAGTGCAGAGTGAAAGCCAGATAAAGCCATGAACATCAATGGTATACCTCCCTGAAAGCAGCTGCACACATACTACAACATTGATGAGTTGCACGGTATCGTCCAGGTAATGCCCCCAAAAAAATGTACTACATCCTGAGTGCAGAACCAGAGGCCAGCTAAAGCCACGGACATTAACCATATAACTCCATCATACCAGTTGCACAAAAGTTAGAACACTGAGGAGTTGTACGGCCTCAGCCAAACAATGCCCCCACTCAACATGTACTTGATCCTGTGAGACAGCCACAGCCCAACTCAAGCCATGAATATCAACAGTATACCTATCTGATACCAGCTGGACACATGTTAGAAAACTGAGCAGTTGCATGGCCTCAGCCAACCAATGCCTCCACCCTCAAACATGTACTAGATCCTGAGTGCAGACCCACACCCCAAGCAACCCATTAACATCAATGGTACACCTCTCTGTTACCAGGTGCACACATGTTAGAACACTGACGAGTTCCACAAACTCAGACAGGTAATGCCACACACCCCCACCCCCAGACCAGGTACTGGATCCTGACTGCTGACTCACAGTCTAACCAAGGCTGTGGATATCAATGGTATACCTCCCTGTTTGCAGCAATGCCCTGATGCTTCCTCAGACCAGCTACTGGGTTTTCGGTCTAGAAGCACAGCTGAACTACACCTGTAGACATCCATGGTTTACCTACCTGATAGTAAGTGCAGATATGTTAGAACACTGAGGAGCTGCATGGGTCCAGTGAGGCAATGCTCCACTCCCTGAGATCAGGTACTGGATTGTGAGTGCAGAGCCAGATCCTCACTAAAACCATGCACATCAATGTTATACCTCCCTCATAGCTACAGCAGGTACTGGACCCTGAGTGCACAGCCAGACTCCAACCTGTACACAAGGCATGTGTATGTTGTGAGTGGTTTTTCTATTTTTGACCAGTTAGATTGGCTCTTAAAAGAGTCGTTCTTTTCCGTCTATGGCATATGCTCAAGAGATATTGTTATATGGGTACAAAATTACAGAAGTGCAAGGATGCCATTTTGAAGGTCCCAAACAAAATGTTGTTACCTGTGCTTGAGAGATGCACACCATCTTTAGGTACAGCCAATGTTTGTGATATGTAATTTGGGGTGACGTGATGGTGTGTTCCCATAGCATGGAGGAATCCAGATATTTGAATGTTCACCTTTCTTCGTGACCCTTCAAGTGCAGGACAGTAATCCTCACCTTTCCAGATCATTCGCTGTGTAATGTCTAAATACAGAATTTTACAAGCAGGTAACATACTGATATGATGCTGCAAGTCAGACTATGCAACTTCTATTAAATCAATTGCCCTTTATTCCTCAAATCATTACCTCCGAGATGGATAAGGAGTATGTCTGGCACTGGGTGTGTCTCCAGCAAGTGGTACATGGTTGGCATGAGTAGCTCCCATCTCATAGCACCCTTCCCAAACCAAGACACTGAGCACTGAGGTAGGTAAGTCATTACCAAAATGACTAGCTCTACTGAAAACTGCCACGCTTCTGACCAGGCTTGATCCCACAATCCATACACTGACTCTGGATCTTTCTGCCATGCTGATATAAACCTCTAATAACTCAGATGAAGAAATATCAGAATTGTGTCACTCTCTGACTGAGCACTACCAAGGCTAATCAGCAGAATGACTAGTGCTGAGTTATATGTGTAAGATAAATGCAGTGAGAAATAATCACAACTAACATTCTGATTCAACATTGGCTAATACAGGCAAAAAGTAATTGTTATGTCTGTAAAGGCTGTTTGTATTGGTGTTTCATTTATTAAACATTCTTTTGTTTTGGTGGGAGAATACTGCCTGGTCATTGGCCACACTTAATTACTTGCCAGCATTAACCATTTCCATTGGATGGAGTCAGTAGTCATTTTATTGAAGCTGTTTTCCTCTCTTTCTCAGCTAGCAGCTTCAGTGATGAGGGTAGGCACAGCTATCTATCTTACTAACATAGTTCTCAATAGTTAAATAATTCAGCATTTTTTCTGTCACTGTACTATAGTCACAGTTGTAATTATTCAGCGGTCAATATGTGTATTCTGACAATTACTGATTTATTATGTCTGTGGCACTACTAAGTTTATAACAGTTTTTGATTGCAGCCACGCAGTTAATACTTCTGGATTGATTATCAGTTTTTAGTTAATAAGCTTTGCATAGCAAACAGAGAATGGAAGTCCTACTTAACATTGTATATAGAGTAAAATAAGTAGTTAAAATAAAATGTGTTGTGGTTTCACATTACAATTTATCTAGTGGAACAATGAGTGGCAAACAGATTATGCACTACTGTATGCCTGCTCTTGTACAAGAAGGCTTAAATCCTGGCATATGTGTTATTTTAATGTAAAACTCTTGCAAACAATGTTTAATTTGGGGTAGTATGTTCCTGGGTTGATGGTTATTTGTGGTGGAACACTGAGTATATAACTAGCAGAAATTGCCACACAGATTGAGTATAAAAGTTAAAATACAACTTATTTTTGTAACAGATAGTAAGAAATCACTAAAACACTGCAGTAATCATGGCAGACTGCATAAAATCTGATTTCTAGCCATACTAATTGTTTTCACCATGCTTATTAGCTAATTACCATGTTTTTAGATAATAGATTGTTCTGTACTTACAGTTACAGTATGTCCTGGAGCCACTGCAGATTGTCTCAGAGTCATAAAATGGGCGGTAAACTGTTACTATTTGATTCTATTGGTTCACAGAAGTCACACGGTGAAGTTAGCCGTTTCTTTGTTCACGAGGTTGCAAAATCTTTGATCACTACTCGCATTGATCGTGAGGATCGTTCGAAGCATGCAAATTCTTTGATCGAGAGAATAACGTGAGATTTGGATAGTGGAAGCTGTGTAGTTTAAAAATCATATTATTATCAGTTATAAACAGAGTGGGCAGCAATGTGTGTTTCTATTGCTTATTAGACGTGGATGTTACAAAATAATTATTTTTAGAAAGTTACATTTAATGATATCTTGCGATCTTTGATTGCGAGCATGCAAATTTTTTGATCGCGACTGGCTTTGAATGCGAGGATCATTCGTGAGCTTTCAAATTCTTTGATCACAAGAATAACATGAGCTTGGAATAGTGGAAGATGAGTAGTTTTAAAAATACATATTTTTTTTCCAGTTTTAACACGCTATGTAGCCATATGTGTTTCTATTGCTTAGAAGGCGTGAATGTTACAGTGATAATTATTTTGAACATTTTCTAACATTTAATATTGTTTTTGATCTTTGATCATGAGCGTGCTAATTCTTTGATCGTGACTTGGTTTGATTGCAAGGATTGTTCAGCGAGCTTGCAAATTTTTGTCCATGAGAATAACACGATATTTGGATTGTGGAAGATGTGCAGTTTTAAAAATCACATTTTTCTGTCACAGTTTTTCAGAGAGTGTGCACCCATATGTGTTTTATTGCTTATGAGATGTGGATCTCACAGGAAAATGTTTTTAAATGTCTTTTACATTCTATTGCATTTTTCAATCTTTGATTGTGAAGCGTAATTCATGGAGCGCTTACCCTTTGATCGCAAGGATCGCTCATGAGCCTGAAAATTCTTTATCATTGAGAATAATGTGAGATTTGTCATGCAAAAGTTGTGTAGCTTTGGGAAATATTATTATTATACTTAGTTCAACATGTGATTTATGGTCATAAGTGGTTAAACTGGGCATGCGATGTGGCTTGATCAAAATATTGCCCCATAGAAAATGGGCTTGCAAATATAGGACATTTCATTTTCATTTACTACTCTATACATGGCAAAATTGAACAAGGGTACAAAACAAGAGAATGCCTTGGGGGTTGTCAGCAGGACATTGAACAACACAAAAACGGAGGTACTATTTCACAATAAAAATACTGAAACCTCACTTTTACAATATTTTCTTGATTCCTTTTAAATTTAATTAAATTCCATATAAAACGTCAGTTACCCATTTTCTAAGTGCAATATACCCTCCAGGGTGGGCAGCATGGGCAACACCAGACCTTCCAGGTGCTATAAGGCCCTCCTCGGCATCAGACCTCATTACACCCTGGGCAGTCTGGTATTGCCCAATACCACCCACCCTGTTGGGTATTATTACTTGCCTGCATATCTTATTTGTTTTTTACAGCTGTTTTGATCTTTGCTCGTGACCTGCAAATTCTTTTGATCGCGACTCCATTGATCATGCAGATCATTCATGAGACTGTAAATTCTTTGATTGATAGAATAAATCGAGATCTTGAATCCAGAACTTGATAGCTTTTGAAAAAACATTGTTAATGTCTTTTATGAAGACTAACTTTCATTTGACATGGCAAGTGTACAGTGCAAATATATATGTTTTTATATACGTTATTTTTGATGTTCTTGCTTTTTTAGATGTTTGCCCATGGACATGAACTTTTTTGATTCTGACTAACATTCATTGTGAAGCTCATTTGCAATGTTCAAATAATTTTACATAGGGAGAATATGGAGACTTTCAGACTAGAAGTTGTTCAGTTTCTGTAAAAGAACTTTATAACTGACAGCCTTGTATATGGTGCATAGTTAACATCTGATGGGCTCATTCATTGCAGTTGTCCTTATTTTTGACTCAGTTGGTGGCCAACTGTGATACTGAGAGGACAGCTGAGTTGGTTGCCGGCTGTGATTGTGGATATATTTGAGATGAGCAGAAGTGGGAGGCAGCACTGGACGACTATGTAATGTTACATTTTCAAGATGGCACATCTTTGTAGAATTTTGTCAGGACAATTGGGGTATTAGTACAGTAAGAGAGAAAAAGTTTTCATAGTGTGGAATGGTGGTTATAATTTCTGAAGGCCATATGGCAGTAGGTGATTGGGGTTGGGATTTGTTGGGAGGTGTACTGAAAATCATTTGTTATGGCTTTTTGGCATAGTCTGGGGGTGGGGACATTGACTAGCTGAGGCCATGCAACTCATGAGTGGTGTAACTAGTCTGCAGTTGGTGTCACAGAGGTATACAGTTGATATTCATGTCTTACTTAGCTTGTGGCTCTGCAGTCATGATGCAATAACTGTTGGGGTGGGGGGATAGCCTGGCTGAGGTCTTGTAACTCATCAGTGTTTTAACTTGTGTGCAGCTGGTATGAGGGAGGTATAACATTTATGTCCATGGCTTTGGCTGGTCTGTTGCTCTCCACTCAGGCTCTAGTACCTGGTCTGGAGGGGTGGCTGTATTGCCTGGCTGAGGCTGTGCAACCCATGAGTGTCATAACTAGTATTCAATTGCTATCATGGAGATAAACAATTGATGTCCATGACCTGGGTTGGCCTGTGACTCTGCACTCAGGAACCGCTACCTGGCCAGGGAAGGGGTTGCAGGAATTGCCAGGCTTAGGCCGTGAAACTCTTCAGTGTTCTAACTTCTGAGCAGGTGCCATGAGGGAGTTATTCTGTCTGTGTACATGACTTTAGTTTGCCTGTATCTCTACACTCAGGATCTGGTGCCTGGTATGGGGGCATCCATTCCAGCACACCTACTGACTATAAAATGTATTGGAGGGAGTACATGGTGGGAGCATGGGGCCTTTGAGACCCATACTCCACCACCTTGAAACAAAACAAAGTTTCATTCATCAGAATGGAATAATTCCACTGGGACTCTGCTCTTATGATCCAGTACTTGTTTTGTGGTGGGGGCATTGCCTGGCTAAGTCTGTGTAACCCCGTAATGTTCTAACTTGTGTGCAGTTGGTATCAGAAAGGTATACCATTGATGTCCATGGCTTTAGTTGGGCTGTGGCTCTGCACTCAGGATCCAGTACCTGGTCTTGAGGGATGTGGATATTGCCCGGCTGACTCCATGCAACTCCTCACTGTTCTAACTTGTGTGCAGCTGGTATGAGGTAGGTATACCGTTTATGTCCGTGGCTTTAGTTGGGCTATGGCTCTGCACTCAGAATCCAATTCCTGGTCTGGGGGCCATTGCCTGGCTGAGGGCATGCAACTCATGAGTGTCATAACTAGTCTGCAGTTGGTATCACAGAGGGATACCATTGATGTCATTGGCCTTTGTTGGACTGTGGCTCTGCACTTAGGGTCCAGTACCTGTTGGGAGGGCATTGCCTGCCTGAGGATAGGTATATTGCACTTAACCTATATGACTTGGATACAAGGAGAAATAGATGTGATTTATTATTATTATTTAATATCCTAAAAGATAATACCTTTTGGGTAATTAGATGTTTTACTCTACCTGGTTAAAATGAGTAAACTCCTCAAAGTTCTAACTTCTGTGTAGCTGGTATAAGGGAGTCATACCGTTTATGTACATGGCTTTAATTGTCCTCTACCTCTCCACTCAGCATCCAGTACATGGTCTGGGTGGGGAGTGGGGACATTGCCTGTCTGAGGCGTGCAACTCATGAGTGTCACAACTAGTCAGCAGTTGGTATCACAGAAGTAGATTCTCGCTTATCCGACCGCTGGAGACATCCAAAATGGTCGGATAATCGGAGGTCGATAAACGAGAAATTAGATCGAATGCTATTAAATCAACTTTATTGGCAGAAATTAAAATAAGCTACAACAAACTACAGCAGTGTTCAGTACAGTACTTTAAACTATTTGAAGTAGTCTGTCACAGCCCTTTGTTTTCGGTTATCAAGTGACTTCCCCATGCTCGTTGTTTCATCGCCCGTAGAAGCATAACTTGTACTGGATCTGAGTCAGTGGCTCTCCAAGTACAGGATGCACTCATGAAATGTTCTACAGCCCTGAATGATTAGGCACAATGGGGCTGTCTGAGTTATAGTCCTCCTCATCCTCATCATTAGGATCAGATTCCAACTTCTGGACAAAGTCGATAATCGCTTCGTCCGTCATGAGCTCCTGCCCATTCTCCCCAGAATCACATCTGCCAATCCTCTATTTCGTCTGCTAGATGGGTTCTGGCAACAATGATGGTGTTTGCAGGCAAAACATACACTTGATGTACCCATCCTGAGTCCTGACATTGGCAATTTCAGGATGTGCTGGAGAATTGTCAACCAGCAAGATGGCACGGAGGGGAGATGTTTGTCTGTAGATGAGCTTTACTTGGGGCACAAAGTGTTCGGTAAACCATCTAATAAAATAGAACTGTCCATCCAGGCATTGTGTTGAGCCTCGTAGTGCACTGGAAGGGAACCCAGATTTATGTGCTTAAAGCACCGAGGCTGCCTGGATTTGCCCACAAGCACAGGTTTTAAGTTTATGGGTCCCAGCTGCGTTAACACAGCCCAAGATAAGTGACCCTGTCTTTGGCTTTTTGAAGCCAGGAGCCTGGCCACCAATTTGCCAGAGTACGATCTGGCAAACATCGCCTAAAACAGCCCGGTCTCATCTGCATTGTAGATTTGGTCGAGGACAAGACCGTGCTTTCTACAATGTCCAGGAAATTTGCTAAAGGAGAAATAGGCTCCTCAGCAGCTAAGTTTCTCCATAAAGCAATTGGCGAATCCCATGACACCGCTTAAAGCGTGTCAGCCATCCCTCACTAGCTACGAAGGGGTGTCGTTCCCATCCTGGAGTGGAAAATTAGTGCTTTCTCCTTTAGAAGGGGTCCAGACAGTGGTGTACCTTCTCACGCTCCTGGCAGAACCAGAGATAAAGAGCGTTGTCACGCTGCTCGTCCTTACAGCAGCGCATGTTCTTGCGTTCCTCTGCCCTGCTGCCGAGTCCATTGTCAAAGCAAAGTCTCTAAGTTTGTTTTTTGCAGCCTTTATATCACTGATAGTCGAGTTACCAACGCCATATTCATCGGCGAGAACGGCAGCTCTCTCGCCATTCTCCAGGCGCCAACAATTCTTATTTTTTGGGACACATTGAGGACAACTCGTTTCCATTTGGTAGACATCTCATTAAGTGAATACAAAACCTGACTAAACAGTTGCTAACTGGGGCTTAAGTAAGAGCAGCAGCAGGTGCTATCAATGTGCAATCAAGTGTTAACTGGTACTAATACAGCAGCAGGTGCAATGCAGTGTTAATGACTAAATTAACACAGTGTGAGGGACAATCCGACCGTCCGTTAGATAAGGAGTTCGGATAAATGGAGGTCGGATAATCGAGAGTGTACTGTATACCGGTGATGTTCATCCTTTACTTAGCCTGTGGCTCTGCACTCATGATGCAGTACCTGTTGGGAGGAGGGGGTGATTGCCTGGCTGAGGCTGTGGAACTCCTCAGTCTTCTAACTTCTCTGCAGCTGGTATAAGAGAGGCATAACATCAATGTCCATGGCTTTATTTAGGCTGTAGCTCTGCACTAAGGATGCACTACTTGTTCTGGAGGGGTGGTTGCATTTCCTGTCTGAGTCCATGCAACTAATCAGTGTTGTAACTAGCGTGCAGTTGCTATCATGGAGGTATACAATTGATGTCCAGAGCCTTGGTTGCCTCTGCCTGGTTGATGGGTGGGGGTTCAGAAGAAATTGCCAGGCTTAGGACATGCAACTCCTCAGTGTTCTAACTTCTGTGCAGGTAGTATGAGGAGGTATTCTGTGTATCTACATGGCTCTAGTTCACCTGTGGCTCTGCTCTCAAGATCTAGTACCTAACATTGGGCGAGACAGATATCCATTTCAGTAAGTACTCACTATGAAATTCATTGATGGAGTACACATGAGTGGGAGTTCCACCCATCGGAATGGTATAATTCCACACCCACTCACATATCAGACAGCGATTTGTGAGCACACATCCCATCAGGTCCTAAACTACCCCAAACTTGCCAATTTTGAGGTAACATAACACTACAGCTACTGACTATTATATGTATTGCTGTAAATGCATATAGTTGGGAGCATGGGGCCTTCTCAGCTCATTTAGGACTCACAACCCCTATAACACACCCATCATCTGTGAATGTCAGAACGAGGCAGGGGCTAAATGGGGGCAACCCTAAAGCTCTCATTCCTTTTTTTCAGTAGGAACCCTAAATGATGCATTACTGAGGTTTTTTCCAGAGCATTTCTTACTTTCTCATAAACCATAGAAAAGCAGAAAATTGTGCAAGTTAGGAGTGCGGGACCCTTTTGGGCCCCATTTCTACTTCTGTAAGTTTCTGGGCTAATTATACAGTGCAGCTACTGAATATAATATCTATTGGTAGTAGCAAGATATGCATGGGAGCATGGGGCCTTTGACCTCCACGCCTACCACCGCTAAACAAAACAAAGTGTCATTCATCAGAGTGGGGAAATTCACACCTGTTTACATGTCAGACACCTAGCCACTGAAAATCATCTCCATGGCAGTAACGCTAGGTACCATATAAATGTGAAGTCACTACCACAATTCAAAATGCCATGTGGAAAACATAAAAGGTGTTGTGCAATATCTGTGCAGCAAATTAATTTTACAATAGCTAAACACCATAATTTGGATAGACAGGACATCCCTGAAGACCCTCCAGATTTCGATGTAAAAGAGTACACTATCTCCGAGATATAACATTTGAAAGTTTGAGATTTTCATTTATTGGAGTGGCAAAATTCCTCACCTGTTGACATGTTACACACCTAATGACTAAAAAATCCATTGACTGCAGTAAGGCCAGCTACCTACAAATTTCAAGCCACTACCACAATGGAAAAGACTGTTGAAAGCGTTAACTGTGCCACAAAATATTTCCACAAAAATGTATCGTCAGACATGTAAGCATAATAATTCCTATATGCAGGACATCTTGTAACACCCTACAAATTACAAGTAAAAGACCAAACAGTTTCTGAGATATTTAATTCTAAAGATTGTTAAAATTGCCTATTTGTTGCATTCAAATCTAGCCTTCTAGTCCCTCCCTCCCTCACGATCAATGATTGCGATCAAAGAATCTCATGAACAAAGAGTTTGCAGGCTCATGATCAAAGAATTTGCAGACTCTCGATGAAAGAATAAAAACTGGAGAAATTCAAATTTTATCATACATACAGTAAACCACTGGCATGGTTTAATAAAACAAAGCTCCTGAACAAAACCCATCCTGGTTTATGTTTTAGGTCACTCCTGGGCTGAGGAATATAATTTTTAATCTGCCCAGCTCGTCGTCACTTTGCAATCAAAGATTGCTGTCAAAGAATCTCACGATCAAAGAATTTGCAGGCTCACAATCAAAGAATTGCAGGCTCATGATCAAATAATGAAAAATTGTGTAATTCAAATTTTACACAAATACATGACACCACCAGCATGGTTCGATAAAATGAAGCCCTCTGAGCAAACCCATCCTGTTTTGTGTTTCTAGGTCACCCTGGGCTGAGAAATAAAATGTTTAATCTGGCCTCTGGTGTCACCTAGTGATCAAAGATCACGGTCAAAGAATCTCGCTATCAAAGAATTTGCAGGCTCACAATCAAAGATCGTTAGTGAGCCGCAATCAAAGAATAACAAAGTGTGAAACTCTATTTTTTGACCATTCTAACAAAACCACAGGCATGGCTTGATAGAGGAAGACCCTGAGTAAAACCCACCATAATTTTACTTCAGAAGTACCCCTGAGCCAAGAAATTTGAATTATTCCATACAGAAAGTGAAAAGATGGCAGCAGTCGTGATTGAAGAATTTGAGTAAAAGATTCTTTGATCACAAGCCTGAAAATTCTTTGATCATGAGGAGGGACCAGATGGCAAAATCCCATTCTTCGTTTGCAAAATAACCATATAAATTTTCCCATTAACTTATACTGGGAACTTAAAAGTTTAATAACTTTTGAATGGATTAATATTTTTCATCAAACAAAAAGCAACATGTTTCTTGACCCAAGCTCTTTCAGATGAGCAAAGTCACAGAGCGGCATGGCACAAAATGGCTGTTCAGTGCCACGGACCAAATCAAGAACTGCCCACATAACTAGCGAAAAGGTGCATTTTCAGTGTTTTGGTGCACAAAACCATAAGTCCAACAAAACAAAATTTGGCAGATCAAGAGATCTCCCATGCCCACAGCACATACCACATTTCATGCAAATCTGTTCAATGGGTCCAAAGTTATTAACATGCAAAATTTCAAGTTTAACATAGAAGTGCCTTCATAATTCTAACTATAGGGGCATGGCGCCTTATTTTTATATATATATATATATATATATATATATATATAGATAGATATAGATAGATATAGATAGATATAGATATATATACTGTATCTATCTATCTATCTATCTATCTATCTATCTATCTATCTATCTATCTATCTATCTATCTTTCTATCTGTCTATATTATAATGGCACGGTAGTTGAGTTGAGTAGCCACTTTAATGCAAAACCTCAAATTTTGTACCTTAATAACTTTGCCATTGTACAATGGAGTTGTACGAAATTTTGCATACATGGTTTGATTCCATAAATCCCTGGATCTGGCAGGTTTTGTTATGGTCAGATGTACAGTTGCAGAGCTACAGAACACCAGAAAACACACACAGTTTTGCACATTTTTTTGCTCACACCCACAGCCCGCATGCTTTGTATGTTCAGTCCAAAATCTTCAGGAAGATACAGTCTTGGTCACTGATGTGCCTTTCGAAGATTTGATGAAAAAATATTAAACTGTTCAAAAGTTATTCAAAAACAAATTTCCATTATAGTCAAAGGAAAAGTTAGCAAAAATCACAAAACTTTGTGAGAGGCCATTTTACTGGCTCAAATGGCCCTTTTACTTTCATGGAACAGCCATCTTGTTTTTCAGTTAGTGACAAAAAGAAAATGCTTGGCATTTAAATTGGGATCCTCTAGGTAAACACTGATTGTTGTGTTTACCTATTCGGTCCAGAGGATGCTAGCCATATCTTTTTGGGGGTTAAATCCCCAGAAATGCATTTTAAAATTTTTGAAAAATACTTTTTCAAATGTGAACATTCATGAGGTTTTCTCATGAAACTTTCATGATCTCGAAAGTAATTTCGAAAGTACTCACAAAATAACTGCAAACTTTTGACACCCTTCTGCAACAAAACACTTGGGTCTTTTGGCTGAAATTTGCAGGGTGGCAAACCCTTGTCCCACAGATGTGCCTTTTGGTGGTTTGATGCCAAAACAGTACAGGGCACAAAGTTACAGCAATTCAGAGTTCAGAAATGTTTCCATAGTCTAACATTGCGGCATCGGTGATGCATTTTAGAGCCAGTATCTCAAAACAGTTTGAGATACAGACTTTTAATCAAAATTTCTTAGTCCCCTAAAGGGGACTAATCTCAGAAGTAGGTTGGAAAGCTATGAAACCCATGAAATTTGCATTTTTTCTTGCTTGTACGGTTCTGAGATATTTGCAAATTAGTGCTCCAACTGCTCATTTTCATGTCTGTAGGTTACTATTATGCCCTCAGAGTTAGCACACACTGCCTTTCGGTGCCCGTATCTTGGAAACGATGCAAGATACAGATTTGATTGACTAATTTTGCAAGAAATACTCACTCTCATCATTACAACAACACTTGAATTTTTTTTTTCTCTTGCTACTCATGAGATATTGGCAAATTAGTGTTACATGGGTTCCTTGCCCCCTAGAGCTGCTGTATGTCTCGTGCTTATGGTGAGCGAGGGCTCCAGAGGGCCTGCACTCCCACAAACACATATCATTATGCACAAATGGCAGCTTGGTGGGGCTCTGCACTCCCACCAACAAATACCATTTACTATTCATATTACATTTTTCAAAAAGAAGGAAATTCATTGCATACAACTCTGTTAATGCATCAGTTAGGATTGTTTCCACAGCCACAAAAGTTTGAAAATTCAGTGTTAGGGTTAACACCCCACCACACCCCCACCCCCATGACCCCACCTCAAACCCCTAACTACACAATTCCCCATCCCCACTCCCTCCACACTCAGCATATGCAACACACATGCACAATTGTAAGACACTATACCATTCAGTCACATCTGTAAGCACAGTAATCAAGACGCTGTACTCCTTTCACATATCACAATGTAATGAAAAACACATACAGCATTATCGACTCTATACTGCCAGCACAGTATGATGACACATTATTGCTGGTTATCTTTCTCATAAAGTGAAACTTAGTCTGCACAAATATTGGAAATACTGCTGTTTATTTGTCATAATTCAGTGATTGGCTCTGATGCAGGTATTGCTGCACCACATAGGCATGTGGTAGCAGTACAGACACACCTGACACATACATAGTTCTTTTCTTATACTGTTCAGATATGAAGCTAGCACCATCACATGTTGTAATACTGCTGAGTAAACTGCAAATACTCATTAGCAGCAATGTTACAACTGTTGCTCTCACATGCTGCTTGTAAACTATACTACAAAACATTACTTTTATTATTATTACCGTTCTTATTAGGACTAACTCACTCTGTCAGAAAAAATATGCAAACATCCACTGACTGCTGCTAGGTTATCCAAACTATTATTTCAATACAGCTATCTATAGGTGCCATACTGTGTGTTTCATCATTTCTTAATTGAAATATAGGCATCTGCTTAAATCTTGTTATAGATGTTTGTAACAGAAAAATGCTAACTGTGAGCCATCTCCTATGGTTGCCCAGAATGTGTGTGTACCCACTAGGCATTCTGATGGCAGCAGAACTCATACAACTGCTGCACCATGATGATGGATGTCTCTTGTACTGCTTGCATGTGTGTATGTGGGGGTGAGGGGTATGCGGTTAGGGCTTGAGGATGGGGTGGTGGAAGGGGTGGTGGGGTGTTAACCCTAGCACCAAGTTTCCAAACTATATATATACTTATATATATATATAATCTGTTGGCACCCTTTGCAAACTGTGTGAGAGGCCTTTCGGACAATGCATTTCTGCTTAAAGTTGAACCAGCATAATATTCTGTGGTGATTTGCATATGCAGCCCATGATGCTTTGCATTGTGGGGGCATGTGATTTTGTATTTCTTTGAAACTTGGCTTCCCGGCCAAATGCCCTTTGGGGTAACCTTTTGTCTGAGTGCTTGCACACAGTGGCTGTCACTAACATACTAAAGTCAAATGTTTGGGCGTAATAACTTTGGACCTGTTCCATGGATTTGCCTGAAATTTGGAATGCAGCGGGCATGGTAGATCTCTTGATCTGCCAAATTGTGTGTCGGTAAGACTTACAGTCTTTGCGTACAAAAATGCTGAAAAATGCAAAATTATCCATTTTTGGAGGCAGCTTTTGGGATTTTGGATGTGGCCCTACACAGCCATTGTGTGGTGTGACACTCTGTGATATGATTTGTTTGAAAAGAGCTTCAGTGGCTGAACATGCCACGTTTTGTTTGGTGAAAAATATTAAGGCATTCAAAAGTTATGCACTTTTAAGTTCCCATTATAAGTCAATGGGAAAATTTATATGTATGCTTTGTGAACAAAGAATGGGGTTCTGGCCATCTCATCCAGCCAGGCGATCAAAGAATTTGCAGCCTCGGAGTTCAAGAATCTTTGTCCCCAAGGATTTTTAAAATTCTTTGATCACAAGGTCCTGCTATCTTGTTTTCAATCTTCCGATGGGAAAAAACAAATATCTCGGCTCAGGGTCACTTCGAAGTAAAACTTGGATGGGTTTTACTTAAGGAGCTCCAATCTATCGAGCCATTGCTTTGGTTTGATCCAAATCAGTCATAAAATAGAGTTCTGAGCTTTTAAAATCTTAGTTCATGGCTCGCTAATGATCTTTGATGCGAGCCTGCAATTCTTTGATCGCGATCATGCATCGCGAGTGAGGGACGAGATGGCCAGATTTAAAATTGATTTTATCAGCCCAGGGGTGCCCTACAAAGTTAAATGAGGTGCGGTTTGCCTCAGGGGCTTCTGTTCTGCCCCATCTGAACACAAAAATAATGTTTTCAATATCCCTGGTAGTCTAGCTGCCCCCCAATCATTTA
Source organism: Neoceratodus forsteri (assembly GCA_016271365.2). Lineage (NCBI taxonomy): Eukaryota > Metazoa > Chordata > Ceratodontiformes > Ceratodontidae > Neoceratodus > Neoceratodus forsteri. The sequence continues at coordinate 1,347,566,968 of CM057456.1, read as the reverse complement.
ATTTTTTTATTTTGCCTGGCTCCCACAGCTTTCAGAGGAGGCCTTATATCTCCTTCTCCTCCTACTCCATCCACCAGGGCGATCCCCACTGCATCCCATCCCCTAGTTTCATCCGGCTTGTAGGACGAGGGGTGTTTCATTTTCCCTGTTTTTTTCTCCCATTCCCTGAGACACCTGCACTTAGGACTAATGTCCTGGCTTGCTGACATTCTGACACAGGCTAACAGCCATGCAGCAGAACAGCCCCCCACTCCCGACTCCAGTACAGCCACGGTGCCCCAAAGCCCAGGCATCCACCGTTTCAGGGGTGTCGGGTGATAGAAGCACCCCTGATTTCCCACTCCAGAGGGAGAGAGCATCTGTTGAGATGCTCAATCCTCCCTCCCTCTGGACCCCCAGTGACTCGAGTCCATTCCCAAACCTGGGTCAGCTGGCATACTGCAGGCCCCCCAATCATGATTAAATAGATAACTATCTGTAATTCCCTGGTAGTCTAGTGGCCCCTGATCTGTATTAAATTATTATACTTGTTCATATCCCTGGTAGTATAGCCCCCCATCATAAAAGATACATAACAATCTGAATTTCCTACCTGGTAGTCTAGTGGCCCCCTAATGTGTATTTCATAGATATTGATTTGTTATATCCCTGGTAGTCTAGTGGCCCCGATCTGTATTAAATTATCATACTTGTTCATATCCGTGGTAGTCTAGCGCCCCATCATAGTAAGATACATAATGATGTGCAATTTCCTGGTAGTCTAGTGGCCCCCCCAAGTTGTGTCAGCCACCCAGTACCCCCACCCTTCCCCAGCTGGCGACTGGCACAGCCACCTCTCACTTCCACGGCCAGCTGCTGACTATGTATATTGAGCACTAATGCAAAGGTGCTCAGAAATAATTTTTAAAAGGTATGATAACTTAATATGGATTGGAGGGGGCAGTAGACTACCAGGGATATAACAAATCACTATGTATAAAATACACATGGTGGGCACTAGACTACCAGGGCAGGGAATTCCAGGTCTGCTAATAACTGCTGAAAATATTTTCTTTTATGGTTAATCATCTTGTCAATTGAATCTCTTTAGGAATCTTTTGTTCTTTGCCTGGCCACTCTATGCCTTCATCCAGTTTCAATAAAGTATCTGTTCCAGTGTTAAATTCTCCTATCACAAATTTATCCAAACCAAGGCTATAAATTTGTGAACTTTCAATTCAATTCAAAAGCTCCTTAGCAGCCAGCTCAGTGGTGCAGAGGGCTGAGGTGCTGCCAACATCTCACCTCTGTTCATGCTAGCAACACGAGTTTGAGAATGAGCTTGAGCCACTGTTGGTCTGCAGGGGAGGGCTGGGAGAGGACTGAGTGGCTGCTGGCAGTTCACCTCTCCCATAATGGGGTGTAGCCATTCCAGCTCTTGGCTGCCAGCAGATGGAGGGCTGGTGGTAGAGAAGACATCCTCAAGACTAATGAGAGCCTGTGGTGGAAGGCGCTGCAGTTCCAGGAATGAATGCATCCTCCATGCTGCCACAGCACTGCTACAGCAGTGGAGAAAATGAGTGGAAAATGGTGTACCTGGGCATTTTGAAGCCTGAACCAAAGCACTGCAGTCCACCTTGCTGCTTCAAGGTCTGGGCACTTCTGGATGAGAGTCTTGGGGACTGCACTCCCTGGCCCCACCACAGGGAAATCCATAGGAGACTAGCCCTTGGACCAGTGAAGAGAGGTAAGGGATGGTTGATGGTGCCCAGGGATCAGGCTGAGTATCTGCCTGGTCTGACTCTGGAGGATAAAAACGTTATTAAAAAACTCTTTTAGCACATTATTGAATGAACACTCTGTCTGGTTGCACTACTGACAGATGCAAATGTATAAATGTTATTTCTTGATAATACTTAATTAACATTTTCTAATGTAGAGACATAGTACAACCTTTCCAAAACATTTCCACAGAAATATTCAGTTTCATCCACTGCATGGCCTTCCCTATTCTTTCCATTTGTAGCACATAACTTTTCAAGCTTCATAACCCACTATGGAAAACTTTATTAAAATCTTCCACACATGTTTCATTGAGGAAGAGAAGATCAAGTTCTTGATATGATTCAGCCAATTCTAATGATTGATTTTAATTTGTATTCCTGTAATATTCCAGCACAAGATCTCCCTCCAGTACAATGTTGCTGTAAAGAACACCCCAGCCATTTCTAGACCTCCTGGTGCCCCTCACACAATATGGCTTAGCTTTGGTGACCCATGGCTCTAAGAATCTCCCACTAATCTTCACCTACCCACCCTGGTTCCCCCATTCCACCCACCCCTCACCCACTTAGCCCTCCTGACCTCCATACCTCCACCTCCACACCTTTTTTAGTCCCCCTGACCCTTAAGCTATCACCCACCGTTGTGCTCTCCCTCGCCCATCTGGCCTGTCTACTCTCCCTTAATGGCTGTACTTGTTGGTGGTCATATTAATTATTTCCTCGCGAACCTATCTAAGCTCCATAGCTGCATTCTGGGAATCCTCATACTTTGTACATACAGTAGTTGAAATCTGCACTTTATTTACCTAATCTGTTATGGGACTATTTTGCTCTGTATTATGTAATTAAGTGATGGCTTTTGCAAAGTATTCTGTCTCCCCCATCCTTCTATTTGTAATGCTGTACAGCCTTTTAATGATGTGTAACTGACAATGCCTACTAGCTGCTTTTTGTTTTCTCCACTGTTCATGTACTTGATGTTCCCCACCCTCTGTTGAAGAGGATCCTTTGTAAATGAGCTTTTAGCTTAAAGGTTGTAACTGATTTTACAATAAATAAAAAATAAGATTTTAAAGTTGCTGCTCAGCTGTGGAGTCATGACTCTTAGCTTAGCTTAGCTTAGTTTATCTCATTCCTATCATGTTGTGCTCAACACTTCATACTTATTGTTCAGTGACACATTACTACAATTTTTCAAACTTTTCCATCGGTCATTTGTATCACAATTCAAAATTCTGCTGCTGTTCAAATGCACACCTCTTTTTCTTCTCTTTTATTGACTTCTAACATATTGCATCCTAGTTCACAGACTATCACTGTACTAGAATCAAACATCTAGTCATTTATTGCTGCCTATTGTGGCTCTTCTTGATTTTTTTTATTCTTTTAGACTAGTTTGCACTGTGATTTACCATAGTCTTCGTGTTTGACAAACAGAATGTCATTAAATGTTATTCTCAGTACATCACAGAATCACTTTTCTTTCCAAAACAAACTGACATAGATATGCATTTCTCCTAAATGAATAAACTTTATTTTTGGCAAGGCTACTCTATATTTATAACCAACAAAATAAAAATCGAATTCATACTAATGTCTATAAAGGTGGCCCTTGATGAAGCCTTTGATACGGGCAATACATAGGAGTATTAGCCAGGCTTCCTCATGTATCAAATTCAATACATGTTGGAACTGGTGCATAGCGGTGTGTGCTCAGCTTTTTCTTTTCTACTGTATACAATATATATACAGTGATATCATGCCTTTCCATTTAATTGTTTCCTTAACAATAATTTCAAGACATTATAAATGGCAGCCTTTAAAAGCTGCTGACATCTCTGAGAAAACTTTGAAAACATAATACTTAGACACTGTTCTGTTTGTATTTCATAGGTCTTTATAGATTTACCCTCCCAATTATTTATTACTTAGGAAATTTGAGCAAAACAGATTTTGATCTCACTGAGTTAAAATAATACATAGAGGCTGATGGCAGAAAAGACTTTTGGTTCATCCAGGCTGCCCACCCTAACTAACAGTTCTGCTTTTCCTAGTGCCTTTTTACTGTCCCTTTCTGAACTAACCCACTCACCTGTCCCATCCCTGCTTGACCTGTCTGATCAGTTTGGCTCTATAGCACTTCTTCGGGTTGCTTATTTCACTTATCCACAACTCTTTCCATGAAGAAGTGCTCATGGATGTCCATTTTGAATCTCTTCTTTGTTAGCTTCAATGAATTCTCTCTTACCTTTGCATAGGAATGTAAGGAGAATAGTTCCTTGGTGTCTGCCCTGTTTGTCCCAAGCAGATACAAAAACACAGAAACATTGACAATGATGGCAGAAATATACTAAAGATCCATCTAGTCTGGGGTTGCTCCTATCTGCCCTGGGACCTATTTTACATACCTATGCAGTTCTATCTCTCCCTGCCCACCCCTTGCTCTACTCCTTACTGTTACCAACCTGATTAATCAGCAATCTCTTCACTTTGTTCCAACCATGCTTGAAACCATTTATGGTCTTGGCACCCACCGTCTTTGCTGATAAACTGTCCCACAACTCCATCATCCTTTCCATAAAATAGAACTTCCTCGCATACCTCTTAAACAATCCCTGTACCAGTTTTTCCTCTTGACCTTGGGTTCTTGACTCTGTTCTTCTGCTAAATGATCTCTCACAGTTCACCTTCTTTATACCCTTTAGGAACTTGAGGTCTCTATTATATCCACCTCTCTTGCCTAGTCTCCAAAGAGTACATATTCAGTGCCTTGAGATGATCCTCATAAGATCTGCCCTGTTGGGCTTGAATCATCTTGTTCACCCTTCATAGCACCATCTCCAGCCTATCCCTACCCTCCCATAGATGAGGACTCAGAACTGATCACAGTATTCTAGGTGTGGTCTTACCAATGCCCTATAGAAGCAGTAAAACCTCCCTTTCCTGTTGATAATAGACCTTCCAATACACTCCAGCATCCTATTAGCCTTACTATAGGTCTTGTTACTCTGGCATGATTGTTTGAGGATTCAGAATGATGACTCTCAGGTCCCTTTCTTCTGCCACAGTGCTCAGTTTTACCCTCCCAACTAGTACTCTTTCCTGGGGATTTTCTTCCCTCTGTGCATAACTTTGCACTTTTTGGTGTTGAATTTCAATTAACAAACCTTAAACCACCTTTCTAGCCTCTTGTAGATCCTTTCATCTAACTGATTCCTTTGTCACTATCTACCCTACCATAAAGCTTCATGTCATCTGCCAAGAGACAAAACTTGCCATGGATGCCCTCTTGAATGTTACTGATGAACATATTGACATGGACAAGACAGAACCAGAACAGATCCATGTGGCATCTCACTCATGACCTCCCTCCCTTCTGATTTGTCCTTGTTTGCCACCACCCTGTGCTGTCTTTCCTCTATAGTTTCCCATCCATCAAACTATGTCCCTAGCTGTGTCCTATTCCTCCAGCCTTCTCATCAATCTTCTGTGTGGCACCTAGTCAAAAGCCTGCTGAAATCAAAGTAGAATAAATCCACAGCATGACCCTTCTCTGCCACATTTGTTACCCAGTCAAAAAACTATCAGTTTGGTCTGAAAGGTATTTGCATGCCTCAAGTCAGGTCACCCTTTTCCCAAGGGGTGCATGTCTAAGTCCTGCAGTTTTTCTTCATAAGTCTTATCCCCAAGTGTCACCAGACCAGCATCTCATTCCTTACTTGAAATCATAATGCTTTATTGTGATATCACCTTCTGTTGCCATAATAATGACTGTAATGCCACAGGCAGATTATTATGACCTCAAGTAGAAAATAAACGATTATAACTGATGAATACTGATGGAACAAAGATCCTGTTGTCATGCAAATAATCTCACTAATAAATAATGGGTAGGAGAAATACAGAAACAATGTGAAATATAAAGTGAGTTCAGTCTAAACATTACTGTATATTTGTCAACATTCTCCAGAGGCTTTGGCTGCTCTTTGATAAAGAACTGCTTTAAATCCTTGATTTTGGGAGACCCTTACATATAACGTTAGCAACTTCTCATTTCCTGCTGTCTCATTGGCTCTTTCTTCTCATAGCTATCATTTCTTATTCATTTTAGGACTGCAGGGTGTAGCCCTGCAGTCCTCTTTGCTGTGAGAAAAGGAATCCTGCATTCCTTCCAACTGAGCAATATGTTGGACATAGAGAGCAGTCATCTCCATGTCTGTGCTGTCCCTGGAGCACTCTGCTTCTTGTCTCAACAGGCACTGCATGCTGCACTATTCTTTTACTTGATCATGACACGGGGGATTGGGCACCCTCAGTGTCACTCTTATGTTTCTTGGGGGCGATGGGGTTGTGGGTGCTGAAAGGGAGGTTCAGGTAAGGGGATATCTATAAATTAAAAGAAAACTAAATTGGCAGTCATGACAGACTGTGCTGTGTCCAAGATGGCCACCGCAGCCTACTGCACATGAGCTAATAGTCATGTATGTGCCTTAAACTTCTTGGCTCAATTCTCTTTTTTCAATTTTCGCCCAAAATCCAGAGTGCTGTCCTTTATTTGCAGAAGCATAAAAGTGCTTTTTAAATGTTAGTCGGTGTTTGTTGGTGCTCCAAAACACTTACCCACGCCATTACTGTCCGCTTCCTACTTCTTCCTGCTTAGAGTGAGCCAGCCTCCTCGGTGCTTCCATGAATCAAATGTGCTGACATTTTGGAGACAAACTTCATCATCAGAGCACCAACAAACACGTGGTTAGCATTTAAAAGTGCTTTTATGGTTCTGCAAATCGAGGACAGCACTCTGGATTTTGGGTGAAAATAAAGAAAAGAAAAGAATGACATGAAAAAGAAAAGAAATAGAAGGACTTTAGGTAACAATGGAATAGGCAATTGAGCCAAGAAGTTTAAGGCAATACAAATGCTATCTTGAGAGAATGAACATGGTAAAGCACAGAACTATATATATATATATATATATATATATATATAATAATAATAAACTGAAATAAGGACATTTGGAAAAGGTGGATGGAGTAAATACCAGTTGTAATTTTACATATTCATGGTCCACAAAAGGATGGCAATGATTAATAAAAAATATTTTAAATGGAATTCCCAGTGTGTGAAGTTCTATAAAAATGGAATAGAAAATTGTAACACTGGAAGGGAGTGCAGGTGGAAAGCACACAGAGGCTTAGGCGTGTGCAATACTTAAACTGAATTTTCCTGCACAATTGCACCCAGAAACCCTGAAAACCCCATTAAAAAGGAATGAACAACACAACTTAGGTCTGATGGAAATTTAGAAACATTTGAATAAGTATTTTGAAAATAAGGGACAGATACATTCTGAATCAAGTAATTATGAAAAAATGGAGATGGCCAAAGTAAAATCACCACCTATATGCAAGGGAGTTGAAAATAAATAGGAAAGGATAAACATTCATCTTAAAGATACAAAAACCAATATGGCAGAGAGAACACAAATGAATATTTCTATATTACATACAAACTAGTATTTGCTAACTATACATCAAGAAGTTAAATCTTGATCTTCTCACAAACTGTTGTGATACTCCACATATATGAGTTAATTCCACTTTCAGTGAAAAAAGAATTCTGATCAGAATAAAGATTTAGCAGAAAATAAAGGTTGGTGTAAAAGAGAATATACTGCAGAATTCCTTTTAAGATGAAATAAGTGGACTACGACTGACAATGCTACAAAATAACATTTTATTAAAAAAATTATTAGATAATTTAGGAGGTCAGAAGAGTGTAAAGAACAAACAGGGTTGGACTTGGTTGTTAATGGAGATAAAGGGATAGTAAATCTAGTTCCAAAAAGAAGAGGATAACGAGGGCTGGCCTAGTGGAATGGAGGGCTGCGGGCCAGCCCAGAGGCATGGATTGCTGAGGTGCTGGGCCCCTCACCTCTTTCCATGCGGGACTCAGGTTCAGAAACAAACACAGGTCACTCAGGGGTCAGCTGTTGGTGAGGATTGAGCACCCTGAGGACAGATCTCCTCCCTTGGGATGGGTGAATAAGACATATCACTCAGTAGCTGCCACCTAGAGGTTGTAGGTGGCATTGCAAAGGATGGCAGGGAAGGTGCCCTGCCCATTGGATAGCAGGGGCTGTCTCCACAAAGGTGGAGTGTGGACAGTGTGTCAATGCACTTGGTATGGGCCCAGGGAGAAAACCAAGGAGGAAAACCTTGACCCTGGCAAGACAGTGGGCCAGTCCCTCACAGGCCCGTGACAGCAACTGGGCTCTGCTACTATCTTGTGGCAGAGGACAATAGGCAACCGCATCAGGTAAGCCCACAAGGAAGTCAAGTGATGAGGCTTGGAGGACTGGTCCTGAATGAGGTTAGACTGGTAGTCAGGAGATAAAGTACTGATTGAAAAAAGAGGATGATAAGGAAAACAAAATAAATTATAAGAAAAGACAATAAAGTTGACAACAACATAGAAATTTATAGAAATGAATGATTAAAGAAAATGGAAGTTAAACAAAGAAAGGAGAAATGAGATGGAAACAAGAAAAGAAAGACTAAGGCTACACAGACAGATATAAGAAATTACTATAAGAACAAAGTGAATAAATGCCATAAACAGATAATGGAACAAGCGCGAAGTTACTACTTGAATAAACAAACTCTGGCAGAGCTGATAGGGCTGCAGCTGAGGAATTTGGGAAAAAGTATAGAAAATTAAAGTTATGAGTCTGTGTTTGCAAAATTCAACATAGCCTCATCATGTTTTTATTTTCTTTACACCAAATTTAGAACATAGTCATCTTATAACCTCATCTCATGAAGAGTGGCAGAGAAATTTCCAGCTCCTGCCTGAAAGGTGATTTCACAGGGACCACAAAATCAGCTTTCAAAGATGTAAAAAAAACATTTTGCATAATTTGAAAATTACAGCTGTCAAAGTTGTGAGGTACTATAAAGATATGGCTATGTTGTTAATTTGGGGTAAAAAATGTTGAAAATTACCAAAAGTTACAAGCCTGTATTCAAAAATTCAATGTAGGGTCATAACTTTGTTGTGTTTAATATTATAACACCAAATTTTCAAGGTAACAATCTTATGATCCCACCTCATGAACAATGGCACAGAAAATTTTAACTCCAGCCAAAAAGATAATTTTGTGCAGGGACCACAAAATCACCTTTCAGAATGTAAAAAAACACATTTTGGCCAGGATTTGAAAATTGACAGATGTTACATTTATGAGGTCCTATAAAGATATGACTGGGTTGTATTTTTGGGTACAAATATTGAAAATTACCAAAGTTACTAGTCTGCATTCACAAAATTCAACACAGGTTCATAACTTTGTTGAGTTTTAATATTTTACACCAACTTTTCAACATAGCCATCTTATGACCCCACCTCATGAACAATGGAGGAGAAAATTATCAGATCCTGCCCAAAAGGTGATTTTGCACAGTGACAACAAAATCATATTTCAATACAGATTTACCTAGGCTCACTTGCATTGTTCATGAGGTGGTGTACCACAAAATGCATGTTGAAAATGTGGGCCAAAATTTGTAAAATGCCCAAATTATGCCACTAAGTTCAAAACACCATTGAAATACTGTACATTGAAGTGCATATAGACTATATTCATGGGCCCAGATATTCAAAAGAGTTGAGCCATGCAATAGGGTTGCATCTGTGCAAGTCCGAAAATGGGCCATTCTACGATATTCAGCAGGAGGCAGTTGCGCCCCAATTCACGGTGAGCAACAGCGCAATGATAATGAATGTATGCATAACTGAAGGGGAGGAACTATACATAAATGGCGAGTGCAATATTCAACAACATGCGCCATGCGTAATAGGGATCCAGCAGAAGTTGTGCCACAGCGGAAATGAGCCAAAATAAAAGGGAGCAAGGGAGAGGCGCTAAGAACGCCATAGGGAAAGCACGAGGCCAAGTCTAGCAGGACAAACTGGGCAGCAGGGACACACAGGGCAGGCCAGGAAAGGGCACCTGGAATCAACAGGCTCAGGGGAAGGCGTGGGGAGCCACTGTGCAGAAGGGGAAGAACTTGCCACACAGCAGTGAGGCCAGCACAGGCAGGTTTTCCTGGTGCAGGGAAAGTAGCAGCCAGGACAGCGGGGGAATACAGAAACAGCTGCCAGGGGGTGAACACAAGCCAGGGACATGCAGTGCCACCATCCAGATGGAGGCAGTAATGAGGGAGTGAGAAGGCAGGCAGCAGGGGAGCATGGCCATGGAAGGGCCTGTCAGCGGTATGCCCCAACAGGCAGTACCAAGCCAGCACCAGCTTCGAGCTGTATAGTGATACAGAGATCATGGGCCAGTACCGCCTGAATTGGGCAATTCTGAGGTGGCTCTGTGAGCTGTGCAGTGATGTGATGCAGGTACCCACACGATGGAGCCATGCTCTGTCAGTGGAGACGAAAGTGACAGCTTGCATGTGCTTGCTCGCCATGGGTACCTTCCAGAGATCAACTGGGGACACCACAGGCGCAACGTAGGCCACATCATGCCACCTCACCCATTCCTCAGCACACTGCTGCCACATGCTGCAGAGTACATCCATTTCCCAGCACACTGGCAGAGCACACAGCAAACATACAGGAGTTCCACAGGGTAGCATGTGCCTGGCATGCTAGGGGCAATAGACTGCACCCATGTGGCTATCCGCGACATTCACCTGGCCCCGAGGGGCCGCATATATAAATCACAAGGGTTATGCCAGCATCAACTGCCAGGTGGTGTGCGGTGCCAGGAGGCACATAATCAATGTCTGTGCCACCTACCCTAGGGGAGCATATGATGCCTTCATCTGGCACCAGTCAGCACTGCAGATTTGAGAGGGGCTATCCCCACTGGCCACCTAGTGGGTGAGTATGCAAAGAACACAGACAAACATAGGGCCTGGGGGGGTGGTCAGAGGTGACATGGGTAGTGGCCTACATGGCCCGGGGCAGGCGATGCTGATCACCAAACTAACCTCCACCCTCTACACACAGGTGACAGAGGATACCACTCCATCCCTGGCTGCTCACACCCTACTGGTGGCCCACGACCCCATCGCAGCAACGCTCAATGAGGCACATGCCACCACATGTAATGTCATCGAAGCGGTGTCCAGGATGCTGAAGGCACATTTCTGTTGCCTGGACACCTCCGCGGTGCCCTACAGTACAGCCCCTCAAAGGCCTGCGGGCTATTCCTGGCCTGTTGCATCCTGCACAACATAGCCAACGAATGTGGGATAGCCGTACAGGTCAAAAGAGGGACAGCAATGGGGACAATGAGGACACCAGTGACAATGGTGATGGGCAGACCCGCTTGGGCAACGGGACCCCCAACTGCTCCGGCTGGCAAGCTGTACCAGGACACCATCATGGAGGAGCACTTCAGCCAACCCAGGTAAGTCATGGGGCCATGTGCAACCAACAGTGGCTAAGGCACAACCCACAAACACGCATGGACACACACCAGGGGTGCATGCCATCAAGGAGCTGGCCGGGCATGGAACCACACACACAACCAGGGATGGGTGAGGTCTAACATGTCATGCTAGCACACACACACACACACACACACACACACACACACAAAACGCACCAGACATGCACAAAGGGTAGGAGGCACACTGACCCAGAACACCACCCTAGCCACACACATGTCCACAGACCACCACGCCCACTGCCTGTCCTTGTGCATGTGTCAGATGCTGAGCACCATTGCGCATTGATGTACAGTGCAATGCAGGCATCATCATGCACATGCAACTGCGGACAGCAGCCGGAGGTGTCAGATGGATTAATGTCGCATGCAGGGCGGGTACCCACCGATGCAATGCCCACTGAATGACACAATGCACACAGGGCCGCACAAAACAATAGCCGCATTGAGACAGGTCAGTCACGCCACAGTGCCCGGCTGCCACGGATGCGTGGGCAGCCCCGCTGAGACCGCCAGCACCGACAGGCTGACCACTGGCCTCATGGGGTGGCACCGATGGTCCCCAGTGGTCCACTGTGTGAACATGACCGTGCTCACAGGGGTTCTGCAGCACACAAACATGCCTGCGCCAGGCATGCTCGGATGCCCACAGTTGAACCCGGTCGACAAGGATGGTGTCACACGACGCCAGCAAGGGGGTGGACAGTGCAATGAGTGGTGCCTGTGATGCATGGGCAAATAACTGTGTGCCCATTGTGGCCATGACAGCAGTGAATGCCTGTGTCTGCTTGTCAATGGCAGCAGTCACATCATCCGCAAATGGTCCATCCTCGCCAGGATCAGAGCGTGTCTTTGCTGCAACGCCCTCTGCCCACTCCAGAGCCGCATCAGTGCATCCACTGACGCCGCAAGCTGCATCTGGTGGTTGACTGATGCTTGCAGTATGCGGGTGTGCTATCCAAGAGGTCATCTGCCTCCTCAACATCCTGTCCTCAGGGTGTGCATGGCCCTGATGCTCAGCACCCTTGAGGGTGGGCACTGCACACCAGGACCAGGTCTGGGCATGTCCACAGGTGGTGCACTGATGCCACCCCTGACCCTGTACCCCCAAGCCCATTGGCCGACTGCTGATGCTGTCCCTCCGGCTGCCACTCCCCAGGGCTCACTGGTGCCACCGCAGTGGCCCAACATTCCCACTGTCCTGTACGCACACCAGTGCTGCCCCACTGGTGCTGACAGGCACAGGCTGGGACTGTGATGACACACAGGCCTCCACGGCGGCACCACCCACAGCCATGGCTGCGATGTTACCTGCTGTGTGGCCATCCCATGGCACACATGTGTCACTGCCCATGGCGCTGCACATCATCATCGGTGATGGACTCGGCACCAGCCCAAGTCACAGCATGCTGGCATCCATGGATGCTGGCATGCTGGGACATGGGCAGGGCCTCTTCCGCACCTGTTACAAAAACTTCAGTCTGGACAGCCAGGCGGGCCCACTGTCGCACTGAGCCATGTATACCTGTGGAGGTGGATGGGCCTCCTCCATCTCCATCTGACTGGCCTCAGTGGACAGGCCCACCACCGCTGACCCATGCAGATGCTCAGGATCTGTAAGGGAAAACAAAGTCGTAGTTACTGCATGTGACCTACCTGCCCCCCAATAGACAGACCATGACCTACCATGCAGTGACGGGCTACCACCCATCTGGAAGCCACCACCCAGAATACCCTCAATGGCACACTTCTGCATGCTTCCAGCAAACCTCTCCTCCTGTGAGGTCAGGTGTAGCACCCGGCTGTCCCCCACCTGTCGAGCTTGTGCTGCCCTGATGGCAGCCAACTCTCCTTTATCCTCCTCCTGTCTGTGACCATCTTCTTGCACTCCTGCATGGAGTGCTGGTGGCTGCCATGCAGGTTCACTGCACGCCCATTCTCCCATGCAGCAGCATGGGCCTGTGGTGTTCCCTGCCATCCACTGAGAAGCGGCTCTTGATCCAGGTAGGCCTCAAACAGGGCATCCGTCTCGGCCTTGGTGAAATTAGGCCTCCTCCTCCCACCACTGTGTTCCTCCCTCCAACAACTCTCTCAGTCATGATTTAGCTTGTGAGAATGAAAATTGTTACCTGTGACTGTGCAGTCCCATGCATGTCCCAAAATCCACAGTCCACACTCCCAAACAGCATGCAACTCGCCAATAGACTGCAGTAACCAATTATGGCCAGTGCAGCCCAATGTCGCACTTTTTATAGAGCAACCCATGTAAATGAGGTGAGGCGCAACATTAAGTGGATGCAAATTGCAGTGCTGCACCATTGAATGGCTGATTAACTGATTTGCATATGACGGCTGAATATCGCCTGTTGCGCTTTGCCCAATGTGTTGAGCGTGGTGAGCCAAGGGTGCAGTTTGTGACATGCACAGTACACATCTCACTGTGCATGCCCGGTTGCTGACGCAGGTGCCTGCTGCACTGCTGACGTGCTGTGTGCGGGAGGCAATGCAGGGCGTGGTCACCATTGTGCCAGTGGCGCTACAGCGATGTTCACCTATGGGCGCTGTGGCACTGGGGCATCATGGGTGCACTGGGGCAACAGCGCTGTAGGCCACTACTGAAGGTAGCACACAGGTGCCCAATCATGCTACATGCATTGGGTTCCAATGGCGCTGTGCCTGTCCATGTGCCAGAGACCCTTGACCCTGTGCCCGACTTTGCTCTCTAGGTGCCATGCATCAGGCATGGGTGCACCACTATCGCACTATTCAGTGACAGTGCAATAGGGAATGGCAGTGCTGTACTGCACAGCATCTGCATGTTGGAGCGTGCTGCAGAGCACCATTTTGAACCTTCTGAGCAAGTGAGATGGCGCAGAGGAGGGCTGCCCTGTGGACCCAAGTAGAACTGGCTAACCTGGTGGCCACTGTTGAGCCACTTTATGGCCCACTGTTTGGGGAGGCACCCTGGAGAGGTCAAGGAGCCAGGTGTGGCAGGAGGTGGCTTATGCCCTGGAGAAGGCCACAGGAAGGGATGGATGGAGGAGCAGTGCCGCCACAGGTATGGCAACCTGAGGAGGAGGCAACTGGACCTGCTTGCCCACCTGCGGACATGTGCCAGGAGGCACGGTGCCACGGCCAGGTAGGTGTTACGCCCACACACTTTTATCTTCCATATGGGCATCACGTGTTGCATGTGTCCAGAACATGGGGAGGACTGTCTGGTGTTGGCTGTGGTGGTGTTATTAGGGTGTGGGGTGGGTGGGTCTGGCTGGGTGGGATTGCACACACATAGGGCAGGGAACTTTGCTACTGGATTTTACTGATGTTCCTCTCTCCATGTTTGCGCCACAGGGCTGGAAGAGGCGGCTGGCCAGGGAGCAGAGGCGCCAGCAGAAGACAGGGCCAGTAGGAGGGTCGATGGTCCACAGCGCCAGAGGACCAGCCTGATGATGGTGAGTGCCATACCTCCATGATTACTATTGCATGCCGTGTAACAGGGCGGGCAGTGGGCATGGCCACCATCCATTGACACCACTGCCATGCACGCAACTTGTTACAGTCAGCACTGTCCAGTGGCACTGCATGTCTGGGAGTCGTCAATGGTGGTCCATGCGTGCACTGGGGTACATGGCTGTGCCACTGCCTTCGCACCACATAGCCATGTCACTAAACAGCCACAGTGGTGCTGTGCAGGACTTGGCCAGTGAGTGTGTGCAGCGGTCCGCATGGCTCTATGCGCCTGGGTGGGCAGGTCTTGTGGACATAATCACTGTGGTGGTCACACACCATCACAGAGGCATGTCCCACGGCCGTATGCCATGCACAGTGGGTGGGCTGTATGGGGCTGTGCATTCTCACCTATTGACTGTGCTCCCTTGTCCTAGGTGTCCACCAGCTGCAGGCTATCCAGGAGGCACTGCAGGAGATTTTGACAGTGGCAAGGGCATCACTGGACATACTCAGGGGTTTGAGCTGGCTGTCCGAACAGACACGGAAGGCGGAGCAGCCAGAGCGGCAGCGGGCTCCCAGTGACCATCTCTATGCCCCTGATTTCCTATCCCCTGGACCCACCTCACACTCCTCCTTTCCTGTCCCATTTGTTCACCCCTGCCCCTTACCCGCCCCCAACTTGTTTGTGGCCCTTCCCCACACATCTGTACGCATTTGTAAATAGTTTTGTTTGATGTTTTTCATTACAAGTCTTTTGATATGAATACTGTGGAGATCGCTGATTTGCAGTGGGCTATAGGTGCTCAGCTGCAGTGGTGTGCATGGCATTAGAGGTGGTGCAGTCATGGGTATGTGTGTGTGTGTGTGTGTGTCCATAGGGAAGTGACTATGGTGTGGGAGTAGCTATCAGTCAGTGTCTGTGATGTTTGTGATGTTCCCTGTGCACTGGATGACTGTGTGCAGTGGTCCATGGTGCATGCTCTGTGTCCATAGTGCACCTGTCAGCCCGTCCATGACCTATGCAGCTGACACCCTTGCATGTCTGTGACCTGCACGGTCTGCTGGCATGTCAGTGGTGGCTGTCCATGCAGGGCAGCCACTGTACCTGTCACAATGCTGGGTTGCCTCCTGTCACTGGTGTGTGGTGCATGTCTGCCTCGGGTGACACTGTGGCCTCCGCAGTTATTGTCCCACCTCCATGCTGTGGCTTGTGTGTGTTGCAGGGGATGTGCACCACTGTCTGTGACTTGTGCTCTGGGTTAATGATGGTGGTGTACAGATCCACAGTGCCTGCACAGGTGGCTGGCACTCCTGTGCCATGGAGGACTGCAGACCGTGTGTACACGTTTCCATGGACCCATGCTGGGGCTTGGTTGCCTCGGCTACTCGTGCTCTGTGTTGTAGTGCCCTTGGGTATGGGTGGTGTTTGTCCATGCACTGTGTTGATCTCGTGTGGTGCATGCTTCCATGCACCATTGTGGGTGCCCGCGCTTGGCTGTTGTGGCCAGTGCTGGATCAGGGTGTGTCCTTGGGAGGGTATGCAGGGTGCTGTACCACTGGTGGTGGGTCCGGGCATGCCTTGTCACATGGGTACCTCGTGGTGTCAAGCATGGTCGGTCTCTCAGCTGTACTGGGGCTGTGCATGGTGGCACTGTGTATGCCATTGTTGCATCGCTGTGTGCTGCCACCCACTGATGGGTGCTCGTGGTGGGGCTGTCTTGCATGGTTCTGTGGTGCACAGGGTTGCATTGTCACATTGGGGGTGGCGATGCATGGGGTTTCTTGCAGTTGTTGACGCTGCTACTGGGCAGGTGTATGGGGGTCATGGTGTAGGTGTACTCTGCATTGGGGGATGGTGTGGCATGGAGTCGCCGCCCTCCTTGTGTGCTGGTCACAGCTTGCCAGGGGTGTGATGGGGCATCATGGCCCAGCTGTGGGTTGGTTGCTTGTCTCCATGGGCCAGTGGTTATTCCAGTCCTCCCCAGTTGTGCAGTGCATGGGGTGGGGGACGATGTCTGTTATGCTGTGTGTTCTTCTGCTCATCTGTGGCATGGGTGGTGGGCCCCTACATCCCTGGTTGTGCAGTTGCATTGCTGCCCTGCTGCTGGGGGCATCCTGGTTACACTATGGTGCCTCTGGACTGCTCAGCTGAACTTTCCTTGTTGCGCCTATGGCACATCAGATATGCTTGGCTTCCTCCCTAGTTGCGCTATGGCACAGGTGGTGCGATATTTAGTCGTTGGTTGGAGCACATCTTGGCCGCTCAGTTTTGAATAATAATGCCTCTTGCGCATGGGCTAATGGACTTGTGCTTGCTCCTGCTATTGCGCACTTTTGGGTGCAGTTTGAATATCTGGGCCACGGTCTATAAAAGGATGGCAATGAGTAATAAAAAAATATTTTAAATTGAATTCTCAGTGTATGAAGTTCTATAAAATGGAATGAAAAATTGTAACACTGGAAGGAGAGTGCAGATGGAAAGTACCCAGAGGCTTAGGCGGTGTGCAATACTTAAACTTATTTAAATGTGTTACTTTGTTTACCAGTTGGGAGACAGACCTATTATGTGGCATGGTATCCTTTCTTCTTTCTTTCCAAAGTCTTAATTCATAGAAACATAGAAGCTGATGGCAGATAAGGACCACAAGACTCATCCAGTCTGCCCATTTTTTCTACCTTATGAATGTGCCATAGGCCTTTACTCTGTCAATGGCCTATCTATTCATACTCATCTGTATTGCTCCTGTGCCTATCCCATGCCTGTTTGAAGCCCTGCACTGTATTCATATCCATCATTTCCTGAGGTAGGCTGTTCCATGCATCCACCACCCTTTCTGTGAAACATTACTTCCTCACATTACCCTTAATCAGCCTCCCTCAGATCTCATGCTGTGTCCTCTTGTCCTGCTATTTTTCTTGTATTGAAACATGTTAAACTCTTTCACCTTGTTAATGCCCTTAAGAAGTTTAAATGTTTTGATCATATCACTCTCTCCCTACCTTTGATCCAGGGTATACATATTGAGCTCCCTTAATCTGTCCTCATATATTTTCTGATGCATTTTCTACACCATTTTGGTTGCCCTTCTCTAGACTGCCTCCATTTTGTTAATGTCCTTGTGAAAATGTGGCCTCCAGTACTGCATGCAGTACTCAGATGGGAGCATAACAAGTGTCTTGTAAAGAGGGATTATTACCTCCCTCTCACGACTTGCGATACCCTTACTTATACACCTCAACATCTCTCTAGCCTTACCTACTGCTTTAGTGGTCCGCTGGATGATTTCTGGTCATCTGTGATGATGATGTCCAAGTCTCTTTCTTCCCTTGTGATTGCCAGCATCTCCTTTCCCAACCCATAGGTAGCTTCAGAGTTTTCTTCCCTATGTGCATCATCTTGCACTTCTTTGAGTTAAACCCCAGTTACCACTCTTCTGACCATTTTTCCAGTTTATCCAGATATCTTCTCATTCTGCCCACCCTATCTGGATCATCTACTCTGTTGCAGATCTTGGTGTCTTCTGCAAACAGACAAACCTTACCCTCCAGTACATCTGCAATGTCACTGATGAAGATATTGAAGAGGACTGAACCCAGGACTGATCTCTGAGGTACCCCACTTGTGACTTGCATCTCTTCTGACTGTATGCCGCTTACCACCACTCTCTGTTTTCTGTCTGACAACCAGTTTGCCACCCACTTGACCAACCTCTGACCCACCTTCGAGCCTACCCAGCTTATTAATCAGTCTTCTATGTGGAACAGTATCAGAAGGTTTGCTGAAGCCAAGGTAGGCAACATCAACTGCACCCCATTGATCAAGTCAAATAGATATCTATCTTGTTGTTCTTTGTTAAAATCATCATTCCCTTTTAATGATGATAAAGTCAATAGTATTCTGTTACCATTATTAGTTAAGTCTAACTTTAATTTAAAATTGTTTTATTTTGGTAAAATCTGTCTTCTTCCTGGTTTTGTACACATTTCTGTTTTTGATTTTCGTTGTTTTTATTTTAGCATTCTTTAACATTATGATTGCCCTATTTTGACCTGCCATTTCTTGTGTTATCTATATATCCACCTATACAAGGTTATCCACAGACACACAGTTATACAAAGAACAGTTTTACTGGAGATTAACTAAAGAGATAAATTTGCTCTCAACGATTTCTAAAAGGAAGGAGAAAGAGGACAATAACATCAATTGTAACACTTCAAGCTTTTTGTGTCACAGAATTAAAGCTGTACACTGATGTCAGTTCTCAAACACTGATAGCTCTAGAGTTTCTTATAGTTATTAATTTATACTGTACAACCATTGCTTTCCTTTTCATAACCAATGCTTACTCAAATCACTTCAGCTCCCATGTGTGTTATTAAATGAGTCCAATGTTCTTTTGTTGAGAACATAGGCTTTCTCCATGTTCTTGCTTCAAGGTGCCATTTTTGGGTACTTTCTCACTGTATTCTCCTCCATCTTTAGCCTCATGTAGCTAACCTTTGTCTGCCTTTCCTTCTAAATCCATATCACTCCTAATCTGGATTTCAAGTTGGAAATTGCTGGTCCACATCCCCATACCAGAAAATGGCAGTATTAAAAGAAGAAAGAGGATCATTTGGCTGCTGACTTGCAACATTGTCTACTTTGCACATGCACTTTATTCTTATTACTGTTGTCCTATTTTCTATACCATCTTAACCTGTGTGTCTATACTGCCTGTATTACCTATGTGCCATCTTCATGGTCTGGGTCGTGCCTGAAAATGGTCCATTGGATCAGTGCACCTATCTGGTAAACAAAGAAATAATAAATACAATTTCTAAAATAAGGACAGCATATACTGTAGGCAGAATCTAACTAACAAAGAAAGCAAGACATAAACTGTTACATTTTAAAAGGCTAAATTACAATCAATAATAGCAGAGCTGGTCATAAACTCAAGTCAAATTAGTTTATGAAAGGTGGTCTGGTCAGTTCTGGCTCCTCGTTGGTCAGAACTCTGTCATATTGTGCTGCATTAACCTAGCTTAAACCCTTGCTCAGAAGACATGTTTGTGGTGCAATAATTCAGAGTACAACCAGTCAGGGTCAAAAGGTAACTATGTTAATTACATGTCCTTAGGGTCAGAAAGGTCACAATGCAAATCAAACAACCCAGCAACATCAAAAGAAATCATGCACATAAAAAACCCACAAGACTCTCCCATACTGCAATAATGCTCAACAATACCAAACTTTGATGGAAAGCCATCCAGCAACTTTGAAAACCATACTTCCTACTCAGAAATCCAAGTCCAAAACCTCAGTGCTGCTCCCAGAAGCAAAATAAATTAAACCCCTAACAAAACACAAAATCTATTTCAAAACTATAATTCTACACAACGGAAACATGTATATGCACATTACTACAATATCATCGAAATGTCTACAAACATTACTCTAAAAGATGATAAAATATCTACTTGTCTATCTGGCAGGCAGACAAAAGCACAGCATAGCACAAATTCCATGCTTGAACCTAATCAACTGCACAGCAGTGCAACTGAGTGAGGTCACATGCCATCTAATCAACCATCTGGCCTTCCAGGTCGGACTCTGATCACAAAGAAAGTACAGGAAACACAGTTCAGGATTCCAGCTTAGCATCACAGATCATTTGGGAAGTGAAGGAAGTTAAAGTCAGGAATGCCTATTTAAAGCAACAGGATCAACTACAGTTGATACCGCTTAATCAGGATAGACTGATGGCAGCCCTTTCATCCCTTTTAAGCAGCTATCCCTATTCTCAGAAGTGCATATTATTTCAATGGGAGACTCTGTTTCTATGTGTGTGTTCCACAGACTAACATGTCCTCCTCAGTACAGTACCTATTAGTGCTAAAATTATACAGTACTTTACCTTGTATACATTATGCTTTTAAGTTATTTCCACTTCGAACTCTACAGTACATGATATTTCATGGCATTTTAAAGTGGTGTGGTACAGTTTGTTAGTGTCAGTGGTGATTTTACAGTGCTAATTCAGAATGTGTAAGGCCCAGGAACTGCAGGAGCCAGAGTGAGACCAGAGATGTAGATGAATGAACAAACTATAGGAAAAATCACAGCAGTAGAACTGTAACCTCCATGCTTTATAATTGAACAGCAGTAAAGAAGAAGAAGAAGAAGAAGAAGAAGAAGAAGCATTTATATAGTACTTTTTATACACATTGTATCCCAAAGCGCTTTATAAATATTGCTAGACTGGTAGTAAAGTGACTGAACATGTAGTAGCAGCCATTTTGCACATCAACACCCACACACAGCCTCAAACAATTGCATGAACTGGTTCTATGGTAATGAAAACATTGGCCAGGACACCAGGAAAGTCCCCTACTCTTTTCGTGGTGGCGCTGTGTCCGTTCGAGGAGATGGAGGATCTCAGTCGGTCGGTGGAGTCGGTGGAAGGTTGTGGGTTCATGGCTCGACCTGCACTACGGTTGAGAGTATGCCTGAAGAAGATATTCGTCTATGGATGTCCCTTCTGCGGTTATGGAGTTGGAGAGTTTGGAGCAAGATTTGGCTATGGATGACACGGTCAATTAATTTTGCAAAATGAACTAGAGAGAAAAAGCTGCATCTTATGGATTTAATTAATTCAGCAGAAAAGATTTTCATTCCTGCCAGCAGAAGTTAGAAGTTGAATGGAGCAAGAGAAAGCATTCTCCTGTAAGCCCTGTTCTTGATGGAGAAGCGCTTTGGACAACAGGTTGGCATTGTTAAGGAATCTGTTTCAGGAGGGACACTGTCTCACCTGTGTTGACTGGTCACCCATGTTCTTTAGAACCTTGGACCCCTGGTAAGGCGCTACAACAGGTGGGTTGGTATGGGCTGGGGAACGGTGGGTCCCCACCCCTTAATACCTGTCCCTGGGGTTTCTATACCGCACATTCATGTCTTACAAGAGTTGCATATTCTACCGACAGACAGCCTAATTCTAAGTCCTTGGCTCCAGGTATTGAGAATGCGCAGCCCCAGGGTGAGGCTAGCGATTTTCCTCGCGTACGCAAGATGCCACGGGTGACCTGGATTTCAGTGGCCTTTATAGTCTTCGTTGCCTTTATTTGAAAATTCTGCATCAGTTTTACCTGCATTGGAATCTGAGACTGAATCTAGTTCATCACAGTTGGTTTGCGGTAAGACTTTGCTTGAGACAGTGCTCTTCTGAGTTCTGTGGGGCACAGTACGAAATCTTTTGTTGGCTTGTTCAGAAAGCCAGTGGAATCTGCTAAATGTAGATTCTTAGTACGATTGAGATATAAGGGAAGTTACAGGTAGCTCCTGACCAACTTTGGGTGGGGAAAGTTTTGCTCATTGATTCTATGGCTTTATCACCTACTGAAGTCTATGCACTGATTCATCCTCCGGAGATTATTATTATGATATTAGCTTCTGTACAGGGATATCCCTGGACAAATTCTGAGGCTGTATTATGATCTACAGGATAGTGATCATTGGAAAGACTTTCAAGCCATACCAATCACAAAGCCTACAGTTAAGACTGTTACAATTCTTTTTCAAACGAGGTGTGAATATTTCTGACATTATGTTTTGGTTGGAGAAGAAATGTTATGTGCAAGATAAGCCTAGACCTATTTTGGATGAGAATGGTTTTTGACTGGGGTTGGACTATCCGTGTTCGCTTAATTCATGACGCTTGAAGAG
Source organism: Neoceratodus forsteri (assembly GCA_016271365.2). Taxonomy (NCBI): domain Eukaryota; kingdom Metazoa; phylum Chordata; order Ceratodontiformes; family Ceratodontidae; genus Neoceratodus; species Neoceratodus forsteri. The sequence goes on along the minus strand of CM057456.1, from coordinate 1,347,544,590 downwards.
ATTCAACATTTGCCATGCTCTTTCTTTCTGGGAAGGACAGGGTATTATTTTTTATGCTGGACAACCGAAGAGCTGTTTTAAATGTGGTTCTTTATCTCACTTGAATACTGCATGTGATCAGGTTATGCTTTCATTGTGGAATGTTGGGCCATACTCTTACAGAATGCACTGCTCCCCTGTATGCAACTTATGTAATGAGTTGAATCATGTTTTTCCTATTGCCCTTGGAAACATTCTGATATTACTGAATCCTCTGACCAGGAACATCTCTTGCACAGGCTCGTAATACTAGTGGTGTTTCTGATAGTTTGGAACCTGGCCCATACTTAGAGGTAGACGAGAGGTAGAGGGAGAGTGGAGTGATTTCTAATGATAGATATTCTAGCTTGCATCTGGTCATGATTCATTGATTGTGGCACCTTCAAGTACAGGATTTCCATGTGCTGAACATTCTCAGGAGGACCCCTTGCTTCTTAAGCGCAAGTCCATGTGGGGATGACATGGGTACACCCTTTGTAACTCCCGAGGGTCCCTATTAGGTCTACCTAAGGCAAGGGTCAGAACCTAGTAGTGCTCCAACTTTGGTGGTGCAAGATAGTGTTAGGATGAGGAGGCAATACAGGTCTCTCAGTGTGATCTGTTGCCTTCAGTTGGTGGTGTGCCCAGTATTACATCGACTTCCCTTGACCCTGGTGAATAGGTTTTCGATCCTGACTACCTGGGGTGATCAAGTAGACAGATCCCAATGTGCCCAGTATGGCTTCCTCGCTTGGTACACCTGGGAGTTCTTCTAAACATAAACAATTTGATGCTAAAAATGGGTAACTAGATCTAGCAATAAATTGCCCAAACCTCCCCTTAAGCACCTTTTCCGTTTACTGTAACTTCTTTGAATGTCAATAGTATCAGATCGATGTCAAACGCCAGTCGACGCTTGGGATTCTTTCCTTTTAAATTACGATGTTTATCTTTTGCAGGATACTCGCTATATACTATTTTGGAGACTGATAGCACTAGTAAACATTGGCGCTGGGGAGTATCATATTGGTCTTTTGGTGAAGAACCTTGTAGTGGGGTTGGTGTTTGTTTCACTACATTGGATGTTACACTCATTCGATTGGTCGATATTGAACCTGGCAGGGGCTGCTGGTAGATGTTAGGGTGCATGGTATTACATGTCGGCTGATTTCCGTATACGGCCCGTAGTCAAAATCCTTGAGGATTGAATTATTACGTAAATTCAGCCTTATTTGTACACAAGGGCTATTTGTTTTTGGTGGGGATTTTAATATCAATTTTTTAGAAGGGGACATTAGGTAAGCAATATTGTGATAGGTCCTGTTTGACTTCAATTATCTCTCTTGCTGGTTTGAAAGAATCACATCAGGTTGGGAGGGTTTCAGCTAAACCTACTTTTTAAAGGTAATTTGGCTTCCCGTGTTGATTTTATTTTTGTTCCAAGTCTTTAGAATTAATCGCTTGATTTATGATCCGTAGAGACTTCGGACCATATATTGATTGGGGTAATGTTAGATTCCCTTCAGAGTCGGAAGAAAGGTCCAGGATTTTGGAAGTTGAATACTTCTATCTTAAGTGATGATTCTGTTATTGAAGATTTAAAACGATTGTACATGACCAGGTTACAACTATTGGGTTATACTAAGATAGAGGAGTTGGTGGGGGCTTTTAGAAACCGCTTGGTTGGTTATTTTCAGTCCCATAGCCGTTTGAGGCTAGATCTAAACGTGAGCGTATTTGTTGCTCCATCGCTTTACAATTACTGATTTCTAGACAGTATGAATGTGGTTTGGATTTATCCCGGGATATTACTCGGATGAAGCTGTCTATGTTGTTGCTTTCAATGCGATCATATGTCATCTTTACTTAAAGAGCAGTCATTTGGGGACACGGGAAATCGGCTCAGGTGAATCCTTTTTTGGCGTGTCAGTCAGATCGAACAGTCGCTTGTTCTCTAGTTTGAGTAGGGAAGATGGTGTTTTATTGTCGGATAACATAGGCATAATGATTTTTGGATTTACATGTTGAGAGAACTTTTGGGACCCCCACCGGTTTCTTGTTTCAGTTCTCAATTGTTGGAGGCAGCGGACCTTCCACAAGTTGATCGTGCTTCACAGTTTAGTATGGTGCTGCTTTTACTGAGATGGAGTTGGGTTCGTGATCGCTTCTTAAAAGTGGGTTTTGCCAGGATCCACTGGATTACCAGGAGAATTGTATAAGTTATTGTTGCTTATTATGCTGGTGGAGTTATTGGCTTTATATAATTCCGTTTCTTCGGATATGATTTTACCTACCCAGATGATGGTTTGTTAATCTTTTCTTTAAGAAGGGGAACCTTCGGACATAATGTGTGTAATTGGAGACCTTAACCTACTGAATGTTGACTTTAAAATATTCTCTAAGCTTTGGGGGAATAGATTGTCTTTGTGATACCTGATCTTATTAATGAACAACAATTTTGTGCAGTGCCTGGGAGGAAATTGGCAGATGCCTTGATTTTTCTTAGAGGTTATGTCATTATGCATGGATTCGGTGGGGGTCCAGGGTTTTTTTGTGAGCCTTGATCAATCTAAAGCCTTTGATGAAGTATCACATGACTATGTACGGGCATGCATGAAGGCATTTGGTTTGCCACTTCAGTTTGTAAATTGGGTGCAGTTATACTATGAATTGGCTACTGTTGTCCGTTAGAAAATGGGTGGAGAGGTGGGACTCATAGTGTTTTAAAGGAGTTAGGCAGGGATGCCCGCTGGAGCCCTTACTGTATGTTTTGGCTTTAGATCCATTGTTGCAGATTATTAGTAAGTCTCCTTTGATCAGGGATATTACAATGGACACGTATTGCCTGCCAAGCTTATTGCCTATGCGGATGATATTTGTCTAGTTTTACCTGATTGTAAGACTATAGAGCTCGTTTATGATCTGCTTCATTCTTTGGGATTGATCATGGTGCTCGTGACATAGAGGTAAAAGGAAATGTATTGATATATCAGGATTTCCAAATTGTCTGACTTTAGTAGGGTGTTTTTGGGTGGAAAGTAAACCTTGTAGGATTTTAGGACTTTATTTTGGAGGTAGGAAGGAGCTTTGGATAATTGGAAAATGGCTTTACGGGATGGTAATGCTAAAGTGTCTCAATGGAATAGACATAGATTGTCAAAAAGAAATGAATTTACTTGATCAAATCTTATCTCCTTCCTGTTTTTTATTTGTAAGCAATGTGTTCTATATACCTAAATCATTAGAACGTCCCTGCTGCGTTGTTTTTAGTGGGGTCTGGGGCAGTTGATTAAACCCCATTAAAAGGAACACGTTATATTTGAACATTAGAGGGAGAGGTTTGGGATGATTCATCCAGTTGTGTTTTATTTAAGAATTTTTTATATATGAATTTGGTCCCAGTGGTAAGGGGCATTTTGAAATTATGGGTTATGCCATTGACGTCCCAATTGAAAGGTGTTTTAGGTGAATGGCAGGAAGGACTTTTTACATTGTAATAAACGCCCTCCTTTGTTGGGCGTTTGGAGGTCGGTGTTTGATAAGATAAAATGTTGGATGTACGTTGGGAAGTGGTAAAGAAGTTTCATAAGAAAGCCTTGTATACCTCGATTTTGGGGAGATTTTTTCTGATACTCGCTCACATCCCTTCCCGTGGCAGTAAGTTCTAATTTGGCTAGCTATTTAACTAATCCCCTAATTCCGCAAACAGATGTGGGACATTTTATGGTTGGCTATACATGGTAGGGTTAATGTACATAGTAATCAAAAGCATAAATCCATGCAAGAACGATTTTGCCCAAGGGATACAGTAAGTGTATTGCCCTTTTAGATACCATGGATCATTTGTATTTTGATTGTTTTTATGCTAAGGAATTTTGGGACATCTCTTGAAGAACGTTGGAAAACAATTTAGTTTTTCCCACTTTTAAAGGTTAGTTTGTATCATATTTCTTTTGCTACTGAACAACTTAAATGGGTATGGTACTCTACAAGTTTTCCATGTTTTTTCTATATTGGTTGTGGATTAGTCGATGCAGACTTTTGTTACAACAACAGTTTATTTCTCCTCTTACTTTGGTTATTATGATTGAATCTGAAGTGGGGAAATTGATGTTTGCAGAACGTAATCTGTTTTCCTCGTCTAGATGGGGTTCTTTTTGGGATGGTTTTGATTTTCTATGACCTTTCTGTGGGTATACTACTCATTATGTTTATGCACTTGTGTTCTGTTTGGTAGAAAAGGGGAAAAATCCTTTTGTGATACCTGTTTCATTGAATGTTGTGGGGAGTAGGGAGGGTGGTTTACATAGTCTTTTCTTGATTGTTTTGGGTAGCTGTGTACAGCTATATGTACTTATGTGTTTTTCTTTTTTCTTATTTCTGGTCACATTTGTATTCAGATTGTTTTGTACGTATTTTGTGAAGCTGTTGTTTGATACCAATAAAAATTCCCCTACTCTGTGGAGGGTTCCTTACATCCTAGCGCTTCTGCCAAGATGGCCGTCCATGGAGGAGCTATGGAGGACATGGAAGTGTTGGAGGCAGTGGAGTTGGTCTCCTCCTGTCTCTGTTTTGAGAGAGACCACGTCTTCTATGGATATTGTGCTGAAACCTGCTGGTAAAATTTCTTCTGTGTCTTTGGATACTTCCCCGCTACTGCTGTGGATCACTACGTGAAGAATTCAACTATGAATCCTTTCTCTGCTTCCTAGCTATACTTATGATGTCTCCTAGCCCTACTACAGTGACTACATGTGAGTCTTCCCCTACTACTTTACTGGATGTGGATGTGTTGCTTCATGTTGAAGAGCAGCTATTTTGCTGCTAGACAGTGCTTGTTAGCTCTTAAGACTCAGCCTGATTCTTTGCCTATTACTCATGTCTCACCATCTGCAATGTGATTGCTGATGCCTCCGTGCCGATTCTGACACTTCCACATTCTTTGACTGTTTCAGCAGACTCTCTTCACTCCCGACCGCCTGCACAGAATGCACCTCTTGCTCCGCTTCCTTCAGGAATTTCTTCAGGTAAAGGTATTTTCTGCTTCACTACCCCCTCTGCTCTCCCTGAAGCATCGCAATCAATGGACTGGTCCGTTGAGTCAGATCTGGAAGCGGCGGGTGGGAGAAGGATCCACCATCGGACTTGGTGTTCTGGTTCCTCACTGATCTGTACTCGCTGCCTGAGACTGACAACTTAGTAGCCCCTCCTGATTTGAAGGTGTCAACTGATCCTATTGACCTTTCCCTGCCTGCTGAACTCCTTTTGTCTCAGAATCCGACTTTGCGATTTGGTCCTTCTACCTCGACACCTCTTGGCCACCAGTCTCCCACGGGCCGGGTCTCACCCTGCTCCTACTATTTCCACCATTCCTACTCCCAAATCATATGCTGCCTGTTTTCAACCTCCAGTACATCAAACAAAGAGGCACAACGCTGTTCAGCTGCAATATTTGGGGACTTGTCTGACTTCCCTGACCATTTTTTGTTGGTTGCACTCTATTGAAGGATTCTATGCAATTTGCTGCTTTTGAAATACACGCTTAATTCATATTTCTTCAGAGTCCCATTTTGATGTCAGTTTCAAAACTGTAGCTGGTTTAGAAAAGTTTTGGAGAAAATTTCAAGAGCTTAAAACTTCTCCTTTATGGGCCCCTTTAATGCCATTCCTTTGACTAAGCCTGCCTGTAACGAGGGTGTGAGTCTAAATGATATCACTGTATGGTTGAAGCAGAAATGTACTGTACTTTCTGACCCTGAGGCTATTTTCAATTCTGAGAATCTCTGGACGGGTGGGTGAAAGCAAGGGTTATGCTCGCACCTCTGATACTGGGATTCAGCATCTGCCTAATAGCTTTATGCTAGGAAAGACAGAGGTGTTTTTTCTACCTCGGTCAGCCAAAAGTGTGCTACAAATGTGGCTCTAATAATCATATCAGTAGCATTTTGATAGGGTTAAATGCTCTGTTTGTGAACCATTGGCCATACAGGTTCACAGTGTGTGGATGAACCCTTTGTTCCTTTGTGATGAATTAGGCACACCTTTCAGACATGTACTTGGACAGCTCATAACTCCCGACTCTTGCTGATGGGGAAGAAGAACAATTGCTTATTACTGTTGCACAATGTTCCGCCTGTCTAACACACTTTCTATGCCTCAACGCATACACCCCCACTCTTTTGTGCCTGCTACTGATGTACCTTCTATTTGACAGGGACAGCCTGCTCCTGTTTCTTCTTCAGAGCCACATGCCCCTACTGTTACCCACCCTCCCCTGCCACTGATCCTGACATTTCCACCTCGAAAGGGTACCTGCACCTGTACTCCCTAGCACTTCAGGGACTTCCATGGACCCCCGAGCCCTTTATCAGAGTAACACGGGGTCGAAGAGAGATTCTCTTCCTCAAAGGCCCTGGAAATCCTCTACTGTGACCCACATAAATAAATTTGAGATTTTACGCCACCTCAGGAAAACACGGACTCTGACACGTCCTTCTGTTCTCTTTTCTCACCCTGATGTAACTACAGACACGGAGGTGACCATTGACAACATCGGTTCTCAGAAGAGGAAAGCTAAGGTGAAGCTGAAACATAGGGAAGGTACCCCTAGGAAAGGTAGGCCCAGGTGAATTCTGTTTTTTTTGCTTTTGCTTTACATTTTCCTTTAAACATGTCTTCTGCTTTCTTAGTGCATACTGTTAACGTTAATAGTATTAAGAAGCACACAAAGAGGGATGCAGTTTTTTCCTTTTTGTCCGCTTGACAGCTGGCCTCATCCTTTTACAGGATGTATGTTTCCATACCCTTCCAGAGATTTCCAAGGCCAAACATGCCTGGACCTCTGGCCTGTCTTTTGGTCTTTTGGACAGGACTCTTGTTCCGTTTGGGTATTTTGTTTAGTATACCTGATGTTACCGCATAAAACTGTTGGATTTACACCCTGGCTGACTTATTTTATTAGATGTTTTGATTTTTTCTGTCCCTTTTAGGATAATTAATATCTATGCTCCCAAATAAAACCTATAGGATTGAACTGCTGAAACTAATACAGCCTTATTTATACATGTCAATGCATGTAATTTTTGGGGGTGATTTCAATTGTGGTTATCCACCAAAGATAAGACTTCTACTTAAACTACTAAGCTGTTTTGTGACATGAATTTTCTCAAACAATTGATTCATTCCACAGGCTTACAGGATGCATATTTATCCTTTACGGGTCAACATACTCCCACTTTTCACAAGGGCCCCTTGTGACCTGTATTGATTTTTTCTTTATTTCTTCCCATCTCCAACTTTCTGATGCTGTTATTCAGGTTGCAGAATTTTCAGACCATGATTTGTTGTCCATTTCTTTTGGCCCTTCTCTGAAATCCCATTTTGGTCCTGGCATCTGGAAATTGAATACTTTCCTGTTATCTGATCTCACATCTGTTATGTCACTTGGACCGATTACATCTACAATCGGAAGTCTATATTTTTTATATGATGTACCTTGGGTCTGGTGGCAGAAAACAAAGTCTGGACTCCGGCTTTATTTAAACATTATAGTAAACATTATTGTGATTCCTTATATTTTCATTATCACACAAATAGATGGCAACTACAGAGATTGCTTACTTTGTCTCATGAAACTGGCCATGATTTCTCTACCCAAATTAGTAATCTTAGGAAACGCCTAATGGACTATCACCTCCTAAAGGCTACTTCCATCCAACATTAACAGCATTTTGGGACCACTGGTACCAGTGACACTGTCTGTCCATATGCTACCATTTGAAAAAAGTGGAGTGCAAAACTTTTGATACACTGTTTGATGATAATTCTCTCGAACTTACTGGTATTTCAGATATCAGACATTGTGTTACTTGTTATACACAACAGCTGTTCAGTCCCATGCTCCCCATCTATTTCAAACTACCTTTCCTTTATACAGCTTCCTGATATACCTCCACTGTTGTGAACATGTTAAATGCTGAGATACATGCACAAGAAATAGAAGCAGTAATCAGGTCTTTCGTCCCAGAGTAACACCAGGCCTGGATGGTCTCCCCAGTGAGCTATATAAATCATTTCTACTGACCTGAGTTTTGAATTGGCTACAGTTTATAATTCCATACTACAGTATGATAATCTTCCTTTGGATTTCAACATGGTCTGTTTATTTTACTTACATAAAAAGGTGACAGAAGATTACTCTCCATTTGGAGACCTTTGTGCCTCTTAAACACTGATTTTAGGATACTGACCAAAATCTTGGCACTTAGACTTTCTGATTGGCCACCTATGTAATCTCCACTGCACAATCTTGCAACGCCCCTGGGAGATGCATTCAGGACCATCTTATATTACTTCAGGAACTGATTGAACGTGGTAACCCAATGTTTTACACAGTTTCATATTTTCTTTAGACCAGAAACAGGCTTTTTATTCTGTACGTCTTGACTTTTTATGGTCTACTCTACATCATTATAAAGTCCCCGATTGTACCCTAGCCAAACTCCAGTTGCTCTACCACTCTGCCACTATTGTTCCCTAGTTAATGGATGGAAAGGTCCTCTGCTTCCTCTACACAGAGGGGTTAGACAAGGCTGGCCCCTCAGTCCACGTTTATATGTTTTTTTTTAGATACCTTACTGCTCCATTAATGCGCCCCAACAGTTTTGTCACTTCCTCCATCCCCATTCCATTTTGGCTTATTCGGATGATATGAGTCTGATGGTGGTACGATGCTGCTTTTATACATTCTGCATTACAGCATTGTTACAGGTTTGGGGCTGTTTCTGAAGCACTTAATCTTGCTAAATGCATAGGCCGTAGGCTGGGTCCCCTAATTCAAGGTGAGATTGATGTTGACCTTCAGATTTGTGAAGATCCTATTAGAATTTTGAGCATTTTGTATGGCAATGGCCCTTTGGACGTCCTTAACTGGACACCCAAACTGGACTATGCTCAGTCTATAGTTTCATGCTGGAATTCCTGGAAGATGAGTAAAAGGAAGAGGATTTATATGATTAAGACCTATTTACTTCCTCTGTTTCTTTTTCTAGCTTATATCCCCCTATTCGGGATGGTGGCTTAGCCATGGTCCAACCTGTTTTTTTTTTACTCTAGCATTTTTTGTTTCATAGTGTTAGGCCCCTACTGGTTAACTGAGATAGGGGTGAGAACCTTTGTTTCTTGAGTCCTGTGGTCCTTGGCTTCACAAATACGAGCTCGCATAAATTGACAGTTTTGACGATTCTCCCCAAGACATTTTGAAACCGATTGCTTAGTCTTTTTCAGGCTCTGTGGGGTAGCTGCCTTAACCCCATTAAACACCCAATTACATATCTACCTATTCAGGATGGTGGTTTAGCCTGGTCCAACCTTGTTTTTTTAGACTAGCATTTTTTGTTTCATAATGTTAGGCCCCTACTGGTTAACTGAGATAGGGTGGGAACCTTTGTTTCTTGAGTCCTGTGGTCCTTGGTTTCACAAATAGGAGCTCAACAAATTGACAGTTTTGACGCATCCCCCAGATTCCTGCTTATGTTAGAGACACTTTTTTCAGTCAGAAACAGTGGCAGATTACCAGTCTGATGCTAATGACTGTTTCTAGGAAAGCATTATATAGATATTTAGTGGACCGAGTCTGTTTAGATATTGTTGTTTTCCCAAATGCCCTACCCAACATCTTCCTGTTTTACTCACTTTACTTTGTCACCCTAGGATTCCCCAGAAGATGTGGGACTTACATTGGCTTAGTTGCCATTAATGTATTAATGTTAAATACAACCATAAAACAAAACACTACAAGATAGGTTTTGTTCTAGACCTGACTGCCAGCAACAGGAAGAGACTATTTAACACCTCTTTTTTCCTGTACTTTTATAACTACCTTTTGGACCTTATTAGCTGCCAGATGGCGAGAACCTTTGTTTACTTCAATTGATTATGAAATGTTGACGTATGTTTTTTTTCCACCTTCTGGACTCATTGGAATGTAAGCACTTTAAATTTACTTTTGTGATCATCAAATGGCATATATGGAATGCTCGATGTTTATTTAATTTACAAAACCAGGATGTATCTTTTCTTACCATCATTCAGAGAATTGAACATGATTTGAAGGACATATATTTCTCTGAAGTGAAACATTTGCCATCAACATCCTTGTTGGAATTGTGGACACTAGTACCTTGGATTACTGACTTGATTTTCCTGTTACTTAATTACTTTGTATATTATCTGTATTGTTTTGTTTTCTTTTCTGTTCAGTTGATTTTCAATAAAAACTTCCCCTACTCTGACAGTAGGGGAACCTGTGTTTCCCATGATGGTAGAACAGTCTGTAAGCAAGATGGACATAGATGTGTTGGAGAATCTCTCCTTCTCACTGGAGAGGTTGAGATTGCAGAGTTGCCTGCAGAGAACCCCTTTAATCAGCAGGAGGCAATAGCAAATGAGGAGGCTACTCAGATTAACAAAGAAAATGTTACCAGACACTTTCAAAAGCAGACAGAGCGTGAGCATGGTAATCCACTGGTAGCTTCAGGAGAAGCACAGCCGGATCCTGTGAGGGATGTCCTGAGGTTGTTAGGGCCAACCAAGCAACAGAGAATGCTGCGAGTGTTATGCAGTGCTTGGGAGATATTGCTGAACCCTTGGACAGATGCGCTAGGAACAAGAGACTTACAGCCCATCACTGCATCACAACAAATCCTCAAACAGTTTGGTTTACCATGCTATCAAAAGACACAGACTGGTCAGTGGCTAACGCATTGCTTAATGCAGGATGGAAGAGATCTGAAATGGGACAATGGATTCCTGATCCATACGGGGAAGAGGTTCAGGAGTTTATGGAAGACAGGCCTGCTATGAGGAATGTCGCTGGACAAACAATAAAAATAAACTGAGCTCAGGTAATAAGTCTGCAGTACATTTCTCCTAATGGGGCCCCACTCACTCAAATCGCATTCTTTGGCGGGTGGGTTCTGGGCATTGAGTGGCCTGGACCATCTGGGGAAAAATGCTGCTGAAACTATTTTGGAAGGAGCAGGTACCTCAGGCATGGAGAACAGGGAACAAACTGGAAATCAGGGAATCGGGTGGAAATGCTAGACGAGTACCTATGTCTGAATTATTCAAAATAAACTGGATCAAGCTCCTAGGAGCAATGCAGTTAGGTTATGAATAGGGGTGGCCTGACAGAGCATGCTGACAGATATTACATGGCTAGAAACCTGCTAAAAGGCTCCATGAGGTTTTCTTCATCAGAAATGTATGCATTAATTCATATTTGGTGAGAACACCTTTGACGTGAGCTTTAAGACTAATGCTGGGTTAGAGAAGTTCTGAGAAAAGTTTAATAACCTAAAACAAAGCCCTTATGGACCCCCTTCTATGTGATTCCATTAACAAAACCCCAAATACAATGGGTGATCATTATGTTTAGGAATGAAGGAATTAATGTCGGTGACATCTACCACTGGTTGCAAAACAGGTGTGGCATCCTGAAACCCCCAGAAGCCATTATAGGCACACAAGGAATATGGACGGGGTGGAAATTAAAGTAAAGTTGTTCAAAGCTAACTCTGAAATTGTGCACTTGCCAACAGCTTTTTTCCTGGGAAAAGACAGGGAGTATGTTTCTATGTGGGCAACCAAGAGCTCTGCTAAAAATGTGGGGCTAGGACCCACTTAAAGCAGCACCTGCAACATATTAAAATGCTCTCTTTGTGGTGGTTATGGCCGTGCCAGTGATTTGTGTGAAAACGTCTTTCAGTGCAACCTCTGTGATGAGAAAAGCCATGCCTTCATCAATGTCCATGGGCCAGGCACAACAGATCTGAAGGTTGGAATCAAGAAGATTTAGTCCACAGAGCTCAGGAAAAGAGAAGAAATTTTACACTATCAGAGAACCCCACTGAACAGGAGGACCCTGTAACTTCCTTGTCTGATAATAGGCTGGAGGAGACAGTCCTGAGGGACCCAGAAGAAGATTCTACCTCCCCAGGACCCCCAAGAGGCCCCTGCCCAAAACAAGCACCAGGAATAGGAAGGGATGGAAGTAGCTCAGGTGGAAGTCACAGATAAACAAATGCCTCCCTCCTTCCCTTGAAACAACAAAACAAATAGACGGGCCATCAGAGCAGCAACAAAGCTAGCTGCAATGCCTTTGTAATCCCTAATCAAAACCCTTATCTTCCCTTACAGGAAGAAGGGGATTCCGAGCTAGAATCAGATGTGTCAAACCATTCAGAGATAATCTCAGAAGGAGAGGAGGAGGAATGAAAGCCGAGAATTTTTAAAGAGTAAAAGGAAAAAAGGGGAGAAAAAAAGGAAAAGGAAAAAGGAATGTTCTAAACATAAAGGAGGGCCTTAACCTTCTAAAGTTTTAGAAATGGCCTCCATACACTTTGCTTCTCTGAATACTTGTAGTTTAAAAACTACAAAAGAAAGACCACCATCTTAGCATATTTAGCTCAACTTAAATGTAACGGCCTTTGTTCAAGAGACCAAGCTAAAATCACTTTATGAAATGGAACAACTTAGGAGAAGCTGGGTGTGGGGTCCTTCCTTTGGACATTCGTAAAGAGGTTGCTGATGGTTTTGGCATTCTATTTAAAGGAACTAGATTTAACATAACCAGAGTAATAGATATAGCTTCAGGATGAGCTCTTTTATTAGACTGTAAATAATCATAATAGTAATAATAACTTTATCAAGTGCCTTCAAAATTGTCAAGCCACTTTAAAATAAAAATAGACGAAACAAGAGAGAGATATAAAATACAGTATAAGAACAAATCATCAGTAAAAATTCAATAAAATCAATCAGATAGGCTTGGCACCAGATAGTTTTTAAAAGCCTGCTTGAAGCCCCCACAGTGGTGTATTCCCGTAGCTGATGGGTAGAGAATTCAAAGGGCTGGAGCCACACATAAATGCACGGCTCAAGATTTTAAGAATACCCTTTGAATTCTAGCTACCTCATCAGCTAAGCGGAGTGATTGCCCGCAGTAGGGGGACAGGAGCTCTTCAGGTATTTGGCCAAGTCCGTGTAGGGCTTTATAAATCATAAGTCCAACTTTGAAGGTGATCCACCACTGAATCGGGCAGCCAGTGCAGTTCGCGAGCACCGTGTGTGATATGACATGTCCGGGGAGTCTCCATCAACAACCGGCTTCTGCATTCTGTACCAGTTGCAGGTGGCAGATATCAACCTCCGTAGCCCTAGGTAGAGAGAGTTGCAATAATCAAGGTGCGAGGTCACCATGGCATGGGTCAGTGTGGAAGATCACCAAACAGAACTAGGTGCTTAACCCTAGTAATGTTCCACAGATGGTGGAAGGACGACTTGATGACTGCCAACACCTGAGATCACAGTGTCAGCCCATCATCAAGAATCACCCCAGGTCCCACACCCATTCAGAGGCAAGAAGCTGGGAGCCCCAGAAAAGCCCCATAGGCTGACTAGCCCCTGACCTCAATCCGTGACCCAGATCCATAACCATCACCTCAGTCTTTCCCGAGTTCAACTTCAGCAAGCTAGAATTCATCCAATTCTGAATTTCAAGCTAGGTAGTTATTAAATACCGAGAGTGCCCTATCCTGGTTGGGTACAAAGACAGGTAGAACTGGGTATCATCAGCATAGCAGTGAAACCTCAGCCCATAACATCTTACAATGTCTCAGAGGGGCAGCATGCACCGCGAACAACATGGGGGACAAAACTTAGCCCTGAGGGACCCCACATGACAGAGAGAAAGGGTTGAGGAATAAATCCCTGACACCACCCTCTGAGTTCTGCCAGTGAGGAAGGACTTAATCCACCTGAGGACTCTACCAGACAGGCCACAGATGAACATCAGGTGCTTAAGCAGCACCCATGGTCCACCATGTCAAACGCTAAGAAGAGATCAAGAAGAACCAAGATGGAGTGTCTTTTCTGATCTCTCACCATCAAGAGATCATTGAGCACCCAAACCAGCACAGTCTCTGTACTATGCCTCTTTCAAAATCAGATTGGAGAGGTTCAGAGATGTTACGGATGGTCAAATGGTTCTCCAGCTGTACATCCACTACTTTCTCAATCACCTTGCCCACGAAGGGGAGGTAAGAGATAGGTCTGTAGTTAGCAAGGCAGTCTGGGTCCAGAGAGCTTTTTCAGGAGGGTGTTACCACCACCTCCTTCAGGAGCTAGGGAACTCACCCAACTCAAGGGAGCACAAGACTATCCATGCCAGGATCAGGCCAATGATGTCACAACAACCCATAATCAGGAAGATGGGCCCGGTCCAAACTAAGCACATAGGGTGCATACCCTGGACAATCTGCATGACATCCACGAATTTCAGCCAATCAAAGGTACTCCAGAGAAGTGGGAAAGTGACCGAGCACTGATCAATAGCATCCTCCATAGAGTGTGCTGGTTGGATCTCCCTGATGCCAGCCACCTTATCTGCAAAGAAATGAGCGAGCTTGACACTCCAACTCTGAAAAAGCTCTTGAAACTGCAGACAGGCAGGGTTGCACAGCCTGTCCACAGTCCGAAAGAGCTGAGCAGATCAGTTCAGAGCAGCAGCAATCTACCCAGACAGGAACTCTGCCTTCTTAAGAGATTGTTGATTGATAGACTTGATAATGTTCCATCAGTCTAAGATGATCAGCCTCCAGGACGGATTTCCACCAGCAACTCTCTAACCTTCGTCCCAGTCACTGATCTCCCTCAAAGTCCCATCAAACCAAGGGACTGAGGGCTAAGGGAGAGAAGACAAACTCAGACAGGTGCGATACAGTCCAGGGCTGTAGTAATGACCTTATTATTGGTCAGAACTAAGGCCTCTGGCCTCCGCTACCACAAGAAACTCTGATAGGTTGAGTACCGCCACCAGGCCATCAGATGATTACTTTTTCATTTTATTAATGTATATGCACCCCAAACAAAGACTTCGAATAGAGCTCTTTGAAGTGATTAACCCTATTTATATATTAGAAAACATATTGTTCTGGGGAATTTTAATTGCAGTTTAGATGTAAAAGTTACCAGGGATATAGCACAAAGTGTATTGTGATTCACAGGCTCTGAAAAGACTTATATCAGATGCAGGCCTAGTAGATGCCCACAGGTTTGTAAACAAAGATAGAGGGCCACATACTGTAGACATATGTATGCTACATGGATAGATTTCCTTTTCTTTCTAAGTATTTAAATCCATTATGGATGGTAGTTCGCCCACTGAATTCTAGGACCATAATATTTTATTGGGACACTTTGGTTTAGCTTCTGTGCCCCCCAGAATTTTTTCCCATGCACAGCGATGAAGACTAAACTTGTCCCTCCTGGAACTGCCTGACTGCCAGAAGCACATAGAACTATTTTTGGAAGCTAGACTGTCTGCCCAGTGTATGTATGATAATTTATGGGACTGGTGGTCAGACACTAAACACAATTTAAAATGCCTTATAAATTCTTTTGAGAAGGAAATAGCCAATGGAAAATATTTAAAATACCTTGGTTATAGGAATCAATTAAATAAATTAATGTCTTTTCCACCAAGGAACCGAACACAATACCAATCTCAATTAGTAGAATTAAAATCTCAAATGAAGGCATATCAGTATGATAGAGCTAAACTTGGATATGGAAATGAGATTCAGTACTTTAAAATAACCAGCAGCTGATCCTTACATAGCTTGCAAGCAATTACTAGAAAGACCCTCATGACCGGGTTACTTGCTCAGGATGGAATGGTAATAACTTGAACTAGGAATGCTCTCAATAGTCCAGCAACTTTTGAAAGAAACCTCTTCGATAACTCTCTGATAGTAGTGTCCTATAAAATTACCATACCACCTCGGTACCCCAAATAGGAAGCCAGGAAGGTATCAGCCTGGTTTTGCCAATCTCACCAAAAGAAATAAGTGAGGTAATAAAACCTTAAAGCTTGGTACTTCCAGGAATTGATGGTATTACAAATGAATTTTATAAAAAGTTTACGACAGAAATGAGTCATTGTTTAGCTGTAGTGTATAATTATTTACTAGAATCTGACCAAGACTCTAAAGACTTTGAAGTAGCCATTATCAGGGAGAAGCAGAATTTATCAAATTGAGGCTGATCAGTATTTTAAATGGTGACTATAAGATCTTAGCTAAGGTCTTGAATAACAGGTTGAAGACAATAGCAGGGACCTTAATAGATAATGCACAGACATGTGCAATCCCCCATAGAAAAAACCAACATAATCTTTATCTTTTAAGAGATTACTGGGAGCAAGTAGTAAAACAGACTTTAAGGGATGTAGTTTAGCCTTAGATCAATCTAAAGCATTCAACCAAGTTGAGCACTGGTACTTATTTCAAATTTTGAAAATGTATGGCATCCCAGAACAAATGGTGAGGTGGATAAACAAATTGTATACCAAGGCTAGTCTCATTCCATCAGTGAACAGTATCTTTTGTGAAGATGTGACAATACAAAGAGGTGTCCGGCAAGGGTGTCATTTAGGCCGTGCTTTCTACATTCACACTCGACCCCATAATCAGAAAGATAAAGTGGGACAACCAGAATGTAGGACTGGCACCTACTCCCTCTTTACATCCAGAGAAAATTTCAGCATATGGTGATAATGTGAGTATTTTTGTCAAGGATGTTGCATCAGGAGAAAAGCAATTCAAACTTTCATTAAATTTTCTTCAATATCAGGTTCAAAATTAAAACATAGAAAAAGCTTTGTACTCACATTAGGTAATATTTTAGGCCCAGAAGTGATATCAGGTATCCCTGTTACCTTTTCTCCACAGAAAATTCTGGGTGTTTGGTTTGGGACAGGAGACTTGGTCTCTCTCAACTGGGAAAAACAGCTGGAAGTCTGTGAAAAAAGGTGTCTGTGGGAAAACATGAAACTTTGAGAAAAGAAAAGAGTTCTCATAATAAAACATTCTTACTGCCAATATTCATGTATTTAAGCTATATATATGTACCTCTAACACAACTAGAAACCAGAATTCTCAGTAATTTCTTTCAGATGCTATGGGTACATGTTTAGACCCAGTTCAACGGAAGGTCACTTATTTGCCCATTAATAAAGGAGGGTTGAATATGATTAACCTGATAGTATTTTATCATTCCTTTTTATATTTAACACCCTAAAATGGGGCTGGGATACAGCAGGGTCAACATGGCAGGAATAGATACATCATTCACTTCAGACATGATTCAAAATGGGACAATGTTCCACGTAAACTCATCTCAATATAAGGTCCTTGGCTATGCTGTCCCTTCATACAAAAGTTACAGCAATGAAAATGGGTAAGCCAGTAAGTAAGTAAAATTTGTTTATATGAGGCACCATTTCAAAGCTCAGGGTGCCTTTACAGTATACCATACAATAACATAAACAATATTATATTTAAAATCAGTAAAACAGTAGCAGTCACTCAATAAGTCCCCGAGAATGCCTGGTTAAACAGAAGAGTTTTTATGGTTTTTAAATCCTTACACAGTCAGGCTATCTAGTATCTGGTGAGGTAGAGAGTTCCACAGGGTAGGTGCCATAAAGGCAAAAGATCTTCCTCCAGATGATTTCAGGTATACCCTTGGAATCTCTAGCAATCACTGTCAGAGGATCGGAGTGAACGGAATGGGAAGTAAGAGAACAGGCGTTCTTTCAGGTAGTGAGGTCCCAGCTTGTGTAGGGCCTTATAGGTCAGCAATGCGACCTTGAAGGTGATCAGCCACTGTACTGGCAGCCAGTGCAGTTCACGCAGCACACGTGTTATATGACTGGATCTAGGGATTCCAGTCAACAACCTTGCCATTACATTCTGCACTAGCTGCAAGTGGAAGATATCCACCTCCAGTAGCACTAGATAGAGGGCATTGTAGTAATCAAAATGACTGGTGACATAGGCATAGACCAAGGTAGGAAGATCTTTGGGCAGGACCAGGTGCTTCATCCAGGCTATATTCCTTAGATGGAAAAAGGAAGATTTGACTACAGCTGAAACCTGCGCCCTCAGGGTCAGGCCCTCATCAAATACCATGCCCAGGTTATGCACCTGGCCTGAGGCCATAAGCGGGTCCCCAAGGTATAAACTTGAGGGTTTCCCACCCATACCCCTGTCATCCTAAAACCAGGGTCCACCACCAATACCTCTGTTTTACTCAGGTTCAACCGAAGCCAACTAGTACTCATCCAGTTTTGTATCTCCAGCAGGCAGTTATTAAACACCGTGATAGAATCAGACTCCTGTTCAGGTACAAAAGACATGTAGAGCTGAGAGTCATCACATAGCAATGAAAAATCAGCCAATACCATCTTATAATGTCCCTAATGAGATCATATACACCGAAATAACAATGGGGACAGCACTGAACCCTGTGGAACCCTGCAGGGCAGCCAGTGAAGGGCCAAGGAAAACTCCCTGTCACCACTGTCTGAGATCTGCCTCAAGGAAGATTGAAACTGGCTAAGGACTGCCCTCCTCAGTCCACAGAAGAACCACAGGTGTTTGAACATCACCCCATGATCCACAGTGTCAAATGCTGCTGAGAGATCAAGGAAAGCCAAGAAGGAATGGGCTCTTCAATCTCTTGCCATCAGGAGGTCATTTAGTACCGCACCAGGGCTGTCTCAGTGCTATGCCATTTCCTGAAGCTGGACTGGAGAGGGTCATAGATATTGTGGTTGGTCAAATGATCCTCCAGCTGCAAAGTGACCACTTTCTCAATAACTTTCCCTAAAAGGGTAAATTCGAGACTAGTCTGCAGTTTGCTTGGCAGTCAGGGTCAAGGAGGGTTTTTCAAAAGGGGCCATTCTACTGTCTCCTTTAAGGGATCTGGAAGATCCTCTCTCCAATAAACTGCCACTATCCAGAAGTACTTATTTACTACGTTTTAATGGAAAAGAAGGTCAAGCTCATCGAGATTTTCTCTCACGTCAGTGTGGACTCATTAAGACAAGGGTAACCCTGTTAGCCAACTATCAAGTCCTCTTTAAAATATTAACACTATGTGAATTAACCAATGCTTGGGGTAATTGGTTCCAGAGTCTAGGTGCCCTAACTGAGAAAAAATTTTTCTAAGATTAGTAATTGCAAATGGAACAAAGAGTTGTTTTATTATGGCTTCTTGGCACAATACGCATAATTTGTAAATGAAGGCCACACTTTTCATAAGTTCAGTGTTTTGCATAAGTTTATAGGTTAGGTATTTGATCTCCTGATTCTTCTATTATGCAGACTATGCAATCCTGTCAATTTTAGTTTTCCAGGTAAAGTATTTAGATAGTCTTAGAATCATCCTTGTAGCTCATTGCTGAATCTTATGTCCTTTGATAGGAAACAACTTTACAAGCATGTGGTTTATGAGGTACAGAAAATTATTTTAGTATTTTCAGAGTGTCCTCCCCCACCAAGATGCCACTTGCATTAACAAAGTTACTGGATACAAGAACTCCCATACAGACATGGGATATTGTATGGTTATGCTGTCAGGGAAATTGAGGTCCGTGGAAACTGGAAGCATAAATCTATTCAAGATAGATATTGCCCTAGTCCTTCATGCATTACCACAATTGAAACCATGTCTCACTCTTTTCTTGAATGCCCCCATAGTGTCAGTTCTGGAAAGATTTGGCCCTGGAGTGGAATTGGTCATTCTTGACCCATATCTCCTATAATACCTTATTGTTGGGAGATTACTCTAGGGTGTAGACACATTTCCACAAAAGCACATTACGTTATTTTCTCATTAATTCAATATTATATGTGGCAGGCCAGATGTCAGTCCCTATTGCAAAAGTTGCAAGTTTCTAATAGCATCCTGATTTCTCAGATAGCAACTGAATTAGCTAAAGTGAAACAAAATGATGTAAAGAAATATGCACAAGGAAAGTTCAGTGTTTATGGAAGAATTTAGCAAATCTTCTATAATGGAAAAATAAGTGACTATGTATTTTACTTGGTTCTGAAACATTTCTTAAAGGAGCTAGTTCCTTTCTAGACTGTTATTTCTAGAAACTTCTTTAGTGTTTTTTTTCCTTATTTTATTTTTTTTCTTGCTTGGAATTGTTTAAACATGTTTCAGCTGTTATTTTGTACATAATTTCCTTTCTTAAATTGTGTTGTCAGACCAAAATAGCTACCACTGAGCAGGATAGGGCTGCTGCCCCTGGACCGTGAAGTTTGCCCTTTCCCAGTGCCTCATCCCAAGAGGCATTTTCTGCTTCACTGAATATGGATTTTTATTCCTCACCAGAACAGATTCCTGTTGAAATTCTGATGGTGTTTGTGGACATAGAAATGGACTTTCTGTCTCACTCACGATTAATGGAATCTCAGTTTTCTGAGGCTGAAGAGCAATTACAATTATCCTTGAAGAAGAAGTCATCCTTGTTATCCCTGATTGCAGAATAGAAAGCAGATTTTGGGTATAGCAATCACATTTACTATCTCACCAGTTGGAGCAGCTGCCTGGTATGGTGCAGTACCTCCACCCCACCTATCAATTCAGCTGAATCAGACAGGCTATGTTCCGCAACATCTTCAAAGGCATTGCTGATGCCCAGCTGCACTACAACTGACCCTGCTACAAACTTTGCTAAGGTACGGACTTCGCCAGAGCAGTTTACTTATCACCCCACACTACAGCACAAGTCAAATTGAACTGTTCCACTTGAGTTGAGTTAGCACTGTTTTACAGTTGGCAATACACTGGCAACTCATATTGCATTCTTTTCAATGCTTTACCAGCTCAAGAGCATGTTCATAAATGTTTTTGCAACTCATTTGAAATGTATGTAGTCCAGTCACAAAGCAATGCAAAACTGAGTTTTAACTCTTAAGAAACAGCTTGTGCAAGGCTTTGTACTGGATCCAGCAACTTATATGCAACTCAGACAGAAATGCTAAAGCAACTCATTGGAGGGACAGTTTAATGTGAATTGTACTGTACCACTGTCAGCCTGACCAAGACCTGTGACTCTATATCCACGAAACTTGACTGGCTACTCCAGCTATGGCCCAATCTTTCAATACTTCCGGCTAGATGACATTCCCTCAGTTCCTCATAACCCTGGTACCTCTGCTAGTCTGCCCCAGTCCATGTACTCTTCAGTGATTACTCCTCAGGCAGCAACCTTCAACAAAAACTGTATAGCCATTATAGAGGGACTCAAAGATAGTACACTACTGACTATCCACCTCCAGATTGGAATAAAAGATGGTGCTTAATGGAGCTGGCTGAACAGGGACGATGTAGGATTCTGCAGTCCGCTTCCCTCCACCTCACGACCTCAGCCCATGGTTACACATAGTAAAATACAATTTCCTGTAGTTTCCATACCACTTCTCATGTGATAAAGATACTGAAGACCTGGATATTTTATTGGATGACTTTTTATGGATGGACATTTCAAAATCAGCCGCCCTCAGTCTTCACAACAACAAAACTCAGATGCTGAGGTTTTTTCCCCTACTGAACAGGACTTCCCTTTCTAAATAGTAAACCCATGGATATGACCCCTCTTATGTGTGTGGGGCATGCTACATTCTCCCTCCGCAAAGCTCTGCACCACAACTCCTTCCCCAAGACTCACAGTTGCCAGGTGAAAACTCCTCCGAGCTGAAATTGTTCTTCAGCAGGTATCAGAAATAAAGTGGAAAACCAGCACTGGATTTCATGTGCTGATGGGGTCAAAGAAGCAGAGCTCAAGGATGTTGGCAATGAAGTGCAGATGTCTGACATTGCCTCAACCCATTCAGAACAAATTTGGAGATCCTTCAGGCAAATGGAAAATGATAAACATATCCAGCTCCAGCTCAGAGACAAAATGCTGTTCATCTGCTGTTCATAGGTGTTGGATCTCTCCAGATAGGGAATATGTAGGCAAAATCCTGCTAAAGGACTCCTTGCACTTCCTTGTCCAGGAAATCTATGCCTTGATACAGTCCCTCTGGATCATTATTTTGATCTGAGTTTCAAAACACACCACCAACCTGGACCAGTTTTGGTCTCTATAATGTCCTCAAATCCACTCTGATCTTGATGCTATTTCAGGCCATTCACCAGACAAAACAGGCTCTTCAAAGAGTAATGATTCTACTACAATGAAGAGGTAAACGCTCTATGATGTGAAATATTGGTTGGCACAGTGGTGTGATGTTCTTGGGGATCCCACTCAAATAATTGACTCACAAGAACTACTGTATGGACAGGTAAAGCTGAGACATGGCATGGCAGGTCTGCAACACCTACCCAGTGTGTTTTCTTTGGCTGGGACAGAGGCTAGGGTTTTACCCTGGCCAACCCAAAACTTGTTTTAAATGTGGATTGAAAGACTACTTAAGTACAGTGTGTGATAAGGTTAGGTGCAACTTATGCCTAGAGTTTGGACATGTCAGCTCAACTTGTATTAACGCTTCCATTGTAATCTTTGTGAGTACAGTGGTCATTCTTATTGTACATGCAAATGGGCTACCATAATCGAGGAGACAGACCGCTGCAAGATCATCCCCTGAATGCTGCACAAACAGCACTGCAACAAAAATTGAACCTCCTGTACCGGATCCTATACTACTACATGGGGACGGACTCCATCTGGTTATGTCTACCTCCAAGTGAGACCCTCACAGATTGCAGACACACATCATCTACTACATGGGTGCCCATTCTGTCAACCCTATACAGCAGGAAGTGGATATGAACACCAGTCTTCTGTCCAGCAAAGAAGATGAGAATATGTCATCCCTAGACATAACTTTGGTCAAAAGAAAAAAAAGCACACTATGACAACTACAGTCCCACACAAAGCCACCAGGCCCTAAAATGCAGCTGCCCCTCTGGCATTGGAGAATAGATTTCAAGCATTGGAAAAGGACAGAGTCAATAGAGATTATAGTATCAACTCGAAACCCTCATCACAATTATCCCCACTACAATGCCCATCTTCAAACACAGAAGACAAGTAAACAGAAAACTTCCACTAAAAACATAACAAAACATGAATGAACACCAGAAGTGCTAGCCAACAGGATCCCAATACCTGATTCATGTGACTTAATCATTTGCAAATTTGGGCGATAAAGCTCTTCTACACAAACTGCCTCCATACATTATTTCTTCCATACATTGTTTACATAGCTCCTATGCACTCAGGAAATGCTCTTACTTTGCACTAGAAGTCCCAAAATGCCACACCTTAAGGGTATGGCATCCTTGACCTACATGCTCCCAACTGCCTGAATAAGCTTAAACCATGCTAAGTTATAAGTTTTGATCCCTTAAATCCTTTCAAGATGATCTTAAATAATATCCCATCAGGCATCTGTAAACATTTCTAATATAATCTCCCTCTTGCATTCTACCATCCTGTCTGCTCAACCTTCTGCCAAATTTACATGCCTTCAGTGCACTTATTACCTAATGCTGTCCACAAATTGTATATTTACTTTTCTACATCTTTTTTTACTACACCATATATAAATTGCTGCTGTTATTTGACTCTGGCACTTTGGGATGTTGTATTGAGATAAACTGTCAATTTGCATGTGCCATTCACTGTTTTTGCTTTTGTTGTATGTTATATTTTGTATATTTTGTTGTATATTAATTACAGGGGACATCCTTGCAAATTAGCTTATGCAATGGATTTATCCCTTCACAATAAACTTGAACTTGAACTTGACTTCCTCTTCCCTATTTTTCATGGATGTCACCCTTAATCTCAACATGCTTAATGTAAACTGCATTAAGCATCCCTGCAGGAGAAACTTACTATTTACTGCTTTCAAGGACTCCCTTATGAAATCTTCTTTCTTAAGGAGACATGTTTTAATTGTACCAATAATGTTAAACAGGTCCAAAATTATTGATCTGGGATCCTTCTTTCTGGTTATTTGAACAGGACAATGCGCTGGAGTGGGATCCTAATCAGGGGTTGATTTTATACTCTGCATAGACGGGTGTACATAGAGCCCAGAGTGAATATCGGAGGCTAGACTGAACTTGGACAAATGTAAAGACTATGTTGTGGGACAGAATACTACTAGGATTCCAAATATTGGTGGGATTGTTATAGACAACATACCATTTAAAATTTTGAGAATTACATTTGGAGCTAGGACCCAGCAATCACTAGTTGGGATACTAAACTACAACAATGTGCCAGAAAAGTTACTGTTTGGAAACACTGGCATCAATCAAAAATGGTGAAAAAGCATTTTTGCAGTGTTTCCTCCTGCCGTTTTACATTCCTGTCTATGATATACAATTTACCCAGAACATTGAATTTCTATGTTAAACAACATTTCCAATTAATTTGGAGAAGCAAACTTAATCCCATGAAACATAGTACCCTATATCGCCCAATACCACAGGGTGGTTTAAATTTGATAAACCCTGTAATTTTTTACTACTGCCATTTTCTATCCTGGAATCTGGTTACTTATTTCAAGCACTCTGGAAAATTTTGGCACCCATGGACTGATAGGTGGGTCCTCCCATTACAGGTGGAATGGGAAAATATGTGGCTAAGTTACAAACTTCTTCCCTTTTCCCACGTTATAGCCACACTTTCCTAGAAAAAATCTAGGCAATAGAAATTGGACTTCAAGCAGGTTAGAACACTATCCGGATCTGTCATGTGTATACATATCTTAGAGAAAACATTTTTAACTGGTAATCCACAAAGGATATCACCCCAAAATTATTCTTTGATTAGTGAATAACTG
Source organism: Neoceratodus forsteri (assembly GCA_016271365.2). Lineage (NCBI taxonomy): Eukaryota > Metazoa > Chordata > Ceratodontiformes > Ceratodontidae > Neoceratodus > Neoceratodus forsteri. The sequence continues at coordinate 1,347,519,853 of CM057456.1, read as the reverse complement.
ATTGATCTGCAGACATTGCAGAAAATGTGGGATGTTCTGTGATTAAGCTGCCATATATGCCTTGCAGTCAGCCAACTCAAGCATAAAAGCTTGCAGAACGAAACTGCTCAAAACTGGACTGTAACATGCAATTTGAGACTTTGGAACATTTTTTCATAACATGCCCCAATGCTCTAACCATTTGGAATATGGTAGCAACAAAGTGGAATGACCAGGCCTGTATGGTGGTTACTTCTGAGAATACTATACTGGGAGAAAGTGTTATTTTAAAAATTTGCCTAAATACCATGGCCCAGATATTCAAACTGCGCCAGGCTGTGGTGCAAGCCTGGGCGCCAGCTCAATTTGTTAACGCGGTGTGGCCCAGGCGATATTCAACAGAGCTGCGCTATGGCGGCTGCAACTTTGAATATCGCACCTGGCCACCTCCACTGTGCATGGCACAGTGGCACCAGCGCAAGTGGCCAGAGTGGAGCATGGAGATGCTGCTGATGCCATTGCACCATGCACAGCACCTGCGATATTAAAAAGGGACATGCAAATGGGGCCATAATTTATGCAAAGGCTTACAGTGGGTCATTTGCATCTCATCATGGCCCCATTGCATGCCATTAGTATGCAGGTGTGCCGATCCCGAGGACTTAAGCCTGGCACCCTACCAGGCAGCAGCCATCAGGGACTGACGCCCCTGCAGCCCGATTGCGGGCATTCATGTTAAAAAAAACATCCTGGTATATCTCTGGTGGTCCAGTGGACCTCCATGTGCCTGATCATGGGCATTCATCCCAAAGATTCGCCCCCCAAGTCCAATATCCCTGGTGGTCAGTGGACCGATCAGCTGCCTGATCGCGGGCCTCAGTACCTCATCAAATACCCCTACTACCCTGGTGGTCTAGTGTACCCCACCCCCCACCACCCACTGAGCCCCACCACGGTCCCCGTCAGCCGCGGGCGGCAGCCTCACCAACTGCCGCCCGCCGCCCGCCGACTGACAGCTCGGTAGGGCTGCACACCCATTGGTTCACAGCATGAGCCAATGGGCTTGCAGCAGACCAGATTACTCCAGTACAGATATGTGAATGAATTCATTCACATATCTGGACCGAGTAGTACAGCATGCGATATTGTCAGTCGTCGGGGCGCGGGTGGCAGGTTGGTGGTGCTGCCACCACTGGGTGATGGGGGGAGGCAGTGGGGCCAGTGGGTGGGTGGGGTGGGGGTACACTAGACCACCAGGGTAGTAGGGTATTTGATGAGGTACTGATGCCCAGGATCGGGCAGTGATCAGTCCACTGGACCACCAGGGACATTGGACTTGGGGAGTTCTGTTACTGATGCCCATTCGGGCTCCAGTGCGATCCACTGGACCCCAGGGATATTGGACTTTGGGGAGTTTCGCTCCAGGGATGCCTGCGATGGGGCATGGGGGGAGCCGCCAGGTGCGGCAGGAACTTCGGGTGACCACCCACAGGTGGCAGCTGCCGTGTTGCGCCCTGCAATGCAGCAGCTCACCTGTGCTTTTTTTTTTGAAGCCTTTGTGCAAGCGCGGGTAGGGGTTGCACATGCATGACTCTGCACATCCCGGGCTGAATATCGGGCTGTGCAGGTGTATCTGGGCATGCACCCTACCTGTGCCTGCATCTACATCTGATGCGCTCTTGGCGCATCAGGATTTGTGCGGTGCACTTTTCCTTTTGAATATCACGCCAAGGTGACTAAGGTTGTGCATGGTGCACACTGTTGCACCATGCAACCCTTTGAATATCTGGGCTCATGTGCCGGCACACACTTGGCATTTAGACAAATTTTGCAAAATACTACTTGATATTGCAAATACAGAGATTTTTAATCTCTGTACATATGGGCAATATACCAAGGCAAAACCACCAGCATATCAAAGTTTTGGCAGCAAGATCTCCAGGGTCTGTGCCCTGTTTAACAAAATGCTGGCTGCACCACAAGGAAATAGAAGTTTACAAGCATTAAGGCATTTTATTACAAAATATATATTGGGACTATGGGAGAGGTGATCAGCATGCTCGAGCCACAATATATGCTGCAGTGGCTCAATTAAGTTTGCTGGTAGATCTCCTTAAAATGAAGGAAAGGCTGAAAGCCAGCCGGAGTGCCTCTAATGGCGAGTATAGTAAGCTGATGACTAATTACTGTCCTGAGCTGCGGCTTCCGATGTGCTTTTGGCACAGTTGCCACATACCACTGTTACTCACTGTTGCTCCCCCTGCTGTAAACTTGAGAACTAGTCACCCGACACTGACCCAATTGAAATAAAGCCTCATCACCTCTAGCCCCTGACAGCATTCCTGACCTCTACCTTACCATGCCTGACTGGGTCTCCCAGTCCAAATGCTACATATTTGATGATGCCTTCCTTGTGGATCAGTCCGCAGAGTGTTATTCTACTATCCCCAGCCCCACCAGGAGCACTGCTGGTGATCTCCACTAATCCCTCCAATCTGTATCACCTCTCCTTGCTTAGATTGTGACAAAATGAGAGTACTCTGTACCAGTGATGAGTAAAGGGCAGGGGATGAGGATGGCAGGTCAGGGTGGTTTCGGAAAAGTTGCAGGAATAGGAGGAGAAGGAGCTGGAACCATGAAAGCCCCATTGGAGGTTGGGGCAAGGTGGTCATTGCTAACAAAAAGCATCCTGTTAAGGATTATCACACTGTTTCATGATGGTTTGCCCACCAGTCCCATAGGAAAAGATGGGTTTCTATTTGACGTGTTCTTTATTAGTGTATTCTACTTGTATACACTCAATTAATAACCTGCTGTGGTAACACCTGCTTACTGATAACCTACAGTGCTTGCTAAAGTAAAAGTTGATCGGTACTGCACTACCACGCCTTGAGTACGGTTTCGGTATACATGTTTTCAATGGGTACCGCAATTGCACACTGCACGGTATACCATGTTATCATGCAACTTTACTGTAGCAAGCACTGCATTTGGACCTGTAAAACTAATTTCCAATACCAGCTGATGTATTTTTATATGTACACAAACAATAGTAGAACTATAAGAAAGCATGTTCTTAGGCTTTTATTTATTTACTTAGTTATTTATTTGAAAACTGGTGACTGGAAAGGCACACTGAGCCAAAGCTCATTTCCAGGTGTGACTTGGGGTAAGGGAACAGGGAGGACAGTAATTGCGATGCATGGATTGGTGTTTGGCAAGCATCTGCCAGAATGTGTTTGGCATTGGCATCATGTTCATCGCCATGCTGACAGTATTGGATTGGGTCAGAAGGATAACCTGATAGTGTGTGACTATGGCGATTTCCCAATTTGGGACAGAATTAGGATCATAGGATCACCGAATGTGAGTGACTGATGTCCAAGGTTACATGGAAAGATAGGCGAGCTACTTTTATTGTAACAGAGTTAGAATAAGAATGAATTATCTGACTAGGAGACATATAATTTTCTTCTGTTGTTTAGCATTTAGGAAATGAAGACTGATTTAGTACCACAGTGTGTTACCAAAACAATGTACAGTGAAGCTCGCCAGGATGAAGTTCAGTGTCACAGTTTCCTGCATGACAAAAGTAATTACCTCCCATTGAAATTGTCTAGTTTCCTGCAGTTACTGCGAGCTGCTGCAAATTGTGTTTCATACTGATGGGCTTCACTCTATGTGATAAGACATGTCAATAAGAAATGGAAGATCCCAACATTTTTTTCTGTACATGGTATTTATCTTTACTAAGAAATAGGCTGGGACAAAATTCCATTTCAAGCCATGCTGTGACAAAAACTGTTCTGAGCATGAAAGTGTATTCCTGCATGTGTGTGGGTGAGGGTGAGGGTGGTGTCATTTTAATGTACTATAGATTTCAAAACAGCAATATTTTGAAGTTTTTAGTGGTGTTGAGCAAGTGTCAACATGCTCATATTGTGATATGACAGAGGACTATTTGATAATATGCATAGAATAGTAGTTATGTTTCAATGGTGGCAATTGACTTGTGTACGCATGAGCTCATGGCACTTTGGGCTGTCTCATGCAAATTTTGAGTTCAAAGCCAATAGTTCAGCTATCATTTTCAAACACTTTGTCATATGCAATTCTAAAAGATTTTCTGTAAGTAAAATATACACAGGGTGGAATATTCAAAGCGGTTGCACAAAGGCGCAGTGAGATGTGCCAGTGCAACAGTGTATATGTGCAAGAGGCGATATTTAGCGTGACAACGCACAGTGCAAATTGCAGTGTGCCAATGCAATCTTAAAGAATGCAAGTGCAAGTGCAGGGGTGAGCCATGAATAAACAGCGCAGGCGATCTTCAACAGCAGACCAATGGCGCAAGCGAGGAGCAACAGGGACATGTGTGAGCAAAGTTGAGCCTATAAAAGGATGGAGCAAGCAGTGGATGGTGGCTTGCACCCAGGGAGCAGGGGTGAGAGAGGGAGAGAGAGGGAGAGAGAGACAGAATGAGGGACAGAGACACTGTGAGACAGTGACAGGGTGAGGGCCATTGGCCAGGCAGGACAGCAGCAGGGGTGCAGGACAGTCACAGAGTCAGGAGGTACAATGGGCAGTGGGACAGGTATGTGACCCAGACTGAGCCTGTGGGCAGGCCAACCGTGCTTGTGGGTCCCCAACACAGAAGGGGCCTAAGCAGCAGCATAAAGCCGGGAAGCCCGGGAAGACAGCTGCAGAGGGGGTTGGACAGGCTGGGCCATGGTCAGTGCAATATTCCAGATGGAGGTGGTAATGAGGGGTGGAGGAGGCAGGCGGCTGAGCGTGTGACCATGGAAGGCCCGGCAGCGGTATGCCGGAACAGGTGGTACTGCGCCTCACCACCTTCGAACAATACAGCGGCTCTGAGATTGTGGGCCAGTACCGCCTGAACCAGGTGATTCTGAGGCAGCTCTGTGAGCTGTGCAGTGACGAGATGCAGGCACCCACAAGACGGATCCACGCCTGTCAGTGGAGACTAAGGTCACGGCCGTGATGTGCCTGCTCACCACGGGCACCTTCCAAAGACCAACAGGGACACCATAGGCTTAACCCAGTCGGCCACATCACGGCTCCTCACACATTCCTCAATGCACTGCTGCCACATGCTGCAGAATTCATCCTCTTCCCAGCACACAGGTGGAGCGTACAGCAAACATGCAGGAGTTTTCACAGGGTTGCACGATGCCTGGCATGCTAGGGGCCATTGACTGCACCCACGTAGGCATCCACACACCACCGGGCAAGAGGGTGGCCTACATCAACAGGAAGGGCTACCCCAGTGTCAACTGCCAGGTGGTGTGTGATGCCAAGGTACAATAATCAATGTCTGCACCACACTCCTGGGTGCACCCTGGGGAGCACATGATGCCTTCATCTGGCACCAGTCTGCACTGTGATGTAGGTTTGAGAGGGACATCCCACCGCCACCTAGTAGGTGAGTATGCAGCAGGAAGGGCAGCCCTGTGCAACAGGGCAGGGCATGGGGGAGATGCTATGCATGGGATGTAGAGGGTTCAGCTGTGTAGGAGGGGGCAGCCACACTGACCAACGTGCTAACCCAACATGTTCCCCACAGGTGACAGTGGATACTCACCAGGCCCTAGCTACTCACCCCATACCAGTGCCCATTGCCCCAGTGCAGGAAAGATACAACGAGGCACACGCCAGTACATGGAACATCATCGAGGGTGTGTTTGAACTGCTGAAGGCATGTTTCTGTTGCCTGCACAGGTCTGGTGTGCCTACAGTACAGCCCCTTGAAGGTCTGTGGTTTATTCCTGGCCTGCTGTGTGTACACAACATGGCCACTGACTGTGGATAGCTGTCGAGGTCAAAGAGGGAACAGCAGGGATGATGCAGACGCCGGGCCAATGGTGGTGGGCATCCCCGGACGACGGGAACCCTGGCTGCGCAGAATGGCCCAATGGCACAGGGACACCATTGCAGAGGAGCACAATGGTGCATGCAGGTAGGCGAACAGGTCCACACACATGTCCCAGGGACGGGGCACGATAAACAGGCATGGCTGGCAGGGCCCCACAACAGACACGGCCAGAGGGGCATCAACGGACATGGGAAAGGTCACGTGGAAGCACCCCTGACAGAACAGTGGACCCAACCCACACAGCCCCACACATCCACACCCACACAGGCACAGTTACACGGGCACACACATTTACACCCCGAGGCCGCCAACGGGTGTGTGTCAGACACTGAACACCGGTGCACTGTGGCGGCCGGTGCTGTGATGGCATCATCATGCACATGCCACAGTGGCCAGTTGCCAGGAGGGTGTGCACAAGGTGGGCATGATGTGTGGCCTCGGATGTCATGGCCCAGGTACATACACACATACCACACCTCAGTGCATACAAGGCTGCGGCAGGCAGCGGACAGGGAGGGCGGCAGATCATGTCCACCGCACAGGTGCACGGCTGCCATGGACACTTGGATGGCCCTGCCTAGACTGCCCATCAGAACAGGCTGTGCAGTGGCCACAGGGGTGTCACAGACGTCCCCAGGTGTGTTGCTGTGAGAATGTAACTGGTCCCTTGCAGGCATCTGCAGGCCCCTGAACAGGCCCGCTCCAGGCATGCCTGGAATGCCTCACAGCTGATCCCGTGATGACAATGCTAGGGTCGCATGACGCGGGACCAAGGGGTGGAGAATGCACTTCATGGTGACTGCCGTGATGGTCCTACACCAGGGTGGCCAGTGGTGCCAGGCCGACCATGACTGCAGCGGTGAGCCAATCCAGCCCAGAAGTTGTGTCCTCCTGCATGCATGTGGCCTTGGCCAGGAGCTGCTGAAAGTCCCAGTCATGCCTCCCTGCAGACTGGTGCAGCTTAGTGCGGAGTGCATGCACCCTGCCATGACCTGCATCTGTTGCTCCATGGATACCCTGAGCAGACGGGTGTGCTTGTCAAGTGGGTCGGCGCCCTGGGGCTTGGGCATCGTGCCCACCAATGGGGTTGTGCAGCCCCATGGCACAGTCCCCATGCAGGGAGGGGCTGCACAGCAGGGCCTCATGAGCCTGTACTGTCTGCAGTGCACTGGCTTTGGACACTGCACCGGTCCACCCTCTGCACCGTCCTGCTGCTGCCGATGCCCTCCAGCTGCTGTGCACGTGATGTTGCTGGGAGGCTGCACCCCACCGCCAAATGGGCTGGACTGCACCTCAGGTACAGTGGCCACCGCAACACCGGGCAGTGTGGCTGGTGGGTCTGCCAGTACCACCCATGCACCATTGGTGCCACCTTGTCTGGTGCATGGTAGGTGCCTCCCCTGTCAGACATCACCACTGTCCTGGGTAGTGGTCATGTCATCATCGACGCGGGCACCTCCCGATCACTGTCTCAACATACTGGATGCCATAGCTGGCATCCTGCTGAAACACTGTCTGGGCCTCATCTGCACCATGCCACAGGCATCCATGCGACAGTGTGGTGGGTCCAGCGGGGTCCAGGCCACGGACCCCAGTGGAGGTGGATGGTGCCCTTCAGGTCCCTGACATCACCCAGGGTGGGCACCGCCACCCCTGCATCCGCACGCAGGCACTGGATCTATAAGGAACATATACATGTCAGTGCTGCCACCACTCACCCCTGCCCCAATGCACCCCATACCCACATCCCCATGCACTGCTGTACCTACCATGCAGTGAAGGGCTACCCCATCTGGAATCCAACACCGGAACACCCTCAACGGCACCGCGCTGCATAGTCACCACTACAAGCTCCTCCTGCGGTGTCAGCTGTGGCACTCAGGCTGTCCACCCCATGGTGGCATGTGGCCCGGATGGCTGCCATCTTCTCCTTGATCTGCCTGTGGTCCATGCCCACCTTCTTCTTGCATTCCTGCACCGACCTCTGATGGATGCCCTGCAGGTTCATGGTCCTGGCTACACCCGCCCATGCTTCCATCCTGGCTTGCTGGGTGCCTGTGGAGCCACTTAGGAGGGCTCTTGGTCCAGGTAGGCATCATATAGGGTATCACTCCACCCTTGTGAAATTGGGCCTGCGTTTCTGTGCAGACCCTGCTCCTCAACTTCTCTTTCTCCAACATGCTATTCCTGTGGGTGGGGACATGTGGATAGTGCTGGTTGCCACACGAGGCCCCCACACCACAGTCCTGACATGCCCAGTGCCTGGCGTCCTACCTGTGAAGGATGCAATACCGTCTGGTGCCTGTGCTGCCACATGGTGCCTTTATAGAGCATCACATGCAAATGAGGGAATGCGCACTGTAATGAGATGCAAATGCCTCTGATGCGCCGGATATGCTGATCTGCTAATCTGCATATGCCTGTTGAATATCGTGGAATTGCACATTGTGCAGTGGAGTTGCTCATGCACATGTCATGGCGCATCTGTGTGACATGCGCAGTCCGTATGTAGAGCACGTGCGCCGCACCGGGATATCGCGATGTGGTGGTGGTGCTTCTTCGCACAGTGTGCACAGGCTGCACAGTTTTCGTCGCTTATTTGGCAAGTGGTGCACATGCACTGTACAACCATTGCCACCCATGTATTATTGTCACATGGCCCATGGGGCACACTGGACCCAATCGCACCATGCTATCCATGCCCTATTGCGCTGACGCAGCACAGTGTGCATGCCGCCCTTGACCCCGTATGCCCCTTTATCCTCGGTGCCTGTGGCACATGCCAGCATTGCCCAGCCGTATCACGCATACCCTGCCAAAGCACGATCGGGGATGGCAGCGCATCACCAGGTGTGTCGCGATCCATCGCGATGCTGCCTGCGGCGCCACCAGCACCATTATGTTTGAGGTGCTGGATACAGCAATGCACTTGCAGGAGCATGCCTAGAGCACTAAATTGGACCCAGGTGGAATTGGTCAACCTGGGGCATTGATGGAGCCACATATTGGTGCCTCTATGGGCAGGTACCCTGGACCAGCCACGCACTGAGGTGTGGCTGGGGTGGCAGAGGTACTGAGGAGGCCACAGGATCACACCATAGTGGGGAGCAGTGCTGCCACATGTGCGGGGACCTGTGGAGGAGGGACCTGACCATCTCAGAACACTGCAGGCATGCGTCCGAGGGGCACTGTGCCATGGCTAGGTGAGTGCACATATCCCCATCCATGCCATGTCGGTGTTGTGGGTTGCCAGTGGGTGTCACGGCATGTTGCTGTGGGTAGGGGCAGTGGCTGGGAATGCCACTGGCCACAGCATTACCGCTGCTCTGGGTCATGGAGTATACTGTGCTGGGGGCCGGTGTTGCTGCCCGGTGCTGATGTCTGTCTCTCACTGTCTCCCTACTAGGCCCTGAAGATCGGCACAGAGCCCAGATGGCAGGTGCCACTGCTGGACGGCAGCAGGCCGGTGGTGTCACACAGCAGATTGATGCTGCCCAGCCGGGAGGTGCTGGTGGCTAGGCGCCAGTCGGGCGCAGCTTGCAGGTAGGCACTGGTGGTGTATGCTGTTGTGGGGTAGGGGTGGCCACAGCCCTGCAGCACATGGCCAGTACATGCTGTGCTTTGCCAGCGTGGTCCACTGCACCATGCTGCCCTGGGCATGTGTGTGTGGCCACCAGGTGGGCTGTGGGCATCCGGTCCCAGCCAGGCCACTGACAGCCCCATGCAATGGCCATTTGCTTGGCTGCTATGGCTGTGGCATGCTGTGCATGGTCGTGGTGGTGTAACAGTGCTGTGCATGGCTGTGGCTGGTCAGGATGGTGACTCAGTGGGCACACATGCTGTGGTAGACTGTGTGCCTACAGGACTCATGCCACTTCTGTCCGCCATGCATAGTGGGTGGGTACGGTCATGTAGGCGTGCACTCATCCATGTCCCTCCTTTGTCCTAGGTGCCCATCTGGTGGATGCACATACCAGGCTGCTGGAATGGATCTTGAGGGTCACCACGGCCACATGTATGGTGACCTGCATCACTACGTGGGCCCTGTTCCAGCCACAGAGAGAAAGCGGCAGAGGTGCTGGTAGTTGTGGACCTACTGAGGGCCTGCTGGCCTGCATCACCCTCCTTCCACTGACATCCCTCCTGCTCCTCCATTGTACACAGCCTACCATGTCCCCTGTCTCCCCATCCTGCTTCCCCAACCCACGTTCCAGATTGTGGCCTCCCATTCCCTGCCCCCATCCTTGTTCACCTGTAAATAGTTTGTTGTTGTTGGTTGTTGCTTTTAATACATTTCTATTTTGGTAGCCATCTGTGTCTGTGTCTGCTTTGCAGCTGGCTTTGAGTGCCATGCTGCAGTGGTGTGCATGGTGGCTGTGTTGTACATTTGCGGTTGCCTGGGATTTGTGTCAGGTGGTCTGCGCACAGTAGCTTGTGTGTGTGTGCCCTGTGGCATGCGCTTGTTCCTGCTGGGCTGTGTGTCTGGTGTGTTGTGTGCTGTCGGCATGTGTGATGTCAGCTTTGGTCCAGGTGCCATGTCCCATGCTGTCCTGTGGGTGTAGCCTGTGGCTGCCTGCCAGTGGCCATGGTGTCACGCCACCTCCATGCACTGCAGTGGATTGTGTGGTCGGGCATGCAGCCTGCACCTGCCTTGCCCTCCAGTCATCCCTGCCCTGTGGTGGCAGTGTGTCCTGCTCTTGTGGCCTGCTACACACTGTGCCAGGTACCCTATGCTATGGCCCATGCACCTCTGTCCCTTGCCCTGCCCAAGCTGTGCTCCTGCACTTCCTGTCTTGCTCCATTGCACAACCTTGATTGCGTGATGGTGCCTGCTGACTTGCTCCCTGGCACAGCCCTTGTTGCACTATGGCACATCCTCACGATATTCAGCCATCTTGCGCTGTCCCTTGCCTTGGTGCTCAGCCTTTGAATATCATGCTGGTTGCGCACCTGCGCAGTGTACCTGTGCTGTGCCACCTTTGCGCCTGTTTCTGGTGCATTTCTGAATATCCCACCCTGGGAATACAAGAACCATGTCACATCTGCATCCGACTATGTACACCAAGTACAATTGCCAGCTTCAGCTCTCACCCTAGACCCATGAACAACCTTGTTGAAAGTAATCAAATTCTTACAAAACAAAATGTTCTCAACCAATACAGAGTTATCAGATTATTTATGTAATCCTAAAAAAAACACAAAATCAGGCTTCATCTCAAAGCAGGAGCAAAGAGACAGAGTTCCTGAGATATTCTTAATACAAGAGCACTTGACTCAGTCTTGTTGTGTGGTCTATCAGAGATCAACTGAGGTGAATCAGCAACATGAAACAAAATTTCATTAAATCAAAAAAAAGAAAAGATACCATAGGACCAGGCTACCCATATTAAAGCGATCAGAATGCTTTGGCTTAGAAAGATCAAATTTCTGTGGCTTAAAAAGATGCTCAGCCAACAGAGATGCCTGTATAGTGAGTCAAAGAAGCTAGGCATTGACTATAAATAAAAGCAGGAAGATGCAGGAAATGGTTTAGAGTTTCCTTACTAGAGCCAGCCCCTCTCCAACTCCAGCTGTAAAGCTGTGAAGGGGTGAACGAGCATGCAGAAAAATGGTGCAACATAAAGTGAGTTTGAACAAAGACAGACAAAACAAAATAAGATTATTTACAAGTGTCTACACTGAAACTACAAGCCAGAACTAGTGAATTGTAGTGTTTATCAAAGCACAGCTTTATCATAGGCAACATGGCTATGTTAAGGTAAATGAAAGTATGAGGGAGGGTAAAACTGACTGTGCCCCTTTAAGGTCACCATCTAGTTCTAGTCATTTTCCTAGTTAGTTCTTTTGAATGCAATTATGGTACCAAATAATTGCAATTAACTCTTAAACTAATTAATGGTTTTTAAAAAAACAAATAAACCTGTTCCTATATAATACTTACAAAACCTATAAGTTTTGTAAATCAACTCTGTCATTTTTTAGCTGAGCACAACAATTGAGGTAGCTAATTGATGAAAATACATAATTTTGACCCTTAATATTTCAAAAACTACAAATGCAATCTTCATAAAATTTGAGGATTAAGAGACCCTGGGCATCAGAAGGGTCATGCTACATTTCACAATCTTAGATTCTAATGCTTTGTTCACAAGGCAAGAATTGAAATCGACACTGTGTTGATCATTGGCTAGTCTTTCCCAAATGCTGTGGAGCAGTGTTCAGATGGCATGGCCCTGGAGCACTGTAGATACTCCCAGCAATATTCTGCCATTTTAGGAGGGTTCTGGCAGTGAGGGTGGTTGAAGTGGGGAAATGCTGCAAGAAAGATTGAGGGTGGGTCTTCTGACCTGACTTCAGCTAAAGATTGCTTTTGGTACTGTAAACGCAACTGAACTCGGGAAGTGGTCTTTGTAAAGTGAGGGCTAAATATTGCACAAAACACTGTCTCAGGGTCAACCCGTGACACTGCGCATGCTTATGTGCTATGCGTGCACACACATGCCCAATGTCATGGGTCAACCAGCAGATGTAGTCCCTTATACAAAAGTGGGAACAAAGAGGAAGCAGAACTACAGACCAGTCAGCCTCACCGGTAGTGGGGAAGATCATGGAAGCACTACTGAAGGAGAGATTGGTGGAACATCTAGTTGTCAATGGACCACAGGACCCAAGGCAGCATGGTTTCACCCAGGGGAGGCTCGCGTCAGACCAACCTCATTGAATTTTTGACTGGGTGACTAGGGAGGTGGATCAGGAAGGGCAGTGGACACGGCCTATCTGGACTTCAGCAAGGCCTTTGACACTGTGTCACATAGAAGACTATTACACAAACTGGGGAATATGGTGTGGGCAGGACAGTAGTGTGGGTGGGTAGGTAACAGACTGGGCAGCAGGACACAGAGGGTGGTGGTAAATGGCTGTCACTCCACAGAGGGATGAGTGACCAGTGGGGTACCACAGGGATCAGTGCTGGGACCGATCCTATTCAACATCTTCATCAGTGACATTGCACAGGACCTAGAAGGCAGAATTTCACTGTTTGCTGATGACACAAAGCTCTGTAATAGATTAGACACACCAGAAGGTGTAGACAGAATGATAAGGGACCTGCAGAAACTTGATGAATGGTCAGGGTTTGGCAGTTGAAATTCAATGCAAAGAAGTGCAAGATAATGCATATGGGTCACAAAAACCCTGGCACAATATATCAGTTGGGGGTGAGGATATAGCATGCACCAAACAGGAAAGGGATCTTGGGGTTATCATCTCTGATGACATCAAGGTAGGGAAACAGTGTGACAAGGCAGCAGGTAAAGCAATAGGATGCTGGGATGCATGAGGCAGGGGCATCACCAGCAGGAAAAGGGAGGTCATAATTCCACTATACAAGACACTAATGAGGCGCTCTACCTTGAGTACAGTGTACAGTTTCTGGAGACCTTACTACGTAAGGACATAGACAGGGTAGAGAAGGTTGAGAGGAGGGCAACAAAGATGGTGCATGGTTGCATCACAAGTCCTATGAGGACAGGTTGAAGGAACTGAACATGTACTCCCTGGAGGAGGAGGAGAGAGAGAGAGGGATATGACAGAGACATACAAGTATCTTACAGGAGGAACAGGGTGCAGGAATACACTATTTTAAGTGAAAAGATGTTCCAGGACTAGAGGGCATGGGATGAGGTTGGAGGAGGATGATTCAGAGGAAACGTAAGGGAAGAATTTCTTCAGAGAACAGGTGGTGGACAAGTGGAACACTCTGCCAGAGGAAGTGGTGGGGCTGAAACAATCATGGGATTTAAGAATGCATGGGATAGACATAAAGGGATTCTGGAGGTCAGGGTAAGGTGCAACAGACTTCTAGGAAAACATAAACTGAACTTACAAGCTCAAATGGCAGACTGGGTGGGCCATAGGCCCTTATCTGCCGACACTGTCTATGTATCTATGTAACTCTGAGGGCCAAATTCTAGAAGCACCCCTATGTATGTTGCAAGTTGTGATGTGAGAGGGGTACAGTTGCACCAAGGACCTTGTGCCCAGTTCTGTAAAGGGCAGGGTCCCTGCAGCTAAGTCCAGTGACTTGTGCCAACTGCACAGGTATGCCAAACAGAAGGTGTACCTGAACAGTTGGCTGCATGCTTGCGTATACACACAGAAATGACACAAGTGTCAGCCCCAGTCTGCAAGCCTGAAAAGTCCCTCAGGGTTATGTGACCCCTGCCCTCAATCCCCAATAATGATTAAAAAATCCTCAGAGCTTTCAGACCCTCCCTGAGTCCCTAATAATGTGTAAAGAAAAGTCCCTCAGGACTATAGGACCCCTCACTAAGTCCCCAATACTGTGTAAAAAGCTCCTCAGGGCTATCAGACCCCCCGAGTCCCAGTCCCCATAATGTATTAGTAACAGTCCTGCAGGGCTGATTGTACCCCCCTCAAGCCCCTGACCCTGATCCCTGAACCCAAGTCCTGCAATATTGCAAACTGTAGTAGCATGAAAATTCCCATTATTCCTGGTAGTCTAGTGGTCTCATTATCCCACCCAGCAGTGCCAGACCACCCCAATCCCTCCCCCATCCCCAGCCAGTGACTGGCACAGCCCACCTCTCACTACCACAGTCATACCTACTGAGCTCTGTTTGAGCACATACCTGTACATAGTACATGCTCAATGAATGAGATGTCATTCATTGACCATGTACTATGTACAGCAGCATGCGCTCATACTGAGCTCAGTTGGTGGCGGCCATGGTGGTGAGAGGGTGGGCTGTGCCAGTCACTGGCTGGGGATGGTGGGGGATTGGGGTGGTCTGGCATTGCTGGGTGGGGGGCCACTTGACTACCAGAGATAACGGGAATTTTCATGCTACTAAAGTCTAATACCACAGGACTTGATTCGGGATTGCGGGTCAGGGCTTGGGGCGAGATCACACTTACACCAGCTATTAGCTGGTGTAACTGTACTTTGATGAATGTCATCCAGGGGTTGTTTTAGAATTCCAATACTGGGACTTGGAGGCTGCCTTCCAGAATAGATTGCAATCAGTTGCCGTAAACCCCCCAGCACCATGTCACAGGGGTTTATGGCATCACTGGTGGCATAAGTCCACTTGGCACAAGCAGCCTGTGACATGTGACAGGCTGCTTTAAAGAATACTGAATGTCGTGATCTCCTGGCATGAACTGCTACTTGCACCATTTATTTAGTGCAGGTCAGTTTACGTCAGGCAGAACCCTTTGAGAATCAGGCCATCTGTTTACAAAAGAATCACTTGTCTGAGTTCAGCAGTATTTAAACTACCACAATCAACCTTTTCCTGAACTCAGATCTGAAGACTCATCCATGAGCCTTCTAAGTACAGGCTGGGAAAAGCCTGTCAGAATGTTGTGAGTGCTGCCGCTGTTCACACAGCAGAGAAGAACAGGCAAAACACTGTCACCACTAAGTGATGCCAAGAAAAGAGGTACTGTGGTCACAACACCATGCAATGAGTGGTTCAGAAAATGGTAGCATTCAGACATGCACTGCTCCCACCTATCTGGCCACTGTGCACCAACAACAATGGCTCAGAGTTGACCATATGAACGGGCTTTGGTGGCTGAAATATAAGTCTCTGAAAATGACCGTTTTAATAAAACCTGAATGCAACCTAATGTACAGATGGTACTACACCTACATAAAATATATGGGAATACATACAGAAGCAATGTTGTTCTCACCCTATAGCCATGTGATGAATCAGGCCAGCTCTGGAGCACTACCTCAGATTACCACAATTCTTGAGAGAAACTGGAGTTTGTCTCAAAGTTTAAATACCTAGGTATGTGGTTAGACCATAATCTATCATTCACTGAGCACGCTGAGGACCTTGTAAAGAAGTTAAGGCAGAGGAAGAGGCCATTCTTTAGAATTAACTAGTTTTCATTAGAGATGCAAATGTGCATCTTGTCCAAACTGCTTTTCTTTTGATGATCGATTATGCAGAAATACTTTATAGTTAATGTCCCAAAGCCTCACTTGCAAAGTTGGATATGCTTTGCCACAGGGCCATCCAGTTTATTACTGGTCTCCCATCTCTACCCCTCATTGTTCCTTGTACAAAGTAGTAGGGTGGTCCTCTCTATGTTTAGGTGTAATAGAAACGCAGTTCTTTGGACTTATAGAGTCTTCGTGAAGCAGCTTCCACGATATATAATAGACTGCCTCCCACTAAGTGAGCTAGGACATATGCCCCAAGCGATCCTACATCACATTATGTATCCCCAAGGCTTCCTCTCACTATGGCAGAGGGCCATTAGTTTCTTGCTAACATTGTGGAACTAAGTACAAAAATTATTGAAATTAAGCTGCCTCCACAGTATGCATGTCTTTAAATCTCTATATGCCTGGTATGTATGAGAGCCATGCAATTGCTACCCCAGACCCTAACTTTAGTCTGAAGCATCAGGCTGCTGCCTCTGTGTAGCTGAATTTATAATCACTTGTAACCTTGGGTGTCCTTGACTCTGTGAGCATCTTATGCCATAAATGTTTTTCCTCTAGAAATCCCTGTAGGGTTATCATCTCTTCATGGCTTTCACGCCACTACACCTTACTCACCCTGCTGTCTTTTCATATTGCTAATCTGTGGCTCTTATCCCCTACCCTGTACCATTTAACTGTGCTATTTCATCTTTGTATTCCTTTCCACTGCATTTCACTCTTACTATCTCTTTCCTTTGTCCCCTAACTCTCTTCCTGCTGTAGACTAGCCCTTCAGGGACTCCTGCCCTCAGGTGGGAGAAATGTGGATACCAGGCGGCTGTCATTTCCATAGCTGCTGCCAGAGACACCCAGACCAGACTCTTTACTAGTGAGGTGCAGCCCGTTGATGCCCAATCGGAATGCAAGCACTTTTCTGCTCTGGCGTCTGATTGACTCCTGCAGTCTGCTCCTGTGTCTCCCTCAGTACTAAGCTAAAGTCTGATCTTCTGTCTAAAACTTGCACAAAAGAGCTGTACTTACTTATTGCCTAATAGTTATGACCTCTATTTTTCCTGTTTAGAGTGTCAAGAGTCAGGACTCTGTTTGATTACACTTCTTTCTGAATTTCTGTGGTTGGGCCGGTCTTTAGGCATCAAGGAATACCCAACTCTGTTGTCCTGTTGTTTTGGTCCTCCTGCTGGTTCAGATGTTCCATTGTCTGTGGCCCAGTATGTAATACTGACCCCTTCTTTTATCCCCTGCCAAGGATATGCTCCACGGGCTCCCCTGCCCATATGGGAAACCTCGGCACTGGGTGGTCGGCGCTGCCTCTACTGCCACCTAAGAACCTAAGCTTGACTCTCCATTAGCAAAGCACTGCATTAGCAGCCATCCAATTGGAATGTGAGTGATCTTTAGTGTTGGCTTCTGATTGGTTCCTGCAGTCTGCTTCTGTGTCCATTCTAAACCAAGCATAAAACTGATTTCCATGCTGAAATTTGCCAAAAAGAGCTGTAATTACTTTTCTCCTTGACTGTTAAGACCCTTATCCTTCTGTTTAGAGTGCTACATCAAGGGATACGATGTGATTACACTACTTTTGAATTTCTGTGCTTGTGTCAGCTCCCTACACGAGCAGCTGATCACTTCTCCTCTACTGAAGTTCCTACTAAGCCTCATCTTATATCCTCCTTAAATATTACAGAAATACTCTGGACTGATATGACTGATGTAACATTGAGTACTTACTTTCATTATTTGCATTAATTATTTTTACTTGTGTTATTTGGCTGTATTGTAAATATCTCTGTATGCATTGTACCATTTGACCCAGCGCTAACCAAGTCCATCTTGTAAATGAGCTTGCTCAACGATGTTTGTTTGGATAAATAAAGATTTTGAGTGATTAATACATATTCCTTGAAAAAGTGGCATTAATGCACCAGTTAGGTTCAACTAAATGCCACAAAAGTAGGAAATGTGGTGCTAGGGTTTGCAACCTTAACTCCCCACCCTGCCTCAATCAGCAAAAGGAAAACATGTTAGGGTTTTGGGTATCCAGAGTCATGGTGAATCCATGGTGGGACTTCTTCGGGGTTTTAACCTTAATATTCATCCCTCCCCAGCCGTAGCCTCGGTCCCAAGCATAAGGTACAGCTCAAGCTAGTGCCTCACAGTGAAGAGAATCTGTTGTAACTTTCTGTGTGTTCTGCATGAAGAGATCACATCTGACCATGTTTGCTCAGGAGAGGACGTACATTAGGGTATCAAATGTCTATCCAAAAGACCATACTGAGCATACTTAGAACCAATATTTCATATTGTATCGCCAAACCAACAAAAGGCACTGTTCTTGGGTAAGCCTTTTCTACCCTGACAATTTCAGACCAAAAATCCCAAACTATTTGGGCTGTAGGAGATGACAAAAAACGGCAAACTCCCCACCCTGATTTTCATAAAATCGCTATCCAGATCTCAGAATCTGCACATCAGACTGGAACAAAATTTGGCAAACTAAAGACACCTTGCCACCAGACTCATGCAGGCAACATTTTGTACAATTACGTTGAATAAGGGCAAAGCTATTAATACATTTATAAATAGTATATAGCTACATAGAATATTATGGTATTGTAGCGCCACTATAGTTAGGGTTGAGTAGGATGTTTAATGTTAAACTCCTGACTGAGATAACTGCACTCTGGCTGCAACTCTGCCCCAGAGAGCTCATCTATGTTTGAACAGAAACTAAACAGATTGCTGAAATCAGTAGTTGGGTTGGGGCAGCAGTCCAAGTGCAGCAGGGAGCAGCAACACCAGCAGTGGGCCAGGCTATGCAATGGATGAGCCAGGTGGGTCTTCTCAGGGAGTGGAACAGCCCACTCCAGGCCATTATGTCACTATAGATGAGCCCATGGGATCCAACCTTTGAGACAAAACCCTCCAGCAGATTGGGGTTGAGAGCACGTGGACATGTTCTCCTCTGAACAGGACCAAGGACATACAGGAAAGCAGTGATGAGAAGAGGAAAGGAGGTCAAGGTAGAAGGTACTTCGAGAATGTTACAAACTCAGAATCTGGCACTCACCACCTCTTGTAGAAAGAACACACATAGCGTGTAATGTTATTTATAATAACATGTTTATTACACCATGAACAGCTGCCCAGCTGACGATTTCAGACAGATAGCCCTTTATCAAAGGCTGAGGATTCAACACTTAACTGACTGTTAAATACCCATAACAACATGACATCACAATGAATATAAATGGAAGGTTCAAATTCATAGGTTGAACAGATGCATGTGATCAAGTTTAAAATTTCAAAATGCTTTATTCTGTATTTAATCTAAACCTATATATTTAAACAAACAAGAAAACATCTATCTAAAAACATTGCATATAAAACAATCAAAATCTAAAGGGATTATGAAAACACAGTACTAAAAATAAATACACATCTAGCACAATACAAAAAAGGGGAACAAGGCAAGGAATAGAGCTGAAACTGAATGATTTTCTTGGGGGAGGGAGCACCAGTTCACTGAAGGGGAAAATAACTTATTAAAGAAGAGACTGAGTTTTGCTCCAGCTATGTCAATCGATAAAGTACAAACCATAATAAACTTGAACTTCACATGCCACAAGGTGAACCGTAGCCTTTTTCACGAAAGGAATATGGACTAGGATGCAGCAAAATTAAATTTGTCAGCGAAATTGTGGGGAAATCAGCAATTTTGCCATGTGAAATGTTTTATGAAAATGCAGTGACATTTAACAATTTTGCCCACATTTTTACCCTCTGAGCAGTCCTCCAACAATGAATGTCAAAATTTCACCCTTGAGTGGCAAAATTCTGCCAGCAATGGAGAAATTTCACACAGAGTGAAATTCTGCTGGTTTGGGGTGAAATTTCACTCACAACTGTGGGAAAATTTCACATTTCGCCTCGTGAAATATTTCACGTAATGTGCTAATTACACAAAATACTTCACCCAGCAAAATATTCCAGTTTCCCCAATACTAATATGGACAGTGATAATACAAATGTGAACAAAGAACATAATGCTTTTCACCACAACTCCACTGTTTGCCCTTTCCTCATGCCCTGCACAATTTTTAAAAGTTTATTGAACAGGAAATTGAAAATGTGTTTACTGATTTGCCTAAACCACCATTTTACAATGTGACTGCTGTAGAGAAAGAGGCTATCAAAAGATTGCAAAGTGACTGTAATTTAGTTATTAAACAGGCAGACATGGGAGTGTGGTTGTTTACTAGACAAGAGTGACTATGTTGCTGAAGCCAAAAGACAGCTAAGTAATGCTGAATTTTATATTAAACTTCATAAAGACCAAACAAATGATTTTAAATTTGGGGTAGATGAAACAATCAAGGCAGCCTTCGACAAGGGTTTATTGATGGTAAAATCAGAGATTTCTTAATTATGAGATTCCCAGTGACAGCAACATTTTATATGTTGCCAAGAGTTCTCAAAAGTTTGGAGAATCCTTGGGCCCCAATTATAAATGGGATCGGCTCATTAACTGAATCACTCTCACAATACTTATATTTTTTTGAGACCCCTTGTAGAAAATATGCCTTCTTATCTGAGAGATACAAAGATGTACTTCATTTAATTCAAAATATATGCCTTGAGGATGATGTGCATTTTGTAACGCTTGATGTAGAATCGATGTATACAAGTGTTCCCCATGAAGGGGTTTGATGCAGTGGCACATTACCTAAATGAAAGAGTCCAAATGAACCCCCTCCACAGACACACATACAGAGTTCTTAGTTAAATTATTAGAACATGTTTTAAAAAGAATGTTTTCTTATTTGGCAAAGATTTTTTCTACAGACTAGAGGAATAGCAATGGGGTGACATGCACCCCTCGATAGCTAATAGATATATGGGCAAGTGGGAAAATGAAGTGGTTTTAGACAGAAATAAACATCTTTTTAATAATATTGTTTGTTTAGAAGAGATATATTGACAATATATTGCTGATTTGGAAGAGTGAGGAAAACACTGTAGACAATTTTATCTACTTCCATCAGTTCAATCCCCATTTGAAATGTGCCTATTCATGTAGAAAATACATGATTCCTTATTTAGATATGGCAATAGAAAGGGGCTCTAATGTAAATATCAATACAGATATCTTTCAAAGAAGTAGATGGCAATACTTTTCTTTTGTCATCGAGTTGCCACCTGCACCATGTTACAAAAATCTACCTAAGGGACAATTCCTGAGGGTAAGATGTAATTGCAGCTCCCATACAGGTTTTGAACATGGAGCTGAAGAACTAGAAAATAGATTGTTAGAAAGGGATATAGCACTAGAAGTGTGAGAGAGGCAAGAACTTTTGCACAAAACAAAATTGTTCTGACCTGCTAAAGACCAATACTAGTGTTGATCATACAGACAATAGATTTAATTGAGCAACTACATTTTCACACTCAAACCATTTTAAACAAATCATAAAAAAATAAAACACTGGCACATGATCTCAGCAGACACAGGTCTGAAAGGTATTGCTTCCTTGCCACTGTGAATGTGCTACAAAAAGCTACCACTTTGAAAGAATTACTGGTCCATAGCCACTTCACAGACAAAAAAGAGCTATGTGGCTTAAAACCCGATGGTGTGCTTCCAGTGCAAAAAATGCATGTAATGCAGTTCAGTTTAGCAGTGTCAGTGGCTCAGCAGGTAGCACACTGCCTCTGAGGCCAGGAGATCAGTAGGCTGTGGGTTCTATCCCCACACCAGGCACTTGGGTTAATAAACCTAGGTCCTAGCTGCCTGTTCTGGTGGTAGTTCAGGTGGATGTTAAAGATCCCATGGCAATTCTAGAAAAGAGCAGGGAATTTCCTGTGCAATAGCAAAATTTCCTCCATTCACAAAAATACCACCAATAGCTTAATCTGGTTCAAGGTAAATTGGCATTCATCTGTATCCTCCTCCCCGGATCGTGCCTGAAAATAGGCAGGATTTGTCTCAGTGCAATTACCCGGTCTACAAAATGAAATAAATAAAGTTCAGATGGGCAAAGAATTTGCTACAGAAAATGCCATGAAAAGTTATGAAATTTGCCAATGCATTACCTAGATACTACAGACATCATCTACCTGACAAAGTGCACCTGTGGTGCTTTTACATAGGGAAAACTGTTAGAACTTTTATGACCCAAATGGTGAACACATTTGAATAATAGAGACAAGGTGACAAGTATGCTACTGCTACCCACATTATGAAGGCTAGAAATAAATCTGAACATAAATTTGTGTTTATGGCTATTGATAAGGTTAACAATAATCCAAGGAGGCGAGGGGAAGAGAAACTTTCTGGATCATTAAACTTGGTGCTTATGGATCACCTGGTCTGAATATGGTTTTGACTTGAAACTCTATTTGGAGAATAGATAAACCCGTATGGAAAATGAATTCTATTTCTTTCAGACTTATGTACCAAAAATAACACAAAAAAAGGAATCATTGGTTCACTCAAAGAGTAGTCACAGCTTGGAATAATCTTCCAAAAGTGTAATTGAGAGTGAAACAATGGACACTTTAAAATAGTTACAAGAGCAATAAAAATTATTTTTCCATCAATGATTTGAAGCGAGCTTAATAAAGGCATAATCTGCCTCCTGTCTCAGAATCACCTATGAACCAATGTACATGGACATATGTTTTTCTAAAATGCAGATTGATTTTTGTTTTCCCTGATTCAGCTGGAAATCTTATACTTTTCCTGTCCGCCTCCCCCATCTTTTTAGATTCTATTATATTCCCTTGCCTCATTCCCCGTTTTTGATTGTGTTAGATGTACATTTATTTTTTGTACTTTGTTTTCATAATCCCTATAAATTTTGATTGTTTTGATATGAAATGTTTTTAAATAGATGTTTTTATTGTATGTTTAAATATCTGGGTTTAAATTAAGTACAGAATAGAGCATGTTGAAATTTTAAACTTGATCACGTGCATCTGTTCGATCTATGAATTTGAACCTTCCATTTATATGTCATTGTGATGTCATGGGTATTTAACTGTCAGTTAGCTTGCTGCCTCAGCCTTTGATAAAGGACTATCTGTTCAAAATTCATCAGGCGGTCAGCTGTTTTCTGTTGCAATAAATATGTTATTATAAATAACATTATGGAGCTACATGTGTTCTTTCTACAAAAGGTGGTGAGTGCCAGATTCTGAGTTTGTATTATTTTCTGACTATCTAGAGCACCACCAACCTTGTGCACACCTTGTTGTAGATACTTTGAGAACTGTCTGGCTGGGTTTGTGGTATTTTCTAGTACCCATATGCTGGGACAGTCACTCCCGAAGAGCATCGGCCTGTTAAATTATTTGACAGGATCACGTGTGCCTCAGGTGCACAGGTTGATCAGCCTGACTCAAGCATGACCAGAAGTTCCGCTGATGCATACAGAATGATTCTTCCAAGGACTGGGGTTTGCTGGACATGCCACTGATGGTGGTCAGCATGCATAGGGTGGGGATCTGCATACCAGTAGTAGATGGCTGATTAAAGCCACCCAGTCCCAACTGGTAGATCTTGTAAAGGCTTAGGCATATTTTGGATATAAGGGGTCATACAACAGGGTTGTATGCAGGTCTCACCATGGGTGTTTGGAATGCAGACAGAAGCATCCCTTCACACAGTACAAGTGAGATAAGCATGGTTAAACACCCACTTTTTCAGGATAGTGGTGGTCACAAATACCATAGCATGAGGTTGCTCAGACAGTCAGATTGAGGCCATTAGGATGTGGAGGTTCCAGGTATGGTTACATTATGGCTAGTTTCCTGTGCTTTAAAATTGTCCTTTTATTTAGGCAGGTCCTCCAGATGGAATCAAACATTGGTGGACAGGTGGACACTCCTTCATCTACTAGGAAGCAGAAAGGAACCTAGAGAGAGAAACCTATCATTCCACACAGGTAAAGTGCAGGTAGGATGGATGGGGCATGGAGTTATGCAATGGGAAACTTTTCTCAGTGGGCAAAGGCCTGCTGAGGAGGTCAGTCAGAGGTCTTCTGAGCCATCAGAATGGCAATGACATAGGAAATGGGAAGGACATTGAACTGCTGTTCTCAGTGAGGGAAGACCTGATATTAATTCATAGGGTGGCCTGATACTAAAATCTTTGGTCTGATATCATCCATAGACACCACTGCCATCACAAAATTGATCCAGCAATAAACAAAGAGAGGAGGCACATTAACATAAAGTTGTGTGCCCTTATGGGTTCCATTGGGGAATGCTGTGAGACACAATGACATTGGCACTGAGTCCTGAGGCTGCATGCAAAGGAGGAAGTGTTCTTACTGAACAATTGATAGGACATATTTTGGCATCAAAAGTACTGTATTGCAAGTGTTCCTGTAGTGAGGCACTTGAGGTCAGACTTTATGTGTCCTGAGGTGGCTTGGGAATGTCACAAACCAATGCCATTAAGGGAGAAGGAGGGATTCTATCCATCAGACTGGACCTCCTGCCTGGCATGAGGTTGGTGCCAGACAACCGGATGCCCGTGGAGGCAGGTCACAGGCAAACCTTATTTGGATTGTTTGTGGGTTCAGAGCTACCAGATACATGTGGGTGCTTAACACCTGGTCTCAGGGTGCGACCACTCTACTCTTGGAGGAGGTTTGCCTTACTGAGGCACACTGATCTCTCAGCTGAAGTCCTTCATGGGTGTAGGATTTGAACAGGTCACAGGTTGACTTGGCAAGACTCTGAGCTATGCAAGTCACTGCAATTTGTACGACAGCTTATCATATTAACAAACATATGGCTGCAGCCATTTCCTTCATTATGTGTGTATGTAGTGTTTTTCCAGAGAAAAGGGAATGTAGGAGCTTAGCAAGACAATACCCTTTGTTCTCCCTGAACAACTGACCTAAGGTATTCTCACCCTTTAGTATACCATATACATACTATAGTTGGGATCTACCTTAGACCTCACTTCAAGGTAATTTTGCCAAGTCATACCCTCAGCTTACATCTCCCATTGGGTACTGCCATGGTGTACATATGCTGGACAACACTAAAATTCTCAACCTTTTCTGCATTTATTTACCACCTTTTGGGGCATAAATCCTCTCTCCTCATTAATCATGTCCACTAGCTTTGTTGTCAAAAACAAAGAATTCACTCTTAGTGACTTTAATATTAACTGGCTCTCTAACTTCAACCAAACCATGGTGCAGGCCCTATCAAACTTAATTTGACCCAGTTAATTTCTGAACCTAAGATGATCCAATAACAGCAGCACGTTAACCCTTATTTATCAGATACTCTGCCCCACCCAGATAGGATTAGATGCTCAGGTGTACTCTCTGATGCCTTCAGCAATGATTCACCTGTATACTGTGTATGGCATGTGGAGTTGATATAGACTCCCCAGAATCACATAATTCATAAATACTCTAATCTGGATCTTGAACATTTTGGGAGAACAGGGTCTCATATTGACTGGTCTCATCTATACGTAACCTCTGATATCAACTCAGCAGTAGCCCTTTTTGCCTCTGATTCTGCAGGCCTGCAAGATAAACTTGACTCATTATAAAGAAACATAGAAACATAGAAGTTGACGGCAGATAAGGACCACACGGCCCATACAGTCTGACCATTTTTTCTGCCTTATGACTGTGCCATAGGCCTTACTCTGTAAATGGCCTATTTATTCATATTCATCTGTAGTGCTCCCTTATGCCAATCCCATGCATGTTTAAAGCCCTGCACTGTATTCATATCCACCACGTCCTGAGGTAGGGAATTCCATGCATCCACCACCCTTTCTGTAAAAAGAACTTCCTTACATTACCCCTTAATCGGCCTTCTCTCATCTCATGCTATGTCCTCTTGTACTGCTATTTGTCTTAGATTGAAACATGTTAGACTCTTTTCACCTTATTAATGCCCTTAAGATGTTTGAATGTTTCGATCACATCACCTCTCCCTCCTTTGCTCTAAGGTATACATTCTGAGCTCCATTAATCTGTCCTCATATTTTTCTGATGCAGTCCCTGCACCATTTTAGTTGCCCTTCTCTGGACTGTCTCCATTTTGTTAATGTCCTTGTGCAGCTTTGGCCTCCAGTACTGCATGCGATACTCCAGATGGAGCTTAACTAGTGTTTTGTAAAGAGGGATTATTACCTCTCTTACAACTTGTGATACCACTACTAATACACCCCAACATCCCTCTAGCCTTACTCTACTACTTTAGTGGTCTGCTTGGATGATTTCAGGTCATCTGTGATGATGATGCTCAAGTCTCTTTCTTCCCTTGTAATTGCCAGCAACTCTTCCAACCTAAAGGTAGCTTCAGGGTTTCTCTTCCCTATGTGCATGATCTGTACTTTTTGTTTTAAACCGCAGTTGCCACTCTTCAGTTCATTTTGGCAGTTTTTCCTGATTTTTTCTCATTCTGCCCATCCCATCTGGATCATCTACTCTGTTGCAGATCTTTGTATTCTTGGCAAACAGGCAGTCTTACCCTCCAGTCCATCTGCAATGTCACTGATGAAGATATTGAAGAGGACTGGCCCTAGGACTGATCCCTGAGGTATCCCACTTATGACTTGCATCTCTTCTGACTGTATACCATTTACCACCACTCTGTTTTCTGCCAGACAACCAGTTTGCCACCCAGTTGAGCAACTTCTGACCCACCCTGAGCCTACCCAGCTTATAAAGCAATCTTCTATGTGGAATAGTTTTGAAAGCTTTGCTGAGGTCAAGGTAGGCACATCAACTGCACCCCTTGATCCACCACTCTGGTTATCCAGTCAAAGAAATCTATGAGATTAGTTTGACAGGATCTTCCTGTTGTAAACCCATGCTGTCTTGGATCCTGTGCTTCTATGGATTCCAGGTTGTGCACAATCCTTTCCTTAAGGAGTGCCTCCATAATCTTGTCCACTACTGAGGTAAGACTGACTGGTCTCTAATTCCCCACGTCCTCCTTGCTGCCACTCTTGTGGAACAGAATCACACAAGACCTTCTCCAGTCTTCTGGGACCTCTCCTGTGCTCAGAGACTCCTAAACAGTTCTGCTAGTGGTTCTGCTAGTTCCACCCTTAGCTCCTTTAGTACTCTGGGATGTATGCCATCTAATCCTATTGTCTTGTCCACCCAGAGCTTAGCAACTTCTTGCAGGAACCTTTCTTGTGAACGGACATGTACACCCCTCCCCATGTCCATGGTGCTGAGCTTTTGGCCCTGCCTACCTTTTCCTCAGTTAATACTGAGCAGAAATATCTATTTAGGATAGATGCTTTCCTGGTCCTCCTCCTCCACACACTTCCCCTTATCCCCTTTGATCTTAGCAATACCTCTGTGGACTTTGTCCTTTCACTAATATATCCATAGAAAGTCTTGCACTCTTCTTTACTGTTCAAGCTAGTGTTTCCTTGGTTTGGGCCTTTGCCTTCTTCCCTTAGGGAAGTTTGGTATGCCCCTATCTTCATCCCGCTGCATTCCTTATATTTCCTGGAAGGCCAACCTTTGGCTCTGATCTTTTCTGCTACTGTTTTGAGAACCAAAGTGGTTTGCTCCTTCTTTTGCTCTTGCTTTTCTCCCTGACACAATGGGATTTTTTGTCAAATATTGCATCCTTAATGCTTGCCCACTTTGCCTGTACCCCTCACCTGTATTTATAATAATATAATAATAACAGCAGCAATATACGTTTTGTATGTGTCTTGGTTAATCTTGTGTACTAAATAGCCTGATTGTCAAACATTTCGAAATTACACGCTGTATAGCTTTTATATTGGAGCCCTACTAAGCAGGAAGTAGGAAGGGAGCACACAGCAGCAGACGAACTACAAAAGTGCCAAATCGAGTTTATTTTATTGAATCCTGCATCAATACACCTTTTGGCCTCATATATATGCTTTGGGACTTGCTTCTAAGTAAATTTTGTTTTAAAATTCACTAGTTTGCTGGTGAGGGACAGCGAACTCCGGAAGTCACATCCGGTCACAGGGGCTGTAAACTCACCTCTGCAGTGTGAGTAGAAGAGTAGGGTGCATGTTGCGACCTGGAGACGGCAGAGACACGCATCGCCGGCGATGTCGGCTGTGTCGTTGGACGGCTGGACAATAAGCATCACATATTGTAACAAGTAAGAATGATAGTTAAAATGGTTTGCATTAAGTGCCAAATGTTCAAATCAGGGAAGGCCTAGATGAATATGTATGTGAGAAGTGTTTGTTGATAGAGGAACTCAGGCTAGAAATTGATATACTGAAACAGAAGATTAAAACACAGGTGGAAATCACAACACTGGAACAATTTATTGATTCATTGGCAGACGGAGCTGTAGAAGCATGTTTACATGATACAGATTATCTGCAGCATGTCCAGGTATACAAGAAGCTGAGGAATGGTGCCTAGTTGATAAACCAAAAACCAGTAAGAAGGGAAGAAGGAATATTGGGGGCTCTTCAAATATACTTACCCCCTAATAGGTATCAAGCTCTTGCACCAGTAGAAGCTAGTGAACAAAAGCCCCAGTTTACTGACCTAAATGATCCCTGAGGTACAGCAAATAACTTGTATTAATGTTAGTACAGCTCAGGAAGAGGGTAAAATATAATTAATCCCAAGATAAAAAAAATGCTTCTAGGATTTATTGTACATAGGGATCCAATGCCATGCAACACTGATAATATACTATGTAAAAATCGAAATGAATACACTACAGTCAGTGTACTGCCAGAAGCAGGTACTAGGGACATCAAACAGCTGATACCAGGTTTATTGGAGAATACATCTGCACCTGTTGTAATATTGCACATAGGAGTAAATGACTTTGGGAAAATTGGACTACCTGAAATCCAAAGTAATTACGAATATGTGGGCATCTATTAAGCAACAGAGGATGTGATTTAATAATCTGAGACTATTACCTGTCCCCAGGCCAATGATATGTTAAATAAAGATATCCAGAGACTAAATGGGTGGTTAAAGAGGTGGTGTTACAGGGAAGGGCATGCTTACATTGATCAATGGCAGGATTTCCAAAACTTTCACCTATTCGCACAGGATGGATTGTATTTAAATAAACATGGCAAATGAGTGCTAGCCCAAAAGTTGAGATACATTACAGATGTTCATTTAAACTGCCTTCAGAGGGGAGGGTAACACAAAACCCAAGCCCATTATTTCAAACAAAGATACAGAAACACACTGGAAATTTTTATTAGTTAATGCAGAAGTATTACAAATAAAATGGATGAATTGAAATTAATATTACATACTTCCCAAATACATATTTGTGCTATTACTGAGACCTAGTGGAATGATAAAGATACCTGGGGTAGAGAAATTCCTGGATACACACTATATGAAAGGACAAAAATTTTCCAGAGGAGATGGGGTAGCACTGTACATTTTGGATAGTATAACAAAGGAGAATATAGAAACAGGTAGCTGGGGTAATTCAGAAATATTATGGATTAAGCTCTCACCACCCAATGATCCCATTATTAATTTGGGTCTAGTGTACAGACCACCATCCATTGTTAATTCTGATGAACTTATATTACTAGATTTTACTAAACAGTTGGTTGCAGCAAAAATGCAATATTATTGGGTGACTTCAATTCCCAGGAATTAAATGGGACACATTAGAAACTCTTACACCCATGGAAACCAAATATTTAGAGATTTTCAGTTTGGCTGGATTAGATCAACATGTAGTTGATAGTACTAGGGGAAAACATATTAGATCTGGTGTTAAGCAATATGAGCAATAGCATTCATAATTGTATAACACTGCCTCCACTGGGATCAGCTATCATGTTATGGTCAGCTTTGAATATTCGGAACTTGGGAAATCATTCAGGAGTACTATCATCCACATGTATGATAAAGCAAATTTTAAGTTAATAAAAAATGAGATGACAGCTTGAACTGGCAAAATGAATTTGCTAACTTAACATTATCAGAAATGTGGAGTACATTGAGCAATACAGTTGGCACTCTGGTCCACAGGCATGTTCCAATAATAAAGAAATATAACAAATTCAAAAATCTCTTCCTTATGGTTGACTCCCAGTTAGAAAACTAATTAACAAAAAATATAGCTCACTTAAAGGCAAAAAGAGTAATAACAAGATTTGTTGGGAGCTATATAAAGAACAATTAAAAATACCAAAAAGCAATAACTTTGGCAAAGAAGACATACGAATACAAACTGGTAACCAAAGTACAAAATAATTATAAATCTTTTATTCTTATATTAACCCTTGTTGTGCTGAGACTGATATATCAGTCCAAAATTCCTATCATGCTCTAATTCTGTCGGCAGCCTAAGGGTTAACTAAAAGGAGAAACGATGTAGCATTACATCCCTGAAAGACCCAGCTGGCTGTCTAACCTCAGATAATCAGGAAATGACAGATTTGTGTAATGTATATTTTGCATCAGTCTTTAATAAGGGGCAATGTATACCAACTAAACAGTGAAATATGTCACAGGGATCTAGCATTACATTAAACATCCCTAATGTAGCTCAAATGCTTCAGGATATAAATCCTAATAAAGCACAGGGACCGGATGGAATCCATCCAAGAGTTATCAAGGAACTGGCACAAGAATTGGCAGGCCCAGTAACTTACATCTTCCAAAATCCCTGGATACATCTGAAGTGCCTGCTGATTGGAGACAGGCACTGGTCATACCAATACATAAAAAGGATCTCATCAACAAGTTGAAAATTATCGTCCTATCAGCCTGACCTCAGTCTTGGATAAGATCTTTGAGACTATAATCAAGGACCAAATCCTTGACTCTCTGAGTAGCAAGGTATCATTAATAGGTCACAACACGGGTTTACTAGGGAAGATCATGCCAGACAAACCTTTTAGAGTTCTATGGTAAGGTCAATAAAGCCTTGGATACAGGCAACACGGTGGATGTTGTCTTCCTTGATTTTGTAAAGGCATTTGACAAGGTGCCACATGAAGAACTAATAGGAGCACTCAGGCATATGGGGTCCATGATAAGTTTCTTCTGGGTGGAGGCTTGGCTGAGGGATAGGAGGCAGAAAGTGTGTGTGAGGCGTATGTTCAGAGTGGGTGGAAGTGTCAAGTGGATACCTCAGGGATTGGTGTTAGGACCATGCCTGTTTAATATATGTATTTAGTATGAGTGTCAATGATGGGGTATGGCTATCAAAGTTTGTGGATGACACACGGCTGGGATACTCTGTCAATAATATTAATGAGGCTACTATTTTGCAAACAGCACTTCAAAATTGGAAGAATGGGCAAAACCAAGAGATCATCATTTAATGCTGATAAATGTGTTGTTTATGCATATGGGCAAGAATAACTTGCACTATAAATACAAACTAGGTAACAGTGAGTTGAGGATAGTACAGGATGAAAAGACCTGGGAATAAGAGTTGACAATGAACTAAAATTTGAATTACATTGTAACCAGGTGGTTAGGAAGGCAAGTGGAATACAACACTGTATACTAGCATATTATAAGTCGTGATAAAGCAGTATTGCTGCCATTGTACACCTCATTGGTACGCTTGCATACAGAGTATTGTGCTCAGTTTTGGGCACCAGGTTATAGGAAGGATTTTGCTGCTTTGGAGAGGGTACAGAGAAGGGCAACTAAGGGCATAAAGGAAGTTCAGGGTTTGAATTATGAACAGAGATTGGAAAACTCAGACTATATTCACTGGAGTATCGTAGATTACATGGGGACATGTGCCAAATATTTAGAGCACTTAGTGATGACCAATTAAGGAAGCAACTAGACTTAAAATTAAGGAAACAAGCATATGATACTAGGGTGCATTATTACCAATTGTATAAAGATAAATATAATACTAAAAGAAGGGAAAACTGGTTTAGTATAAGAACTACAGGAATTTGGAATACACTCCCATGCGACGAGTGACAAGTTCGACTATGAATACCTTTAAAACAGGCTAGATTCCTATTTGATTAATAAAGGCATACGTGGGTATTGTTATCAAACAGGTGAGCTATATGGACTTATGTCTTCTATGCCTGATACAACCTATGAACCTATGTATTTCTTCTTTGTAAGGCTAGCTTAACTCTGTTGGCCATTTTATCAAAGTCAGCTACCCAAAGTCCCATATGTTTGCCTTGGAATGGGATGATTTAGTTCTAGTGACCAAACTGAATCATACCATGTGATGGTCACTGGCCCCCAGGTGACCTTCTACCTTGTGATCTGTGATCCTTTCCCCATTAGTCAGTACTAGATCCAGGATAGCCCTGTCTCTTGTGGGTTGTTGTACCAATTATTTGAGGCCCTCCCTCGAAGGGAATCCACTATGTGTCTAGTTATGGCAGATGTTCCTGCTGGTATTGACCAATCTGTATCTGGCATGTTGAAGTCTCCCATTATCAGAACCTCCCTTTAGCTGTCATGTTTTGTATATCTTTTAACAGTAATGTGTCTATGTTCTCCCCTGGTCTAGAGGCCTGTAGACAACCCCAGTTCGTATGGCTGTCCCATTTCCTGTTTCCAGGGTAACCCACAGTTCTGGCTCCATACGGTATTCTGAATTTCTGTTGCTTTGATATTTTCATTGATATAAAGGGTCACTGCTCCCCTTTGCATCTCAATCTCTTCTGAACAGTACATAGCCAGGTGCTGAAGTCTCCCAAGTGTGATAAGGGTAAGAGACCATGTTACTAAATGGCTGGATTATCTCATCCTCTGCATGCTAATAGGATAAAACATGGCTTGACTGCAAGGCATTCTCTTCTGTAACTGATTGGGAAACATAGAGAAAATGCCAAAATGAGAGTAAACAAGCCATCAGGTGCAATTAGAGCTCTCATTCAAGCCGTTCCTTAACTCTACTGCACACAACCCTAGGCTCATCTGAAGACATGACAAACATATGCTGTGTAAAATGGTGATCACTGTCCTTCTGACATGATCCTAAATGATATTAACTATATAAATAGTATCACCATTGCTAATACTATCAACAGAGGTTTTAACTGACATCTCTGCATATACCAAGGCATTGCCTAACAAGTCCACACCATTATTCAACAGTGACCTCTCTTCAGACCTCCCTACTCATTAGATATCTTGCTTTTATTTTAAGAGTGCTGTAATTTTAGGGGTCCATAGATAATGTAGGTTCCTGACTTGAAATCTGCAAATGCCAATAGAACTGAGTCTAAATTATTCAAGATTGTGGCTTATGAGCTTGTCCCTCCAACCAGATTTAGCAATTTATCCCTGTCATCTGGTATGGTGCCTGATCTCTGGAAAACCTCCGATATAGTGCTTAACTTTAAGAAAGGAGACCTTAGCTGATGAACAATAACAGGCACATCACCAGTTTTAAATAAAATGCTCAAGAAAAGCAGAAGGCAGTATAGTGTAGTGGGTTAAGGCTCTGAGCTGCAGATCTGGATACCTGGGCTTGAATCTCACAGCTACCTAGGTGCATACTGTGTGATCCTGAGCAAGCCACTTAACTTCCTTTGTGCTCCCAGGTCGCATCTGGAAACAAGCTTTGGCTTAGTGTGCTACTCCTGGTTAAACAATGTTCACTTTCTCTTTACTAGATTATTTACTGCATTTGATGGATATTTGTAAATCTGTCAACTCCATGGTGGGTATCTCCAACAAAGTTGGCCACAATCTAACCTCAATTTTGTCTAGCTATTGCCTGTGAAATCCTTCTTCCCAAACTCCTCTATGGAGCCTCTGTATTCACCACAGCCTTGAAAATCACTCTCTCTCTCTCTCTCTAGAGGGAGGTTGCTTACAATAATGTTTGCTATTTCACAGTGGCATCCCACAGACACGCACATAACTGCAACTGCTTCCTCTATGACATACTTGGCTGACTTCCTCCATCATAATCTCACCTGGTTAAACAATTGAAAAAAAATCTTTTGACTGCTCTTTGGGGTGTAACTATGGAATCCTCCACAATCGAATGCCTCTATCTCTTGCCACTTTCCGAATCCAGTGCACAGTGCATAACCCTTGAGGACTGGTGAAAATACCCTGTTGAATATCCCCAAATTAAAACCAGAGTAGGAGAATCCTCTTTGCTTATGCTGTTTCAGTGTTAAGGAATTCAATTCCATCTGAGGTTAGACTATGTCCTGTGTCAGCCTTGTTTCATAGTAGGCTCCATTAATACCTACTCATATTGTATCCAAGTGCCTTGCCCTGGATTTGCATTGTATGCCGCTCATACAGCTAACCCATAAAGTGATGGTAATGTCAGCGCTGCAACCCAATCAACAGTCATTCCATTGACTTGGATTTTGCAACACTGGCCATCTTGCCAGCCCAGGGTTTTGCACTGTTTCCCTCACACCTCCAACCTGGAGGTGATTATATAAATTTTTGGGTGGTGTTTCCACAAACTTCCAGGATGTGCCCCAGTGTGTTGCCACAACAGCTGTCAGTTGGCAGGATTACCTAGCTACATGGTTGCCAGTTGGGCAACTTGTAGTTGTAAAAGTCAGTCGACATCCTTGATGTCAAACTGGCATCATAGAATCAATTTGCACTACCTGGTTATGTATTGTTACTTGTGTTGACATTTGTATAATCATGTAAGCTTACATGCCTGTGTCATACAACCATGGTTATTTATTCAAAATTAACACCCTTTGTGCCTCCTGTGGTACACTTGGACTGGTTCTCAATGTCAATTGTGAATGTATGACATATTAATTTCCATCTATGTTGTAATGTATGTTTGATTTATTTGTACCAATATTTGTTACACTAATTGTTTGTGCCTTGTATTATTCTCTGCAGTGCGCTTTTGTATGTAATCTCCCAGATCGTGCCTGAAAATAGGCATTTGTTTTTCTCGTGCTCGTATCTGTTCAACAAGAACTAAATAAATAAAGTGATGGACTTTACTATCCGAATCTGTCATTGTTGCAAAGAGTTTCTACTCTACACTTGTTTATTATGTAAAGATTGGAGATCCTACTTAATCATTGTCTGTAAATAACAAGAATCATCATCAGTTATTCTTAATGCATATTTCTGAATCTTTTCAGTTTTCTCTGTTGCACGTTTGCCAACAGAGTGATGCCAAACAGGACAACAATACACAGGCCTGATTAGAGTTTTGTAAACAAATCAGCTCTCTCTTGAGCAATCCAGATTTTTCTGTGAGTTCCCAAATGATACCTTTTACTAGTTTTTGCTCGCCATCTTTTCTATTTGCAATGCCCAACTAAAATCCCAGAAATGATTACACCAGGCAATTTACCATGCTGTATAAACTCTTATTTCTTTATTTCTTATTTTTGAATGTTGTTTTATTTATTTATTTTATTTATTAGATCATCGGTTTGCAGACCTTTGAATCATAGACTCATTTACAAAGGCACCTCATCAAGAGAGCGATACATCACAGCAAACAAACAGTACAGTACATAATGCTTAGATTAAAAAGTAACCAGTGTTACAGGCATTCACTGATGGTACACGCTTGTTCTTGTACATTGTTATTCTATCACTTCCATATCTTGGGGTTAAAAGTATTAATCTGTGTAGTTTTCTTCTGAGTTCAAGTAAGACCTATGTCAGATAGAAAATTACTGCAATTTGTTTGATAATGTTGATACAATATAGTGACTACATTGTATAAAAATTGTCCAAACAATTGCAGATTATGTCCATATTTTTTTGGGGTGCTCAAGATCTTTTCCATGACTTGGGAGGTTCAATAAGACAAGGTCTGAGAACTAATGATGTAGTGTCATCCACATAAATTGCTTGTTCACTTACGGTATTCATGACATTAATTAAAATTAAAATTAAAATTAGAAAAGGCCACATTTTGTTCATTGGGGCACTGCCAGAGCAACTATCTCAGGATACCAAATATTTAAAACTACTAATTAATCTGACATAGTGTAGTACCCTGGATTTTAGCATTTTACTATAATGTCATATACAAATATATTTAGGTGAAGGACTGCATGGATCAACATGCCTGAAGTGGCAGTTCATATGCAAAAGTGACAATTATATGAACAAAGGCTATAACGACTTAGTATAAAACACATTTGGACAGATTAGCCTATGTGAGTAAGGAAGAAAGGAAAGTGTTGTGATTTCCAGAAGAATAACATCCCGGAAAATAAAGCTGAATCTGTGGGCCTAAACAGTCTTAATTTATTCCTCCATGACTGGTACTGAGACTTCAATCACATAACTTCAGGTAGGATACATGAGCCTAAGTATTGTAAATCTAGAGGCTCTGACCAACGCTGTCATTGATGGTATTTACATGCAGGACACTATGCAGTGATCACCATGCTACACTACAGAGTTAACATGTAACTAATACGTGTCATGAAACTGCAACCAGATATTTTAGAAAGGCTTTAAAACTGACTTCATTTGTCATTTTAGTTTGTTCATATTGCTACAGGTTTACAAGCAGTTTCCCATGTCATGCTATCAAGTAAACTCTATTGTTTTTCACAAAATAATAATCCCTGTTATCACTGAATTTTGCGAGAACAACAATGTGCATATGTTGTTACTACTCCCTGATAACAGCAAATAGTTTAGTGTAAGCATATGAGCAAAAATATTAAATGTGATTCCATGTGAAAACCTTTATTAATATGAAAAGAAAAATTAAGACAAAGCTATTTTTAAAGCTTTTTATAAACTCTATACTTTTTGTGACAACTTTCACATGTAAATTCTATAGTGTAGCATGATGTAGCATAATGATGCATCACCTACATATAAATGCTCTCAATGAAGTGCTGGGTTGGAAGACAGTTGAACAAATCAGTTGCCAAAAGCAAATATCCAGGTTAAGCTTCAAATTCACTATAAACATATACAGGTAGCAGAGGCTCCACGATTTTTTTCATTTTCATGCTGTTAAATTCTATATAGGTCCATTACGGCATCTGCAAATACATTATTTAGTTTTAAAAATTAATTGATCTTAAATCTGGTATCCTAATGTAACTGTAATTGTTTTGCTGTGCAACTTACTTCTGCTGTCAGTCAGTCAAAAGCATTATTAATCGGCAATATGCTATTGTAGCTTGATACAAAATACATAAAAAATGCAACCATAAATAACAAAAATAAATCCTAAGCAAAATTACAAAGGGTTAAGTACACACAATGTATCAGGGTCTTCCATGAAATAAATAATAAACATTGTGGGCCAAATATTCAGAAATGTGCCAAAGGCTGGCGCAAGTCCATCACAGTGCAAAACTAATATGCCATGGTGCAACGAGCCATATTCAGAGGTTGCATGATGCCAAACTGCACCAGCGCAACCCAGCTAAATATGGCAGAGCTGTGCCATGGTGAAAACAGAGTTGCGCCATGGTGCAACAGACATGCACCATGGCGCAAACAGATCTGCGCCATGGTGCAGAAAGAGATGCCGCAGGCAACTGTGGGAGCAGAGCAGCAGAGCAACAGATGGAGGGCACAGCAGTGAATAGACCCATGGACAGAGCCAGGCAAGCACAGTGTCTGGCCACAGGAGGCCACCACCAGCAGGGTGCACACAGGCACCCAGACACCCCACCCCAGAACACAATGGTGGCACTGATATCAGGCAACAGATGGCATCAATGGCCAATGGAGGGCCACCAATGGAGTTCCCACCACAGGCTGCAGACCATGCCCCACCTTCCCAGACCACAGCAACCCACACCCAGGACCAAGCAGCTAGCACACATGTGCCACACACCCCTGTGAGCCACCCCATGGGCACCCCAAGGCACAACCACTGACCATGGATCAGGACACCACCACAGTGGGACACACCACAGCACACAGCAGTGAACCGCAGATGCACAACACATGCACCACACACGCACACCACATGGACATACACTGTTGCACTGTAGCATGGCTCCTCATGCCACCTGCAAAGCAAACACTGACACAGGCAGGTATGTCAGAAAATGCATATTGAACAATACAACTATGTACATGAACAAGAGGGTGGGAAAGGGTAGGAAAGTGAGGAAGGGACAGGAACAGGGACTGTACAGTGGGAAGGGACTGATGGGGAGGTACAGCATGGGGAAAGAGGGAATGCTGGGGAAAACTAATGGCAGCCATGCCCTGCCAACCCTTGGCTCCCTCTCTGTCTCCAGTCTGCCAACATCATCTGGTGCATCTGCAGGACCACCTCCATGGTGGTGGATGTGACAAGTACTAACTGGCAGAGCAGACGGCAGTACAGTGGCATCCACTCCTCCACTGGACATCTATGACAAGAGATAGGACAGGTGGTCAGTGCAATGTCACAAGGTACCATGGCCACCTGTGCACAATGGGCAGCAGGAACACACACCCTGGAGTGCCTGTCATGGCCACTGACAGGGTATGGGCCCATTCCTGCCATCAACTCAGTACATCCATTACATTGCACAGTGGTGGTCACACCACACAATGGCCACCTGACTGTGTAGTGACAGTCACATGGCGCAGTGCACCAGCAGCACCACAGCAACAACAGTGTCACACCCACCTCACCAACAGCTGGCACATGTGTGCAATGGCCACCGCACAGTGGCATGCACCACGCACAGTGCGACATACACAGCTGCCATGGCACATGGCACAGGTGGCCATGCCCGCACCCACCCCTGCTGCCCAAGTAAAGTGCACAGGATCAAGACAGTGCCCACCTGTCCTCTGTGGCCCCACTGGTACTAGTCCTGCTCCTGCGCTGCCTCTGTGGCCCACTGCGCCTGCTCTACTGCTCCCACCACTCCCACCTCCTCGCAAGGCAGTGATCCTGAGGTCCTGGGAATAGAACAAAGACAGGTAACATCAGTAAACATCCACAGCATCGGCCCACCACCCCCACCCCTGTGC
This sequence comes from Neoceratodus forsteri, assembly GCA_016271365.2. Lineage (NCBI taxonomy): Eukaryota > Metazoa > Chordata > Ceratodontiformes > Ceratodontidae > Neoceratodus > Neoceratodus forsteri. The sequence goes on along the minus strand of CM057456.1, from coordinate 1,347,481,101 downwards.
ACAGGGTGTGCCCCTGCCTGACATGGCCCACATAGCTGTATCTCACAGAAGCTGCAGCTGGCAATGCCAATCTGCAATATGCACGATGACAGTGTACCCTCTGCAGGGCATGCCAGGCAGACCAGCCAACACCACAGTACAGCACTAGGTACACATGCAAATGGGCAGATTTATCTGGCCAAGCACAGCCCCTCACCGACATGTACCTGCAGCCATCGCAGGTGCTCTGGGTCCCACCGCATAAGGTCCCCATATCTGTGGTGGCATTGTTCCCTGTCCTGGCCACCCCAGTGGATTACTGCAGGCTGTCAACAATCCTCTGCCACACCGCAACCCTTGGCTGCTGCAGGGGCACCTGTCTGAAGAGGTGTGGGGCATGTGGTTAGATGCAGGTCACCAGGTTCACCAGTTCAACCTGGGACCAGTTTCTTGCCCGCCAAACACCATGCTGTGCCATAGTGCCAACCGCAAGTGGGGAAGCAATATGGTGGCTGGAGGAGCATGTGTATATCATGCACCAGATGCGTGATGCAGTGGTACATGCTCTGTGTCCACCCATTGCACAATGCCAGAGATGTGAGACATGGGTATGGCCAGACATGGCATGTGGCAGGGAGTAACCAGAGATCAGGGGTCACACCAGGGACAGGGGTCAGCCACGCACAATGCCCCGCAGGCAATAGCAGGCATGGTTCACCATGCGCCATGGTCCCTATTGCACAGGGTGCACAGTGTGCAACAGACAGCAGCACACTGACCAGTGCATGTGCACTGTGGTCTCACGCAGTGCGCATGCCTGGGCATTGCACCGTGACTTGCTCCAGAGCAATCTCATTGCACACGGAGCAAATTCATGATATTCAGCCACCACATGCAAATGAGCTCATCAGCAAATACGTGGTGCACTGGGGAAATTAGCATGTCATTACCATTGCACCAGTGCTCATTTGCTTGTGTTGCACTATAAAAGCACCACAGACCGGCACAGGCCATAGACCAGTATTGCAACCTCTGAGGTAACTTATGCATGCTACTGAGGCACACTGAGCCCAGCCAGCACAGCGGGAGGATGGATTAGGTGCTGCTGACACTGACACACTGTGCTGTCCATGTTCACAGATAGCAACATGTTGGAATGTGAGGAGGGTGAGGAGCATGGGCCTGCTCACAAGCGCAGACCCAAATTCACAAAAGCAAAGGCAGAGACCCTGTTTGAGGCCTATCTCGACAGAAAGCCACTTTTGAGTGGTACCATGGGCACGCCACAGGCCAGGGCTTGGGCCTGGGAGGAGGTGATGGCATGCGGAACCAGCAGGCAGCCACCAGTGGTCAGTACAGGAGTGCCTCAAGAAGGTGGGCACAGATAAGCAGTGCATCAAAGAGAAGGTGGCGGCCATCTGTGTAGCCTTTAAAGCCACTGAGGGGAGTCTGCTGATGTACCACAGCTCACAGCGCAGGAGGAGTTGGTGGCAGCCACCATGCACCACAGTGTCGTGGAGGGTGTGCCAGGTGAAGGATTCCAGATCGGTGGCAGCCCATCACTGCATGGTACGTATGTCAGGCATGCACAGCATGCAGTGGATGTGTTGGGGTGGGCACTCATGAGCCTTGCATCACTGACACACCTGTTTTACTCTTTCAGCATCAGCACGCCCGCGCGCAGAGGATGGGGCACCAGCAGCAGCCGGGAGGCAGGACCAGCCCTGGAGGACCAGCCATCCACCTCCATGGGCATCTGGGGCCTGATAGACTGCACCCCACCAACACTGTCCAGCCAGATGTCCTGGGCATGGGGTCAGATGGGGCCCTGGAAGTGTTTCTACAGGATGCCAGTCTCTGTGTCCTCTGTATGGAGACATGATCAGAGAGGGGTCCGACACTGATGATGACCTAACCATGATCCTGAACAGCATGGGTGGTGTTGTGAGGGAATGCTCATACCAGACACCAACACAGGCAGTGCACCCAGCAGCCTGTTAGCGGTGGAACAGCTGCCCACCGCCACTGCAGGTATTGCTGTGTGCACTGCCATGTGTGTGCCATGTGGTGGTGCAGCTGTGCAGGCCTTGGGCAGTGTTCAGCAGCCAGATGGGCAATGGCAGCAGGCTGCAGGAGCCACAGGGCAGCTGGATGCAGAGTCCACAGCTGGGGCACCCACTAGGACATACCCCATGAAGACTCCACTGTGCAGCGCCACCTGAGTGGGGGCGGTGCAGCATTGTCAATCACCACAGTAGGGTCGGCACGACACCCAGGGTCCCCAGGATGCCAACCAGTTGACAGAACACACCCATTTGCTGTGGGTTGCCATGGAGAAACAGGTTCTTCTTGCCACTAAAAGTGAACTGATCACGGAGGGGCACCAGGCAGCTGAGCAGCATGAGAGGAGCACTGCACAGCTCCTGACGGCTATACAGCATTTGCAGGAGACCATGATTGCATCCCAGGATCGCATTGCCAATGCGATCATGGATGGCCTTGCACAGCCTCGCTGCCACATGGCGTGGCTGGCCACCACAGACTCCATCCAGTGCACTGTCCACCCCATGATCCTGGCACTGAGTGACACAAACACTGTTGACACTGAGCTCTGCTGTTGGCATCCCAGGCACACCTGGGGTAGGCCTGTTTCAGTGCCTACACATCCCTGCACGGACCTAGTTGCAGTCCTGCAGTTCAACCCCTGAGGGGCTGTTGCTAATGCCCCTGTGGCGATGAGCAGCCTGTGGCTGCCAATCGCCCTGGCACTGCCACCCCATGGCTGTGGGGCCATGGTTCCATGCAGCATCCCTGATGTGTGTGCCACCTGACCTCAGATTCTGCAGCCACTGCCCTGTGCATGGCTGGCCAGACATGTGTGTGTGCATACCACTGGTGTGGCACCAGTGTGCATGCCTGCCTGGTCACTGGCCTGTGGCATGAGCATGATGAGGGCAGTTCTGCACCACATGTGCCTGTGCACCGGTGCAATGCATTTGATCCCTGCCACTTGCCAGTGCATGGGTGCATGTGTGTTGTTGTGATGATGTGTGCAGTTGTGTGTGGATGTGTGCACTGGCTCCTACCCCTGCACCATGCATCTGTGTGTGCATTCCCACTTGCCATGCACACCCCTTCCTGTGTGCTGTACCTGTGTGTGTGGCCTTTGCGTGGGTTTGGTGCCACCTACCTGCATGCACCATAGTGCTCCTGTGCAATGGTGACTCGATGCTGCCGCGCCATCCTTTGCAGCCGGGATACCTCCACTCGGGGCTGTCCACCACCCTCCAGCCCATTGCCTTCATCATCCCCACTACTGTCACCCTCATCAGCCTCGACAGCTATCCCACAGTCAATGGCCATGTTGTGCAGTATGCAGCAGGCCAGGAATAGGTCACAGGCTTTCGAGGGACTGTACTCTAGGCACCGCCAGACCTGTCTAGGCAATGGAACCGTGCCTTGAGCATCCAAAATACATGTTCAATGATGATTTACATGCTGGCATATGCCTCATTGTAGCGTTCCTCTGTTGGGGATGATGAGTGCCGATAGGGGTGAGCAGCCATGGCCTCAGTGGATAGGTGCTGTATCCTGTGTGGATAATGACATAGTTAGCCTTTTTCATCCTTTGCTGTGCCTCTTGCCTGTCCCTAGTGCCCTTGCTAGCACACCCACCTGCTTTCCCCATGCCATGGCCTGCTCTACCCAACACCCCTTACCCATCTCATACTCACCCACTAGGTGGCCCATGGGATGTTCTCATGCTCTATCCTGTGGAACAGCACAGAGCTGTGCCAGATGAATGCATCATGTGCACTCCCAGGGTGTGTGGCATAGATGTTGGTGATGAATCTCTGGCATCGCACACCACCTGGCAGTTCACACTAGGGAACCCTTTCCTATTCATATAGGCCACACCTCAGGGCCAGGTGGTGTGTGGATGCCCATGTGGGTGCAGTCAATGGCCCCAAGCATGCCAGGCATACGTGCTACCCTGTGAAAATCCTGCATGGTTGCTGCACGCCCACCTGTGTGTTGGGAAATGGATTTACCCAAAGCATGTGGCAGCAGAGACTTGAGGAACTGTGTGAGAAGGTGTGATGTGGCCAACTGGGATAAGCCTGTGGTGTCCCCTGTTGGTCTCTGGAAGGTGTCTGTGGTGAGCAGACACATGACAGCTGTCACTTTTGTTTTCACAGACATTGCATGGCTCTGTCTTGTGGGTGCCTGCATCTCCTCACTGCACAGCTCACACGGCTGCCTCAGAATGGCCCTGTTTAGGTGGTACCATCCCACAATCTCCATGTCTGTGTAGTTCTTGAAGGTGGTGCGGAGCGGTATCACCTGTTCCGGTGTACCACCGACGGGCCCCTTCCTCAGCCATGTCACTGTTCCTCCTGACCCTCACACCCCTCATTATGGCGCCCATTAGGAAGGGTGCACTATCCATGGCCCCTGATGTCCTGTCTCCCCTGGGTGGTTGGCTGCTGTGGGCTGTGTGCCATCCTGGTAGCACTGCGTGGCACTGTGCCTGCTTGTCCCTCTCCCTTTCTCTGCCCTTGACTCAATCTCCACTGCCACCTCTGTCACTCTCCTCCTGTGGCTGCTGCAACAGTTTCTCTGTCTCTCAATGGCTCTGTCTCCTTGCTCTGTCTTTTTGTCTGTCTGTCTCATGTCTCCTGCCACTCTCTCTCTCTCTCACTTTTGCCTGCAAGTGCTGTCTGTATGATTGTGCCCTGTATTTATAGGCTCAAGTCTGCTCCAGGTTTTGCTCTGCACTTGCGCCATGGTTCCATGGTTGAATATTGCACTGCATTGAATATTCATGGGCACGCCCCTGATCTTGCTCCTGCATTCATTATAGTTGTGCATTGGTGCAATGGGATTTGCACTGTGCAATGGCTCCTACTGAATATTGCTCCTGGTGCAAGTCTGCACTAGCCGCAAAACTAGTTGTGCCATACGCAACTGCTTTAATATTCTGGCCACTGTACAGATAAAACAGTGATTCACAATATCATGAGAATTTAAATCTAAATGTAGATGTTGGAACAGGGCTACGACTGATGCCTGTCCTAAAGGCACATAAATCACAATCTCTTTGATCATCACAATTCTGGTGAAAATGAACCAGTTGGGACAAAATGCATATGACCCCATGGGACCCCAACAAAATTCATATTTGGAGCCACATAGGGCAGGCATTAGAAGATGCAGCTAACAGCACGTAAATCAAACAAAGAAAAGGAAGAAGGTAACCATCTTCTCTTTAACCGAGAAATCTCTACTATAGAAAGACATCCCTTACAGCTCAAACCTAACCCTGATCCCAACAAAACATATTTCAGCCAGTCAGCATTTTTCCTGATAGCTAAAGGTTTAACCTTCCTAACTTTTTATGACATAAACTTGCAAGATTATTAATGATAGTAATATCTTTCACTGTAAAAAGCAAAGAAGATCATCTGTACATAACTTAGATCTGACAATATACTTTTATCTATGTAATATGTAACTTTTCATACCATGAGCATTTAAAAGAACATGATACAAATTTCTATACCTGCTGCAGTACATAAACAAGGAGCCTCTGAAGCATTAGAAATATGGACAAATCTAGCAATGAGTACATTACTAAGAAAAATCTCAAACTTATAACACATATAAACATTTCTTTTCTATGGTCCAAGATATAATCCAAATGGAATCTGAACAAACCAAGCCTCATTTAAAGTATACCAGGGTGAGAACCTCGACCTTTAAATGGCATCCAAATTCTACCTTGGTTGTGAATTCTAATTTTGTTCTTAATATAGTCAATATATTTCTTGTATTTCAAACTAATGAAAATTCTTTTTAAATTATTATTCAGATGAACACGATGGCTGCCTAAAGTGAGTGAACTCCTGCACCCCTGCCTTAATTTAACTTGTATTTACCTCCTAGTCCAACTCAACTGCTTACTTTCATTGGGTACCTATCCTAATTTCATTGGACAACAGACAAAACATCAAACTGCAGCTGTATGGAGGTGGAAATGAGAGATCCTCCACCGTGGCATACTCCACCAACAACACCGACGAGAGATAAACAAGCTAGTAGGCGAAGGCACAGCCAGTTACTGCGTCGCCACTACCAGCATCCCAGGCTGCTCTAACAGAAAGCAAATTCCAGGGGGCCTTAATTCACTAAAGAAATGCTGACTAACCTATCAACGGACCTTCACACTAGGAAAACCATGTGGAGCAACTGGTGAACCAGATAAGGGACAATGAGGAGGATTTGTCTTTAGATGACAGGCATGGCTGAACAGAACCAGAGCTATATATCCTATGCCACCGAGTTAAGAAAATGGAAGAGAAGAAGGAGGACCTAGAGGGTAGGTCCAGAAGAAATAATTTAGTGGTACTGGGCCTACCTGAAAAGAAGGAGGGCCGGATCCTATCCTTTTGTCCAGATGTTGTGCAAGAAGCTCGCAGGCCCTCTCCTAATGGGCCTACCTACATTATTGAAAGGGCTCACAGGGCCCCTCCGCCAAACCCAGGCACCCCACAGACCACTGATTTTTGCCTTTTAAATTTCTTGGACAAACAACACATATTGAGTGCAATTAAGGACATCAAAGAAGTACAATAGAAGGGTAAGAAGCTTAGGACTGCCCAGGGCCTCCTGCACATGGTACATCAAAAGAGCTGCACTGCACCCTGTAATTGTTAAGATTATTGTGGCTGGCATACAATTTAGAATTAAATACCTGTTCCTATTACAAATCTTCCTGAAAGATCAATGGCATTCATATGATACAGTTGAGCAAGCAAGAATTGCCTTCTGGGACCTGTTGCCAGATCTCTTCAAGTGAGACCTCGATGCAGCCTTGGATCCCTTGGTATTTGCAGCAAGTGTGGACTGTGTTACTGTGCCTTATTATTTCTGGCACCATACAGTGTCAGCTATGAAAGGCAATCCTACTCTTAAGATCATTGCTGTACGGACCTAATGTGGGTAAGCTACCCAGAAGGATTTTCTTTGTGTCTCAAACAACAGTGGAGCCGGGATTTGAACTGCATTTTCCTTCTGCTTTGTGCACCCCAGCTAGGTTGTTCTCGTGAGCACATGCTCAGTTTGGAGCTTCCTTGTTTGGTATTCAAGTTCGGTTAACACTCGGAATTGACTTTTAATTTAATTTTCAAACTGTCTCCAATCTCATTTATTTTTATAAGCATGAAGACATGGCTGGATTAGCAAGTTTTGTTGGACTGTAAAAGGCTCAGACTTGTCTAGTGGACATTTAATGTCAGTATTCGATGCAGTTGAGTATACTGCCCACGTACTTTGCTTTTTTCTTTAGTTTCAAAGGTTGGGAGTATATCAAAATGGACAAAAGCTTCAGGTTTGCTGTTAGTTTCACAGAATATTTGGACTACCTTTCGAACTATGGATTCCTTTTGAGGCCAGTTCAGTAACATTCATTTTTCATTAGGCCAAGACCTCTTGATGATAAGTGATACGGTAGTTTCTATGAGAGGCAGTGGAGCTTTGGTGCTCATTTACTCTACTTAAATATTGTTTATCATCATAAGTATGGCTCAAATAGCCACTTGTTTTATTTTAGATTAATTATTACCCCACGGGCTTTTCACCTTAGTCTAAAGGGCTTCAAGATTGGGAAAGCTCCTCTAGAGTGGAGGTCCCTTTATTAACGGTCTGACCCCCAAGACTTCAGGGTACTAGAGGGCACTGAATCACCTTTGTTACTTACCCTTGATTATCCCAATTTGGGGAGTCGTGCCCTATTATTATTGTTGTGTTTAGAGGTCAGTACAGACATATAAGTTTTTTCTTTCTTTTATGTTGGCTCACGAGCGCAGCCAACATATTGCAGTAGTAACAGATTTGAAGGCGTGATCACTGTTGGGCGAATATAGGGCATGCATCAGTAGGCATCCCTCATTCCCCAATCAGCTCGCATGCCGTGCCACACCATGCATACTTAATGTGGCGATCACTTAAAGAAAATGTCTGCTGCAATGAGAGCAAAGCTCTCATGCAGCAGGATCACAACACAACTCCTGACATCCACGCAACATGCGCAACATTTTGCCTATTTGCTTATGGAATTTTCTCTCAGTGTTGCCGCCTGTGTTTTTCTGTCAAATCGTGTATTGTGGCATGCACCTACTCCAATCCTGAGATGCACCATTTACTGGTTTCCTCCTGAAGACTTAGATAGTACAAACTTTGTATATGCTTGGTGTGGTGGTTTACCTGCCCAAATAAATTTAGAAATTATGGAGTGGATCATTGTATACCATTTGAGAGGGAGAGAAACATTCAGCATTTGTAGAGGGTAAAATATTCTAGGTAAAACATTAATTTTACCACATTGATTCTTCCCCAGACAAAGAAAAAGGCTCCAATGTTCCAAATCCATTCTGATAGAGGATATTCCAAATCCTTCATTTTAAAACCATTTAACCTGAGGACCAAGTTCCTGGGCCAAGGTATGGGGAACCAGAGGGAGAAAATCACCTGCTTGCACCCATGTCACACTTGTCAAAACTCAGAATGCTGCCTGTCTCCTAATCCAATCATCATGAGCATCTCCTGACTCTGAATTGAAACCTTATTAATATTTGGAGGCTCCACAACTTTTGAAAATGATTACTGGTAGGGGGTTCCCCTAAATCTTTAGCTAACATGCTCACATTGCCTGCCTTTCCCTTCAGGGACTCAACATCCTCTTTGATTGCAATATTATCGGCACAGGTGGAATGGAGCTTAGCCAAGGACCCACTTTTCTTAGCTGAAGGTAAGGGAGAATCTTTAGCTAGCCCAGATTCCAATGGAGCACTAGCTACTCTACCCCTGAAGCGCTGTCAGAATTAGAGGACCCATTACTATTTCCATATGACACAACACCTGAAGAGAAACAGCTCAATCCTTCAGGGGCCTTCATTTCCTTCTCTTAGATTTTTAGTTACACATTTCTTTTTGCAGAGCTTTTAGGCTCCAATAAAGGAGAAATAGTAGAGCTTAACTCTGGTCTTGTGTCAGGATCTGGCTCTGGATCCAAATTATCCATGAGAGCATCCAAGAATGATTCTCCTGGAGGATATACGGATGGCATAATCTCATTATATCAACCAGGCAATTAAGGATTCATTTAACTGTTGTATTTTATAATAGAGTTTCAAAGTCTATGACCACGCATTTTATTATATATATATATATATATATATATATATATAAAAATACCTTTGTAAAAGGGTTTTGGCCATCAAAGGACAAGTTAAAGAAGTCTGTAGAATCACTTAACTGTTAAATATAGAGGAAAATGATTGTGTCTGAAAATAGGCATTTGCTTGCCTAGTGGATTTACCTGGTTAACAAAAATTAAATAAATAAATGCTTTTAAATTATAAATCATAAACACTTACAATTTAGATAATCTAGAAACTCACATTATGAAAAATTTGAGAATTTAGCTTTGAGAACGCATTCAAATACAGTACTTTCTGACGATATGGGAAATTATAGAAGAAACATGTTTTAACTTTCTCAACTACCTCAATATAGCCTTCAAAGCTTTATTGCAAGGCAATATGTAGGGTAGTATGGCCTGGCATTTTCTTGTATGTTTGGGACCACAACACTATAAATATTTAATGGACTGAGACCACTTACGTAGCTCTGTTTTTGTACAAGAACAAAACAACTTAAACCAAAGATAAGATATGAAACTTATAAACAGAAGACGTGGAACCTAAAGGATATGATGAAAAGCTTTTCTACCAATGGTAAGGCAAAAGACTGACAAGCTGTTCAACTTGTGGTGTTTGTCCATCAAATAATATAAAGATTCATCTCTGATCTATAAGTATTTTCTATTCAAAACATTTTCTTAGCATTGTATAAGTTCAGGTTTGGGGTAAAGAAAGGTAATATGATTAAATAGTTATACACATAGCATTATTTAAAATATTATCTGTGCTAATCATAAAGTTGTCTGGATTTTTCCAGATATATCACATTTATAAATTAAATTTTTCCTGGACTATCAGCCTTGGTAAAGACTAGCCCTCAGAGTCAGTAGCAAAAGGAGTGGAGGAGTCAGCATCTTGGTGGTCTGAACGCCATCTTGCCCATGAAGTTGGTCTCAATGGTCAGCAGGAGAACAGTAGGGTACAGAAGGGAACAGTGAAACTGGACAGAGTCAGAAAACAAGTGAACAGATCATCATTTGCAGTGAGGCCATTTCAATCCAAACCAAAACGGAAGAGTACAAAAGGGCTTAGGCAAACTGTTAAGTTGCACAAAGTGCAAATTGGACAGTCAAGGAGTGCGTCAGTCAATAAAGGGGCAAACGGGGTACATTGTGAGTACAGGGAGTGTAGCTGCAGCCTGTAGCAGACAAGTCTGTTCAGCTAATACCTGGGACTCTGACCTAGCATATAGGGGAAGAAACTTAAGTGGAGATGGGGCTGAGGATTGTTCAGAGTTAAAACACTAACCGGAGGTGTAGCTTGGTTTTCTTTGTTTGCAGCACAGCAGCTCCTAGACATGATACCTCTTCAGTTGAGGGGTGAGAGCAGCAGAGGGAATCACATGAGCAGGAGAACCAACCAGGGAGCTGTGTTGACATTTAAATATCCCAGGAAGTACAGTACTGTGGAAGCACACATTCTCAGGCTAACAGCACTCCTGTTGTTGCATTCACTGACGAATGGGTGGAAGATAAAAGGTAGACCAAAACAAAGAATACGAGCTATGCTCTAACTGGGTAAGTGTATAAAGGAAACAACAAACAGCAAAAGAGTTTAACTAAAAACACTACCAGGGATAAATAGTACACAAGGAACAGAGAAAAGCAAAAGAGTTGGCTAAAACTGAGAATAGAAGAAACACTCTATGTAGGGTAGGTGTGCAAAGGGATATAACAAAACATAAGGAGAAAAACTAGATTCAACCCATCAACATAAGGATACAAAAGCATTTCTAAACAACACAGGAGAGTAGGAACTGGGAATGCAGAGAGTGGTGTAGTGCAGTGACTGTTGGGTGAGAATTTTCAGACAGACAGACTGCAGTGCTGCCCATTGGGATGCACCTCTCTGAGTTGAGGAAGGAGGGCACTAGACTCCAGCCTGGAGTTAGATAGGATTCCTAGATGGGCTGGCCCACTGGCGCAATGGTAGCGCTTACCGCTTGTAATGCCAGTGACCCGAGATCAGGAGTGATCTCGGTTGCTGCAGGCAGGCCAGGGGAGAAGGATCACGCACCCAATCAGCTGCTCTTCTTCTCCTCCAGGGAGGGTGGGTTGCTCGTCCTGCTGCTTTACTGCCACCTGGGTGACCACGGGTGAAGGTGCAGCAGGATGACAGAATCGAGGGAGGGAGGATGCTGGCAGGCAGCTGGAATGGTAGCATGTCTCAGCGTGCTCCATCCCTTGGCTCTCATTGCACGCTGATGTGTAGGGATGGAACAGAAATGAGAAAAAAATGCACTGGACTCCAGTAGATAGGACCTGGCCATCCCGAGATTCTGTAACTGGACTTATTGGGGCTGACAGGACCACCTGACACAGACTTACAGACTGGGAAGGGATAATGGGTCCCTCCTCCACCAGGGGGAAATCACGGCGGATGGGGTGGATCCTCTGGTCCTCCCTGGGAGATACCCGGGTGGAACTACAGGAAGGAAGGCTGTCTAGGGATCCCTGAAGGGGAGTCCAGTGGGGAGACAGAAGGCATAAACACCAAATAAAACAAAAGGATAGGATCCTAGGAACTTCTCCCCACCTAGAGACTACAACATCAGCCACCATTATGTCAGAGGATGTCAGGAGGAGACACAACTGGACTACGGTGGGCCCAGAATGGTGGAGTGGTTGGCTCTGGAAGGGTGGGGGTGGAAGGTCCTGAGGCACATTCCTCAATTGGCACCACTACAAAATTCTATGCCACCCTGGTGGGTGAGCATGCCAGGAGGAGGCACTTGTGGTAGTGGCAAGGGGGGATGTTGGGTCTTTTATAGTGGTGACCCCAAGGAAAGTGGGAGAGGACCCAATAGAAGAAGGCAGACTTCTGGTGAGGGTCTTGATTGTCAGGGATTAGATTTAGAAAAGGAAGAGAGGCAGAGAGGGAGGTCAGGTGTACATGGTGCCAATGCCCAGAGGGATGGGAAGTAAATCCTGGGAATTCCTAGGCAGCAGGACAGAAGGGGAGCTGATATCATTGTCCACCTGAGAACCAATGACCTGACTAGAGATGTGCCTGAGACACTGCAGGGAGAGTTTAGGGAGCTGGGGAGTATTCTTAGACGGGTAGTGCACTCCCTCAGTGACTTTCTCTGAGGTGCTGCCTGTCTCATAACAGGGGGTAGGGAAGGGAATCAGCACCAGGACCTGCAATTCATGGCTGAAGGAATGGTGCAGAGAGGTGGGGTTCAGCGCATATTGCCTGGGCTCCCACCTCGATGGGATAAGGGCCATACAGGGGTGATGACTTATCCATCTAGGAGGGGAACCCTAGTCTCTGGTGGACAGTTTAAATGTTACTTGAACTTTAAACTAGCTGAGGAGGAGGAGACAGAAGTAATCAGGAAGGCAGAGACTGACTCTCACAGGCTGAGGTAGAGAGTAGGGACCACCAGAGGGAGAGGAATGCTCAAGAGTGCAAAGTAAGGATGGTTCTCACAAGAGATGGCTGGAAAATAAAAGCTAAGAGGGGCATTCAGGATGTATAAGGAATTGCAGAAGGAGGAGGATGGAGAGTACCAGGAAAACAGAGGAAGTGGGAAGAGGAAGGGAGCTAAAGGCAAAAGAGAAGAGAGAATAGCCCAGGCAGTATCATTATGGGACAAGACATATTTAAAAATATTTAAAATATTGTAAGCAAAAGAGAAAGACCAGGTGTGGATTGTAAGGTTAAAAAGGGAAGGATGGGACTGTGCAGTGGGGACCAGGAAAAGGCAGACATCCTGAACAGGTACCTTTGTTCAGTGTCTACAGAGGAAGAAGAAGGGAAAATTATAGGAGCATTGGTGGAGGAATGTGGATACTAATTCATTGTCAGGAGAGAGCCCTGAAGGGACTTGTTAATCTGAAAGTGGACAAAGTGATGGGGCCAGTGTGGGTGCATCCAAGGATATTGAGGGAACTCAGGAAAACTGACTATATCTCTGACAGTCCTATTTATCAGCTCATTGGAAACAAAATGGATTCATTGGGAGGGTGGAGGTCATGTCAAATGAATCTGATAGATTTCTTTTGACTGGGTTACCAAGGAACTAGATCAGGATGGAGCAGTAGATACAGCCTACCTACTGCAGATTTCATCAAGGCTTTCAACACCATTCCACATAGCAGTCTCATAAACAAGTTGGGTAGCTCAGAGTTGGATCCAAAGTTGGTTAACTGCAAGAAGTTGGTTAGGAGGGCAGCAGAGGGTAGTGGTAAGCAGTGTTCATTCCAAGGAAGGAGGTGACCAGTGGTGTGCCACGAGGATCAATGCTGGGTCCTGTCTTCTTTGATGTCTTAATAAGTGACATTTCAGAGAACCTGGAAGGAAGGTCTGCCTCTTGTGACACTGAAATCTGCAATGGGTGGATACTCTGAGGTGGGATGGGGTGGAAAGGATGAACAGTGACCTGAGAACACTTGAGGAGTGGTCAAGTGTATGACAGCTGGGTTTCAGTGCCAAAAAGTACAACATAAGGCACTTGGGTCACAGGAATCCAGGCATGGAATAAAATGGGTGATGTGGTACTGATGACCACCAAACAGAAAGAGAACTGGGAGTAATTGTTATCAGATCACCTAAAGGTTAGCAGGTAAAAGACAAGACAGTTGGGAAGGCTAGTGGAATGCTGGGGTGCATAGGGAGTGATTTCCAGCAGAAAGAGAGAAATGATGTTCTTTGTATTTATCATAGGGAAGACCCCAGCTACAGTAATGTGTACAGTTGTGAGACTACAGGCCTGATTCTCAAAGCTCCTGGGAAGGTGGGGCTTGTGTCCCAATGATTGGTTCAAAGTGCCTTTGCACCAAAATGATGCCCCAGCCTAGAGAGATTCACAAAGGCAGCCTGCATCTACTGCAGGTAGCTTGCACCAAATGGGGCTTAGGTCACCCTTGCACCACACACGCTGGGCTAGGGCATGGTGCCAGGAGCTTGTGCAGATGCAGGCGCCAAATCTACTGCATCAGGATTCACAAAACTCCCAGTGATCAAACTCTAAGTACTGTTAGACTGGCCAGGGCTAGTCTCAGGGTACTTAAAAATTTCCCCACAGGAGAGGTGCCTTAGTTATGCAATGTACTGCAGTCCCCACTCCCAGCCCCAATCCCCGCTATACTACCAAATGATCCCTGCTAGTCTAGTGGACTCCCATGCCCAATTACCCCCATATAAATAGTAGTAAAATAAACCCTCTCCCGGGTGGACTAGCAGACCCCCATGTCCCCATGAATTAACAATGGATTATAAGTCCCCAGTGGTCCAGTGGACCCACCCGATGTAGATATATATTCAAATATCCTGGTGATCTAGTGGCCCCAAAGCTCCAGTCCCCTGTTATGCCATAATATGCCATCATTGGTAGTATAGTGGCCCCCGACATGAGATGGTGTCCCACCACCTGCGCTCCCCAATCCCCAAACTGAGCCAGTGACTGGCACAGCCCACTGCTTTCAGCACCATGGCAGGCTGCCAACTGAGCTTTGAATGAGTATGTACTGTGTACAGTACGTGCTCTGTGATTGACAGTTGTCACTGAGCATGTACTATATACAGTACATGCTCATTCAGAGCTCAGTCAGCAGCTGGCTGTGCTGGTGGGCAATGGGCTGTGCCAGTTACCATCTGATTTGGGGATAGGAGGAGTGGGTGGTGGGACACTGCTCTGCAGAGTGTTTGAATACATATTTATATCATGGGGCATCAGGGATATGGAAGGGGATTCACTGGACCACCAGGGACTTATAGTACATTACTAATTCATTGGGACATGGGGAGGGGTCCCATAGTCTACTGGGGAGTGGGATTATTTTACTGTTACTATATGGGGGTAATCAGGGATCTGGAGCCCACTGGACCACCAGGGACAAAGGCTGTACACTATTGCTAGGGGACATGGGGGAGGGAAGTCTACTTCACCACCACAGAATGACTGGGGACATTGTAGCACAGTCACCACAGTGTGTGGCAACCTGTCCAGGTGTGCCTTGCTTGGTGCACTGCTACGGTTGTTGCAAGCCACAGGACTTTGCCGCTGGGACCCTTCCCAACCAAGAATAAGGTGCAGGGTCACTGGCAAGGCTATTTTTCCTGCAGCCCTAGATCTCTGCAATGTGTGTGCGATCTAAGGGCGTTTGAGAATTGGGCCCTACTTCTCCAGAATGACATAGACAGAGTGGAGGTGGTCCAGTGGAGGACAACTAAATGGTGCAGGGTCTGCATCAGAAGCCCTACAAGGAGAAACTTAAGGGACTGAATATGTATACATTGCAGGAAAGGGAGGGATATGATAGAGACCTTTACATACCTAAAGGGGTCAATGTCACAGTTTTGGGAGGAGAGTATTTTTCAGAAAAAGTGCTCAAGAACAAGGGGCATGATATGAAGTTGGGGGTAAATCCAAGAGAAATGTGAGGAAGTACTTCTTCACAGAAGGAGTGGTGGATTCCTGAACAGCCTTGCTGAGGCAGAGGTGGGGGGAAAAGCAGTGGTGGGATTCAAAAATGTATGGGATAGGCACAAGGGAATTGTAGGAGAAAGGAAACATGGGAGAGATAATGGATTGGAAACCAAATAGGATCTGCAGTGATGTTACAGGCGGGAAAAATAAGTACATTAGGTGGGCCAAGCGGTCCTTATCTGCTGGCAAATTCTGTGTTTCTATGTAAACTTTGTGTCTCTGTAGTGGTATCACTGAAATTTCTGCAAGTATCTTGACATGTTAGTGGCTGCAACTGTACCTTCAGAAGGATAAAGTAACCAGAGCTGCCTAACAACATAAATGTTTTAATTTTTATTGATTTATTTGGAAAATGTTTCACCAGGAAAGACAACATAAGCTGTAAACAGAGAATTTCAGAAGCGCCCTGGGTGGGTGGGTGGGGGTAGGTACAAGAATTGGGAGAACAGGCAAACACATAGCAATAACAGAGCAATACCAGTACAATTACTAAACAAAACAGTGTAGTACAATTACAGAGCAGAAATAACCTAGACCAACTGGCCAGGGTAAACAAAACCATGTTCAGATATAACCTACATTGCAACAACTCAAGAACAGGTGATCCAGTAAGGTAAAGGTTGAAGGATAGATAATATATTTGAAGTGCTAGAAGTAGTAGGCTGAGCACATGATTCAAAGTGCTATTGTATACCCAAGTGAGGGCAGTTATAAGACAAGTGGGAAGTGGACAGACAAGGGGTAGAAGGTGGGGGATGGAAGAGGAACAGAGAGGGACAGCTAAGATCTAGCCCCTTCAGAATGCTGAGAAGCCTGCAAGGGGACAGGACTAGGCAGAAAGGAAGGGAGAGAAAGGGAGCAGGCAGGTAGAAAAGTGAGGGTGGAGGAACAGGATGGAAGGAGGATAGGGAAGTAGGGAGGGGCAGGCAATGGATTTGACAGTGGGGAAAGGGACAGGGGAAAAGAGTGAGAGCCAATCTATACCCTTTAGGATGCAGAGATTAGAAAGTGGGGGGAAGAAAGAGGTAGAAGAGAGGGAGCTAGTATCTGTACCCCTTCAGGATGACAGAGAACCCTGCAAGGGGAATGAGAGAGTTTTGAGGAGGAGGAGTGGGAGACTGTGTTGAAAGCCTTGGCAAGGTCGACAAAGATAGCAAAGTAATGTGACTTCTATCCGTGGCAGTATGGATAGAGTCAGTGAGTCTAAGTAGGGAATGTCTTCAGTTTTGTTTGTAGTAGTTCTTGTTTTTGCTGATGAAGTTTAAATATTTGGTAATATATTTTCCAGTTAACCATGCAGTTTTAGATTCCCTGTAAAAAGTAGCTTACACAATGATTTACATTTTAAATTGAACTTATTTTTATATCACACCTCAGTGACAAGTGCAATATTTCATTCATATCAATCTTTTATTGTTTTAAATGGCCACATTTGAAAGTCTGTCACATCTAGCATCACATGATCTGGACTCATAGAACTGTATTTGGGCTACCTTTCATGCTCAAACCAGATGCTCCATTTTCTAACCAGTGCTGCAGCTCACCTCCTTTATTCTCCCAGCTGCTTCTGGGCATCCTTTCCTGTCCCCTTCTGAGTCATAGGTCATTTAATGACATTGCCCCCATCCAGCCCCATTAGATCGGCAATCCTGTCTGTTATTTGGGACCTGACTCTCCCCATCTGGGGTGAACTGCATGGATTTGCTAAAAGGAGTAAATGTCTGTACCTGGCAACATGATTTTGTAGCCCAACCCCTCACAAGGGCCCTCAAATGCACCCTCCTCTCCCTCCTGACACTGACTGGAGTTATAGAAGATACACCCTACTATCCCAGCTACCATCTTTATATTCAGGAATAGGATTGATTGATGCTTATCAATGCTTCTTTCTGTATCTTTACATTATAGTTTTGTTAACACAATGTTGCATTATGAATTATGCTTTCCTTGATACATCCACATAATTCCACTGCCATTGTAGGTGAAGACTGTTGGTTTGTGTTGTATGAAATTTTCAATAAACAGTTTAATGACAGCATCTTTACTATACTTCAGATGTGAGTGACTATAAAGAAGACATAATATTAAATTAATTTCATTAATTTTCTTAGAAGTCACTGTCAATCAAAAGTGAAGTATTTTGAGTGAAGATACAACTCCTGAAACTTGTTTCCACTCAGTCTTGGACCCCTCAGTTTGACCATTTGTTTCTGTCACAAAGAAAAGAATGCTCCTTTCTGTCAAAGCCAGGTGAATGTTAAGACTCAGCATTTCCTTAACTAGCATGTCATGGTTGATCAAGTCAATTGCTTTAGTGTAATTAATCATTTCTACATCAGTGGTTAAATCTCTCAGTTACAATATGTAGAGTTTTAGATGTTAAACTGCAAGATCTGTAGTGGAGCTACCTTTACAGTAAGTTATTCATATCAGAATATTTTACTATTAAAATGTTACATTTGATTTGACTTACTAGTTGATAGTCATAATAGTGTCTCAGCACCTCCTCTAAAGGCTGTCCACAATCTCCCTTCTCATGGTCCTCACTATCCCTTGTGTCTGTCCCTCATTGTTTGAACCTGCCATGGACTTGCTTCAGCTACCTCCCTGGATAAACTATTATTCCATCACATACTACATGAAAATATCTTCTCGCATCCATCTTGAATATCCTCCAACAGCTTACACTGATGTCTCCAGATCTGGGATTTTCATTCCTTGTAATCAGTTCAGTACAGTTGTTATTCCCTCCTAAACAGTTGTAAGTCTGTATCTCCTGACCTCATGTGAGAGCATACTATACTTTTGTTTGACTGAAACCCATTTGCTCAGGTTCAGAATCCTGATACATATGTTGATACATGGTTGCCCAACATTGAAATTTTACCAGCAGTAAAGTTTGTTATATAAATTAATGGAGGTGTGGGCAAAGCCCCCAAAAACATGAAATAAACTCCTCCGTGGTTGAAATTTCAATGTCAGTAACCATGTAATAAGACATATAACATAGATTCTGAAACCTGGGCAAAATGGATTATTATTTCTTAGTAAATCTCTAGTGAGTACATGTTGAGGTTCTCCAGCATTTCCTCATATGTCTTTCCTTGTCACCCCATTGCAGCCTGGTAACACGTCAAGAGGGCGACTGAAAAACGTAGACCTGTCAGAAGGAGACGGAATAACGGCACTGACAGTTTAGGCAACATGGACTTGCACCCTTCCTAATTATGTTCCCTGGAGTAGGAATCTATAGTAAGGGAGGTGTGGAGGACAAAGCTCCAGACAAGGCGGTGCAGGCAAAGCCCCCGCATAAAACAATGTTCCCAAATGTCACCCTGGGGGTCTGGCGCCTTTCTGATGGGTCACCATTTTTCGTTCACCCATATGACATGGAACCTTGCAGCCCTCCTCTGGATCTTCTCAAAATGGTCCCAGTCCTTTGTCAGGTGTGGACTCCAGAACTACACAAGATATTCATTGTAAAAGTGAGAAAACAGCACTCACCACTCAGAAGGAACATGAATCCATTAAAAAACAATACAGTCTTGTATCAGGTGCAAAATGACATTTTCTTTATTCAGGTGCCCAAACAGTGCTGCACAAAGCAGAGATGAAATCAGCAAGGAAGCCAGCAATGGATAAGACTCAGTGGCCAGATATTCAAAACTTTGACAGGTGGACAAAGTGATTGCACCCTGTTTGCCTAGGGTTTGCATACATTTGCAATATTTCAAGGGAATTTTCATGTCGCTAACAGGGTAAACACATGCAAAACAATAATAATGTATGCAGTGGGCAAATGGAGGGGCAGGGACTGGAATACCAGCACAGCACAATATTCAGCTCATTTGCACTTCACAAAGCGGTTAGCACAGGACACTTTGCACAGTGCAAAACTGCTGAACAAAACCCTGATTTACTCAGGGCTACCCAAGTGGCTGCTGGAGTCAACAGTTCCTTTGTATTTCATGGCATCTCATCCCTGATTGCCATGTCTTGTAAAGTAAAAATGTCCCTGGTGACCAGTGTTCCCCATCCTCTGATTACTGACCCCAGTATAATAAAATACCTCCTTGTGCCTAGTGGCATCCCTACCCTACAATTGCCAGCCCTGGTGTAATGGAATGTATCCCTGGTGCCTAGTGGTCCCTCTGCCCTTCAACTGCCATCCCTGTTAAATGAAATAACACCCTGGTGATCACTAGCCCCTGCCTTCTGATCAACAGTCCCGTGTAATATAAATCATTCTTGTTGCCCACTGGTCCCTACCACCAATTGCCAGCCCCATAGTAATCACAGATTTCCTGGCATCTGGTAGCACCCACCAATCCATGTCCCAATACCACTGTACCTTTCCTGGCATCACACAGCCCTTGCACATGCAGGTACTGACAAGCCTCATCTGCCAACTCCCTTACCTTCAACACCAGTACCATATAGGCACAGCCCTCCCTCTCCCACCTCCTCAGTTGGCCACAATATGGAAATACAGAGCACATGTCCAATGTTCTGTACAGGTACACATCCTCTGTATTGTACAGAAGCACAGCTCAGGTACTGCACAGGAGCACATGAGCATGCTCCCCTGTACTGTACCCAGACCATGTGCTCCTGTACGGTATGTAGGCCCTCACTCCCAGTACAATACAGAGGATGCACTGCTTCTATAGTACATTGGATGTGTGCTCCTGTCTTTTGATGTGGTAGCTGGCAGAGGAGGTGAGAAGAGGCTGCGCTGGTTTCTGTATGGAATCTGAGGCAGAATCACTGAAGGAAGGGGGTTGTCAGGGTGGGTTTGTCAGTGCCTGCAGTGCAGGAGGGACACTAGACTCCAGGGAATTGTACAGTGGTACAGGAACAGGGATCTGAGGGTGAGGGTGCCACTAGACTCTAGGGAATTGTGATCTACTGAGGGGCTTGTGATTATGGGTGGGGGGACTTGTGAAACCAGGGAATGATTTACATTACAACATGTCTGGTGATCAGAGGATGAGGGAACCACTAAGCACTAGGGATACATTCAGTTACACTGAGGCTGGTGATCGGGCAGCAGGGGGACAACTAGGCACCAGAGATACATTCAGTTACACTGGAGAAGTGATCACGGGTGAGGACCACTAGGCACCAGGGAAAAGTTGACAGTTCTATGGGTCAATGATGAGTGAGGGGCTTGCTACTAGAGGAATACATGTTTTCCAGGAGTGAGCGATCAGGATGGGGCATAGCCAATCATAGGGGCACAAACCTGCTGCTGCTTCCCATGCAAATGTGCCATAATGGGCATGCAAAGGCCCCTTAGGCGTTGCATGCCCAATGGCTCATTGCATAGTGCTGTCTGAATATCACACTGGGAGCTACCCGCTCTATCAGGTCTGGGGGCACTGTTTCCTCTACTGCCAGAATCCATTTTGGGACAGCGCCCTGGCTTATCACTGCATCAACATCAGGGTCGGGGCAATGAGTATGCACAGCACAAAACTTTGAACCCACTTTGCCCATTTTTGAATATCAGGCCCCAGACACATTTCAGACAGCAGTCATTTGTCAATGGATGGAACAGCCAACCACTGATATGACTTTAGAAATTTAAAAGTGTACACCTAGTTTATAAGTGAATATAAGTGTAGATGAGTGATAAAAACAGATAACTAAAACAAAACACAAACATATATAAAAGCTTATAATGCAGTAAATTTCGTAGATACAAATCTAGCAATCAGTTAATTAGGCACTAAGATATGAACATACGAACATACGAAATTTGCCAGCAGATAAAGGCCTAGAGGTCTATCAAGTTTGCTCGAATGTGCAGCTAGCACCCCTTATTCTGCAAACTGCCCCTCCCTTCCACCCTTCCTTCATTAACCCTCCCCTTGTCCTGTCTCATCCCTTTTGAAGCAGTCACTCTTCTACTGGATACCGCTTCTGCAGGTAACGCATTCCACCCAGCCACCACCCTCTCTATAAAAAGTGTCTCCTCATCTCCCTCCTGAACCTTCCTCCTCCAGTCTCATATCATGGCCCCTGGTGTCCTCCTCCTTACTTTGAACAGCCCCTCTGCACCTGTCTTGTTTATTCCTTTCATGTATTTAAAGGTTTCAAACATGTCCCCCCGTCCCTCCTGTCCTCCAGTGAGTACATGTTCAACTCCCTCAACCTCCTCTCATAGTATAAGTCCCCCAGCCCTTGATCATCTTTGTCACCCTGCGCTGCACCCTCCAGTAACTTAATGTCCCTCTTCAGATACGGGTGCCAGTACTGCATGCAGTACTCCAGGTGCGGTCTAACTAATGACCTATACAGTGGCAGAATCACCCCTCCTTCTCGAGGATATACCCTTGCAATACAACCCAGCATTTTGTTGGCCTTTGCAGCTGCCTTCCTACATTGTGCTGAATTGTTCATTGACCCTGTAATGAGCACCCCAGATCCTTCTCCTCCTCTGTCTGGGCTAGCTGCACTCCCCTAGCTGGTAACTCCTCCTTGGGTTCTTCATCCCAAAATGCAGCACCTCGCACTTTTGGCATTAAATCCCAGTTGCCAGGTGTCTGACCAGGTTTTAAGTTTTGCCAGATCATCCTGCAACCCCTGCCACCCCCTAGGTCATCCACCACCGCTCCTACTTTGGTATCATCAACAAACAGACAGAACAGTATTCTACAGTATACAATTAAAACAGTTAGGACTGGTGCTGTGTATATTGCAACTATTACTTATAGGCTTAGAGCAACAGATGAAAATGTATTTCTATTTATTTATTTAGTTAGTTATTTTTGTCTAGGATTACAAAATAGATTTTATGAAGGTTCCACATCAGAAATAGTACAGTATACAGTATGAAACAGTAAATGATCATTAACATTTTACAAACATGAATGCAGCAACAAGAAGTACAAGAGGGGTAATGAGGCAGAGAACTAGGGATAGAGGTAAGAAGGTGTGAGGGTGGGAGGAAGAACACAGAGTTTAAGTGGTAGGGGAAGAAGAAAGTGGGTAGGAAGAGCTAGGAGGGAGGTGGGGCGAGGAGCCTTGTCATGGACAGACAGGTGTAAATGCCAGGTTAGGGAGCAGCTTTTTGTCAAAAGTGCTTGATACTGGGAAAGACAGGAGGACAGGGGACTACTGGGGCATGTACAACTACAGCACAAATGGAGCAGTCTCTTCTATTGTCCCAGTCAGTCCTTCAAGGTGCATGCTCCCTGGCATTAAAACTGTACACTAGTACAGGGCAAGATGCTAGAGCAAAGGAAACATAAAACCGATTACAAACATGTAAGAACAATGAGAAAGCTATAACCAACTCTGATGTCAATTTTATAAACCAGGAAACTATATAACAATGTGCTAAATCAATAAGGCATACAGGAAGGCAGTTGTCAGATCTTGCTCTGTATACCCTCCCTTATATCATAGATGAACATACTGAATAACACATGTCTCAGGACTGATCCCTGTGGCACCCTGTTCATGACTTCCCTGATCCCAGAGAATCTGCCATTAACTACTCCTATCGGAATCTTGCCCCAGTCAGTTTTGCCATCCACTGAGTTTATCCCACAGCTCCTACTATTGTTTTTAACCAACCTTCTGTGTGGTACGGAATCAACTTCTTGAAGTTCAAGTACAGCACACCTACTGCCTGGCCTTTGTTGACTGCCTTTATAACCCCATTAAAAAGTTGATCAGGTTAGACTGGCATGCTATGCCATGAACCCCTGCTGCCAATCATCCTGTAACCCATTTACCTTTAGGAATTCTACTAGGTGTTCCATTATAATTATCCCCAGCAGCTTCCCTATACTGAAGTCAGACTGACTGGCCTGTAGTTACTGGGACAGTCTCTGTCCCATTTCTGCAGAGTGGCACTACATTAGCCAGTCACCAGTCTGCTGACACCACCTTTGTTGCTAGAGAACAGTTAAATAGATCAGCCAGTGGTGACATCAGAGTCTGACCAATCTCCTCAACACCAGAGGATGTATACCAATGGAGCCTGGTGATTTATTAAACTTCAGGGCCTTGAGACCCTTGAGTGCTCTCACCTCTGATATCAATCACTGCCCTTTCATCCCTCTCTCCTATGGCCAGAATGTCACACACTAGAGTGGCCCATCTTCATCTAGAGACTGAAAAAATGATTTGCTCAGAATTATCTGCTTTTTACAACACTCCTCTTCACAGCTGATGCCTTCCCATTTCATTTTCCATTTTCTTTGATAAAACAAAAGAAGGCTTTCTCAACCTTCTTGATCCCTTCTCGACTGTCAGTTTAATTTTCACTTTATCCTTCCTGACTATTCTATGGGTCTCCTTCAATTTCTCCTGATATTGTTCCATGTTGATTTAATTCTGTTCCTCTTATACTTGCAAAATACTGCCTCTTTGCACAAACCGCCTACCTAATCCTTTCAATTCACTGTTGCCAGTACTCTCCTACTAGCAATCCAGTTCTCATGTGAAGGCTGTGGCCCAAGAGTCCGGATCCTCTGACAACAATTGCCTGAGTCTGAGGCAGCTAGTTACCTTACATAATTACTAAAAATGTTTCTGCAATATTCAACTGAGCCAATTAAATGTTTTCCAATACCGACTGTGCAGTACATTACCATTTTTATGGCTGTCTGCCTTTTGTAATGAGAGTCTGCAACTGTTTTGTGACCCATGGTTTGTATGAAACTTCGTTTGCTATTACTGAAGTACTGTGGTTGAGCTAGAGTCTATAATATGCCATATACTTCCCTCAGTCTTAGTCATAACTCATTATCCCTTTATAGTACATTAAGAGTCATTTATGGATCTTAATGTATTATTCATTTCATCAGTAACTGCTTAATTCTAAATTTTTGCAAACTGGATTTTCTGTATCATGCTTTCTTTCTGATATAGAACATTCAGTGGTTCACACAACACAATGCTATGAACTGATCATTAAGGTGGGCTGCACTAGAGTCCAGGTTGTTCTGATGTTTAATGGTAAGGATCAAATCCAGCACCACCCATCTCTGGTTGGATGTGTTTAAATTAGCCTTAAAACATGAATGGATTTAATCATGCCCGTAAGCAACCTAATGAAGTCTGCAATCAAAATGTGCCATAGGCAGGGTGTATGGATATGAGCACCTTAAACATTCCTTACTTCAGGGTATATGGATATGAGCACATTAAACATTCCTTTCATATCTTCCACAGGTGGATGATATATGATCCCAACAGTAAGTAAGTTATACCTGTGTGGAGCTTTGGACACATTGATTTTAGCCATATGCTTTTGACTTCTTGGTTTCCAAATCCTCTGATCTTTTAACTGATACATTATTTTTCACATAACATAAATGCTGCCTCCTTTTAGGGCTGTATAGAAATTCTATGCAGTCATTCTGTGATTATACAGAGAGAGAGCAGTGAGAAAATGGGATACCTAGACTGTCTCCTTCCACAGTTAGAGCAGAAGCACATAAGGTAGTTTCCATTTGACCCAGTGGTGTCTCTCCCCCTCCCCACCACTAGACTATATTTTGGTAATCATTCATTTACATTCACTCAGATTCTCCCATTTACTGAAGGAACAAGCATCTTGGGCCTAATGTTCAAACATATTGCCGCGGCACAAAATGAGTTTTCCCAGATAACCAGGCTTTGTGCAGAAGTGCAATATTGAAAGCCCAAATGATGCAGGCAAACTTGGTTTGTACCCAGGCAAAGGGCAGGGGGTGAATGTAAATGAAGGTGCAGGACCAGAATATCAGTGCAGTTCAGTATACAGAGTATGTGCACTATGTAGGCCATTTTGCTTGGTCCCCTTGGGTGTGGACATACTGTTGATTGAAACCATGACTTACTCCTGCACAGCCCTAGCAGTTGGCAAAAGAACTGTAGCAGCCTCCCCAACCCTCAACACAGTGGTCTCTGGTTATCTAGTGGTCCCACTAGTCGTGTGGTTGGTCACTACCTGTTAGGGTAGGGGGTGGAGGTTCCACTACACAACAAGGAATGGGTTGCATTACATAAACGGGGATCAAGGATGGGGAGGTTACACTGGACATCAGGTAATACTTTTTATAGGTACTGTGTGGATGATCAGGCAGGAGAGGGACCACTAACCTCCAGGGATAATTGTATTTCTGAACGGAACAGTGATTGGTGAGAGTGGAGGGACCACTAGACTACCAGGAGATATATTTTATTTATTAATAGAAGGGCACACAGCAAGAGGGGAGGAGCCATTGGACCACCAGGGAGTTTATTGTTATTTCTGAATGATTGCAGTGAAAGGCAAGGGCAGAGGGACCACTGGACCACCAGGGAGTTTACTGTTATTTCTGAATGGGAAGGTGTTTGGTGAGGGGCCACTAGACTACCAGGGAGATAGAGTTTATTTATTCACAGAAAGGCAATCACTGTGGGGGACACCACTAGCACCAGGGATATCTCTAAGGAAATGGGCAATCGGGGGGTGTCATGTACAGCCTCACTTTTGATGCAAACGGTCCCATAATGTCGTGTAAATGACCTCTTAGTGCCTTGCATACCCAATGGTTGATTTGCATAGGTCCTTTGAATATGGGGATTTTGCCTAGGCCCAAACCATTCTGTTGTCCTATTGTGGAAGCCATGTCTTCTCAACACTAGGTGGCTTAGCACTGGGTTCCACTGGCCCTATATTCAATGGAATAGTGCTGATGCACTATTCCACTGAAAATAGCAGGTTTGACACCTGGGCAACTGTAAGGGTCAGCACAAAGTTTTGCCCTCAGCATTGCCAAGATTTCAATATTGGGCCCCTGGTCTTAATCAGACTTGTCATGAGAGAAAAGATTAGCTTAGTTGATTTATTTTTACAGCGAGAAGAGATGGAGTGGGAGATTCAGTTAAACCTAATGACTTTGTAAAGAAATGCAGAGAGAGAATTAATGCTCAAACAAGTATAAAAATTAAATGTTTTATGTTAAAGTTCAATAGTATTGATAACTTTTAGTAGGTATGAATTAGAAGGTGATTACTTAAATGTCTTATAATAACTGGTGACCATTTTTCCCATAGGAAAACTGGGTTATAATATTGTCATTATAACCAGCTGGTTATAACAATGAACAGGCATCCAGTTTCCCTACTTTGGTGCATGCGACTACAGCAATCTTCCTCTTTTCTACACTGTTCTCCACTATCTCGCTCCTCAGCACTGCACTCACTCCAGCTCCCCGACACAAGCAGTTGGCAGTAAGTTCTTTTCTTATTTTATTTGAACAAAAGATCACTGGGCACAGAATCGACATTGTAGTGGGGAAATAAAAATGAAAAAAAAAAAACACTATGAGCCACCATGGACCATGAGCTGAAATCCCAACTGTCCGCAGATTGAAACAAACAATTTATTTTGCATAATTGCTGTGGTGAAAAATGACTCCCAGCAATTTTACAAAATAAAGGATGAGCGGGCATTTAAAACTTGGATTTTCCACACACCCTCAAGATGGGATGCCTGAATAAACCCATTGAGCTTCACTTTCAGGTTTATGTGGCATCCCACCTAGGGGTGTAAAATCCTTGTTATAACCCCTACTCATCCATTATTCTTTATTTTATGCAGACTTTGATGGGTATACCTTATTTATTCTACAGTATTGCTCAGCCCCACAGAATTACTAGTTATATAATTGTTTAGTTCAATGCTAATGTTAAAATCAATACTGCTACTTTAATGAAATACGATTAGCTAGTGTTCGTGTTATGCACTTAATTTTATTGTATTTTTTTCTTTTCTTTTCTTTTTAAAAATCAATAAACGTTTTAATGGATAAAACCTTTTCACCTCGCTTTCCCATTCTCTGACGTGTCACAAATGAGATAGTACTCAGCCACATCTTTATAGACACCAGGGTAAAAGAAGTTTGTATCAACCTCTGTTTGGTCCATGAAGGTCAAACAAGTATAAGAACAGGACTGATACTTTTAGTAAGTATGAACTAGTAGGTGATCACTGAAATATCTTTTTATGTACACTTTGATGGATATAACTTATTTATGTTACAGTATTGTTGAACCCTTCTATAGAATTATTAGTTATCTAATTCTTTATTCAATGCTAGTGGAAAATTAATACTGCTACTGTATTGAATGTGTATTAACTAATGTTCATATTATGTATGTAATTTCATTGTATGTTTTTTTTTCTTTTTGCTTTTGTTTAAAACTCAGTAAACTTGTTAATGAAAAAAAACCTTTGTCCCTATGCTCACACTCTGACATGTCACAGGTGTGATAGTACTCAGCCACATCATTATAGTCACCAGGCCAATAGAACTTTTGTATTAACCTTTCTTGGTCTGCTCCCCCGGTATCCCACAAGTTGAATGTTTGTGCAATGCTGAGTTGTTGTTGCCTAAACTCCTTAGGTACTACCAGCTGTTTGCACAACTGCCAAACTTTGACTCCTTAAACTGGAACCTGGAGCAGGATCTGAGAAAATGTTGTCCCAAGTCAACCATACTTATGCTATTAAAGAGACACCCCCCAAAAGTGCTACATTGCAGAATTAGAATAAGCATACCACCAATAAAGCTTATACCAAAATGAGGTTTCCATGTTGCTTTGTTTTAAATTATGAGCTATTTTGTAACTCTGAGTAACTCTGATTTCACTACCTGTTCAAATAAGCCAATATCAGTGAAGAGCCACTGATGATGTCATACCCTGAACTCACAGTCCAGTCCTCCCTGTCAGCATCCTTATAGGACCTACTTTTCCAAAGTTTAAGAAACTGTAGCTATAGTCATCCTTTAAAAATGACATAGGGTTGGCTGCAGTGCTTGTATTTCCAGAATGTTTAGATGCATGGCACTGTACTTTAGAACACATCAGGAAGGGATTTTGGAATGCAGTACTGAACCAACGCATAGAATGTCAAGATGATGAACAATTTTAAAATGTTGGGGGGCATGCAATCCTAGAATGTTGCAGGATGCCATCTCAAAATGTGGTGGGGCAATTAGTCTCGGAATGTGGCAGGCACACACATTGAGGAATCTGATGTGGACTGGCAGTTTCGAATATAGTGGGATGCATGCTGTCAGAATGTGAAAGGACATACCATATTATTCTGAAACTGCTTGTCCCTCCCACATTCCAGAATTGTATGCACACACCATATTTAACAATTGTGCATCAGATCCCACCACATTCCAACATTATGTGTCCTAGCCACATTTTAAATTACGCATCCCTGCCACATTTGAAATTGCACATCCTCTCCATTCCCAAATTTGGATACCTGCCACATTCTGAAATGACACAACCCTGACATATTCCAAAACTGCACATCCCCAAGTTGTTTTCAATGCCACATTCCAAAGTTGTCACTGACACATTCCTAAATTGTGTGTCATTGCCACATTCCAAAACTTGGCATCACTGCCACATTCAAAACTGAGCATTACAACCACATTCTGAAATTAAGCATTGCTGCAACATTCAAAATTGTACATTAGCACCACATTCCAAAATTGTGCATCTACCACATTCTGAAATTGTGCATCTACCATTCTGAAATTGTGCATCACTTCCACATTCCAAAATTGTCTGGAATCACTGCATTCTGAAATTGTGTGTCACTGCAACATTCCAAAATTATGCATTACTGCCACATTCCAAAATTATAACTAGCCGCACATTCCAGACCTGTGTACATCACCACCATATTCTGAACCTGTGCATCACCACAGCATTCTTACCTGTATGTCACTGCTGCATTCTGAAATTGTGCATCTCTGACGAATTCTGAACCGTGCATCACCACCACATTCTGAACCTGTGTGTCACTACCACATTCCAAAGTTGTGCTCACCGCTGTATTTCAAAATTGCACGTCAACGCCACATTCTGAAACTGCCATTACCACTGCATTCTGAACCTATGCACCATCACCACATTCCAAAATTGTGCGCCACCACCACATTCTGAAATTGTGCATCACCACCACATTCTGAACATGTACATCACTGCCACATTCTGAACCTGTGTGTCACTGCCATATTCCAAACCTGTGCATCACTGCTAAATTTGGAAATCTGCATCACTGCAAACATTCCAAAATTGTGCATCACTGCCACATTCTGAACCTGTGCATTACTGTCACATTCCAAAACTGTTTGTCACTGCCACATTCTGAAATTGCATGTCACCACCATATTTCAAAATTGCAAGTCACCACTGCATTCCAAAACTGCACATCACCACCGCATTCTGTAATTGCATGTACCACCAAATTCCAAAATTGTGAATCACCGCCACATTCTGAACCTCTGTGTCACTGCCGCATTCTGAAATTGTGTGTCACCCTGCATTCCAAACCTGACTTCACCACCACATTCAGTACCTGTATGTCACCACCACATTCCAAAACTGTGCATCACTGCCACATTCCAAAACTGTGCATCACTGCAGCATTCTGAAATTGTGCATCACCACCATATTCTGAAATTATGTTTTCCAGCTACTTCCTGAGATTGTGTCATTGCTGCATTCCACAATTGCAACCTGCGATATTTTGAAATCTCATACCTGCAGTATTCTGAAAATTGCTCACAACTTTGTCATTCCAAAGCCATGTTTTCACTGCATTCTAATCCCTGTCACATTCTGAAGTACTGTATCTTGCATCTACTGTACACATTATGGAAGTGCATGTGCTGACCCACCTAGTATCAGTTTTCCTTTTTCAGATGTTTATTACAATTGCAGTTTTAAGTAACATAGGAGAAATAAGTCATATACGGTAGCTTGAAGGGTGGACTAGGTTATGACATCATCAGTAGCTCTTCTCTGAAATTGGCTTTTTGAACAGGCAGTGAATTAAGGATTGCAAAAGGACTTGTATGTAACTTACAGATCTGAGTTTTTGGCATGAGGCTGATTGAGGATATGCTGATCCAAATTCTGAATTTATTGATGCAGAACAGTTTGGTGTCAGTCCTCTTTAAAGCATAAGGGTTATTGTATCAGCATAATTACATTTTAGATGGCAGATCCCATCCATATATGCATCCACATGGCA
Organism: Neoceratodus forsteri; assembly: GCA_016271365.2. Classification (NCBI taxonomy): domain Eukaryota; kingdom Metazoa; phylum Chordata; order Ceratodontiformes; family Ceratodontidae; genus Neoceratodus; species Neoceratodus forsteri. The sequence goes on along the minus strand of CM057456.1, from coordinate 1,347,450,377 downwards.
AGCAGCTAGGGGCAGCTTACAGAATTTTACTTATGAGCAATGCAGATGTTTATAATTCTGAGCTTGCAGGACAGAGACTGGCTCATTTATTTTATTTCTATTTTATTTTATTATTTGTTAACCAGGCAAGACACCAGGCACAGGTGCCTGTTTTCAGGGGTGAACTGGGGCACTGTGGTGGTTGAGTGATTTGTGTAGGGTTGCACAGTATACAGGTGGAGGTTGCAGGGTTCAGGCCCATGTCTGCTGAGAGTGAGTGTTCCAGGCTTATTCACAGCTCATTGCTCTAGCCTCAGGGCTATACCAGAACCTGCATCATTAGAATTAGAGTTTGTTTGTGCATTAAATGTATAAATATACATTTAGAAATAGTATGTAAGAGCCCGCCACCCTTCTGTATCTAGTGGTATTGGATGGCATCTCATCCAGGAGAGTGCCTCACCTTACACTATGCCAGCCAGTACTGCACCAACACCAGTCACCTTTGCATTACAGGTAAAGGCAATGGGGATCACTGGCATCATAACACCACACCCTGGGACACCATAGCAAGCGATCACACACACAAACTACTTTGTCTATACCAGAGCTGGACTAAGCATAGTGGCATGTCATTATTTAGTCCACAAGAGGACAGACAAGTTTTCTGTCCATTAATTTTTCCAGGTGTTTGCTCATCTTCTCACCCCATCCAATATCATTTTGCAGCTATTGGCTCTAACCAGAGTTTGTTTTATTAACTCTGTTTTTCCTGAACAAATTTCATCCTCTATGTTATCAGCCTCTTTAGAAACACATTCTTTGCACCAACTCTTAGTTATTCTAATCACATCCATGGTATTCTTTTGAATTTGTATTTGATATTGTTCTGTTGTAGAAAACCACATGTGAAAATACACTGTTTTAAATCTGTGCTTTTCAGGTTTATGAATGAACTGGAATTTAGTCTAGTACTGGGATTCTACTGTTCAGTCTCAGTCCTACTCCTAATTTATTTATTTATTTATTTGGGAACTGTTTCACCAGGAAAGACAACATGAGCTGTAAACAGCTTGTTTCCAGAAGTGCCTTGGGTGGGGTGGGGAAGTACAAGAATTGGGAGAACAGGCAAACACATAGCAATAACAGAGTGATACAAGTACAATTACAAAAAAACAGTATTGTACAATTACAGAGCAGAAATAACCCAGACCACAAGCCAGGGTAAACAAAACCATGTTCAGATATAACATACATTGCAACAACCTAAGAGCAGGTGATCCTGTAGGGTAAAGGCTGGAGGATGGATAACACATTTGAAGTGCTAGAAGTAGTAGGCTGAGCACACAATTTGAAATGCTATTATATACCTAAGGAGGACAGTTATAAGACAAGTGGGGAAGTGGACAAGCGAGGGTAGAAGGTGGGGATGGGTGAGGGGACAGGAACAGCCAAAAAGAGGGGGAGAGAAAGGAAATGGGGATATAGAGGAAGAGAGGGGCAGAGGAACAGGAGGGAGGAGAGGATAGGGAAGTAGGGAGGTGGGTGGGTGGTAGATTTGAAAGTGGTGGGAAGAAAGAGGGAAAAGAGAGTGCCAATCTATACCTCTTCAGGATGCGAGAGAACACTGAAAGGGTTCAGGATTAGAAAAGTGAGGGAAAGAAACAGGGTAGAAGAGAGGGAACCAGGATCTATACCCATTCAGGATGACAGAGAAACCAAGGGGACAGGACCAGGTAGAGAAGGAGGGAGAAAAGGGTGCAGGGAAGAGGAGCGGAATGTGGTGGATGACTGGAAGGAGGAGAGGGATAAGCAATAGGGAAGCTGGAGAAAATAGGGTAAACTAGGAATGGAAAAGGGAGAGCATCAGTAGGAGGGAAGAGGGGTAGTTAGGGAAAGACAGCAGTAGAGTGTCAAAATAGCACAGTAGCTTGTGGATGGTAGCAGAGAGTCAAAATTGCACAGTAGGTTGTGGTAGGGGTGGGAGAAGGGGTTTAATAGGTGGTAGCATGTGAGGAAGTAATCAGAGGAAGGGTACAGTTAGAAGACAGGAGGTAAGTCAGGATAGAGAAGTAGGATAGTGCTCAAGGATGGGGAGGGTTGTGAAGGGAGCTATTTACAAGTACAGTTAGGAGAATAGAAGTAAAGTAGGGTTAAAGGATAATGCACCAGGGTTAGCGGTCGAGGGGGTACAAACAACTGCAGTTAGGGGAATAGAAATTTTGAAGGGCTAAGAAGATTGAAGATGGGGAAGAGGAAAGTCTGATAGGAGGTAGCAGTGAGTTCCAAAACATAGCTTTGGGAAGCGGTAAGAGAAAGCTCCCTTGCCTATGACGTGTAAAGCGACAAGGAATAGCTAGAGTATATGCATCAGTTGATCTGAGGGGTGAGAGAGGGAGGTGGAGCAGAGACTAAGAGGAGAGGTAAGAGGGAGAGTCCCAAACCAGAATTTAGAAGTGAACTTTGGAACAGTGAGAGAGACACCTGCACTCAAGGGAGGAAAGTTAGAGAATGATACAAGGTACAGTGATGTGCAGGAGGGGAGTCAAAAGCAAAGTGACAGAAAGAATTGAAGAGAGTATCCAACCTAGTAAGGGAAGACTTAGGAGCAGCAGAGTGTAGACTATGTCGCAATACTCAGAAATGGAAAGTATCATTTTCTGAACAAGATCACATCTAATCGATAGTGGTAAGGAACCACGGTTCCTATAAAGGGCATTGAGCTTGGGGTGCAGTTTTTCAGGATGGCATTCACCTAGCTATTTGAAAGAGGTGGTGTCCTCTAGCATTGTCCTGTCAAGGGTGTGGATGAAAGGAAGAAAGGGCAGCCAAAATGTCACTGCCTAATACCAAAGGTCATGGAGAATGTCTTCTTGGTGTTGAGAAAGAGGTGATGTGAGCTAGCCAGCTGAACATTATTAAAGTCAAGCTGTAGTCTGGAAGTCACATCAGAGGATTGGCCAGAGGTGAACAAGAACATGTCATCAGCATACATGTGGATAGAGGATGAGGAACTTACTGATGGTAGATCATTTAGAAAACCTGAGAATAAGAGGGCCAAGTATGTAGCCTTGAGGCACACCAGTAGAGATGGGTAGTGGAGGGAGGTAGAGTCAGCAATTTTAACAGATTGAGTTCTACCTGCCAGGTAGGCTCTGAACCAGTTGCAGGCAGACAGAGACAAGCCAGCTGATGACAGAGTTCCAAGGAGGAGGAGGGAGATTGTGTTGGAAAGCTTGGCAAGGCCAACAAAGATGAAGAAGTAATGTGACCCTATTCATGGCAGAATGGATAGAGTCAGTGAGTCTAAGTAGGGAAGTGGTGTAGGAGTGATTCTTCCAAAACCAGATTGGAAGGGTGTAAGAAGGTGAAGTCATCAAGAAAGGAGGAGAGTTGTGAGAAACAAGGTGTTCCTGAAGTTTAGCCAGGGTGAGTAGAAGCAAGATGGGGTGGCAATCCCAGGAGATGAGAGATCACCTCCCTTTGGTAGGGAGAGAACTGTAGCATGTTTCCAGGTTTCAGGGATAGTCACAGTGTGGAAAGACAGGTTGAGGAGATCAGTGAGAGGGAGGGAAATAGGAGGAGCAGAGAGCCACTGCAGCTTAGGGTCAAGGCCATCGGGTAGCTGCCCTATATGGGTTGATGAGAGCAGTACCTTTAAGGTGTTGTTGAGAGAGATGGGTGAAAAGGCAAAAACTCTACATTAATTGGTGGTGTTGGAAGAATTGGGAGGGAGGGAAGAGGTAGTAGGGTGGGGTGGGAAGGAGGCTAACAGGGTGGAGGCACAGGAAGTAAAGTAGGAATTGAATTCTGCTGCTACTATAGGATGGTCGGCAATGAGTTGATTGTTTATTTTGAGCAGCGGGATGGGGAGGGGTTTAGTTTGGGGAGAGAAAAGTGAGCAAACTACTTTCCAAAACTTTCATGGGTTGTTTATGTTAGTATTAAAGGTGGACCAGGAATATTCTGCTTTGGCCATGTGGATGGCTTTGGTACAGACATTTCAGAGTGTCCAGTAGATAGTGTAGTCAAGAGGAGTTTGAAGGATTTGTGTGTTTTCCATTCTTTATCACATGCTTGTTGACAGGCCAGAAGTTCAGGGGTTACCCAAGGGAGGTGACTACCACGCTCTAACTTGCTTCAGGGGAGACATGTTTGTTCCAGACATTGATGAAATTATCTTGAAATAGGCCAGGGCATGAACGATAGTTTGCCTGAGGAAATGGGGCCCAGTCAATGTGAGTTAAGTAATGATGTAGAGGGCAAGATCTAATGTTTTGCAAGAATGGATCATTAGTAGTTTGTAGGGTGCCGAGGTCTCTGCACTTTCCTACCTATGTAGATCATATTATGATCACTAAGAGAATCTGTCAGTAGGCCTGACTGGATTACCCTGTGAGGATGGGCAGTGAGAGCCCAGTCTATGAGAGTATGGTTATGGGATTTGTGGTTTAGGCAAATAGGTTCTGTGAATATTTGGGACAGGTTAAGGGCAGCTATTTTAGTACAAGTCTGATCTAGGACGGATGACACCCAGTTCAAGTTTAGATCCCCTAATAGGTAGAGCTCGCCCTGAGGAAGTAAGGGACCCAATAGTGATGATGAGATCCGTGGCTACAGAGTGGTGTAGACTAGGATGGCAATAGGCTCCTGCAATAAATATTGGTATAGAAAAGGGTAGAGATAGTCTAATGATGATGGCTTCATAGGCATTGCTGTCAGTGGTAGATAGAACAGCAGTGGTTTGGTGAGAGGAGGGAGGAGGAATAGATAGATATGCCCCACCCCTTCCAGTGTGGTCCTGGTGGGTACATGCATATCCAATTGTGATAGAAGCATCAGGGATTTTGTTTGTTAGTCAGGTCTCTGAAACAGTGAGGATGTCTGATTGAGGGATCCTACAAGTGGGAGTAGTAGGTCAAGTTTAGTGTGAAGACTGCTAATGTTAAGGTAGAGGATTTTTAGGCCATGGGGAGTGAAACTGGGGTTGGAGCAGAGGCTGAGAAGGGGGAGTGGATGGGGTAGGGGCTTTAATGAGTATTGGACCTGAGTAGGGATTTATGTCTACTGCCGAAAGAAGTAAGAGAAGATAATGATGAAATGCAGCTTGGTACTCTTGAACCAAGGTTTGTTAGATGGCTTAGGAATGAAGTGAATAACTGAAGGTGGAGAGCTGAAATTTAAGGATGCACAGTAAAGTGAAGGAGTAAGGTAAAAGACATGAGTGGGGTGGAAGGTCATGTAGAGAAGTGGGTCAGATATGATAAAATAGTGTTGGAGCTGCCACTTGATTGAAGCAAGGATTAGGAGAACAGATGGGGTTTGCAAGGAAGTGTGGTGGGGAATAGTATTTAGCAATTGAAGGGACGGAAGAGAGACCAGGGTGAAAAGTATGGAGGAAGAAGCACAGGGGAAGATACAGAAAGAGATCATGTTTCCTGGTTTAGAGAAGGCTTAAATGAGGAGCTGGGTCACAGAGGTGCAAAGCTGAGAGAAAACAAGGAGGAGCAATAGATGGGCTTAATCTGGGGTTGGATCACAGGCATAGGAGAGGAGGAAGAAGCTGGGGGCAGGGCGTTTCAGTGCCGACCTCCAAGGAGGTATGTAACCTGCACTAAGCGAGACTACAATGGGACAGTGAGGCTCGTGTTGCCCTAGTGGCCCAATGCTATATCAAGCAAATGGGAAAATCAGTTCTTAAAAAAAGAAAAAAACTGTCCCTTAATTAATACAAAAACAATAAAATGAATTTTTAGCCAAAATTAATCTGTCTAACAGGCTGAGGAGGTCCACAGAATCAGAGGAGGAACATAAGTAAGAGTAACAGTAAAACATGGAGTTAATTAAACCAAATAAATCAGATATAAAACAGGCTGAGGAGGTTCACAGAATCAGAGGAAAAACACAAGTAAAAGGTAGGCAAGGTCAGAATGGGCTGAAAAAAAAAGAACTGTAGGTCTAGCGCAGTCTGTGAGGTCTGGCTTCAGCATAACTTCTTTTGTGAGTGGAAGATGGTAGGCGCTCCAGTTGGCGTGGAGTGGAATGCTAAACCAGGAAATAGAAAAGGAAGCTGGGAGTTAAAATACTGGGAGGTGGGGATTGGTAAAAGATAGTCACAAAATACAGAAATCAGATAACAGGCTAGGAGAAACACACACACACACACACACACAGGGGCTAGGTTTCAGATGAATTAACTTTAAACTCTTACACTGCAATACTGTCCCTTAATTAATACAAACACAATAAAAATGGATTTTTTGCCAAAATTAATCTCACTAAACAGATGATAAAGTGTGCTGTCCTGTAGATATGCTTAAAAAATAATTAAACCAGGTAAATCACATATAAAACAGGCTGAGGAGGTTCACAGAATCAGAGGAGGAACACAAGTGAAAAGTCACCAAGTTCAGAATGGGCTGAAGAAAAGAGGGCTGTAGGGGCTAACACAGTCAATGAGGTCCTTGTTCAGTGTACCTTCTTTTGTGAGTGGAGAAGATGGCAGGAGCTCCAGTCGGCACAGGGTGGAGTTCCAAAGCAGGAAGTAGAAAAGGAGTTAGGAGTTAAAATATTGGGAGGTGGGGTTGGTAGAAGATGGTCACAAAATATAGAAATCAGATAACAGGCTAGGAGAAAGTGAGAGAGAGAGACACACACACACACACACACAGGCTAGGTTTCAGATGAATTAACTTTAAACTCTTACACTGCAATACTGTCCTTAAGTAATTCAAAAACAGTAAAAATGAATTTTTTGCCAAAATTAACTCTCTAAACAGATGATAAAGCAGGCTGTCTTGTAGATATGCTTAAAAATAATTAAACCAGATAAATCAGATATAAAACAGGCTGAGACGGTTCACAGAATCAGAGGAGGCTGAAGAAAAGAGAGCTGCAGGGTCTAGCACAGTCTATGAGGTTGAGGTTCAGCATACCTTCACTTGTGAGTGGAAAGATGGCAGGAGCTCCAGTTGGCACGGGGTGTTCTTATCCCAACTGAAATCTCATTCCCATTGCTAATACTGACGTGAACGCTACACTTTGCCAAACTGAATGGCATGCTTTAATTACTTGCTATACATCTAAAGGTAATGAGACTACTTAATTCTGTTTGTGACTTTTCTCCAAAATATTTATCAAGTGAGAAGTTCATTGTGTTTTAACTGATGGAATAGAAACAATACATAGCATGCAATTTGATGCACAGAATATTTATTTATGTCTTTGATTACCGACCGGGTAAGTGCACTGATCCAGAGGACCATTTTCAGTCATGACCTGGGCCACAGGGTAGTAAGCACGAGAGAAACACAGCAACACATACAGAAACTTCAATCTATACTGTAGATTCACACTCAGGCACGAGGTGGTGTGGAAAAAGAAATACAAATAACAATAGTACAAGCAATGGCCAGGCACACACAGTGGAAAGTGGGCCATGCATTGCAATAGAAATAACATGAGGTACTGGAGTCCACATTTCATGTCGCAGGAGAGCATACGTAGCATTATAAATTATAAATAAGACGTGAAGACCAGTTTAGTACAGTCATCAGTAGAGTTGAGACGGGTTCATAAAATTAGATTCTCACGTCAGTTCATGGATTTGACGTAGCGAGGAAGGAGGGTTATATACAACTACAATGATGAGGAAGGGATGAACAGAAGGCAGGGAGTAAAGGAGATATGGGCATTAGGGTGCCTTAGAGTTACTACTGGGTGCAGTGACAGTCAGCAGCTGCTAGAGACCAGGTTTTCAAGTCCTGTTTGAAGGCAAGGTATGAGGGGATGTGCGGATGGACTGTGGGAGCTTTTCCATAGAGAGGGGCAGAGACGGAGAAAGCTCAACTTCCCATAGCTGTGGAGATGCGGGTATCTCCAATGAGGTGACTGAGGATGCTCTAAGTGTCCTAGGAGCCACTCTATCTGTCAGGATGAGAGAGTAAGGGGATAGGTGTCGGTATCTTAGTGCATTGTCCACTAGAGGCCCTTCGCATAGTCAAGTGATTTTGTACAGGAGCCAACCCAGTGACTGGTAGAGGGTGCAGTGGTGGGTCGGTGGGGAGCTTAGAGGATGAAATGGCAGACAGAGTTATAGGCAGTGTTTAGTGTTTATTTCAAAGGTAGGGGATACGAGGGGTAGATGGGGAGCAGTAGTCAAGTACAGGCAGTAGGTTGCCCTGGGCAATGGCAAGGCATGCTTCATCTGATAGAAGGTTTTGAGTCTGTAGGCAGTGCCAAGTTTTTGGTGGATCCTCTGCACAGTGTTATTGACATGCTCAGTGAAAGAGAGTGACACCTAGGTATTTAAAAGATGGGATGTTCTCAAGAGGGAACTGCTGGGGTGTGTACAAGGAGGAGGAGTTGGATTTGGCAGCTTTGGAGGAAGGCTTGGAACCAAAGAGCATGGACTTAGTCATCTTTTCATTGACTAGCAGCCTGTTAGCAAGGAACCATTTATGAGCAGAGCCATACTTGTGTGTGAGGATGGAGGTGATGAGCTTGATTTATCACTTTGGTAGAGGACCAGATCGTCCTGCATAAATGGCGCTTGACAGCTGAGGCTATCCCTCGGAGTGAGTCAATGAAAATGGAGAAGAGCAGTGGTCCGATATGGAACCTTGGGGACTCCAGTGCGACAGAAAGGCAGCAGAGGAGGCATTGTTGATGATGACAGACTGAGATCAACTGGATGAGATAGCTGCAGAACCAGGCTGCAGTTCCCAGAGCAGCCAGAGAGAGATAGACAGGGTTGAGTGGAGGTGGGTGGTCAACAAGGTCAAAAGCCTTCGATAGGTCTATGAAGACAGCTCCTGTGGCTTTTCCTTGGTCCATATTTCTCAGCACATGATCAGTGAAAATGGCGAAGCAGAGGAGATGCTGTGGTGCTTGCAGAACCCATGCTGGAGGGACATAGGAGGTTATACCTTTCGAGATGCTCTGAGAACTGGCAGTACACAATTTTTTCAAGTAGTTTGCTCAGGTGAGGGAGTAGGGAGATGGGCCTATAATTATCAAGTGATTCCAGGTGCCGCTTTTGAAGATGAGCAAGACATTTGCATGTTTCAGGAGTTGGGAACCATAGAAGATGTAAGGCCGAGGTTGAAGAGGAAGGTGAGAGGTTTAATCAAGGCAGGGCAGATGAGTTTAAGAAATTGCGGTATAATTCATCACTGCCAGGGCTGCCTTTGGCAGGAGAAGATTTCAGGAGCTTAATAGTGTCTGTATGCCCAATGACTTTGAAGTGGAAAGGTGGGGGCAGGGTGGTAGCTGAGGAGGAGGGGGTGGGAGGTGGGAGGTTCAGGGCAGAGGACCCTTGTGGAGGGAGCTTGTTCAGATAGGGGATAGGTCCGTGAACTCGTGTTGAACATATTTGCAATCTCGGTAGGGTCTGAAATAGGACCCGGGGATTTAAGCTGCTTTAATTGTCTACTGGACTTGGGGCTAAGGATAGTTCCAATAGAGGCCCAGAATATGCGTGGATTGCCAAGGTTGTCTTTCTGTTCATTAATGTGGAATTTGTGCTTGAGTGATTTTGCTGTTTGCAGGTGTTGCTTAGCTGTCTGTAAGCTTTCCAGAGGATGGGAGAGGGTGAAGCCTTATAGGCTTTCCATTTGTTATCCGATGCTTTCATTAGTACCAGCAGTTCTTTGGAGAGCCAGCAGGTACAGCCCCCTCTTACCCTTCTGGTTGTGAGGGGAAATGGATGTCCTGTAGGTGGGAGAGTTTGAAAGTAAGGTAATTGACTGCATTGGATAAGCTGCTAAGATGGTAGAAGATTTACCAGTCTATAGCCCTTACATCACTGGACAGATTTGATAGACAGTATAGCATAGGTAGGTGTGGTCACTTAGGAGTCAGACATAGTGCCAGCTTGAAGGACAGAGTCAGCCCGTTTGTGATAAACTGTTCACAATACTGTACAAATATGTAGTTATTATTTTTATTGTGTATTATTTATTTGTTGTATATCCAATTGCATTTCTAGTATCTACGAGTTATGTTATATATAATTACAGATTAAACATTTTTTATCATGGTGACATCAGTTGTCACAATATTTTATATGGCTAAACATTGTAGGCACAATTCTCCAAATGGGTTTAGATCAGTGCAAGCTGCGGCAAACAGCAGCTTGCACCAAAGCCAGTGCACCAGGGACCCTGCACCAGATTCTGGTACAGGAGGGTCCTGCTACCTATGCCCCACACTTGCCACAACCGCTCCTGTACAACAAGCACAAGGTGCACAGGAGGGGATTGCTGCAGGCTCCTGCAATAAAGTCTAGCGGTCACCCCATGCTCGATCCACTGATACAATAAATTAACCCCATCCCTAATGGTCTAGTAGCCCCGATCCCCAATGTCCCCATTATAATAATAGTGAATTATGCCCCCTACCCAATCCCCATTATCCCCAATATAATAATATCCAATTATGCTCCCTCCCTGATCCCCAATGTCCCGTTATAATAATATCCAATAATAATCCCTTCCATGATGGTCCAGTGACCCCCTCACCCCAGCAGGTAGTGCCCACCACTCCCTCTTTCCCCATCCCGAAACAGAACCAGTGACCAAAGCCCTCTTCTCACATTTGCGGCTGGCTGCCAACTGAACTGTCACTGAGAGTGTACTGTATACTGTACATGCTCATTGATGTCTCTGAGTGCATACACTATACAGTATGCACTCAGTGACACTTCAATTGGTGGCCAGCTGTGGATTGAGAGGAGGGCTATACTAGTAGCCAGCTCTGTTTCAGGATGGGAGGCAGGGGGTGGGCACCACCAGCTGGGGTGGGGGGCTGGTTGGTCGCTGGACCATCAGGAAGGCAGTATTTTTTTTATTTATTTATATTTTTCCCTACTGCCTAGCAGAGCCACTGCATCAGGAGACACCCATGAACCTCCTCCCTGCCACCAGCTCACCTCCCTACCTGGATTCCTCCATCCTGTATCAGTATGCCCCCTGGAGGGTCAGGAAGAGGGCCAAACCCCAAATCTTGCAATCATGTCGGGTCTCCAGGCAGTGGGTGGCTTGGCGTGCACATCAGAGCATGGTTGGCCCTACATCTTCCCCGGCCCCGCTGAGGCATTTATTTCCCTCTTTCTGTGTGGAAGCTGCTATGCCCTTGACATCAGGGCGCAAACACCAATGTCCTTAGCTTCCACCCGCCCCAACTATGCCACTTCCTGGAGTGGATTGGTCCACAGACCTCCGCCTGTGGCCAATCCAACTTCTGATGTGTTGATGTGCTGGCATGCCCCAGCCTCCACCAGGGTCAGCGCATGCGGATAAAACCCATCCCTCCCACCAGAGAAGGCGAGCTATCATCGGATGCTCCAGCTTATCTCCCCGGCCGACCCCGGCATCCTGAGTTCACTACCGAACCCGGTCCGGCATGGTGCAAGGTGTGGTGTCCAGCACCTCAACTCCCAGTGCCACTGGGCCAGGGAAGGAGCATTATTGGATACTTTTGTAACAAGGACATCAGGGTTCAGGAGGGGTATTATTGAATATTGTTTTAACAGGGAGATTGGGGATCGAGAAGGGTATTACTGTTTATTATTATAACAGGGAAATCAGGAATTGGGGTGGAGGGCCACTGACCACCAGGAAAGGGGTATTATTCGATATTATTATAAGAGGTGACATCGGGCTTGGAGCTTGGGAGGGGACTGCAGCACATTACTGAAAGGTGCAACACTCTCCCAAAGGGATATGACTACAGACCCTTAGACCAGCCCGGCTGGCCTAAGGATACTTAGAAATTCTCCCTTGGGGAGTGCTTTATGAATCCCACTTTTAGGATATACAGCCTGTGTCTGCCCCATGTCCCTAGTGCCATGCTGCAGCCCATTTTGTGTGCAAGGCTGGTGCAAGTCCCCTTTGGCACATGTAGCCTGTGTTTGATGCAGGTTGCTTTTGTGAATAGCTCATGGCTAATTTTTTGATGCAAGGTGCCACTTGTGCCATTTATGTTTGACACAGGTACCATGCATAAATCTATGGCCTGTGAGAATTGAGCCCTGTGTCTTGTGACTTTTTAAATGTTTTATCTGCTTGGAGATTCCAGAAGGTCTCCATTACACTTGTGTTTTTCTGCAATAAAATGGGGTAAAAATATCCAGTTTAAATCCCAGGTATTTGTCTTTTCCAAGGGCTTTAGGATTCTGCATGAGGGCCGGGGAGGGGCTTTAAAGCAGAAAGCCTGATGTCAGCCAGAGACAGACCAGAAGTGTTTGGCACCAGGTTCTAGAAAGAGATAGTAGTGGTTAGGATCAGCAACCTTTTCATGCTCTCCCTTTCCAGCCTCTAGGTATCTTGGAATGAACTGGCAGCAAAAATGTTCAGGTGAATTTCACAAGATCAACTGCCTGTAGTACCTGGAAAGGGCTTCAGTCAATGATCAAATAATCAGTGCTTTATCAGGTGTTATGTGCATCATTTGACAGGGTTGTTCAAGCAAGTGTGAGATTCAGGCCCAGGTGCTTTGTAGGCAAAACTGGACATTTGCAACTGTTTTGAATAATCCATCATGTATGTTTATTATATATATGTCATATTGCATTTTGAATAATATTTTTATGTATGCGTGTTTCTTGTAGAAACTGCACACCAGGTCATATCTGTAAAGGGTGCCTTTGACACACGAATACTTACCTGGTTGACAAAATAAAAGAAAAAAACATAGAGTTGTCTTTTGCCTATTGCCAGCGATCAAGTCAAACTGAGAGTTGCTGGGAAAGAAATTTAAAGGTCTGTACTACTGTATGTGGAAAATTGCATAGCTATGGGCTGCACAGTTGCGTAATTAGTTTTTCAAGAATTTCACTTGTTCCTACACTGAGTGGTTGCCAAGAGGGCTGGCACATCGGTGTTGACCATTAATTGAATCACTTTCTGTTTGTTGCTCTGGCTGCCACAGCCAATGGTGGTCAACTCCTTGGAACTTTCTAGGAGGTGTTCAGATGGCAGTTAGTGGTCTCCCTGGTGCCAGAGAAAACTGAGGGTCCCTGTTACCATTACTTCATTTCTGGGAACTGAAATAGATTCTCAGGCACAGATTGTAAACTTCCCCTAGATAAGTTTTAGGCACTTTGGAGTCTGCTTAGGAAGGTAAAAGAGGTAATGTAAATAACTTTGAGAGAAAGGCAGCAGCTGTGGGGGTACCTGAATTTTGCCTGCAGTGTTATCCCACTGGGAAGAACCTTTTCAGCAGCTTGACTAAAACTGGGTCAGGGGTTCACAATCTATAGCACAGGTTAATGACAACCGAAAGCATGAGGAGAATGTCTCATTGTGGCATGCTTTCCTGTTGCACTAATATGGAGTGTCAGTGTGGCCATCAATGGTCACCAGTGTGACCTGGAGCAGTATGTGTGCACATCCAGTGGCACGGGGTTTGGGGAATACTTTGCAGGCTCTTGATGTGTGTCCCAGTAGCCCTCTCCTGGATCTGGACAGGCTTACCAAACAGATTCCACAGTTGGAATTCTTTCCATAATGGTGGCCTTATTGGTGTGACAAAATCACCTATACAACATGAAGGTTATTTTCCAAACAAACAATATAGGTATGTACACATCATTAATGGTCAACTGGGGGGCAAAAGGGTCCCATTGGGGATCTTATGATGGTGCCTATTAAATTTTCATTTTAAGGAACTGCATTTCCCTAGGTTAGATATTGTAATTTCTTATTTGCTGTCTCATTCACAATGGAGGTGGTTCAGGGAGCTAACACACACAGCAGGAGAACAACCATAACCAGTCATTTTCTTTCTGTGGGATCTAGTGACCTCAAAACCTGGAAGCTGATTAGTGGCTTTATTGCTCTTAGACTAAGGATGGCTTACTAAAGAGAACTGAGCACTCTATAAGAGTTAGGGCAGCACAGGTGTGGTCAAAATCATAGATGATATTGGAGGATCAACTATTCCAATACTTTGTAGCAGCCCAGAAGGGAGTATAACAAACAGAAGCCTGCTCTCGAGAAACTGGACACACCACTTCAACAACAATTTGCAGTATTAAAGGTTTTATTGCCAAATGAAATGTGGAGTGCACAGACCCAGACCACATACCACAATATCCCAGCACTTTGAGCCAAAACTTTTGGGGGTATGGTAGTGGAGAAAACGTCTTTCATTTATACTGACAGTTCATAAATAGACATTAGTGCTCATTAAACTGTGCTCAATAAATTGTAAAAAAGTAAACATACAAACATTATGCAATAAAATACATCCATGACTGAGTCTCAAACTGTCTTAAATATAACCTTTGTTAAGTATACAATTTATTTTATAGGGTTCATGATGAAGTACCTTCAACAACATTCCAATGCATAGTACATACAAATGGTTTTAAATATATAATTAGCTTCACTATATAAAGAAAGAATTGGAGATATATGAATGATCTGCTCTTTCAGATGATCAGCCAGATGATCTCCAGTGGGTAAGAGACAGAAAGAGGTACACCTTCAAGAGAGGACAACATAAAGGACGACAGCTAATTATTAATATAGAGATAAAAGCAGCTGTTTCTAAGCTCAAAATGGAGACAAGCTATACAGTAAATGAAATACATTTAACCAAACATAAATTATTAAAAAAAAACTATTCCTAGGGAGTTTAATATTAAACAAAAACAGGAGACTGTTCAGATGCCCTCATTATAACTAAGGTGTGGTGATACATTTAGTAAAGTATTTTGTTTCCAATTTCTTTTAAATAATGTTTATCTCCCATAATCATTAATTACTCATATTTAAATGTACTTCAAAAATATGAGGAACCATTCAGAGAACCTTTTCATACTAAAAGGAGGTAACTCAAAGAAATTGTACAACTTATGGTGATCAGTTCATTTCAAATATGGTTTTATAACCTATTGACTATTTAAACCATGAGGTTTTACACTGTTCAAAGAAAAATCCAAAAGTTTTGTCTTTTGAGAAGCTGGTTGGTTCTGTATCTTCCTTTTTCATAGGTTTACCATGTTTAATGCCTGTAAAACCAAGTAAATCAGTATTTGATCCATGTTTAACACCAAAATGTACCCCCATGGGTGTATCTTGTCTGACATTAATAATAGCTCTAACATGCTTCTGAACATGTTGTTTAAGGGGTCAAATGGTACAGCCCATAGATCAACTTGCAGGGGCACCATAAGACTTACACCAAGAAGGGTATATCACATGCGATACATTCCCTCAGATCTACAACAATTCTAGCTTTAATAAGGTGTTCAGATTTCTTGCTTATCTGTGCATATTTGCAAATGGAACACCTCTTGCATTGAATAAAACCTGATGACCTTTGGAGTAACTCATTCCTGGTGTCTGTGATGAGGACACTTGGGAAAGGGCGTCAACAATAATGGCGACCCTCTCCCAGCACATTGTAGCAATGATGCACAGGATATGACGACCGGATGGGGTGGGTGACTATAGCGACATCCTGTCACTATAAGTATGCATGCAGGGGAGCGGCATGCACAGCAAGGGATGTGGTGGGTGGTGCCATAATCGGTTGCCATGCCGACCCCTGTGGTGTGGTGGGTTGGTTGCCAGCATCAGTCGGCAGGGTACTTAGGTTCCGGTTTGGGCACTCGTGCATTTTTGTTGCACCCTGCCCAAACCTTTTTTATGTTTCACCCTCTGGAGTTGAGAATCCTTTAGTGGGGAGTGCAGGGGTGAGGGTTGGGGTGCAGACCTCCACAGAAAACATTAAAAACTAAGTTCCTAGTGCCCTTTGCTGTGTGCTCGGTGTCATAATGCCGAAAATTTTTTCAACACTTTTGACTTCTGCATAATGGCAATTCCTTTTAGACTTTCGCCGTTATGACATGGATCCCCAATTCCTGTTAGCACATGGGGGTGGGGTGAACAGACTATTATGTACTATCCTGTCTTTCAAATTTGATGCCCTGCTAAAGGAAACTCTAGGTTGATTTCCTATAGCCATTGAAGATTCCTATCTCCCCTCAAAATGGCCCAGTTTTTATGAACCACATTACCGATCCTTCCAGCCAGACCATTGTTCTCAGTTATACGTGACAGGTTCATTTGCAATCAAAGTTTTCAGGTTCTTTGAAGAACCATGTTACATGTCATGTCTATCCAAGGATAATGCTTTCATTTTGGCAGTTGCCAACAAATCATTGCCATACCGTCTTTGTACAAATCACTTTCTAAATTTCATTCCTGTTTCAAATACTCAGCCTCACTGCTACAATTCCTCGCAATCTGAGCATCTGGCTGAAAGGAATGGAATCTTTTAGTTTGGGGAGGTGAGTGGGCACTCTCTGCCCTTAGCACAGAGTTTACGGCAGTCACTTTCCTAAAACAACTAGTTTGCACTATTTCTCCTGGTGTTCCACGCAGTTCCAAATCTAGGAAATGTAAACATCTTTTGTTAGATGTAAAAGTGAAACTCAAATTCAGATAATTTTGGCTTATCCATTTAAAAGAAGGGGAGTATGACTTTGTGGGTGGAAAACATTTGGTAGGTGTCACATGGTTCTCAAATGCTTGGAGCTTGAAAATAACACACAAGCCATCAGGGTTCACAAGATATTAGGAAGCTGGATTTGGGGAGGCTGAAATAAATAGTTGACTACTACATCCAATTAGCCGCCAACCCTAGAATTGAGTGGGTGGAATTACAGAACACCTGCTGGTCACATTATAGGGCCTTACTTGCCACACAGCCTTTATGATCGCCTACTGTGGATCATTTAGGGTTTCAGACCTAGTTCAGCCCAGAAGGGGCCCAAAGCCCTGGCTGGGCTTTTGCACATAGATGTGGCTGTAACCTGTCTGGGGTGTTTGTGAAGCTGCACAGGAACAAAACTAACTGGAAGGCACAATGATGCTGGTAACTCATGCAACTCCCTTCAGGGTGGTTGGGAACATGAGGGCTGTGATTTTTCAGTATATGGCCAACAGGCCTTCTAATAGGTTGCCTTCCTTTTGCCACGAGGACAGATCCCCAGTCATGGTGTAGCAGTTCAGGCACATGCTAGGGCAAGGGTGTAGCCAGAAATTTCCATTTTGTACACACACTCTCAACTCCTGCCCGTCCCCATTAAAAATGTACACATCCTCTCCAGTGCAGCCCCCATAAAAATAAATCAGATTGTTGTCAGATGACTCATCCAATCTCTAAACACTGTAGAGGTACACATATCTATCTCCTAAACAATAAAAGGTTAAAGAGACACTGCTCAGTGGCCTACACTAACTTAAACAGTACAGATTAGAATGATACTGTTAACAAAAGGCATACACATGATTTGGGTTAGGCACTCAGCAAAACTGTACACAAATGTGTGCAGTGAGTATGCCTGCCTACAACCATGTGCTAAGGAAGGCTGTCAAACAGTTGGGATTAAACTCAAAGGCACTCAACACTATTTGTTCCAGATTAGGGCATCTACAAATGTGAATGATTGTGATCTGACAGAGTCAAATTCAGATGCTGAGGTTTTGGATGTTCAAGGCCTTTGAGAATAATGTGGGACCACAGTTAGTATAACATGTTTTCTTTTGCCTTCCATGAGCAGGGTCCACAACACAGTGGCAAACAAATTCGGACATAAAGACACTCCTTCATGTTCTAGGTGGGGAGGAGTCAGGCAGTGGCTGAGGTGTAACCTCCATCTAAATCTAGATGGGGCACAAGATTGGCTACAGCAGCATGGAATGCATTGGAAGGACCTGCTCTCAAGTTTTGAGGCTGAAGCTCATAGAAGTAGTCTTTCTGACATCTTAGTGGTGCAACTTGGGGGCAATGTCCTGGGACAAGGAAGGCTGTTGATTTGCTGTTAAGAATGTAGTGCAACCTACTAGTCATCTGGGAGGCTTGGCCAGTGACCCTAGTGATGTGATCGCACATAATGTAATTCTGCAGAATTAATGATGCTATGTGCAGGATCACTTAGCAGTGGTCAAAGACCATAGGAGGTTCAATATGGAGAGCATACATTTATGAAGTCTATAAGAGCAAGATCAGTCTGTTTGCTGATGATACCAAGGTAAGAGCGGTGGTTGATGACCTAGGGGTTGGCAGGGGTTGCAGGATGATCTGGCAAAGCTTGAAATCTGGTCAGACACCAGGCAACTGGGGTTTAATGCCAAAAGTGCAAGGTGCTGTATTGTGGGATGAAGAACCCAAGGAGGAGTTACCAGCTGGGTAGAGTGCAGCTAGCCCAGACAGAGGAGGAGGAGGAAGAGAAGGATCTGGGGTGCTCATTACAAGGTCAATGAACAACTCGTCACAATGTAGGAAGGCAGCTGCAAAGGCCAACAAAGTGCTGGGTTGTATTACAAGGGTATATCCTCGAGGAGGGAGGAGGTGATTCTGCCACTGTATAGGTCATTAGTTAGACCACACCTGAGTACTGTGTGCAGTACTGGCACCCATATCTGAAGAGGTACATTAAGTTACTGGAGGCAGCACAGGGTGACAAAGATGATCAAGGGGCTGGGGACTTATCATTTGAGAGGAGGCTGAGGGAGTTGAACATGTACTCACTGGAGGAGAGAAGGGACGGGGACATTATTGAAACCTTTAAGTACATGAAAGGAATAAACAAGACAGGTACAGAGGGCTGTTCAAAGTAAGGGAGGGAGGGACACCAGGGCCGTGATATGAGACTGGAGGGAGGAAGGTTCAGGAGGGAGATGAGGATACACTTTTTACAGAGAGAGTGGTGGCTGGGTGGAATGTGTTACATGCAGAAGTGGTATCCAGTAGAACAGAGGACTGCTTCAAAAGTGGATGGGACAGGACATGGGGAGGGTCAATGAAGGGAAGGGTGGAAGGGAGGGCAGCTGCAGAATAAGGGTGCTAGCTGCACATTCGAGCAGACTTGATAGACCTCTAGGCCTTTATCTGCTGGCAAATTTCATATGTTCATAAGTGGGATAGTTTCAAGGCATGGTAACATAGGCATGGTGGTACTTGGACTCATGCCAAGGATGGGTATGCCTATCAGACATTGGGTGAGACTTATTTAGTGTCAGTGGCTCAGCAGGTTACACACTTGCCTCTGAGGCTGGAAGATTGGAAAGCTATGGGTTATAGCCCAACACCTGCAACACGGGTAAACCCAGTACTGACACTGTAGTGCAGTATGAGGGGATGTTGTACTCCTGAGGAGCTGCCTTTTGGATGAGTTGATAAACTGAGGTCCAATTTACCTATTCTGGTGGCTGCTCAGGTGAACATGGAAGATCCCATGGCATGTCTCAAAAAGTAGAGAATTTCCTGGTGTCCTTGCTAAATTTCCCCATTCACTAAACAATACCATCACAGCTTAATCTAGGTCAATTTCACTTGGTTTCCATCTGTATCTCTGTCCCCACCCCCGGATGAGGCTGAAAATAGGCAGAATTGACTAGCCCTCCTTTCCCAGCAGAATTGACTAGCCCTCCTTTCCCAGTCAAGAAAACTAAGTAAACAAATAAACAAACTATTGAATTTGGCAATGCATAGGGTCATGGAAGAGTGTTTAACATGACTTGCTTGGTGGGATGTATGGGATCCATCCTGTGGTTGCATTGGAGTCTCAGAAGAAGAAACCATACAAGGGGAAAGGGGACCTGCTTCCATCTAGACATATCCCCAGTAACTGCCATCAGGTGGGGTGCCAGATGACCTAGGGTCTGTTGCAGACAGACTGGGGTCTGAGTCATTAATCTCATCTCACAGGTGACGGATCCATCAGGCTGGGACAGGACACCTACCACCTAGCCAGAGGAACCCCTTTCCTAAGAGGCTGGTTCCCACCGAGAGCATAAACTTGATCCCTGTGGTTCACAAGGAGGGTCCCTTCATGGGGAAGGGACCTGCAGAAGTGCAGGGTTGCCTTGTTAAGACCCTCACACTGTGCACATCCTGTATTTGCTGTAAATGTACATAACGCTCAATAAACACATGGTTGTGGCCATTTCCTCCAAGATGGGTGTCAGGTGTAGTCTGACTAGGGAAAATGGGGGAGCATTAGGAGCTTGTTTAATGACCACTACTCCCACCAGGTTTCAGTGTGGCTCAGTTGGTAGGATATCTGCCTCTTGGTCAGAAGGTCGTGGGTTCTATTCTCACACTGGAATAGGGCTCATACCTAAATGCTGGCACCTGAGTGCAGTATTAATGGGTTGCTGTACTGTTTGTGGTGTGCCATTCTTCAGATGAGACATTAAACCATGGTCCCTGCAACCCATCCTGGGGTGTCCTGATGGGTATCCAGGTGGAAGTAAAAATAAAAACAAGGCACTTTTCGCAAAGAGTAGGGTACTTTCCTGGTGTCCTTGCCAATATTCCCTTCCTCATAAAACTGGATCATGCAATTGTCCAAGGCTGTGTGTGGGTGGTGATGTGCAAAATGGCTGTCACTGCATGTTCAGTCACTTCACTACCAATCTAGAATAGCTTGTAAAGCACTTTGGGATACCATGTATATGAAACAGGCTAAACGCTGATTCTTCTTCTTCTTCATGTTCCTTGGCTATAGTAGGACACCATGTCCATTTGAGGGGAGCCAGTAAAGACAGCACACTACGTGGAAAATGATGACTGAAGAGGGGCAAGAGAGGTTTAAGCATGAATGCATGACTCAGCCCTTCCTCTTTCTCCTTCTCCAGTGGCAGGGATCCCCCACCCACCCACCCATCCTCATAAAGCAGGGCTCTGGGTAAAACCAGGATATAATGGGGGGGTCCTTTTGTCCCTCTACTAGATAATTGCATTGCAGGTTGGGAAGGACTTTTCTTAGTTTTTTTACAAAGTGTTTTTCCTATTTGTTTGTTTTCCTTTTCACTCCTCCAAAGGGTATAACAGCTGCAGTTATTGTTAGAATCATCTGCCAGCACCCTGCCTGCACTTTTCAATTCCTGGGGACCACATTTGGCGGCCCTGTCATACACATTGTTCACAGCCTCTCATTATGTTGCTACTGAAACCTGTTACTGTGCATTGTAACTGACTGGTCACTGCTGTCTGCTTTACTACCCAGGAAACTATTTTGATTTGTAAGTTGCACTTTGATTCTAATTTTGTTGATACCTAAAGTAGCTTTTACTCAATGCAATACTTGCCACTCCATCATGGTTCTACTCTGTATGAAAGTTATGGTTTTGTATGCCCACTTTGTAAGCTCTTTTGTCTTTCACTGAATTGTAAATCCACTCCCCCCCATGGACATGAGCCTAGGCTGAGTGTGCCTTTCCCAGTTATCAAATTTTAAATTAATTAACAAAATTTTATGTGGGTGCAGCATGGAAGTCTCACAAGAAGGAACCACAGGAGGGGACAAAGGTGGCTATGCTTCCATCCAGACAGGTCTCTTACATTTGGTATGAGGTATGGTGCTGAACGACCTTGGGCCCAGATTGTGCAGGTCAATGGCAAGCCTCACTGAGCTTGTCTCATGGATGAAGCATCCTTCAGACAGGGACATGGTGCCTATCACCTGACCAGAGGGTCCCCTTCCTCAGAGGCCAGTTTCCTCTGGGGAGTGTACACTTGATTCTTGTGGTATACAAGGAGGGTCCCTTCGTGGGAAAGGGTCCTGCAGAGGTCTAAGGTTGCCTTGGTGAGACTCCTAAGTCATGCATGTTATGTATTTGCTGTAAATGTAGAGAATGAACACAAGGCTGCAGACATCTCTCTGTCAAGTGTTGTCTGCCCAGGGTACAGGGAAGAAGGTATTAAGACCTACTTAGAGACCACATTCTTGGAGACTATTCTTATGACTAGGTGGTCTCACAAACGTTCTTTGGGTATGACAGCTGTGAAACATTAGCAGTTCAGCTACCCAGAGAATATTAGTACACTCTCACAACTGTAAGAGTGGTTCACTAGGAAGTATTACTATATGAATGATCAATGGCAATGAAAAACATACTAAAAATGTAAAATCCTCCCCAAACAGGCCCATATTTTAAAGATATCTGCATGTGAGACACTATAGAATAAGGGTGTCTCATGCAAAGAGGGAAAAGCACTCTGACTGGTTGAGATACCTCTCTCAATCTATAATTCTAGGACTGGTGCAATAAACAGCCTCTTTGTGTTTCACAAAACACACATTACGGTTATTCTACTTAGGGCTCAATATAGTAACTTGAAAAAATGCCTCAGTATTCACTAGTGCTGGACAAGTTTGCACAGCATTTTATTTTGGTGCTAAATCCGCATTTAGTTATAGATTTAGTGTAGTGGATCAGGAGGACTTGAAATGTCTCATCAATATAGTAAAATCATCAGTAATACCTGCCATAGTAGTACACCAGGCATGACATGGGACCTTAACTTGACAAAAAGGCTTCCATACACTTTGAAAGGACAGTGTACTCAGTTTTGCATTCATAGATCATTTAATAATATCTAAAACCACTTTCACATTACAGTAAATAATGTCTTGGAGGGTAGCAACGATTTTTTTGAACCATCACCCACCACAGACACCTTCTCCTAATCAGATCGAAATGATTATAAATGTAATGGAAAGGGAAATTGTTTAACCAGGAAAGGCACACTAAGTCGAAGCTTGTTTCCAGGTGCAACCTGGGAGCACAAGGAAGTTAAGGACTTGCTCAGGGTCACACAGATTGCAAATGGGGCTGTGGATTCAAACCCCAGTCTCCAGGTTTGCAGCTCAGTGCCTTAAACCACTGCGCTTATACTGCTTCCTTAATGCTTTGTGTATGGTGCACACTGATTTAGGTACATAGATACACTGAAAATGATGGCAGAAAAGACCAACGGTCCACTGTGTGCCGATGGTACCCTGTCTAACCCCAGGACCTATTGTCTATCCAGGGTTATAGCTCTCCCCATCCACCCCTTATTTCCTTCCCATTTTCTGTCATCTGTGTAACCTCTGTGCTCTTCACTTTGACCCAGCTGTGCTTGAAATCATTAATGGTTTTAGCACCCTCCAGCTCAGCTGGTAAACTGTTCCATGATCCCACCACCCTTTCTGTAAAATAATACCTCCTCATATACCTCTAGAACCTTTCTCCTGATATTTTCCACTTGAACCTTAATGCCCTTGAACAGTTACTCATGCTAAATAATTCCCCACAGTCTACCTTGTTTATTCCTTTCCAGAACGTGAAGGTCTCTATCATATCCCCCTCTCCTTCTGGACTCCAGTGAGTACATGTTCAGTGTCTTGAGGCACTCCTCGTAAGACTTGCCCTGTTGGCACTGAATCATATTTGTCACCTTGATTGCACCATCTTCAGCCTCTCCTTATCTTTCCTGAGTTGAGGACTCAATATGACATAGTATTTCAGGTGAGGCCTCACCAAAGACTTCTTTCCTTCTGCTTTCGATAACCCTTGCTGATACACCTCAGCATCCTGTTTGCCTTACTGAAGGCCTTGTTTTACTGGCTTGATTGTTTGAGGGTGTCACTGATGACAACTCCTATGTCCCGTTCTTCAGTCATAGTGCTAAGTCTTACCCACCCATCCAGTACTCAGTTCTGGGGTTCTTGTTCTCTAGGTACACCATCTTTCATGTTTTGACATTGAATTTCAACTGCCAAATCTTAGACCATCCCTTTAGCCTTTGCTGGTCACTCTGCTTTTACCCGATTCCCTCATAGGTATCCACTCTCCCATCAACAATTTAGCATGTTAATGCCTGCCAATAGACTAGTGTTTTGTGAAAAACTCGCACAGAAATTTTGTAAATGCTAATCTGATTTCACACTTCAGACAAAATATTTACACTCGAATGAACACCTAATTAGCTGTAGTAGTTGTTTATCATTTTTGCAAAGAGTTAGCACACTGAGTCTCCAATATTTACAGGCAGATCATGCTCTGGATTGCAACTGTACTTTCCATATTTGAACACAGGTCTGAATTAATTTTCCAAGTTTCCCATTTCACAAGAAAAAGATGATCTAAATGTTTCCATCTGTATTTTCTTTATATTGTCTCTCTGTGTAAACAGATTAAGGTAATTTTTGAGACTCTGTCTCCCTTATGAGGCTCACCTAAAATGCAATATTCTATTTTAACACAAACCCTACCCACTGTTTATTTTCTTTTTAAATCCCTGGGCTAAACCTCTAACACGACAGCTTTTAAAGCCTCGTGTCTGATTAATTGTAATAAAGAACTAGTAGCAGAGGGAAGAAAATTGGTTTCAAGTAATTCAGCAACTTCAAGATTACCTTGATTAAACTACTTGAAGGTAATAAATCAAACTGAATCTGTAGTCTAATGTTATGGGTTGCTTTTTGCTGTCCATGTTGCTGATCTTTCTCTATTATAAGAACAACATGGGGTGGGGAGATTGGAGAACGATATAGCACAAAGGTTACAGCAATTGCTGACATTAATGAAGTGTTTATAGTAGGAAGGGCCTATATGCTCCTGAAAAATGATGGACAGAAAGCATCCTTTCCCTAACCTAAAGAAAATAAATTAGTTTTTTTTGCAAACTAAAAAAATACTTATTAAATTTAGATTGAATGCTGGTTTGAGTTTTAAAATGATTTATAAATCATTCTTCTTCACTGCCCTGAAGTGAATAGAGATGCCGTAGCATGTGAAGATATTGTACACAGCAAAGATTCACACGCTGCAAATACACTGTGCCACAGCAATCTGCTTTCTAAGTTCTTTGACTAGTTTTAAGGCTCATTCCCTAACCTACCACAAGTCTTAACACATCATGATTCTCAGTGACTCATTTTCTTCTTTCTATTCCCTCTTGCTTAATTTATAAAAATAGTTGGTAGTCACAATGCAAACAGAAAAAGTTTCCAGAAATAAAAGCATTGTTAATCTGTAAACAATTGTAATTGAGTGGAGTTTGGAAGACAGCCCCTCCTCTACTGAGACAGAGTCTCCTCTGTCTGTCATCCCACATCTTAGTTTGGGGTGTGGATGGATTGGGCCAATGAGGGAAAGAGACAGAGAATGCCATCCAAGAGGCAGAGGAAAAGGAGGCTTGCCCAGTTGGAAAGGTAAGGGTTAAAAGATCAGGCACAACCTGGAACTCTACTTTTTCTTCTGGAGCAGCATCTGATCCCACCCAACTACTCACATAAAAGCAGGGCCAAGGCAGAGCCAGAAAAGCTACAAAATGCATTCCCACTCCTGGAGAAGGACGGGTGCATTGTAAAGAAAAGGTCCACAAGCAAAAGGTGAGCCTTCCAGTATGACCAGGCACTTAAATTTTTAATTCAAGTTCAGTAGATGTCCAAGAACATAACAACAACAGAAGGATAACTGATCCACAGGGCAGAGCCAAAACAGAGTAGGGAGGGAGCCCTCATCCCACAGTGGGGATCACTATAGGTATCAGGAGGATTTTTCCTGGGGTTTCCCCATCAGATGATTATTTTTCCCAGTTTCTTACTTCCTTTGAATTAAATTTTGGAGTGTTTCTTGGGGGACTGTGTAAACGTTTAGGATAAATAGGTGGACTTTTGATTGGACTGGTCTGCTCTGATCTAAATGGTGTAAACTGGTGAACCAGTCTAACCATGAATCACAGTTCGACCTCAAACTGTTAACAGGGCAGAGTGTGAGTCACAGCCTTGTTTTGGTGCTAGACTCAGCTCGACAATGTGAGCCAGTGTGAAAGCTCACTTGTGCGCTTGTCATCAGGCTGTTAGGTAACTCAGGCAGAGCTGTGATTTCACTTCTAGTTAGATAACTAGGAAATGTTTCAAAAAAAAGAAAAAAGTCTTTAAAGTTTGACTTATAGTTCTGCAATCAATATGACTGCTGAAGGGAGGGTATTTTAAGGAAAAAAAGGAAAACAATATTATAGGCTAAGCAGTGTTTGCAAACCAGCAGGTCTCTGTGACCAGAGGCTTGTCTGAGACTGGGAACTAAGAGAGAGAGAGAGAGACTGGACTCTGAACCATAGTAGTGTGCTTGGGGCTGGGCAGTGAGCAAATGGAGCCATTGTTTTTAATGCAGAACTAGCACTTAGCAGGGCATACAAACAGACTGATACCTGTGCCTGAAGGCCAACATGATTTTTAAAACATACTTTTACTGGGCAGTTATGGTAGGTAAAATTAGCTCATTCTGATTTTGTAGAATCTTGTGAAATTCCATGAAAGTTTGTGAAATTTTGTAAAATTGTTTTGAATTTCAAGAAATTATTTAAATGGCCATAACTTGGTCAGTGTTTTAGTTAGAGTTCCACAATTTGGCACATAGATGCCATGATTCATGTCATTTGGATGTAGGTCAGGTAAGTTATTGGCACTCAAAGTCTGGCATTTTATCATTCATGTGAAATTTTGGAAAATATTTCTATGCTTACAACTTAAGCACCTTTGCAGCTAGAGAATTAAAAATTGATATGCATACTTTCTTGGAAGAGTCACATAAATTGTGAAATAGAGAGTAGTTGCTTGTGTAAATTGTAAGATACAGGCATTAAAATTTCACATTTTATTTATTTATTGAATTATGTGAACATTTTCAAAATATATGGATGTTTATAGCTCCACTGTTATTGCAGGTGTACACACAAGGTTTGGGATGTATGTCCTTGAATCTAATTAAGCTGTATAAATGTTGTTTAGTAGGTTAAAATTTATTGTGGATACTTTAGAAATTACTAATTTACAAAACTTGCTCAATATCTGTGGACACATAATAAGTAATGGTGCTTGAATTCTACTTGTGGAATTTAACTTTACAAAGCACTTATCATCGCTAAATCAACTTACCTGCACTAGCATCATGGCCCTGCAATATCCCTTCAACACTCCTGCAACAATGAGGCCCAGCATCATGCTCCTCAGTCAGTAAAGATATCCAGATACTTGGGTCAGAATGGCCTAAGTCGCAATTAGTTATGAGTTTGGCATCACTTGGTGCCACTGTTTCCAAATAGTAAAAATATACATTGTTATCTACAGGGTTGTTAAAGAGCTGCTGATGCAGCAATGGCAACTTGAAAAACTTGATATTTAGGTACAATTCAGCTTGCATTGCATATATATTCTACAGCTTCGCTTTCCCATTACTAACTACTGAAGAAATCTGCATGAATACATGATCTTTATACCTTACAGTTCATCTGCCTATTTAGCTTACTCCCTACTTCTAGTCATAATCCTTTGTTGTGACATCACAATTTGTTGCTAGGAGTAACTGTGATGTCACATGCAGTACGTTATGACATCACCCAGAGAAAGCAACAGGAATAGATTAACTCTTCAGGAGCAAAGGTCCTGCTTTCCTGCAAATTACACCATTGATAAATAATGGGGAGAAGAAATACCAAACTAATGCAAAATACAAGCCAAACTGTGTCTAAATATTATGTTTTGTTAAAGTTCTACTGAAGGTGTCAGCTGCTCTTTAAAAGAGTTAACAGGTGACATTATACAGAAACAATGCTACATATGCACGTGCTTCCATGAGCCATTAAGTCAGTGAGCTCCAGTGGTTATCTGGCATATTACAAGAATTCAGGATAGTGCACAGTGATGTCATGACAATTCTTCAAGGTTCATCACTTAAGATAGTGACCTGACACTTGGCACCACCATACTTTTACTATGGAGACACCTATGAATGTCCCTTATTGCCACTTTACCTAGTCTTTACCTGCTTCTACAATGGCAACTCAAGTGTATGACTAGGCAAATGTATGGAAATGGCTTCAGCAGAAGCATCACAACATTCCACAATTTCACAAAAGATCATGAAATTCAACTTTAATTACTGATGTTATTTTGGTGTCTTTGGGTGTTTACAAATCGGCCAGCATTTATGCAAGAGATAAGAGTTGACACACACAGACTGTTTTATTTATATTGGTTTTCCTCCCAGCTGATAGCTCATGTCATGGGAATATATCCTGTTCACTGGGATATACTCTAATTAGGCTAAACAATGCCAGCATTTAGTTTGCTACAGGGTTTTCTCCTACATTTTCCCCCTCATCTCCCCTGGTAGAGGCGGTGCCTCTGTCAGCCTCACACAGCCACAGCTTTCCCTGGGGCAGGAGAAAGCTCCATGGCACAGCTGCAGGGGCTGCTGTTAGTGGAACCTCTGGCAACCCTCACCAATTGTGATGCATCGCAAGCAGCAGCTGTCTCAGCTATGGGCTGCCTCCTGACATGACTTCCTGAGCTCACTTCTGAACCCAGGTTGTCAGCATGGCAGTGCGACACTCTGCTTCTAGGGAAACTGGGTCATAATGTCTGAGCAATAACAGCATGGTCAGAAACTGCAAAGTCAAAACGCCAAGAGCAAAGATAGCACTCAACAAAACAGAGGATCGATGCTTTGTCAAATTCAACAAATACAGTTTTGTAGGGGGCCCAGCCCCACCCCACTTTATTATAATTAAATCTGGGGGTGGGGTACTTGGGATAGGGAGTAATCTCATAGGAGCTGATTGTTGAGATGGGGAATGGAAAAGGAGATATCCCAGGAGACAAAAATAAAAATAAAACATGCTAAATGTCCAGGGACAAGAAATCAAACCCTGAACATTGACACTCCACGCTCTCCTCGCCTATAGCTCTACCCTGTGACTCACACAAGCTGCTCAGCAGCACACTACCAAGAACATGCCTTAACCTGTTTGCCTAAAAGCAATATAGCTACAGGGATAGCTGCTTTCATTGTTCACCATATTAACCCTGTAGCTATTTTGCCTTTTATCTGTTTCTCACTTTGCGGTTTTGCCTGCGCTGTATCCCTATGACATTTGACTCGTACGGCTGCTGTGTCATTAGGATGCCCTTAAAGTCTAATATTTAGGGTCAATGATCCTAACAAAATTAGTGACATTCTGTTCCCTAATTTTAAAGATTTAGGGTTTAAAATTCTGTAGTTTATAACTTTGAATTGCAATTTTAATATTTCTGTAGATTTGGAAGCTTATAACTCAGTCTCCTGTAATGATAGAGATCTGCAACTTGATACTCTGTTGTATGGGCTGTGGTAAAGTCATCTTTCCCAATTACTTGCAACTTGGACTAATACATTTGAAATTAGATGAAAATAAATGAAATCACAATTCTGGAGAAATTTCATGACAGTTTCATGGACATTTCATGAAATTTAGTGGAAGTGAAATCAGTATTTCAGCAGAATTTTGCTGGCAGATGATATATTTTCCAACCCTACTGGACAGCAAGTGTGTGCCAGCTGGCAGCATGAAAGTGCCTGGACAATGGTAACTGGCACCTTGGCTGCATCCCCAAAAATTAAGAAAAAGAATAAATAATATCACCAGAAATGGGAAGGTCCTGGGAGACTGGAGATGGGCTGTTGTACTTCCACTCCATAAAAATGGAAACAGTGGATGCTGGAAATGACAGGCCTGTCAGTCTGACTTTGGAAGTGGGCAAAGTAATGGAATCACTACTGAAGGAAAGTATTGGGGAATACCTTACCTCCAATGGTCTTCAGGATCCAAGGCAGCATGGATTTATGGGGAGAGGTCTTGCCAGACAAACCTAATTGAGCTCTTTGACTGGGTGACCAAGGAAGTGGATCAGGGAATAGTGGTGGACATGGCCTACCTGGACTTCAGTAAGGCATTTGACACTGTTCCACATAGAAGACTGGTGAGCAAGTTGAGAAGCATGGGAATGGGTCCTAAAGTGGTAAGATGGGTAGAGAGCTTGCTGGACAACAGGAGTCAGAGGGTGGTGGTAAATGCTGTCCACTCTGGAGGGAAAAGTGACCAGTGGAGTGCCACAAGGGTCAGTACTAGGCCCAGTCCTCTTCAATGTATTTATAAGTGACATATTGCTGAAGGACTGGAGGGAAGCAATGCCTATTCATGGATGACACAAAATCTGCAACAGAGTAGACACACGCGAAGGGGTGGAAGGAATGAGAACAGATCTAAAAAGCAGGAAGAATGGTCACAGGTTTGGCAGCTGGGCTTCAATGCAAAAAGTGCAAAGTCATGCACTTGGGACACAGAATCCACGGAAGGCATATCAACTGAAAGTAGAAGTACTAGAAATCTCAAGCTGGAAGGGAACTGGGGTAATCATATCTAATGGCCTGAAGGTAGCTAAATAGTGTGACAAGGCAGTGAGAAAGGCAAGTGGATGCTTGGATGCTTAGGCAGGGTATGACTAGCAGAAAGAGAGAGGTAATAATACTCCTGTATGGAGCACTAGTGAGACCACACCTCAAGCAGTGTGTCCAGTTCTGGAGACCACACCTCCAAACGGACATGGACAGGGTGTAGGCAGTATAGATGCTGCAGTGACTGCATACAAATCTGTATGAAGAGAGGATTAAGGAATTAAATATGTATTCCCTAGAAGAAAGGAAGGAAATGGGGTATAACGCGAAACATTCAAATACCTCACAGGTATAAACAAGATACAGGAAAGAGATGCTCAAGGACAAGGGTCATGATATGAAGCAGGAGGGGAGGCTCAGAGGAAATGTGAGACTTCTTCATGGAAGGGTGGTGGATGCTTGGAACAGTCTCTCAGCGGAGGTGGTGGGGAGCTAAAATGGTTACAGGATTAAAGAAGCATGGGATAAATACAAGGGATCTTAGAAATGAGGCAAGGAGGTGCAAAGCAAAGACCAAGAAGGGTCTGCGATGGTACTGTAGGTAGAGAAACAAGGGCAGACTAGGTTGGCTAAGAGTTCCTTATCTGCCAACAACTTCTATACGTCCATGTAATGTTCTTTTGTGTCAGTTTTCAAATTCAAACTTTTGCATTTACCCAAGTTGCAGGCTTGTATCAGTTCCTGCGTCCTCTTCCTGAGCCCTGAAGCAGCCTGTGTGTGTGTGTATCTGTTGTCCTGAGCTGTGCTTTTGCAGTGTGATCTGGACCTTGAGAGAAAGTGTGCCAGCTGGCAGCATGTCAGTGCCCAGTCACTGGCAGACCAGTGGCATGCATCCCATAAAAAATGTAAACAATAAATTTTTTTTCTTTTTGTACCAGTTTTCAAATTGACTCTTTACATTGGCCTAATTGCAAGCTTGCAGTAGCTCTTCTTCCTCCTCCTAAGTCCTGAAACCGTGTGTGTGTGTGTGTGTGTGTGTGTGTGTGTGTGTGTGTGTGTGTGTTGTCTTGAACTATGCTTTGGCAGTGTAAGCTGGGCAGTGAGCAGAAAGTGCATGCCAGCTGGCTGTGTGTTGGTGCCCAGCCCTGGAAGATAGCAACTTGGTGACATCTCCCCAAAAATTTAAAAGAAAGTCTTTTTATTGTGGCAGTCTTACTGTTCCCTCAAGTTGCTGCACTTCATTCCTTCTCCTGAGTCCAGTAGCAGACTGTGTGTGTGTGTGTGTGTGTGTGTGTGTGTGCATCTGCGTGTGTGTGTGTGTGTCAGTGTGTGTGTGTGTGTATGTGTATGTGTGCGTGTGTGTGTGACCCTGAACTGTGCTGTTGCAGCATGATCTGGCTAGTGGCCAGCAAGTGTGTGCCAACTGGCAGTGTTCCTGTGCCTGGCCCCTGGTTCACAGGTTCATAGGTGAATACAAGATCAAGGGACTAGCCCATTGTGACCTCGCCACCCTTAACTTGGGTGGACAAAGGATTTTGATTCCCCATATATATATATATATATATATATACAATTTGTTTTAAATTGCTCTAGATTTGTACTTTCCACTACCTCCTGTGATAAGGAATTCAATGTTGAAACTATCCTTTGTATAAAAAATGTTTTCTTTTAACAGTCCTATTTGTATTTGTCCTATTGCACCTTGGTGGCACCCACCCCAAAAAAATTAAAGAAAGTATTTTGTTTTATTGTGGCAGTCTTCGTGTTCCCTAAGTTGCTGCAGCTCCTTCCTCCTCCTGAGTCCTGATGTAGCCAGTGTGTGTGTGTGTGTGTGTGTGTGTGTGTGTGTGTGTGTGTGTGTTCCTGAGCTCTGCTGCTGCAGTGTGATCTGGGCAGTGGGCAGCAAGTGTTTGCCAGCTGGCAGCATGACAATGCCTGGCGACTGGTAGTTGGCATTTTGGTGACATCCTCCTTAAAATTTTAAAGTCATTTTTGTTATTGTGGCAGTCTTCACATTCCCCAAGTTGCTGCAGATCCTTCCTCCTGTGGAGTCCTGAAGCAGCCTGTATGAGTGTCATCCTGAGCTGTGTTGTTGCAGTGTGAACTCGGCATTCAGCGCAAGTTTGTGCCAGCTGGCAGTGAGTTGCTGCCTGGCCTCTGGTAGTGCTTGATGGGACCACATAAAATAAAAATAAATAAATAAAACACTAAAATAAAACAAATAAAATAAAGTATTCATCGCCCAAATGGTCCTGCAGCAAGCATTATGAAATAAAAGCATAAGTGAGGCTATGGAGATGGTGGCATATGATCATGAAGCCACATCAAGGAAACGAAAGTGAAGTGAGCTTAGTCATAGACCCTCTGCCTCAGTTGGACCTACAAGTGTAGAAGAAGATGACAGTACCCAAACAGTCCATAAAAGTATCACACATTTATTTATTTAAGAGTTTTACCAGGACATTGTGGAACCACTCACAGTGGCACTACAAGGGTGCAACACAAGCTATCTTTGTATAAAAAGGAATAAGAAAGGAGTGTGTCAGGTAGTGACACATGGAGAGGAGGAGCAATGGGATTTGTCAAGGCTTGGGGACAGAGATACAGATTCTTATTATACAGTATACCCAAATAAAGAGATAGCAGCAGCACTAGTGCTGGGAAAGAGGAGGGAGGTGGAAGAGGTGGGAGTTCTGTGTGGGACAGGTG
Organism: Neoceratodus forsteri; assembly: GCA_016271365.2. NCBI lineage: Eukaryota > Metazoa > Chordata > Ceratodontiformes > Ceratodontidae > Neoceratodus > Neoceratodus forsteri. The sequence continues at coordinate 1,347,417,681 of CM057456.1, read as the reverse complement.
CACATAAGAGGTGAAAAAGACCAAATGTGATGGTAAAGAACGAAGGCAACAGAATGACAAGGAGAAACACAACAACAACAGTAAGAATCAGAAACAACAGCGGATAAAGACACAGGCAAGACTAGTGACACAGGACACATGGTAGAGGAAGAAGAACAATTCCCTTACCCTAAAGAATTAGAGAAGGGCTGGCCCAGTGGCACTGAGGACTGAGGTGCTGGACACCACACCTCACACCATGTCAGTGACCCGGTTCGGGAACGAGCCTGGTTTGCTGAGAGTCATCAGGAGGGAGAGGATCGAGCATCCTGATGACAGCTCTCCTCTCCCAGGAGGGACTGGGGTCCCTGTTCAGTGCTTGGCTGACCTCTGGCAGAAGCCAGATATGCAGCAAGCACTACGCATAGTGAAAGGGCGGGGAGTGGCAGATGTTGGTAAGGCCTTGATGTCAGAGGGCTAGCCACTCCCAGAAAAAGGGGAAAAACACCTTTCAGCTCCGCAGAGATGGAGAACTGGAGCTTGCCCATGATTTATGGCTGCCTCCTGGCATCCTCCCAACTGACACCACCAGAGAATTTTGGGGTGTTGTGGCCCACTCGTCCCCACCTGGGAACAATGGAGGACTGATCAGGTAGGAGTGCAACGTAGTGGAAGGACTCCTAGGTACTCCCAAGGAGACCGGAGCTGAGAGGAGAGAGGAGGAATAAAGAGAAAGTACAAAAAAAAAAAAAAAAGAACTGGAGAAGGAAGAGGAGGAGGGTGATGATGTGGAAGCGAGGCCACAATAGCCTGTCCATTAGTCAACAGCAGAGAGGGCCAGGAGGAAAAGACCAAACCAGTGACATTGGTGGTGTGGGATTTCTTTCTACTGAAGAAAAATCATGGACACATGTAGTGTGTATTTTTATGTAAGACAGGCTGAGTCAAGGTAAGGAGGAAATAAGTCTGAGAACATCTACCATGAAAAGGCATTTGCTGAAGTCCCAAGGATCTCAGTATGAGAAGACATGCCAATGCATGGCATCTGTAGCAGCAGCACCAGGCAGTGAAACTTATGATAATGGTGATAGCCAGGGTCAGTAGAACATTAGAGACCAGGTAGAGAGGAAGAGGAAGAATATCATTCAAGTGGTAGCTAACGCCTCCTCCAACATCTTCCATTCATCAGTTCTTTTGCCCATTGACTCCCTAACTGTGGGATGCTGCTCTGTTGTCTTTATTCAGTCTTCTTCAGGCTAATGTTTGTGAATTTTGACAGGTCTACACAGGCGAAATAAGTAGTTTTGGGGTAACATTGCCTATGAAACCAGTGTGTGCACAACACTTATCCACTACATAATAAAAGTAATGTCCCTGTGCTGCCATGTCCTAGTGGGTACACAGTTTTTGAAACCATTGGCCCACACTGTGGGATGTTGCACCTTTGTCTTCACCTAGTCTTCTTCAAATTGATATTTTGTGAATTTTTGCCAGGTAAACATAGGCTACATAAATAATTATTGGAGACACATTGCCACGAAACCAGTGAATACAACCTATCCAAATATCCATGGCATAATGAGCAGCCTTGTCCATCTGCAGTACTGTCCAAATGGACATGCAATTTTGGAACCAGTAGTCTATGCTGTGGATTCTGTACCAGTATTTTCTGAGCATACATAGCCCTTATAAACCATTTTATTATGTACATTGTTTGCCATGTACTCTTGTTTACAAGCATTGTCCATATTTGGCACTGACTGACCAGACACAATTTTTGGAACCAGTACCCCTCAATGTGTGCTACTGAATCCTCTTGCTGTTTGGGTGTTTCATCAGCCCAGTGTACTATGTTATGTAATTTATATCCCATTTCTGATTGCTTTTTATACATTCAAAACAGTGCAAACTAGTCCACCAGTAAATGCACTTTGGTGAGCTTTACCTGGTTCAATGGTCAAATTTCACATGGTTGAGCTTTGGGAGGTTTGCACAACTATACTTTGAAAGGATGGATTTAAATAGGCAAAAATATCACTGTATAAAACTGTCCCAGTCATTGTAAACATGGTTGAGGCTTGAGAATCTCTTGATATGGCAATGGTAATAGGAGGAAGGAGGTACCTGCACTTGGTCTGGATGGGGTACCTCTAATTCAACATGGGAGACATGGTTAGGAGATGAACACCCAGCACAGATCAAGTTTACTTACAAGAAAAGAGTGCTCTGTCAGATGGGGTAAGGGTATCTCCTGTTGGCCAATGGCTCTCCTTGCTGTTGGAGGAAGGGCCCTCCTGTTTTTTTCTAGTGTCCCTTAGTGAGGGGACAGTCTCAATGTGGGGGCATGGCCTCCATCATGACAGACAACAAAACTAGAAAATCCACAGCACTGAATCTCAAAAGTGCACCACCTAAGCAAAGAACCATGCAGAAGGAAATAAGCAACACACTCAGTTTTATACATAATTGCTGCAATGAGTTATTAAGTACATAGAAGGTAGTGCAAAATGACAAACTGTTGCCTACACAGTTACCCTTGGACATTCAGAACTAATGGTCCCTTCCTCAGGAGAGTGGAGGTTTTGTGCTGCCTTCATAGTTAGAAAGGGGGTAGTTAGCATAGTCATTATTATTTTAAAATATGCAAATATATGGCCTCTTGTGTATCAGTGTCTCTTCTTCAAGAAACACTGACCTTTAAGCAACACAAGGTGTCAGTGTAATACAACTGACAATTGCATGTTAACCTGATCCTCAAAATAGTTAGTCTGCATCCTGACATGTGTGCAAATTACAAATCAGTATCTATGTGAATAAAAACACATCTGTTCAAAAAGCTTAGATTCAGGGCAATTGATATAATTGTAATATTATTACATTGCAGCAAACAATAATTTAAAATCAAACAGTGACTATTATAATTTTTTTGAAGAAAGAGTTCATGACAATTCGTGGTCTGTCCACAAGAGAGATTCCCATCCATTCAGGTAAAGAATGAGGATAAATACATCTGTAGGAGAATTTAAAACATAGTCATGTTAATTTATGACAAATCAAATGACAAAACATGTAGAACATTACAAGTTACTATTCAGACTAAATGGTTATTTTATATCTTGTGTGTAACATTTTTGATTCATTTGCTGTCCAATTACAACAACACATTCACTTATAGCAACGTTCTGCAAGGATTTTGTTAAAAGACTGAGAATGTCAGATAAACCTTCTGGGGTGTGACCCCAGTTCTCAGCAGGAAATGCTTGACCACTTCACTTCATAGACTGTGTGTGATGCTCATGTAGAGTGCGGCAACATCTATGGTTAAGAACACATAAGTCTCATCAGCTGACACCAGGCATTTCATTAAAGATGTCCAAAGAGCCTTGGAAATAGGATGGTATCCTGAAACCATCTCTTTTAAGAAAAAATCCACATACAGTATCTGGATAGGTTTTGGACACCAAACCTGTCTCTGAGACAATGGGTTGCCCTGCCAGACTGGTGAAAGACTTACATGACTTAGGAAGTACACAGAAAGTAGGGCATACTGGATTTTTAACTGTTATGCATTCAGTTTCATCAAAGCTAATTTGGCCACTCCAAAGTGCCTCATTGACCAAATAATCCAGTTTGTCTGATGCTCAATGCTTTATCCCCTGGAGAATCCAATTAACTGATTGTATCTCCAAGTTTCCGAGTACCTCATCCTTGTATTTCTCTCTTGACATCACCACATTTCCACACTTATCTGCTTATCTGGCAACTACTTCATTCATTTGCCTTAGCTCCTCCAAGGATTTTTTTTTTGGGTGGATGTGTTATGGTAATAGTCAAGGGAGGTGGCATCTTTGAATAACTCCTCAATTTCAGAGTTAATGGGCCTTTGGAAAGCAAAGACAGTTGGGTATTGGCAAAAGTGACATAAAGTGATTTTGGTTTTAAACAGTTTTCTTGTACTGTATCATATTATTTTCCAAAGTATCCTATTCAGTTATTATTAGTAACATGATTATCACCCACTTCAGTTTCCAGCATAGAGATTACAAGGTCTATATTAGTTTCAGCATTCTCAATGTCTAAACCTTGGGATGCCAATGTACAAGAATCTTCCGTAATTTCCTCCAGAGCTGGATCAATGACTTCAGTAAGATCTTGGTGAACATTTTCCAACTGAAGATCAGCATATTTTTCTTTCAAGTGTATTCTCAGACTTGTTTGTCTATACAGCTTGGACAGCTCTATTGACACCTGTAAAATGTCTAACTTTGGTGTTGGGAGAACATTTAGTTCTTTAGATGGACCTTTCTTAATTTTTTTATTTATGTATTTGGTAACTGGTAAGTACACTGGTCCCAGGGACCATTTACAGGCACGACCCTGGCCATACAGATGGCACATACAAAACAGGCTGCATCATAATACAGATGCAAAAATGGTTTATAGTAGTGTCAGTGATACTTGGTTACAATGGATTAAAAGGCTTGGAAAACAGGCAGAGTTATTAAGATAGCAGTATAACAAATACTTCTCAGAGACACAAAGTACAGTCAACATTTGTCCCTTAATAAGGACCTGACTGGGCATCGGATAATGCTTAAATCTGTGTATCATTTAAAGTAACATGAGATAAGTTAATCTCTTCTTTTTGTCACTTGTCTGGTGAATTTCATGGTTTGGTTGATTTAATTGTGTTTTCCTTGGACCACACCTCATTTTGTTTTTCTTTGTCTTTGTTTTTTCCTGGGTTGAGGGTTGAGGCCCTGCATTATAACCTGATCCCTCAATATAACTAGTTGGTAACACATACTTGTGCAAATTACAAAACAGAGACAATGCAACAAATGGAATTTATGGCAGTTTAGATTTAATGCAAAGAAGTGCAAGGTAATGCACCTGGGAAACAAAACCCAGGGAAGAGTACACAATGGGGTGAGATACTAACAACAACAAAATGGAAAGGGACCTGGGGTAGTCATATCAGATGACTTAAAGTTGGGCAAGCAATGTGAGAGGGCAGTAAGGAGGGCTGTGGGGATACTGGGATGCAGGAGAGGCATCACCAGTAGAAAACAGGAAGTTGTTATCCTCTGTACAGACAGTTGGTGAGACCCCATCTGAGTACTGTGTGCAGTTCTGGAGACCCAATCTCTGCAAGGACATAGACAAGATGGAAGCTGTCCAGAGGAGGGCACTAAAATGGTGCAGGGTCTGCACCAGAAGACATATGAAGAGAGAGTGAAGGAGCTTAATATGTATAGCCTCGAGGAAAGGAGGGAGAGGAGGGCATGATAGAAACTTTCAAGTACCTCAAGGGAATCAACAAAGTCCAAGAGGGTGGCATCTTCAAAAAGAGGTGTGCAAGAACAAGGAGGCACAATTTGAAGATGGGGGGCTCAGAGGTAATGTAAGGAAGTATTTTTTCACAGAAAGGGCTGTGGATGCATGGAATGGCCTTCCAGAGGAGGTTGTGGAGTCAACAACAGTGGTTGAATTCAAGCATGCATGGGACAGCCATAAGGCAATTCTAGGGGTGGGGTAGAAAGAAGTAGGCTGCTGGTTAACTAGGATCTGCAGCTTATCCATTAGGTAGGGAAATAGGCAGACTGGGTGGGCCAAGCGGTCCTTATCTGCCTTCAAATTCTATGTTTCTATGTTTCTATATTATAATAGTCACTGTTTGATTATGAATTATTCTTTGTTGCAATGTAGTATCATTACAGTTATATCTCTAAGCCATTTTTAACTTCTGTGTTTTAATTCACTTTGTCACATTGTCACTGTTTTGTAATTTGCACAAGTAAAAGTTGCCATCTAGCTATACTGAGGGATCAGGTTTTCATGCAGTTGTCAGTTACATTACATTGACATTGTGTGTTGTTCAAATGGTCATTGTTTCTTGAAGAAGAGATACTGATACACTAGGGGTCTGATATTTGCATATTTTAAAATAATAAGGAATATGCTACTATATCCTCTTACAACTCTGGAGCAGCATATTTGCATATTTTAAAATAATAAAGAATATGCTAATATAGCCTCCTTATAACTCTGAAGGAAGCACAGAAGTTCCATCCCTGAGGAAGGAAATGTTAGCTCCGAATGCACGGATAATTGTGTGCGTAGCTTGACATTTTGCACTAGCTTCAGTGAACTTTATCACTTATTAAAGCAATTTGTTTATAATACTGTGTGACTCCTGAGGGCACTCCTTATTTCTGTTGTGCCTCCACTGAGATATGAAGACCATCATCCTACTGGTGTTGTGGAGGGTTGCTAGAACAAGGCATGAGACTCCCTGTTTTTCACATCACTCTGACTGACATGTCACAAAATGAAATGTCAATAAACGTATGCCTTTGGCCATTTTCTTTTGGTATCTGTTAATCCTTTCTCTGGTCAGCCCCCATCTGCTGAATGCTCCAGCGTCATCACCCCTCTGTCTACTGGGAAGTAACACCAGCTGTCGTGTGCTTAGGGCTTGCACCCTTGGGGTGCTTGCAGGGTTCCTAACCTCTGCCATGGTCAAGGATCCAGTTCGGGCTGACAAATCCAGCTTGTCAGGTGCAGGGCCTGTAAGCACTCAGTGACATCCAGCCACTGGCATCCCTCTCAAGAAGCATGGCATGCAATGACTTTGGGACATGTGCTCCATGCTCCCACACAACATGCATCAATATCTGCCATGATGTCCTGATGTCCAGGCCCAGGCTGCCTTCCCGGCTTATGCCAGGGACTTAGGCAAGTGCCGGGCTCTGCCCACCCTTTCCACCAGAGCAGGAGAAGCAGTTATTCAGATGCTCAATCCTCCTTCCTGGTTGATCCTCTGACACTCTGAGTTTGCTTCAAACCCAGATTGTTGGCTTCACAAGTGCTAGCACTACCACTGTGCTAGTGGGCTGGCCCATGCCTGTGGCTATTTAACTCCAGAAGAGACTTGGAGTAGTTACTTAGAGAGTAGGAGGAAAGGAAACCTGTTAATCCAAAGTAGTATTGGAGCACTCATGAGGTATTTGCAGTTCTCTCTACTGATGTCCCTCTCTGATCCATCTTGTTTTGTCTCCATCTCCTCTAGATTAAAATCAGACCCTTTTCCTGGTAAATATATTAGTAATCAGTTGGGGTGGGGATGTCGTTGAATATAAAAAGCCCAGCCACTGTACTTTTATTAGTAAACATAAACAAGGTTACTAACAGTATTTGTGGACTTGCAGCTTTAGAAAACTTAAGTGGCTCTAAGTGACTGTGATCAATAGGGAACTTGCATATGTAGGACTGAGCTCCTTCACCAACTTGATTACTACTGAATCTTTGACACATGTCATGCAGAGAAATGTGTTTGCCACACATACAGTAATTAACCAGATTGCATGTGAAATGCAAAAGTTACAGTTTGGGCTATTATCTCATCACTGTCTGGAAAGTTTAGTAGGCGTATGATGTTATAATTAAAAGGGCACCTTACTGGTATGTATAGGTTCAGTGCTTTCATTGAATTCATAATTGGTGTCACTGAGACTAGGAAAAAAATAAACAGTAAAATGAAAATGGTGACATGGAGATATCGCTTGTCCAGTTCAGTGTATTGTCTCAGACTCTTAGAGTTCCAGAACTGCTCAGCTTCTTTTCATGGTTTTGGAACACTAAGGAGTCACAAATGAAAGTATTGATTACTTAAAAGACAGCTCCAATGCACCATTTACTTTATATTTTTGTAACTGTGTAGATATATAGTTGATGCGAACAAACATCTGCAGCTGCACTAGTTGTTTGGCTTTATAATGACAGCTTTTATTGTATTATATTATGAACCTTCCTGAATGACTCAGAGCAATTAGCACTAATGGAAGTAAACAATCATTCAACCTCCTACCACCTCTCACAAAGTGTAAGCACAACCTCATAACTATTTTTATGAAATTCAAATACAGATACATAAACACAAATGTTCCCAGCATTTTTCTTCTTGGCAGAGATAACAGCTTAATGTAATCCAGTAGCTTAATGTTGCAGTTTCAAAACTCACAGTCTATGGTGAAAACACCAAAAGCAGATCAGCATTACAAAGTGGAAACTACAAGGGTTATCTGGGGAAATAAAGACTGTGACATGTTGCCCAGGGCACTACTGTAAGAATAACTCTCCAGCTCTTTTGAAGTGTCTTGGGTTCTTCAGTGTAACTTACTGCTGGGCAGCCACCGGATATATGCAGATAGAAACTCAGTTTAATGTCTCATCCAAAGGATGACACCTTCAACAGTGCAGTACCCCAAGTGAAGCACTGCAGCACCAGTGCTGGGTAACAGCCCAGTGCCTTGTAATTGATTTGAACTCATGATCAGCCAATGCTGCTGGCCTACAGGTAAGAGTGATGTCTACAACAACCACTGACAAAGTGGGTAGCAGTATCTAAAAAGTGCTTGCCTGGATAAATCCAAATATCAGATTACTCAGGCGCTGTAGATGAATGAAATCACTGCTATGCCTGCCCAGATGTGTGGCAGGAATGCTCTGTATTACCAAGGAGACCCAGGTTCTTGTTAAAATGTTGTCTCCAGAGATGGAGGGATGATATCCAAATGTTGCCCCATGCTACCAGACAGTGTTAATTTTGATTTAGTTAGGAACATCTGAATGCTTAGCTTATGAAGACTGTTACATGTACCTCCAACTGAAGAGAAGTTATGTGTTGATTGTCCCATCTAAAGCTAGCCCATTTAGTAGCTATCCAGTCCAAGAGAGACAAACAAGATATGAGTATAGCAGACAGTGGTATGTGAGATGATTAATGGAGTGTGAAGTGGCACAGCAGATATTATTGTAAGTGATATCCCACTGACAGATCATTTTGAGGTACCAAAAAGAGCAGCAAGCTGTAGGTAAGGCAAGACAGAAGGACACCTTATGCAACTGCTAAGTGAGCTGCCTGTTGAGCCTCGAGACAATGTTGTTTGGCATTTTACAAACAAGGTCCATCCTATAGTTAATGGATTTGCAAACAGTAGAGATATGGGAGAGACATCCAATGTGGGTTTAATGTGCTTCCTAAGTACTAAAAACTGATTAACAATACCCAGTTGGGACCCATCAGTGCAGGAAACAGATAGGTGATTGGCATTGGCATGAAGTCCTGAACTAAATCCAAATAGCTTGGGTTGGGTCTTGTTAGTGTTCAAGAGCAATTTATTGTTAAGGAGTCAACCTTTGATCTGGCAGTTGTCAATATCTGAATGGGTATTTAGCTCAAACAGGCAATTTGTGTTACAATACTGCAGTAGGTTGTCAGCATAAATTATAGGTAAGCAGTAAGGAGTGTCTTGAGAAAGAATATCAATAAACAGTGTAACAAGCAGAAGCCCCAGACTAGACCCCTTGTGGAACTCCAATGATAATAGCAGTAATTGGAGAAAGAGTAATCAATTCTACAATTTGCCTCCTGTTACTCAGGTAGCTCTTGAACTAGGACAGAGCAGTGAGTAGAAACCTAAGGTTTACAGCTTAAAGCAAAGTAGAGAGTGATTGGCAAGGTCAGAGGCCTGTGTCAAATCAACAAACACAGCTCCTGCTGATTGACCCTTACACATTGCAGTACTAATATCATTGTTTAACTTAACAAGAGCTGCGGATGTGCCATGGTGCTATCTTAAACCATACTGTGCAGGAAACAGAAGGCTGTTCTCATGAAATATGTTAGTAATCTTAGCAAATGCCTGTTTTTCAAGGAGTTTACTGAGGACTGACAAAATGCCAATATGGTGATATTTGTCAATTATTCTAGAAACACCCTTCTTATAGATGGGAATGACTTTTGCAATTTTCTAGACATCAGGGCTGAGCCTGTAATCAGGAAGCATTTGAAGATGTGAGTTATGGAAGTAGCCAAGAGGTGAGAGGTCAATTTGAGGAGCTTGGGCTCCAGAGTCATCAGAACCAGAACTATGCTTGGAGGATATTGATGACAGTAACTTAAGAACCTCACTGTGTGTGATGATTCTCACATAGACCTGAGGAAAGTTAGAGACATCAGAAGCTGACTGGAGTGAAAGTAGAGCAGGCACCTTTGATAAACTAGAGGAGGGACAGGAATAAGAATGAATCTGAAAAGTGGGCATTGAAAGCATTGGCAATGGGGTAGCCAGATTAATGGAATGTACCCCATTTTGGAACCTATATTTTAGAGGCCACTTAATTACATGATCCTTTTTAATGACCCACATAACTGCAGGGGTAAGTAGCAGATGCAGAATGAAGATTTTGTAGACACCACTCTTGCTTGCACAGATAGCCTTCTTAGAGAAGTTTCTCGGTCTCCCATATTCATGCAAGTCAGATGAAAGGAGAAGGCCTTGAACTTAGTCTTGCACTCATCACTTGTTTTGGTTAATGGTAGATGTTTACCACTAATCTGTTTAAAGCCCCTTCATTCTCCTTATAATGATAGGGAATTTTGCCTTCTACTGTAGAAAATTCAGCTGAAAGAGAATGAGAGATTGGAGGAAACATCTCTTGCATTATATAGTTTTGACCAATCCATATGGGAGATATCAGCTATAAGGTTATCAGGATTGATGTTTGGGAGGTTTCTTAGCTGAATTACCCAAAGACAGATTTAAGTATGTGAGCCTCCAAACACAAGATGTAAGGGAGTGATCACTGATGGAGTCAGGGAAATTTGTTTTGAAATGGAGCAGTTATGGATATCTGTCATGTAGCAACTTAATAAGATGGATCTGACAGACAGCAAATAAATTATGCATCCTTTATCCATCTTCAGATCCTGTGCTGTCAGAGAGTGTATCATGTAAGTGAATCATTCAGTAGACGGGGGGGCGATGGCTGCCTAACATGTGTGCTCTCCCCACAGTGAATCAAGGCATAGCATTGTTTCAGATGTGAAGAAAGTTGCTTGCCAGTTCTCTGCCAGAGAAAAATTGCTGCTGTGGCAGCCCTTAAATATTACAGGGCTTAAAAGGGTGAAAAAGGAAGACATGAAGAAAGTGAAGTGGTGATAGGTACAAGATAGTGACGAGTGCCTGTGAGTATTCCTTGAAAAATAAGTGTAAATAAGTCAGGTCATAGCACAGTGATAGTGCTACTGCTTGCTGCACCAGTGACTTGGGTTCAGGAACAGACTTGGGTAATTTGGAGGCTGGCTGGCTGGGGGAGGGAGGACTGAGCATACCAGGGACAGCTATCTTTGCTTGGAATGTAGGGATGCTGTACTTCTGGCTTAACTACCACCTGGTGGATGCAGTGTGGTAGTGCAGCAGGCATACCTTGCAGGGAAGGGCCATCTCCAGTTGCCAGTCATGTCTGCATACCACCGTATGCATGCGTGTGTCACTGCATGCTGGCACCCTGAGAAGGAAACATGAAGTACAAAGCACTGGTCCACCAGTCAAAGTCAGCATCCCCCTGCAGGCCCATGCATGACCTTTGTGGCAAACCACCCACCACCATAATGATCCTGGGTAAGTAGCAGTTAACCTGTAAGTCCATGGAAAGGTCGATGATGGGGCTGGGAGGTGCCATTGAATGAGGCAAAGCAGGGACTAAAGAGCTGAAAAGCAGGTAAAAAATAAGTATAAAACCTCTATTACTGGCAAATAGATTAAAGTTATTTTTAAAAATGGAACAAGGCTCCATGACATTGATAGCATTTTTATTAATCATAGTATGTTCTTTGGAAACATTTTCACTCTGGTAAAAATATTAAAGTGTAAATATGACAGTTTAAGTTTGAAATCCTTCTTTAAATATTTTACAATACTTAGCAGTTATAAATTAAATATGAAGTTATTACTGCAAAATGTAACCTGTGATAAATTGCATTCTCCATTCTTATTTTTTAGCACATAGGCTTTATCAGTTAGCTCCTCATTTAGCAATCAGACCTAACCAATAAGTATTTCTCTTGCCTTCTTATTAGCTAGGTCTCTTCTTTTTCATAGTTTCTTCCTATGTTCCTGCTTTGTTTATTAAGGGCTCTATTCTCAAAAACTTTGCCTGTCAAATAGTAAATATTATCATATTTTGTTCAGCAGAAAGGCGTAGTAGAAAACGATTCACATAGCATGTGAGGGTGAGGGTGCAGTTTGAATCCCAGACCAGTGATTGAGTTTAGACTGGTAGGAGGCTGAATGTAGTTCAACAGGTTTTGCTGCAACACTGCAACACTCCTTCCCACTCAAACAGTACAAAGAAGAAAAACAGCTACTACCTCTGTTAGAGACCTTAGTTTCCCACCATGGATTTTTTACCTATTGTTTTGTTTTTGTGCTGTCTCATCGACTCTTTTACACTGTTGCCAGTAGTAGCGACTTTACAATTAATTGGTTCTGAGGGGTTCAGTGAGTTGCTGCTAATGGCAGCTTTGGCCCTGCAAACTACCACCTAAAACCAATATTATTTAAATGTCCTTTGGGATCCCTCCAACTGCTGTCAATCTGGCCAGATGCCACTCATCAATCATAGATCCTTAAAGCACTAACCATGGATCCTCAAACAGCTGCAGAATGCCACAGTTGCTTCCTTTCCACAAACCTAGTACAGTTCATTCACACTGCTCTAGATAAAACCAACTGCTACTGAGTGCAGCTCAGTTTTCCTCCGTGCAACTTGGCTCCCACTTCTTCTTCAACTGTGCAGTCACCTTCTCACTAACATAGCACATTTCAGAATGATTCCTTCCATGCTTCTTCTTGGCCTAGTTCCCTGTCATGGTTTTTCCTGAAGCAGATGCAAATTCAGTTTTGCCCATACACTTCCTTGTACATGTAAAGGAAAACACAGGAGGTTACAAGTAGTATTAGCACCACCTCTTAGCTGTACACCAGCATGACAGACATGGAATATCATCTTTTCATTGCTTTGTCCATAACATTTTCAAAAGAAACTTTAAGAAAATGGTTTACTAATACTTAACTGGACTCATTTCATAATCACAATAAAAGTGCTTCAGGGTGTGCATTGTGTGGGACAAAGGCACTTCTTGGGTGGTGAAAGAACTTCGGCCTTTGGTCTTTATCTTCAACCCATTTAAGATGTGCCATTATCTTAGCACATTGCACACCCTTTCATGCCTTTTACTTAATTAAGTGACTGTCTCCTAGTGGCATGGGAAATTGAGTCATGTTGGCAGACTTACTACCTACTTAATCTCCTTTCATTCCCCCAAGACACATGAAGTGCTTGACATCCAGCCCAGAACTAACATTAAACACTGGATCCAGCCTCCACTTGGAACCTCATGGAGACACACCACTGGGGCAAGTCATGTAGGTGAGGAAGGCCCAACAAACTACTCACCAACTAGTATGGCAGAACAGGAGGAGAAAGATGTAGTGGCAGACAGAGATTGGAAAGAAAAATAGAGGGTAACTACCAGAAATAGAAAACAGAAAGACTTTATGGGGTTTTGCATGTAGCTTATCTCTGGTACATACATTCTCATTCTTGGTATTCTCAAACAAATCATTTCAGGCTTTGCATGCTTTTTACAGTCTGACAGGTACAAATCTTCATATCATGACAGAGGTATAAACATCCATAGTTTGTCCCACTTCAGTTTATTCTCATCTACCGTAGTTCAAAGGTAAAACACTAAACAACACAAAACATCAAAGAAGAACTCACCAGTAAAAGAGCTTGAATGCTTACATTTACAGTGCTAACACATTCTAAATGAAACTGGTTTGCTTCAGAATCTTATGCAGTACTAGATACCAGCAGCTGGAAATGTAGTGTACAGTGCTAAGGAGTGTACACCTGAAGTAATATTTTGTTGAGAATGACTGCTTCACTGAAGTATTAACATAAGGACCTCATTGAAATGTCTCTCAAATATTTCCCCTTTTGGTATTTTTTTTTTGTAATCTGTAGCAAACATATTTCTAGTTGGGAATTCTCCTCTCCTGAGATATAAAGGTGAAATGTTCAGAATAAGGAAATGAAAGCACAGAGCACTGTTGACAAGAAAACATTGCACAACGGAAAACTACCCAATGCAGAAACAACTCACATTCACAATGCACAGTCTCACATGTACTTGAACACTCATATGTATTTTTATTTGATTTTATCATTTTCCATAGCATAGCAACATTACAAAGCATAGGGCAATAAAATATTAGAAAAAAGAAATAACAGAGCACTAAGAAGGTTGCCTGATTGCAAGGATGACCCTTTGTCCTAGTCATCTGACCCAGGGTAGGTAGCTCAGTCTGGCAGAAAGAAAGGGGAGGGCAAGGGGAAGGAGGGGTGGGGCTAGCCAGAAATGATGAAAAGGGTGGGAAAAAGATGAAGTAAGATTGTGACAGGACAGGGAAAAGAGAGTGGGAAGGAGGTTTAAAGAGGCTGCACTGAGCAAGCAACCCTTCACAAAATATTTATAGCAGTAAGTTCACCCACCTATCCAACCAAGGAAGGATGGGGAGAAGGAATGGTGAGCAAGTAGGAAGGATGCTGCTGCAGGGACAGCAACATCTAGAAGGCAGAAAATGGAGGAAGGAGTCACCATGAAGGACTGCTGAAGGTGGATGGCAGAGGGGGAAAGAAAGGAAAAAGGAAATAGGGAGGGAGGAAATAAGGGGAGGGATGATGAACCTGGTCTGGGTGTACACCAGGAGGGAGACAGAGTCCTCTGAATGTACATCAGAGGTCTACAGATGAGAGGTATAGATGTACATATGTACCCAGCAGGAAGGATGGACAACAGAAGACAAGGGCCCCAGATGTGCATCATGAGGAGGAAGATAAATGGAGAAATTGTTATGAAAGGATGGGATTATATGAGATGATTGTTATGCAAAATGGAAATGTTGTGGCAGACTGGTTTTACATAGGAGGTGGTTATGAAAATGAAAGAAAGTTTTAGTGTTTAAATTCAGGGATGACTTTAATACTTAGCTGCCGACTGAGCAACCAACAAGACAAGGTGTGGTGAATTTATTGGGAAGGAATCCAGGAACAAGGCATAATTGACACACAGCTGCTATCTAAATAATGTGTCAGGTTTTGGTGTATTAGCTACTAGCATGGTTAACTTTTATTTTGCCCAGATTCCATGCATTATACCTAGTGAAATAATGTATGTGTTCGCAGGGTGGTGGTGTGGATGGGATGATCTGAAATGAACATAATTGAAGAAAGAAACATCAAAAGATCAAACAAGAAAATTAAAGTTGTAAACAATGCCTAAATAACTATAGGGTAGATTTAACATTGCTCTGAACAAAGAACATAGTAATAAATATTTTGTGGGCAGTGCACTCCTATTATACAGCCCCATTTGCAAAGAGGTAATGTAACTGTGTGTGCAACTTCATTTCATGCTGGTCTTTTCAGGTTTAATCTCCTCATTCTCAAACTGTTATGTTATAATGAGCAAGCATGTTTATATTCTTTAGAACCACCTCTCAACAATGCTGGCTGGTCATCTTGTGCCGTGCCCAAAAGCTCCTCAGGATTTACTGGATTTTTGTTTCCTGAATAGCATCCCATAGATCACCCTTTCATATGAAGCCATTTCATACTGAGGTGGCATCATACTCTGTCTTTCTAGTGTCCAAAAGAGTTTGTTTGACAGTAAGCAGATCCACACTATCTCACTTAAAGGTGATAAAGAATAGTTATATACCATTAGATGTCCATCATTTTTCTTGTAGCATCTGTCTTATATTTCAATATGTTCTGACCTTTTATTGCCTTTGTAATTACCTTGAATGTCTCACCTTTCTCCTCAGCTGCTACTACATCCTCTTTGCATACTATCTGAACATTCAAAGACATCCACTACTCTATTTGGTGGCATTCAGATGAATGGCATTGAATGGTGCTACAGATGTCACAGAATGTCTTTGGAATGTGAAAAGAAGAGAAGAGCAATAGCTGCTGAGGAGAGTGCAAACAATATGGATTTGTTGACACAATATAGCTAGATCAGTAATTTGTAAAATGATAAAACATTTTAGAATATATGACTGACATAGGAAGGAAAAAGGGTGCATTTGACAGTGTCCCAACACCTACACCTCCTAGGACACCACGCATCAGTCATTGTGAACCATCTTGCTCACTCAGTCATCTTGCCATCAACCTGGTCACAACTCACTTGAATCTGCTTCCTTTAAACCCCATCACATGCTGCTGCTCACGCAGAACAAGGCCAGACACTTGATCACACAGTACAAGGCCTCCCAGACATGTAGGAATATCCCTAGTCACTCCAGTCATACCTTACCTTCTCTGCATCAGATGCAGGTTTGCTTTCTTGCTCTCAAAAGGTGTGACTCACAGAGTCGCCCAGAAAACTGATTACCTGTATTGAAAATGCTGCAGTGACAGATATACTAAATATACATGCACTTAAAATGCTGCAGTCACAGATATATTAAAATAACATATTTAATATTTGAACAAAATGCACAAGGTATATAGTAAACTAATGGGGATACAAATACACCAGGAAATATAAAAATAACACGGTTTAAGCAGAACAGCAACTAACAGAAAACTCTAAACTGACTAACATTGTGAGTCTTATCTTAAGATCATAGAAGTCTCTGCATACAACAAACAGTTCTCTTGAATTGTTCCTTTCCTAAAGCCCACAGTGGATCCCAATCTTGTGTATCAGTGCTGGACAAGGAATGCATTCTGAATTCCTTTGCTCTCTGTTTAAAACAACACGTCATAAGTTCCCAGGATGCAGAGGCTGTGTCTCCATCCACCATATTGCATGTCATTCCTTCTTAGTAATATGAGAAGCCATTAGCCCTCTTCCCAGAATTCTAGGGTGCAAGACCTACTGTTGCTCTGTGCAACTGTTTGAAATCTGCTCCCACTCAGCTCCCCTCAGAGTCACCCCTGACAGTTCTCCAAACAGCTATTGGCATTCAGAATTGGATTATGGTTGTTTAGTTAAGATCTATTGTTGAAGCTAACTCCTTTACCAATAGGGGCAATTGTTCATCGTGGCTCTCACAGACATGTCTCTGTCTGTGAGCACCGATGTGCATGCCAATTGAGGGCATCCTTACCAAAATGGAAGGCATTATCTTAACCTTAAGTTAGCAGTTTCACTATTAACACCTTAGCTGTATTTTAGCAAGAAATTAGCATTCAAACTGTTCTGTCATGTTAACAGTCAATTGTATTATAAATGGCCATCATGATGGACTTCACTGTCAGGCCTGCCTATAGCATGAAAAATTTAAATGAGATGCAAATTAGAAGTCTAACATAGCAGTTTTCACAGCAGTCTGGATGATGGTTAAGGATTGCTTTGCAGCAGTTTGCTTTAACTGTTTATGGATACATTGTTACTGTTATAATACATTTAAAGTTAAAACTACTGCTTAGGACTGGGCTGTGTCATTAAGTGAATGATAGCTCCCTGTGTAACTTGTGTACCTATGCGATATTTACATTTTAACTAATACATTTATTTTATATAAATTAAATACTCAAAATAGTGTCTCAAAATATACATTGTAATACAGCCTATCTTGTGACTTATGGTCCAGTGCCTTAATATATACGTACATAAGCATTTAATAATGCAGAGTTTAAGCAATATTATACAATGGCAAGAAAGAATCCTGGCTTCTGATCGGTCACTTGGCTATCACCGCAGGGATGTTATCCTGTCATAACATCCCAGCTGATTCTTTGCCTTTGCTTTGTTTCCATCTTCTCTTAAGAAACAAAAACATTTTTCCAGACTAACAGAAACATTCTTTAAAATTATTTTTTATTCTGTGTAAAACAACAAGCCATTGTATAATAGGAATAATGCCCTCAAGGGTTGGTGTTATGCTGGGATAACATCCCTTCTGGTGTTGGATGCCCTTGGCCAGTGGCCTCGGCCCAACCACCTGAGGTGGGATGTTATCCCAGCATAACATCCACCCTGTCAGGCATTTTTCCTTTAATAAATGTGTGTGTGTTATTGCCAGATAACAGCTCACCGCATGTGCATGTGATATGATGTACTTGCATCAAGTACCTTTAGCACCTGGAGTACTCTTATCAGGCAATAACCCACACCTCAAAGTGCCTGCACTTCTGCGAAACATGTTGCCAATATTAAGAGAATAAAACACTGGTGCTCACCTCTTTGCCTAGAGTGATGGCAAGTCCAGCTGCAACTAGATCCCAGGATTTTTAACCTTTTGAGGGTGTTTGAAGGATGTTAAAACATTATCTTCAAAGATGATATCCATCACATCAGACCTTGATCTGTCAAAATGCATGACATGGCTGAGTGTCATGAAGGGAAGGACCAAAATGCAACTGTTTACAATAACTGAACCAAAACTGCTTTGAGAGACATATGACTAGTCTCCAAACCCCTACATCTGCTTATCCATTATTATCACTTAGAAGACTACCCGATTAAGTTAATAAAAATAGAAAATATAAAAAGTAAATATATCTGAGCCTATTATTTTAGTATCATAATGATCTGTACATTTATTCTTATGTCATCACTGCAAGTAAATGATTTTAAAATGTGCCTACCTTTTGCTAAAGAGAAGCAATAATATTTCATTCTGCTGAGTTTATGTTCCAGATTAATTCTCCAGTCATGCTGCAGTCATTGTGCCTGCTCTTGCACTACATGACAAAAAAATAAGTTCAAAACATGCAAACATAAACAATGAGGGAAGAAAAAGACCAATGGTCATCTAGTTTGCCCAAGTTCCTATTACCCTTGCACATACTGTCTCTCCAGGGTCCTAGCACTCCCATTTTTCACCCTAGTTTTGATGCCCCAGCAGCCACTTTACCCTTCAATCTGTCCCTCTGCACAGAACCGTGCTGGCTGGCAGACAGTTCAACAGCTCCACCACCCTCTCTGTAAAATAGTATTTCCTCAAGTCCCTCTGAAACCCCCTCCATGTGCAATATATGAGACATGATGTGCTTTTACTGGTGCCTTTATCACCTTGAACTGATCTTATGGAAACATAGAATTTCATAGCAGATGAGGACTGCCTGGTCCATCCAGTCTGCCCATTTTCCTACCCACTGCTTGTGCCACAGACCCTAATCAATCTGCTACTTGCCCTCTCTTTCCTGTTGCTAGAGTTTCCTGTGCCTAGCCCAAGCAGTTTTGAATCATCTCACTGTTTTTGCCCCACCACCACCACTGGGAGGCCATTTCATGTATCCACCACCCCTCCACGAAGAAATATTTCCTCATGTTACCCTGAGTCTCACCCTCTAGTTTCATATCATGACCCTCATTCTTGAACCTCCTCTTTTCTGAAAGATGCTACCCTCTTGTATCTTATTTATACCCTTGAAGTATTTGAAAGGCTCTATCATATCTCCCTCTCTTCTCACTTTCAGCAAGTACATATTGAGGTCTTTTAGTCTCTCCTCATATGGCTTTCAGTTCAACCCTGTTACCATTTTTGTTGCCCTTTTCTGAACTGCCTCTACTCTGTCTATGTCCTTCCTGAGATGTGGCCTCCAGAACTTTGAACAGTACTCCAGATAAGGACTCACTAATGCTCTGTACAGTGGCATCACTACCTCCTTTTTCTGCTAGTGATACCTCTCCTATGCATCCTAGCATCCCATGGGCTCTTCTATTGGGCAATAATAACTCACACCTCAAAGTGTCTGTTTGCATTTGCACTTATACCTTGTGAAAAGTTACCAATGTTAAGAGAAGGAAATATTTTACATCTTTATCTAGTACAGTAGAAAATGTAAAATAGTCTCAGTTTCTGCCTTTTGTCATAAATGGCATTGTCTGCCAATATATTATTTAGCCTTTAGGCTGTTCTCTTTCTTACATTGAAACATAGAAACATAGAAACATAGACTTTGATAGCAGATAAGGACCGCTTGGCCCACCTAGTCTGCCCATTTCCTACCTAGAGGATATGCTGCAGATCCTATTTTACCAACAGCCTATTTCTTCCTAACCCCCACAAAATTGCCTTGTCTGTCCCATGCAGTCTTAATTCTCCCAAGTTTTAGACCCCACACCTTCTCAGGAAGGCTGTTCCATCGTCCACCACCCTCTCTGTGAAAAAATACTTCCTCATATCACCCCTGAGCCGTCCCCCTCTATCTTCAAATTGTGTCCCCTTGTTCTTGCACATTTCTTTTCTGAAAGATGCTACCCTCTTGGACTTTGTTGATTCCACTGAGGTACTTAAACGTTCTATCATGTCCCCCTCTCCTCCTTTCCTCAAGGGTATACATATTAAGCTCCTTTAGTCTCTCCTCATATGGCTTCTCTTGCAGACCCTGCACCATTTTAGTTCCCTCCTCTGAACTGCCTCCATCCTGTCTATGTCCTTTGGAGATGGGGTCTCCAGAACTGGATGCAGTACTCGGATGGGGTCTCACCAGCTGTCTGTACAGGGGATAACAACTTCCTGTTTTCTGCTGGTGATACCTATCCCTATATATCCCAGCATCCCCAGCCCTCCCTACCACCTTCTCGCATTGCTTGCCAACCTTAAGGTCATCTGATATGATTACCCCAGGTCTCTTTCCATTTTGTTGTTGTTACTACCCCCCATTGTGTAATCTTGCCCAGGGTTTTGTTTCCCAGGTACATTACTTTGCACTTCTTTGCATTGAATCCAAGCTGCCATACTTTGACCATTCCTCCAACCTTACCAAGTCCCTTCTCATCCTTTCCACACCTCCTTGTGTATCAACCCTGTTGCAGATCTTTGTGTCATCTGCAAAGAGACAACTTTTCCTTCAGTCCCTCTGCAATGTCACTTATAAAGACATTAAAAGGACTGGACCCAATGCTGAACCCTGCAGTACCCCACTAGTAAACCCTCTTTCTTCAGAGGACTCCATTTACAATTACCTTCTGTGTCCTGTTGTTCAGCCAATGTTTTACCCAGGTTACCACCCTGGGACCCACTCCCAGTCTGGTTAATTTGACTACTAATCTTTTGTGTGGGACTGTGTCAAATGCCTTGCTAAAGTCTAGGTAGGCCATGTCCACAGCCCTCCCTCATCTACTACTTTGGTCACCCAGTCAAAGAAATCAATTAGATTTGTCTGACATGACCTTCCCACTGTGAACCAATGCTGCCTTGGGTCCTGTGCCCCACTGGCCTCTAGGTACTCAACAATTCTTTCCTTCAGAGTGATTTCATCACTTTCCCTACCACAGAGGTCAAACTGACAGGCCTGAAGTTTTCTGCCTCCGTCTTGGTCCCACTTTGTGAAGGGCAATCACATCCGCTTCTTCCAGTCCTCAGGTACCACACCTTCCTCCTATGATTTGTTAAAAGTGTAGTCAGTGGTGTCACTAGTTCTCTGTTTAATTATTTTAGAATTCTGGGGTGAATTCATTTGGCCCCATTGCTTTGTCCACCTCCAGTTTTAGGAGTTCTTTCAGAACCCTTTCTTCTGTGAAAGGACTGGCATCAACCCCTCTCCAGGGTGCTTCTGTTAATTGTATTAGGCACCTCCGCCACTTCCTCTTTTGTGAATACTGAACAGAAGTATTCATTCAGTATCCCTGCTTTATCACTGTCACTCTCTGCCCACCCGCCATCCATTCTATTCAGCCTCATTATCCCTCCCTTTGTCTTTCTGTACTCCCTGATATACCTATGAAAGGTTTTATCCCTTCTTAACCAAGTTAGCTATCTTTTACTCAGTTTGTGCCTTTGCTATTCAGACTACCCTCCTGCTTCCTTCTGCCTTAACTGGTACAGTTCTCTGTCCTGCTCCTTCTGTGTTTCCTTATACTTCCTAAATGCTATCTTTTCTCTCTAACCTTCACCACCACCTCTTTTGAGAACTATAGTGACTTTTCTTTTGTTTTGATTTGTTTATTTGCTTCACACAAAGCTTGTTTTCTCTGTGATGGCAGTTCTGATATTTGCCCATTGTTGCTCCACCCCTTCTTCTAGCCGGTTTGCTAGTGCTTTTCTAAGGCACTCTCCCATCTTGCCAAAGTCAGCCCTCCTGAAGTCCAGAACCCTCACTTTTTGTAAGGCTTGACTCTGTAGCAGAGTTTATCGTGAACCACACTGTTTGGTGGTCACTTGTTCCCAAATGGCTACCCACTTCTAGATCTGAGATCCTCTCACTGTCCCCATTTGAGAGTACGAGGTCTAAGATTGCTCCCCTCATGAGTGCGTTCCAAAACTAGCTATTTGAGGCATGCCACCTGAAGGGCATCAAGAATGGCCCTGCTTTTGGATGTGGCTGCCGCAAAGGTGCTCCAGTTAACATCTGGCATGTTAAGGTCCCCATCAACAGTATCTCCCTTTCTCTGCCATCCTAAGTATACCTTCTATCATATCCTTGTCCATTCCTGCCCCCTGACATGGGGGTCTATATACAACCTCTGTGAAGATTGTGGTGCCATTTCCAGTCTTTAAGGTGACCCACAGTGCCTCCCTCCTCCCTGTTTCCTCTTTTGTTCAATTGCTTTTATCCCTTCCCTTACATGAGAGCTACTCCCCTTCTGCCCTCCCTGTCTCTCCTGTAGGTTGTGTACCCTGGTATGTTAACATCCCAGTCATGGTTCTCTGTGTACCATGTTTCTGTGACTGCTACAATATCCAGGCATCCTCTTCCATCAAGGTCACCAGTTCAGGAGCTTATTGCCCTGACTGTGGGTGTTGGTACTCATTACCTCCATTACTTGATGGCCTTACCCTTTTTGCCCCATCTCTGTCCTTATTGCATTTGTCACTTTCTCCATTTACCCCAGCGTTCTCCTATTTATTCTTTAAGTGATTTAGTACACTTTATGACCTAAGGTACCACTTTTGAGATATAGTACCTAGGTCCGCTATAGTCTCACATTTTTAACTTTTTATTTTCAGCCTTTTTAAGTGGTAAAGGACAGTAGTTTGGCCCAACAAGGTTGACTCTTTCCACTTTCTGATTCAGCTACACATTCCTGCACTCAGGCACATAGTGTAGTGAAGCAAAGGAAAGTGAGGACAAGCCCATTGAAATGAATGGGCAAATTTTTTCCTCACTTTTTAATACATTACGATGGTGACTTGAAGTGTAAGGGCCACTGATCAACCTTCAAGAGCTGTGTTACTTGATCGGTGGCCCTTATTAATCTACAAGTCAACCTCATAATCTATTAAAAGTAAGGAAAAAAATCAGAGGATGGAGGTCCAAGTGGTACACAGGTGTCCCTATCTTGCAAGTGCTAGCCTTCCTGACTTGTAGAGAGGGCTGCAGCTACTGGAAAGCACCTGCCCAATGTAGAGCTCATTAATGAACCATGTTACACTTGTGCCCACAAACCCTGTTCCACATGGTTCATGGGTTGCAGTCTGCTGGCAGAACAGTAATTCAATTGGATGTAGGCTGGTGTCTTCCACTCCACTTGCATCTCGCCCTGTCCCCGCTGCACTCCTATTCGTATTTGGGGAGGGGCAAAACAGGCTGATGTACAATTACACACACATAAAAAGATGTTTATCTCAGCATCTTCAACTCCCAAAATGAAAGTCTTTATCAATGAAAACAACTTATCTTTCCTGACAATCGACAGATGTGAAGAAGATTAGACTAAATGGAGGGTCCAGATCTTTTGCTGTATAGAACCACCTAAAATGGAAAAACAGTTATTGAAACTGCATTACATTGTTTTATCACCAAAATAAGTGACGAATAAACATGAACATTAAAATGCAGTTCGTACTACATCTTAGGTTAATTTGAAAAAACTGCAATAAATGTACCTTTTTATGTTGTCATGCTTGCGCAGCCAACATCTTGGGAGAGTGCAGCTTTGAGAAGTGCGATTGTTGTTGGGCTAATGCAGGGCACGCACCAGTGAGTCGTCCGCTTCCCCAATCAGCCTGCATGCTGGTGCCACACCATGCATACATAATGGGGGTGAGCACATCTAAGAAAGGTCCGCTGCAATCCGAGGCAAAGCTCAGCAGATGCAGTGGTCCTTTTCTTCCGTCTTCGCCGCCATTATGTACATGGTGGGACACGGCCTTAGAACTGCTGACTTTGGGGTGCCCAGTCCTCCTATCAGCTGCCCCCTGCCCCTGAGAATGTACCAATGGGGAGCCCACTCCCTGTCGGCATAAAGCACCCCCAATTGTTGTTTAATGCCGTGGGGTGCCCAATCCCCTCAGCTGTTACCCTGCTCCCCTTTCCTTGTGTGCTGTGGGGCAGCCTACTCCCCGTTGGCAGAAATAACCTCCCCAATTGTTTTAATGCCAAGGGGTTCCCATCCCCCTCGCTCTGTGTCTCCCCTTCTTTGTGTGGCCGCGTCGATGCCCAATCCCCATTGTCATAAATTCAGCCCCCACCATGTTGTTTGCCAATGAGGGTGCCCAATCCCCAAAGGCTGCAGACCTCCCCCAAAACAGTTAGGTGGCATGCTGGGAGCCCACCCAGTGTGCCAAATCCCTGAAAAAATGTCCCACGATGTTTCTTTTTCTTTTTGTTTTACAACCTGTAAAAGAAAACAGTCTCTCATAGTCTCTGTGCCCACCTGCCCCCACCCGCACCCACCCACTGCACACTGCCTCCCCACACCCCCTCACCCCATACTTACCTCCGAGCTCAGTGCAATGATCATCGGTGGACTGGGAACACGTCTACACTCTTCAAAGCTGACCGCAAACCAAGAAAATGCCAGTGAGCTGTATGAGGTTTTTCAACTTTAGTACATATTTCAGGCACTTTTGCGAATTCTGGCTCCCAAATTTTCAACATGAGGTTTTTGGGACCCTTCTCATGAATTCTTGCACTGTCATGGCGTTATTCGGTCCCGAAGGTGATTTCACAGTCAGTGCGCAGAATCACCTTTCAGGACTGTGTAAGGAAATCACTGTGCCACTGTTCATGAGGGGGCTCTCAAAACCCTATGTTGCAAATTTCGTGGGAAAAATCCAAAACATGACTGTTTCTACGAGCGCGTAGCAACTGCACAATGCACGCTTGTAAGTTAGCAAATTCACAATATTTTCATGCCAGATTCTCAACATTGGCATTTTACCACCATTTTCTTGTGAACGTGCAGCTGTCATTTTCACATCCTAGCTAAAATGTGTTTTGCACTTCTGGCGAGAATAGCATGGTCGTGGTGTGAAATCAGTGTTTGGGACACATTATGAAATGACAGTGACACCATTCATGAGTAGAGATCCTAAAATGCCTGTGTTGAAAATTTGGTGACAATACTCTGTAAAGTGACTGTTTCACGTGCCGGCGGAATTTGCGCAACGCGACGCTTGTAATGTTAGTGCATTCGCACTATTTGCATGCCAGATTCTCAACATTGGCATTTTACCACACCTTCTTGTGAACTGTACAGCTGTCATTTTTCACATCCTGGCCAAAATGTGTTTTCGCACTTCCAGTGCAGAATAGCGTTGCTGTATGAAATCAGTGTTCAGAACACATTATAAATGACAGTGATACTGTTCATGAGCAGAGGTCCTAAATGGCTGTGTTGAAAATGTGGTGACAATACTCCATAAAATGACTGTTGTACGAGGTGTATAGCAACGCGCACCACGCCAGAATTTAGCGTATTCGCAATATTTTCATGCCAGATTCTCCAGTTTAGCATTTTACTCATCTTCTTGTGAACTGTATAGCTGTCATTTCCACATCCTTGCTGAAATGTGTTTTATCACTTTCAGCACAGAATAGCACGTTCGCTAACGAAATCAGTGTGCGGGACACATTAGATAATGACAGTGAGGTCCTAAATGCCTGTGTTGAAAATTTAGTGACAATATCCACAAAATGACTGTGATAAGAGCTGCATTGCGCAGTTTGCACACACACTGCACTCTTCAAGAACTTCTAATTTTCTCACTCCAGATTTTCTAGGTGCCTTTGTTCTGCACTTCCTAATGAACAGTGCAGCTGTCATTTTCACATCCTGACCAAAATCTGTTTTTGCAGTTCCGGCACAGAATAGCATGCTCGCTGTGGAAATTCCATGTTCGAGACTCATGATGAAATGACAGTGACACTGTTCATTAGCGGATGCCCTAAAATGCCTATGTTGAAAATTTGGGAATGAAAGTCAATAAATGAGTGTTTTATGAGCGCATGCAGCAGTTTGCATGCACGCCATGACTTTGTGAATTTGTAATACTTTCACTCCAGCTGTTCATCATTGGCATTTTTCATACCTCCTTATGAACACTGCAGCTGCCTGAAATGTGTTTTTCGTACGTTGCACAGAATTGCACGGCGCTATGCAAAATCAGTTTTTGGGACAGTTTGAGGAAATGACGGTGACACTATTCATGAGCAGAGGTCTAAAATGCCTATGTTGAAAATTTGGTGCGAAACGCCATGCAATGACTGTGTTGCAAGCATGCATTGCGCAGTTTCCACGCACCCTTGTAACTTCGTAATCTGCAATATTTTCATGCCACATTTTCACCACTGGCATTTCTGCACATCTCCTTATCAACAGTCCATCTGCCATTTCTCACAGCCTGCCCAAAACGTGTTTCCACAGCTGTGGCACACAATGGCGTGCTGCTGTGCAAAATCACCTTTGACACACAGTCACAAAATCACAGCACTATGCCTAGCTATGCCACTCCTACTGCCAATGCCAGCACGACAACATTCAGCATTGACAAATGCTTGTTTTAAATGTAAGCTAACCTTACAGAAATATAGGTGTGTTGTGTACATGCAGAATGCTTGCCACATGCTTAATTTGCAATGTTTGCATGCAGTTCGCATACACAAAGTGATCCTAAGTTATCCAGGTCTGAAAAGCAAATCACGTTTGCATGCTGCAAGCTTGACATGTGCACAGTAGGTAAGCTGGTGTGAACATCTTCTAAAAATTACAACAAGTTCGTGTGTTGCACGCTTGTCAAGAGTGCAGTAGTTAAGCTTGGTGTGAACATCATTTAAACATCACATCAGGTTCACATGCCTGCATGCTTGCTATGTGTGCAGCAGATAAAGTTGGTACAAATCTTATCTAAAAACATGTCAGTTTCTATTTCTTATACTACTTCTAGCAATTAGAGTCATTAAAATACATTTTACTTGGATTCCCATAAAATTAGGTAAACTTATTAACTTTGATCCTTTTGCAAGTTGTTTAACGGCTTTTGATTTTGTCATTGAATCGCCATTATTTGTAAAGTATTGTTTGCTTACTGCGTTAAATGCCTAGGATATAGCCAGTCAACATCCCCATTCCAGATGTACAAAGAGGGCTTCTGTGTTTGGAAGCCTATCCTTTTGTTTTGGACCATGCAAATCCCTTTATGCATATTTAGTACTACAAATGTGTTTCTCCATGACTGTTTCATCTCTCTTACTTTCCCTTTGTCATTCTGTATTGAGCATACACACTATGTCCATGCTCAGCACTCTTGTGCTGAGTATGGTCTTGAAAGCAAGTACCATACCTCACATTTTGGTCACTGGAATGAGGGACATGGGCACTCAAATGAGGGACAATGAGGGACACTAACCCACATGATGCTCAGGACACATCATGAAACATGGAGATACAGTACCTCAGAACACAGTGGAAACAATTGCATTAGCACCTGAGAATAAATTTCTGCCTCTAAGCAGCAGTGCCATTAAGATAAAGCAGAGGCAGTTCCACCCCCCCTGTATTTTTTTGCCTATGTTGTTCTTATGGTGGCAATAATGGCATTAAATTTGTATTTAATCTTCTATTTATTTATTTATTTGTTTGTTTATTTATTTATTTATGTTTTGGTAATGGGGTAAGTGAGCTGATCCAATGGACCATTTTCAGTCACTACCTGGGCCAAAGTGTGGCAGAAACAAGCAAACAAAACATCATATAATAAGTGGCAGGCATCAGCAAGGAATATACATGATATAATAGGTACAATTCCATGCGTTGGTGGTTTAGCACAACATAAATATTACCGTCCTTACAGACAGCAACAGGCAGGAAGCACAGGCTTAAAATGAATAGAACAGACATAATATACAGCAAAGGCAAGGGAGGGCTAAGACAGCACTGGAAAATAAAGTGAGTAAAAATAAGCAGTATTAAGCTAGATTGCACAATAAGTGCCCACCTGGCCTGTGTGCAGTCATGCTGCAGGTGCACTCCAGACTCAACTATGACTGTATTGTGTTGTCCACTCTCTCCACCTATTAGCAGTGGCACAATCACATGTGATGTACATGAACTCCAGCCAAGAAAGAGCATGAGTCTTGCAAGTGCCACACTGTCTTTCCTGCCACAGAGTAGACAGACTACACACTACAGTTTGGAGGAGTCGGTGAGCACTGAACCTCAATAGCAGTATTGTAGTGCATATTTTGTTGGTCTACTCTTAGTGAGTCTCCGCTCCCTGGTGGCTAAAGGGGAAGAGGGTGAGCTAGAAGCCAACTCAAAACTAGGCTATCTACTTACTGTACTAGGCTTGCCATGCAAAAAAAACAGCACAGACCCCCACAGCAGCAAGCTAAGCTTAGCAGCAATGGTGACAGTGGTGTAGGTGGCCTTCCTAGGATTTGATCAGTACAGTGTGGCAGCAGCCACAGCAGAAACCAAGCAAGAAACAAGCAACCCAGGTTGGGTGATTTTGATTGGTGAGGTGACTTGTTGCAGACCATGCTAGAGACCTTTGATGGTCAGTTCTAGCATCCAGCTTCTGGCAAAAGGAGAGAGGGAGCAAATTGAAAACTGGACTTGTGGCACACTGTGCCAGGCTGCAGGTTCTGGCCAAATGGCTGGGTAAGTAAATGTAAATCTTTTTTTTACAGGGGTATTGGAAGGAGGAAGGACTGAAATATTGAAGTATTTTCATGTTTCTTCACCTTTGATGACTTCATGGCCCATAGGAATATGGGTATTGAATGGAATGGAGTTGAGGAGAAAATTGGGACAAAGTTCTTTTCGGGGTAGAACTCAGCCAGAAAAATTGGTTAGTAAGTGGGTGGGTTTAAGCCCAAATCTGATGCACTGCTCTGGGGTATATTGAGATGAATCTTATACATTTGAATTTTTCCTGATTTGCATATCACTTTTCAGTCAAGACAAGTAAGTTGTACCTTTTAGAATTGTTACAGAAATAATAGAGCTGTCCCTTGCATTCAGCAGTGTCAGTGGCTCAGTAGGTAGCACACTCGCCTGAGGCTGGGCGATCAGAGGGTGTGGGTTATGTTCCCACATCTGGCACTGTAGTGCAGCATGAGAGTGGTGCTGCACTTGAGGTGCCATCTTTCAGATGAGACGTTAAACCGAGGTCCCATCTTCCTGGATTGGTGTTACTTCAGGTGGATGTTAAAGATCCCATGGCACTTCTCGAAAAGAGTAGGGGAATTTTATTGAAAGAATGGACTTCATTACAAAAAATGAATACATATACACTGAAAGTCAAAACAAAGAACAGAAAAACATAAAACAACCAAATAACCAACAGTTATTTAGCCCATGTTGCACAATTAAGCCAATAATTCAGAAATTGTTCAGGAGGCCCATTAGTAGAGTCAAACGCATGAGGCCAGCCACTGCATTACAAACAGTGGCTACCAGTTCTGTAGGGGTAACAAGTCTCCGTTGCAGGATCCACAGACACCTGGACTGCCAAATGTGATATCTCAAAAGACAAAAATAACATACATAGTGTCCCTATGAAATTGAACAAAAGTATTAGGAAAAGGACCAAACATAAGCATAGGATAATCCAAAGATCTAAGTTCAGGAACCTTCCAGCAATTTGCCAATAAATCCCAAAAGGTTTAATATACAAACATTCAAGAAATAAATGACATTGAGTTTCCAAGATGTGTATACACATAGGTCTAGGACAATATCTCTCAGACAATTGTTTATGTTTACTATTGTTTTTGACCCCTAATTTACCATAATTCCCCAACCAAACACTATCCCAGATATACGGAGGATACGCTTATTAATGAGATACTGTAAAATCAGAACTTGTCTGTCCTGTGGACACTCCAGGAACTGAACCAGAGAAATACTATCCATGGAGAGTATATGTGTATACAACCTTTTCCTATCGCAAGACTACAATAACTGTATAGAAATGTCCCATTTGATAAGCAATCTCATACAATCTTTCATATACATAGGCAAGTCCCTTATTCTAGAAATAACCCTAAACTTTTTCTCCCACCACCCAAAGCAACAGAGATCAATCCACTGCTCCATAGAAGCCATCCTGGTTTAAAGACCAAACCCAAATTATAAGTAAAAATAGACTGAAAAAAAAGCAAGAGGGTGTATCATAGCAACCCTCCTTCAGGAACTGGAAGGTAAGTGATTTCCCGCTTAATGGGATTTAATCGAGATCCCAGAATGCTTGAAAAAAATACTATAAATCTGGGTCCACATATGGATAGGGGTGGAAAAATATAACTAAGATATAAAAAACAGGAACTAGGAGTGTTTTAGTCAATAAAACCCATTTTTTCTTTGAAATCTGCATACCTTTCCATTCCCCACGAGCCATAAACCCTCGCTAAAGCCCTATCCCAATTGTATCCAGCCACATCCCCAGGGCCAAAAAATCCCCAAGATTCTAATAGGGTCCTTGAGACTGAAATCCCAGCTATACAATCAGAATCAGGCACTGGTGTGGAACCTATAACTACTCCAGAACACTTATTGTAATTAACCTTGGAACCTGAAATACTAAGAAACAGTTGTATGGATTTATGTAACTCCAGAACAGAAAACTGAGGTGGCAACAATAGAAACAAATCATCAGCATAAGCCAATACAGACTGCAAAGGCCTATCCTGCATCATATTCAGACCGTGAAGAGCGCATTTGCCTGTAATAATCTAATAAAATATTAATGGAGAAAGCATATAAAGTCAGACTCAGCGGGCAACCCTGCCTAACCCCTTCGTGATAGCCAGTTTCCTCCCAACCAGCCGTTTACATTAGGGATAATTACTGCCCCTGATACATAGCAGTGATCCAAAAACAAACATCTCTGGTAAACCAAAAGCCTTCAAAACCAAAAAAGAAAGGTGTGAGAGACATGATCAAAAGCCTTCTTGATCAAGGCCAACTGCAAACCCCGTAGCTGTCCAAGCTCGCCTCTAGAAAAAAATCTCGTAGGTATATCAGATTATCCTGTTGTTTTACTCTTCACTGCTACAAGTTTGTGCAGGATAAAGAAGCAGTGGAGTGATCCTGGCTAATCGTGACAAACGGATTTTGCTCAAAAGTTTCATATCTGTATTCAACAAGCTGAGTGAACGCCAATACTAATATCCGCTTTGTCCCTTTTATAAAGGAGAAGCAAGAGCGCTCTCATAGAGGGGCATAAGTACCAGTATGTGAAATATGGTTAAAAAAGAACCAAAACAGGCCCAATAGTCTGAATAAAGGTCTTGTAGAACCCAGTGCCCAGACCATCCGTGCTAGGGGCCGTATTAGAATGCAACAAACTAACTGCAGATTGTACTTCTTCCAAAGAAACATCTACAGTTAGCTCCTGCTGTTGATCTCGAGATAAACCTGGTAGCTGTAACTCTCGTAAATAGTAGTAACAGCCGTGTCATCCAGGATGGTATCTGGAGTCAAACTAGTGGATAAATAATGTTCCACCACCGACAAAGGTGTTGTGGATCACTCACAAGACGTCCAGAGGAATCTTTGAGCAGTAATAAGTCTAGAATTTACCCTCTGATGACTTTCTTTAAAGGGTCTAATGAATGTTTGGACATACTGGTGCCAAAACGTAATTCCTGATTCAAAGATCTGCCCCTGTCATATTGTACCGCCATCATTTGCTTTTTAAATTCACAATATGGGAGCTGTAATCATGTAGAAGTTTCAGCTAAGGATATTAGATGTTGTAACTGATGTCTAAGTTGCAAATAAGATAAATAATCTTTCTGGGACTTAACTTGTGCTCTATGTAGAAAAAATGCTTCCACCCCTGCTTGGTATCCTCCCACCATTCTAATATTGAATCACAACATTCAACCACAGATATCTTGGCCGCCAGTCTCTCAACCAGAATTTTTAAGGGCCTGGTCCTCCAACATACTTTCATTGAGCCTCCACAGGTTCTTGCAACATCTCGGGCCCCTCCCAGGAAAGGAGAACAGTGAGAATAGTATGATCAGAAAATTCAATGGGTCTGGAGGAGGCCTGTAGTATCTGAAAATGGAAGAAACAAAAACAAAATCTATCCTCGTCCTAAGGGTATTTTTAAAAAAGTAAAGCCACCAGAGCGCAGTACAACTTTCTATAAGCATCAATTAAATGAGCCATAGAGACTATTCTATGGAGGGCAGTCGAGTCACAAAACAGTTTATCCGTTTTGAGACCTCTATCAGTAGTGGATAAAGCACAATTGAAATCACCTAACCAAACAACTAATTGGAAGTATGCAAGTACGGTTGTATGGCTTTAAAAGGGCAACCCTTTGTGCTTTGGTTTGTGGGGCATAAACAGAAATGATCCAAAACCTAGCCATAGGGGAGAGAGACATCTAAACATATCGCCTCCCAGGGTGAATGTCCACCAATCTGGAAACAGAAAAGGCAGAATTAAAAACAAAATACCCACGCCATCACAAGGTTCCTCCCTATAGACCAAAATGAAGGCCCTAAAGTCCAAGTGGATGAGGCATGTCGAGGTCTTGGGAAGACTTCAATCTGACGTCTTGTAAACAAAGAATGTCCAAGTCAAAAGTTTTAAGCAGTGAAAGAAAACCAGTACGTTTTTTCACCCCCTTCAGACCATTTACATTTAAGGTAGAAATCTTTAAAGAAGACATAGCAGGAAATAAGAGAATGGTAGATCAAACACTAATACAACAAAGCGTACACTTCAAGGAGGTTTACTCAATTGCCACCTTCTAGTGCATTTAGCAATAGAATCATCATTTTAGTGCCAGAATCCGTTTCAGAAATAACTGAAGAAGTGTCAGTGTCCTCTCCAGAATCCCCACCACATCATCTTCCAGTGGAGAAAAGTGTTCCTCAATTTAACCAGATTTCTCTGAGCAGGGTAGGAAGAAGAGGTTTAACATCTGGCATAGGCTTACCACGTCTATTCCATTTCCTAGGTTGAATAACCTGAAAAGGGACATCATCGGGGTGGGGCATCTGACCCACAAACTCTTCAACAAGCAAATCCTTACAAGGGACAGAAAGAGAAGGCAGAGAAACATCCACCAAGGTGTCAGGGAGGTAACCTCCATTGGGTCAACAGGGCTAGCATGACGAGATGCAACTGGAGCAGGAGTTGGAACGCAAGCAGTACTCTGCTGCACCGGCCCGTCAGAAGTTTGGGAGACAAGCCTCTGTGCTTGAGTAATAATTCCATCGTGTGAAGGACAGTCAGGTCTATTTGCGAGGCCCAAGGGCATCTCCATAAGCATGACCAGTCTGGTCACATAAGTTGCATCTAAAAGGTTCAAGCAAGCATTAGCCAGGTGGCCATATTCCAAACAATGAGAGCACTTAGAGGTATCACAAGCAGAACTTAAATGCAGCCGGACCCACATTTAAAGCAGGATCGAGGCTGCCCCGCATAAAAGATAGACCCCAATCTTTCCCAAGGAAAAAACACTAGGGAGGTGGACGAGACCTGAATTAGTGGAAAACAGTTTAACTTTAACCCTCCAACTACCATCCCAGATCTTTTCGCTGTCCAGTGTGGGAGTAGGCTCTACCCAAATATTACATCTCTTCCTCAACCAAAATAGGATGTCTTCAATATTAACACCTTCATTCTTAAATAAAACAGTTATATTTTTAATCGCGAGTTTAGAGAGGGAATAGCATGAAACGGGACCCATAAAGGGTCAGATTTAAGGTTCTCATATTGCACCCAAAACCTATCAAGACTAGAGACTTGCTTAAAGCTAACATCAAAGTTTCCATTCCCCAAAGAAATTAATGCAAACATTTCTGAGGAAAAATATTTCATAGACTGTTTGAGTAAAGTTCTAGCAATAAACAGCCTATCCAGTGGTTGTTCTAGGCCCCCTTATACAACAATCGATTGCATTCCTACGAGGAGCAGGTCTCCTGTCAGCGAAATAAATCAGCTAACTTAAAGAAGGAAGGTTTATCTATCAACCCTGATCATCAGCAGCCTGAACCGAACTCAACCCCTGCTTAGTAGTATTCAGTAAACCCTTTTCCTGAACCACAGGTAATGCAGCATTATTAACAGAAGCATGAGACATCATAACATTAGAAGCACCTCGGGGTTTGGTGGAACTCCAGTGAAGAATCTACGGTGGTGGCCACAGGCACAGAAGAATTACACATTTTCAAAAGGAAAGGTCTGACAGATCTGGAGTCCAGTTGCCCGAACGACCTGCAATCCAACCAGCCTCAGACAAAGCTTTAGCAGGTGACCAAGATACAGTATGTGAGGTAGGGGTGCAGGGGACAAATCTCCCAGTTCCTGGAGCGTGCACGATCCAAAAAAAGAAACGATTGTCGTGTTAATCGAACAGCAGAGTAAGCTACTGAAGGAGAGAAACCAACCTTGTAATCCCCATCCTATTGTTCTTGGTGTGAGAATCCAGAGCAACAGTACTATCCGAAACCCGATAATGGGAAGTCCTCTGCTCGAACAACCCCAAAGTAGCAGCCTCTGACAATCCAATGAATCTGTCAGGAGGAAGCATAGCCACATCCTGTGGCGTCCGACCTGATATCCGAGTCGTTTGTCCGAACAGCCTGGGCCCCTGAGGAGCCTCCCGCAGCAGATTGAGTTCCGCCTCCACAACTGCACCGGCATGTTAAACTCCTTACGGCAACTCAAAAGCTCCTGCCTACGGGAACAGGCAGAATCAGCCTGGCGCCTTCCAAAGGAACACCATCATCCGAAACATGCAGCCCTGCCGAGCAGGCGACTTTCCATCCGACACAACCTCATCTGTACTGCTAAAAAGACAGCAAGCACCGATTCCACATCCAGGGCCTCGCGTAGACAGGACAGGAGCAGAGGCCAAAGTTCCTGTCCCAGAGATGTTCTTCCTCACCTCCGCACACAGAGTGTGGTCATCTCTCCCAGATGGCTCGAGGCCCCTAATGGAGAGTAGGGAATTTCCGTGTTCTGACCAAATTTCTCATTCTAAAAAATACCACCAACAGCTTAATCTGGTTCAAGGTCAGTTGGCAGTCATCTGTATCTCCCTCCCCAGGTCGTGCCTGAAAATAGGCAGGATTTGTCTAGTGCACTTACCCGGTCAACAAAAACTAAATAAATAAATAAATTCATGGACAGTTGAGCAGCATGGTATGCACAGACTATTAGATCCCCACTATAGTCACGCTTATGCCCCAGTGAAGCTGACCTCCACATCCCCACACTCAGGCACATTATGACAAAGGGCAAGGGAGACTGCAGGGTTGTGCACCATTGAAATTAATGTTTATTTTATTATTTTATACATTATTGTTGGAGAGTTGAGATTAATGAAGGCCACTGTTTGATTAACAGGGGCCTTGTTAGTAAAACAATGGTCTTCATTATTCTCCAACTCTCCATCATAATGTATAAAATAGTGATAAAAAGTAACTCCATTCATTTCAAGGGTATGCCCCAGCACTCTGACCTATGGATATCATCTCTTAAAACTCCTGCCTCTGGCTCCATAGTACTCAAGTAAGAGACTTTTATTTATATCTATGTTGACGGGTTGTCTGTAGCAGCACGGTCATACCTGCTACAGTGTGTGTGCATTGGAGACTGGCCATGTGGATGTGTGTCAAGTTATTGCTAGTTTTGTGTTTGCAACTTAAAGTCTGTTTGTGTGGAAGCATTCAAAACTATGGAGAGAAAATAGTAGGAGGCAGGCCAGACAGAAGTAATTAAGTGATTTTGTCAGTAAGTGTGTGTTCTGGTGGTGGTAAAAACACATGTGTTTCCATTGGTGTGCTACAGTTCAACTGTGAAACTGAGATGAGTAAGAGAAGAAATCTGAAAAGCATAACAGTGGCTACAAGCATGCCACATGCATTCAGATGTAGTCAGATACAGTATGTATTGAAGACAAGTGAGCCATATCTGTGCAGACAGTATGGCTTAGTGGTTAAATGCACTGAACTTCAAGCCAGGAGACTTGGAAGCATGAAGATCTCGGTTTGAATCTCATCAGCCCCCACTTGTGTATGGTCTGATTCTAAGCAAGTTACTTAACGTTTACATGTGCAGTTATCAGTGAGCACTTGCTTTTTGCACCATGCCACATGTATACAGTCTTTCCCAATTTAACATAAAAGTCATGATTTCCACACTTGCTTGTTGCACTCATGCCATATGCATGCAATCAGTTCCAATTTAACATTTAAATCATACTTGCAGCACATATCGCTGGTAGTTTTTGTGTGCAGCATGAAAACATTTCATATAATTATTTCTGTAAGGGTTTATGATAACCCAAAATGTAAACACAATGATAGACCCTTGTATTTAAGAGCGCATTTAATGTTTCATGTCTGTGTTTACATCTTAGCTTAAAGCCAGCAATTAAAGGGCTGCTCAAATTATTAACATTCTAACAGATGCTCTCCACCCACTACAGTTACCAGTCAGTAAGCAAGTTATTGCTGGATATATTTGAAATTCATTTGCTCAAAAGGCTTTATAACCAAGAAAAATCACCAACATGTGCCTTAATTTCTCAGAAACATAGAAAGAAATAACAGAAATACACTAGGTGGTACTGTATGTGCTAAAGGTATCAGATCCCCTCTGCTATGGGCTTCCCAGGCTCTCTCCTCCCCACCCCTAGCTCACATAGCCCTGCACGAGGACAACCAAAGCTCTCCCCTGCCTTAGCCCCAGGAAAGCCTAGCCCAGCCTGGCACTCTCAGTTCCATGGACATTCATCTGGATCACACCAGCTCTCCTTATTCCAGGCTTACATGGCCCCTCCCAGCTTGCATGGCCTGCTCCTATTCAACACCAGAACCAGTTTATCCTGGTCCATGCTGTCCCCTTGGCCACCCCAGTTCCTTTAGTCCTGCCAGTGGACCACCCCAGCTCTTCCACTATGTCTGAACCACCACAATTCCCCTCTGCCCTGGACCACCCATGGCCCCTACCTATCCCAGCTCCACCTATACAATCCATAGGATGTCCTGGTCCTTGTTGGCCCCAGTTACATGGTCCTGCCTCAAGACCACTGCATTCCACCTTGACCAAGCCACCATTTACCCTGGCTCTATTCCTGATCCACTACTGCTCCCCTGCCTCAGACCTCTGTGGCCTACATTGCTCCATAGCTCCCATAGCCCTGCCCTAGGACAACCCCAGACATGGGCTGCTCTGGCCCACCCTGCTCTTTTCTGTTCCCATGGCATTCCCTTGACTACTCTAGATCTCCTGCCTGGACTTATCTGCCCCCCAGCTCTCATGGCCCTGCTTCTGTTTCACCTGAACTGGGCTTTGCAATCCCTCCTCAGAAGGACAGCAGTCAGGTTACAGTCAATTGCAATTAGATACAGGGTTACAATATGATAGAAATGGATGCTGAATATTATAAAGAAAAGTGCCTTTGTTAAATTGGAAGGAGGATTGGGGGCTGAAAGTGGGTTTAAATGGGAGAAAAGGAAAGGAGATGAAGGAAAGGTAGGAGGTGATACAGCAGATGATGCTTCTAGGAGAAACAGCACTAGAAGAAGAGGAAGGAGAGGGAGTAGCAAAAGAAGGTTGCTTTGTGTGTTGCAAGGATCAGGAGAGCTGGTACAGGGAAAGCAGAGGGCTAGCAAGAAGAGAAAAGGGACAGAGTTTGAAGGTTAGGGGAGAAAAGGAAGGGTGGAAAGAGTTGGAGAATCATGGTGCAGAGAAATGGATCAGCCACAGTTGCAGGAAGGAGAGACAATTGAGAAGGAGAGAGATGGAGATTGAAGGAAAGGGCAGAGCAGGTGAGTAAGGAAAGGGAGTTCCAGATTCAGGGGCTCAAGACTTGAACATCCATCCCTGATGCTCCCATGACCAGGACTCTACCACTGAGCTAAAGGAATAGAAAATATACTTTTAGAGGCAGTGTAGCATAGTGGTTAAGAACACTGAGCTGCAAACCTGAAGAACTGGGTTTGAATCCCACAGCCATTGCTTGCTTACTGTGTGACCATGAACAAAATAAACTTAATTTTCCTTAGTCCCAGGATGCAACTTAAAACAAAACCTTTACTTAGTGGTCTTTCCTTGCCAAATGAAAAAAAATTACTCAAAAGAAAACATTAAGGAATTTCTTTATTCAATAAGTCTGTATATACTTACAAGCCATCAACAGTTTTAAAGATAAACATTAAAAGAAAAAGATGAAGACATAATTACTGTGAACACACTGCACCCGTCACCAAACCAACAAACCCCACTGGCAGCATCCAGGCAGAGATGACACTGCAAAACAAAACAAATGGATGTTTAACCACACAGGCTTTCACACAGACTAACAAGATTAATGGAGAGGACAATAATAAATCCACTCCAAGGAACCAGAAGAGAAAAATGAAGAAGACGATGATGGCACATCACAGACCATCTTAATGGTGGTATGGTTTTTAAAATAGCTGTTTCTTGGTCCTCAGACAGAGGCAACCTCCTATGAGGCTCACGCTGTCCACCGGGATGTGTTTCAGTTCGCTCAGCACTACCACTCAACAGATACCCAGCTTGATCACACAACTTTCTTCCACTGCAGCACTTCCCACCTGCCTCGTAAAAGTCCTGGCCTAGTACCATTCAGTCTCTTGTGTCCAATAGAAACTCTGACCTCTCCCTGATTTGTGCGGTTCCTGATCCCAAGGGTATCCCCATTCACTCTCTGACCAGCAATGAACAGACATGGTGCCTAGCGGTACACTCACCCTGTTCCTGACCCATTCCAAGCAGTCCATGTTGTCCAGTGGTACCTCTCTCTCACACTGTGGCCAAGCAATACCTCCTTACTCTCCTGACCTGTATTGAGCAGTCATCTGTTGTCCAGCTGTACCACCTCCTTCTCTAAGAACTGCTGTGCCACCCTGCACTATCTCTTCTGCTGTTTAGGAACACAAATCAAGGCAGACCAGTCCTTCCATAAGTGGTGAAGAGTGAGACCCCATCTGGAGACCTCAGCAGCATGGAAAGGTAATAGTGTTGTGTGTGTGTGTGTGTGTGTGTGTGTGTGTGTGAGACCCCACTGTTCTATGCATGAGACTGTGGTACTGAATAGTGGTCTGTACATGTCTATGTGCATGTATCTGTGCAATGGTGTGTGTGTGTCCATAAAGTGGTCTGTGTGTGCGACACATGTGTGTTAAGCATGCATTTGTTGTTGTGTATGCATGCTGTGTTTGCATCTGTTTCTACCAGTGTGTGGGTCTTTATGCCTGTGCATCTTTACAGATGTGAAGATCTATATGCATGTGTGTGTGTGTGTGTGTTTTTCCAACACTATTAACTCACGATAGATCCTCTGTGATATATTATCTCATTTTCAGAGGTGTTATGCTCTTACCAATTTTTATAGCTTGACTAGTCTGACTGTCAATCATCTTGAATGGTTAAACCATCCATGATTATTGGCTGGGTTGATGTGTACAGTACTGCTATGTAAGTGCATCTGTGTGTAGTGTTAATGAAAATGCTTCTGTCTGCCACTGTATGTGTGATGGTCTGTATGTCTGTACAGTGATGATTATCACCAACACCTTAATCTGGTTCAATTTCAGTTGTTTTTATCTGTAACCACCCCAGATGAGGCTGAAAGTAAGCAGACTTGCCTAGCCCTCTTTTCTCGATCAATAAAATAAGACTGATGCCCCTGCTGTCTTGCAGCACCTTCCTCCCAGTCTCATCTCATCCAGCTGGCTCACAGAGCTAAGCTCCCACCTGGAGTACTATGCCTTGTTCTGGAGTTCTCACCTCAGCAACAATAAGGACAGGATACAGATGACACAATGAAGGGTAACCAGGATGATTCAGGGTCAGCAGGACAGATCTTATGAGAATTGACTCAAGACACTGAACATGTATCGCTGGAGACCAGATGATAAAGGGGTGATATGACAGAGACCTTCAAGTTCCTGAAAGGCATAAACAAGGTGAATTGTGAGGCACAGTAACAGTTAAGCAACATGAATAACAGTTCATGTACATAGGTGCATATGTGAAAACAGGCAGAAGTAAATGAGAAAGTTTTACTTAACAGAAAGGCTAGTGGAACCTGAACAGTCTGCCAGTCAAGGTAGTGGGCACCAAAACCATAAATGGTTACAAGCATGGTTGGGAGAAAGTGAAGTGTATAGTTGTTAGAGTGGTAGTAGTAGTATAGAGGAATGGGTGGGTGCACAGTGATGCTAGTACCTTGAAGGGACAATAGGTCCTGGGATTTGAAGGGAACTACAGGCAGACTGTATGGATCGTTGGTCTTCTTCTGCCACCATCGCCTATGCTTCTACCAAACACAGCTCATCTGCACATAAGGGCAACACAGTACTCATTGGACCAGTGGCTGGTGCTGCCACAATATTTCTTCATAACTTTTTAATATTTTGACCCTAGATCCAGCCACCGGGTGCAGCGGTTGGATTTCCGCTTACTGACGCCGGCGACCTGGGTTCGGAAACGGATCCGGGTCGTTGGAGGGCGGCCGGGGAGAAAGATTGAGCGCCGTGAGCAGCTCTCCTTCTCCGGGGGAGGTCCACCAGTATCTGGGCGTGATGAGGGCTCTAGCGGAGGGCTGGAGAACTCATGCACTACAGGCCTGAGGTCGGGAGGAAGCGAGGTAAGCGGGCGGATGCTGGCGTCATTACCCGTCCGCCTCCTCGAGGTGGGGAAACATAAGGATAAAATCCCTGCCTTGCGTACATGACGCTCTGCCCTGATTGGCCAACGGAGCCGCTCCCCAACCAGATACAGTTCCACGGCCGATAAAGGGGTCGGTACCGCAGCCCCACTCTCTGGGGGTAAGCCAGGGATGACCTGGGGATTCGGCAATGTCCGGTGGTCGGGCCCAGGGTCCGTGACCAGAGCAGACCAACGACGGAAGGGCAGGGCATAAAGAGGTAAAATTAAAAAAATATATATATTTTGACCCAAAGTTTTAAATATATTTTTTTTTTCAGGATTACTCCTTCTGATCATGACAGAAGTCATTTTTTTATCTATTTATTCTTTACCGCCCCGAGCTGCCTGCTGCCTGATATATTTTCAGTCCGGTCACGAGCCACGGGCTCTACTCCACAAATCGACCAGGCCCTCCGATACCCATGGCTTGCCCCCACGGCAGAACTGCAGCACTCCCCTCACATGCCGCAGTCTTGGACTGGGTGGAGGGCTGGCCTGGGGAGCAAATCGAGCCGTGGTGAGCTTCATTAGCGTGGCTGGCAGCCGTCTTTTTCCATTTTTACGGGAGGCGGGTCGTGCAATGATGCCTGCATCCGCCCCCGCCCTATACATGCCAGTGCCAGTAGCTGTGTGACTCCTGGCCTCCGCCAGGGTCATCAATGCTCCGGCACTCCCCTCACCTTCCCTGGAGAAGGAGAGCAGTCCCTAGGACGCCCATCCTTCTCCCCCGCCGGGCCCTCCAGCTACCCCAGTCCATTCTCGAACCCGGTCGCCGGTTTGTCATGCAGAAATCCAACCGCTGCACCAACGGGTCGCTAGAAGTCATTTATAAATGAAAAATACTAGCTAAGCTGTCATTTCATGCCACAAGTGTAAAACTTGTTTTAGGCAGGATTAGAAAACTGCATCTGAAACATTCATGCCCTCTCAGGTCAGAGACACATATACACACACACACACACACACACACACACACACTCACACACACTGTAATGGATGCGCCACACCAAGTATAGGTTACTCACATGTCCAACTCTGCATATGCACGT
Organism: Neoceratodus forsteri; assembly: GCA_016271365.2. Lineage (NCBI taxonomy): Eukaryota > Metazoa > Chordata > Ceratodontiformes > Ceratodontidae > Neoceratodus > Neoceratodus forsteri. The sequence goes on along the minus strand of CM057456.1, from coordinate 1,347,375,891 downwards.
ATGCATGTGTGCACAGACACACACACACACACACACACACACACACTGTAATGGGTGCGGCACACCAAGTATAGGTTACACACATGTTCAACTCTGCATATGCATGCATGCGTGTGTGCACAGACACACACACACACACACACACACTGTAATGGGTGTGGCAACACCATTACAATCAATTCACCAAGCATAGGTGCAAGTTGAGAGTCTCTTGCCCGAGTACTAAGGAGACAGAAGTGTTAGTCTTTAAAGCATGATGTCCATGCAACCTCTAAAATAAAATACAGAAAAAGTGATCACAGAGAATCCAGTTCATAGAGAGAAAATAGAGTTGAAAGGAAAAATTAGGCATAGAAAATACTTATCTGATTGGGAAGAAAGGAGTCGGCATCCTGTCAGATCTGTAAAATAAATAAAATTAAGTTATATGGACTGTAGCAAGAGCAGAAACAGAGAGTTAAGAGATACAGGAGGCATAGAACAGTGTAGAAGTAAGGAAATGGGAATTTAGAATTAAAGGTTACAGTTCAATCAAAGCAGGAAAATAAACATATCAAGTAAATATAATAATAAAGATAGAAAAGATAGGAAAAGTAGAGCAAATTATGTTTAGGGAGGGACTCAGCTAAAACCCTTAGTGTTTTTGATGACCAGGTGGCCAGTATTTATGAATGGTAGCCCAGGTGAGCTTAGTGAGTCTCTTTGGGCTAATGGCCCAGTTTTAATGGAGTAGGAACAGGGGCACTGTTTAACCAGGAAGGGTACACTAAGCCGCTATCCTGTGATAAGGTCGTCCACTATTGAACACTTACAAAAGGGTGACTCAGTAGCAGTGCCTGTTCACAGGGCTACTGGACAGGGGTGAGTTCGGATATAATGATATACTGTCTTTATATGTACAAGTGCATGGGGAGCAAGCACACCGTGTGATGTGCTGAAGGGAGGAGGGTTGTGAGATGCAATGCTGTGGTGGGTTGCTGAGCTGGCCCTGTGGCGTGTGGTGGGTAGGTGGCAGGCTGAGTTGCGGGGTGCTGGGTTCAGTTCAGACATGCATTCATTTTGTTGTGTGCCCAGCTTAAAAATTCTTTTCCTGGTTTTACCCCCAACATGCACACCACTGGAGTTGAGAACCCTTTAGTGGGAGTCGAGGGCACATTCCCTCATAAACAAAAAAATCCCAATTGCACCCTTTTGCTATAAGATAGGAGTGTAGCATCGTCAAATTGTTTTTGGCAATGTACACTCTCCCTAATGATAATAGCTTTTCTGTGATCATCTTATCACATAGAACCCAAAGCTTGTATCCAGGTGTGACCTGGGAGCACAAGGAAGTTATACTACTTGCTCAGAGTTATACAGTATGTAAGTAAGGGCTGTGAGATTCAAACCCAGATCTCCAGGTTTGCAGAACAGTGCCCTAAACCACAGCTCTATACTGCCTCTTAAAAATAAAGTTAGCACTGGTAGTCCTGTGGGTTAGGCATGCCTAGGCAGCCTGCTCCCTAGAACTGGTAGCCCAGGTGGGCTAGTTCTCTGGAGGCCAGTGACCAATGATGTTAAAATTAAAACTCCACCATGGAGTCTAGGGGGCTCCTGGGCCCTGATTTTGTGCTGGAAAAAAGGAGGTGGGCAAGGTGAGGCTACTGCAGCACTCATCCATATCGTACCACTATGCTAAAAGTGAAAGTGCCTGATACACTTGTTAATTCTAGCCCATTCAGAGCTCAGATTGTAGTCTGCTCTGTGTGGGTGTGAGAGGGAGAGACAGAACTTCAGCAGGAGATGGAGAAGGCCATTGTAGGAGCACCTCCTCTACCTTCCTTAACCACCACTCCAGCAGCAATTTTGAGTGCTTGGGAGGTAGCAGAGAGAGATCAATGCTTGCAGCTAGTTAAATCTCCCAGTCAGAAGCAGGAAGCGGAAGGAACAGCAAGCAATTAAAGCGCATTACAGCAAAATGCAAGTGCCTGGCCAGTGGCCAAAGTTTAAAAAAATAAATTAGAATCCTTCCTGGGGTCTAGTGGGGCTCCTTTGGCCCCAATATTTTGTTAGGCAGGGAGGGCAGGAAGGAGGAGAACAAGCTGGCGATGCTGCAGTAGCCTCTCTATAGCATGACTGTGCTAAAAGTGAAAATGCCTACAAGACCTGTTACTCCCAGCCCGTATGGAGCTCAGGCTGCAGCCTGCTCTGTGCGGGTGGGACACAGGGAGACAGAAGCTCAGTGGGAGGTGGAGGAGACCATGGACCTCTCTAGAGGCAATTCTGCAAAGGCTTAAGGCTTAGGAGGTGGTGAGAGTCAGTTGGAGAGAGGGCTGCAATCACAGCCAGTTAAATCTCCCAGTCAGGAGCAGGAAAATGACTGGAGCTACCAGTATGTGAAGCCACTCTTGACTGCAAATATTAAGTGCTCTGAAGGCTTCACAGCTGCTGATAGAAAAAAATGAAGAGAGGCCACAACCACATAGGCTGTGAAACAAAAAGCAAACAGAATAGCAGTCCAAACCTGTAAATGCTGGCAGCTCTCTTGTGTCAGCCCACAGTCCATCCCAGGGTTAACCTCCTCCACTACAGCATCAGCCCAACACAAACTTCAGCCCCAGTCATCAGCCCCCTGCTCCTCCCAAGCATCAGTTCCATCCCCAAGCATCAACCCTTCCCCAAGCATTAATCTCCTCCCCAAGCATCAGCTCCTTTCCTCTACCCACAGCATCAATCCTACAGCATCAGCACCCCAAGCATTAATCTGTTCCTCAGTATCACCCACTTCAGCATCTGCCCAATAACTTCAACCCCAAGTGTCAGCCCCCACTTCTCCCAAGCATCAGCATCCCCAATCATCAGCATCCTCAAGCACCAATGCCATCCCCAAGAATCACCCCTCCGCCAACAAGAGAGCAAGATAAATCCACATGGTACTGATTGTTTTTATAACTTATTTTAATACTCCACCATCCTGAAACAAAGTAAATATGAGATCCAGAAAAGGGATTTTCTTTATAAACACAAAAAGCATTGTATTGAATAACATAGTAATTTAAAATATGATAAGAAGGACTCTGAGTCCATCAGGTCTGACCCCTCATAAGCATGGGACCCAATTATGTTATTTTGGTAAAATGCTATGCTCCCACCATGCATTCAGCCCCACTGTGATTGCTCCACTGATGTCAGCATTAATGCTAATGACACATTTATGTTAGTTGTGCTACTAATGCTAGGGTCCGATGGTATGGTCCTGCAGATTTTTCTATCAATTTGAGTTGGGGGCTTTGCCTCCATGTTAAACTGAAAAACATGGCAGGTTGTGGAGGCAGAGACCTCCAACACAAACAGATTAAAAAACTACACAGCCATACCAGCTAACCCTAAAGGAGCATAAGCTGGTCCACATGTTGTGTAAGTGGGTCTGCAGATCACCAACGCTGAAACTGGCAGAGTGGCATGTAGTGTATGGGTAGTAAAGTGTAATGCACACTAACACCATGACATACTATTTCTCTATTTGCATGGGTCCTGAGTTCTCCACCATCACCCACATCAGTATGTCTAAACTGCTGCTAAATAAAGGTTTGTACAATTACTCTGAAAACAAACATGAATAACTCAAATGTATTTTGGTTCACAAAGCAAACTTAACATTTTAGGCAATGGACCAGTCCTGGACAAAATAAATTAATAAAACAAACTGTTAAGTCTACAAATTAAGAATAAAAACTGTGAATGCATATCCCTCTTCCGTCCACTTCACACAAGACAAACTGTTCATTGCTTTTCTGTCTTATGAGGCCAAACAACCACGAAAACTGCCCAAATGTCTTGCAAAACACATCACAATATTTTTCTAAGCAGCCACAAATTTCTACACTGGAATTGCATGATAACAAAGTTGAATAAATTAATTTAGTTTGAAAAGCAAACACCACATTCTAATCAAATGTGTGCTATGATGATAAAAACAAAGTTTAACTGCTACAGAAGTTAAAATTCTGAATGGATATACACACAGAAATGCATTCTCAATTTGCTCAAATCTCCTTGCTGCTAGGCACGTCCCCAAATGAAACTACAACTTTAAGTAACAAAATCAGTACAAATACAACAAATAAACAGTAATCTGGAGGCACAAGGCATACTAGACACTTTAAGGAGTGATTTGGCTGAAACAAAATGTATTTCAAAGGTGTTTCAAAGTTTTTGGCCACATGAGAGATTAGAGCAGATATCTTTCTTCATAACAAAATATTCAACATGAAAACTGAACAGCATTAAAACAATAAAACCACAGTAATAATTCCCTTACTGTACTAAACATTTCAGGAGTTAAAATGACATACTTTTCTATTTAAATAAAGCACAAATCTGCTAGTTAACTGCAGAAGCAACCAGTCTGAAGATCATCTTCAAAATGAAGACTAGCAGTTAGTCTGGAGAGGAAAAGGAAGCGAGGGTTCTGGGAAATGTACTTCACTGACAGTAGACTTCTGGAAAATGTAGTTCAGTAGACTTTTAAGGGACCTGTCAACTTTTCTGTATCATGTTATTTCTAGGTAACACCCAAATTCTATGACTGTTTACCTTCTATAAAATTCATTGATGTTGCTGGTTGTTTTATCTGCCTCCTTACTTAGTAGAACTGAAATGCATGATAATGTACCCAGCCTTGTTTGGCTTCAAATCCTTGAACAACTTGGCTAACTGTAATCTTCATTTATGATTCAGTAGTATTAAAAATGCACTTTGAAGAGCATTGTAGATCTATTTCTAATCCTCATTTAGTAATAATAATTTACTCTTGAAAAAGTAGTCTGCTGAATACTTTTAGAATTTAGTATTCTTAGGGGTGGTATTTTTTAATGATGATTAAAAATTACTAAAATTAGTCTTTGAATGCTGGCCCACCGTGCAGCGGTAGTGCTACTGCTTGCAATGCCAATGACCCGAGGTCGGAGTGACCTCAGGAGTCAGACGGTCAGCCAGAGGAGGATGATTGTGCTTCCCAAGGATAGCTCTCCTCCTCTGAGGGAAGCCAGGCCAAGTCAGTCTGAGTATAGGAGGAGGGGGTGGTAGACATTGGTGCATGTGCCATGATGTCAGTACACACCACATCTCAAAAGAAAATAAAAAAGTGGAAAATGGTTCCAGCCATGCTGGATGACTGCCAGCCTCCTGGGCCCTGCACCTGACAAACCAGGCACTTCTGGCCTGTGGACATTGAAGGTCCTGGCAGATCGAGACTTTCCACTACCCTGCCATTGAAGAGCATCCTGAAGGACTCCAGATGAGAGGTAAGTCCTGGAGAATCAGAAGTGTCAGGGGTTGAGTGGTCGCGAAGTGGGCTCAATCTGCTCCGTGAAGTGATTCGTGAACAAGACAGATTCTTGAGGAGTGCTCTACAACGTGAAGCTGAGTACTTCACATTATAATGAGGAACACAAAGTCCATTGGAAGCAATGACTTCAGTTATTCTCCTCCCCAGGCCACTACTCTGTTAATTTAAGGTGAAGTGCATTGCAGGCAGTGCACTTCACCTCACTTCTTGTTTTGTGCTCCAAAGGTGAATTTTGCAGTTATTCATGGGATTTCAGCTCACATGGGCTCTATATTGATCTGCACAGCCTCAGTTCAGGGCAGTATGAGTAGGAAGGAGTAGGAGACAATGTGCTCTGATAGCTGTCTGTGATAGGAATCTTGTAAAAGCTGTTCAGAAAGCATTTTTGCTTGATTTGGATCCAACTTAAGTTCATTGATTGTAGAAACCATCCTGTGCTCATATCATCAAGCATTTTTATTTTTGTGTGGATTTGGAATGTTGATTTACAACATTGAGTGTGTGTGGTGAAAGACAGTGAAAGTGTGCTTTGGGGAGGGCGTATCTGTGGTGTAGGTAGATTTAAGTTGGAGAAATAGTGATTTCTTTTTTGGGTTATATTTTTGTTATATAACTGACTGTGTTAATGTACACACAGTAATATTGTCAGCAATAGAAATATTCTTGCTGTTTGTTGTGTGGATGTGGTGCAGCAGTTCATAAGTTCAGGTTGTTTACATTATAAATTTACAATACGTAGCGTGGCACAGTACTGAACTATTGCATTTGCTACACATTCCTCGTTCAGCATTGTACACAGACTGTTCAGTGTGTGAGTGTGCATGCAGTGTTGTGTGCATCAAATAATATACCTTTATTGTGCCACAGACCAGTGTAATTGCAGGCGCAGCAGTGTGAACCTGCTATCCACTGAAGCTGCCTGATTTTGTACTCCGATCATGGTATCTGTTCTTAGTTTTGCTGCTTGTAGTGCTGTAAAAATCAGCACTGTCTGCATTCAGTGCCCCACCCACCCCATGTTCAAAAGTTTTTTTACCAGATTGGATTGTTTTGTGACCTCATCCACACCACTGGTTACTGAAGTTGATTTAATTCAGTGACAGTCTCAGTGTAGTCTCTTATCTGTTGCTGAAGCCTCAGTTGTTTATTTGGCTTCACATCCAGCGTCCCTCCAAGCAGAGAGTGAACGATCAAAATCTGAATTTGGTTATAATATTTGTGGTTGATCCCCAAATGCCTGCAAAGAGACATGCAAGCAAAGCTATTTCTCACCAAGGCAATGTTGGCAGTAAGATGGTCTGTGGGCATGGTAGTAGTACACAGATGCAGAAGTGCATTGCTGATGTGAGGAAAGGTATTTCTCCTGCGATGTTTTTACAGCCCAATCAGTAGCTTCACTCATAGTTAGAGAAGATGATGAATTCCTAGCCGGCGGTGTTAGTGTTACTGGTTTTAGTGGTGGTGGAGATAGTATTAGTATTGTTGCATCAAGTTCTAATTCCAACCAGTGTACCGTATCCAAAATATTGAGTGTGAAGCAGTGCATGAGTGGCAGTAGATGATGTCATACTTCCCAGTATCATCCCAGTAACTGAACCTGAGGATTCTGATAATCATGTCAATGATAGCGTATAATGTGCTATTCCGTCTAATCGTGGCACTTAACATCACACATTTTCCATGCAGTGATTCACAGTGTGGTGAAAAAATATCAGGTGATGGTGGTGTAGATGCTGATGATGAATGTGATGATGATGATGTTGCTTTTGTTGCAACATGCAGTCCACATGCTAGCATCCAAGCAGAAGATGTGGATCTGTGTGACGTTGATGAATATGATGATGAATTGATCCCAGCTGGGAACCGGAGAAAAATAAATTAAAAGTGGCTGTGTCTGAGTCTGTTTACAGGACCCCCTGTAAAACTTGTGATCTACCTGTTTTAGTTAATAATGATGATGACCCAGAAATCAATATGATAGGTAGTCATGGTGGTCAGTTGCAGTCCAGGTGTGCAGTGCCAAAATCATCACGTGCCCCCACTTTAGTGCTTAAAATAACAGATTTAAATAAGCTACATCATCATGGACATGTTAAAAGCAGAGCATCACACTCCGTTGTTTGGGATTTTTGTTCAAGATACAAATGATGATTCAGTTGCAATCTGCCAGGTTTGCCATGTGCATGTGAGTCAAGGTAAAAGGGAGCCGTCTTGGGACAGGAGGACAGCATCGCATCTTAAGAATAGGCACTTGGCACTGTGGACCCAGCACAAGTTGGCAGTAATACCACAGTGGGCGTTCACCCGTGTCACTGGCAACCATAGCCAGCATGTTATCCCTTCCATGACTGTTAAGCCCAGTAGGAAATTAAATGCGTGCAGTAGTGCAGTAATAAGAGCAGAGGATTACTACAGGCATGATGAGGTGGAGGACCATAATGACTTTGAAATGTTGTCCAGCGCTGGTGAGAGTAGCAGTTTTGTAGTGGTGGTGGTGGTGAATGCAGTATGTCTAGTGCAAGTGGTACATCCATCCCAGTTGGCAAATCTGGCAAAATAACAGCATTTCTGGGTTTATCATCATCACCTGTGCAACGTCTTCATCAAATGTCCACACTCCACCCCTGCCAATGTGATTCATCACAGAGCACAACCATTTGTGATCAACACACCCGTGTAAAACGTTTAAGTCAGCCCATGTTACAGAGTGTTTTGCGCATAAGCTGAAGTACCCCTGAATCATACAGTGTCACATGAACTCAATGCTGCTGTAGCGAAATGCTGGCAATTGATCTTTTCCTTCTCCTTTGTGGAGAATTCTGGGTTCCAGTGGTTTGCTGCATGTGCCTGTCCAAATGGAAAGTCCCATCCAGGACATACTTTTCTACCTGTGCTGTCCCCAAGTTGTTCCACCTGTGTCCAACTCAGTAAGACATGCCCTTCAACATTCCTCCCTCCATTCATCCATTTAAGTATGGATATGTTGACAAGTGGCAAAACAGCGGGGAGTTCATGTTTGTGTATAACTGCACACTGGGCACAGGTGGGGGTTGTTTGTGATGTTGGTAGTGTGAATAATCTGTGCAGTAAGGTGGATTGTTGCAGTAGCAATCTTCCAGGAAAATCAACAGCATGCGATGATTGCTATGCACTGTGACCTGTTCACACACTGGTGAGAACATGTTGGACATGGTACTGACTGAAAATGACAGATGCCTAACCCTCTGTCGCAGAGCTGGGTTCATAGCAAGTGACAATGGGTCAAATGGTGAAATGCATCACGAATGGTGATTGTTTTCGTGTTCCATGCATGGTCCACTGTTTAAATCTTGTGGTTCAGGAGTTTCTGCAGCACCCTGATATAAAGGAAATGCTGACTGTTGCACGATGTATCTGCTCTCACTTTTCAAGATCTGGAAAGGCCCGTGACCAACTGCAGCAGTTGCAGATACAAAACAGCCTGCTTCAGCACTGCTTGAAGCTGGAAGTTGTCACCCAATGGAACTCCACTTATACATGGCAGAGAGGTTGTATGAACAATACAAAGCCATCTCAGAATATCTTGTTATGCACACTAGCCATGACAGTTCCGGGGTCTCCATGTCTATGACTACTGATCAGTGGCACCTCATGGACTCTGTAATAACAATTTTACAGCCTTTTGAACATGCCACAATGTAGTGAGTGGCGAGTCTGCCTCCATTAGCCAATCAATTCCACTGCTACGGGTGCTGAGGCAGACATTGGTGAATGTACAGTATAGTCTTGATGTTGCCGGAGATGGTGGTAGAAGTATGTTGCTACAACACATGCTGACAGTATTCAACTAGAATCATCACATTGTGAGCATTCAGCGTAGTGACAACTTTGCCATAGTACTGGACCCACGATACAAACGTGGAATTCAATCAGTACTGAAGGAGGGCCTGAACAGGTAAAAATATCAGTGGTCATCTGGTGCACTTGGTTCATGGGGCACAGAAGTCACATGCCTAGGTCAGCAAACCTCAGCAGCATAATCCGGCTAAAGGTGTACCTGGAGGATCATTAATCATATCCTGCAAGGGAAGGGACTGCAGTTCCAGGTGGTCTGTCATCCAAAGTGGCTGGCATCAACACACTTTGGGAGGTCTTATCCCAAATGGATATTTGTGGAATGAATAATTCGGGAGAACAGGATGATGCATCAACAATTGGACTTAATGCGGCACAGAGAATGGTTGAGTCATATTTGTCTGAAAACAGGCATCTGACAATAACTGAAGATCCTCTTTTGTACTGGAGTGGAAAGGTCAGTGAATGGACAGAGCTGACTGCAGTGGCACTGAAGTACCTCACATGCCCACCCTCCAGTGTAAGTGTTGAGAGGGTATTCAGCTCAACAGGTGCAATAGTCAGGGATCATCGGACAAACCTGTCTCCTGCAAATGTTGGTTTGCTAACATTCATTAAAATGAATGAGATGCACATACCAGCACAGACTGCAACCTCGGTATTCATACCCTGGCCTAGTCATGGTGGTCTTGCTGATGTGGAAATGGAGCATCCTGGTGGCACTGGCAGTGGCTGCCTGAAATGGCCCACCACAGATGTAGATAATGACACAATGAAGAAAGAATTTCCCAGTGGTCAGACTTCAGACATTGATGACTGTGAGGGCAGCTTTCTTTATGAGGATGATGATGATGTGGTTAATGTTGGCAGGTTTTAACTGAAGTTTTTAAAGACGGTGTGCCCCCTGGACCACCACCACTGGGACTGATGTTAGCCACTGCCACCACTGCCACCATGAGTCTGTCTGCCCCGGCCACCACCAGGACTGATGTTAGCCACTGCCACCACTGCCACCATGAGTCTGTCTGCCCCCGAACCACCACCGCCACTGGGACTGATGTTAGCCACTGCCACCATGAGTCTGTCTGCCCCCAGACCACCACCACTGGGACTGGTGTTAGCCACTGCCACCACTGCCACCATGAGTCTGTCTGCCCCCAAACCACTACCACCACCAGGACTGATGATAGCCACTGCCACCATGAGTCTGTCTGCCCCAGCCACCACCACCAGGACTGATGTTAGCCACTGCCACTATGAGTCTGTCTGCCCCTGGACCACACCACTGGGACTGATGTTAGCCACTGCCACCAGTGCCACCATGAATCTGTCTGCCCCCGAACCACCACGCCACTGGGACTGATGTTAGCCACTGTCACCATGAGTCTGTCTGCCCCCAGACCACCACCACTGGGACTGATGTTAGCCACTGCCAACATGAGTCTGTCTGCCCCCTGACCACCACCAGCAGTGGGACTGATGTTAGCCACCGCCACCACTGAGCCTGAGTCTGTCTGGACCACCACATCCATCAGCCAGAGATGCAAAGCTTCTTAATATTTAAACCATAAAGTGAGTATGTATAATCATGTTTTGTTATGCTGCTTCACTTCCTTTAGTTGTATGTCTTATTTTCTGTTGCTTTTCAGAGCCGCAGTGGTAAAAACACATATGGTATACTTCTTTGTTTCTTTTACAGGGTAACAAAAAAGTCTCCAATGCTAAAACTCATTGGGAATGGTACTGTAGCTGTACTGTACAGAGAGGAAGCGATGTAATATCCATGTGAAATCCATTCTGGTAAGTATGAAGATTTTATTTCATCTGTTTCATTGTTTTGTAAAGACTGCAGCAAATATTGCACACAGGTTATGTTAGTTGACAAGATATGGGTTTGAAATGTAACTTGACTTTAGACTGAGATTTGAGAACCAGGGAGGGACACATAAAAATTAAGTTGTAAGAAGTCATTCATTTCTTTTTTAGGAAACTTCCAGATGCTTTGTTGTTCTGTCAGTGGCCTTATCCAAAAAGTTCTTCAACATCAGGCACCCTCCCCGAGCTTTGGCCACATGCAACACTCAGAAGTCATTTCATTAGATGACCATGACCATCCTAAGACAACCGGACTCCAGAAGGATGCTGATGAAATCTGTGAAGAAGTAACAAAATAAGAAACCATTACAGACAAACCTGCAAATATGATTCCCCATAAAAAATACTTACCTTCTTGTGCTTGAGAGTTATCCATTTCAATTTCAGTGCAAAAATTCTTATTGAGCACTGGAATGTGCACACCAGCAGTTTCTGTGTGACCTGAGATGCAGAACAATACCATGAGTACATGTCCATGTCAACCTCCTCCTCACCTACAAAATACACAACACAACCTATATCTATATGTGTGTATATATATATATATATCTACTCTCCAAGGCTACTATTAGCATACAGCCAAAGGAACCCTTCAATCCAGTTGAGATGATCACATTGTATTTGCTGGAATCGTCTCAGAACACATTGGACCAGCAACACGACGCTCACAGTCATCATTTTATACTGGGGTATATGCTGAAACACTCTCATTCCACTGTGCTAACACTTGTCAATTTCTGCACACAAGCACGATGCATTTTGGGCTGGCAGAAAAAATCTGCAGACTCTGTGCACTGTGTGCATGACTGAGTGCGCCAATAATTCTGGGGTTACTTTGTATGTGTTGAAACACTCTCATACCACTGTGTTAACACTTGTCAATTTTCTGCACACAAGCAGGATGCATTTTGGACCTGCAGAAAAAATCTGGGACTCTGTGCCACCACTGCATGCATGACTGAGTGCACCATTAATTCTGGAAGACTTTGCATGTGCTGAAACAGTCTCATTTTGCTGTGTAACCACTTGTCAATTTTCTGCATACAAGCAGGATGCATTTTGGCTGGCAGAAAAAATCTGGGGACTCTGTGTGTGTGACTGAGTGCCATTAATTTGGGGACTTTGTAAGTGGTGAAACAGTCTCATTTCACTGTGTAACCACTTGTCAATTTTCTGCACACAAGCAGGATGCATTTTGGGCCTGCAGAAAAATCTGCCACTCTGTGCCACTTTTGTGTGTTCTGTGATTGTTGCTGTGAGCTCATGATGTCAATACTGACATTTTACAATTAAAGCAGCATTGCAAGAATGTCCTCACCATTTTGAACTGTACTTTTTATGCTACTTTATTGCCACAACCACCACTAGTTACCCAAGTCACGACTTGAATGATACGATTCTTTTCAGAATTTATGTCTGCTTTACTTATTTGACTACTTTTTCATGTATGAAAAAATGAACACGTCTTCCAATATTGTTCAGACCAGGTTTGTATTTATTTGCAGCTGCTTTTCAATATAACTATTGTTCCATGGTGTCATAAAACACTGCCTGATGCATAACTGTTAATTAACAACAGAAGTGATATATAACAACTAATTGACGTGATGGAGAAAAGCAGAGGAAAACAATGACAAAGACCTGGTCAGTACCAATTTAAAAGGAATGCTCCTTTCATTATTTCATACATGAAAAAGGTAATACAGCAGACTCAACTACTGCAAATTCTCGTATCATTCCAATCAGTCAGGATGTAAGTAAAGGAAGTTGTAACATAGCATTACAAAATATAGGTCAGAGTTATCAACAGATTGTTGCGCTACTGCTTTACAGAGATTCACCACATTACATAGCTATGGTGATGCACATAACCTAATATGTGGGGCATTACTCCCACTGGAATATTTCTTGCTCCACAGAGTGAAATATATTTCTGTGAAAACCTCCCATAATTTCATTACAGTGAGTCACGTGATGGAGGAATTACCAATCAGAAAAGCCACCCATATTCTTCCCCTTTCTCAGCAACATTAAGACGTGATGCCGGGGAGCGCAGGTGCATGCTCCACTATAGTGAATGTCCGGCAGTTATCCCAATGTTTCCTTATGTTATAAGGTTGACTTTGTGGTGAAATGTGGGAATGTTTCACTAACAAGGCTAATCTTATTGGAAATGTGTACACATTTCACCACAAACTGACCAATATAACATAAAGAAACAATCGGATAGTCACTCTAAGGAGCATGCACATATGCTCTCTCTCCATCCCATCCTAACGCTGCTGAGAAAGGAGGCAGAATGTGGGCAGATTTTCAGAAGGGAATTCCTCCATCTTGTGACACACTGTAAGGA